>JASFAX010000037.1:5235000-6555000 GCA_030737875.1 Allium sativum | reverse complement strand
ATTTTAAATTTACCCCAAAATTCCGAGTTGTTACATTAATTCTATTCTAAAATAATAACATGTAACTATAAATCATGTAATTATTCTAATTCTAACAATTTAACATGTAATTATCCCAGCTTCTAAAGTTAAGGCTCAAGTACATAATATGTCACAAGTTAACATGTAATTAGAACATGTATGTATATAACAGTAATCATTACACATATTTTAAAAATGTTTACATTTCAGCAGGTTTACATTTCAACATATTAATTTTTCAACATATTTATATTCCATTATATCAACATTTTAACACATTAATATTTCAATATGTCATATTAATATTTCAACACTTTAATCATTCTTGCATATTTACATTGCATATTAACGGGGAATGTCAAATGATAAATATACCATTATCAAAAAGGTATGTTTTAAATCCACTCATCTAAATTGCTTTCCAAATCCTGAATCTGGTCCAGAGCTAGCATTTCATGTTTCCCCTAACTGTATTTAGAATCTAAATAACCATAAATCTATAATTCTTGACTAAAAGAAGAAGGGAAGAAAGAGGAGAAATTCAAATAGACCAGATCTAAGAAATTATCCTACTTCGAATAGAATTCTGAACACCTTCTTTAGTAATATACATTCTTTTCCTCCAGACCTTGAATCAAAATTTTCCTAAACTAATTATTCTATTTTTCTAAAGAGATTTGAGGAGTAAGAAGAATGGCAGAGTATAGACATTGTCTCAGAAAATATGAGATTTAGGCCAAGCTCTGCTAGCCTATTTATAGGTGTTCAAGGTCTTGTCGTGCACGCAATGCTGAGTCAGCAACGAACATGGTTAAGAAAACAGTCCAGATTCATTAATGAATCTGCTCGGATCTAGGGTGGGTCGACCCCTCTATGGGTCCCACGAGCTGTTTTGGTACAGAAGTTTATTTGTTAACTTTGTTTTGACATTTTCGATTTCTGGAATTTATTTAAATATTATATTTACATACAATCTTCTTATACATATATAAAACGTCAAATGTCCATTTTTACGTATATATATACGCATAACTTTTATTTTGATTTCAAAATTCAAACGGTGTTATGCCATTATTTAATTCTTACCTTATTTCTTTGATTGCAGCCTTATTTTGAACTTTTCTCTTATATATATATTTCTATATATATATACGCATATATTTCCATATACATATATTTTCCATGTATACTTTTCCTTATATGTGCGTTTATACATAATTTTTCTTTAGAACATGTTTCATTTTAGCCGTTTTCCTTAAAACAAAAATATGGCGCCGGCAAAGACCGAACTCTGTACCTCTTACATAAAAGCCATATGCTCTAACCAACTGGAGTACTTAAACTTTTGTTAACAAGGCTTAGAACAATTATGGTCATTGTTCTTTTCTTATCCCTCTTTTTCTTTTGAACTATTGCATGTAACCTTATCATTTTGCATGCACCTTATTCTTTCATATTTCTTTTATTATTAATGTATAATATTTGTAAATCATTATATGAAACGTAATTACACTGCATGCGACCAATTTCTTCTTTCTTTTAACGCATGTGTTGCATTGTTATTTACATTAATCTTTTCTTCTTTTTCAATGCATGTATTTATTACATGCAATCATTATTTTATTCTTCTTTTATATATTTATGTCAGTGCATATATATACACATATGCACTTTTAAATATATAATTGTTATAAAATGCGGGGTGTTACAGAGGTAAAACAAGGAATTTTCATGGTGGCTTTTGAACACATCAGTGCATCGTTTCTCCGTCCAGTGGTTCTCTTCTTCGTCATATCTTCTTGTATTTGTTCTTCCATTTCTTTTACTACCTCTAGATAATCAAATCTCATAATTCAACAATTTCTACATGTTGATCTGATTATTTTGTCGACTATATATTATGCTTTTATATTTATTTTATTCGTATCTATAACATATATTTTCAAACATTTTTGCTATGTTGTGTGATTTTTAAAACGTCGCACGATTCATCATCTGTTTCTTCTCAACTTATCGCAAGCTTGCTCTTTTCACGGACTCATGCATGAAAGTTTTACCAAAAAAATCCTACTCTCGTTTTATGCATCGAGAAAAAGCTCATTTAACTATAGATCTATGCAGTTAAAGCGCTTAGCGGCTCTATAACGGTGAAGGTGCAAAAAGGTGCAACGGGGAAATAGTGAGATGCAAAAAGGTACATTAGATGCAAAAATAAGTATTCTAAAATTAATCAACTATCATTCTCACATCATTTTTGTAGAAGAAACTGATATCCATTAATCTTATATAATAAAATCAAAGAATACCATGCTTACACGCATATTAGAATTGATGATTATAGTAGATTTCTGTCATATATTAGACATTTATTTGTTAAAATTATCTTTTTACAGTTACTCTATCAATTTGTTTTAAAGGAGAACTAGTCAAATCAAGCTTCGTATATTAATATTGCTAAAGCGGATGCTATAAAGCATTGATCTAGCGGGTGCAGCGCAAAATAACAGGAATTAAAGCAGATCCACTGTTTATCAGCGTTAAATAGAAATAATATAATAGTTGAAGGACGCTACAGATTATAGCGGGGATTTTGCGGGGCTTAACTGCATAGCTACAGATTGAATCTTAACAATTATCGGCACAAATAAATAATAAAAAAGAAAACCTAAAGTGTTTTTAGGTTAGTTACAATAAACTATTATAGTTGGAAGTAGAGGTTTGGAATTCGAAGAACGGTTATATCGACGCTCCTGTAAATCGGTGGAATATGACTGCACGAAAATTCCATAAGAGCATCTCCAACCCTTATTGAATGCAATGTCATTAAACATATATGTGTCCATGTCTATTTCACAATGTAAAATACATAAAATAAACTTCAACAACAAAATTAAAATTTGATCTCCAATGCAAATGTCTAAAAGCATACAAATTGGTATATGTGTCATTATAGGAATATTTTAAAATTAAATAACTAAAAAGTATTGCTTGTAAATCCTTCCACATTGTGGAATACAATGTCTACTACTATAGATTATGTTTCACAATGTCATGTAATTTTTTTGACATGTCATATTCCAAATTCATTCAATAATTGCATTGGAGATAGTAAATTTAATAAAAAAATGTTAATGGATAATGTGTCTTTGATTTTACATTTAAATTGACAAAGCATTGGAGATGCTCTAAGAGTTTGTATTTATATTTAGATGGTTGGATAAACTTTTAGTCACTGCATAGAAAATGGGGTTTAAAGATATATGATAGCTCACAACCCGCCTACTCTACCTTTAACTACTTTCGATGCAGATTTTTTTACCAAGTTGGCCAGTCCGTAGCATTGACACTCCAATTACTCAAACTAGAATGTAATAGGCATACCTAGTGTAACACCCCACGTCCATTAATGTCACTCACAAAGGGAATGCATTAAGTTTCATGGAGCGTTGTAAGTAAACAGAACAGAATATTACAAGACAAATACATAAAATAGTACTTGAAAATTTTATAACTTTATTGCAGCGGAAACATAAATAAGTTTGGTTACATCTTTAAACCCATTACATCAAAACCAAGTACATAATATCATCCTTGTACAAAAGCCATCAGAGTACATAATTTATAAAAACCATAATCCCCAGTCCAAAATGCCATATGAAAGAGAAACAAAGCTAAGCATTGCTTTCAGCACTTCAAGCAGGAAAATCCGAATCAAGCTTCAACGTGCCTACCGTGAGAACCTAGGGGGAGGGAAAGGAAAGAAAAGAGGCGAAACAAAAAGGGCCAGACATAAAGTTTGGCGAGTCCAGTGACTTTAACAATATAATTAGTAAAGAAACATGATAAGAACATAAACTAGATATAAGAGATTACTGTAACAAAAGCAGATATGATAAGATAACAAGACGGACATGATGTAATATTGACTGCGCTTGTAACCACTATAAGATATTCTCTGTACCACACCGATACTAGTTTCATACTAAAAGATGATCCCTCTTGGCTAAATAGAATGACGATAGTTTCGTGTACTTCTAACTGCCATCATATGTAACCTTTAAATGCACCTATCACCACTAGATGTACCCACTATCCTCCTTGTTCGATTATGTACTCCTAGCTGCTCTCATAGGTGCCCCACTTGCTCCCACCAGCACTAGTTGTACCCTCCCCGCTAATCAAAATAATAATAATAATGACGATGATGGTAGTTTCGTGTACTCCTAGCTACTATCATAGATGCCGCCTGCTCCTATCTCCACTAGTTGTACCCCCTTACTAAGCATAATAATAATTATAATGATGGTAGTTTCGTGTACTCCAAGCTCCTATCATAGGTGTCGCCTGCTCTTATCTCCATTAGTTGTACCCACTACCTTCCACATTCGATCAGCTCCCTAACTCGAAGATTCCCGTGCTGGTCCCACAGTAGGGTGTATCACTCCCTAAAGTGGCAACCTGATACTACTAAAAAGCACAACTTATATCTACATGAAACAACAACGTCTTACCTACCAGCTCGGACCCACGCACGCACATGACTCCGTTGGACTTGCGTTGCCACCGCTCTTTACTCTTTTGACCTCTTACAATAAAACTAGTAAGCGTGTCCCATCCTCGACCTAGTTCGAGCTCACATAGATACTAAATGGGTTACTGGTTAAAAAGTTCCACCCGTTTGACACAAGCTTCCCTCCTAAGCTTAGTCCCCACTAGGAATTCCCACTTAACCCCTTTTTATCCCCACGTATCACATATCTCATCTTAGTTATGTGCTTTTATTATGTTTCACATGCTACCCATGTTACCGACTTAACCCTTTATGTCTTACCACATGTCTCATCTTGGTTAAGTGCTTATTATTTATGTTATACATGATACCCATGCAATACATGCTTCCCATGTCACCCACTTAACCCTTTTACTGTTCCCATGTCTTATCTTGGTTAAGTGTTTTTAATTGTGTTTCACATGCTATCCATGTCACCCACTTAACCCCTTTTTCTATTCCCATGTCTTACTACATGTCTCAGCTTGGTTAAGTGTTCATTAATTCATTATAATCGTATTCTTGCAAGACCTCCCACATTAGATTGCCGTTTTGCGGTTGCTGGATATGCCGGGCGGTTCCGGGCAGTCTTATACCGCAATCCGAATCTAACCTCGTGTCTTTGCATTATTATGTATCTAATTTCTTCCTTTGATCTCTTACATTAGATTACCAAATTGCGGTTGCTGGATGTGCCGAGCAGCTCCGGGCAGTCTTATACTGCAATTCGAATCTAACCTTGTGTCTTAGGCGTTCATTATCACCTTCTTGATTCAAGTCCCAATTTTAAATCTTGAATTAAAATATACTCCAATTACCCATAATTTCCAATCTAAATTATGTTTATAATTTTAATCCAAATTAGGCCTATAATCTTACGTATACATGTTATGCCAAATTACGCCTATAATCTTATGTATACATGTTATGCCAAACTACGCCTATAATCTTATATATACAATTTATGCACAATTATGCCCAAATTGATTTATACCAATAATCTCATTTTTTTTTTACATATTTCCCCAAACTTTTCCCAATCGTTCAAACGTTATTCGTTTGCAAATCTCAACGCAATATGTTAGGGTCGAAGTTAGCCTAATCTCATAAAAAAAGGAAAAGAAGAGGAGAAGAGAATCAACATCAAAATTGGTGTAAAAATACGAACGACGTATGAAACATAAACAGGCATATAACGACAAACTGGATCAGAAAGGCAATGAAATATGAACTGGCATAGAATAATGAAATAGATCCAATCGACATAAGATAACAAAGCTTTGGGTATGAATCTGAAAGATAAGAATTTATACAACTTGATATGATTCATCTTACAGGCATGTTCATAAAATCTAATTTACAATCTTTTCAAAATCACTTTTAATTTAATTATATGTGAAAGTAACATAGAATCACAGCGACAGGGTCTAGAAGAGAGAATAGATCTGAATTCTGAATTTGATTAGCTAAACCATTGTTGTAGAATTTGATTCTTATCTTCCAATTTGAATACTCCTATTCTGATTTGCTTTGGATAAGACAGGCTAGTTTTAATTTAGATTAGGGCAGCATGAAGGCGCCATGGATTAGAGTAATGAAATTAGCGTTAGGTCTAGGTGTGTTTTTATGGATGTATTAGGTGAATTAGTGCCTTTAGATTAGATTAGTGATCATCAGAACCATACAGCTCAAAAGACACGTCATCTAGCCAATCCTAGAAGGACACTTCAGCCGTAGAACACAAAAATACGTCGTCCAGATTTGGATAGGTAGGGGTCGACACCCTATAGGGGGGTCGACACCTATGTCGACACCCCTATAGGGGGGTCGACACCTATGTTGACTCCTCTAGGGGGGTTGACACCTTAGAGCGGGAGATTTCCTGCTCACTCAGATTTTCTGATTTTGATTTTTGAACTCATTTTTGATTTTTAATTATTATTTTAATTTAAATTCGCTTTAAACCGAAATCTTCTAAGCTACATAACTTCTTCATATGATATCTGATTTACGCAAACTCAGATTCTATTCCAAGCAGAATTCCGAGACGAATGCAATGGCGCAACCCGTTTCCCTTAATTCTTCTTATAAAAATTAAGTATTCTTTAATTATCCCTTATGTTACGTTTTTAAAATTACGGGGTGTTACTTTCTCCCCTCCTTAAAGGATTTCGTCCCCGAAATCTTCAAGTTAAGAAGAATGTATCCTACCATCCAATCATCCATCTATTCATCCATCATCCACAAGCATCCATTGCTCTTAAAATATTTCTAATGCTATATGAACATATGCAAAAGCGTGTGTATATGTTCCTTATCAAATGCAAAGGTCAGGCGGTCTACTAATTCAGTTGACCTCCTTAATGCAAAACATGATAGTTCCATGCGTCCATTATGTATGCAAAAGAATCCTAATGATACATATCATTTCTATATGAGTGCACAACCATTCATTCAAATGCAGCATCCATATGATGACACATTCAATTTCCATCCATAAAATAAAAGTATGCACACGCATCCATATGCAATATGAGAGTGACTGAGCCGATCTTAGTTCCTAAAGTGTGTGTATATGCATCCACGAGCAACCACTTGCAAACACTTGCATCCACTTGCAACCATCAATCATAGCATGTCTCAAACACATGTTTACATCCATTGGCTTCTACCTAAGGATCAAAGATATAATCAAGAGGATGTACTAAATGACAGAAACAAATATGAACAAAGCTGGTAGGAAAGGAGAGTTAAGAACATATCCTCAAAAAGGAAAGAGTACTATTGTAACGACCTAGAAAAATGCGATCTTGGTTATCCGATATACAACACATATCAAACATCCAAGGATCGAAATAACCGAATAGTTAATGAAAGAAATTAGAGGGTGAGAATAGATAAGATAGAAACTTAGAATAGAAGAACAAGAAGAACACAACATCAGAGTAACATGAACCACACAGCGGAACGAATAACATATAATAGATAACATAACTTTGAAATAAAAGATTCTACTTGAATATACATATCATCATCAAGTACAACACTTACAACACAGCGGAAATAACTATAGCTATATGATCTTGAAGCCTCCTGCTCCAAGCTCTTCAAGTATATCTGTAAAATCCTGGCTACTTGACTGCCCAAAACTGGGCACCCAAGAGTTTAGGGAAACAAAAAAAATAAACTCCGGGTCAGTCATGGGACTGGTATGAGTAAAACAGTTTAAAACAGTTTGAACAAGTAAACGATATCTCATAAGACCACGCCGAATAACAGAACGGGTTTTTCCCTTATGAGAATCCAAAATATCATTATATCAAAAACCTTTTGATATTATAATAATGTTTATCAACCACAATATGATAATCATCTAGCAGAAACACTTTCATCTCACGTTCTACATATGTAGTATACAAATCAAAACCGCAAGAACGTATTGGGTAATGGATTTCCAACTATGACAAGGTATGGAACCACCTTTCGCTAGTGTACCTCTAGAGGAGAATACACTGGGTTCAACAAGAACATCTTGCAACCAGGCCACACATGACCGACCACTCATTTCGCTTGAGTGTATCGAATGTATATCACCAATGGTTAGGATCAGTAACCGTTTCCCGAATGGGACAGCATTAACAATAGATTTTTAGAAGTAAATGAAACTCTAGATCAGGTGATTATACACCCTAATAGGTGCGACCTACATAGCCATGCTACCTGCCCGATTTCTGTCATTTACCGGTTGATGAGGCTTGAGGTTACGCTTTATCATCACATCAGATTCACTTCGAATGACACATTGTCAGATCCATCGAAAATCACTAATTGACGTCTACAACAGTACATTACGTGTTAGCTAAAGAAGTTTCCTTCTCCGCTTCCACTCTTGGTACGGTTGAAGAAATCAATGTACGTGACCTTTCTGGAAATACTCTGTCAGACATTCATCCATACAAGTCATCTAGGAACAAGATGAACCGAAGGCACTATTCAGTACATCCATCTTAGGCACTGTTATCTAAGACTTATACAATAGCCCTTGCACTTTACTCCGTCTTCAATTATCTTTGGCATATATGATTCGCAACGCTTATGCCAATACAGAGTGGTTCTTTGGATAATAATCCAACCCGTCTCTCCATATTAACAACGTTAAAATAGTCAAAACTTCGATAGTCTGTGATTTAACCATCAAAGAAAAACAGGTGTGCAAACAACGATATTATTTCTAGGAGGAAATTATATCGATCAATCATCATTCAACATTTATCTCTTTATTTCATTAATTTACTGATCTTTTGTTTCCATATATTCTAAATTCTTATTTTCTATTATCAGAAAACATTTCTGATTCTCGTTTGGGAAAACATTTCCAAAACTTCTTAATTGTGATTTAAACAAATGTTTAAAACTATATTGCGATGACGACTCAAATCACTATACTAAATTACTAAATTCACTTAACCACTTCACACTCGAACCGTAACCATTTCTTAATTAAAAACGCAGTCAATCAAGTTGGGGTATAGCTACCTCTTAGACCTTAACTGAACCACCTTTCAAATCTCGAAATAGATAAGATTCGCCTTTTTAACTCTTAAACACTTCCTTACGTAACTTCCGGATATACTTTACGAGTCCAACTCCTTTACAGAATCATTTGATTATAACAGTGGTGTTATAATTTCCTGCTTCTGAAATATATTGTCTTTAATATGACTTTTATTTCCTAACTCGCATAATATAACGACAACTAATTTATTTACTCCTATTCGGTTAACTCTAATCTAAATTCTTATTTGAATAACTCCAACCTAATAACTCTTACTAGATCAACTCTTATTCGAATAACTTATTCGAATATCTTATATTCAATTTGCTTACTTTCGAATACTTATATTCGATAATCTCTTTCTTCGAATAAAATCTCATTCGATTTAACTCTTGTCGAATAACTAGATTCGATCAACTCACTTCGAATATTTCTGATTCGATTATCTCACTTCGAATATTTCTGATTCGATTATCTCACTTCGAATATCTACTATTCGATTATCTCACTACGAATATCTACTATTTCGATTTACTTCTTCGAATAACTAAATTCGATTAACTCATTTCAGCTCTATTCGAATAAACTACATTCGATTAACTACATTTGAATAACTCTAGTTCGATATAACTCTATCGATTAACTCTAACTGGTTAACTCTAACTGTTTAACTCTAACTGGTTAACTCTAACTGTTTAACTCTAACTGGTTAACTCTAACTGTTTAACTCTAACTGGTTTAACTCTATGGTTTAACCTAACTGGTTAACTCTTTTAATTCTATTTATTCTAACAAATAAATATCTCCTTTAATTTCTATTTATTTTAACAAATAAATATCTCCTTTTATCTTCTCTATTTATTTCCTAAATAAATAACCCCTTTCCTTTTATTTATTTCCTAAATAAATAAATCCTTTTTCCTTTATTTATTTCCTAAATAAATAAATCCTTTTCCCTTTATTTATTTCCTAAATAAATAAATCCCATTAAATCTATCTGTAAATGTTCTACAAATATTTCCCTTTTAAATCTATTCTATTTGTAAATGGTTTACAAATATTTCTCTTTCTATATTTGTCTATTTATTTTCTAAATAAATAATTCTCTGATATTTCTGTTTATTTTCTAAATAAATATTCCATTTTTATCCTATTTATTTTCTAATTAAATTCTCCTTTGATTTAATCCTGTTTATCTTCCAAAGTAAATAATCCCTTTATAATATCTAATTTATTTACCAAATAAAAATCCATTTAATGTCTTATTTATTTATCTTAAATAAAAAATTCACTTTATAAGTATTCCACTTATAAATATCCTTTTTATAAATATTCCCTATTACTAAATATTCCTGTTTATAAAATCTTCTTTGATTTTATAAATAATTTCCTTTAAAATCCTTTTGATTTTATAAATAATTTATTTTCAAATATCACTTTGAAAATTCCCTTATCAACATTCCGGTATGTTATGGTATTTAACATACCATACAACAATCATAAGTATCATTCACACATATAAAATCATCAACAGATTTCACATCACATCGTATAACACAATATATAAAACAAAACAGTATTTATATATCGAGGAACCCAGTTGGGTCCTTCCAACCTGTTTCCCTGCATCACAGATGTTGGACAACATGAGTATAACATATTCTGATAAACAGAATCAATATTCGATTAACGATATATATGTGTATTGTTATCTATACTTTCAATCAACACACAAATAATTCAACCAAACAGTTAACACACAACAATCAGTCATCATTTATCAGTTCTAAATATACGTTATAAAAATAGAATTGTTCAGAGTTGGTGAGTTTTACTCACATTGGCAGTTCATCGTTAAAGAACGATAACTTTTTGTTTGAATTGAATCAAACAATTTATTTTGCCATAAATTCAAATGAGCTCAAATCCACTTCCGGTCAGTCTCATTGTGTTGCTCCTGTCCATACGATCCCAACGCAACTTACGGTTCGTCAATCTGATATTGTATGACCCAGTTATACATTTTTGAAGTTAACACTATTTTTTTAAAAAAAAATGGACTAAACTTAATTAATATGATTGATCGGGCTTTAACCTTTTGTCCTTGGCCCATCTTCACTTGATTACCAACCCAGGCCCGTACCACTCCATTCATCTTCTTCCCTGATACCAATCCATGCTCCAGAAAATACCACGTACCAAACCCATGGCCATTCACTCAACCTACTCCATCGTTCATCAACCCGTTGCCATCGTGACACTCTTCTTCTGAATCTCCTTCTTCTCCACAAAAAATAGATGAACTCGACAGCCCTCAGTCAATCGCGACGGCTACAGACCCTCGACAGTAACCATCACCGAATCCACCCAAAAACACACATACAGATGCTGAATCCGATCAACAACCCCAATACAACACTCAAACTTGGATCGATGGCTCATTCCTCACCAAACCGCAAACCCTAGTTCTTCTTTATATTTCGACTATCAGTAAACCATGTATTGCGCCCTACTAACTTCACACGGACGGGAAGACGAGCTCCACCGAATCTCAGAAAATCAATTTCTATGATTTTAGGATATTTATTGGTTTTTTAGTTGATTTTCTTTCTTGCTGTGATTGGTTTTATACGGTATATATATGCGGTGTTTGGGTTGGTATGATTTGTGGCTGTGGAAGATGGTCGCGTGGCCTTCATGTGGTCCACAAAAAATCTTAGGATATTTCTAATTTGATTTTTATTTTCTATTTTCTCAATTTTCTGTTTGTCTCCGGTCCTTAAAAATCCCTGCGACCACATACAAAACCCAAAAATCACCAAACTGGACATACGGCTAGAGTTTGACATTACGGTCCCAACGAAACTGGTTTCGTCGAATTCCGACTTCGTATGCTCACACATCGTATTTTTAACCGTCAAAATACTGACTGTTTCTCACTCTAAAAATCTGTACGACCACACAGTGATTCTAAAATTCACGAAACTAGAAATCTAACAACTATTTGACATTGTGGATCCAACAAAATTAGTTTCGTCGAATTCCGATTTCGTACGCAAAAGTGGCTATTTTTAAAGTCCTAAATAACCCATTTAAATATATAAATATATTTAAATATAATTAAATTAAATATTTATAAATAAATATTAATGTCTATATTCACAGTGGAATACCATACAGCTCTAGAATATTCCTATATGAATTTCTAGCTTGATATTTCAAATCTGGGTCAACCCGATATTCGATTTATATTGAAATTCCTTTTTAAAATATAAATAATTCCTTTATAAATTATAAAGGAATTCCACAACGACTTTTCTAAAATTTGATTTGGGCATATCTCAAAATCTACTGACGAAATCCAGTTTTTTCTCTTCCACTAGAAAGATATACTCCACCAGCTCCACACGTTTCTTGTTTCATAGAAATCCGGCTTAAAATGAACCCTGTACATTCAGTTGAAGTTCGAATCGCCAATTTACGAACTGCAGCGCCATTTCGAGCTCGGTTTTAATTATATTATAATTTATACGTTCAACCATCGTTCAAATAATATATTCGTTATTCTAATTCAATTCTAAACTGAATTAAATATCATAGATGATCCAGTTCACACCATATTGCCATTTCAGCCAATTCTGATTAATTCAAAATTACATATATTATTTAATTTATTATTTTAATTAAATATTCACCATTATTTAATTCAACGATCATTAAATCCTTTTAATCACCTTTTAAATAATTAAATAAATTAATTATTATATCGCTGAAAATGCGGGTCATTACGTTCTTCCTCACTTAAAATAATTTCGTCCTCGAAATTGCTAAGGTAGGAAACAAACCCTATCGACTGGTTATAACTTATTTATTCACTTCTTAACTTCAGTTTCCAACTGGACCAATTTAATTTCAATTAAATATTAATTAATTCTTATCAGCGAAAAATTTTCAAAAATCCTGAAAATTTCCTAACGCCTTAATTTTTTGAAAATTTTCGCCAGCACCTCCTTTGTACTGGTCAATACGTCAAACCACCACTCACCTCTCTGGGCCATCTCCATCCCAAAAGAAAATCAAACAGCCAAGCGGCTTTCCAATTCGGCTCATAAATCTCATATCCATATAAAATATAAACTGGTACCTTTTATCGGCATATCATTATATCCTTTCCACCTGTCATCATGTAACAACCCGTATTTTGAATAATCTGTTATAACATAAATTGAGGCAGAATTAAATTATATAATGGGAATCAAGGGAAACGGGCTATGCCATTGCGTTCGTCTCGGAAAAATACGCGAAATAGAGCCCGAGTTTTCGAAAATCGGAGTCCGTATGACCCAGTTAAGGCCCATTGAAGTTTTCAGAAATTTCTATGCTAAAGACAGATTTTAAATTTCAAATTAAAATCAAGGATTAGGGCTAATCAGGGTTAGGCGGGAAAATTCCCGCCAGGGGGCCCCATGTCGACAGGCATGTCGACAGGGCACCCAGGGTGTCGACTGCCCTGTCGACAGCCCTGTCGACAGGGGGTGCCCAGGCAGTTCAGCCTGGTGCACCATTTCTGATTTGGGTTGGGTCATGTGGCTTGGTTCTGGAGAATTCTGAGATCTGACGGGCCAAACCTAATCTAGGGTTAATCCTAGGGCTAAAAACACTCTAATTCTCTATAAATATACCCCTAATCCTACCTAAAGCCTCATTAATCAATCTAGCAACTAAACTATGTCAATTTGAATCCTCAAATGGCCTCCACCTAAAATCCCTAGCCTCCACCTTCCTCAAAGTTTAATCCTATGAAGATATGATCATCATACAACCTTTTCTATGTTGTATGAATGCTTAATAACTTGCATACTTCATTAAGTAGCAAGTTTGATTTGCTAAGTTTGTGTTTTTGGGATCTTGCAAAAGGGTTTTCTTGTTTAAAGCTTTGTTTTGGATTTTTAAAAGGGGCTTCTTCATCTTATTTGGTGGATTTGTGGCTTGTTTATATTTGTAAGCCCTCTTACCTTCACTTTACAAACTCTAAAGTTAATGTTTGGTGAAAGTTGAGATTTATGTGAGTTTAGTTGATTATGCATGCTTATGCGAACTCACTATGTCATGTTTTATATGATTCATAAGTTATGCATGCTTATGCGAACTCACTATGTCATGTTTTATATGATTCATAAGTTATGCATGCTCATGCGAACTCACTATACCATGTTTTACATGTTTCATAAGTTATGCATGCATATGCGAGATTACTATGCCATGTTTTACATGTTTCACAAGTTATGCATGCTTATGCGAGTTTATTATGCCATGTTCTACAAGTTTAATGGATTATGCATGTTCACCTTACCATGTTATGCATATTTAATAAGCTATGCATGTTTATGCGAATTCACCATGACATGATTTGCAAGTTTAACATGTATGCATGTTTATTATGACGTGTGAAGTTCACCATGTATGTTATGCCAAGTTACCTTTTTATACCCTTATACGTATGACGAGTATGTAAGCGAGATAATGACGTTGGGAGGGTTGGGTAAACTTAAAAATACATGAAACTAAAAGATTGGGAATTTACCTATTAAGTTAGGTCTACCCCTTGGGAATTTACCTATTAAGTTAGGTCTACCCAAGTATTTGTTAACTTGTAAATATGTTTCAAAGTGGACATGACGTTAGATAATATGATATGGCCAACTCGAGGTTAGACCTAGTTGTGGTGTAAATCTTCCTAGGTAGCCACAACATGGGGTCTAATGTGGGTAGTTGGTCATGTTGCACCATAAGACCCGAGGTTAGACCTAGACGTGGTGTAAATCTTCCCAGGTAACCACGGATGTCTAATGTGAGAGGTCGGGTGCGTTAAGTAATTAATGCCTCATGATTAGGGTTAAGTCATGGCCCACTAATACTTAACCAATAATGGGGATGCGAGGATTAGATGGGGTTAAGTAGTTACACTTAACTAATTTAATCCATGATTAGTGAGGGGTTAAAACCACACTTAACCCTCTTAGAAACCCTAGCAACGTGGTCTGTTCCAGCAGTAATCCCAGTTTGGTATCACCACAACCCTATAGCTAGGTTAGGGCGGGGCACGATTACTGGACGGATGTAAGCGACCAAAGCGACGGCTGAGTGGTACAGCGGTGCGGGTCCGGCAGGCTACGGACGTGCACGTAGTCCGATGTTGGACAAACTCGAGGCACGGGTACCAGTAGGTTTAGACTGTGCATTATTGCTTAGGTGTCTGGGGTTGACACCCGAGGGCTTGATACACCCAAAGGTGGACCCAGCGCAGTCTGACTACATCCATGTGGGCCGTATGGACACCAACACTTGACGTGTTAGGTTTATAGGGAGCCGATCGACTAGACCGTTGGGCTGGGCCTTATACTAAGGTCACTTCACGTTATTGGGCCAAAGTTTGGGCTAAGGGATCAAGATCTGTTTTGTGGGTTTGCTAATACACTGTGGTGCAAAGTTTAATCTCGTCTATGTGATGTCACCTTTATCTATTGCCAGTATGTTCATCTCAGTTTCCATCATACTGTTAACTTTATTAGTTTATAGATTGATCGTAGTAGGGCTTACCAGTCTTTTTGACTGACCTGTTTTCTTTCGCTTCTTTTCTTCCGTTTCCCCCCCCCCCCACAGGTTCTCAGGGAGGGGCTACATCTGCTTAGTGGATCTTTGACTTGCTAGTTGGATAGCTCATGTATGGATCTGAGCTAGCTGTGGCTTATCTTTTATTTCTGGGGATTAGTACTAATGTTTTACCATGTATTTTGTTATCACGTATCTAGACTTATGTTGTATTTTGGATCATGACATTTTGATAGTATGTACTTGACTATGTTGGTTTTCTGAGATGATGATGATGGGTTTTATCTGCTACCGCTGCTTTACTTATACTTATTTTTTTATATTCTGTCTTGTGATATCTCTGTGCAAGTTTACCGTCACAATAACGCCCCTCCAAAGCTAGTACATTCTAAGGAGTGATCCTAGTGGAGGTGGGGTGTTACATTTGGTATCAGAGCACAAGGTTAACAAGATTGAACAAAAAAAAAAAAAAACTTTTGAAAAAAAAAACCCCTTTTGAAAAACTATTTTCAAAAACCTACTAAGTATTTTCCAAAATAAAGTCTAGATTATTTTAAGGCTAATCCCCAAAAGCCATCAGCGTTATCCTTCGTTCCCTTGATTTAATCTTATCTTATCTCTTGTTTCAGTATGGCTGAGAATCTTGACATCCCAGATGGAGTGAACGTACCACTCTGGTATAGGAGACTCCTAGAAGCTAGGGCGGCAGCTGGTCCCGCCCACCCTACTCCCACTCCTCCTCCTGTAGTTGAGAATCCTATCCCTAATATCCCTCCTCCGGTGGTTCCTGCTCCCCCTCCTCCAGCAGTTAATATTCCCCCTCCCGTTGCTAATGTTCCTCCCCCTCCCGTTGCTGAGGCTCCTCTTCCTCCTCCTCCCCCTCAGCATCCTCAGATCGAGTTTACGAAGGTTTGTAAAGACTTCAAGGCAATGGGAGGCAAGAATTTCCTAGGCACGGAATCTTTCGTAGAAGCTAGGAATTGGCTGAAGGATACGGAGGACTTGTTTGCTATCTTTGGGATTGATGACGAGAGGAAAATCCTATTGACAGTATGGCTTTTGAAGGATGAGGCGGCCTATTGGTGGGAGGTCACCAATGGGACGAGGCCCGTTGAGACTTGGGCCGATTTGAGGGCTAGATTTGTGACCAAGTTTCTATCTTCAGCGGAGGCAAATTTACAAATGGAGAAGTTCATTGCATTAAAGCAAGGGGATATGTCTGTCAAGGAGTATGTGAACAAGTTTAATCAGCTGGCCCGCTTTGGTTTGGATATAGTAAACACCCCGGAGAAGAAGGCTCTTCGATTTGCCAGAGGATTGAATGAGCCGCTGCAGGGCTTGGCAATGTCACATATTCCGCATGGAGCCACTTTCGAGAGTTTGGTCAATATGGCTCTGCTTCAGGGAGAGGGAAAGAAGGAAGTCAAGTCGGGCGATACTCAAGCAAAGAAGGCTGATTCTCAAAGCAAAGGCAACCAAGGTCAAAGCAGTCAAGGAAATCAGAATAAGAACAAGAAGGGCAACAACAAAGGCAAGGGAAAGTGCAATTACTGTGGCATAGCTGGGCATTTTGCTAAGGATTGCAGGAAGAAGAAAAGGAAGCTTAGTGGTGGATGCTTTTCTTGTGGAGAGACTGGGCACTTCAGCAAAGAATGCCCAAAGAAGAAAGGACAGGCTGGATCTTCAGGAGGGCAAGTTCATGCTCTCAATGCCGCTTCAGTTCCCGAGAGAGGTAGTGTTTCTGTTGAGAACCTTGTTTATATCTCTGATCTTCCAGTACGTACCTTGTTTGATTCCGGTGCATCACATAGCTTTATTTCATCTAATCTTGTTGATAGTTTGCACCTCAGTACTAGCTTAGTGGATGATCCCGTTTGTTATTCGAATCCCATTGGGGGTTCTGCTCATCTATCTATGATATGTGAGGATCTAAGGATCTCTATACTCAGCGTTGAGTTCTTGTGTAGTGCGTATGTTCTAGGTTTCAGGGGATACGGATTGATCTTGGGCATGGATTGGCTGTCTAGATATGGAGCCATTCTGGATTGTGAGCATAGGGTTGTAAGGCTTGTGACTCGCCTGGGCAACACCTTAGAGATTTCATGCAATCCGAAGAATCCCGTCTATGTGATGTCACCTTTATCTATTGCCAGTATGTTCATCTCAGTTTCCATCATACTGTTAACTTTATTAGTTTATAGATTGATCGTAGTAGGGCTTACCAGCCTTTTTGACTGACCTGTTTTCTTTCGCTTCTTTTCTTCCGTTCCCCCCCCCACAGGTTCTCAGGGAGGGGCTACATCTGCTTAGTGGATCTTTGACTTGCTAGTTGGATAGCTCATGTATGGATCTGAGCTAGCTGTGGCTTATCTTTTATTTCTGGGGATTAGTACTAATGTTTTACCATGTATTTTGTTATCACGTATCTAGACTTATGTTGTATTTTGGATCATGACATTTTGATAGTATGTACTTGACTATGTTGGTTTTCTGAGATGATGATGATGGGTTTTATCTGCTACCGCTGCTTTACTTATACTTATTTTTTTATATTCTGTCTTGTGATATCTCTGTGCAAGTTTACCGTCACAATAACGCCCCTCCAAAGCTAGTACATTCTAAGGAGTGATCCTAGTGGAGGTGGGGTGTTACACATCAATTCAGCGGATACAAGGGTCATCCCAATCAAATTCCAATCTGCTTTTATCCACAACACAACCATTCGCTTATATCCGAGCCTAATATCATTTCAACTCGAGTTTCTTCTCGATTCTCAACTCTTAACTTGATTATCATATTACACTTCAAATTTGAATCTCACAATTCAATTTGTCTTGATATCATTCTAATTCAATCTCCGTTATCACTTTACTGGCTTTACTTTAATTCAAATTTGCTTTCACAAATTTAATATTGAATTTGTTTTTAATTCAAACAGTCTTTCCCTGGGAGTTTTTTAAACAGATTACTCTTTTCAAAAATCAAATTTTCCTTTTTGAAATTCAACACAACTTGTCTTTCCCAAATAAAATTCAAAACAGTATCTCTGGTTGTAATTAGTCACTTAAAACTCGAAAATGAATACGGATGATGCAGCTGTCATCATCAGAATCTATTTTCCAGCGATCGAAGTGAGTTCAATACTATAAAACCATTTCTAAACATTCCCACTTTGAAATTCATTTCAAAATATAATTCACACTACTTGTAAAACAATTTAAAATCTCCCAGGATCTTAAATTTTCCTTATTTTTAATCCAAATCCATTTACAAACACTTATCCAATTTTCTAGAATGTTAATTCAATTTCTGGTTTAAATTTCAGATTTAACTCATCTGATTTCATGTATTACACTTATCTGAATTCTGATTGGTTATTTACATAACCATTTAATTTATAATCTTACTCGATTATAATAACAACCAATATATCCACCACATTATAATTTTGATATATATATCTTCTCTATATCAAGATATACCTTGGGTAAACTTATTTAAATTTACCCTCTTTTCAAAACATATCGTGTCGACCCATCGTATTCAAGTGTTTATAAACTCCTACCGATACAGTGGATCAAACTGATCGACCAGAACCCATAAACAACTCAACCAATGAATCTCCACAATATAAAACAAATTTTTATATCAATAACAAATACGTTCACTCATATATATACACTCCAACTCAATCTAGGGTATTTCTAACCCCATCTCTACTGAGTCACGCCACAGAGTCAAGGTAATTCACTTAACCTTAAGCTTTGATACCAACTGTAACGACCCGGAAAAATGCGATCTTGGTTATCCGATATACAACACATGTCGAACATCCAAGGATCGAAATAACCAAATAGTTAATAAAAGAAATTAAAGGGTGAGAATAGATAAGATAGAAACTTAGACTAGAAGAAGAAGAAGAAAAAGAACACAACATCATAGTAACACGAACCTCACAGCGGAACGAATAACATATGATAGATAACATATCTTTGAAATAAAAGATTGTACTTGAATATACATATCATCATCAAGTACAACACTTACAACACAGCGGAAATAACTACAGCTATATGATCCTGAAGCCTCCTGCTCCAAGCTTTTCAAGTATATCTGTAAAATCCTGACTACGTGACTGCCCATACAAAATTGGGCAACCAAGAGTTTAGGGAAACAAAACAAAATGAACTCTGGGTCAGTCATGGGACTGGTATGAGTAAAACAGTTTAAAACAGTTTGAACAAGTAAACGATATCTCATAAGACCACTCCGAATAACGGAATGGGTTATTCCCTTATGAGAATCCAAAATATCTTTATATCAAAAACCTTTTTATATTATAATAATGTCTATCAACCAAAATATGATAATCATCTAGCAGAAACGATTTCATCTCACGTTCTACATATATAGCATACAAATCAAAACCGCAAGCACGTATTGGGTAATGGATTTCCAACTATGACAAGGTATGGAACCACCTTTCGCTAGTGTACCTCTAGAGGAGAATACACTGGGTTCAACAAGAACATCTTGTAACCCGGTCACACATGACTGACCACTCATTTCGCTTGAGTGTATCGAATGTATATCACCAACGGTTGGGATCAGCAACCGTTTCCTGAATGGGACAGAATTAACAATAGATTTTTAGAAGTAAATGAAACTCTAGATCAGGTGATTATACACCCTAATAGGTGCGACCTACATAGCCATGCTACCTGCCCGATTTCTGTCATTTACCGGTTGATGAGGCTTGAGGTTACGCTTTATCATCACATCAGATTCACTTCGAATGACACATTGTCAGATCCATCGAAAATCACTAATTGACGTCTACAATAGTACATTACGTGTTAGCTAAAGAAGTTTCCTTCTCCGCTTCCACTCTTGGTACGGTTGAAGAAATCAATGTACGTGACCTTTCTGGAAATACTCTGTCAGACATTCTTCCATACAAGCCATCCAGGAATAGGATGAACTGAAGGCACTATTCAGTACATCCATCTTAGGCACAGTTATCTAAGACTTATACAATAGCCCTTGCACTTTACTCCGTCTTCAATTATCTTTGGCATATATGATTCGCAACCCTTATGCCAATACAGAGTGGTTCTTTGGATAATAATCCAATCGATATCTCCATATTAACAACGTTAAAATGGTCAAAACTTCGATAGTCTGTGATTTAACCATCAAAGAAAAACAGGTGTGCAAACAACGATATTATTTCCAGGAGTAAATTATATCAATCAATCATCATTCAACATTTATCTCTCTTTATTTCATTAATTTACTTATCTCCTGTTTCCATATATTCTAAATTCTTATTTTCTATTATCAGAAAACATTTCTGATTCTCGTTTGGGAAAACATTTCCAAAACTTCTTAATTGTGATTTAAACAGATGTTGAAAACTATATTGCGATGACGACTCAAATCACTATACTATATTACTAAATCCACTTAACCACTTCACACTCGAACCGTAACCATTTCTTAATTAAAAACGCGGTCAATCAAGTTGGGGTATAGCTACCTCTTAGACCTTAACTGAACCACCTTTCAAATCTTGAAATAGATAAGATTCGCCTTTTTAACTCTTAAACACTTCCTTATGTAACTTCCGGATATAATTTACGAGTCCAACTCCTTTACAGAATCATTTGATTATAACAGTGATGTTATAATTTCCTGCTTCTGAAATATATTGTCTTTAATATGACTTTTATTTCCTAACTCGAATAATATAACGACAACTAATTTATTTACTCCTTTTCGGTTAACTCTAATCTAAATTCTTATTTGAATAACTCCAACCTAATAACTCTTACTGGATCAACTCTTATTCGAATAACTTATTTGAATATCTTATATTCGATTTGCTTACTTTCGAATACTTATATTCGATAATCTCTTTCTTCGAATAAAATCTCATTCGATTTAACTCCTATCAAATAACTAGATTCGATCAACTCACTTCGAATATTTCTGATTCAATTATCTCACTTCGAATATCTCTGATTCGATTATCTCACTTTGAATATCTACTATTTGATTATCACACTACGAATATCTACTATTTCGATTTACTTCTTCGAATAAGTAAATTCAATTAACTCATTTCAACTTTATTCGAATAAACTACATTCGATTAACTCCATTTGAATAACTCTAGTTCGATTTAACTCTATCGATTAACTATAACTGGTTAACTCTAACTGTTTAACTCTAACTGGTTAACTCTAACTGTTTAACTCTAACTGGTTAACTCTAACTGTTTAACTCTAACTGGATAACTCTAACTGGTTTAACTCTACGGTTTAACCTAACTGGTTAACTCTTTTAACTCTATTTATTCTAACAAATAAATATCTCCTTTAATTTCTATTTATTTTTACAAATAAATATCTCCTTTTATCTTCTCTATTTATTTCCTAAATAAATAACCCCTTTCCTTTTATTTTTTTCCGAAATAAATAAATCCTTTTTCCTTCATTTATTTCCTAAATAAATAGATCCTTTTTCATTTATTTATTTCCTAAATATATAAATCCTTTTTCCTTTATTTATTTCCTAAATAAATAAATCCCATTAAATCTATCTGTAAATGTTCTACAAATATTTCCCTTTTAAATCTATTCTATTTGTAATTGGTTAACAAATATTTTTACAAATATTTCTCTTTCTATATTTGTCTATTTATTTTCTAAATAAACAATTCTCTTATATTTCTGTTTATTTTCTAAATAAATATTCCATTTTTATCCTATTTATTTTCTAATTAAATTCTCCTTTGATTTAATCTTGTTTATCTTCCAAAGTAAATAATCCCTTTATAATATCTAATTTATTTACCAAATAAAAAATCCATTTAATATCTTATTTATTTATCTTAAATAAATAATTCACTTTATAAGTATTCCACTTATAAATATCCCTTTTATAAATATTCCCTATTTATAAATATTCCTGTTTATAAAATCTTCTTTGATTTTATAAATAATTTCCTTTATAAAATCCTTTTGATTTTATAAATAATTTATTTTCAAATATCACTTTGAAAATTCCCTTATCAACATTCCGGTATGTTATGGTATTTAACATACCATACAACAATGGTAAGTATCATTCACACATATAAAATCATCAACAGATTTCATATCACATTGTATAACACAATATATAAAACAAAACAGTATTTATATATTGAGGAACCCAGTTGGGTCCCTCCAACCTGTTTCCCTGCATCACGGATGTTAGACAATACGAGTATAACATATTCTGATAAACAGAATCAATATTCGATTAACGATATATATGTATATCGTTATCTATACTTTCAATCAACACACAAACAATTCAACCAAACAGTTAACACACAGCAATCAGTCATCATTTACCAGTTCTAATTATACGTTATAAAAATAGAACTGTTCAGAGTTGGTGAGTTTTACTCACATTGGAAGTTCATCGTTAAAGAACGATAACTGTTTATTTGAATTGAATAAAACAATTTATTTCACCATAAATTCAAACGAGCTCGAATCCACTTCCAGTCAGTCTCATTGTGTTGCTCCCGTCCATACGATCCCAACGCAACTTATGGTTCGTCAATCTGATATCGTATGACCCAGTTATACATTTTTTAAGTTAACACTATTTTTTTTTTAAAAATGGACTAAACTTAATTAATATGATTGATTGGGCTTTAACCTTTTGTCCTTGGCCCATCTTCACTTGATTACCAACCCAGGCTCGTACCACTCCATTCATCTTCTTCCCCGATCCCAATCCACACTCCAGAAAATACCACGTACCAAACCCATGGCCATTCACTCAACCTAGTCCATCGTTCATCAACCCGTTGCCATCATGACACTCCTCTTCTGAATCTCCTTCTTCTCCACACAAAATAGATGAACTCGACATCCCTCAGTCAATCGCGATGGCTACAGACCCGTGACAGCAACCATCACCGAATCCACCCAAAAACACACATACAGATGCTAAATCCGATCAACAACCCCAATACGACACTCAAACTTGGATCGATGGCTCATTCATCACCAAACCGCAAACCCTAGTTCTTCTGCATATTTCGACTATCAGTAAACCATGTATCGTGCCCTACTAACTTCACACGGATGGGAAGACGAGCTCCACCGAATCTCAGAAAATCAAGTTCTATGATTTTTGGATATTTATTAGGTTTTTTAGTTGATTTTCTTTCTTGCTGTGATTGGTTTTATAGGGTATATATATGTGGTGTTTGGGTTGGTAGGATTTGTTGCTGTGGAAGGTGGTCGCGTGGCCTTCATGTGGTCCACAGAAAATCTTAGGATATTTTTAATTTGATTTTTATATTCTGTTTTCTCGATTTTCTGTTTGTCTCCAATCCTCAAAAATTCCTGCGACCGCATACGATACCCAAAAATCACTAAACTGGACATACGGCTAGAGTTTAACATTACGGTCCCAACGAAACTGGTTTCGTCGAATTCCGACTTCGTATGCTCACACAGCGTATTTTTAACCATCAAAATACTGACTGTTTCTCACTCTAAAAATCCTTACGACCACACAGTGACTCTAAAAATCACGAAACTGGAAATATAACAACTATTTGACATTGCGGATCCAACAAAATTAGTTTCGTCGAATTCCGACTTCGTACGCAAAAGTGGCTATTTTTAAAGTCCTAAATAACCCATTTAAATATATAAATATATTTAAATTATAAATATATTTAAATATAATTAAATTAAATATTTGTAAATAAATATTAACGTCTATATTCATAGTGGAATACCATACAGCTCTAGAATATTCCTATATGAATTTCTAACTTGATATTTCAAATCTGGGTCAACCCGATATTCGATTTATATTGAAATTCCTTTTTAAAATATAAATAATTCCTTTATAAATTATAAAGGAATTCCACAGCGACTTTTCTAAAATTTGATTTGGACATATCTCAAAATCTACATGACGAAATCCAGATTTTTCTCTTCCACTAGAAAGATATACTCCACCAGCTCCACAAGTTTCTTGTTTCACAGAAATCCGGCTTAAAATGAACCCTGTACATTCAGTTGAAGTTCGAATCGCCAATTTACGAACTGCAGCGCCATTTTGTGCTCGATTTAATTATTTTACAATTTATACGTTCAACCATCGTTCAAATAATATATTCGTTATTCTAATTCAATTCTAAACTGAATAAAATATCATAGATGATCCAGTTCACACCATATCGCCAATTCTGATTATTTCAAAATTAAATATATTATTTAATTTATTATTTTAATTAAATATTCACCATTATTTAATTCAACGACGATGAAATCCTTTTAATCACCTTTTAAATAATTAAATAAATTAATTATTATATCACTGGAAATGCGGGTCATTACAACTATGCACGTATCTTGTCTTCAGTCTTCCAAGTAGCATCTTTTCGAGCGTCACTCCATTGTACCTTTACCGACTTGACTTTGCGGTTATGTAGCTTCTTAACCCCTATTTCCAAAATGTGGGTTGGAAACTATCTCACTGTAGCCCCTCGTTCCACTTTGATGTCCTCTAGTATATTCGGCTCTACGACTTCAGCAGTCTTATGTAAACACTTCCGTAGGTGTGAAATGTGAAAAACATCATGAACTCCGGCCAACTTTCTCTATGATGGGAAACGACCCTACAAACCTAGGCACCAACTTCCTACAGATCCGAAGTGAACTACATTCTTTAAAGGAGATACTTTAAGGAAAACCATGTCTCCAACTTCAAACTCAAGATCAGCTCTTCTCTTATCAGCGTATGACTTTTACCGGTCTTGTGCCGTCTTCATGCGTCTTCGAATCAAGTCTATCTTCTTTGAAGTTTCCCTAATCACCTCGGGCCCAAGAAAAATCTTATCCGTAGACTCCCACCAACAAGTCGGTGATCGGCAAGGTCGTCTATATAGAGCCTCAAAAGGTGCCATGCCAATACTAGTCTGATAGCTGGTGTTGTAGACGAAATCTACTAATGGAAGATGTTCCTCCCATGTCCCTCCAAAGTCCAAGATACATAACCTCAAAAGATCTTCTAGGATCCTATTCACTCTCTCGGTTTGGCCGTCCGTCTGAGGGTGATAAGTGGTGATCAAACACAATTGCGTTCCTACCGCTTCTTGCAAGCTCTTCCAAAACTCACTGGTGAAAATAGGATCTCGGTCGCGTACGATACTAGAAGGTATGTCATGTAGACGAACTATCTCTCGGAGATAAACAGATGCTCCGCTATTCTTTTACTCTTAACGAGAATGAAATAGGCGTTCTTGGTAAATCTATCTACTACTACCCAAATCCCCGTATTACCCTTCCTTGACCTCGGCAACCCGTCAACGAAATCCATGGAAACACTTTCCCATTTCCACTGCGGAACCTCTAAAGGGTAAAGCAAACCACGAGGCTTCTTTTGCTCAGCCTTGACTTGCTGGCACACTAAGCATCTAGAAACGGACTCTGCCACATCCTTCTTCATTCTGGCCCAAAAGAAAACTTCTCACTTCTGTTGCATTCTTTGGGATCTTCCTATCTTGGATTGCCAGCACCTTCGAGGTATCCACTGTTATTCCCTCATAGAGACCACGTGCCCTAAGAACCTTACTCCCTTCCTCCAAAAATACCATTTGGAGCCTTGATTTGATGTGCTCGAAGGGTCTCTACGACTTCCCTAGGGTGTAGGGCATGCTCTTCCTCGCTTCTAGAGAACATCAAGATTTCATCCACAAAGACTACCACTAACTTGTTTAGAAACTTCCTAAACACCCTACTCATCAAACCTAAAAAAATATGCGGGTGCATTCGTCAAACCAAAAGGCAATGACGAGCCACTCGAAGAGACCATTGGGAGTCCTAAAAATAGTCTTATCTATACTATCCTATGTTACACTCAACTGATGAAATCCTGTAGCTAAGTCCAATTGCGAGAAAACCGAAGCACCAACCAACTGATCGAACCAATCATCTATCCTCCGCAACGGGTGTCCATTCTTCTTTGTGAGCTTATTCAGCTCCCTATAGTCCACGCACAATCTAAGTGAACCATCAATCTTCGTGGCAAAAACAACTGGAACTCCCCACTCCAAGATACTTCTTCTTTTTAACCCTTTGTCAAGCAACTCTTTCGCTTATTTACTAAGATCCCTCCTTTCTCTTGGAGCCATGTGGCGCACAGGCAATGCAACTGGCTTTGCATTGCCCTCCAAGTATATACGGAAATCTATCTCGCGTTTTAGAGGTAATCCCCTAACCTCCTCAAGGACATCATCATACTCACGGACTACTAAAACAGATTACAAATCATCGATGGATGTGTCAAGTGATTCTAGGCAGCTAAGTATCATCAAACCCCTAGGGTCATACGAAATATCAAGGGTCTTTCCACAACGAGTCAACAGTCTAAGTACCCTCCTTTCACAGTCTAGGTGGCACCATATCTGGCTAGCCGATCTATTCCTAGAATCAAACCATAGCCAATGAAACCAAGAACGTAGGCGTTGCATTCAAACTTAACTCTCAAGATAGACATTCTGAAATCCCAAAAAATCAGAGATAAATGAGCCGAACCACCAATAGGATTTGAGACTACAATGGGATCCATAACTAAACTAGTATTTAGGTGCAGTGTTTCAACTAACGAAGCAGATATAAACAAATGTGAAGTGCTAGAATCAAACAAATTTCGAACAGGATGATCAAAAAGAAAAATCATACTTTCAACAAAAATGTTTCTACCTCTCTCCTATCCTGGTGCCATGAGAGCTTGAACCCGCCCGCCAGAAGTAGGCTCTGTCCTCTACCCTTGCCTTTGTCCTTTCCTCCTCTGGCAGTCTTTAATCAGATGTCCTGCCTCACCGTAATGAAAATAACCATGCTTCTTCTTCTTCTTACAGTCCTTAATTACATGGCCCGTTATACCACAATAAAGACACTTCCTCTTATCACATGTTTTTTTTCTTTCCACCCTTCTTAGGTTCTACTTTCTTGTTCTGTGATTCTTCCACTTTCTTTTCACCTTGACCTTCTTCGTGGATTAAAGCCATATCAACAAGTATCTCATCCGTGGGTTGTGCTCCTTAGCCTAAACTCCCTCATTCCCATTTTTATCATCCTTGTGTAACATGTAACATATCTCCCGAAGGCTACCTCCATCGCATGGAAAACCCTACGAAGCTTGAAATAAGATTAGTCACAGGTAAAACTACTGCGGCTATAGACAGAGGTTAGGCAGTTCTTTACCCTTCGAAGACGCCGTAGTCTCATCATGCCTACGGAACCATGCCGTGATGAGGTTACTCCCAGAAAGCCGGGAGCCCCGGAGACTCAGAAAAGAAGGAAACAAGGATTCAGACAAAAAAAATCAAAAGATAGTACATGTGGATTTAGGGGATATGTCTATAAAACAAACTTCTCTTTTGAAAATACTTCTTTTAAAACCGTTTTGAAAACAACTTTCAAAATCTTATCTAATCCGGTAACCTTCAGCTCTGATACCACGTGTAACACCCCACGTCCATTAATGTCACTCACAAAGGGAATGCATTAAGTTTCGTGGAGCGTTATAAGTAAATAGAACAGAATATTACAAGGCAGATACATAGAATAACACTTGAAAATTTTATAACTTTATTGCAGTGGAAACAGAAATAAGTTTGGTTACATCTTTAAACCCATTACATCAAAACCAAGTACATAATATCATTCTTGTACAAAAGCCATCAGAGTACTTAATTTTTAAAAACCATAATCCCCTATCCAAAATGCCATATGAAAGAGAAGCAAGGCTAAGCATTGCTTTCAGCACTTCAAGCAGGAAAATCCGAATCAAGCTTCAACGTGCCTACCCTAAGAACCAGGGGGGAAGGAAAGAAAAGAGGAGAAACAAAAAGGGTCAGACATAAAGTCTAGCGAGTCCAATGACTTTAACAATATAATTAGTAAAGCAACACGATAAGAACATAAACTGGATATAAGAGATGACTGTAACATAAGCATATATGATAAGGTAACAAGACGGACATGATGTAATATTGACAGCGCTTCTAACCACTATAAGATATTCTCTGCATTGCACCGATACTAGTTTCATACTAAAAGATGATCCCTCTTGGCTAAATAGAATGAAAATAGTTTTGAGTACTTCTAACTGCCATCATAGGTAACCTTTGTGCACCTATCACCACTAGATGTACCCACTATCCTCCTTGTTCGATTATGTACTCCTAGCTGCTCTCGTAGTTGCCCCACTTTCTCCCACCACCACTAGTTGTACCTTCCCCGCTAATCATAATAATAATAATAATGATGATGGTAGTTTAGTGTACTCCTAGTTGCAGTCACAGGTGTCGCCTGCTCCTATCTACACTAGTTGCACTCCCTTACTAAACATAATAATAAAAATAATAATAATGTAGTTTCGTGTACTCCTAGTTGCTGTCATAGATGCCGCCTGCTCCTATCTCCACTATTTGTACCCACTACCTTCCCCATTTGATCGGCTCCCTAACTCATAGATACCCATGCTGGTCCCACAGTAGGGTGTAGCACTCCCTAAAGTGAAAACCCGATACTACTAAAATGCACGGCTTATATCTACAAACAACGTCTTACCTACCAGCCCGGACCCACCCACGCACATGACTCTGTTGGACTTGCGTTGCCACCACTCTTCACTTTTTTGACCTCTTACAATCAAACCAGTAAGCGTGTCCTCGACCTAGTTTGAACTCACATAGATACTAAATGGGTGATTAGTTGAAAAGGGTCCACCCATTTGACACAAGCTTCCCTCCTAAGCTTGGTCCCCACTAGGAATTCCCCCTTAACCCCTCTTTATCCCCATGTCTAATCACATGTCTCATCTTGGTTAAGTGCTTTTATTATGTTTCACATGCTACCCATGTTACCCACTTAGCCCTTTATGTCTTACCAGATGTCTCATCTTGGTTAAGTGCTTATTATTTATGTTATACATGCTACCCATGCAATACATGCTTCCCATGTCACCCACTTAACCCTTTTACTGTTCCCATGTCTTCCCACATGTCTTATCTTGGTTAAGTGTTTTTAATTGTGTTTCACATGATATCCATGTCACCCACTTAACCCCTTTTTCTATTCCCATGTCTTACTACATGTCTCAGCTTGGTTAAGTGTTCATTAATTCATTATAATCGTAATCTTGCAAGACCGCCCACATTAGATTGTTGTTTAACGGTTGCTGAATATGCCGGGCGGTTCCGGGCACGTGTCTTTGCATTATTACTTATCTAATTTCTGCCTTTGACCTCTCACATTAGATTACCAAATTGCGGTTGCTGGATGTGCCGGGCGGCTCCGGGCAGTCTTATACCGCAATTCAAATCTGACCTTGTGCCTTAGGCGTTCATTATCACCTTCTTGATTCAAGTCCCAGGTTTAAATCTTGGATTAAAATATACTCCAATTACCCATAATTTCCAATCTAAATTATGTTTATAATTTTAATCCAAATTAGGCCTACAATCTTACGTATACATGTTATGCCAAATTACGCCTATAATCTTATGTATACACGTTATGCCAAATTACGCCTATAATCTTATGTATACAATTTATACACAATTATGCCTAAATTGATTTATACCAATAATCTCATTTTATTACATTTTCCCCCAAACTTTTCCCAATCATTCAAACGTCATTCGTACGCAAATCTCAATGCAATATGTTAGGCTCGAAGTTAGCCTAATCTCATTAAAAAAAAGGAAAAGAAGAGGAGAAGAGAATCAACATAAAAATTGGTGTAAACATATGAATGACATATGAAACATAAGCAGGCATATAACGATAAACTGGATCAGAAAGGCATATGAATTATGAGCTGGCATAGAACAATGAAATAGATCCAATAGGCATATGATAACAAAACTTTGGGTATGAATCTGAAAGATAAGAATTTACACAACTTGATATGATTCATCTTACAGGCATGTTCATTAAATCCAATTTACGATCTTATCACAATCACTTTTAATTTAATTATATGTGAAAGTAACATAGACTCACAGCGATAGGGTCTACAAGAGAGAATAGATCTGAATTCTGAATTTGATTAGCTAAACCGTTGTTGTAGAATTTGATTCTTATCTTCTAATTTGAATACTCCTATTCTGATTTGCTTTCGAGAAGAGAAGAGTGGCTAGTTTTAATTTAGATTAGGGCAGCATGGATGCGCCATGGATTAGAGTAATGAAATTAGGGTTAGGTCTAAGTGTGTTTTTATAGATGTATTAGGTGAATTAGGGCCTTTAGATTAGAGATCATCAGAACCACACAGCTCAAAAGACACATCATCCAGCCAATCCCAGAAGGGCACTTCAGCGCTATACATCAAAAATACGTCGGCCAGATCTGGACAGGTAGGGGTCGACACCCCTATAGGGGGGTCGACACCTATGTCGACTCCCCTATGGGGGGGTCGACACCTTAGAGCGGGAGATTTCCCGCTCACCCAGATTTTCTGATTTTGATTTTTGAACTCGTTTTTGATTTTTAATTATTATTTTAATTTAAATTCTGCTTTAGACTGAAATCTTCTAAGTTTCATAACTTCTTCATATGATATCCGATTTACGCAAACTTGGATTCTATTCCAAGCAGAATTCCGAGACGAACGCAATGGCGCAACCCGTTTCCCTTAATTCTTCTAATTAAAATTAAGTACTCTTTAATTATCCCTTACGTCATGTTTTTAAAATTACGGGGTGTTACACCTAGTATCGTAGTTCGAGCAAACATGACTTAGAAAGTTTGATGTTGAATACAAATTAATTTAATAATGTCTACTACAGGAACAATGACTGATTTCTGATGCAGAATAGCAACGTCGTAATGACCCAATGTCGGCACAGCATCGCCAAATTTTATTTCGTCACTAAGCCATCACTAAAGAGTTATAAAGACATAGCTAATTAGCTTCACCTTAGTGATGCCATGAACAATACGCTACTTTTAAACTGTTGTCGTAGATGCATTGTAAATTAACCATGCATTTGTGATGCCATGTAAATTTAGCGACTCCATAGAGATCACATATCTATTTATTTATTTTAATTTCTTTTATCATTGCAAAGGGATGGCAATTTGACTACGCCCTTACGACATGATTGAAAATTGGTAATCTGTAGTCTTATTTAACTATTATCTACACCGTTTAGTATAATCTAGAGCTCGATAATAATGATCCACACGTATGTGTTATTAATGATCTGAGCCATTGAATCAGGTAAAATCCAAACCTAATTCGTGTATGGTTGACAGCTATGTCCTGCTTGTAAACTCTCATTTGCGCATTATTCCCAAAATCATGAAAACATTGCCAAACTAAAAAAATTAGTTTCCCACATACGCTAATGAGAAGAGAGTGACCATCAATCCCGAGTCATAAAAATATTCCCAAATTAGAAACCCTAATTTTCTCATTCTATTTGCAGTGGCACATACAAGGAAAACCTCTATGAACTCAACTAGCGACAATGCCCCAAGAAATCAATTCACAACAAAAAGCAACTCATGAATATGCTCATGTCGTCAATGGTGTGATGAAGCCTCACAAATTCAGGCTAGGTACCATTTCTCTTCGTGAGATCCACAAGTATTAGAAAATCACTGAACTTTTGAAAAGAAAGCTTCTATTTCAATGATTAATTCGTTAGATCCGTCAAGATTTCAGAATTGATTTGAGATTTTAGAGACTGTGGTCGCTGCTCTTCGAGACGCGTCTGAGGCATACCTTGTTAGTTTGTTTGAGGACCCTAACTTGTGTGTCATTCATGCTAATAGAGTTACCATCAGGCCCGAGGACATTCATCTTGCAAGGAGGATCAGAGGTGAAAGGGCTTAGTTTGGTTTTGAATCCAGATCTGAAATGATCATGAACTAGATTTCAATTCAGTACCCATGTATTAGTTTTATCTTTCTGATGAATATTTACCTTTTGGAATGTCTGTTACATTGAAAAAAGAGAGAAGGGATTGACTCACTCCATCTCCTCCAACAACTGAAAATCACAAAGGATCCTGTAGCAATCCCAATCGACAGAGGATTCTAAGAAAGCTGCAAAAATTTTATAGAAGAAGCCTATTAGAATTAATGTATATTTTTATAGCTTCCAATTTACAGTGGCATATTCCATAAATGTGCAAGTTTATTTTCTCCAGCATACTAAAATTAATGTATATTTTTATAATGTTTTCAAATGAGATCCATTTTTACATCAACTTTTTTCAGGAAGCCTATTTTGTAAAATGACGCCCATCTTTAACCTCTGCTAGATTCAACTCTTCCGCACCCTCCATTATCCTCAAACCTCAGTTTTTTTAGAAAGCATTCTTTAATTTCATATACAGTTAGATCAAATGACTCATAAAGGTGTAACTCTTGAGTCATAATAAAGTGCACTATTAGTCATGCACTAACATGTGCCATTTTCAACATCCCTTGGTTTTCTATAAAATGCATATTATATGGTTTCTAATATTATTGATTCAAAACAATTGTCAACATTTTTTATTTCCTTCAATACGTTGCTCTTTATTTCGACTATTCTTCATTTGGATGCTATAAAAGGCTTTACATATTAGTTTAGTGATAGACCAGATAACCCACTTGCACAACACATGATGTCATCCAGGTAAATTATGAAGCTTTTCTGCTTGTTCTCATTTATGTTTTATCATGTATTAATGGCAATATATGTTGCAGTAGCCTTTAAGTTGACTAGTACAATTGCAGCTTCCCACACGCCGAAGCAATAGTTCATTCTGTCATTTAAAAACATTTTGAAAGTGATCGATCAATTTCAACTACATTGTGTTTGCATGTATTTCCACGATTGCTTTATGTGTAGCATTAAATGGATAGGATATTTATAGCAAGAATTTTTGAGTATATTTAAGTTTGTGTTGTACCTAAAAGATTATACCAACATAAATAAACTGCAAGAGCAATACACATGGTGGGAGAATCAAGCTTCAAGTTCATGGCGTAAGCATTGCAAAGGTGTATTGGTTTTTCTACTATTTTTCTTCTTCTTTGAGTACTATTGTATGTTTCACCATGTATTTTAATCAAGTGTATGAAAAATGCAAGCTAATTTTTAATCCACCCTTTGGTACATGCCTAATGTAAACCTGCCCACTCTACTGTAGGAAGCTCACTACCTACATGCAGATTTTGAATTAGCTATTAGTAATTCTAATTCGTATGGAAGTTACATGAAGATTGAGTTTAAGCATCCAAGCGTTATTTTGCATGCCCACTCAAATCATTAAATACTGTACGTCCATGCAAATTTTAAACCAAATTTGGTTTATTTTAGTTCTCTAGAGCTATATGCACTATTTACTATGTCCTACTAAGGGCATTCCCAACCCCGGGTAGGGTTGGGAGAAAACTGACCCCCAACAGGGGGTCAGTTGTAGCCCGGGGGGTTGCTTTTGCAACCACCAAGGTTCCCAGAGCAACCATTCGGTTGCCTGACAACCTTTTCCTTAGCCGGCTTTAACAAGGCCGACTAAGGTAGGGGCCACGGTCAAAAGTTGATCGTGAACCCTAGCCAGCGTATATAAAGCCGTGTAATTAGCTTGCTTTATAAAAGCCGGCTAAGGGTGACTATTTTAATTCAAAATTTGAAATATTCTTGTTTATAATTTCATTGTGCTATATTCGTGCTCATATTTCTTTGATCTGTCTTCGTGTTTATAATTCTATTGTGGTATATTCGTGTTTGAATTCCATTATGTCTAATTCATGAATTTTTTTTCTTTTGAGTAATTAATACTTGTATCATCTAGTTATTAATCAGTGTTGAAATGAATCATGCATAAGTAAGTTCAAATTTTTAAATTAAAATTTCAATGACTTCCAACATGATTCGAGAACATACAAACATGATTTGAGAATAGAAAATAAAAATAGTTAATCTCTCTTCAACATTACGATTGACTTCCAACATGATTCCAGTAATGCTCCACTAGATTTTCTCTAAGTTCAAGATGAGCATGCGGATCCCTGACATCTTCAATTCTTTTCATGTACTTGGCAAACATATTAGGGTATTTATATGGTTTTTTCTGAAATGCAACAGTAATATCAGGATAGTTTCAAAATTGAAGTTCATATCCGCTACGTTCTTCTTCGACAATCATATTGTGCAAAATTATACAACAATACATGTGACGGCCCGCCCCGCACCAGCCAACATTTCCTCCGAAAGTGCGCTGTACACATGCCCGACTAGCACGAAACGGTCGCCAAAGAAAGGAAAGAAGAGAATGAACTAATCAAAAACCTGTAGAATGTCTCACAGCGCATGGAACAAAATATAATAATAATGTACTTGACATAAAACAGGCGAGACCGTGCATAAGCTGATAACTAAAACCAACATCAACATCATCATCAGAGTAGCGGAAATCCAAATACAGCTTATTATAACTTTCCAAATTACTGTCTCTAAACAAAAGAAAGAAAGGTACACCACTAATGCCCAAAGTAGTGACCACAGCAACACAGGGAGAATATCTATATATATGTGTCATACGTGGAAGCCTCCTGCTCGTCTTCGGTACAGCTACTTTTGCATACCACCTAACCTGTCTTTAGTCTGCTCGTGAGAGCACCCAGAGTAATAAGAAGAGACAAAAAACTCTGGGTCAGACAAAAAGTCTGGTATGAGTGATAAGCAGCTAAACAAAACAATAACAGGTATACTAAACCATACCTGAACCTGCAACCAAAGAGTTAGCACTACATACCGTACAATACTCTAAGGTGCCACTGAACAGATGGCGCAAAGATAACGGGGGGTGCGGGTGTGCATGTCATAATGATGGCAAACAAATCAAACATAGCAACCATCCTCACATCTCTCACTCAGTGTGTAAAGCATACGATGTCCACCACTGTCAATCACTAGACCCATCGAAGTAGTGACGGAGTTCGACTTGTACAACTACTGCTACTACCAAGCTTGCCCCATGGAGTCATGACCAAATATTTACAAATGACCCCACTTCATTGGCCTATAGCTCTTTAGTCGTACCTAGGCCACTGTGGCCTTTAATCCGTTCACGTACCCCCTACACATAGTGATCCAAAGTTATAGACATCGACAACCCCTTAGCACACGTCCCACAGCAAAGCCCAACTCATGAAGTTAACTCCTTGGTTCCCAACTGGATCCTGAGCTCTACTTCCTATTTGGATTTCCTTTGCATCTCGGGTTTTGGTCGAATTGGAGTTGGTCTTCAGAAGAAGTCATCACGATGAAGTAAAAGTATATATCTGGTTCGGTTCGGTACTCCCAACCCCGTTCGGTTCGGTGGTACTAGTCCATGCCTTGATCAGTGCTCCATCCCTCCTCGGTTCGGTCCACTCACACTTGCTTGGTTCGGTTTGGAAGTATAGCGCCTATCCTCTGTTCGGTTCGGTGGTTGCTCCCTCCTAGATATCCCGATCCGATCCCATCCTTCTTCATTCGCTCGATCTGATCCCCTTTTGGTCTCTCCGATCTGATCCCCTGCCCAACTCCAACTCTAAGCAAATGGCCTTCCTTCTCGCCAAGCCCCTTATGGTAAGTTCTAATCCGAATCAAGTCCACTTTCCCGGTTCTCCTATCCAATCCGAGCCCAATAATCCGATCCGGTTTGAAACCCTGCCAAAATCCCGTATTTTCCCCTGAGCATGTTTAATTTGATAGGTTAAAATGGATCAAACATAGCCAAAATCCCATATTTTCCCCTAAGCATGTTTAAGAAAAACTAATGATATGATTAGTAAAACCTAACCAAGTCAACCAAATTTACTAACAGAGGCCTAAAACAATATTTCAAAATTTATAAATATTTTTCCAGAATTTAATCATGTTTAAATTCGCTAATTAACACTAATTACCCTTAATTAACCATAATTAGTGAGGAACTATGCAAATCACTCACCTTGGCTACAAATTAACTTTTAGATCTGAAATAAATCTTTGTTATGGCGCTGTTCCCAATGCAACACAGCAGCTCTAATCTTGCTTTGGTGCTATTCCTCCTTAATTTGATGTTGATTAGGCTAATCTTCAATTAGAAAGTGGTTTGGGAATGTTTTAGATGTTGGAGGCCATGGCTAGGTTAAGAGGAATGAATAGTGACGGCTGAAAAATGAGAAAAATGTATTCTCCAAACCCTAACATCCCTTTTAAACTCCTAATCCTGAAATTCCCCTTTGGGCCTAGCTGTTAATCACCCGGTTATGCCCAATTAAGCTGTTTTTCACCATCTGAAATTTGTTTCAGCCATATCTCCCAAACGGTGAGTCCGTTTGGCTAATGTGACCACTCGACGGAAAGGTGAACCATCATCCAGAGCCAATGGAAGTGGTTTCGGGTCAAAATTCCTTTCCAGTCAAAAGTTATGGTCAAAACAAGATCAGCTAGGGGCAAAATGGTCATTTAAAAATTGGCAAAAATCATGAACATGGAAAATGACCCCAATAGTCGTCTCCCAAAGTTACATGACCGTACGACTTCGTATGTGAAAGAAATAAATATTCTACGATCCTGCGATGAGTAGAATGCGGGTCGTTACACTCCCCCCCCCCCCTTTTAAGAAATTTCATCCCCGAAATTCCTTAACCCAAAACATACAAAGGATCCCACATGCCTACCAATCATATACAACAATCAAACATGCAAAACAGATAAAACAAATCTATCCTAGCATGCGGAAAGACCAAATCGAAACTGAAATCTTACCAGGCGAAGAGTTCTGGATACCTCTTCATAATGCTCTCCTCTGTCTCCCAAGTGCATTCATTTTCATTCTCGCCCCACTGGACTTTGACTAGATTCACCGCTTTCCTTCGAAGTTGCTTCGTATCGTTCCCAACAATACGCATAGGCTAGCGGTTCCCAACCGTCTCGGGTTCAACTTCGATATCATCCAACTGATCAGGTGAAATAGTCACATCTGGGTCGTGTACGAACTTCCTTAACTGGGAAACATGAAATACATTGTGAACTCCTGCCATCCACTCTGGTAATTCAACTTTGTATGCCAAAATCCCAACTTGCTCAAGAACTGGGAATGGACCAACAAATCTTGGTGCTAACTTGCCTCTCCTGCCAAATCGTAAACGGAGAAGTCTTAAAAAACACCAAGTCGCCAATGGAGAACTTTAATTCTCTTCTCCTCTTATCAGCATAACTCTTCTGCCTATCTTGGGCAGTCTTCATTCGCTGTTGGATAACCTTGATCTTGTCTGATGTTTCTCTTATTACTTCTGGTCCAAACACATATTTCTCACCGGTCTCTAACCAACATGACGGTGAGTTGCACGGTCTTCCGTACAAAGCTTCAAATGGAGCCATACCAATACTGGATTGATAACTATTATTATATGCAAACTCTACTAGATGCAAATGGTCATCCCATGATCCAACAAAATCCAATACACAGGCTCTCAAAAGGTCTTCTAATATGCGATTCACCCTCTCTGTTTGACCATCGGTTTGAGGATGATACGCAGTATTGAGATGTAATTCTGATCCTAACGCCTCTTGTAAGCTCTTCCAAAATCCACTAGTGAACAACGGATCTCAGTCACTCACAATGCCTTTGGGTATTCCATGAAATCTCACTACCCACTTTATATACAGTTCCGCTAACTTGGCTGTCGTCCTGTTTGGCTTGACGGGTATAAACCTTGCACTCTTAGTCAATCGGTCCACAATCACCCAAATGCTATCATGGCCCGATCTAGTCCTTGGTAACCCATCAATAAAATCCATTGAGACTTGTTCCCGTTTCCATTCTAGAATCTCTAATGGTTGCAACAAGCCACTAGGCTTCTTTTGCTCGGCTTTAACTAGCTGGCAGTTCATGCATTTGGATATAAACTTCCCGACGTCTCTCTTCATCCCTTCCCAGTAGTATGTCTGCTTCATGTCTCGATACATTTTGTTACCACCGGGATGTATAGTCAGTTTTGAGCAATGATATTCTCTAAGTACTTCATCTCTCAATCCAATGACACTGGGTACAACAAGTCTTCCATTCTTTCTAAGCCATCCATCTCGATCAAGCCCATACTTGTTCATCTCTCCGTTGATTCCCATCTTTAACTTTGAGATTATTTCCAATAGGTTAGGATCGTCCCTCTGACTGGAACCAATCCGCTCAATCAAAGTGGGTCTGATCGTCAAACTTGCTAACATTTCTGGATCCAATTCGCACTTTGGTCTGAAATCATACCCCGCGATGTACTCCAGTTGCTTCCATTCTAGAAACATAGCCCCTAAACTGGCATGTCTTCAACTCAATGCATCAGCCACCGCATTGCCCTTTCCTGGTGTATATGCAATGTCGAAATCATAGGAAGCCAAGAATTCTAACCATCTTTGTTGTCGGAGGTTTAAATCCTTTTGAGAGAAAAGATACTTTAATGACTTATAATCAGTAAACAACTCGAATCTTTCTCCCAAGAGATAATGCCTCCATATCTTCAGTGCGAACACGATCGCTGCTAATTCCAAATCATGGGTAGGGTACTTTTTCTCATGCGATTTCAGTTGCCGACTTGCATAAGCTACAACCCTACCTACCTGCATCAACACAGCACCTAGTACGGTACCACATGCGTCCGTATATACCGTCATCTCTTCATTCCCCTTAGGAATGACTAATACTGGTGCACATGTCAACTTTTCCTTTAGACTCTTGAATGCGTTCTCGCACTTTTCGCCCTAGACGAAAGCTTGATTCTTCTTGGTCAACCGAGTCAACGGTGCTGCTATTTTGGAGAAGTCTTGGATAAACTTACGATAATATCCAGCTAACCCCAAGAAACTTCTTATGTCTGTTGCATTCTTGGGCGTAGACCAATCTTGTACCGTAGCCACCTTCGCAGGGTCCACATCGATACCGTTTTCTGAAACATCATGGCCGAAGAATCTCACTTCCCTCCTCCAGAAGTGACACTTAGAGAACTTTGCTTTCAATTGGTGTTTTCTCAACACCTCCATCATTATTCTCAAATGTTCCTTGTGTTCTTCCTCCGTCCTCGAATAAACAAGTATATCGTCCACGAACACAAGAACAAACTTATTCAACTGATCCCTGAATACCCTATTCATAAGATCCACAAAATATGTTGGGGCATTGGTCAACCCAAATGGCATGACCAACCACTCATAAAATCCAGACGGCGTTCGAAATGCCGTTTTAGCTATACTCTCAGCTTCCACTCTAAGCTGATGAAAAACTATCGCGAGATCCAAATGGGAGAATACTCTCGCACCACTCAACTGATCAAACAAATCATCTATCCGCGGTAGAGGATATTATTCTTCGTCACTTTATTCAATTCGCGGTAGTCCACACACAATCGAAGGGAACCATCCGCCTTAGTAGCAAACACAACTGGTGCTCCCCATTCAGAAACACTCCTTCTGATAAATCCCTTCTTCAAAAGATCGCTGACTTGCACCCCGAGCTCTCGCTGCTCCCTTGGTGCCATACGACGAAGTGGCATCACTATAGGTCTGGCATCTTTCACTAAATCAATACGGAACTCAATCTCTCGGTGTGGTGAAAGCCCGGTCACTTCTTCGAAGACGTCCGGATACTGGCCAACCACGGGCAAACCTGACAACTCACTATGCGGGATGTCGAGGGAATTTAGAAAACTAGCCATTACCCCATCACTAGGTAGACCACCAAAAACTACCCTCTACCCATCATCCGCTCTAGCTGTCACCAGAAAGCCCTCACAGTCTACCACCACCCCGTATCTTTGGAGCCAATCGACTCCCAAAATAATGCCAAACCCAGTAAAGCTAAAACAAAGCAATCACAAACAAACATGCATCCATGACTCGATAAGACTACATTACAACAAATTATGCTAAGGTTAGTCGAACCACCAATCGGGTTCGTCACTACTAAAGGTCTGTCGACAATTTCGGGCTCCAATCCCAACCTATCTACCAGGTCACTAGATATGAAAGAGCTGGAAGCTCCGGTATCAAACAAAACTCTAACAAGAACATCATAAAACGAAAGCATACCTTGAATAATGACATTCTTTCCCTTCTCCGCCGCAGTTGGGGCATTCGACGAAGAAGGAATAGAATTAAGGGCATATGCTTTCACCATCTGCTTTTCTTTAGGGGGTTGCGGACACTTGTCCTTGTGATGTCCCACTTGGCCACAGTTGAAGCACTTCCTATCCGCTGGCTTGGCCCGACAATTACTAGCATAATGGCCCTTCTTACCACAACTAAAGCACTCAACATCTTTCTTCTTCTTTTGGCCATCCTTATTCTGGTTCTGCTTCCTCTTACTCTGAGAACCATTCTTGCCTCCACCGCTTGCTTGCGGCTTTGGCTCCTCTGCAGATGCAACCTCAGTCTTCGACTTAGGATAAAGACTCTCTGACCTCAGTGCTTTCCCCAAAATCGATTCAAACGTCTCATCGATGTGGTTAATAAGCCTTTCCCCCAAGTACTGATCCAAGCCAGTTATGAACTTCTCGTTCTTCTTCTCGGAAGTATCTATTAGGGATAACCCATATTTCGACAAAGTGTCGAATTCGGCAATATACTCCAAGACAGCTCTGCCATTCTGCTTGAGTTCCAATAATTTCTTAAACAACACTAACTCCTGAGCAACTGGAACGAACTTATCGCTAAAGTGAACCTTAAACTGATCCCAAGTAATCTGATCCTCGGGAGTAGCTGCCTTTATAGCATTCCACCAATTCATTGTCCGTCCTTGCAGCTGATGGATGCTAGCCTTCTCTTCATCGCATCCTCGATACCCAAATCTTTGAAGATATGCTCGCAGCTATCCAACCAATCCTGAACATCCGTAGCCGACTCCGTTCCGTGGAATGGCTTCCCACCAAGACTAGTATAATCCTTGTTCAGCTTGGCGAAATCGGCCCTTGGCGCCTGCACTATTGGACCACCACCATTACCAACATTAGGAGCAGCCCTCTGCACATCCCTAAGCATCTCTCTCATGAAGTCAGCAAATATCGTCCTCATATCAGCAGCATTCCCATTGTTGGCTCCTCTACCGGTGCCCCTTGCATATCGGCTCATCGTTCAATCTGTAAAGAGAAAACGATTAACCATCTCCATAGTGGTGCCAGTGCAGTGTGACTTCATCCTTAACTATTCTAATAGTATATATATAGCTTTTGAAAACCAAAATAATCACAAATATGCGCTCTCATATAAATATTATCTCTCCCTGGTGTCTTTCCCTAGGTTAACTACGCAACCTAGAGCTCTGATACCAAGTGTGACGGCCCGCACCGCACCAGCCAGCATTTCCTCCGAAAGTGCGCTGTACACATGCCTGACTAGCACAGAACGGTCGCCAAAGAAAGGAAAGAAGAGAAAGAACTAATCGAAAACCTGTAGAATGTCTCACAACGCATGGAACAAAATATAATAATAATGTACTTGACATAAAACAGGCGAGACAGTGCATAAGCTGATAACTAAAACCAACATCAACATCATCATCAGAGTAGCGGAAATCCAAATACAGCTTATTACAACTTTCCAAATTACTATCTCTAAACAAAAGAAAGAAAGGTACACCACTAATGCCCAAAGTAGTGACCACAGCAACATAGGGAGAATATCTATATATATGTATCATACGTGGAAGCCTCCTGCTCGTCTTCGGTACAGCTACTTTTGCATACCACCTAACCTGTCTCTAGTCTGCTCGTAAGAGCTCCCAGAGTAATAAGAAGAGACATAAAACTCTGGGTCAGGCGAAAAGTCTGGTATGAGTGATAAGCAGCTAAACAGAACAATAACAGGTATACTAAACCATACCTGAACCTGGACCTGCAACCAAAGAGTTAGCACTACATACCGTACAATACTCTAAGGTGCCACTGAACAGATGGTGTAAAGATAACGGGGGGTGGCGGTGTGCATGTCATAATGATGGCAAACAAATCAAACATAGCAACCATCCTCACATCTCTCACTCAGTGCGTAAAGCATACGATGTCCACCACTATCAATCACTAGTCCCATCGAAGTAGTGAGGAGTTCGACTTGTACAGCTACTGCTATTACCAAGCTTGCCCCATGGAGTCGTGACCAAAGCTTTACAAATGACCCCACTTCATTGGCCTATAGCTCTTTAGTCGTACCTAGGCCAATGTGGCCTTGAATCCGTTCACGTACCCCCTACACATAGTGATCCAAAGTTATAGACATCGACAACCCCTTAGCACACGTCCCGCAGCAAAGCCCAACTCATGAAGTTAACTCGTTGGTTCCCAATTGGATCCTGAGCTCTACTTCCTATTTGGACTTCCTTTGCATCTCGGGTTTTGGTCGAATTGGAGTTGGTCTTCAGAAGAAGTCGTCATGATGAAGTAAAAGTATATATCTGGTTCGGTACACCCAATCCGGTTCGGTTCGGTGGTCCTAGTCCTTGCCTTGATCAGTGCTCCATCCCTTCTTGGTTCGGTCCACTCATACTTGCTTGGTTTGGTTCGGAAGTATAGCGCCTATCCTCTGTTCGGTTCGGTGGTTGCTCCCTCCTAGATATCCCGATCCGATCCCATCCTTCTTCATTCGCCCGATCCGATCCCCTTTTGGTCTCTCTGATCCGATCCCCTACCCAACTCCAACTCTAAGCAAATGGCCTTCCTTCTCGCCAAGCCCCTTATGCTAAGTTCTAATCCGAATCAAGTCCACTTTCCCGGTTCTCCTATCCGATCCGAGCCCAATAATCCGATCCGGTTTGAAACCATGCACATTTCCTGCAACCTTCCAGCGATTGTTTTATGCCATACGACGGCATTTTCGACCATTCTAACTGTTCTAATCAATCACAAGGCATATCATACAGTCATAGCAACATAGGGAATCAACTATAAACACCAAAACGATAATTTGATAGGTTAAAATGGATCAAACATAGCAAAAATCCCATATTTTCCCCTAAGCATGTTTAAGCAAAACTAATGATATGATTAGTAAAACTTAACCAAGTCAACCAAATTTCCTAATAGAGTCCTAAAATAATATTTCAAAATTTATAAATATTTTTCCAGAATTTAATCATGTTTAAATTCGATAATTAACATTAATTACCCTTAATTAACCATAATTAGTGAGGAACTATGCAAATCACTCACCTTGGCCGCAAATTAACTTTTAGATCTAAAATAAATCTCTATTATGGCGTTGTTCCCAATGCAACACAACAGCTGTAATCTTGCTTTGGTGCTATTCCTCCTTAATTTAATGTTGATTAGGCTAATCTTCAATTAGAAAGTGGTTTGGGAATGTTTTAGATGTTGGAGGCCATGGCTAGGTTAAGAGGAATGAATAGTGATGGCTGAAAAATGAGAAAAATGTATTCTCCTAACCCTAACAGCCCTTTTAAACTTCTAATCCCGAAATTCCCCTTTGGGCCTAGCTGTTAATCACCCGATTAAGCCCAACTAAGCTTTTTTCACCATCTGAAACTTGTTTTAGCCATATCTCCCAAACGGTTAGTCCGTTTGGCTAATGTGACCACTCTACGAAAAGGTAAACCATCATCCGGAGCCAATGAAAGTGGTTTCAGGTCAAAATTCCTTTCCAGTCTAAAGTTAGGGTCAAAACAAGATCAGCTAGGGAAAAAACGGTCATTTAAAAATTTGCAAAAATCATGAACATGGGAAATGACCCCAATAGTCGTCTCCCAAAATTACATGACCATACGACTTCGTATATGAAATAAATAAATATTCAATGATCTTGCGATGTGTAGAATGCGGGTCATTACAATACATGATGTCAGCTAACATTGTAGGGTCATGGTAGTGAGATTCCTTATGTAATATATGAAATTTGCCTTGAAGCACTCCAAAAGCTCGTTCAACATCATTTCTCAAACTTTCTTGTAGTTTTGTGAATAGAGCTTGTTTAGCATTATTAGGCCTTTTATACGCTTGCACGAGTGTATCCCACTTTGGATAAATGCCATCCACCAAGTAATAACCCGTATTGTAATCTACGTCGCCTAACTTGAAGTTGCAAGGAGGTGCTATATCGTTATACAAGTTGCTGAATAAATAAAATTGTCGTAGCACGTTTATGTCATTTAGGGAACTAGGTGCCCCAAAAAAATGTATGCCAAATCTACAAGTCAAAAGATGCAACAACTTGCAATACCATAGTCGGTTTCTTGAAGTATCCCGAGTATTGGCCCTATAATGCAGTAGGACAGTTTTTACACCTCTAATGCATACAGTCTAAACTTCCTAACATACCTGGAAATCCACGTTGTTCTCCCATCGCCAATAATCTTTGGATATCATGTGGGGTTGGGGTCCATAGATATTCCTCACCAAACTGCAGAAAAACAGTCTTGCAAAATTCTTTCATGCTTAAGATAGCGGTTGAATCCCCCATCCTTATTTTGTTGTCTACTGAATCTCCCGACACACCGTATGATAGCATCCGTAGCGCTGCCGTAGCCTTTTGTAGTGGAGAAATTCCTAATTGGTTGATCGCATTTAACTTGTGAGTAAAATTGACATTTGTTTCTGTTAGTTTATTGAGAACTCTATTAAAGACGTTCTTGGACATGCGAAACCTCCTTCTGAACTTCAAAGGCCCATAGACTGAATTTTCCACAAAATAGTCTTGAATTAGTTGGCTGTGAGAAGTAGCATAATCTCTTCCAAATTGAATATCTCGCCTTCCGAAAACACTACTCCCTTGGGTCGAACGATTTCTTTCTTCGTACTCGATATCCATTAACTCAAGCATTTGCATAGAAATAACATTATTTTGTTCAATTTGAGTTTGAATGTGCTCATCAGAAGAGGAAGTAGATGAAGAACTACACCATAACCTTTTAAGTTTGTTCATTTCGGAAATGGTTTTAAAAATGAGGATGAAGAATGAACATCCTTTGACCAATATTTGTAGTAATTGGGAATGCAGATGGTGCGCTCTTTAATGCAGATGGCATGTTATTTAATGAAGATGGTGCGTTCTTTAATGCAGATGGCGCATTCTTTTTGGATGACCCACGCTTTATTGCAGGCTCATTCTTTATTGCAGTCTCATTCTTTAACGTTAGCATGCGCTTTAATGAAAGTGGCATTGGTAAGACTAATTGATATGACAAATGGGTAGCTATGAAAATAGCAGATTACAACAGACCCTAACCCAGAAACAAGTACAACATCTTCGGATGCAACCGATTCCAACACAAAATTAGATAATAAAAATTTGGATACAACATACGATAACACCAGACTAGATAATAAAAATTTGTATAAAAGTTCGGATATAACATACGATAAAAGTACGATAACAACATACGATAATAAAATTTCAGATAAAACATACGATAACACGAGATAAAAAAAGTCGGTACATATCATGATCAAGATCAAGGGAATCTTAGTTGCCTGACCTCTTGTTCGATTACGATCAAACCGCAACTGTTCAATAACATTTTGGAGATGTCTAATGTCTTATTCGAGTTCATTTGCATATACCATTCCTGTAACACCCCATGTTTTCTGTTAATATTAAACTAACAAATTTAGGAATAATTAATATAAATGTGAGAATCAAGGGAAACGGGTTACGCCATTGTGTTCGTCTCGGAATTCTAGTTGAGATAGAGTTCGAGTTTGCGTAAATTGGATTTCGTATGAAGAAGTTATGGCTGTCAGAAGTTTCCAGAAATTCAAATTTAAATTCAAAAACGAATTCAGACTCAGAACTGTGCAGGGCGGGAAATTTGCCGCCCCAGGCTAGGTCGACCAGGGGGTCACCTACCCTATAGGTCGACCTGGGATCGACCTACCCCCCTCCCCCGCTGAGTTGTCTTTTTGGATGGTTCAGGTTGCTTCTAGGTTGATTGGATGGCCTAAAATTAATCATAATCTCTATATAAACACATGTAGACTCAAACCCTAAAACCTAATAAAAATTAGAACTATGGTCGTTATCCTATCACCCTGCAACCTAGAGTAGCCGCCACCAACTAGGAGCAAAGAAAAGTTAATCAACTCAATTCAACTCAAGTCTATAACAACAACAACAAATTTGTCTACTTCAAAGGCGAGCTAAATCAATTTCAGAACACAGATCCCAGAACTCAAGACCTTCTTTGAGTTGTGAGTTCAATTTCTTTAATAAGATAATTAACAAGTTAATTGGGTTAAGTTATAATTTGGGCTATATGGCTATGTTTGTGAAACATTGGGAAAATGTGATATTTTGTGAATATATGCTAGTTGTTCACAATGACAGTTTTTGTTGTGGATTCCTTTGTATATGCCCAATCACCCATGTTCAACTAGATTCATGTTTGGCATCATTTTATATGCAAGTTTGGGTGTAGATTATATGCTAGTTTCTATGTGAATTGTACACAAGTTTACATGTGAACCAAGTAAAATGACTATATGCAAGTTTAGGTAGAAATTGGATTCACATATATGCAAGTTTACACCTTTAGGTTTAGATCTATGACGTACATAGTTTTATGGAAGTTTGTGACTATGGCCTATGCATGTTTTGGGTGAAAAGTATATTCATATATGCAAGTTTTGGGTGAAAACTATATTCGTATATGCAAGTTTTGGGTGAAAACTATATTCATATATGCAATTTCACACCTTTAGGACTATCTTTAGATTCATGACAATACCAAGTTTATGCTAGATATGTTGTAATCCTTATTTGTAAGTTAGATCCAATTTGTGCGTTATGCAAATTTGCGGTGTTTCTTCCCTTTATTGTGTTAGACTAATTGCTAGTTTAATATATATATATATATATGTGTGTGTGTGTGTGTGTGTGTGTCATGATAAGCGAACGAACAACGTGGGGACGATGGGGGTAATATTGAATATACACATATTGAGAATTGGCATGTAATGGCCTTAAAAGGCATACAATTAATTTGAGGCAATAATTGGTATAATTTGTATACCTGAAATAAATGGACATAATTTAGGTGATAATTATGGACATAAGTATATTTGGAATTTATTTACAAATTTGAATAGGGATATTAATCCACTTTGGGGTTAAATAAAGATGTGTAATAATAAACCGCCTAAGACACGAGGTTAGACTCTTTTGTGGTGTAAGACTGCCCGGATCCGCCCGACAAATCCAGCAACCACAAATGCCAGTCTAATGTGAGAGGTCAAAGGCATGAATTAAATGCGTAACAGTTGTAAAGACACGAGGTTAGGCTCGTTTGTGGTATAAGACTGCCCGGACCAACCAGCAAATCCAGCAACTTCAAATGCCAGTCTAATGTGGGAGGTCTTCACAAGGTTACGGTTCTAATGAATTAAGTAACACTTAACCAGATAAACATGAGGTGGGACACGAGGGTTAAGTGGGTGCCTTGGGTGACATGTGAAATTAAGTGGGTGTCTTGGGTGGCATGTGAAATATGATTAGATGCACTTAACCAAGTGAAACATGTTAGAAGACATGAATAAGAATGGGGTTAAGTGGGGAAACCTTAGTGGGGACCAAGCATAGGTGGAAGGCTTGTGTCAGGCATGTGGGGGCCCTTATCAGACCAATAACCCATTAAGTATCTTTGTGGGCTCGGCCCAAGTTGAGGACGGGACACGCGTACTGTGTTTGATTGTAAGAGGTCAAAACGGGTTAGCGGTGGCAACGCAAGTCCAAGGGGTTCATGTGCGTGTGTGGGCCTGGGCTGGTAGGTAAGACGTTGTTGCATCGTGTAGGTATAAGCCGTGCATCTTTAGTGGTATCGGGTTGCCACTTTGGGGAGTGATACACCCCACTGTGGGACCGACACGGGTATTTACGAGTTAGGGAGCCGATCAAATGGGGGTAGTGGGTACATCTTGTGGAGATAGGGGCAGACGACACCTATGAAGGCAACTAGGGGTACATGAAACTACCATTATCATTATTAAGTTTTGTAGGCGGGATCAACTTTTAGGGTGTTTGGTGTGGTGCAATGTAGTAATTATCTTATAGTAATTAGGTGCGCCTTTAACGTTATCTTTGTTCATCTTATTTCCTTTGTTTGCTTTGTCATGTCCATTGGTTCACAGTTATTTCCTTATTTACCAGCTTATGCCTTATCCTAGTTACTTTAATGATTATATTATTAAAGTTATTGCACTCGCCAGACTTTATGTCTGGCCCCCTTTGTTTCCACCTCTTTTCTTCCTCCCCCCAGGTGCTCAGGGTGGGACTAGTACTAGTGGAGCTTGATTTGGACAGCTTTATCTCTTTCTTTTGGAAGTTGCTTGGATTGTTGAAGTAAAGTTTAGCCTATCTTATTTATGGCTATTTTATGTTGGAGTTATGTCTTTTATTTTGAGGAAGACGGTTGTGTAGCACATGGCTACACAGCCGATTAGCATAATAATAATATAATAGTCTGGTTGATAGGCTCAACTAGTGGCAAAGGGTTAAGGACGGTGAGTGTCCTCAAAACACAGTCTAAATAGTTATATTACATAGAGCAACTAGGTAGAACAACAAAGTACAAACATCAAAATATAATAACTAACCCATCAAGGCATCATATCACAAGTAGCATAAGCCTTGTCAAGCCAAAATAGTGAAGCCCAGAGAATCATCCATGCTGGGCTGAGCTACTGCACTGGGTACCCAGAGAAGGAGGCACTTGGATTGTATGCCTGAAGCGAGCGTGTCTTGGAATTCCTGTAAAATTTTCAAAATGATATAGGATGAAGCTACAGGTGCCAAAGTAATGCTTCTTTTGCTTATTAAAAATATGGGCATTACGCTCGATCCAAATTCCCCAACTAAAAACCATCAAAAAGGAATCCAACAGTTGATCCGGAGGATTATGTTGCCAGTATTCAAAGAACGAGGGAACAATGGGAACAAAACTGAGGAGAAATGAACTAGTTGCAGCCCGGATCCTATAGGAGAAATCACAGTTAAAGAAGAGGTATTCGATTGTTTCGTCTTGTGCATTACAGAATGTGCATCTGGGTTTATCAATAATGTGAAGATTGTAGAGTCTATATTTGGTATTGACGCGGTTATGCACCAGGCACCATTGGAGGAAGATCATGCGAGGTGATTACCGACAATTCCAAAGACGAGGAAAGGAGAAGGAACGACCTGGGTGAGATAAAAAGTGGTAGTAAGAAGAGACGTAGAAGCTCTTGTTGTGGTTAAGGGCCCACAAGTATTTATCGGGCTCGGAAGAGAGGTTAACAGTAGAAATAAGGTTTTGTATTTGTTGTGTGTCGGCTAAAGTGTGCAGATCGGAAAGGACCGAAGGAAAAATACGAGATGGGTTGGAGCCCAATACATTTGAAACAGAACTGAGAGGCCCATCATTTGAGGAGAAAAGATTTGGAAAAAGTTTTGAGAGAGGAAGGTGACTACACCAAATATCAAGCCAGAAAAGACAACTTTCGCCCGAACCCAGGTTAACGTAAAGTAGGGATTTGATTCTAGGGATTATGGAAGTTACTCCAGCCCAGAAGGGGGATGGCTTGGCTGATGGTGGACAATGGAGAACAAGATGGGGGTTCGAGCCATAATGTCTGGATAAAATCCAATCTTTCCAGACGAAGTCACCAGGGGAGATGATACGACATAACCATTTGGCTAGCAGTGCTTGATTGAAGAGGAGAAGGTAGAGGATGCCCAGCCCACCATGTTCGTGAGGCATGCAGCATGTTTGCCAATTAATTAGGTGTTTGGTTCTCCCTCCATTCCAGAGAAAAGAGCTACGAAGGGTATCAATTCTGGAGATAACCCAAGACGGGAATTTGTGGAATGACATCCAATAGGAGAGGATTGAGGACAAAATGGATTTGACTAAGGTTAGATGAACGACTGATGACAAGGAATTGGCTTTCCAAGCAGCTAGGCGATGTTCAATTTTAGCTATAAGGGGCAGCCAGTAAGCTTTCAGAAGTTTGGTTGGACGGAGTGTGACTCCAAGGTAGTTTATCGGGAAATGATCAAGCTTACAGTTGAGACAGCTAGAGATAGAGGGACCAAGATCATTTGAGTTTCCTAACATGATGATGGAGCTTTTGCTGTAATTTATAGATTCCCGGAGATAAGTTCGAAGGTGTAGAGAAGCACTTTAAGGCAGTGGATGTGGGAGGGGGAAGGAGAGAAAAAGAGGATGGTGCCATCAGCGAATTGAAGATTTGAGATGGTGGGGCCATGATTTGGGAGAGTAAGGCCATGGAGGAGGTTTCTGGATATGGCTAGTTTAACCATGCGATTGAATACATCAGCAATGAGGACGAAGATGAGGGGTGAAAGGGGATCTCCCTGTCTGAGACCACGACTGGATTTCATAAGGCCTCCCGATTCTCCGTTAACACAGATAGTGGAGAAGCTTGTGTTCATAATGTGTTTAATCCAGCTGCACCACTTGGGTGGGAATCCACGGTGAGACATTAAGTCAAGTATGAAATTCCAGTTCACGGAGCCAAAGGCTTTGGAGAAGTCGAGCTTTAGCAGCACACCTGGTGTGGATGTAAAATAACAGAAAGAAATGGCTTCTTGCGTTGCAGCTACACAATCCATAATGTTACGACCAAGGATGAAGGCTGATTAATAAGTGTAACTTATTTGTCAAGATGGATAATAAATGTATTTGGTTCTGCAGTTGGTTTTTGATGTGATGTAACCAAACTATTTCTTCGCTGCAGTAAAAGTGGTTTTTATTTTCCAAGTACCAATATATTTATCTATCTTGTTTACTTTTCTGTTCTATACACAATAAACGCTCCACCAAAATTAAGGCATTCCCTTTGTGAGTGACCTTAATGGAGATGGGGTGTCACACGTGGTATCAGAGCTGAAGGTTACCAGAACAGATAAGATATTTTGAAAAACTATTTTTCCAAATAGCATTTTCATAAAGGATACCTTTAAAAATACGTTTTAAGGAGAGTATTTTCAAGAGAAAAGTTTATTTTAAAAACATAACCCCCAAGAGCCATATATCTTTCTTTCGAATTCTCTGTTTGAATCTCTTCATTTTCTTTTCAGCATGTCTGGAATTCCTGAGATACCCCAGGGGATACCTATACCAGGATAGTTTAGAAGGTATCTGGAAGCTAGGGCCAATGTCACAGGCCCAGCAAATGCTCCTCCTCCTCCTCCTCCCCGTGTTGATACTTTCGCAAAGATATGCAAGGACTTTCGGGCAATGGGCGGAAAACCTTTTCACGGGTCGGAGAGTTTGTTGAAGCTCGAAATTGGCTAAAGTAGGTCGAAGAATTGTTTGGAATCTTTGAGGTAGAAGATGGAAGAAAGGTCCAATTAGCTGCCTAGTTAATGAAGGATGAGGCCTCGTTTTGGTGGGAGGTCACTAACGGAGAGCGTCCAGTCGATACATGGCCAGATTTCAGGCGTAGGTTTGAGGAAAAGTTTCTCTCATGGGCCGAAGAGAGTCTATACATGGAAAAGTTTTTGGCATTGAGGCAGGGAAATTTATCAGTGAAAGAATACATCAACAAGTTCAATCAATTGGCTTGGAATTGGTGAATACACCTGAAAAGAAGGCCCTGAGATTTGTTAAGGGTTTGAATGAGCCACTACATGGGTTAGCTATGACCCACATCCCTATGGGGGCCACCTTTGAAAGATTGGTTGACATGGCACTTATGCATGAAGAGGAGAAAGGCGCCAATGCTAATAAGGCACCTGAGAAGAAAGGGGATCAAAAGAAACCGCAACACCAGAACAAGAAGGGTGGTAAAGACAACAATGGCAAGGGAAAGAAAAGATGTTTTAACTGTGGGACACCAGGCCATCTGAGCAAAGACTGTAGGAAGAAGAAGAAGACTGGTTGTTTCCACTGTGGCGATGCAGGACATCTGATTAAGGACTACCCAAAGAAAGGGCAGAGGGCAGGGCCTACCTATGGAGGGCAGATTCAGGCTCTCATAGCACTAGGGCATGCAAGGGGGCAGGTCCAGGCTCTCGTGGCCCCACTGCTGCAAGAACGAGGTAGAACGATTTCCGTTGAAAGTTTAGTTTATCTTTTTGATCATCCTGTTTGCACACTCTTTGATTCTGGTGCATCGCACTCTTTTATATCTATTGCTTTAGTTGAGTCACTACACCTAAACACCAGTATAGTAGAGGATCCCTTAGTTGTTTCAAATCCAATTGGGGGCTCAGCCTATTTGTCGACGATTTGTTTGGATTTCGAAATTTCTATACTTAGCATTGGGTTTAGATGTGATGCTTATGTTTTGTGCTTCACGGGCTATGGCTTAATTCTGGGCATGGATTGGTTATCCAGTAATGGAGCTGTCCTAGATTGTGAAAAGAGAGAGGTTGGGCTTATGACTCGCTTGGGCAACACTCTCGAAATCTCTTGTAATCCCATGAATTATGTTATGCTAAGTTATCTAGAATCGCTTGACGCGTCTGTTGAGAATTTGCAGTCTGTCAGAGTGGCCCATGAATACTCGGATGTCTTTGAGGAAGTAGAGGGCTTGCCTCCGAAGTGGGAGATAGACTTCCGCATATACCTAGTTGATAACGCAAAACCCGTTGCTTTACCCGTTAGACACATGGCTCCAAGGGAGAGAAAGGAGCTGTAAAACCCCGTATTTCTGTTAGCACTAATGTTCACAAATTAAAGAATAAATAATCTCAGACGTGAGAATTAAGGGAAACGGGTTGCGCCATTGTGTTCGTCTCGGAATTCGGATTGAGATAGAGTCCGAGTTTGCATGAATTGGACTTCGTATGAAAAGTTTATGGGCATCGGAAGTTTCAGAAAATTCAAAACAGATTTCGAAAAATTCAAATTTCGGAGTCAGACAGGCTAGGCAGGAAAATTCCCGCCAGGGCCAGGTCGACCATAGGGTCGACCTGGGGGTCGAACTACCCTGACCAGGTCAACCATAGGGTCGACCTGCCCCCCGGGCAGATTGTTTTATGACCTGTTGATGACTAGATGTTGACTCATTAGTGTTTCTAATATGCTCTGATTGGCTGGGATTAATTCTGGGTTGATCGGACGGCTTAAACTAATCCTAAACTCTATAAAAACACCTCTAGACTCAACCCCTAAAATCAAAACAAAATTAGATTCATGGCCTCTATGCCATCACCTAGCAACTCAGCATAGTCGCCCCCAATTAGAGAGGAAGAAAGCTAATCTAATTCAATTCTTTTCAACTTAAACAACGAATCTTCTTCAAAGCAAAGCTATTACAACTTCAGAACTCAGAATTCTGAACTCAAGACCTTCTTTAAGTTGTGAGTTCGATAATTTTAATAAAATAATTAGCAAATTAATTGGATTGAGTTATGATGTGGATTATTTGGATATGATGTGAATTATTGACCGCATGTTATAATCATGTTGTAAAATTGTGATGAATTCTATGATGTTATGTTGTGATCACCTATATTGTAAAGTTATGATGCTATCATCTATGTTGTAATTTTATGATTGGCTCATGTATAATCGAACCACCATGTTGTTCATATGCTAGTTTGGGTATGTTGATTCATATGATAAATCTTAAGTATGTATGCAAGTTTAGATTTTTATCAAGACATGAATCATATGCAAGTTGGGGATTATGTCTTTCAATTTTTGTATCATATGCAAGTTTCTGTTGAAAGAAACTTAACTTTCATGGAGCATGAAAGTTTCTGTTCTATACACACTTAAGAACTCAAGAAACTTAACTTTCAATTTAAATCTTAAGGATGTCTTGTTGTTAAGTTTCTGTTCTATACACACTTAAAATGCTCCATGAAAGTTAATGCACTCCCTTTGTGAGTGACATTAATGGACGTGGGGTGTTACACGTGGTATCAGAGCTGAAGGTTACCAGAATAGATATGAATTTTGAAAAGCTGTTTTTCAAAAATAATTTTTATAAAGAAGTACCTTCAAAAGTATGTTTTAAGGAAAGTATTTTCAAGAGAAAAGCTTATTTTAGAAAGCATAACCCCAATGGCCATATATCTTTCCTTCGGTTCTTTTGTATTGAATCTTTCCTTTTTCGTTTCAACATGTCTGAAGCATCTGAGATACCAGAGGGTGTTCATGTACCCGGTTGGTTTCGTCAATATCTCGAGGCTAGGGCCACCACCGCAGGTCCAACAAATGCTCCTCCTCCTCCTCCTCGCGTCGATACTTTTGCTAAGATATGTAAGGACTTTCGGGCAATGGGTGGGAAACCTTTTCACGGGACGGAGACATTTGTTGAAGCTCGAAACTGGATAAAGGAGGTGGAAGAATTATTTGGAATCTTTGAAGTGGATGATGGAAGAAAGGTCCAGTTAGCTGCCTAGCTAATGAAGGATGAGGTCTCGTTTTGGTGGGAGGTCACTAATGGAGGACATCCAGTCGATACATGGCCAGATTTTAGGCAGAGGTTTGAGGCGAAGTTTCTCTCACGGGCTGAAGAGAATCTATACATGGAAAGGTTTTTAGCATTGAAGCAAGGGAATCTATCGGTGAAAGAGTACATCAACAAATTCAATCAATTGGCAAGATTTGGCTTAGACATGGTGAATACTCCTGAAAAGAAGGCCCTGAGATTTGTTAAGGGTTTGAACGAGCCGCTTCATGGGTTAGCTATGACCCACATCCCCATGGGAGCTACCTTTGAGAGGCTAGTTGACATGGCGCTTATGCATGAAGAAGAGAAGGGCGCCAATGCTAATAAGGCACCCGAGAAGAAAGGGGATCAAAAGAAGCCGCAACAGCAACAACAGAACAAGAAAGGTGGCAAAGGCAACAATGGTAAGGGAAAGAAGAGATGCTTTAACTGTGGGACACCCGGCCATCTAAGAAAAGATTATAGAAAGAAAAAGAAGACTGGTTATTTCCACTGTGGCGAAGCGGGACATCTAATTAAGGACTGCCCAAGTAAAGGGCAGAGGGCAGGGTCTACGTCGGAGGATAGGTGCAGGCTCTTATGGCACCAGGGCAGGCAAGGGGACAAGTTCAGGCTCTCGTGGTCCCTCCGCTGCAAGAAAGAGGTAGAGCAATTTCCGTTGAAAGTTTAGTTTTTCTATTTGATCATCCTGTCCGTACTTTATTCGACTCTGGCGCATCACATTCGTTTATCTCCACATCATTAGTTGAAACACTGCACCTAGATACTAGTCTAGTTACGGATCCCTTAGTGGTCTCAAATCCTATTGGTGGTTCGGCTCTTCTTTCTATGATTTTTCTGGATTTGAGAGTGTTTATCTTGGGCGTTGAGTTTGAATGCAATGCCTTTGTTCTTGGCTTCATGGGCTACGGTTTAATTCTAGGTATGGATTGGCTAACTAGATATGGGGCCATCCTAGATTGTGAAAGAAGGGTAGTTAGATTGTTGACTCGTTGTGGAAAGACCCTTGATATTTCTTGTGACCCTAGAGGTCCAGTAATGCTTAGCTACCTAGAATCCCTTGATGCATCCGATGATGATTTACATTCTATTCCCATAGTCCATGAATATGTTGATGTCTTCGATGAGGTGAGGGGTTTACCCCCAAAACATGAGATAGACTTTCAAATATATCTAGTAGATAATGCAGAGCCAGTTGCATTGCCAGTGTGCCAAATGGCTCTAAGAGAGAGAAGAGAACTCAGTAAGCAAGTGAAGGAATTGCTTGAGAAGGGGTTCATCAGACGTAGTATATCGGAGTGGGGTGCTCCAGTAGTATTTGCCACGAAGGCAGATGGGTCCCTTAGACTTTGTGTGGACTATAGAGAACTTAATAAGCTTACTAAGAAGAATAGACACCCACTGCCGAGGATTGACGATCTCTTCGATCAGTTAGTTGGCGCCTCAGTGTTTTCGCTGTTGGACTTAGCCACGGGTTTCCATCAGTTGAGAGTGGCTGAGGATAGCATAGACAAGACTGCCTTTAGGACTCCAAACGGTTTCTTCGAGTGGCTTGTGATGCCCTTCGGTTTGACAAATGCCCCCGCATACTTTGTTGACTTGATGAGTAGGGTGTTTAGGGAGTACCTTAATAAATTCGTGGTAGTCTTTATGGACGACATCTTGATCTTTTCTAAGAACAAGGAAGAGCATGCCCTACATCTTAGGGAAGTGTTGGAGACTCTTTGAGCGCATAGCCTTAAAGCTAAATTTTCTAAATGTCACTTTTGGAGGAAGGAAGTGCGATTCTTAGGGCACATGGTTTCCAAAGAAGGGATAGTCGTAGATCCCGCAAAGGTAGTGGCCATCCAAGATTGGAAGGTCCCTAAAAATGCTACCGAGATGAGGAGTTTCTTAGGGTTGGCTGGCTACTATAGGAAGTTTAACAAAGACTTCACAAAAATATCAGCCCCATTAACACGCTTGATGAAGAAGAACTTACTTTTCACATGGGACGTAGATTGTGATGATGCGTTCCAATGTCTAAAGAGAGCTTTGACCACAACCCCAGTCTTAGTGTTGCCAGATGGGAGTAAGCCATTTACCGTTTATAACGATGCTTGTGGGACAGGACTAGGCACAGTCTTAATGCAAGAGGGAAGCGTAATAGCCTATGGTGGAAGGCAGTTGAGAGTGCATGAGAGAAATTACCCTACACATGACCTAGAGTTGGCCGCTATAGTTTTCGCGCTTAATTCTTGGCTCCATTATCTTCTTAGAGAGAAATTCGAATTAATCATTGACCACAAATCGCTAAAATACTTATTCTCTCAGAAGGACTTGAACTTAAGGCAGCAAAGGTGGATGGAATTCTTAGCATCCTACGATTTCGAGATAGCATATACCCCTGGTAAGGGTAACGTGGTGGCAGACGCCTTAAGTAGAAAAATGTTGTCCTTGAGTCCGTTGTTTGTTGAGCGGCGAAGCTTAGAGTTCATCTCTACGTTTGACTTTAAACCTTCCGTTGACTTTGTACCCAGTTTGCTAGCATCCTTGGAGGCCAGACCTATGCTTTTGGGACGGATTGGCAAGGCACAGTGAGATGACCCACAGTTGGTTGAGTTTGTAGAGAAGCTCAAAGCAGGGGAGTCATCGAGCCATCTCAGTAGGTATACTCTAGATGATAAGGGTTGGTTACGTAGGGACGGTAGACTTTGTGTACCAAAAGACGAGGACCTAAGGAAGACCATTCTTGATGATGCACATCGTTCGAAGATGACCATTCATCCCGATGGGGACAAGATGTACACGGACTTGAGACGAGTTTACTTTTGGGCTGGCATGAAGAAAGATGTGGCCGAGTTTGTCGCTAGATGCTTGGTGTGCCAACAAGTAAAAGCAGAGCAAAAGAAGCCCGGTGGATTACTACACCCATTGGAGGTCCCACAATGGAAGTGGGAAAGCATCTCGATGGACTCTGTTGATAGGTTACCAAGATCGAGGAAGGGTAATACAGGGATTTGAGTCGTGGTAGACAGACTTACCAAGAGCGCCCATTTCATTCCCGTGAAGAGTAAGAGGACTGTTCCATGGTTAGCCTCCATATACATTCGAGAAATAGTTCGTTTGCACGGTGTTCCTTCTAGCATAGTGAGTGACCGCGATCCTATCTTTTCTAGTGAGTTTTGGAAGAGCTTGCAAGAGGCGGTAGGGACTCAGTTATGTTTGAGAACCGCATATCATCCTCAGACGAACGACCATACCAAGAGGGTGAATCGTATTCTAGAGGACCTATTGAGGTTGTGTGTCTTAGATTTTGGAGGTACATGGGAGGAACATCTTCCGTTGGTGGAGTTCGCATATAATAACTGTAGGATCTAAATTAACCCTAGAGGGGGGTGAATAGGGTTTATCGCAGATTTTTGCAGAATAATTAAATAAAAACAGCACAGATAATAATCAGAATAAATGCGGAAAATAAATAACACACAGATATACCCAGCTTCGGCAAAACCCTGCCTACTGCTGCATTCCCCAAGGTTTCTACTAGGAGTTAAAACAATCTCTACGCTTACAATCCCCTGTAAACTTGCGACACTCGCTCCCAACTGTTCTTAACCCTACGCTCAAAACCCTGCACTGGTTTTTATCCCCAAAACCAGATTTCCTTGAATTACAAACCCTGTAATTCATCTCCCTAGTTTTAGAGACAAACTAGAAAACTACAGATTTGATTATAAATTTAAATTAAAAAATAAACAAGAAAAAAAGAATCCAAAATCCTTTAGGAGTTTAAAAAGATGGGTTATCCCCTTTTGAAATCTTTTAGCCCTTTGATATAACTTGGCCGGCCCCTTGTTTAATTGCTCCACCACTTCTCTTTAGCTCGATCTCTTTCCTTAAAAATGGCGGCGACACTTGAGAAATTCCTAGGGTTTCTTCAAATCCCTAAATCGCGATTGTTTGATTAATTCTATGATGCTCGAGTCTGTTAGGCTTCGATCTCTGGAGGCTGGCGCTTTTTCTATGGTTTGTGCTTCTCGTTAAACTCGACTTCGACGGTTCTAGGGTTTCGATTCTATTCAACTTGAGGTCTCCACTTTCTCGTGTGATGATTTCGAGTTATTCAGTGGGTATCCTCTTCTTCGATCGAACGTTGATGAGTGTAGAACTGAATCCAAGTAATCTCCTTTTTACTGGTATGAATTTAATTCGGATTTTTGCTTTTTGCTTGTTCGAACTTGGATGATAGAAAGCCGGTGATGATTGGGTGTTATATAGGAGTAAAATCCGATATTTGTGCTCTGATTTCGTGAATGACTTGATCTGATTTAGTCATGATATTTTCGTGAATTTTGGGCTTTGGAAAATCAGACTTGAATTGATTTATTAAGTTTGAAACATCCAATATTTTTGAGTATTGACATTGAAATGGCCTCCTTGATTTCTGGAACTTCGAATCTGCTTTCCCTCTGATATTTTCAAATTGATTTTAACCTCATATTTGTTTCAATATTCTGCTGCCTTAAAATTTGAATAGTTGCTATATAGATTAGAATTTATACTACACTTTGATTTGCCTTTAATTGATACTGGCCTTGATTTAAGAACTGTCGTGAACATTGAAATGAAAAATGATTTCTTGCCCGAAATTTGCATGCTTGCCTTTGTCGATTTCTAGAAAAAAATTGTCAAAACAGTTTGTAACTTAAACTTGATCAAGTTATGCTCTCTCACTTTCACTTCTGCATGATTACTGCTCTTGCTCATTTTCAATATACTTGCCATGTGCTTGATTTGTTTTGTACTCTTAATGTGCTTGTAACTTGCTCGGCCTGCTGGTTTGTTTTGTTGATATATCATTCTTAGAACTGAATAGAATAAATACTACATTGATCTTGTATGCTGCATGCACTTGTATGGACATCTGTGCATTACCATGTCTTAGCTGATATTACACTTGATTTATGTCGACCTTGAACTGATGTATTCATGATCATCCCTTGTTCATAATATTTGTGCTGTTCGACTTGGTTGTTGTTCTGCCTTGTTCACCTTGCTCCTTAACCATACTTGCTTATGTGGCATGTGTTATGCTCGACTCTTAGACTGTTGCTAAAATAGACCGATCATTTCCTGTCTAGTGTGAGTTGAGTATTGCCATAAATGAAACTGTTTTGCACTTTGAATAGTTTGCTTGACCTTGTAGAATTGATATTTAGCATAACATTTTGAATTCTGAGATCCTTGGCATTTTGAGAACAGACCGCTACACTTGACATCTTCAATACTGCTTAAAAACTGATAAAAACAGATATTTTGCTTGTAATTATTGGATGGCAAGTTACATCTTGTAGTTGTTGCCATGTCCACTAATTTGAAAATTTGGAATGCTGTCATTTTTCTAGGTTGAGACTAAACCATTTTGTTGTGCCAATAATGCTGACCTACTGCTTGTGCACTCTATCCTTGTTCCTTTTGTACATACTTACATGCTGCTTCATCCTGTGTTCTCTTGTTTACTTGTACATACTGTAGTACTTGCTCCTTACTTGACCCCCTGCATGTACCTTAATGTGCTCATGCTCCATTGTTGAATATTTGTAACTTAGTAATGCTGGGCTTTTGCTTTCATGTATCCCATGTTTCTATGAACACTTGAACTTGTTAAAACACTGTGTTGATCATACTTTTTGTGCTCGGCCCCTATGCATGTACTTCATTTGTCTTGCCTATGACTCTCTTGTATGTTGACTTGTCGACCATTTTACTTTGACTATGTCCTCGGCCATTTGCTTTTGACTTTTGTTTATGTTCATGAGTATATTGCGCTGAGTCGAGATGGTCCAAGTGGCTACTCCTCAGTCGCGACACTGGATTGGCGTGGCAGTGCACACGTGTATACACGTGTGTATATGCAGCCATCCAGACGAGTTTTTCTGTTCCTGCATATCAGACTAAGTCTAGAAAAGTGATGAGAAACACACCGTAATTCTGAGGCAAATAAAATTTAAAACTAAATTTTTATTTGGTTGTATTTGAATTTATTTTTGTTGTAGTCTACTGTGTGTTCTTCTTGTGACAGGTATGAAGACAGGACTTGACTGAAGGCTGTGAAGACAGAAGATGGAAGACAGCAGACATAAAATAATAACAATGTCAATGTATGAGAGTATCTGTATATGTGAATGTAAATGTAGTTGTATAGAGTGAGTGACAGAGTTGTATGAATGAAATGTATTATGTCAAATAGTGGAGTTATAAAAGATGTACCTTTTGATATTGAAATAAAATATTTTTATTTAAATAAAATACTGTGTGATTGTTTAAATTTCTGTACAGTTATATTTTATTTAAATAAAAATACTATAATCCTGTCTGTTGTGTAGTATACCAGTACAGTTACAAACACATTCAATAATAAAATATATTTGGTTGTTATCATCAAACAAAAATCATATAATTGTGTATACAACACTGTTATATACAACAATAACAGCTTTCTGTCTAGCATTGGCATGGCACCGTTCGAGGCTCTTTATGGACGGCCATGTCGTTCGCCTACATGTTGGTGGGAGTCTACAGATAAGATCTTACTTGGGCCCGATATGATTAGAGAGACTTCGGAAAAGATCGATTTGATTCGAAGGAGGATGAAGACGGCGCAAGATAGGCAGAAATCTTATGCGGACAAGAGGAGGACATATCTTGAGTTTGATATTGGGGACATAGTCTTTGTCAAGGTGTCTCCATTACGGAATGTCGTTCGCTTTGGGTCCGTTGGGAAGTTAGCACCAAGGTTCGTAGGGCCGTTTCCTATCAAGGAGAGGATTGGGCAGATGGCGTATAGAGTGGAGTTGCCCAAGAGACTTAGTGGCGTACACGAGGTATTCCATGTATCACATTTGAGGAAATGCTTGCATGAGACTGCGGAAGTGGTAGAGCCGAGCTTGCTTAGAGAGGTGGAGATAGAGCGTGATGCGACGATTCGACGAGCTCCTACGTGCATTCTTAGGTTGAAGGTTAAGAAGTTGAGGAATCGAGAGGTCAAGCTAGTCAAAGTGCAATGGGGAGATGATGAGAGCAACACTACTTGGGAGACGGAAGAGAAGATGTGCTCATTATACCCTTTTCTTTTCGAGGGTATGTCTTTTAATTTCTCCTTTATCACTTACCTTGTACTTATCTTATCTTTAGTATGTCCTCTCGCTAGTACCTTTGACCTTTAGATAGGGTAGTCCTATAGTTGAAACATGTGTTTGAGACATGTTATGTATGATGGATGCATGTGGATGCAAGTGTTTGCTCGTGGATGCATATACACACACTTTAGGCACTAGATCGGCTCAGTCACTTCATATTGCATATTGCATATAAATGTGTGTGCATATTTAAGCTAATGGATGTATAATGGTTGTGCTATCATATGGATGTGGCATTATGGTGAATGGTTGTGCACGCATGTAGAAGTAATATGTATCGATAGGATTCTTTCACATACATAGTGGACGCATGGCACTATCATGGTTTGCATTAAGGAGGTCAACTGAATCAGTAGACCGCCTGATTTTGCATTAGATAAGGAACATATACACACACTTCTTGCATATGTTCATACAACATTAGGAATTTTATAAGGACAATGGATGACTGTGTTTGATGGTTGAGTATATGGTTGTTTGGATGGTAGGATATGCATTCTCCTTAACTTGGAGATTTCGGGGGTGAAATCCTTTAAGGAGAGGAGAATGTAACACCCCGTATTTCTGTTAACACTAATGTTTACAAATTAAAGAATAACTAATCTCAAACGTGAGAATTAAGGGAAACGGGTTGCGCCATTGTGTTCGTCTCGGAATTTCAGTTGAGATAGAGTCCGAGTTTGCATGAATTGGAATTCGTATGAAGAAGTTATAGCCATCGGAAGTTTCAGAAAATTCAAAACAGATTTCAGAAAATTCAAATTTCGGAGTCAGACAGACTAGGCGGGAAAATTCCCGCCAAGGCCAGGTCGACCATAGGGTCGACCTGGGGGTCGACCTACCCTGACCAGGTCGACCACAGGGTCGACCTGGGGGGCGACTTGGGGGTCGACCTGCCCCCCGGGAAGATTTGTTTTATGACCTGTTGATGACTAGATGCTGACTCATTAGGGTTTCTGATATGCTCTGATCGGCTGGGATTAATTCTGGGTTGATCGGACGGCTTAAACCAATCCTAAACTCTATAAAAAAACCTCTATACTCAACCCCTAAAATCAAAACAAGATTAGATTCATTGCCTCCATGCTGTCACCTAGCAATTCAGCATAGCTGCCACCAATTAGAGAGGAAGAAAACTAATCTAATTCAATTCTTTTCAACTTAAACAACGAATCTTCTTCAAAGGAAAGCTATTACAACTTCAGAACTCAGAATTCAGAACTCAAGACCTTCTTTGAGTTGTGAGTTCAATAATTTTAATAAAATAATTAGCAAATTAATTGGATTGAGTTATGATGTGGATTATTTGAATATGATGTGAATTATTGACCGCATGTTATAATCATGTTGTAAAATTGTGATGAATTCTATGATGTTATGTTGTGATCATCTATGTTGTAAAGTTATGATGCTATCATCTATGTTGTAATTTTATGATTGTCTTATGTATAATCGAGTCACCATGTTGTTCATATGCTAGTTTGGGTATGTTGATTCATATGATAAATCATAAGTATGTATGCAAGTTTAGATTTTGATCAAGACATGAATCATATGCAAGTTGGGGAAAATTATATGTATAACCTTATATGCTTCATGACGTCTATTTTAGATCTAAAGTTAGGCGATTACATGTGTGAGTTATATGCCAAATTCTACATGCTAGTTTACATGTTTAGATGTAAGTTTATACCATTATTATGTTGCATAAATCACATATGCAAGTTTATATGAATACATATGTTTGAATATGAATCATGTTATGCAAGTTTGTGGTTACTGCCTATGCAAGTTTACACCTTTAGATGTAGATCTATGACATGCATGATTTATGCAAGTTTGTGACCATTATCCCAACAAGTTCACATCTTTAGATTTGGGTCTATGACATATGTAGTTTTATGCAAGTTGTAACCTTGGCCTACGTAAATTTTAGATGTAGAACATCATTCACACATGTAAGTTCACCCCTTATGTTTAGATCTATTTTTAATTATATGTATGTTGTGATGTTTTCTCTTTATTCCATGAGTTAGACTATTCGAGTCTAACGTATATTTTACGTTAAACGAACAAGCGTACAAAATGGGGTAAGGGGATAATATTAAAAGATTTAATTGGCATAAATGCCTTAAAAGGCATAAAATAAATTTGTGATGAAAATTGGTATGATTTTACATGCCATAAATGGATGGACATAATTGAGTCAATTATGGACATCGTTAAATTTGGAATTGGTGGATAATTTGAATAGGGAAAGTAATTCAAATTGGGGAATGATTAATTATGAGTAATTAATCGTCTAAGACACGAGGTTAGGCTCTTTTGTGGTGTAAGACTGCCCGGACCCGCCCGGCAAATCTAGCTGCCACAAATGCCAGTCTAATGTGGGAGGTCTTAGGCATAAATTAAATACGTAATAATTGTAAAGACACGAGGTTAGGCTCTTTTGTGGTGTAGGACTGCCCGGACTCGCCCGACAAATCCAGCTGCCACAAATGCCAGTCTAATGTGAGAGGTCTTTATAAGGTTACGATCTTAATGAATTAAGAAACACTTAACCAGATAAACATGTAGTGGGGCATGAGGGGGTTAAGTGGGTGCCTTGGGTGGCATGTGGAATCTAGTGGGTGCCTTGGGTGGCATTTGAAATACGACTAGAAATACTTAACCAAAATTGAAACATGTAATTGAAACATGGGTTAACTGGGATGTACTAGAGGGGATCAAGCTTAGGTGGATAGCTTGTGTCAAGTAATGGGGGCCCGTTTCAACCAGTAACCATACGTATCTTTGTGGGCTCGACCCAAGTCGAGGACGGGACACGCATACTGGGCTTGACTGTAAGAGGCCAAACTGGGTTAGCGGTGGCAACGCAAGTCCAACTGGTTCATATGCGTGTGTGGACCCGGGCTGGTAGGTAAGACGTTGCATCGTTTAGGTGTAAGTCGTGCATTATTTGTAGTATCGTGTTGCCACTTTGGGGAGTGATACACCCCACTGTGGGGCCAGCACGGGTATCTACGAGTTAGGGAGACGATCGCTTGGGGGTAGTGGGTACACCTAGTGGAGATAGGGGCAGGCGGCACCTATGAAGGCAGCTAGGGGTGCACGAAACTACCATTATTATTATTTAAGTCTTTACGCGGGATCAACCTTAGGGTGACTAGTGGTGGTGCAGTGTAGCAATTATCTTATAGTGTTGGTGTAGTTTAGTAATTATCTTATAGTGGGTTAGGTGCGCTCTAATGATACCGTTGTTCATCTTGTTTCCTTGTTTACTCTGCCATACTCAATGGTTCATGGTCATTTCCTGATTTTCCAACTTATGCCTTAGCCTAGTTACTTTGGTAATTATATTGTTAAAGTTATCGCACTCGCCAGACTTTATGTCTGACCCCCTTTGTTTCCTCCTCTTTTCTTCCTTCCCCTCAGGTGCTCAGGTTGGAACTAGCACCAGTGGGGCTTGATTTTGGACAGCTGTGCTTCTTGCTTTTGAAGATTGCTTGGATCGCTGAAGTAAAGTTCAGCCTCTCTTTTGTTTATAGCTATTTTGTATTGGGGATTATGTCTTTCAATTTATGTACTTTGATTTAGTCAAGATGGATATTATGTACTTGGCTCTGGTTTTGATGATGTAATCAAACTTATGTATTTTCCACTGCATTGAAATAAAGTTTTAAAGTTTTAGTACTATTTATATCTGTCTTGTTGTTAAGTTTCTGTTCTATACACACTTAAAATGCTCCATGAAAGTTAATGCATTCCCTTTGTGAGTGACATTAATGGAGGTGGGGTGTTACAGGAGCCTAGCAAGCAAGTTAAGGAGCTACTAGAAAAAGGGTTTATAAGGCAGAGTGTTTCTAAATGGGGTGCTCCAGTGGTGTTCGCAACCAAAGCGGATGGTTCGCTTCGCCTATGCATTGATTATAGGGAGCTGAACAAGCTGACCAAGAAGAATAGGCACCCACTGCCAAGAATAGACGATTTGTCCGATCATCTTGTAGGTGCAACAGTTTTCTCCCAATTAGACCTGGCTACCGGATTTCATCAGCTAAGAGTGGCTGATGATAGCATTGATAAGACCGCGTTCAGAACCCCGGACGGTTTCTTCGAATGGCTCGTCATGCCTTTCGGCTTGACAAACGCACCTGCTTATTTCGTCGATTTGATGAATAGAGTGTTCCAGGAATTTCTCAATAAATTCGTGGTGGTCTTCATAGATGATATTCTGATTTTCTCGAATAATGAGGAAGAGCATGCTTTGCATTTAAGGGAAGTCATGGATACTCTCCGTGCACATCAGTTAAAACCAAAATTCTCCAAGTGCCACTTCTGGAGGGAAGAAGTAAGATTTCTTGGGCATGTGGTGTTCAAAGAAGGGTTAGTTGTGGACCCCGCAAAAGTAGTTGCGGTCCACGATTGGAAGGTTCCAAAGAATACAACCGAAGTCCGAAGTTTTCTTGGACTAGCAGGCTTTTATCGTAAGTTCATTAAAGACTTTGCGAAAATCTCAGCTCCACTTACAAGGTTAACGAAGAAAAACCTGACTTTCACTTGGGATTTGGATTGCGAAATTTCTTTCCAACAATTGAAGAGGGCCCTGACAACAGCCCCAGTTTTGACATTACCAGATGGGAGCAAGATGTTTACGGTATACACAGATGCATGCGGTACGGGACTAGGCGCTGTTTTGATGCAAGCGGCCAAGGTAGTAGCTTATGGTGGAAGGCGGTTGAAAGTGCATGAGAAAAACTACCCAACCCACGATCTAGAGTTAGCAACCATCGTTTTTGCGCTTAAGTCTTGGCGCCACTATCTCTTATGTGAGAAATTTGAATTGTATACTGACCATAAATCGTTGAAGTACCTTTTCTCGCAGAAAGACCTCAATCTAAGGCTGGATGGAGTTTCTCGCCTCATACGACTTTGAGATCTCCTATACTCCTGGCAAGGGCTATGTAGTAGCGTACGCCCTAAGTAGAAAGAAGCTGACCTTAAGTCATCTCTTTGTAGAAAGGCAAAGTTTGGAGTATATAGCAAATTTTGATTTTAGGCCCTCTGTTGATTACGTGACTGGCTTGATGGCAATACTAGAGGTGCGGCCTACTTTGTTGGACTCAATAAGAACTGCGCAACGTGAAGACCCTCAGCTAGTTGATGTGATAGATAAGCTGATTAGGGGAGAGACTTGTAGTCACCTCAATAGATACTCCATCGATGATAAGGGTTGGTTGAGATGGGATGGAAGACTATGCATCCCGCAAGCAAGAGATTTGGTGAAGATGGTTTTGGAAGAAGCACACCATTCCAAGATGACCATACACCCCGATGGAGATAAGATGTATAAAGATATCAAAAGAGTTTTGTTTTGGAATGGCATGAAGAGGGATGTAGCTGAATTTGTTTCGAAATACATGATATGCCAGCAAGTCAAGGCAGAGCAGAAGAAGCCTGGCGGTTTGCTTCATCCTCTAGAAGTTCCGCAATGGAAATGGGAAAGCATCTCGATGGACTTTGTTGATGGGTTGCGAAGGTCAAGAAGGGGCAATACCAGTATTTGGGTAATAGTGGACAAGCTCACGAAAAGCGCTCATTTTATACCTGTCAAGAGTAAGAGGACCGCCTCGTCTTTAGCCTCCATTTATCTTAAGGAGATAGTTCGACTCCATGGGATACCCTCCAGCATAGTGAGTGATCGAGACGCTATCTTTACAAGCGAATTCTGGAGGAGTTTGCAAGAGGCCGTAATAGCTACCAAGCCACTATAAGCATGGCACCCTTCGAAGCTTTATATGGAAGGCCATGTCGATCACCAACTTGTTGGTGGGAGTCCACAGATAAACTTATACTTAGGCTGGACATGATTAGAGAGACTTCAAAGAAAGTGGAATTGATACGAAGGAGAATGAAGACTGCCCAAGATAGATAGAAATCCTACGCAGACAAGAGAAGGACTGACCTCGAGTTTGAGGTTGGGGATAAGGTGTTCCTTAAAGTATCTCCCTTGAGGAATGTCATCCGTTTTGGGTCCATAGGAAAGTTGGCACCACGATTTGTAGGACCATTTCCTATCATCGAAAGGATTGGGACGATGGCTTACAGAGTAGAGCTACCTGAAAGACTAGCTGGAGTTCATAATGTTTTTCATGTCTCTTAGCTACGAAGGTGCTTACATGAGTCGACAGAAATTGTGGAGCCAAACATACTAAAGGAAGTCGAAGTGGAACGAGAAGTGACTGTGAGGAGAGTTCCAACTCGTATCTTGGGGATGGAAGTAAAAAAGCTGCACAACCGTGAAGTTAAGCTTGTCAAAGTTTAATGGAGCGACCCCGAGGAAGACGTGACTTGGGAGACTGAGGCCAAAATACGTGCAACCTACCCTTTTCTTTTTTGAGCGTACATCTTTGATCTCTTTTTCCTTAAGTTTATTCAAGCTTGTATCTACCTTTTTAGTGTATCTCCTCGGTCATATTCTTTATCCTTAGATAGAGGTCAATGGATGTAAACATGTATTTGAAACATGTTATGATTGATGGATGCTAGTGGATGCAAGTGTTTGCTAGTGGTTGCTCGTGGATGCATATACACACACATTAGGCACTAGATCGACTCAATCACTTTCATACTGCATATAAATGTGTGCTTATTTAGGCTAATGGATGTATAATGGTTGTGTTATCATATGGATGCTACATTCAGATGAATGGTTGTGCACGCATGTAGAAATAATATGTATCATTAGGGATCTTTTGCATACATAATAGATGCATAGCACTAGAGGTCAACTGAATCAGTAAACCGCCTGATTTTGCATTAGATACAGACATGTACACACACTATGCATATAAACATAAAAGCATTAGAAGTATTTTAAGGATAATGGATGCCTGTGTTTGATGGTTGAGTAGATGGACGATTGGATGGTAGGATATTTATTCTTCGTAACTTGAAGATTTCAAGGTCGAAATACTTTAAGGAGGGGAGAATGTAACACCCCGTGTTTTCTGTTAATATTAAACTAACGAATTTAGGAATAATTAATTTTAATGTGAGAATCAAGGGAAATGGGTTATGCCATTGTGTTTGCCTCGGAATCCTGGTTGAGATAGAGTCCGAGTTTTCGTAAATTGGACTTCGTATGAAGAAGTTATGGCTGTTGGAAGTTTCCAGAAATTTAAATTTAAATTCAAAAACGAATTCAGACCCAGAACCGGGCAGGGCGGGAAATTTCCTGCCCCAGGCCAGGTCGACCAGGGGGTCGACCTTAGTGTCAACCTACCCTATATGTCGACCTGGGGGTCGACCTACCCCCATCGGGCAGATTTGAATTAAGCCCAATTATGAGCTGCTGCTGAGTCATTAGGGCTGAGTTGTCTTTTTGGATGGTTCAGGTTGCTTCTAGGTTGATCGGATGGCCTAAAATTAATCCTAATCTCTATATAAACACATGTAGACTCAAACCCTAAAACCTAATAAAAATTAGAACCATGGCCGTCATGCTATCACCCTGCAACCTAGAGTAGCCGCCACCAACTAGGAGCAAAGAAAAGCTAATCAACTCAATTCAACTCAAGTCTATAACAACAACAACAAATTTGTCTACTTCTAAGGCGAGCTAAATCAATTTTAGAACACAAATCCCCGAACTCAAGACCTTCTTTGAGTTGTGAGTTTAATTTCTTTAATAAGATAATTAACAAGTTAATTGGGTTGAGTTATAATTTGGGTTATATGGCTATGTTTGTGAAACATTGGAAAAATGTGATATTTTGTGAATATATGCTAGTTGTTCATAATGACAGTTTTTGTTGTGGATTCCTTTGTATATTCCAAATCACCAATGTTCAACTAGATTCATGTTTGACATTATTTTATATGCAAGTTTGGGTGTAGATTATATGCTAGTTTCTATGTGAATTGTACACAAGTTTACATGTGAACCAAGTAAAATGACTATATGCAAGTTTAGGTAGAAATTGGATTCACATATATGCAAGTTTACACCTTTAGGTTTAGATCTATGACGTACATAGTTTTATGCAAGTTTGTGACTATGGCCTATGCAAGTCCTGGGTGAAAAGTATATTCATATATGCAAGTTTTGGGTGAAAACTTTATTCGTATATGCAAGTTTTGGGTGAAAACTATATTCATATATGCAAGTTCACACCTTTAGGACTATGTTTAGATTCATGACAATACCAAGTTTATGCTAGATATGTTGTAATCCTTATTTGTAAGTTAGATCCAATTTGTGCGTTATGCAAATTTGCGGTGTTTCTTCCCCTTTATGTGTTAGACTAATTGCTAGTCTTATATATATATATATATATGTCATGTTAAGCGAACGAACAACGTGGGGACGATGGGGGTAATATTGAATATACACTTATTGAGAATTGGCATGTAATGGCCTTAAAAGGCATACGATTAATTTGAGGCAATAATTGGTATAATTTGTATACCTGAAATTTAGGTGATAATTATGGACATAAGTATATTTGGAATTTATATACAAATTTGAATTGGGATATTAATCCACTTTGGGGTTAAATAAAGATGTGTAATAATAAACCATCTAAGACACGAGGTTAGACTCTTTTGTGGTGTAAGACTGCCCGGACTCGCCCGACAAATCCAGCAGCCACAAATGCCAGTCTAATGTGAGAGGTTAAAGGCATGAATTAAATGTGTAACAGTTGTAAAGACACAAGGTTAGGCTCGTTTGCGGTATAAGACTGCCCGCACCGACCCGGCAAATCCAGCAACCGCAAATGCCAGTCTAATGTGGGAGGTCTTTACAAGGTTACGGTTCTAATGAATTAAGTAACACTTAACTAGATAAACATGTGGTGGGACATGGGGGTTAAGTGGGTGCCTTGGGTGGCATGTGAAATTAACTGGGTGCCTTGGGTGGCATGTGAAATATGATTAGATACACTTAACCAAGTGAAACATGTTAGAAGACATGAATAAGAATGGGGTTAAGTGGGGAAACCTTAGTGGGGACCAAGCATAGGTGGAAGGCTTGTGTTAGGCATGGGGGACCCTTATCAGACCAGTAACCCATTAATATCTTTGTGGGCTCGACCCAAGTCGAGGACAGGACACGCGTACTGGGTTTGATTGTAAGAGGTCAAAACGGGTTAGCGGTGGCAACACAAGTCCAACGGGGTCATGTGCGTGTGTTGGCCCCGGCTGGTAGGTAAGAAATTGTTGCATCGTGTAGGTATAAGCCGTGCATCTTTGGTGGTATCGGGTTGCCACTTTGGGGAGTGATACACCCCACTGTGGGACCGGCACGGGTATCTACGAGTTAGGAAGCCGATCGAATGGGGGTATGGGTACAACTAGTGGAGATAGGGGCAGACGACACCTATGAAGGCAACTAAGGGTACATGAAACTACCATTATCATTATTAAGTTCTGTAGGCGGGATCAACTTTTAGGGTGTTTGGTGTGGTGCAATGTAGTAATTATCTTATAGTGATTAGGTGCGCCTTTAACGTTATCTTTGTTCATCTTATTTCCTTTGTTTGCTCTGTCATGCCCATTGGTCCACAGTCATTTCCTTATTTACCAGCTTATGCCTTATCCTAGTTGCTTTAATAATTATATTGTTAAAGTTATTGCACTCGCCAGACTTTATGTCTGACCCCCTTTGTTTCTACCTCTTTTCTTCCTTCCCCCCCAAGGTGCTCAAGGTGGGACTAGTACAAGTGGAGCTTGATTTGGGTAGCTTTATCTCTTTCTTTTGGAAGTTTCTTGGATTGCTGAAGTAAAGTTTAGCCTATCTTATTTATGACTATTTTATGTTTGGGTTATGTCTTTTATTTTATGTACTCAGAACTTATTTGTCAAGATGGAAAATAAGTGTATTTGGTTTTGTAGTTTGTTTTTGATGTGATGTAACCAAACTATTTCTCCGATGCAATAAAAGTGGTTTTTATTTCCCAAGTACCAATACATTTATCTATCTTGTTTACTTTTCTGTTCTATACACAATAAATGCTCCACCAAAATTAAGGCATTCCCTTTGTGAGTGACATTAATGGAGATGGGGTGTCACAATTCCCCTTGGGCACAAAGGATCATCTATCCATTCTGTGTAATTGCATCTATTAGGATATAACGGACATTTCTGAATGCGCCGACCTATGTTGTTGCCATCTGCTTGAACCATAACTTCAACCGCATAACCATAGTAGCAACAAACTGGATAAGAATCAACTTTCTGTTCATAAGAAGTTCAGACATGTGGTCCTCGATATACCTCTACTTCTTGTCGTGGTTGAGCGACTGACCATTCATATGAATGTTGAACTTGTGGTACATGAGCTTGACGTGGAGGTTGTATGTTCCCATGTCCATACGATTCCTATGGAGGTCTTATTTGGTTTAGAAACTGGAATTCCTCCATAAGCTCCTAAAGTCTCATCTGTTCATATCTCTCTCCATCGGAGTCTGTAGCTGATGGTCAAGAAGGCATAGTTGTGGGAATGCAAAGATTAGTTGCAAACAAAGTTGTTTGAATGAGGTAAGTTGTGAGTAAATTGACAGAGATATATAACAATATAGTATATAAATAAATTAAACAAGTAACGATTTGATCGGTCAGTGTTACGACTGACGTAATACCGTAGAGAAATTGCTTTACGTACTGCCATGATGTGATCAGTCACTGTTGAATAAAGCTATCTAACATTGTTGAATAAAGATGTCCAGAACTGTAGGGAATAAAGCTGAGCATTCGTGATGTTACTACACTCTGGTCTGCAAAACTGGTACAATGTGAGAGAGATTGTCCAACACTATTGAATAAAGCTGAGTTGATAAGGCCTAATGAAATAAAGCCACCATAAATTATACTACGAAATGATCAATGCTGCCAACATGTTTTCTCTTCTGCTATCCCTTATTAAATATCAAACAGGCTCCCTTTCTCTCTTCATCTTTTTTTGGCATTAAAAAGGCTCTAAAGACTTAGATTCGTGTAGAATAGTTCATCATCAAAATGGCTAACTGGGAATATGATGATGATACCATGGTTCAAATGTACGATGAGTACGACCGTGGTAAATAGCCCGCCGAAGATGTCGAGTTCATGCCCGAAACGCAAATGGGATTCCAAGTAGATGCTGCAAAAGTCGAGTCTGAACTCTTTAGTGCAACACAACCAAACGTTGCAGTCCAGCGCATTGGGCCAGTTCAAAAATCCCAAAATGCTTAGTTAAGAGAAGTTCTTGCTCGACAGAATCCCGATAGATCAAGCTCAAGCATGACGGGTCGTTCAGTCCTTTGTTATTGCAGAGTCGAGTGTAATGTGCTTGTTTCTAAAAGTCAAACGATACAGGTCGTCGCTTTTATGGTTGCAAAGCGTACATGTAAGCACTGAATCGCCAAGGATTGCAAAGTTGTAATTTTTTTCATGGATCAATCCACTATTAACAGAGAGGGGTGTCCAGTATGCACTTAAGATGCAAGCCGAGGTTAATTGCTCGGAAAGAATTAATGTGACAATTAAGAATTAAATGCTTCATGGGTGCTACAGTTCATTCCGAAGCTATGGGTCGTAGTTATGTTGTATTGGGTCATGATTATGTTGTATTGTTGGGTCGTAGTTATGTTTTGTTGTTGGATCGTGGTTATGTTGGGTCTTACTTATGTTGTTTAAGTAATATATGATCATTTGATCATTTGTATTTGTACCCAATGTATCCTAAGTTGTAGTCCATATATCTTATGTATTTCACATTTCCTATGGTAAAAATATACTATTATTTAGTTATGAAGTAAAATGATATAAGTAAATATGTAATCACAATAGCATTAGCAAACAAATATTACAAATCACGATATGCATTACAAAGACTAGTACAGTAGTTGACATGAGCTGACACTACGAGGAAGCACATAAACACTGCTGAAAGGAAGTAAGAAACACAACATATAAAAACACAAGACTTGACCCCATCACAAGAAAACCAACATAAAGAGGCACGCATAAACATCAACTAGTCAAAACCGTAGCGTGTAAGCGAGCTATAATGAAGTTCGTAAGCTTCGTGGCCGATGAATTCTGATCCGTGTTTGAATAAGTAACCCGAATCAAAAGTGGAACGAGTAGCTTTGAATACATCTTCATCTTCTATCTCCTTGATAATATCGTGGTATCGGGCACAATCTTCCCTAATACTACTATATTTTTATATGAATTTCGTCTGTAGACCTCCACGAGGGACATTTGGGGCTGTCGTTGTAAGTTCTTTGAATCAACTGCCAATACATTTCATGGGTTACTCCTCCAACTCCTTGCAACATTTTGTCATGTCTTACGTAGAAGTCGATATACAATTCCACCAGTAAAAGTAACTCAGACGAAGACCATTTAATGGTGGACATGGAGGAAGAACGAGATGGAGATGGGAGGTTTTTTTTATAGAAAAAATGAAACATAGCCGGCTTATTTATACCCGCTTGTGGACTTAGCCGGCTTTCTAAAAGCCGGCTAAGTGGATGGTCTGGATTTAATTCCAGACCATCACATGGATTATAATCCTACTGCTGGAGGATTGTAATCTGCGTACCATACTTAGCCGGCTTTTAGAAAGCCGGCTAAGGACGTAACAGCAAACCCTGTTGGGTTGCTGTGTATCCCCCCACTGGGATGAGTTGGGTGTCAACCCACCCAAATGGGACACCCGACCCAACCCAGTGGTGGGAATGATCTAACGTGTATTAATATCTAGGGGAGGAGGCACATATAGGGTGGGATGGGCACGTGCTCCCCCCCAGCAAATTAAAAAACCGAAAAAAAGGAAATTGCGCTTTCAAAGAAAAAACCAAAAACCCTAAGCTGTAGCGATCAGCGGCAGAAGGCTCCACCGATTAGCGTCCCCCTACTCCAGCGATTAGCGTCCGGCTCTGCTCCAGAGCCGCGTCCAGCTCTAATCTCCACCAAGCCGCCTCCAACAACCGCCTCCGGCGAACAGTCTCCCACGTCAGCACTGTTCGTCATTACCTTCCATTTCAGCCGCATCCAGCTCTAGTCTCCACCAAGCCGCCTCCAACAACCGCCTCCGGCGAACGGTCTCCCACGTCAGCACTGTTCGTCGCTGCCTTCCATTTCAGGTTTCGAAAATGGGTTCTCTTAATTTATGTTTCTTTTCGGTTTCTCTTGATTTATTGGTTCACAAATAGCTAGTTTCTTCTCATTGCAGTTCCTTTTCTCGTTGAATTTCGTCCAGATCCGAATCTTGTAAGGAAAAGTAGTTGTTTTTAGTGAATATATTGATTTTACTAAGTTTAGTGATGTTTGAAATCTTTTAAGAAATGTGACTTACATTTATTGGTGTACTATATATTGTGCAGAAGCATCACTGAATCATTGATAGTTGAAATTGCGGTAAAAGTGGGAGGGATTTTCATTTTTTGTAGCTTCACTGTGCTATAACAATTGGAGTTGAAGGAGGCACTGGGCAGTGAGTCAAAGAAAATCTGGTCAACCTTATATTTTGAGCATGGTCTGAAAATCATCTTAAATTAAATGGTTTTCTGAACTTGTTTTGTAATTAATTGGTATTTTAAGTATCTTAATTCTGATAAAAGGAAACATTTTTCAAATGGGTCTCATATGATGTACATTCTTTTGATAAATTGGTATTTTAAGTTTGAAAATGCATTTTCTGTTGAAAAAAGGAAAATAATAAACTTGATTTGTATTTCTAGAGTGTTCTTGCATTTTATTGAGAGAGGTTTTAATGTTGCTATTAATTAGGAAAATATAATTTTCCATTTATTCCTAAAAAACAAATTAAAAAAAGGAAAAAGAAAAGAGAAAAAAAGCAATTAAAGTTTTCCTCTTTTACAAATATTCCTTTTTCTCATAATCTATTACTCTTCCTCCTCTAAAATTCTAACAAAGTGGTATAAACAAATATAAAAAAAGAGAAAAAAAGCAATTAAAGTTTTCCTCTTTTACAAATATTCCTTTTTCTCATAATCTATTACTCTTCCTCCTCTAAAATTCTAACAAAGTGGTATCGGAGCAAGGTTAGTGAAGGTGTGATAAAATGTCAAACAATGGAATGTTTTCCATCCAATATCCTCGTCTCACAAAAGAAAATTATGAAAAACGGTGTATTCGAATGAAAGCTTTACTTGGAGGACAAAAAGTATGGAAGATCATAGACAAAGGCGACGACAAGCCAGAAAATGAAAATGCATTATCTCGAGCGGAGAAGGAAGCCTTAGCAAAGACGAAGGAAAAAGATCAACTAGCACTTAGTCTCATCCATCAATGTTTGGATGATTCAATGATAGATAAAATATCTGATGCAACCACTTCAACTGAAGCCTGGGAAATTTTGAAAAAATCTTTCCAAGGATTTGATAAAGTCAAGAAAGTTAAGCTTCAATCACTAAAGAGTGATTTCGAAGCATTGAAGATGAGTGAATCCGAACCGATTTCGGATTATTGTACAAGGGTGAAGGCGAATGTGAATCAATCAAGAGGCTATGGAGAAAAAATTGCAGATGTTCGAGTGTTGGAGAAGATTCTTCGTTCTTTGACATCGAAGTTCGATTATATTATGTGTGTCATTGAAGAAACGAAGGACCTCGAAGAAATGACAGTAGAAGAATTGGAAGGCTCTTTACATGCTCAAGAAGAGAAAATTAAGAGAAGACAAGAAGAACCATAGGAGCAAGTTCTTAAAACTAAAGCAAATTTAAAAAATTAAGAAGGAAAAGCAGTACTTTTGAGGAAGAGGACGCGGATATGGATGAGGAAGAGGACGCGGAAGGCAAGGACGTGAATAGGAAAGAAGCAATAGTGAAAGTTCAAATAATGACGAGAGAAATCCTCCATATTTTAGAGGCCGTGGAAGAAGTCGAGGACGAGGTCGTGGAAATTACCAAAGATCAAATGAAAGAAGGTATGACAAGTCCAAAATTGAATGTTATAAATGTCATAGATTTGGTCATTATTCATGGGAATGTCAAACTGCTAATACTGAAGAAAGAGCCAATCTTGTTAATGATAACCAAGAAGTTGAAGAATCCACCTTGTTGCTAACTGAGAAAAAGGAAGAAAATGAAGTTGAAAGCTCGTGATATTTGGATAATGGTGCTAGCAATCATATGTGCGGATACAAAGAAAAATTTGTGGAGATCAACGACAAGGTGAAAGATAATGTTTCCTTTGGAGATTCTTTGAAAATTCACATTGAAGGCAAAGGTACAATTCTCATCTCTTCAAAGAATGGTGACAATAAATTGATCTCTGATGTTTATTGTGTTCCTAAGCTAAGAAGCAATATTCTTAGTCTCAGACAATTCGTTGAGAATGGTTATGAAGTTTTGATGAAAGATAATTATCTTTGGCTTAAAGATAGAAACAATAACTTGATTGCAAATGTGGGCATGTCATGGAACCGAATGTTCAAATTGAATGTCCAAACTATTGAAGCAAGATGCTTGAAGGTTAATGTGCAGGATGTGGCATGGTGTTGGCACATGAGATTTGGACACTTGAACTTTGGATCATTGAAAGCAATGGGAGAAAAGATGATGGTAAAGGGGATGCCAACAATTGAAAATCCAAATCATTTGTGTGAAGCATGTCTTCTTGGCAAACATGCAAGGAAAAGTTTTCCGAAGAAAGCAACATCTATAGCCTCCAAACCACTTGAATTGGTGCATACGAATATTTGCGTGCCTATCAATCCACCGTCTTTTGGTAAAAGTAAATATTTTATACTCTTTATTGATGATTATAGCAGAAAAACATGGGTTTATTTTCTCAAACAGAAATCAGAAGCTTTCACCACATTCAAAAATTTCAAGACGCATGTTGAGAAAGAAAATAGCTACAATATCAAGGCATTGAGGTCTGATCGAGGAGGCGAGTTCACTTCAAAGCAATTCAATGATTTCTGTGCAGCGCATGGAGTTCGTCATCCTCTCACTGTTCCTAGATCACCTCAGCAAAACGGCGTGGCGGAGAGAAAAAATAGATCAATTTTTAATATGGCAAGGTGTATGCTTAAAACAAAAAATATGCCAAAGGAGTTTTGGGCTGAAGCCGTTTCTTGTACGGTGTATTTGTCAAATCGCTCTCTAACTGTGAATGTCAAGGACCAAACCCCTCAAGAAGCATGGAATGGAAAAAGGCCAAGTGTCCATCATTTTCGAGTATTTGGAAGCATCGCTTATGCTCAAGTTTCACATCAAGAGCGTTCAAAGCTAGATGATCGAAGTGCCAAGTATGTTTTTGTTGGATATGATTATCATTCCAAAGGATGCAGGTTGTATAATCCTAACAATGGCAAAGTGGTGGTAAGTCGCGATGTTGAATTCGATGAAGGTGCAACTTGGGATTGGGATGGACAGCAAGAGAGCACATATAATTTTCTCCCATATTTTGATGATGATCAAGAATCAGAGAATGTTGAAACTATACAAGAACCTTCTTCTCCAGCTTCAGATCTTGAAGGCTCAAATGAAAGACCGCTGAGGATGAAATCCCTTGCTGATATATATGAAAGAACTGAAGAAATTACTCTTAATAATGATGAACTTTATTGTCTTTTTGCAGATAGTGAGCCAATAAATTTTCAAGAAGCCGTGCAAGACAAGTGGTGGAGAAACGCTATGGATGAAGAAATTAAATCCGTTGAAAAGAATGACACATGGGAATTAACTTCTCTTCCCAAAGGTCATGAATCCATTGGCGTTAAATGGAGATACAAGGTGAAAAGAAATGCAAAAAGAGAGGTGGAGAAATATAAAGCAAGACTTGTGGCGAAGAGCTAAAAACAAAAGCATGGAGTTGATTATGTTGAAGTGTTTGCTCCAGTTGCACGCATGGAGACTATTCGCTTGTTGATTTCTCTCGCTACTCAAAAGAAATGGAAAATTTACCAAATGGATGTCAAAACGGCTTTTTTTTTGAATGGATATCTTAAAGAAGAGGTTTATGTTGATCAACCGTTGGGCTACGTAGCTGAAGGGAATGAAAAGAAGGCACTGAAACTCAAGAAATCGTTGTATGGATTGGAACAAACCCCACGAGCATGGAATAGCCGCATCAACCAATACTTTCAAGATCACGGGTTTGTTTGTTGCTTAAATGAGCATGCTTTATATTCTAAGTTTCACAATAATGGAGATATAGATGACCGGAAAAGCACAAGTGGTTTTGTGTTCTACATGGGAGACACAGCGTTCACATGGATATCGAAAAAACAACCAATTGTCACGTTTTCTACATGCGAAGCGGAGTATGTAGCGGCTGCTTCATGTGTTTGCCATGCAATTTGGCTAAGGATCTTGCTGTAACGACCCGAAAATCCGGTAGAATTTGAGCTGACCAAAAACACAAGTCCAACCCCAAATATCACGGAAATTCGAACCATTAATAGAAAGAAGTTAGAGGGTGAGGATAGATAAGATAGAAACTTAGAATAGAAGAAGAAGAAGAACACAACATCAGAGTAACACGAATCTCACAGCGGAACGAATAACATATAATATATATATAACATAACTTGAAATATACATCTGTACTTGAATATACATCAATATCAAAGTACATCACTTACAACACAGCAGAAATAACTATAGCTATATGATCCTGAAGCCTCCTGCTCCAAGCTCTTCCAGTATATCTGTAAATTCCCGACTACTTGACTGCCCGTACAAATTTAGGCACCCAAGAGTTTAGGGAAAACAACAAAGTAAACTCCGGGTCAGTCATGGGACTGGTATGAGTAAACAGTTTAAAACAGTTTCAGAAAACTAAATGATATCTCATAAGACCCCGCCGTATAACACGGAACGGGTTTTTCCCTTATGTGAATCCAAACACTTGATTTATCTTTATATCAAAACTCTTTTGATATTATAATAATGTCTAAATCAAGTAGATAACAATCTAGTGGAAACGCTTGCATCTCACGTTCCACATATATAATATACAATCAAAACCGCAAGCACGTATTGGGGAATGGATTTCCAACTATGACAAGGTATGGGATCACCTTCCGCTGGTATATCTCTAGAGGAGAATACACCGAGTTCAACAAGAACATCTTGCAACTCAGCCACACATGACCGACCACTCATTTCGCTTGAGTGTATCGAATGTATATCACCAACGATTGGGATCAGCAACCGTTTCCCGAATGGGTCAGCATCGACAATAAATTTTTAGAAGTAAATGAAACTCTAGATCAGGTGATTATACACCCTACTTCGGTGCGACCGACTTAGCCATGCTGCCTGCCCGATTTCTGTCATTTACCGGATGATGAGGCTAGAAGCTACGCTTTATCATTTTACCAGATTCACTTTGAATGTCACATCGTCAGATCCATCGAAAATCACTAATTGACGTCTACAACAATACATTATGTGTTAGCTAAAAGAAGTTTCCTTCTCCGCCTCCACTCTTGGTACGGTTGGAGAAATCAATATACGTGATCGTCTGGAAATACTCTGTCAGACATTCATCCATACAAGTCACCCAGGAAAAGGATGAACTGAAGGCACTATTTCTATTAATAGAAAAAGTCCTTGCACTCTACTCCGTCTTCGATTATCTTTATATAATCTGATTCGCCCGCTACTGCCGATATGGAGTGGTTCTTCGGATAATAATCCAACCGGTCTCTCCATATTGACAACGATGGTCAAAACTTCGATAGTCTGTGATTTAACTATCGAATAAAAACAAGTGTTTCGATAGTCGATGATTTAACTATCGAATAAAACAAGTGTTCATCCAAACATCCAACAATCAGTGAGCCTTTAATTAATATTCCATTAATTAAATCTCTTCTCTATTTCTTTATCAATATTTGTTAACCAAATATTTTCAATAACCATATTGGCCTTATACGTTCTTTGGAAAACATTTCCATATATCGCCTTCCTTTATTTTCTATACTAGGAAATATTCATTATTCTATTTCCAAGCTTTGCACATATTCGGGTTAAAACAGATGTTGTGTAAAACATCGTTACGACAACCCAAATACAGTATTTAACTAATTCTTATTCCACATTGATCTTCGAGCCTGAATCTTGCTACTTATCGGTATATCATGAAATCAACCAAGTTGGGGTAAAATTACCTCTCAGACCTTGACTGAATAACATTTAACGTCAAAACAGACAAGACTACTTACTCGAATAATCAATACCATACAACTACTGATTCACTTTTAAACACGTATATTCTTCCTCTTTATATTCTTACTAGATTTTATTCCTAGTCTTCCTTTTTGATTATACTATCCTATTTCTAAGTTCGTTTCCTTATCGACTTCTATGTATATCGATACGTTGATTTCTAACTATCAAATTATCTTAAAAATATTCTATCTCCTTAAATTCCCGGAAAAATTCGCCATAACCTCCTTTGTACCGGGAGCATCGGGAAATTTCAAATAGCTTTCCCGGTCCTTCGCATCTCAAAAAGAAAAAGAAAAAGCCAAGCGGCTAGCCGATACGGCGCATAAAATCTAATATATGAATTAAATACGTACCTTTTTGTCGGCATTCTATTTATTTCACTTCTATACTTTATTCCATACCTGTCTCCTGTATCTATACCTGCCCAATCTATTTAACTATACCAAATCGTTTTAACTCAATTCGTTAATTATTTCTTTAGTTTATTTCTCCTTTTAATATTTGAAATTCTATATTCAAACTCCAATTCGCTTCTATTATTCAATTTCTATATATCAAATTCTATTGTCTTCTATTATTCAAATCCCATAATAAAAAGTCCGTTTGAATTTCTATATTCAAATCTATAGTTCAAATTCTATATTCAAAGTCTATTTAAATTTCTATATTCAAATTCCATTTGAAATACTATATTCAAATTCTATAGTTAAACTCCATTTGAATTCTATATTCAAATTCTATCGTTTATAGTCCATTTGAATTCTATATTCAAATTCTATTTAAATTCCTTATATTCAAAGTCCATTTGAATTCTCTGCATTATTTATAAACAACGTTTATAACTTCAATTCAAATCCCACCTTTCCATTTATAAACAACGTTTATAACTTCAATTCAAATCCCATAATTTCATTTATAAACAACGTTTATAAATTCGATTCAAATCTCATATTTTTATTTATAAACAACGTTTATAAATTCGATTCAAATCTCATATTTCATTTATAAACAACGTTTATAAATTCGATTCAAATCTCATATTTTTATTTATAAACAACGTTTATAACTTCAATTCAAATCCCACCTTTCCATTTATAAACAACGTTTATAACTTCAATTCAAATCCCATAATTTCATTTATAAACAAAGTTTATAAATTCGATTAAAATCTCATGTTTTTATTTATAAACAACGTTTATAAATTCGATTCAAATCTCATATTTTTATTTATAAACAACATTTATAAATTCGATTCAAATCTCATATTTCATTTATAAACAACGTTTATAAATTCGATTCAAATCTCATATTTTTATTTATAAACAACGTTTATAAATTCGATTCAAATCTCATATTTCATTTATAAACAAAGTTTATAAATTCGATCACTTGTTTTATATACCTTCAAACAAGTTAAATATTTTCTATAGTCTTATTAAAAATTCAAATTCTATTTATAAAAATAGAATTCCCTTTTTAAATGTCAAATACCCTTTCAATATTTTTATGAATCAATATTCAAACCCCAGGGATATTTTAAACAATCAATCAACCAATTTTCAATCATTTGATTTTTAACACATCATATATAAATATATATGAAATCAAACAAACAACAACAGATAATATATTTTTGAGGAATCCAGTCGGATTCCTCCAACCTGTTTTTCCTGCATCCACAAACGTTAGTCAACATAGTAATACCCATCCTGCTTCGAGGCAGGATATCGCGGTATGAAGGTCATCCACTAATCATAGCGTGGGGCGTATAGGGTAATCATCCGCTATGAAACCGCGGGCATCCGCTAATGAGACTGCGGGAATCCAACCAATCAATCAACCCAATATATATATATATATAATAGTCCTAAATAACTAATATATATTTTAAATCAACCAAACAATATTCAAACAAGCTTAGCAATTATTTTTAACGATATAAAAATAATTCAAACTAAATGGTGAGTGAGGTTTACTCACCGGGATTTTTCCTTAGCTGAGTATCCAATTTATTTCTATATCTGCTCCTATGACTTGTCTCGACTCGATTCAATGATTTTATCAAGCTCCCTTTTGTCTATTCAATCACTCGATCAAATCCACGAACATACCCTCAACATCATTGACCCATTCAATTGAAGATCAGCCGACCTTTGCACCATTCTTTCACTGACATTTCAACAAACACCTCATAGACCCTTGCCATTGATCACATACCATCATGAATCGCACACTCTAATTACTCCACAAACTTTCCATTTCAATCCCAGAACAATCGAACTCCACCTTGTTGGCCTCGTCAGCTCCTCCATCGTCGTACAGATCGACGTCCAGATTATCAGGCACCGCACCCTCCCAAAAATACAGATCCGCACTTCCTTAAGCACACAAATTTCTGAACTCCTCCTAAATCTGCACAGATCGATTTTTAGCGCGAGCGAATCCCAGTTCATCGTCGAAATCAGCCATCGCACTCCCCAATACAACCATCCTCAACATCGCGACTTCCCTTTTTGACCTTCCAGAAATCGCACTCCCTAATACCACTCAGGTGTTCGAACCCCCTACGGTCCACTAGCAGACCAACTCGCCCCCTTATCTCCCTTCTGAATCGCCTGCGGTTCCTAATCACAACTCGCGAAGCCCAAGTTCAACGATCCCCAAAACGTTTCGCACTGTCCAGGATTGAATCGTGAGAAGCTTTTGATTTTCGAATGAGGTTTGTTTTGATTTTCGAATGAGGAGTCGGCCGTTTAATTTTCTGTTAAGGGAATGAACAGAAAAAAATCCAAAGGAGAAATGAGAGGGCCATCGTGATTTTATACAGGAAGGGTGGGGTTTAGTTTTGAGCAGCGAGGCAAATCTTTTGTGGAGTGGAAGAGGAGAATGTGTTCCCCTTTTCTCCTTTTGATTTGTGCGGCCATTTCTTTTCCTCCTTGTTTTATTTCTGTCCACAACAAAAGAAAATTTATTTTATTTTAATTAGTTTTAAAAACTGTATCCTTTAATTAAAATACTCCAGGGTCCTGAACTCCCTTCTGAACCCAACCACTGCCAATTCTAGGGTAATACCCCTGTTGCAAACACACTGGGATAGGTCACGAAGTCCAATTCGATCATCCTCAACGGATATTAATTTATATTGATATAAATTGAATTTCAAATCTTTTAAATTCTACGATAATATTATTATCGTTATAAATTCAAATAAAATTTCTCATTAATTAATTGAACTGTATTTAATTCAAATTAAATTTTGAATTCAACTAAATCCATTTTCTTATTCTGATAATTTAATATTTCCAATATTAAATTGAAATTGATTTTTTAAATCCATAATTCCTTATAAAAATTGATTTATTTACTTAACTAAATATTTAAATCCATATCAAATATTTTAAAATTTACCCCTAAGAGTCCGGGTCATTACAATCTTCCCCACTTAAAATAATTTCGTCCTCGAAATTGCTAAGGTAGAAAAAGTGCTACACACCCATTTATCTTTTCAAAACTTATTTATGTTGAGACTCAACATTTCAAACTCCCTTACGTAACTCTCTTTCGAATAAATCCTTATTCGATAACTTCTCCCTTCGAATAACTATATTCGGTAATCTCTCCTTTCGAATAACTAGATTCGAAAACCTTTCTTCGAATAAACTATATTCGATTTACTCTATTTGATTTACTCTTATCAATTAACTCTATTGGATTTAACTCTTTTCGATTAACTCCATCGAATAACTAAATTCGATAACTCCTTCGAATAACCAATATTCGATAACTCCTTTAATTCTATCTGAATAACCAATACTCGATTAACTCCTTTTAACTTTATTCGAATAACTCCTATTCGTTTAACTCCTTTAAGTCTATTCGAATAAACTAATATTCGATTTAACTCCATTCGCTTGACTCTAGATCGCAGCGATCACAATGGTTATGCCTGATTCCCCCAGGAAACATCCGACCGCCCTAGGCTATCTGCAGCCCTGCGAATTATGCTAGCAGTCGTACGAAATGACAACTTATCCTAAGTAACTATGTTTGACTAACTCTATCTCAATAACTATATTCGATCAACTTTAATTGAATAACTATCATTCACTTAAATTCTAATTCGATTAATTATGTTCAATTAACTCTATCTGGTTAACTCTTACTCTAATCGATTTATTCTAACTCCAATCGATTATTTCTAACTCTAATTGACTCCTCCTGTTCGAATAACTCCTATTGGATAACATTTATTCATTTATAAAGATTTACTTTTAGTAACGGTTCTTCACTTTATAAATGTTCTCTTTAATAACGTTACTTCACTTATACAAGTGTTGTGTACCCCTTCTATTTAAAACTACCGGTGTTAAAAACCAATATCTCTTCTCTATATAAGCTCAGACTTATATATTCCATTTATCGAATGATAAATATTTAATTTAATTTATAAACTGTTATTTATAAATTAATCTTTTCTATTTATCTGTTAAAAACAGATTTCCATTTTCTATTCATCTTCTGAATATTCCTTTGATTAAATTCTATTTATTTAACAAATAAATATCTCATCTATAACATTCTATTTATTTTCTATAAATAAATATTTCCATTTAATCCATTTGTAAATGTTTTACAAATATTCCCCTTTTTAAATTTTATTTGTAAATGTTTTTACAAATATTTCTCCTTATATTTGTTTGCACATAACTTCCTTTGTATTTGTGTTACAAATATATTTCCTCTTTAACTCTTTTGGTTTTTCCTTTATTCACACCAAATTCATATTTTATTCACATGATTTTACTCAATTTATTCGTTTCGATCCATTTAACTTACTTAAGTTAAATTTAATTTCAATCATTCAAATTCCCATTAACTAGTTGCTAATTAACCGTTTTGCCTATTTCACCCTTTTATTTGATTAAACTTGTTCAAATATATGTCAACTTAATTATAAACTAATCTAATTATATTTTCTACTCGAGTTATATATTCGATTTCGAATATAAAATTTCAATCTTTTTCACTTATCCAAAAACCAATTTCGATTCAACTTTCCTTTAACTAATTATTTTCCCATTTAGTTAATTCTATTTAACCATTTAAAATATGATTTTTGTTTTTAAAAATCATTTCACTTCACTGGAGTTCATATTTATTTTATATCTCCAATCTGGATTTTTCTAATGCCAATTTTTATTTCCTAAAAATCCTTCTGTTTATTTAGTTAAACCGTTATGGTTTTATAATGGTTTTGGCGCTGTTTTTCTAAAAATTTGATTTTGACATAACTCAAAATCTATACAACGAAATCCAGATTTTTCTCTTTCATTAGAAAATTATTATTCAACCGGTCCCGACGATTCTTGTTTCAAAGAATTCCGACTTCAATTGAGTTCTGTATACTAAATTGAAGTTCGAATCGCCAATTTACGAACTGCCGCGCTATGGCGAGCTCGTTTTAATTATATTTATAAATATAAACGTTTAGCCTTTGTTTATAATAAATTCAACTCCATTCTGATATATTTTTAATATGTATCAATTCCATTTTTTTTCCATTTCAACATAATATTCCCGATCTATTTCACTTTTAATATTCAAATCTTATATATTTACAATATTCAAATTCCATTTGAATTTCTTTATTCAAACTCTATATAATTTCCTTCTATTCAATTTCTATTTGAATTTTCTTCTATTCAAATTCTAATTCAATTTCCTTATCTTCAGATTCTATTTGAATTTCTTATTTTCAATTTCTATTTGAATTCCTTTATTCAAAATCCATCTGAAATCCTTTGTTCAATTTCTATTTAAATTCCTTTGTCAAATTTCTATTTGAAATCCTTTGAATTTAAATTCTATTTTAACTTCTTTGAATTCAAATTCTATTTCGAACTTTATATTTTCTTGAATTATAATATTCAACCTCCACTTTATATTCTCTTTGAAATTCTTTTTAACCAAATTCCATTTGAATTCTAATATTCAAATCTCTATTTGACTTTTCTTTATTCAAATCCATTTGAATTCCTTTGAATTCAAATTCCATTTCAATTTTTCTTATACAATTTCTATTTGAATTTTCTTTATTCAAATCCTATTTAAATTTCTAAGTTCAAATTCTGTATTTGAATTTCCTTATATTTGCAATATTCCAATTCCATTTGAATTTCTTTATTCAAACTCATTTGAATTCCTTTGAATTCAAATTCTATTTCACTTCTATTTGAATTATATATTCCAATTCCCATTTCACTTCTATTTGAAATCTATATTCCAATTCCCATTTCACTTCTATTTGAAATCTATATTCCAATTCCCATTTCAAAATTCCTTTGAAGTTATATAAATATATACATATATTTATACCTATCCCAAATTCAAAATATTTGAATTTTCAAACAACTTGTTTTTCCTTTCAAACAAATTTCCATCAAAATTTTCTAAGGCAGCAATTCATCACTTAGAAACTCGAAAATGAACACTGATGATGTTGCGACCATTATCAGAATTATTTCCCAGCTACTGAATGAGTTCCAGTGCTATATTTCTTTCAAAACCCATTTAGAAAAATATTTTCCAAACTCCCAGGATTTTAAATTCTGAATTCTGGTTTGAATTCAATTTCAATTCATCTTATTTGTATATTTGATTTCATATACAAATTCCATTGGTTATATATATAACTATTTCTGTTTTATAATCTAATTCGATTATAATCCTAACAATCAACTTAACCATTTAAAAACAATATTGTGTCCAATCTTCTGTTCAAGTGTTTATAAACTCCTATCGACATCGTGGCGTCCCACGATTCGACCAAAATTTATAATCCACTCAACAGACTAGTCAACACAATATAAAACAGTTTTATATCAAATAAAAAATACGCTCTCTCGTATATATATACACTCAAACTCAATCTAGGGTATTACTAACCCTATCTCTACCGAGTCACGCCACAGAGCCAAGTAATTCTTAACTTAAGCTCTGATACCAACTGTAACGACCCGAAAATCCGGTAGAATTTGAGCTGACCAAAAACACAAGTCCAACCCCAAATATCACGGAAATTCGAACCATTAATAGAAAGAAGTTAGAGGGTGAGGATAGATAAGATAGAAACTTAGAATAGAAGAAGAAGAAGAACACAACATCAGAGTAACACGAATCTCACAGCGGAACGAATAACATATAATATATATAACATAACTTGAAATATACATCTGTACTTGAATATACATCAATATCAAAGTACATCACTTACAACACAGCAGAAATAACTATAGCTATATGATCCTGAAGCCTCCTGCTCCAAGCTCTTCCAGTATATCTGTAAATTCCCGACTACTTGACTGCCCGTACAAATTTAGGCACCCAAGAGTTTAGGGAAAACAACAAAGTAAACTCCGGGTCAGTCATGGGACTGGTATGAGTAAACAGTTTAAAACAGTTTCAGAAAACTAAATGATATCTCATAAGACCCCGCCGTATAACACGGAACGGGTTTTTCCCTTATGAGAATCCAAACACTTGATTTATCTTTATATCAAAACGCTTTTGATATTATAATAATGTCTAAATCAAGTAGATAACAATCTAGTGGAAACGCTTGCATCTCACGTTCCACATATATAATATACAATCAAAACCGCAAGCACGTATTGGGGAATGGATTTCCAACTATGACAAGGTATGGGATCACCTTCCGCTGGTATATCTCTAGAGGAGAATACACCGAGTTCAACAAGAACATCTTGCAACTCAGCCACACATGACCGACCACTCATTTCGCTTGAGTGTATCGAATGTATATCACCAACGATTGGGATCAGCAACCGTTTCCCGAATGGGTCAGCATCGACAATAAATTTTTAGAAGTAAATGAAACTCTAGATCAGGTGATTATACACCCTACTTCGGTGCGACCGACTTAGCCATGCTGCCTGCCCGATTTCTGTCATTTACCGGATGATGAGGCTAGAAGCTACGCTTTATCATTTTACCAGATTCACTTTGAATGTCACATCGTCAGATCCATCGAAAATCACTAATTGACGTCTACAACAATACATTATGTGTTAGCTAAAAGAAGTTTCCTTCTCCGCCTCCACTCTTGGTACGGTTGGAGAAATCAATATACGTGATCGTCTGGAAATACTCTGTCAGACATTCATCCATACAAGTCACCCAGGAAAAGGATGAACTGAAGGCACTATTTCTATTAATAGAAAAAGTCCTTGCACTCTACTCCGTCTTCGATTATCTTTATATAATCTGATTCGCCCGCTACTGCCGATATGGAGTGGTTCTTCGGATAATAATCCAACCGGTCTCTCCATATTGACAACGATGGTCAAAACTTCGATAGTCTGTGATTTAACTATCGAATAAAAACAAGTGTTTCGATAGTCGATGATTTAACTATCGAATAAAACAAGTGTTCATCCAAACATCCAACAATCAGTGAGCCTTTAATTAATATTCCATTAATTAAATCTCTTCTCTATTTCTTTATCAATATTTGTTAACCAAATATTTTCAATAACCATATTGGCCTTATACGTTCTTTGGAAAACATTTCCATATATCGCCTTCCTTTATTTTCTATACTAGGAAATATTCATTATTCTATTTCCAAGCTTTGCACATATTCGGGTTAAAACAGATGTTGTGTAAAACATCGTTACGACAACCCAAATACAGTATTTAACTAATTCTTATTCCACATTGATCTTCGAGCCTGAATCTTGCTACTTATCGGTATATCATGAAATCAACCAAGTTGGGGTAAAATTACCTCTCAGACCTTGACTGAATAACATTTAACGTCAAAACAGACAAGACTACTTACTCGAATAATCAATACCATACAACTACTGATTCACTTTTAAACACGTATATTCTTCCTCTTTATATTCTTACTAGATTTTATTCCTAGTCTTCCTTTTTGATTATACTATCCTATTTCTAAGTTCGTTTCCTTATCGACTTCTATGTATATCGATACGTTGATTTCTAACTATCAAATTATCTTAAAAATATTCTATCTCCTTAAATTCCCGGAAAAATTCGCCATAACCTCCTTTGTACCGGGAGCATCGGGAAATTTCAAATAGCTTTCCCGGTCCTTCGCATCTCAAAAAGAAAAAGAAAAAGCCAAGCGGCTAGCCGATACGGCGCATAAAATCTAATATATGAATTAAATACGTACCTTTTTGTCGGCATTCTATTTATTTCACTTCTATACTTTATTCCATACCTGTCTCCTGTATCTATACCTGCCCAATCTATTTAACTATACCAAATCGTTTTAACTCAATTCGTTAATTATTTCTTTAGTTTATTTCTCCTTTTAATATTTGAAATTCTATATTCAAACTCCAATTCGCTTCTATTATTCAATTTCTATATATCAAATTCTATTGTCTTCTATTATTCAAATCCCATAATAAAAAGTCCGTTTGAATTTCTATATTCAAATCTATAGTTCAAATTCTATATTCAAAGTCTATTTAAATTTCTATATTCAAATTCCATTTGAAATACTATATTCAAATTCTATAGTTAAACTCCATTTGAATTCTATATTCAAATTCTATCGTTTATAGTCCATTTGAATTCTATATTCAAATTCTATTTAAATTCCTTATATTCAAAGTCCATTTGAATTCTCTGCATTATTTATAAACAACGTTTATAACTTCAATTCAAATCCCACCTTTCCATTTATAAACAACGTTTATAACTTCAATTCAAATCCCATAATTTCATTTATAAACAAAGTTTATAAATTCGATTCAAATCTCATATTTTTATTTATAAACAACGTTTATAAATTCGATTCAAATCTCATATTTTTATTTATAAACAACGTTTATAAATTCGATTCAAATCTCATATTTCATTTATAAACAACGTTTATAAATTCGATTCAAATCTCATATTTTTATTTATAAACAACGTTTATAACTTCAATTCAAATCCCACCTTTCCATTTATAAACAACGTTTATAACTTCAATTCAAATCCCATAATTTCATTTATAAACAAAGTTTATAAATTCGATTAAAATCTCATGTTTTTATTTATAAACAACGTTTATAAATTCGATTCAAATCTCATATTTTTATTTATAAACAACATTTATAAATTCGATTCAAATCTCATATTTCATTTATAAACAACGTTTATAAATTCGATTCAAATCTCATATTTTTATTTATAAACAACGTTTATAAATTCGATTCAAATCTCATATTTCATTTATAAACAAAGTTTATAAATTCGATCACTTGTTTTATATACCTTCAAACAAGTTAAATATTTTCTATAGTCTTATTAAAAATTCAAATTCTATTTATAAAAATAGAATTCCCTTTTTAAATGTCAAATACCCTTTCAATATTTTTATGAATCAATATTCAAACCCCAGGGATATTTTAAACAATCAATCAACCAATTTTCAATCATTTGATTTTTAACACATCATATATAAATATATATGAAATCAAACAAACAACAACAGATAATATATTTTTGAGGAATCCAGTCGGATTCCTCCAACCTGTTTTTCCTGCATCCACAAACGTTAGTCAACATAGTAATACCCATCCTGCTTCGAGGCAGGATATCGCGGTATGAAGGTCATCCACTAATCATAGCGTGGGGCGTATAGGGTAATCATCCGCTATGAAACCGCGGGCATCCGCTAATGAGACTGCGGGAATCCAACCAATCAATCAACCCAATATATATATATAATAGTCCTAAATAACTAATATATATTTTAAATCAACCAAACAATATTCAAACAAGCATAGCAATTATTTTTAACGATATAAAAATAATTCAAACTAAATGGTGAGTGAGGTTTACTCACCGGGATTTTTCCTTAGCTGAGTATCCAATTTATTTCTATATCTGCTCCTATGACTTGTCTCGACTCGATTCAATGATTTTATCAAGCTCCCTTTTGTCTATTCAATCACTCGATCAAATCCACGAACATACCCTCAACATCATTGACCCATTCAATTGAAGATCAGCCGACCTTTGCACCATTCTTTCACTGACATTTCAACAAACACCTCATAGACCCTTGCCATTGATCACATACCATCATGAATCGCACACTCTAATTACTCCACAAACTTTCCATTTCAATCCCAGAACAATCGAACTCCACCTTGTTGGCCTCGTCAGCTCCTCCATCGTCGTACAGATCGACGTCCAGATTATCAGGCACCGCACCCTCCCAAAAATACAGATCCGCACTTCCTTAAGCACAATAATTTCTGAACTCCTCCTAAATCTGCACAGATCGATTTTTAGCGCGAGCGAATCCCAGTTCATCGTCGAAATCAGCCATCGCACTCCCCAATACAACCATCCTCAACATCGCGACTTCCCTTTTTGACCTTCCAGAAATCGCACTCCCTAATACCACTCAGGTGTTCGAACCCCCTACGGTCCACTAGCAGACCAACTCGCCCCCTTATCTCCCTTCTGAATCGCCTGCGGTTCCTAATCACAACTCGCGAAGCCCAAGTTCAACGATCCCCAAAACGTTTCGCACTGTCCAGGATTGAATCGTGAGAAGCTTTTGATTTTCGAATGAGGTTTGTTTTGATTTTCGAATGAGGAGTCGGCCGTTTAATTTTCTGTTAAGGGAATGAACAGAAAAAAATCCAAAGGAGAAATGAGAGGGCCATCGTGATTTTATACAGGAAGGGTGGGGTTTAGTTTTGAGCAGTGAGGCAAATCTTTTGTGGAGTGGAAGAGGAGAATGTGTTCCCCTTTTCTCCTTTTGATTTGTGCGGCCATTTCTTTTCCTCCTTGTTTTATTTCTGTCCACAACAAAAGAAAATTTATTTTATTTTAATTAGTTTTAAAAACTGTATCCTTTAATTAAAATACTCCAGGGTCCTGAACTCCCTTCTGAACCCAACCACTGCCAATTCTAGGGTAATACCCCTGTTGCAAACACACTGGGATAGGTCACGAAGTCCAATTCGATCATCCTCAACGGATATTAATTTATATTGATATAAATTGAATTTCAAATCTTTTAAATTCTACGATAATATTATTATCGTTATAAATTCAAATAAAATTTCTCATTAATTAATTGAACTGTATTTAATTCAAATTAAATTTTGAATTCAACTAAATCCATTTTCTTATTCTGATAATTTAATATTTCCAATATTAAATTGAAATTGATTTTTTAAATCCATAATTCCTTATAAAAATTGATTTATTTACTTAACTAAATATTTAAATCCATATCAAATATTTTAAAATTTACCCCTAAGAGTCCGGGTCATTACACTTGCTAAAAGAATTAGATTTGCAACAAAAGGAGCCAACCAAGATTTTCGTGGATAACAAGTCAGCAATTGTTTTGCCCAAAAATCCAGTCTTTTATGATTGAAACAAGCATATTGACACACGCTATCACTACATTAGAGAGTGCGTCACTAGAAAGGAAGTGCAACTAGAGTATGTGAAGTCCAATGATCAAATTGCTGATATTTTCACCAAATTGCTCAATTATGAAGACTTTATCAGATTGAGGAATTTGCTTGGAGTCACAAATCAAGTTTAAATGGGGTGTTGAAAAAAGAAAAATAATAAACTTGATTTGTATTTCTAGAGTGTTCTTGCATTTTATTGAGAGAGGTTTTAATGTTGCTATTAATTAGGAAAAGATAATTTTCCATTTATTCCTAAAATTAAAAAAAACAAATAAAAAAAAGAAAAGAAAAGAGAAAAAAAAGCAATTAAAATTTTCCTCTTTTACAAATACTTCTTTTTCTCATAATCTATTACTCTTTCTCCTCTAAAATTCTAACATTTTCTACTATGACTATAGTGAAAAATGACATATGAAATCGAATTGGAGATGAATGATTGAATTATAGTTGCGTTGCATACATTGAAAAAGATAGATTCAAAGAGATTAGCAACGACACAATTCTAGATCGCTTTCAAAATATGAGAACTCGACGTCGGCAACTTTAAAGTAGTACTATGTATGAATGTTTTTGTTTTGTTGAAAGATCAATAATTGATCGTTTTTGTAATCGAATATAATGATATAATTATATTTAGTTGTGCTTGTTTGATGGTGTGAACAGATCTTTAAATACATAATCAAATGGTCAACGTGTAAAAATTACTGATACATTTATATGCATAATAGGTGTATATGCATTAATGCAATTAATAATTATTTGTAAGATATATACATGTATTAATGAAATTATTTATATGAGGTTGAAACAAGGCTTCACTTTTTCCACTGATGGCCAAGCTCTTCTCCACCCTTCCAGTTTCCCCATTTTCCCACTAAAATTATCCTCTAGTCGACCTATTTCCTCTCCAAATTTCCAACGCGCATAAAGGCCTTAGGAGAATGGAGCGAGTATGAAGATGCGCTGAAAAACAAGGACCTGGCTTGAGCGCTCGACTTTTTGCAAATTTTAGAAGCGAATTACTTGTTCGATTCGTATGATGATAGAAGGAGTAATGTCATTTTGAAGCCGCAAAGAGATTGGGAGGTTCTAGATACTTGTTTGAATGCTAATAATATGAGGATGGTTGCTTCTGCTTACAAGTTTTTAAAAGATCGAGGGGATTTGGATAATTCTGTAAAGTACAGAAATATTGATTGGTGATTGGAAATACTCTGAGGCAATGGTCCATGACAACTCCATGTTGAATGGTGGACTGGATGATTGAAGGCGATTAAACAAGATTGAGATGATCCCTGCTATTCCAAAGTGCTTCAAGTTTCTGTTTGGCTAGTTCAGTTTGGTAGTTTCCAGTTTCCAAACTTGTCTTCCATTATTGATCATGCATGAGTTCTAGAAGGACCAAGGGATGTCACCCCCAACAATTTTGAAGAAATTAACTGGTTTAGAAGTATCCAAACTTTCACCAAAGAAATGGGGTCTCTCTGGGCCTTCTAGACTAGTTTAACTTGCATTTCTTGTTGGTACATCATTTCTGGTTTCACACGGAATAAATATTCGACCAAATTTAGCAGTATTTTTAGCACTAGCTGTGGGTGATTCATTATTTTTGGGTGGCAGCTGTCTGATCAAATATTATGTTTTTGGCCTCCATACAGGCGAAGGGTCCTAGTTTATGAAGCAGGGCACATCTTCTTATTGTATATTTATTGGTTGCCCTGTTCGTGGGATCATCTTAGATCCAATAGTGACAATGCAAATGAGAATACAAGGCCAGCAGAACGTCTGGGCACTACGGCTGGTACTTTCTTCACATGCGAGCTTCAATTTTTCTGGCATAGGGTTTCTTACAGGCAGGAACCTAATTTTGGGATGAAAAGTTGGGAGAATGACCTTGCAGAAGGCCGTATCAGTACCGCTGCATTTGACAGATATTGCATGGTGCTTTTCGCTGGGATAACAGCGGAAGCTCTAGTGTACGGGGAAGTTGAAAGTGGTGAAAATGATGAGAATTTGTTCAGAAGCATATGTATTCTCTTAGGCCCTCCTTTTACAGTTAAACAGATGTCAAACAAAACTCGATGGTCTGTAATGCAATCATACAATCTACTGAAGTGGCACAAGCATGCGCATCGAGTTGCAGTTAAAGCTTTGGAGGGTGGTGACAGTCTTAGAATTATTATAAGAAGGGTGGAAGAAGCCATGCTAGCCTCCTCTACCAAAAATCAAAATTCCAGAAGTACCTCATTATGACGACACATATACAAAGGTTTTCTTCACTTAAAGGTGGCATTCTTCTCAAAGTAACTGGAATACTGTTTCAGTTAATTGAGTCATTGCTAAGCAATGGGTCTGGATGTGAAAACATTTCATCAGCTGGTGATTGCATAACCAAAGAATTGTACATGATAAGGTAAATCAAATTGTGCATGCAAATAATTCAAGCTGTTGATGAAATGTGTATTTCAGATTATATCCTAGCCCGTGTATATTCATTTGTGTTAATATATAAAATCGAGCTAAACCTTGTATATAAAAAGAAAAAAAAGGTAGAACCGACTGAGTAATAGAAGTTCAACATGGAGTTGAATGTCAATGATGACAAGATTTCTACACTAAAGACCAAATTGAACGAGTTAGAGATGAGAGTATAGTGGATATGATGGAGTTCAAGCAGAAGTGTAGACAACAATGAAGTAAGGATGGTTGTGGTCCATCATATGTTATGTTAATTGTTCATTTGGATACTCTGTGATGGATTTATGCATTTTTTTTTCCATTAGGTGTTGTTTAGACATGTTTGACTGTGACTGTCATGTAATTTTGTTATATTAACTATCATTATGTTAAATGCATTTAACCTCAATTTGTACTTTTTTGTGGTAGTACAATTATATATATTAGCTTTACATATATATAATTGTTTGAAATGTATATGATTAGCGGACGTTGACTTTATATAACTATTGTGTTTGTGTGTAATCAGTAGAAATGAATAATAAGTAGTGCTGTTGAATTTTGCAACAATTAGGCGATGCGAAGCCATTCCAAATTTACCGACGCCATGGCGACATACATTATAGTATAATAAAGGCATCGTAAAGGCATCACTAAACTTTAGCGATGTTACTGTGATGTCCAAATTTTCATATTCAAAGTTATGTCTTAATGGCGTCGTTAATATTGCTTATCAACGCCATTGTTACGCTTTTATTTTGGTAAGTTATGCCCATCGCTATGGTATCGCTGAATTTTAGCGGCGCCATTAGGACGTCATTTTTGACGCCTAACGAACTAATGACCCTTGTTTTTCCTATGTTTGCATCACTAAGACGTTGCCAAATATTTTGGCAACGCCTTAGCGACGCCAAAAATTCGTTGGAAAAATGCAGATTTGTAGTAGTGCGCACATGTTCTACCTGCTCAGCGGTGGAATCATATGTTAATATTTTCTGCAATGAATACACAAACTTGGATATCGTGATGAATAAGAGTGATCACAAGTTATCGGAAATTATAGTGTATTAATTGTATTTTTTGCACGCTCATTGTTAGTGTTTTAATTGAAGATAACTTGAAGATAATATAATTGAAAATGAAGCTCTTCAAAATGCAAGGTTCATTTGCCACTAATCCTGAGGGTGATTCCAAAATGGGTGTAGTAAATGTGATGCCTTTGATTTGATCATCTCCTAAAAAACTTATATGGAGAAATGCTAATATTGTATTGGCACCTAAAGATCGGTGTTTGCATTCCAAGTGAGATTTTCTATATAGAAAGTAAAGGGCACCCTTAAGCCTCACTAAGTAGGAATGACTAAAACATGTGATATGTGGCAAGGCTATCTAGGTCTCTCTCATTAGGATATTATTATAGCCTAATCAAGATTGATACTTCGACTTGGGTACGCTCGGGTCCCGCTACGGTTGCTAGGTGCAAAAGGGATGGTGACATGTTCAGTACAATCCAGCAAAGGGTGGGCCTGTATTGGTAGAGATCGATTGGCTCACCATTGGTACATTTTTTTTAAAAGGTGATATATTGTAGGAAGTACCATAAAAGGCTTGTCAATGAAGGAACTCATTCTCTAGTGCGTGCCTTGACGGACTTAGTTGTATACCTACTATACTATAATTTAATTAATGTAACAATTTCGAATATGTTTAGTATTTTATAAAAGGGGAATTAATTTACAAGGACAAATGGTTTGAAAATTTTAACCACAAGAACAAGAGACTAAAAATTTATTCAAAAGGACAAAACATAGCCCAAATTTATTCAAAAGGACTATACACATAATTCTTTTGAGAAAAAAATATTATTATTTTTGTAGATTTTTAGGTATCAATTTTGCATGTAGTTGGGTATCAGTTTTTAGTTTTACAGTTTTTGGATATTAATTTTATAATGTTTATGGTATCAATTTTACATGTAACGATTTTATATTGTCGAATCGCAATACCTATCCATCACTGCAACTCCAATCTCCTAAATCACTTAAGCCATCCTCCTTCACCCCTAACCAAACTTAATCTCCACATCCTTGTATACATGAACAACCCACCAACAAACCATCACTATACATCAATAAACAACCTCTCTTTGCAATTTCTCATTAGACATCAATGGTTAAACATAAAATCTCAAATATATATACAATCTCCTCACACTACCAAACAGTTCAACCACGCTCTTCTGACAACGTTTCCATCCTCCACTGACGTTCTCTGTACAAAAAACCGTTACATGTAAAACTGATACCTACTAGTGTACAAAACCGCTACCTACAAGCTGTAGGCTAAAACCTGATACCTTCAGACACACAAAACTGCTACCTATTAGCTGCAGAGAGCAAACTAATACCTTTAGACATACAAAACTAATACCTAAAATCTACACACACAAAAAATTTGTTTAAATTTTTTGTTTATTTAATTTTTTTTATGTGTATTGTCCTTTTGAATAAATTTGGGTTATGTTTTGTCCTTTTGAATAAATTTTTTAGTCACTTGTCCTTGTGGTTAAAATTTTCAAACCATTTGTCTTTCACAATATTTTCTTGTTTATAAAAACCATACTTTATTATGATTCACTGAATTTTCATATAAAATGTTTTGGTTATTATAAGGTGAAAATTCGTCCCTATTTATTTGCCACATGCTCTTACGAGATATGTTAAGGTATCATAACACTAAAAATACTCATGATGTGTGTTTCTCATGATTGTTTACTAGATTGATTTAGGAATTATTTTCTTGTAATGCTGAAGTCAGACAAAACTTTTTCTCAGATTTAGCTTTGGAGCTGTAGGAGATGAGCTAGGGAGCTCCAAGATATATTCATATTTATTTCTATTTTCATTGTGCTTTCTTGTTTGTATTTATCAACACTTATGAGAACAATCTATTATAACTATCACAGTTGAAGGTACATTTGATATATGTGGTTTATAGTTTTCTTTTGCATGGAAAATGGTATATTAACATTGTTTGAATCTGTTCTTTCTTTTCCTTTTCCCAACCACCTACTTTCGATACTTGGATACTCGACACGTGAATTCTGTAGATGTATTAATGTCAACATTTGAGAGTCAAAAAGGCAAGTTATCATAGTCATCAAGCCATCTAAGGAGAAATGTGGGACTTTTATTAAACATAAAGGATGATATGCATATTTTCAAAATAAGCTAAATAGATGCAAATCACGCAAGCAGTTTGGTTTTAACAGACATAATTGTAAAACTTATAAAAAGATATAACTTGCATTCCTTGTTGTTATGAACTTATCGAGATTTATAATTGGTTATATGACTTTTTTTGGGCAATTTCTTGCAGTTGAATACGAATATAAAAGGTTATTCGTCTAAGCGTATTCTAAATTTGATATTGATTTGCATTGTATAGTAAACTTGATTATGTAGTATCAATTGTAGTTTCAATATAGGTTTTGTAATATAAATAGTATTAATTCTAATAATTATTTATTTGTTTATTATACAGTAGCATTTGTATTTCCAGTTTCTAAATCAATTTGAATTATAATCAACATTAATTTTATAGTATAAATGGCTAGCTTTAATATTTATGAGTTTTCTGAACAAAATCAACTATTGGTTTCTTAATATATCATTTTTTGTGTGTGTATTGATGTAACGACCTTTCTTTTTTCCTGGTTCTCGCCATAATTAAACTAACTTAAACCGTTCATAAAGGCGGGTTGTTATGGGTACTAACATATATTGAACAAAATAACAGAATTTTTCATATCATAAGACAATATTACATCATAGTTACATGGAATATCAGAGTTACATACATATAGCAACGAAAACATAAATATACTCTCAGCGGAAGAAATAATATGATGCAGCGGAAACTCCAACTTTAGCTCGAAACTCCAACTCAGATAACGCTCTGAATCTTGCTCCAAAAATCTATAGCTGTAAAACTAAACCATTAGTTGCCCGTGTGAAAATTTGTGGGCACCCAGAGTTTAGGAAAGAACAATAAACTCCAAGTCAGTTATGGGACTGGTGTGAGAACATAAAGCAGTTATTTTTGGGTTTATTTTAAAGTTGAGAAATTCATCGGACCACGCCGCTAATGCGGAATGAGTTTACTCTATGTGAATACCCGTGCATATAAATTCACAATAACTTTTGGAAAATGAAGCTATCATAAGCTCGTCCCACATCACACAATTCAAGCGCACACCAAATGAGCGAGTTTTGTCTTATGATAACCAAAAATGTCTTCGTACGTGAAAATCCTTTTTTATATTATTATTTATGCATAGTGTTGAAAACCGTTTCGCAAATAAATATATTAATCTTAGCAAGCATAGTGGCTATGCCCAAATACATAGTTTACAAATAAAATAAAAGACTTGTATTGGTTGTTGGGTTCCAATATGATGGTTCCTGACACGAAAGATCAACCAGCAACACGATCAAGGTGCATCTCACGGTTTTCATTTAGACATGGACACCAAACACCAGGTAAATCACCAGTTAACATCCAGACACGGACACCGAACATACCTTTGTTTTCTGCAGGTTTCAAAGTAGATCTACCGCCGAAGCTTTCGAGTTTCAATAAAGATATGTATACAACCTAACCGCCAGTTTACCATCAATACAGGGTGTGAGGTTCTTTGAGGTCACGGTATACACAATGCTATGCTTCAATAAACCAAGCTTTGATCATCGATCACTAGCTCATTCCAAAACTTGAGTATGCCACATTATCCATTCACCACATGTCACTGATTTCTATCAATACAAAACCTCTAAGCACGTAAAACTTAGAGATGGGAATAATTAATTACCACAAACCAATATATTTTAACAGAAATCAGTGTTATGCAGTCAATTACAATGTCAGACACACAATCGCTACAAGTCCATTCTGGGTCTGAACAGAACAAAATCCGAAAATCCTCAAATATATTCAAACCTCATGCCACTTATAACCTTGTATTGGGTGTACGACCCAATTTGAGACATCAGCAAACAATCCAAATAAGTCTAAAGATTCCGGTCTTCATTTGTCAATTTCAAGTCTTCAATTTACTTTATAACGTCATATCATCACTTGGAATGGTTTTTGGACTTACATTCGATCCCGGTCTTTCCAAATAATAAGCATATTTAAAACAAAGCTATGACCATACCGGTTTCAATTCAAATCTCCTACCCAATATTAGTCAAGTCATTTTAGGATAATGTTAGATTCATTTCAAACTCCTTAAATCTCATTACTATCTTATTCCTTCCTTATACATCCCATATTCAAAATTCCTTTATTTGTTGTTATTATTTCATACGTCTTCTCATGCACCAAATATAATTTGGATTTAAAATTTCATACACAAATATTTATCACTTTAAACCTTCTAATATTTTAGGAACCCTTTTTAAAGTGTAAATAATAATTCTTGATTTAGAAATCTCAAAACCAAGTCATTTCAAGGAAATGTTAAAGCGTTACTTAAAGAGTTATAGCATAGCTACAAGTTCAGAATCATTCAAAAATTCAAATCCTTTACTCAGATCATTTTAATTAATAAATATCGCTTGTTAAAATTTCCAACTTTTTTCTAAATTCAAAGGGTTTTAATTAAATTCCAAATTAGATTTTGAAATAACTGTCTCGTTCATCGGATCAGTTAGGGATAGCCCGGGAGAGCAGGAAACTGAATTTTCCAAACCTAAGCCTTAGACACTATCTTCTCTGTCACGGTAAAATGTTCTGGTATATACATATGTAATATTGAAACAGATTTCGTCAATATAAATATATTTTTGATAACGGTTCAAACCATAAATTTTCCAATCCTCTTTAAAGTCGTAATTAGAGTTTACATAACTTTAATTAAACCGTCATTCAAATTTCCTTGGAAGTTTAATGTAATATTACCAAAATTTGTTTAATCGTTTTAAGAACTTACAAATGGTCTTTATAATGAACAAAGTGCATTTAAAACCAACATTTGGTTACATACTTCAAATCGATTTCTTGTAATTAAAATTTTAAAGCTTATGGATAACTGTAATGAAGCCAAATGATTACATAAAACTAATGCAACTAAAAAAAATCAAATCTTCCTTTAACTAGATTTGAAAACTTCTTTCAATCTAGAGGGTTCAAAACCAAATTTTAGACATTTCAAAAAAAGGCGTTTCGTCTTTATGTAAATCGTTTAGTTTCAAATTTATTTAAAGATTTAAATCAAAATTTCACTTTAAAATTTTATTTTATTATATTAAATAATCGTCATTCAAATGAGAAGAAGATTTAAATCGACTACTCATATATCTACACAACCATGATGTGTGATACAACAAAATCAATATATATTGAACACTAGTCAGTCCATCATCATTTGAAAATTTTAAACTACAATCAAGTTTGTGCACAAGCGTTGCGTTAAATAATGCTTAGTATTTTAGAGTTTTAACTTGCACAAACATCCATTCATAGCATCACATTAATGGCAACCATCGATATGAACTCCAAAATTATTAACTGGTCAACTACTAACAATTTTAACATTTCTACTTAAAATAAATTTAAATAAATGTTCCCACCAATTATTGCTTTCCAACTCTTCACCGTCAAACTACTTCCGTATCAACTGCCGACAATTGAAAAATTAACTCATGCGACTTCACGGACGATGCGCGCTTCTTTACCCGAAAACTCGTGTATATCCACCTCACACTAGCTTATGTTTGCGTTCTTTTATTTTATTTGAAATGGGTGGAGGAACGTCGAGAAGTAAGTGAGCAGGAGGTTTGCAGTGGGAAGAAACGTTTCAGGTATCAAAGGAAGTGAAGAGAGGGATGTTTGAACAAGAGAAAGGGCTTGAGATATTAGTATTTGGGGAGAAAATGTTTACAGCAGTCAAAGGAGATGAGGAGAGACTTTGTGAATAGAAGCAGGAGACACGCAATTTATAGTGTAGAGAAGGGGAATAAAATTGGAGAAAGAATACATGTGGTATAGGGTTCATTGCATACGAACTGTTCCCAATCTTTGGTTACTATTCCATAAATCTTTGCACTGATATTACAAGATTTTAGGCCAGATTTAATCAGACATTATTGCCTACCATATCTTTAAAAAAATTCAATTTTAAAAAGTAACGTGGAGCTATTTTAGAGAAAGAAGGGACATTTGTTAAATTGGTCAAACATAGAAACAAATATTAGATTTGCTAAATATTGTCTACCATTTTTCATGCTTCACACTTGTGTTCACACCATTTGTTTCCTTCTTTGTTTGTTAATGTGTTTTAAATAATGAATTTTAGTTTGTCAATGGTCAAATTGTTATAAATTCGATCGCTATGTACATTAAATTAAATTTTAGTGTTAATGGAAAATATGCGAATTTATTGCACAATTTATTTCTTTCCTTTTTATTATGAATTCCTTATATAAATAAGGGTTAGATTCTATTTTGATCACACCGCTTGTATTTTAAATAGTCCTGTCATGAAATATATTTAGTGGTTTATTTAAAACAATATTAATCATTATTTATATTAGACTTCAATTTGACATTGCCAACGATAAAAATTTCCTTTCTTAATTTTTTTTTCTTTTCTTTTAATTCAAAGTTAAATGTCATATAAAGTTAAAACATTCTTTACTAGTAAAACGTTCATATTTAAGAATTTAAATTCACAAAATAATACATATATATTTAAAGTTTAATTTAGTTCATTATATTAAAACTAGGAATTCTTAAGCTACATCACAACCGCTATATTAATTACTTGGTAGAGAAGTAAGATTTTAGAATGTATTTTATATGTTCATTATTGTTTTTATCCTATCTATGACAAAAACAAATTTGAATATATCATTTAAAAATGGTAATAAATGGATATATTTTAAAACCTATTAATTGACATATGTGTCAATCAATGCCCAGTTATTTTCTTATATGCACAATTAAACCCTTACCATATATAAAATTAAGGACATTTCTATGTATACATATATAAGATAATTCGAATTTATACAAATTAATTGCAAGATATGCAGTTAACCTTTTACTCCCTCCAGTTCGGAATATTAGTCGTTTTAAAGTTTTTCACACATATTAAGGAAAGTTAAAATTGCATTTATTAACCATAAATTTGTGTCAATTACAGCTAGCATTATGCCATTGTGAAAAAAGCCCTTTACAGCTGGACAAGATTTAGAATGCTACTCGCTGGATTAATGGTCAAGATTTAAAACTGCATTGATTACAACGTCATTTACAGCTAGCATTGGAGGTAGCTGCTGCTTTGGGAAAACGAAAATCTGTAGAACGACGTATATTCAGAAAAATGGAGAACTTCACAAAACGTCAATTATTCCGGACTAGAGGGAGTAATAAAATCGAAACCATCCATAAATATCTAATAAGTAAAATATATTGACAATTAATGCACAATTAATTGCTAATCTATGCAATTAATTCTTATTAGCAAAAGCATTAAATATAGAATTTGGACCTTACATATTAGGTTCAAAATAACAATCAATTCTAAGCCGAAAACCAAATATAGATATTTAATTTAAACGCCAAATTTCTAAGTTGTTACAATCTCCCCTACTTAAATCTTTTCGTCCTTGAAAAGGAGAGCTATAAAACTATGCTTAAGTAAAATAAATCTTATTATAAAATAGACATATAAATAAAGCTTATCAAAGTAATTTACCATTTCTAATAAGCTTGCAAATCTACTCAAGGATTCTTAATAGATCAAACAAAAATTTATCATACAACTAAATTGGTAAAACTTCTTATAACAAAATATTGAGCAAAACTTAAGTCATTGAAAAGGAATTAGCTATAGATTCTATAAAATAATCTAAGTAAAAGTAGTTTTAAAATGGTAAAATAATCTAAGTAAAATTTGATTTCCATATTCTCATAATATTTTCAAGAGTTTGATTATATGAAATCGAATAACCTTTCAAATTTGAGTTAGGGTCTAAATTCTAGTATCTCATTTAACGAGCTAAATTTTTGAGAAATAAACTGGCAATAATTTTATACTAAGATTTTGATGGATACAACATTCATACATTCATTCTTAACTCTTTTACACATCATTCTGGATCTTAATTCATTCGCTTCTTAGCCTTGTATAACTTTTAGACTTAACCCTACGAATTGAAATTTTATAAAAGGGTTATTCTATTTTTCTCACTTATTTAATTTCAAGTATTCAAGTGCTTATTATTAATCATATCTAGGGCTTATGGGTTTAAAGTCTTTTGAATTGTAAGTTATATGATTCCACCTCTTTCCATTCAGAATTCCTAGTTCTTGTTCTTCAAAATTACATTTTCTTTTTCAAAACCATTTATTTAGTTTCAAAATACGCTCTCTCAACGAAATATTCCAGAATCTCATTCTAGGGCATTCCTAACCTTATCTCTAATAAGATCTATAACTGTGGTAAGTTCTATCTTTTGTTCAAATATGTCGCACCCCATAGTTTTGTATAACCAAAGCTGTGACACCAACTGTAACGACCTTTCTTTTTGCCTGGATCTCGTCGGTAATTAAACCAACTTAAACTGTTCATAAAGGCGGATCGTTATGGGTACTAACATATATTGAACAAAATAACAGAACTTTTCATATCATAAGACAATATTACATGAGAGTTACATGGAATATCGGAGTAACATACATATAGCAGTGGAAACATAAATATACTCTCAGCGGAAGAAACAACATGATGCAGTGGAAACTCCAACTTTAGCTCGAAGCTCCAACTCAGATAGCGCTCCGAATCTTGCTACAAAAATCTATAGCTATAAAACTAAACCACTTGCTGCCCGTATGAAAATTTATGGGCACCCAGAGTTTAGGAAGGAACAATAAACTCTAGGTCAGTCATGGAACTAGTGTGAGAACATAAAGCAGTTATTTTTGGGCTAAATTTAAAGTTGAGAAATTCACCGGACCATGCCACTAATGCGGAATGAGTTTACTCTATTTGAATACCCGTGCATATAAATTTGCAATGACTTTTGGAAAATGAAGCTATCATAAGCTTGTCCCACATCACACAATGCAAGCGCACACCAAATGAGCGAGTTTTGTCTTATGATAACCAAAAATCATACGTGAAAATCCTCTTTCATATTATTATTAGTGCATAGTGTTATAAACCGTTTCGCAAATAAATATATTAATCTTAGCAAGCATAGTGGCTATGCCCACACGCATAGTTTACAAATAAAACGAAAGACTTGTATTGGTTGTTGGGTTCCAGTATGATAGTTCCCGACACGAAAGATCAATCAGGAACACGATCAAGGTGCATCTCATGGTTTTCATCCAGACACGGACACCAAACACCAGGTAAATCACCGGTTAACATCCGGACACGGACACCGAAAATACCTTTGTTTTCCCCAGGTTTTAAAATAGATCTACCGTCGAAGCTTTCGAGTTTCAATAAAGATATGTATACAACCTAGCCGCCAGTTTACCATCAATGCAGGGTGAGAGGTTCGCCGAGGTCACGATATACACAATGCTATGCTTCAATAAACGAAGCTTTGATCATCACTAGCTTATTCCATAACTTGAGTATGCCACATTGTCCATTCACTACATGTCACTGATTTCTACCAATACATAACCTCTAAGCACGTAAAACTTAGAGTTGGGAATAATTAACTGCCACAATCTGATATATTTTAACAGAAATCAGTGCTATGCAGTCAATTATAATGTCAGACACATAATCCATACAAGTCCATTTTGGGTCTGAACGGAACAAACTCTGAAAATCCTCAAATATATTCAGACCTCATGCCACTTATAACCTTGTATTGGGTGTACGGCCCAATTTGATACATCAGTAATCAATCCAAATAAGTCCAAAGATTTCCTGTCTTCATTTTCCATTTCCAAGTCTTCAATTTGCTTTATAACGTCGTATCATCACTTGAAATGGTTTTCGGACTTACATTCGATCCCGGTCTTTCTAAATAATAAGTGTATTTTAAACAAAGCTATGGACCATACTGGTTTCAATTCAAATCTCCTACCCAAAATTTGTCAAGTCATTTTTGGATAATGTTAGATTCATTTCAAATTCCTTAAATCTCATTACCGTCTTATTCCTTCCTTATACATCCCATATTCAAAATTCCTTTATTCATTGTTATTATTTCATACGTCTTCTCATGTCCTAAATATAATTTGGATTTAAAATTTCATACACAAATATTTATCACTTTAAACCTTCTAACATTTTAGGAACCCTTTTTAAAGTGTAAATAATAATTCTTGATTTAGAAATCTCAAAACCAAGTCATTTCAAGGAAATGTTAAAGCGTTACTTAAAGAGTTATAACATAGTTATAGGTTCAAAATCATTCAAAAATTCAAATCCTTTACTCAGATCATTTTAATTAATAAATAACGCTTGTTAAAATTTCCAATTTTTTTCTCTAAATTCAAAGGGTTTAATTAAATTTCAAATCAAATTTTTAAATAACCATCTTGTTCATCAGATCAGTTAGGGATAGCCTAGGAGAGCAGGAAACTGTATTTTCCAAACCCAAGCCTTAGACATTATCTTCTCTGTCACCCTAGAATGTTCTGGTATATACATATGTAATATTGAAAGGGATGTCATCAATATAAATATATTTTTGATAACGGTTCAAACCATAAATTTTCCAATCCTCTTTAAAGTCATAATTAGAGTTTACATAACTTTAATTAAACCGTCATTCAAATTTCCTTGGAAGTTTAATGTAATATTACCAAAATTTGTTTAATCGTTTTAAGAACTTACAAATGGTCTTTAAAATGAACAAAGTGCAATTTAAACCAACATTTGGTTACATACTTCAAATCAATTTTCTATAATTAAAATTTCAAAGCTTATGGATGACTGTAATGAAGCCAAATGTTTACATAAAACTATTGCAACTCAAAAAAAATCAAATCTTCCTTTAACTAAATTTGAAAACTTGTTTCAATCTAGAGGGTTCAAAACCAAATTTTAGACATTCCAAAAAAAGTCATTTTTTCTTTATGTAAACCGTTTAGTTTCAAATTTATTTAAAGATTTACGCTCAAAAAAATATTTTAAAAAATTATTTATTAAATTAAAGAATCATTGTTCATATGAGAAGGAGTTTAAGTCGACTACCCATATATCTCCACAACCATGATGTATGATACAACAAAATCAATACATATTGAACACTAGTCAGCCCATCAACATTTGGAAATTTTAAACAACCATCAAGTTTGTGTGCAAGCGTCACGTTAAATAACGCTTAGTGTTTTAACTTACACAAACATCCATTAAAATCATCACATCAATGGCAACCATTAATATGTACTCCAATATTATTAACTGGTCAAGTACTAACGATTTTAACATTTGTACTTATTAAAAAAAATTAAATAAATGTTCTCACCAAATATGTCTTTCCAACTCTTCACCATCTAACTACTTCCGTATCAACTACCGATAATTGAAAATTTAACTTGTGCGATTTCACGAACGATGCATGCTACTTTTACCCAGAAACTCGTGTATATCTACCTCACACAAGCTTATATTTGCGTTCTTTTATTTTATTTTAAATGGGTGGAGGAAGGTCGAGAAGTTGGTGAGCAGGAGATTTACGGTTGGAAGAAACGTTTCAGCTATCAAAGGAAGTGAAGAAAGGGCTGTTTGAACAAGAGAAAGGGGTTGAGATATTAGTATTTGGGGAGAAAATGTTTGCAGCAGTGAAAGGAGATGAGGAGATACTTTGTGAACAGAAGCAGGAGACACGCAATTTATAGTGTAGAGAAGGGGAATAAAACTGGAGAGAGAATACACGTGGTATTGGGTTCTCTGCATACATTTTTTTCATATTCTTTGGTTACCGTTCCATAAATCTTTGCACTGATATGGCAAGATTTTAGGCTGGATTTAATCAGATATTGTTGCCTACCATATCTTTAAAAAAAAAACAATTTTAATAAGTAACATGGTGCTATTTTAGAGAAAGAAGGGACATTTGTTAAATTGGTCAAGCATAGAAACAAATATTATATTTGCTAAATATTGTCTACCATTTTTCATGGTTCACACTTGTGTTCACACCATTCGTTTCCTTCTTTGTTTTGTTTTTGTGTTTCAAATATTGAATTTTAGTTTGTCAACAGTCAAATTGTTATAAACTCGACCGCTATGTATCGTAAATTAAATTTTAGTGTTAACGGAAAATATGTGAATTTATTGCACAATTTATTTCTTTCCTTTTTATTATGAATTCCTTATATAAATAAGGGTTAGGTTCTAGTTTGATTACACCACTTGTAGTCCTATCATGAAATAAATTTAGCAATTTATTTAAAGCAATATTAATCACTATTTATACTAAACTTCAATTTGAAATTGCCAACGATAAAAATTTCCTTTCTTAATATTTTTTTCTTTTCCTGTAATTCAAAGTTAAATTACATATAAAGTTAAAACGTTCTTTACTAGTAAAACGTTTATATTTAAGAATTTAAATTCACTAAATGATACATATATATTTAAATTTATTTAAAGTTTAATTTAGTTTGTTATATTAAAACTAGGAATTCTTAAGCTACATTACAACCGCGATATTAATTACTTTGTAGAGAAGTAAGAGTTTAGAATGTATTTTATATGGTCATTATTGTTTTATCCAATCTATGACAAAAACAAATTTGAATATACCATTTAAAAAGGGTAATAAGTGGGTATATTTTAAAACCTAATAATTGACATATGTGTCAATCAATACCCAGTCAATTTCTTACACGCACAATTAAACCCTTACCATATATAAAAATAAAGACATTTATATGTATACATATATTAGATAATTCGAATTTATACAAATTAATTGCTGTAGTTAACCTTTTAATAAAATAGAAATCATCCATAAATATCCAGTAAGTAGAATATACTGACAATTAATGCATAATTGATTGCTAATTTATGCAATTAATTCTTATTAGCAAACGCACTAAATATAGAGTTTGGACCATACATATTAGGTTCAAAATAACATTCAATTCTAAGTCGAAAACCAAACCTAGATATATAATTTAAATGCTAAATTTCTAGGTCGTTACAATCTCCTCCACTTAAAGCTTTTCGTCCTCGAAAAGGAGAGTTGTAAAACTATGCTTAAGTAAAATAATTCTTATTATAAAATAGACATATGAATAAAGCTTATCAAAATACTTTACCATTTCTAATAAGCTTGCAAATCTACCCAAGGATTCTTAATAGATCAAACAAAAATTTATCATACAACTAAATTGGTAAAACTTCTTATAACAAAATATTGAGCAGAACTTAAGTCATTGAAAAGGAATATGCTATATAATCTATAAAATAATCTAAGTAAAAGTAGTTTTAAAATGATAAAATAATCTAACTAAAATTTGATTTTCATATTCTCATAATATTTTCAAGAGTTGGATTATATAAAATCGAATAACCTTTCAAATTTGAGTTATGGTATAAATTCTAGTATCTCATTTAACGAACTAAATTTTTGACAAATAAACTGGCAATAATTTTATACCAATATTTTGATGGATACAACATTCATACATTAATTCTTAACTCTTTTACACATTCATTCTGGATCTTAATACATTCGCTTCTTAGCCTTGTATAACTTTTAGAGTTAACCCTACGGATTGAAATTTTATAAAAGGGTTATTTTATTTTTCTCTCACATATTTAATTTCAAGTATTCAAGTTCTTATTATTAATCGTGTCCAGGTTTTATGGGTTTAAAGTCTTTCGAATTATAAGTTATTTAATTCCACCTCTTTCCATTCAGAATTCCTAGTTCCTGTTCTTTTAAATTTCATTTTCTTTTTCAAAACCGTTTATTTAGTTTCAAAATACGCTCTCTCAACGAAATATTCCAGAATCTCATTCTAGGACATTCCTAACCTTATCTCTAATGAGATCTATAACTCTGATACCAACTGCAACGACCCTTCTTTTTGCTCGGTTCTCGCGGGTAATTAAATCAACTTACGCCATTCATAAAGGCAGATTGTTATGGGTATTAACATATATTAAACAAAATAACAGAACTTTTCGTATCATAAGACAATATTACATTATAGTTACATGGAATATCATAGTTACATACATATAGCAGCGGAAACATAAATATACTCTCTGCAGAAGAAACGATATGATGGAGCGGAAACTCCAACTTTAGCTCGAAGCTCCAATTCAGAAAGCGCTCCGAATCTTGAACCAAAGATCTATAACTGTAAAACTAAACCAATAGCTGCCTGTGTGAAAATTTATGGGCACCCGGAGTTTAGGAAGGAACAATAAACTCAAGGTCAGTCATGAGACGGGTGGGAAACATAAAGCAGTTATTTTTGGGTTTATTTTAAAGTTGAGAAATTCACTGGACCACGCCGCTAATGTAGAACGGGTTTACTCCATGTCAATACCCATGCATATAAATTCGCAATGACTTCTGAAAAATGAAGCTATCGTAAGCTCATCCCACATCACACAATGGAAGCGCACAACAAATGAGTGAGTTTTTTCTTATGATAACCAAAAATGCCTTCATACGTGAAAATTCTCTTTCATATTATTATTAGTGCATAGTGTTGAAAACCGTTTCGCAAATAAATAATTAAGCTTAGTAAGAATAGTGGCTATGCCTACATACATAGTTTACAAACAAAACGAAAGACTTGTATTGGTTGTTGGATTCCAATATGATGGTTTCTGACACGAAAGATCAATCGGGAACACGATCAAGGTGTATCTCATGGTTTTCATCCAGACACGGACACAAAACACTAGGTAAATCACCGGGTAGCATCCAAACACGGACACCGAACATACCCTTATTTTTCCTTGGTTTCAAAGTAGAGCTACCGCCGAAGCTTTCAAGTTTCAATAGAGACATGTATACAACCTAACCGCCAGTTTACCATCAATCCAGGGTGTGAGGTTCGTCAAGGTCATGACATACACAATGCTATGCTTCAATAAACCAAGCTTTGATCATCACTAGCCCATTCCATAACTTGAGTACGCCACATTGTCCATTCACCACATGTCACTGATTTCTATCAATACATAACCTCTAAGCACGTAAAACTTAGAGACGGGAATAATTTATTGCCACAATCCGATATGTTTTAAAAGAAATTAGTGCTACGCAGTCAATTACAATGTTAGACACACAATCCATACAAGTCCATTCTGGGTATGAACGGAACAAAATCTGAAAATACTCAAATATATTCAGACCTCATGCCACTTATAACCTTGTATCGGGTGTGCGACACGATTTGAGACATCAACAATCAATCCAAATAAGTCCAAAGATTCCCGATCTTCATTTGTCATTTCCAGGTCTTCAATTTGCTTTATAACGTCGTATCATTACTTGGAATGGTTTTCGGACTTACATTCGATCCCAGTCTTTCCAAATATTAAGCATATTTAAAACAAAGCTATGGACCGTACCGGTTTCAATTCAAATCTCCTACCCAATGTTTGTCAAGTCATTTTAGGACAAGGTTAGATTCATTTTAAATTCCTTAAATCTCGTTACCGTCTTACTCCTTCCTTATACATCCCATATTCAAAATTCCTTTATTCATTGTTATTATTTTATACGTCTTCTCATGCACCAAATATATTTTGGATTTAAAATTTCATACACAATTATTTATCACTTTATACCTTCTAACATTTTAGGAACCCTTTTTAAAGTGTGAAAATAAATTCTTGATTTAGAAATCTCAAAACCAAGTCATTTCAAGGAAATGTTAAAGTGTTACTTAAAGAGTTACAGCATAGCTATAGGTTCAAAATCGTTCAAAAATTCAAATCCTTTACTCAGATCATTTTAATTAATAAATAACGCTTGTTAAAATTTCCAATTTTTTTCTAAATTCAAAGGGTTTTAATTAAATTTCAAATTAGACTTTTAAATAACCATCCCGTTCATTGGATAAGTTAGGGATAGCCAGAGAGAGCAGAAAACTGTATTTTCCAAACCCAGGCCTTAAACACTATCTTCTCTATCACCCTAGAATGTTCTGGTATGTACATATGCAATATTGAAAGAGATGTCGTCCATATAAATATATTTTTGATAACGGTTCAAACCATAAATTTTCCAATCCTCCTTAAAGTCATAATTAGAGTTTAATAACTTTAATTAAACCGTCATTCAAATTTCCTTGGAAGTTTAATGTAATATTACCAAAATTTGTTTAATCGTTTTAAGAACTTACAAATGGTCTTTAAAATGAACAAAGTGCAATTTAAACCAACATTTGGTTACATACTTCAAATCAATTTTCTGTAATTAAAATTTCAAAGCTTATGGATGACTGTAATGAAGCCAAATGTTTACATAAAACTAATGCAACTCAAAAAAATCAAATCTTCCTTTAACAAAATTTGAAAACTTGTTTCAATCTAGAGGGTTCAAAACCAAATTTTAGACATTCCAAAAAAAGTCATTTCGTCTTTATGTAAAACGTTTAGTTTCAAATTTATTTAAAGATTTACGTTCAAAAAATTATTTTATTAAATTAAAGAATCATCATTCATATGAGAAGGAGTTTAAATCGACTACCCATATATCTCCACAACCATGACGTATGATACAACAAAATCAGTACATATTGAGCACTAGTCAGTCCATCAACATTTGGAAATTTTAAACAACCATCAAGTTTGTGCGCAAGTGCCACGTTAAATAATGCTTAGTGTTTTAGTGTTTTTAACTTACACAAACATCCATTTAAATCATCACAACAATGGCAACCATTAATATGAACTCCAAAATTATTAACTGGTCAACTACTAACAATTTTAATATTTCTACTTATTAAAATAAATTTAAATAAATGTTCTCACCAAATATTGCTTTCCAACTCTTCACCGTCAAACTATTTACGTATCAACTGCCGACAATTGAAAAATTAACTCGTGCGACTTCACGGACGATGCGCGGTACTTCTATCCAAAAAATCGTGTATATCCATCTCACACTAGCTTATGTTTGTGTTCTTTTCTTTTATTTGAAATGGGCGGAGGAAGGTCATGAAGTAGGTGAGCGGGAGGTTTACAGTGGGAAGAAACGTTTCAATTATAAAAGAAAGTGAAGAGAAGGCTGTTTGAACAAGAGAAAGGGGTTGAGATATTAAATCCGGGGAGAAAATGTTTACAGCAGTCGAAGGAGATGAAGAGAGACTTTGTGAACAGAAGAAGGAGACATGCAATTTATAGTGTAGAGAAGGGGAATAAAACTTTAGAGAGAATACATGTGGTCTTGGGTTCTCTGCATACGAACTGTTCACAATCTTTGGTTACTGTTCCATAAATCTTTGCACTGACATAGCAAGATTTTAGGCCGAATTTAATAAGATATTGTTGCCTTCCATATCTTTAAAAAAGAAATCAATTTTAATAAGTAGTGTGGAGCTATTTTAGAGAAAGAAGGGACATTTGTTAAATTGGCCAAGCATAGAAACAAATATTAGATTTGCTAAATATTGTTTACCATTTTTCATGGTTCACACTTGTGTTCACACCATTCTTCTCCTTTTTTTTTTGTTAATGTGTTTCAAATATAGAATTTTATTTTATCAACAGTCAAATTGTTATAAATTCGACTGCTATGTATCGTAAATTAAATTTTAGTGTTAACGGAAAATATGCGAATTTATTGTGCAATTTCTTTCTTTCTTTTTTATTGCGAATTCCTTATATATAAATAAGGGTCAGATTCTAGTTTGATTACACTGCTTGTATTATAAATAGTCATGTCATGAAATAAATTTAGCGGTTTATTTAAAACAATATTAATCACTATTAATACTAAACTTCAATTTGAAATTGCCAATGATAAAAATTTCCTTTCTTAATATTTTTTTTCTTCTCCTGTAATTCAAATTTAAATTACATATAAAGCTAAAACGTTATTTTTTAGTAAAACGTTCATATTTAAGAATTTAAATTTACAAAATAATACAAATATATTTAAATTTTAATTCATTCTATTATATTAAAACTAGGAATTCTTAAGCTACATCACAACCGGTATATTAATTACTTTGTAAAGAAGTAGGATTTTAGAATGTATTTTATGTGTTCATTATTGTTTTCATCCAATCTATGACAAAAACAAATTTGAATATACAATTAAAAAGGGTAATAAATGGATATATTTTAGAACCTATTAATTGACATATCTATCAATCAATGCCCAGTTAATTTCTTACATGCATAGTTAAACCCTTGCCATATATAAAATTAAAGACATTTCTATGTAAACACATATAAGATAATTCGAATTTATACAAATTAATTGCAAGATATACAGTTAACCTTTCCAATATATATAAACTTAATAAAATAGAAATCATCCATAGATATCTAATAAGTAGAATATATTAACAATTAATGCATAATTGATTGCTAATCTATGCAATTAATTCTTATTAGCAAAAGCATTAAATATAGAATTTGTACCTTACATATTAGGTTCAAAATAACATTCAATTCTAAGTTGAAAACCAAACATAGATATTTAATTTAAACGCCAAAATTTCTAGGTTATTAGATGTGATGTTATGATCTTGTTAGCTTTTGCATCAATGCGTCCCCAATTCAGTTTGGCAGCTAGTTAATTGTTGCATCAATATGTATATAATCGGGTTTGACATTCAAGTAGCTATAGCATCAATATGTACATAGATAGATTCGACATTTGATTAGTTTTTGCATCAATACGCACTCGATTAAGGAGGGCACCGTGTTGTCCTTTACATCTATATGTACCGATTATGTTTGGCATTTAATTAATTTTTGCACTTGATTGTATGCTCGATTAAATAATATACTTTAGGTATAGATTAACTTTCCAGTTAGATTTGGCATCCAACCACCTTTTCCATCCATGCATACCTAGTCAGGTTTGACATCTGGTTCGCTTTCAAGTTCATAGTAACTTGATTAGGTTCAGCATACGATTATCTTTTAAATTCAATGGTATGCTTGATTAAACAATATATGTAAGGTGTAGACTAGCTTACCTACGTACCCGATTAGGTTAATTTGAATTAATAAGCTTTTGCATTAATATGTACCATGTTATATTTAGCAACCCACTAGCTTTTTCATCTATATCCATCATGTAATAACCCAGAATTTCAAACACTTCATATTTAAGTATCTAAATTATTTGGAAATTGGATCTTCAATTAATATTGTTAAAATTTAATATGCTTTTTAACTTCTCTTTAAATCATAAGTAACAATGATAACTTGTTTTATAAAAATGTGTAAACTAATATTCTTTGAAAAAATATAGATAATATGACCAACATTTTGTCGATAAACAAATTTTTTTAATAGAAGTTGATCAAATTTATTGTGAATGTATAAATAATCATTAAGGTGGTAATTAGAAACTAGATATATTTTAATGCTTATAGCTAGCAAAATAGGATGTTGTCATGCATGATATAATGTAATATATTTTGAAAATGAGCATAAATGAAAATATTTCATATTTAAGCTAATGTGAAATAAAGGCGAAGTGGTGTGATAATTAAAGCTTAGACTTTTGGGAGGAGTAAATAGCCTTTAACGCTCTTTTTTAAGCCTATGTTAAACAGGAAGAGTTCACTACATAACATAGGAAAGACTAAAATAATTTAAGTGAAAATCTATGTCATCTTCTTCTACATAATTTCCTAAAGAAAAATATCTACGAATCAAATCTGAACTTTCTCAAACCTATATTGAAGCCTTACCATCACACTATAAAATATCTGCGAATAAATGTGTTTCTAGATTCAATTTAGGCTTGGGTAATTGGATCTTGATTGTTTTAGAGGTTAAAGGAAACTTAAAACATCATCACAAATGGAAAATATGACACATATATGTTGTATTTTATTATGTTTATATTGGTTATATTGTTGATGATATATGTTAAAACACTGGTTTGAACTCTTACTTCAAAGTAAATGTCATGTGTAATCCATACATGCATCTGAATGGACTTATATAAATTGTGACAACACCATGAAATAAATCACATAGGTTGTAGATGGACCATCGTTTAGAATTAGACACAGATTTGAAAGTGCACTTATAATGATAGTTATTATAGATGTAGTTAGAAAATATCGTGTAATCAGCAAATCTCTATAGAACATTGTAGAGAGATCCTTGGAAGTTTCTCTATGTTTATGAAGTAAAATATGTATGCTTACTGTCTTGAAAATATTTGATAGTAAAAAGAAAAGTAACATATTGAAAATGGTCAAAACTTCACAAATGCAAAACTGCTCAATTAACCTGGATTTTTGGACTTCAAAAGTTTTAGAAAACATTTAAATTTAAGTGTTTTGATCCATTACTTTTAAAAGAACATCTTTGTTCACACTAGAGTATTATAAAAGTAGTTTAAGACTTTTATTAACTTTTAATAATTAGTTATGAATTTAATAAGAATAAGGTTTTATGGAAAACATAGTTTTCTATGTTTTCAAGTAAATTACAAAATGATTATTTTTAGGTAATATTTTGTATAAATGGTTTAAAACTATTGTAAATATTTAAAAAATATAAAATACCTAATATAGTTAGGAAATATCTTTTGAATAAATTACATAAATATTTTATGAAAATATCTTACGATTTAAATTGTTTTATATCTAATTTTAAATTTTAAGCTAAATTTTTTTAAAGGGGTGGTGAACTATTAAATGGCTAAATCATGTTTTTGAAAGAGGCTATGCAGCGGTAGGATCGTATAAAATGGAGTATAGGATATAATGTATATGATAGAGTAGTAAGCAGTAAATCACACAGTCAATTTATACTGCTTCAGACCACCGTCCTACGTCCAGTCCCAGACTCACTTCTGGTATTTCACTATCACTAAAACCCTCGCTTCACCCGGAGGAATAGGTTCACAATTACCCGAACCACTGAACAAGATTTCTTGCCTCAACCACTAAAGAGGTCTTTACTAATACAGAATAATTGTTGACTCTTTTGTGTTCTTGATAACACGGATTGTCGAATACTAAATACACCCTTCCTATAGCCTTTCCTTGATGATAATCGTGAAGTGCATGAAGGAATATGAAAGTTTAAAAGTCTCAAGTATGAAAGTAGATAGCTTTTTTTAGAACTTAGAGAGCTTTGAATAAGATAGAGAGAATTAGAATAAGATTCGGTGTCTAGATCATCTAAGCAATTCTCTATTTATAATATATAAAAAGATACAACTGATCGTGAAGAGTTTTGATGAAGAGATATGGATTAAATAGTTGTGTCTCTTCATAAAGGATGCAACTCTTTAGAATTCAGATGTCTGAAAATAAAATTCAGATGTCTGTTTATTTTAAAAATCAAGTCAGCAAGGAAATAGTGTATTTCGGGGGCATTTCAGACGTCTGAAATATATCAAACAGACGTCTGAATATTGTACTTAAAAACATTTTGTTTCAGCAAACAGACATCTGAAATTTTCAGACCAGACATCTGTTTTCTGCTATCAGCCTATTCCTTGCCTATTTTTCAAAGAAAAATTATATATATAAAATATGTGTGTGTGTAATCATCAAGGAAGACTTTAACACATGAATCTAGGACTAATAGACTCTTACAACATATAAATGATCTTCGTTTTGTGTCCTTGAGCCAGATTGTCGAAACTATCTTCCTGCAACATAGAATTAGTCGAATATATATATGCTTATAGTTGTCATAGTCAAAATACTCATATAGCGGGATCCAACATTCTCCCCCCTTTTTACTAATGACAATTATATATGCTCCCCCTGTCAATATGCATACCATATCATGTTTTCTTCCCCTTTGTCATTTGACAAAAAGGAATACTTAAGAAAAATTGAAGCATGATTGCAATACACATGAGTATACATAGAATATAAGCATAAAGTACGAACATTCATGATACCATACATACATGCACATAGTAGAGTTTGTGCAGAAATAAGAGAAGTAGAAAAAATATTACACAACATAAACTAAATAAAAGTTCTTAGGCAAAATATTTAACCATACCACCTTCTATACTTATATATCCGCGGAAGTAGATCCTACAAGGGATGTGCCATCATTCGATGGCGAGCTCTGTTTGGAATCCGAAACTTCTTCAGTGTGATAAGACGCAGATGGATAGATAGGATCTAAAGGAATCGATAGCGGCGAAGATACATCTTTCAGTTTTGGTCCACAAAATTTGTAAATCATCTTTTCAAGGAGACTAAAGCAGGATGCTGTCACTTTTTGTTCGAAATATAATTCTTTTTGAAGCGCTATTTGTTCACTTTGATAGTGATGAATGTCGTCTATTTTCCTCTTCGTGTCTGGAATGAAAACAATGCTCTTTTCGCCTTCTTAGAATCAAGAGTATATCCATAATTATACACATCTTCTTTGCCAATGATATAGCCTTTTTAGTTGTCTCCGAAGGTAACTGAGCCACCATCAAAATATGAAATATTTATAAGCATATCTTTGTCTCCTGTCATGTGTTTTGAGCATCTACTGTCTAAGATCCATTTTCTCTTTTTGAGTGGGACCTGCAAAAAATAATAATAAGAACTTTGGTACCCACTTTTTGATAGGGTCCAAAGAGTTAGGTCTTAGGAAGCCAAACCCAAATGGGTTTAGTATCCCTTTTATATAAATAATTCTCATTATTATGTACAGTTTTCCGAAAAGATTTAATGTGCTTGTTTCTAATCAAATTATTGTTGGTTTTTAGAACCCATATTTTAATTTTATTAACCAATTTTGGTTTATCATTAATTTTGGCTCAATTTTCTTCTTTGGATTGTTCTTTGGAGAAAATTTTAATTCCTTTTTAAATCCTAAACCATTTTTATTTGAAGTAGGTTGAGAGCTCTCTATGATTTTTGACAAATTCTCTCTTCCCTTATTAAAATTTGAAACATTTTTAGAAATGTTTTCTAACTTAGTTTGAATACTTTTGTTTCTAATTCTAATTCTTTTATTTTAGATTTCAACATGTGATTTTCAGAGTTTATTTCATCATTCTTTCTCTTTTGAGTTTCGATTTCTTGACTCAAAAGAGAAAGTTGATTATCTGATTTGTAAGAGTGTTTTGAACTTTTCCAAGTTCTTCTTCTAGAATAATTTTTTCATCTTTCAACATATCTCTTTCAAATCCAGCTTTATTCTAATTTTCACGAGTTTCTTTAAGATTCTTCTTAAGAGTTTTTATAATATTTAAAAATTCAGCATTAACATCTATTAATTCTTCATAAGATAATTTACTTACTTCAGACTCTTGTGCCATGAAGCATATATTTGCTTGCTCATTTTCGCTTCCACTCTCACTGTCACTACTTGATGAATCTAAGTCTGAGTCGTCCCATGTAACAGAAAAAGCTTTCTTTTTGAAATTTTCTTTCTTGTTTTTGTTGAAACTTTTCTGATTTTCTTTCATTTCTGACGCTTATGGAGGAGCATTAGAAAAATTGTCTCTAGCTTTCTATTATGCCTGAAGAGCTGAAATTGAGTTAACTAGAAAACTATTGAATTAGCTTTAAGGAGATAGAAATCAGTAAGTGTCCTACTTATTCAAAATAACTTCAAAACTAATATGTCAGTTCTATGTTTAGGTAGAGATTATAAAGAAAAATGTTATAGAGTTGCACCATTTACCATAAGGTTAAGTCTATAGGAGATATCAATGATACCATTTCAAACAATGCTATCGTGAGCGGCTGTCTATCTTGAGGTAGTCCCAAGAAAGAAGACAATGTTAATATTCATCTGAGGATGTACATTGGAATCTTAATATCCCTTTCGGACGCTCGAATCCATGTATTATTTCAAGATTTATTTGATATATGAGAATCCTGTTTGGGATTCATGTTTCATTCGACTGATGAAAACTCGTGTAAAAGATGTCGAACGTGACTCGACAACGGACGTAGCTAAAGATAGATAGGATATATAGCTTGGGGTTTTACAGTCCTACACATAGTATGATTTTTGATGTTACACGTGAAAGTTAATGATATTTTGTCCACATTGTTCGGGTTCACTCGTGATAGTTTTGTTTGTCTTATGATACATTTTACTTAGAATATATTACGCTCAATAGATAACTTTTGATTCTTGTGCATGGAGTTCAGGACAAGCTTGTTTCAGGGAGATCTCCATCGAAAATGTATTATGCAATTAAACTTAGCAGTTTTGAATGTACTTTAATGTATTACTAAATGAGACAAATCTAGGATTCTGGCTATTTGATATGACTTATATTCTATACCCTAGGCATTATCGATTATATCACCATATTAAACATAATGAATGCTTGGTTTCTTCTAACAAGAAAGCCATTTAGGAAATTCATATGTTCTCGAAAGCTTTTGCTATATGTCACATATATATTGAACCTCTCATGGTGGTTCTAGATTTACCCACGTGTTATCTTTTATAATGCTCAAGTCAGCCCTCAGGTATATTCAGATTTAAAGTAAATGAAAGGCTTGATTAAAGAATAAATCTTTATAAGGGGATAAATCTTTTAGGTCAAAGAATTAGTAAAACAAATTTATGAATGAAAGGCTTGGTTAACAAATTTAAGATGGAAGAGATTTAATTGAAATCCTATATAATCCATATTATTTTTAAATTGTGATGATTATTCGAAAAGATTGGGGTTGGGTTTGGCTGCTTCCTATCTGAAAACCATTTCGAATAATCATACGATGAAATGAAGAAAAATAAATTACTTGAAGATGATGGTGGAAGATCGGAGATCTTCACATCGAAAGGACTGCTTGTTGATGTCTCAGATGGGTCGCTCCCATTATGAGATTATTTATATAGCAGTGGTCCAGACGTATTTGAATAATTTCCGAATTTGCAAGGGCTTATCTCTTTTATTGGATGAGGAATAAAGCGCCTTCGGTTTTGTTCAGTCTCAGAACGAACTTGTACGAATTGTATGTCCGGCATTGCATTTTAGCCACACAACAATTGATCTTTACTAAACATATATCTATTTGGTGACATAGAAACTATTCTCTTAGCTTAACACCCTTCTTTGAGATGTACGAGCTCATAGGTTATATATAGGTAGACATCAGTTATGTGTTATGAATTGGCAATGTGGCATGCTAAGTGAAATGAGCTATGGATGATCGAAGCATGGATTTTGTATAAGCGTAGCTTTTTGTAACATGATTTTGTCAAGCCTCACATCCCAGTATGATGAGAAACTATTGGTCAGATTTATATGCTTTTCGAAGTTTGATGTTCAGTGATCACCTAGGTATCATATGTGTATATAAATCATGGAAGAATATGGCGATGTATGTGTCCTTGGATGTTATTCACTGGATATTTTATTTTATGGAAAGTATAAGAATGTTATGCAAGGACATATAACCTTCGGATACCGTTATGTGCAAAGATTTGATTCCACAGATTGATCTTTCATACTAGGAACCATCTTGTTGGAAACCCATTATTCAATGAGAGCCCATACGATTTTAGATGTATAACCTACCATAAAATGGTAGTTATAGGGTGGAATTTAATCAATGTAACAATTCCATTCTAAGATTGATAAATTTATTCGGAAAAGATTTTCCACGCTATGTACTAATAATAATATCAAAGGATTTTGCGTATGAAAGGCATTTTTGGTTATCATAAGGAGCAACCTTGCCCAATTGTGTGAGATTCATTGTGTGAATGGTGCAAGACCTTATGATAGCTTCATTTTCCAAAAAAAACATGTACGATTTTCTGCATAAAACAACTATTTGTAAGTTCTCACACCAGTCTCATGGCTGGCCCGGAGTTTATTGCTCCCTTTCTAAACCCTGGGTGTCCTTAATTTTACATGGGAAGCCAAGTAGTTATGTTATCAGTCATAATACTTGGAGTTATTTTATGGAGCATTTGTTGGGATAAGGTTGGAGCTGTATTTAGAGCACAGATTCTTCCGCTGAAACTTTAGTTTTTTCGGCTGTGTAGTTGTTGTTCTATGATATATCTTCTGTAAACTCTAATGTAAAATATTGTTATATTAATAAAAATTCATTTTTTTTTGTTTTAGTGTGTTATTACCCTAAACAGTCTGCCTTTCCGGCACTTGGGTTTCAGCACATGAATTCCGTGGATGTATTAGTGTCGATTCTCGAGGGTCGAGAAGGCGGGTCGTTATATTATTATTTTGCATAGGTCTAACCAAAAGGAAAAAACCTTTCTCCTTTTCTTCTTTAATTTTGTTGCTAGTTTGCTTTGTTTCCTTACTAGTAATTTTTGTTTTCTTCTTATTTTTCAATTTACATGGTTCACTAAAGGAAAAAACATTGTTTTCTTCTTTATTATTTCCTTGCCCGTCAAACCAGTAACTGTATTCTCCTTCACTTCGTAATCAACTATACACAGCATCACTTTTGAACAATTTCAAAATCACATCAGCACTTTAGCCCATAAACAATCTTCTTCACGTAACTCCTACCTGCCACCAGAGCCATTACCCTATACGCCACCTCATAACCACTAGCTTGCCTCATCGGAACACCCACATTAGAACTAGATTTCCACCGCTTGAATACCGAACCAACATCGCTCTAACACAACGCATTTGACAAATGTCTTAGACGGTGTCTGTTTTTGTATTAAATGTTCTGAATGCTAGTTCTAAATTATAAATTAGAATTTTCAAGTTGTTTTTTTTGTTCAAGTTATAAATAAAACCATTAATTCTGAACATTTTTACTGTTTATTTTTTGTTCTAAATGCTGAATATTGTTTTGTTTTGAATGTTGAATACAAACAAACAAATAAGTAATTAATATGAATTCAACATTAAGCAATCAACATTCAGACTGTAGAATTTAGAGTCTAGCATTTTAAACAAACAGAGCCTTGACACCATCATCGTAGAATACTGCCACGATACCAAATTGACACTTGCATCGCCACTCTCTAACTTCCTTTACCGGTCTCGACTTCCTTCACCGCACCTCAGCCTCTATAAGCAGCCAACCTCCTCAACCACTTAAAATAGAAACATCACTTCACCGACCAACCTACCTAACCTTCACCAAATCCACGTCTCCCCCACGCTAATCCAGTATCGAGACATCGTGATCCAAACAAAATCCTCTATCGTATTCACCAACAACAAACTGGATACGAACTGATCAACGATTCAATTAGCCTCTTCCTCCAACTACCCGTTAAACTTCGACCTCACAATCAACGCTACGACCCTACATCGATGAACCCCTTACAAAACCCTCATCTTGAATATGTAATTGGATCATCTCCATCGCCGATTTGAAGGATCGATTGAAAAAATTGAAAAGGAGGAAGTAAACTTGTAAATTTAAAGGCATATTGAAGAGAGGCTGAAGAGGAGAACGTAAAAGGACCCCAAATAATGGAGGTGGTTAACAGAAGTTTGGATTTTGTTAACTTGATTCAACAAAACGCATATATATATAATTATACATATATAACAAGGCGGCCTCTTGTTCTGGTAACCATTCCCACTCTCCACATCCAAAGCCACCAAATCCACCACCGAAGACAACTGCCAAACCACCTACTGCAGCGGTCTCCTCCTCAGTCATAGGCTGAAGCAGTACAGCCATCCCCATCATCGCAGTTTCCTAACCGTTAATTAAACTTCGTCAAACCATCTGATACCCATGTTTTCCTGCTTGAAAATATATTCAACCGGTCAGAAAGTATATGGATGAACAAAATCGTCCTTCTTCTTGTTTAATTCCACATTTCTTACACCAAACTGAAAGACTACATAGCAAAAGTTGGGAAACCGGCCAGAAATTTTCAAATCCACACCAATCCTTCTTATTATTTCGCTGTTCAATTTGGATTAACATCTGATTGCGCCAGGATCTCTGAATGTTGGACATATTCATACTTTGGAAGAATGTTGTTAATTGATATTCGGACACCTGGTTATTATTTCTCCAAATTCAATGCTTCCGAAGTGAAAGTGTGGGCAAATACTACATAACTTGCAACTGGAGATGTGGAGTAACAACGATTTATCTTTGATTTCCATTTTCATTGGCAAACAGTGATGCTTGATGATAGAACCGCAGAGATTTCTTTATAGAATTTGCTCGAGTGCAAATCTGCATTAGGAGTACAAACAGAATTAAAGAAAAAAAAATTCCTATCCTTCTCCATAATGGCGAGATGCATGAAGTTCTTGCAAAATATGTTCTGTACATGAAACATAAACTGCACCAGTTTGGGTTCCTAAAACGAATGATGCACCTACCTCGTCAACAAGCCAACCAATTCTTAATAGGAAATAGCATTATGATAATTCAACTGAGAACCCACCAAATTCTTGTCCTCCAGATCACCCTGACAAGTCAGTTGCCAATGACCTTCCCTTCTTGAACACAAAAATTCCCATTAACATACAACAAGATTCTTTTGAATATATTGCATATGCTGTTTCTGAAGATGCTCAACCCCCGGTAGAAAAAGATGCGGATGTATCATAATTTATTGACAAAAAATCTTCCTATATGATGTATAACAAAAATTAAAATACAACATCATCTCCACCTGAAAGAAAGTTGAGGAGCTCTTCCTCAATTAGATGACCATCATGACATGGAATGTTAGGGAACTTCACAGCGTATACATGATGTATTCAAACTTCTAACTCAATTACGACCAACGATTGTTGGTTTGGTCGAAAATAAATTAAGCAAATTGAATTTACAAATTTTCCTATCTAGGTTACCACCCAACTAGAAATTCTTGACAAATAATACTAAAAGATGCAATGGAAGAACACTGCTATTATGAGATTCTAATATATGGGAATTTCAACTGATACATTCATCATCACAACATATTTCAGTTTCCGCTAATAACAAGTGTGGTCTTCCTATGAAAATCTCAATTATTTATGCCAGTAACAGTTTTCAAGATCGACAAACGTTATGGGAATATCTCATTTCTGAATCACACGATGTTCTTACTTCTTGGGTCTTAATGGGTGACTTTAACAATGCAACCTCTCCACTGGATAAAAAGGTTGTTTACCCATTCCTTTCCAGCATCTTCAAGCTTTCCAAAACTTATCCAAACTGGACTAATGAAAATCAAACCCTTAGGGTTCAATTGCACGTAAAGAAGATGAGGCACTGCCACTCATGTTGACAAAGTACTGGTTAACAATATTTGTCTGGATCAATTCCTAAATATGAAGGCTCTGTCCATTTCCCAACACTCCAGTGATCACAATCCTATCATTCTAGACCTTATCCCCACCCTTCAAACTGAAGGATATCCATTTAGATTTAATAATGAATGGCCCCACCATGAAGGATACACTAACTGCATACACAAGAGATGGCAAGCAAATACATGGGGGGCTCAGAGTTATCAATTTAGGAAAAAAAAAACTTGTTGCATGCAAAACAGAATTGAAGCAATGGAATAAAATCAGAAGTAAAGGAGACATATACCTACAAAATGCTAAAGAAAAGCTTAAATATTTAGAGATCGCAGTTGACCATAACCCAAAAGACCTCCGTTGTATGATGAGATGTTAAAAGTTAGACAAGTGTTCAAATGAGGAATAATCTTAAATATTGGAGTTTATGGCAGCAGATTCAAGTGGCATGTCGAGGACTGGGTGATACAAGTTCTAAATTCTTTTACTCCAACATTTCAGCTAGGAGATTCCAGAATAACATCAAAGCTTTATAACTTCCACCGGGAAATTACTGCATAACCCTGATCAGATTGAACAGGAGGCAATTTCATATTTTGCCATCTTGTTCAACAATGATCTAGCCATACATTTTCCTCAATTCCAAACTATTACGTCCATTAACACTCTTAGGAAAACTTCTTGCTGCAGGGCATCACCATGGAGGAAGTCAAACAAGCCCTTTCCTCGGTGCACGATGTTGACACGCTTTTTGTCGAAGCTGTCACACGTCAAGTCTTTGGCTAGCAACACGCTCAAGCGTCAACGACATCATCAGAAAATGCAAATCGACTTGGTCGAAGTCGCGATGTAAACATAAAAGTGTCCCGAAAACCTTTAGATGACCTCTTTTGGGATCGAAAATATGGATTACGGTTCTCCGCACGATAATCTTGCAGCCCTCTAAGCTAGCTTCATGTACAAATTTTGTTTGGCCGAAACGGCCTTACGGTTTGAAAATTACACACGTTTCCATGAACTTGTGCAGAAATGTCTTCATGGTCTTTTCAGTCCCAAGAGAAGTCGTGCGCGCATAGGCCTCACACCTCCTCAAAACAATCAAGTTTGTGTAATTCGAATCCTACTATCTCAGGGATTTCGAATCACTAACTTCCAAATAGTTCGAGTCCCTTGGACTTCGAATCCCTCTCCTCGCCTCATTTCGCATCGCACCCAGCATTTCGAACCAGTCTACATAAATGTCGCATCCCTCTCCAAGATTTTGACTCGCTTCGGGATTTTGAGTCCCTTCGCTTCGTATCCCTCCTCGCATCCCTTCAATTTTGACTCCCTCTTCACTCCACTTCATTTTTGTATTCCCTGCGATACGAATTTCGTATCCTTCGGGATACAAAATTTCATATCCCAGGGTGCATTTTTCTATCCCTAAAGAATGCGAATTTCACATCCCTTGGGATGCTAAATTTGTATCCCCCGGGTTGGATACGAAATCTTCTTCTACACTTAAGAGGGATCCAAAATTTTGGGTGCTGCTCTCTGAGGATGCGAAATTGTGCTGTGTGGTCTCTAAATCTCACCTACTGCTACCTAATCCACTACCTATAAATATCCTCAAGCCTGACATTCAAATGGATCTTTTTGGGCATGGATTTTTGGGCTTCTTGGAGCTCTCAAGCGCTATTAATGGCTTTCATATTCTTCCCCATGACTATTGGACATGACATGGACCACTAATACTTTGTACAAACGTTTTTCATCAACTCTTGGACATTTACAAGGATAATTACACTGATTTTGGACTACTTTGGACATCTTTGGATTTCTTGGACATTGGAGCCATTTTCTAGACATAGCTGACCAAGTCAACTCACTTTTCACTCAACGAAGAAGAAGAAGGAGGGCATTCTAGTCAAAGTCTAGAATTACAATTGTTTTGTGATTCTATTGCAACACTTTATATTAAATATTGTCCGAACTTGTACAACATTGTAACCGAAAAATATAAGATGAATGATTATTATAAAGTGGAGGTAGGCATTAGTGCCGATCCACTATAAAAAGTTGTGCTCTCCCTGTATTTCTTTATTTTGGATTTGGATTATTGTGTTCATAATACACATACACTCGAGAGTTGGCATGTGCTAATCCACGACAATTCCCCACGTCAACACTTTGGTGCGCTTGGAAGGGGGAACGCAGCTTTGACTTCTGCTTTGAATTAGATTACCGCATTTGTCTTCGGATTTTGATTTCGATTTCAATTTTTGACCTCGACTTTGTCACTTGCTTCTCATCATGGTTAAGTTCAAGAATCTCGACGCTATGGCTGAAGCTCAGGGTACATAAGGAGGAGGAAGTCAAGAACTTTCATCGATTGGAGTTCATCAAACTACGTCACTCAAGAAGACATCGAAGGAATGATTAAGAATTTAGCTACAAATATGAACGCTCGACTCAAGCGACATGAAGATTCTTTTAGTACTTTTCTTGCTTGGATAGAAGTAAGGATAAGGAATTCTTCGAAGACGAATGACCAGGCAGACATCATTGGAACTAGTACCAATGTATTCAACCTACGACTCGGGACTTGGGGGAAACCATACAAACTAATCAGCAGGCCTACGCCGATCCTCAGACTGGTGTCGGTCCCGTTACACTTGGGAGTACCTAATCCCAACATCGCTCCATCCCGTTACGCTTTGGTTGGTTAAGTTGCGGGCTCCTCTATTGGAAATGTTTCTCAAGTGCCAGTGCGTGCAAATGCTCCCACGGTTCCGAGAGTTGGGATAGTTCCCGATGCGGGTCCTCAATTTGGAATCCAACCAGATATTCTTCTCGGCAATCAACCAATTCCTCATATAGACTTAAAAACTGGGGGAACCAATGTCACTTTGGATAACTTGAATCGGTTGCTTGCATTCGGTAATGGATCTCAGATCGCTGTTATCATCCGTCGATTCACTCGAGGCAGTGCCTATTCTACGGACTTGGATTGTGTGACTCGTAGTCCGTTCTCTTTGGATATCAGGAATTCTCGCAACCCATAGGATTTCAAGCTACCGGTATTGAAACCTTATAATGGACAGAAGGACCCGACCGCTCACCTGATGAGACACATTCGTCATGTGGAAGTTTTATTCGCTTCGGAAAACGTTATGGCAAAGTGCTTTTCTCTTTAGTTGACAGACATAACTGCAATGTGGTTCTAGAAGCTAGAGGCGGACTCCATTACTTCTTGGAATACTTTAGTCGTGAAGTTTGTGGAACAGTTCAGCGTCAACATCGCTTGTCCGAAAAGCGTTATGACTCTCAATGGCATTAAGTAGAAGTCCGGCAAGACTCTGCGTAAATTATTAAAATGAGTTAATGTTGCAGTAGCTTCGGTTGGCAGACCTAATCCGTCTATGGTTTTAATGGCCGCAGTGTCTGGAGTTTTGGATAAATCTGACTTTAAGACTTCACTACACCAGAACACACCGAGGGATCTTGGAGAATTTTATTTTGAAACTAAAAGATTCCTTCAAGAAGAGGAGTTGAGAACCGACAAATAGGTTCTCGAAGCTAATGCTTTTAAGGGAGGGAAACCGTCCTACTCTGAAAAGGCTAAGGATTCTTCTGCTGTTAAGCAACCTCCCTCAGGAAATTATTGCAACAGAGCTTGGAGACAACTTAAGTTCCCGTCTTATTCGGAACTCACTCATACCCTCGATGAAATTTATCAACAGGTTCACCGCAATGCTCCTTTTAGAAAGCCTCCCGCAAGGGAGTTGACTCAAAAAGGAAGAGGCATCGGTCTGCATTGCATATTTGACGACCTTGATGGTCATGATATGAATGATTGTTGACATCTTAGGGATATGATAGAGGAATGCGTCAGATGTGGAAAGCTGGCACGGTTTGTTCAGACTCGGGCTATGGTGCCAGGATAGGCACCACCCCCTTAGAGAAATCAGGATAGGCCTGGGACTAGCACTCATCCTTGTGGCACTGTTATTAATTAACCCCTTACGGGATCTGATGTCTCGGATGCAAGTTTCCCTAGCACTAGTATCTTGTGTCTAGCGGCTTTTGGTCTTCTGGCTTTGTAGATTCTGTTTTTTCGGCTTTGTGGATATTTTGGTTACTCGGTCTTGGTTTTGCTTGGTTTTCGAGATATTGGATTTGAATTTTGTGGATCTTGGTTTTGGTGCTTATGGATTCTTGGTTTTGGTCTCTTTCCGGCTTCTTGGATTTAGCTTCTTGGATTTTGGTTTTGTGACCTTCGGTGTTTTGGTCTTGGCATTGGTTTTCTTTGGTTTCGTAGATTTTGGATATTATGACTCTCTAATAATGAGCTCCACACTTTGGCTTTCTCATCTTTGGTCCTTTGGATTTTGGACTTTCTAGATTTTTTGAACTCTTGTTTTAGCTCCTGTGGATTTTATGGACTTAGATATTCGGGCTCTGCCCTATGGTTTTGGCTTTAAGGACTTCGATCCTCTGGATGTATCCTCTTTTGGTTATTGTGTATTATAAGATGGTTGAATTGGCATACCTATATACATGAGTTGTTATAATCCCTAGGCATGTTTTTTGTTCGACATTACACAATCGCCCCTCTAGTTACTAATGGAAAAATCACTTTTCCCGGCTTGGGATTTTGAACGGTTAAGTTTGTTTACCCATGTATCAGGAACCGGCGAGATCCTAGGCATGCTCTTCACAAACGACAAGCCACTCACTTTCCTTCACAAATGAATTTTAAATCAAGAAAGACCAAGTCCAACTACCCATGCACGGGGGCAAGGTAGGCCTCTAGGTATGCTCTTTACGGACGACAAGCCGTTGTGCTTTCTTTTTGGCTTTACTAAAAATCCCTAACTCTTATAACTTTAATAAAATTACTTCGCAAAGTAAAGACGCTTGCTTGTGAAGTATGAAATCAACAACAAGATTGCAAATATTAATAAGCGTCTGGTTGTCTTGGCCTTTTGTCCTACTTCGAAAAGATTGCCCTATTTTGTAGAAAGTTTGGATCTTGAGCGTCTGGTTGGCAGATCCTTCTCGTTGGGCTATAGAGTCATCATGCCAAGATGATATTGGATTACATCGGGTGGACTTGTCAGTGATGCGACAAGATTATTCACTCGTGGTTATCTTGGCCTCTTGTCCTACTTCGACAAGTTTGCCTCGATTTGTGGTGGGTATAGGATCTTGAGCGTCTATTCGGTGGATCCTACACGTTGGGTTATTGGATCATCTTACCAAGGAGATTCATCTGGCTATTCTAGTTATTCCGGCTATCTCTCAAAATGATCGGGCGATTGTCGACTTTCATTCGATTAATGGTTTATACGATCCGGCGCGATCGTGGCTCTTCAGTTTTCTTGTTATGGGAATTCACTTCGGACTTCTCTTGGCTTTGGTTTTTGGATTCCCAGATTTCTGATTTTCTCGTAAACACGTCTTCCTTCATTAAGTAAGATATATTTTAGGGGGCAAAATATTGACATGTTTTTTGTCGAAGCTGTCACACATCAAGTCGTTGGCTAGCAACACGCTCAAGCGTCAACGATGTTGTCAGAAAATGCAAAGCGATTTGGTCGAAGTCGCGACATAAACAAAAAATGGACCCAAACCCCTTTAAATGACCTCTTTTGGGCTTGAAAACATGGATTATGATGCTCTTTACAGCAACGGTTGTAGCCTCTGAGTTTGCTTCAGGTATAAATTTCGTCTGGCCTAAATGACCATACAGTTTGAAAGTTACACCAGTTTCTGTGAACTTGTGCAGAAATGTCTTCACAGTCTTTTCAAGCCTGAGAGATAACGTGCGCGCATAGGCCTCACAACTCCTCAAAACAATCAACTCTGTGTATTTCGAATCCTACTGTCTCAAGGATTTCGAATCCCTCACTTCCAAATAGTTCGGGTCCCTTGGAGTTTGAATCCCTCTCCTTGCCTCCTTCACATCGCACCTAGCATTTCGAACCTCTCTACATAAACCTCGCATCTCTCCAATCTAGGCTCCCTCCTTCGTATTCCTCCAATTTCGACTCCCTCTTCACTCCACTTCATTTTCGTATCCCCTGGGATATGAAATTTTGTATCCTAAGGGTTCACTTTCTATATCCCCTGGGTTATAAATTTCGAATCCCCTAGGACACGATTTTCGAATCCCCTGGGTTTGTATCCCTATGGATACGAAATTTCGTATCCCAGGAGCACATTTTTTGTATTCCCAAGGGATGCGAAATTCGTATCCCCGGTAGGATATGAAATCTTCTTGTACATTTAAGAGGGATTCAAAATTTCGGATGTTACTCTTCAAGGATACAAAATTCTGCTGTGTGGTCCCCAAATCACACCTACTCCCACCTAAACCACTACCTAGAAATACCCCCAAGCTTGGCATTCAAATGGATCGTTTTGGGCTTAGATTTTTGGACTTCTTGGAGCTGTCAAGTACTATTAATAGCTTCCATCTTCTGCTCCATGACCATTGGACAGGGCAAAAACCACTAAAACATTGCACAACTATTTTCCATCAACTCTTGGACATTTACAAGGATAATTACACTACTTTTGGACTAATTTGGACATCTTTGAATTTCTTGGACATTGGAGCTATTTTCTGGACATAGTTGACCAATTCAACTCACTTTTCACTCAACGAAGAAGAAGGGAATTCTAGTGAAAGTCTAGAATTTTCAATTGTCTTGTGATTCTATTTCAACGCTTAAATATTATTGAACTTGTGCAACATTGTAATCAAAAAATATACGATGAATGATTACTATAAAGTGGACGTAGGCATTAGTGCCGAACCACTATAAAAAGTTGTGTTCTCCTTGCATTTCTTTATTTTGGATTTGGACTATTATGTTCATAATACACATACACTCGAGAGTTGGTGTGTCTTGAATCCACGATAATTCCCCACGTCAACATTTAATGATTCCACCCCGGGTCCAAACGGATTTAATGCTAAATTCATGAAACTTCATTGGGATTTAATCAAACATGACTTGCTACTAGCTATGCTGGATATATTTAACTCTAGAAAAATACCAAAAGGTGTCAATCACACATTTACTACATTAATCCCCAAAATAGATAAGCCTAATTCTATTTCCCATTATCATCCTATTTCATATTGTAATATGTTTTACAAGGTGTTCTCCAAGATTCTATGCAATAGGCTTAAGCATTTTCTACTACATTTGATATCATAAAATCAATGTGCATTCATCGAAGAGCGTTATGCTGGTGAAAATATCCTTCTGGCATGTGAATTTCTTAGAGACTTTAAAAAGGTCGGAGTGTCGAGATTTTATGTGAAAGTGGATCTTCAGAAAGCTTATGATATGATTATTCAATAATTTATTTGCTACATGATGTCGTGCATGGGTTTTCCTACTCACTTCATAAACATAATATATGAATGCATTTCATCTGCTACATTTCTATCTTGTTTTAAGGAATCCTTAATGGATTTATCCACTCTAGTCAGGGAATTAGGCAAGGTGACTCATTTTCTCCTTACCTATTCATGATTGCGATGGAATATTTTCTTTTCTTCTACAAGAGGCCACAGAATTGCAGCTCTTCAACCCTATTTTTATATTTCATCCCTTAATCACTCATTTACTTTGTGCTGACGACCTATTCATTTTTAATAAAACCACCTTTACTTCTGCTTTCTCACTGCAAGGAATTTTCCAAAAGTTAAAACACTTTGTAAGGCTAACTTTTAATGTAGATAAAACTAAAATTTATATCAACCAAGCTACCGGGAACATCATGAACATTTAAAATGTTCTGGGATTTGAGGATGGAAATTTCCTTAAATATCTTGGTGTGCCTCTTTCCTCAAATTATCTCCATTATTCTGAATGTCAAGCACTTATTCATCGAACCCAACAAAAAATACAAGGATGGCGGTCCAACTTCTTAAGCTATGCAGGGAGAGATGAACTGATTAAATATGTTATTACACCTTTTGTTCTCTGTTATCTAACTATTTACTAGATCCCTAAATATATGTTAGATAAGCTTCAATCGATTTGAGCAGATTTCTTTTGTGGGGTTCAAAACATAAGGTGTCATGGAATTCCATGTGTAAATGGAAACTAGAAGGAGGGATAGATATCAGAGTCTTTTCAGATTTAAGAAAAGCTTACTGCCTCAAACTTTTATAGGATTTCCTAACCAGTGAAAACCTCTGGAACAAAGGGATGAGGAAGAGATATTTTGCAGGCAAACATTTTTGGTCTAAAGCAGGTGATAACATTGCTTCAAGCACTTGGAAAAATATATTGCGATTATGAACTAGTGGCAAACAATATTTAAACAAAGTGATCTCAAACAACTCATAAACCTCACTATGGTTTGAACCCTGGGTAAACTGTGAGTGCCTCGTTGATATACTTGGCATTAGGAGATTTTAGACCATAGGAAATGAGAATGATACAGTTGATCTTATCATACAGTATAACATGTTGGATCCATCATTACATCCTAGAACAAGAGAGGCAGCTGAGGAGGTCAAAGTTGTCACAGTTCACCCTTTCGACTTATTTGATCATTACGAATTTTGTATATGAAATGAATTCACATTATGAAAAGCATGGAACATAACTAGAGAGAGGAGTCACTACAAACCAATTTACAAGGTTATTTAGCATAGCAGAAATAGTAAGAAAATGTCCTTTATTTCTTGTTTGGCTTTATGTGACAGACTAAGTACAAGAGAGAGATTTGCTATATATGGATTCCATACCAACAGTATTTGTCCATTATGTGAGGAGGAAGTAGAAACAACCCAGCACTTATTCTTCAATTGTAAATATTCTGCTTTTGTTTGTTGTTTAATGAAACGCAAGCTACTCATTTCGTCAAACACGTTGCGTTTTCTTGAGGGTAAGGCCAATTTGTTACTATCCAGATTCAACAAGAAAGATCAAGCTGCAGATCTTGCGTTTGGAGCTTTCACTGTCACTATTTACGTTCTTCAGCAACAACGGAATGCAAGAATTTTCTCAAATAAGAAGACACACTGCATAGCTGAAGAGAGACAAATAGAGAAGGAGATTGTGTACCTGGTTCGAGATAATGGCTCCACTTCTAAACAATTAACGGAGGACATTATGCTGCTTCAGCTTTGGGCATCGATCTAGGGCAGTGGCTAATGGCATTATTGAAGAAATTGGTTTTTATGTGTTGGAGTATTAGGCTTTGGGCCTTCGCATGTGACGTCTGTTATTCAGATGTATATTTCGACTTTGTATTGTTTCTTTAAAGATTAATGAAAGGTACTCATTTTCAAATATGTATATAAGCATTTTGGGGCATCCCTGTTTTGTAGCACCCCTATCCATTCGTGAGCTACACAAATCCAAATCCAACAAGAATTTGTAGATGTTTAATCCATATATATTTTCATTCATCCAAAATTTAAGCTCATTCTGACTTCATAGCATTTTCAAAATTTTAGCTCAATTATTCACTGTTCAAACATTTATTTGAACCATTAAATTTAAACATGAAATATATTATTCTATGGATGTCGGAGCGTGCTCGAATTTTGGATAGATAATAATATATATGTGGATTGAACATGTACAAAATTTTTGTTGGATTTGGATTGGTGTAGCTCACAAACGGGTAGGGATGCAAAAAGGGTGATGCAAAAAAAGAATACCCCGGAATGCTCCTTATATATATATATATATATATATATATAATGACCAAACGAAGACAACGACGGACCATCCATCCTAGGGGGTGTAGAATTACCCAGTCTGCATCAGCGTGCGTGTGTGTATATATGTATGTATATGTGTGTGTATGTATGTGTGTGTGTGTATATATATCTGTGTGTGTGCGTGTGACACCCCATGTTTGTTAATGTCACTCTAATGAGAATGCATTAAGTTTCGTGAAGCGCAATAGGTAAATAGTAACTAAATGTACAAGAAAGATATAAAAATGCAGCGAAAAAAATTAAACTTTTTATTAATCAGCAAAACCGTGTTTCAAACCCAAAGTTACAGCTCAAATATCAAAAGCAATATGTCTTTTAATCAGAGTACAAGAAACATAACAATATCCCTCAAGTGTCATTACAATAAGCATGAACAAACTGAAAAAAAATACTTTAAGAAGGATAGCTATCCAAGTCCAAGCAGAATCACGATCTCAACTATTGACCACTCCCACTCTGAGAACCTGAGGGGGGAAGGAACGTAGAGAAGGAAAACAAAAAGGGTCATACATAAAGTCTGGCGAGTTCCAGTAATTTTTAACATATGTATATGAAAAGGTGTCAAGACAGGTCAATAATACTAGAAGAGTAAGTACAGTAAAACATTTATATACGTAAGAGGTAGACGAGATATCAAAACAAGATAAAGGTAGATTAAAATTCTCATTCATATCCCATGAATCAAACTAACTGCACTAATTTTACTAGCATTAATGATATTAGATGTTACCCTAATTACTACCCATGCGACCGACTCCCAATTACCTGAATATTATGTGTTAGCCCGGGCAGTGGGGTGTATCGGTCCCTAACCCAACAACTTATAAAACACAACCATATCCGTAGGTGTTACTTGAGTCTTAGTTTCCTATAGTCGGACCGATGCACGCTTATGACTTTGCCGGAACGCGCCTTGTACACCGCTAAACCTTGAATCGCTTATAATCAAGTTTAGTAAAGAGTGCCCTGACCCATACCTATTGCGAGGTCCCCACAAAGATACCAACATGGATACCGACTAATATGGGTTCCACACAACTTGATAAAAGCCACCCTTAGGCTTGTGCCCCCGTGTACCTAGGATTTAAGAGTCCCGACTACTTGATACAACACTAGACTTAGGACCTCTTAGCTTATTATTTAACAGGTGTAACTTAGTATTTTAAGTTCAATAATATGCCCAGTGTTAAAATTACATTTATCTAAATGTTATTAGTGTACAAAACTTCTCCCGAACAAGCACCTGCATGGGTGTGCAATTAGACTTACAGTAATTTACTCAGTTTTCACATGTGGTACATGTCATACTTAATATCACATTAAGTATATTTCAAATTATTATCATGTCACATGTTCTTCCTAACATGTAATTAATCCAATTTTAAAAGAATAACATGTAATTATCCCAATTTTAATAGATTAATAGGTAATTATCTCAATTCTTACTGTCAAGGGTTCCAGTATATAATATGCCCATTTCCCCCCATTTATATGACATTATCTAATCATTCTAATTTATGTCCTTTATACGCAATTAACATAATAGACTAGGCTTGAGTAGCCTCGGTTTCGTGTAGGAAACAAAGGGAGAAAACAGATCTTAGACTGAAAAAGGCATATGGAAAGACTGTAAATAAATGAAAGGCATAAAAGGGACAAGAAAGATTAAAGTACATAATATAACTTGTAGATTTGAATAGAAAAACATGTATAAACATATATAGGGATTACTTTAGGCACTGTTTATATCAGATCCAATCTTATTCACTGTCCAAAACCTTTTTTAAGTAATCAAATCTAAAAATCACAGTGGAAGAGTATGAATATGCTACTGAAGAAAATGTCCACTTTAATCTTGTATTGGTGTAGAGCAGTCCGAATTGTCTTTGCTAATATATGTTTAGGCAGCACCTCGATAGTTCTATGCACATATTTATCTTGGAAAAGATTTGAAGGAAGAAGGAGGAAGAAATGGATTTGTGTAGTGTACAACAAATTAGGTTACATGCCTTTATATAGACTACCTAGGAAAATTCATCACCGTCAGATATTAGGGTTTTAATCTAGTCCATACACTCAATGCTGAGTCAATAATGAATAATGTCGGCAAAACAGTCCAGGCTCGTCATTCAGAACCCGCCCAGATATGGGGTGGTTTGACCTACCTAACCCCTAGGTCGACCTAGCCCCCTTGCGTCAATCTATGGGTCGACCCGGGCTGAGCGTTTGTCGCCCCATAACGGGCCTAGTTCCAGCTTACTTTTCATTCTTGCTTCGTTCAAAAATTCTAGAATTAGATTTAATATTATATTTACATATAAGCTCCCTATACATATACAAACTTCTAATGTTCATAACTTCTTCATACATTGTCCGTTTTACGAAAACTTGGGGTCTGTCTGAACCAAAATTTCGAGACGAACATAATGGTAATGCCAGTTCCACTTAATTCTTAATATCTAATTAAGTTAATCCTGATTTATGTATGGTTCATAGTATTAAATTTTTGGGGTGTTACAATATATGTGTGCGTGTGCGTCTATATATATACACATATGTGTATGTGAGTGTGTGTATATATTTAACGACATTAAGTAATGTTCTAATTTAAAATAAGTATGCGCATATTAATTCTAGAAATAATACGTGTTTGAAACTAAAATTAAATGTGTGTTGGAAATGGAAGAAAAATTAATGCATAGAAAATAAAACATGAAATAAATATAATGTTTAAAATGATGTTTGAAATCTTGTACGTAAACAAAATGTAGCGACTATTTTAAATTTTAAACTGGACATAACTTTCAATTCTCATTATGAAATCTGGATTTTTCACATTCGTTAGAAAGATCTAATTAAACAAATTCAAATATTTTTGGTTTTACTGAAATCCGATTTGTTTTGAATCTTGTACATTCATTTGAATATTAAAATCGAATTTTCAAACTACCACGCCATTTCAGGCTCGTTTTATAATTAAAATAAATTTATACATTCTAACTTTGATTTAAATAAATTTTTAGTTGTTATTATTTAAAATAAACATTTTAAATATCCAAAATCCATTAAAATTGCCAAAATAAAAATTTTAAATTGGTTTTGAAAATCCAGGTTGTTACACAAAATTTCAAAGTATACAAGAATATTAATTACGTGTTTGAATTTGGAATTGAAATGCATGTCAATACCGGAAAATAATGTAATAAAAATATGGAAATATATAAGTCACACATTGTGAATTAATTTCATAGGTTAATCACACACTAATTAACATGTTTTTCAAACTCTAGGTATATATGCATATGTATATATATATATATGTATATGTATATGTATATGTATATGTATACCAAACAGATCTCAAATCATCATTCATTGCTTTTCCCTTCCAGATCTATTTACGGGCATTGCCTCACTAGAGAAAAGCCACTTGTGGACAAGTTAGATTAGGTGTAACTGGTTCAAGATAACCATAACTAGATCTCCTCCATCCTCTAACCGTTCTCCTTTAATTAGGGCAGAATTTCGACATCGACTGAACACTACAACAAAATGACCCTATTACAACGGTAGAACACCGTTGTAATATACATTTTACAACGGTGGGCTAACTGTCGTGTATTAAGAAGTTGTAATAGACTAAAATCTTTTACAACTTTTTTGCACCGTTGCAACACCACTGTAATATGTATATTTTACAACTTTTTTCCACTATTGTAATAAACTTTATTACAACAGTTAAACACCGTTGTAATAATATCTACTACAACTGTTATGCACCGTCATGATTGATAGTTGCATTTAAAAAAAATAGACCTTTTGCAACTAAAATTAACAATACACTAAATGTAGCAATACTCCATAAGCAAATCAGATATTACAATTATTTGCAAACTAATTAATTAAAATACTCAAATTTTCTGTATTACAAACAATAAGTTTTAGAAAACATTTCACGCATTATTACATACTTGACCGTTACAAAGCAACTTAGTACAAACACAAGTTATCCACAAAAATTGCATATCCTACGGGAGTACACAAGTCGAAGACAACAAAATCTTTACACCATTTATCTTTTTGCTGCAAGTTCACTACAGTAATCTGAAACCTGTTGCATAAGAATACGTTTGTTGTTAGAAAAAAGAACAGAAAAATAAAGTGACAAAATAAACAAAAGCATAAGTGTGTGAATGGGAATAACAAAAAAGAAGATTTTTGGTTAAATAAAATGTGAACTTTTAATGTCAATGGCACAATGTTCATGTAATCGTAAGTTCATATGATAATATAAGGGAGTAGTAAAAAAAATAAAGTGACAACATATACAGCCGGAAATCCTATTGCACAGTATAGATTAAACTTGGATGCAAAAGCATACTAAGTTACCTTGGCAGCAGAAACAGCAGCTTCACCCAGCTGGGAATGAAAATCATTCACGATATTTGGCTGTAAAATGGTACAAATAAGAAAGCACATTGGAATCAAGAAGGGACAGATAAATTATATTTACTGCTGGAGCTTCTTCAATAATCCTTTGGTGTCTTCCATGCAAGCAACAGTCTCTCACATTTAAATGTATCATGTTTGTCCCCAAACCCTTGTGCATAAACATCAACTATGAGCTGTCAGCTGTGATAATTCATTGGGGAAAAATGCACATCATTGTCTGCAAAAAAAAACACATGTTTTCATGTAATGATATTTGTGAATACGAGTTCAATTAAGAATTGGATGTGTAACGATTGAAGTTATCACATTCTAAGTATGGTTGATTTGTGTAAACAGTAGTGCATAGCTAAAATTTTGCTAGCTTCTAAACACATAAATGCAAATGAACTCCTAAAATGAGAGCCGTTGAATTTGTTCAATCAGTTTAGAAGATATCCTACAACAAACCAGTATAGAAGATATCCTACAACAAACTTTGCCCTATGTTTATGTATAGTGCAATCAATTTTAAGTCAAATTTAAAAGAAGTTTTCCAAAGGAAAAAAAAGAGTAAAGTGAGGTAACTATACATTATCAACAGAAGGTATCCACTAGTTAGTTGTTGGATTTCCATTGCCTAATGGATGATAATCAGACCCAGCTAAGCTTTCTGATTTGATCTCAAAAGAACCGTCACTTGTCCATCTTGATGAATCCCGTACTGTCTACAAAACCCAAATCCATAAGACTATGTCTATATTATGCAATACAACTTTGAGTTGACAAAATGGATAGGAAAGGAAGTACATTGAAGAATCCATACTGCGTGATGATGTTTTCCTGCACAGCCGTGATATTTGTAGCAATTTGTCTCTACATATCCATCAATAATTTCAATCCCCTCGCATGTTAGTTTCTGCTAACAATATTCAAATACAAAACCACCATTTTTAATACAATTTACTATGTAACAAAATCTCATGAAACAATGGCCATAACTATCATGTATGGAAACAGAAATAATTTTTCAAGTTCAATGGACAAAACGTGAATACCTCAAATTCATCCGTCTCGAGATTTTTCAGTCTTCAAAACTCGGTATAGAAGAGAGGCCAATATATAGAAGAGAGGTAAACTCAGAATTGAGGCTGGATTGGGATAGAGTCCGGATCGAAATTGAGCTTTTTCAGTTTAAGGAAATGAGCCTGGATCGGAATTGTTTTGTGCATAAAAATACTCGAACTCGGTATAGAAGAGAGGAAAATATAGCTATGACGATGTAGACAAGCAGGAGAAAAAAGGGAAGATAGGATTCGAGAAAAAATAATACGCCATGATTATCTTCGTTAGGGTTCTGGAAATAGGAACGAAAAGCGTGTGGCGGCTACGATCTGTAAGATATTCTTAGTTTGGGTACCGGGTCGGACCCGTTTCTTTTGGACTAGCCGATGCGTTGTTTTTTGTTTAGTACAAAACAGATGGATTTGCAGATTTGTAAACACTAACACGTGACTTTTTGTTTAAAACATTACAAAACAAACGATTTGCATATTTGTAAAAGGCTAATGATGACAAGTAACAAAACCCACCGCTACACAAAATTATTTTCTTAGCATATTTTCGTTTTTATAGTACTAAAATTGGTAGAATCAAAACATTCTACTTGTTTGTTGGATTTATTACTATTATTATTTAACGTTTAATGCTAACTTTAACTATTACAGCTTAATTAATATTTTATTATCATTAAATTAAATATTATATATCATAAAAATTTATTATTAACTATTATTGGTTGGTATTTAACAGTGAATCATTTATAAATTATTGATTTTAATCAAATATTTAGTATTCAATATTTACCTATTTATTATTGAATATTAATTTATTAACTGTTAATTATTAATTGTTAATTACTAACTATTTGTTAATAATTATTACTACAAATTATTTCATTATGCAATTTAATTATATATTACTATTTAATTATAATATTTTACATATTACTTATTTGATATATATATATATATTATTAATTTATTTATTATTTCAATTAGTTAATTATGAATTTTTATTACTATTATTCAATACTAATTTTTAAATCTCAACTATTAATTATTTAATAATAATTGACAAATATTATTGATTTCCATGTTTATTAATTATTATTATTATTAAATATTATTATTAAATACCAATATAATTAGTTATTAAATATAGATATTATAAACATGAAGTTTGTACTAGGCATCTCTATTACAACAAATAAAATGAAAAGTTGTGATATATATGTTTATTACAACAGTGATTCTTTCACAGTTGTAAAAAACACTTATTACAACAGTGCGTTTGGCATAGTTGTAAAAAAACATTTATTACAACTGTTCTTTTTGAACAGTTGTAAAATTAAAGTTGTAACATGGTGTTTTTGTTGTAGTGGGAACTACGCAAGGTAAAATCGCTTTATGTTGATTTGTTGTAACGACCCATATTTTTTGCGATATATAATTAACTTATTTAATTATATAAGTAGTGATTTAGAATTCAAATGGTCGTTTAATTAAAAGTATATTGAATATTTAATTAAAATAAATAACTAAATAATATATTTAATTCTGAAATAATCAGAATTAGCTGAAATGGCAATTTGTGTGCATTGGGAAAATTCAAATTATATAATTCAGTTTGGAATTGAATTAGAATGGCGAATATATTATATGAATACCATTTGAACGTATAATTATATTATAATTAAAATCGAGCTCGAAATGGCCCGGCAGTTCGCTATTTGGCGATTCGAACATTAAAAGAATATACAGAATCCGTTTTAAGTCGGATTTCTGTGAAACAAGAAACGCACGGAGCTGGTGAAGTATATTTTTCTAATGGAAGAGAAAAATCAAGATTTCGTCCTGTAGATTGTAAGTTATGTCCAAATTAAATATTCAGAAAAGCAGCGGCATATTCGTTTATGGCCATAACGGTTATTCAAATATATTTAAATATCGGTTTCGAATTTGGACAAGATTCCTTTGAGACGTAGTGATAATTTAATTTTTAGAATTTTACTGTAATTTTTAATTAATTAAATATGCAACTTTTTATTTGGAGTGTTTCGCACCCTATATCAATATTTTTCGGTTCCACAATATGAGTTAACCAACCGATATGATTATATTTCTGGAGTCGGGACACCTCGCTCGTCACGATGGTGTATTTATTTCTGTCCGTAGCGGTATGTAACTATACAAATTTATAAAATGAAGTTGTAGCTTACAATGCTAATCCTTACCCTAAAGTATCTACTATTCCATTCATTGGTCAAACATAAGGCCATGCAGCCTTCTTTTTAGCCTTAAGTTTTCTTGTCTCGGTACATAAGTATAACATAAATCCTAAACCTAATAAAAATCACTTCTTCTCAAACGTAGCCGCCATCATTTTTCCATAAACCAGAAAATCGAGAATGATAATCTCTCAAACAAATCAAAAAGTTCATTCCTTTGAAGACATGAAGGTACGAGCTTCGATGTGGCACCTGTTTGGTTCGATGCAACGGTTGTTCGGGGTATGGGTTTTGTGAACAGCGGTTCTAGTGTTGATCATTTGGATCCATCGAGGCTTTTTGCAGTAATTTCAAGTTTGTTTGTGGATTTCTTGTGAAGTGGGAAGCTCGTGTGTTTATATTGGGGAGTTTTTATAGGAGTTCGGTGCGATCTTTCTTCGGTGGCTGCAGGCGGAAGGCTGGAGGAGGTGAGGATAAGGAGAATGGTGGTGTTAGGAGTTGAAGTGAGGGTCTCTGATTTTGAGATGTACAGAGCTTGTGGTTGTATTGTGGGAGTGGTTTGCTGTTCGTTTGCAAAGAAATGGAGTGGTTTTGATTTTGGTGAAGTCGGAAGTGACGAGGAGAAGAGTTGAAGGAGTGATCGGGTTTTAGTCTTGTTCTCATGACTGTGTTGGAGGAGCGGATGATGGGAAGTCGGGGGTAAGTTGGTTGTCTGTTTTGTTGTGAGGAGATGATTGTTTGCAGTTCCATGAAGTATGGAGGGAGGGTTGTTTTCTTGTATATGTGGATTTATTTGGAGAGGCTGGTGACGGGTTTTACCAATGGAGATGAAAGCCTTGAAAATGGCAGGATTTCTGTTTCGCTGCTGGTACGAGACGGAGGGAAAAGCACTATGTAACTGGAAGCGGGACTTAGTTTGTGGGAGAAGAAGGTCCACGTCAGACCTGGGCTTAAAATGGGCGGGTGGTTTTTGAATTGGGCCCAAGAAGAATGGTTAAGCCCAATTAATATTTTGTTAAGTTTAATTAAATTAAATTATGTATAATAATTTATAGTTATCATAACATGCTCAAATGTTATCAGAATACGACCAAACAGGATACGACAGGATCGTATGGATGGGAACAACATCATGGAATTGTTGGGAGGGATTCGGAGCTTGTCTGGATTTATGGGAAAATAATACGTCTGACCTGAATCAGTAACCGTAAATCGCTATTTAACGATTACGGACAAAGTGAGTAAATCTCACTAACTCTGAACAGTTGATATTTTTATAACGTACTTTTAGGACTGATAAGTATTGATTGACTATTGTGTGTAGATTAGTTGATTGAACTGCTGGTCAGTTAGTTGGAATTATATATATATATATATATATATATATATATATATATATATAAACTGTTAAACATATAGATATTAATTCTGTTTATCAGAATAGTTCATATTGAACTGAAATTGATGTTGATTATGTTGTGTAATATCTGTGGATGCTGGGAAATAGGTTGGAGGGATCCAACAGGATTCCTCAAATATTTAAAATACTGTTTGTTTCATATATTGAAATACTTGATGTGATATATAATCTATTGTCGATTATATGTGTTTGGACGATATTGATCATCGTGATTTGATATGTTGAATACCATAACATACCGGAATGTTGATAAGGGAACATTTAAAGTGATATTGAAAATAAGAGATATTTATAAATTGGAATATTTATAAATAAGAAATATTTATAAATTGGAATATTTGTAAATAGGAGATATTTAGAGAGGGAATAAGTATAAAATCAATGAATAAATTTAAAAAGGAAATATTTGCAAACCATTTGCAAATATAATAAATAGAAAAGGAAATATTTGTAAACCATTTACAAATAGAATTGAAAAGGAAATATTTAGAAAATAAATAAAGTTAAAAAGGGAAAACGTTATAAAAAGGAAACTGTTATAAAAAGGAAAACGTTATTAAAAGGAAATCATTTTTAAAGTGAAGAACCGTTATTAAAAGTAAATCTTTTTAAATGAATAAACATTATATAAAGGGAAATCTTTATAAAGCAAAAGAGTTAACCAGTTAGAGTTAACCAGTTAGAGTTAACAAGTTAGAGTTAATCAGTTAGAGTTAATCAGTTAGAGTTAATCAGTTAGAGTTAACCAATTAGAGTTAATCAGTTAGAGTTAATCAATTATAGTTAATCCAAATAAGATGCCATTTAGCACGACTACTAGCATAATTCGCAGGGCTGCAGATAGCCTAAGGCGGTCGGATGTTTCCTGAGGGAATCAGGCATAATCATTGTGAGCTCTGCGATCTAGAGTCAAGCAAATGGAGTTAAATCGAATATTAGCTATTCGAAATAAAGTTAAAACATACATAGTTATTCGAATATATGTTAATCGAATATTAGTTATTCGATAGGAGTTAATCAAGTTGAGTTAAATAAGTCGAGTAAGTCAAGTGGAGTTAAAATAGTCTAATCGAAAGGAGTTAATCGATTTTAGTTTAATCGAAAGGAGTTAATCAATTATAGTCTAATCGAAAGGAGTTAATCGATTTTAGTTTAATCGAAAGGAGTTAATCGATTATAGTCTAATCAAAGGACTTAATCGATTTTAGTTTAATCGAAAGTAGTTAATCGATTATAGTCTAATCGAAAGGAGTTAATCGGTTTTAGTTTAATCGAAAGGAGTTAATCGATTTTAGTCTAATCGAAAGGAGTTAATCGATTATAGTCTAATCAAAAGGAGTTATCGATTTATAGTTTAATCGAAAGGAGTAATCGAGTATAAGTTATTCGAGGAGGAGTAATCGAATATAAGTTATACGAAGTGAATAAATCGAATATTAGTTATTCGAAGAGAGTTAATCGTCGAATTCGATTATATCGAATTCGGGAAAGTACTTATACTTTCCGGTGTTTAAATCAAGATTTATTTATTTAATAAATCATTTAGTTATTTATTTAAATCAAGGAAGAAAAGTTATACTTAAGTTATTATATTTCTAAAGAAAGGGAATTATAAAACCACGGTTATAATCAAATAAATTCTGTAAAAAAAGAGGATACGTAATATAGAATCCGAGAGTTGCGTAAGGAAGATTGTAAAAGGTTTAAAAGATAAACCTTGACTATTTCGAAGTTAAAACGTTGTTCAGTTAAGGTCTGAGAGGTAATTATACCCCAACTTGATTGACTTCCCTCTTAACTAAGGAATGGTAAGGTTTGATAGTGAATGATGGTTAATTGAATTTAGTAAATGGTATGAGTTGGCATAGCGATGTTTTATTTAAACATCTGTTTAAATCCAATGAAAGAACTTTGGAAATGTTTTCCAAATAAGAAATCAGAAATGTTTTCTAATATAGAAAACAGGAAATGGAAATGTTTTCCATTGTTGATAACGTACATTTTCTAAAATTAGAAAGTAAGAAATGTTGAATATATGAAAACAGGAGATAAGTAAATTAATGAACTAAAGTGATAAATGTTAAATGATGATTGATCGATATAATTTCCATCTGGAAATAATATCGTTGTTTGCATACGAGTTTTTCTTTGATAGTTAAATCACAAACTATCAATGTTTTGACCATTTTGCGTTGTTAATATGGAGAGACCGGTTGGATTATTATCCGAAGAACCACTTCGTATTGGCGTAAGCATTGCGAATCAAGTATGCCGAATATATTGAAGACAGAGTAAAGTGCAAGGGCTGTTGTATAAATCTTAGATAACAATTGCCTAAGATGGATGTACTGAATAGTGCCTTCGGTTTGTCTAGTCCCAGGACAACTTGTTTGGACGAAGGTCCGACAGAGTATATCTGATACATCGCGTAAGTTGATTTCTTCAAATGTATTCACATTTGGTGGTGGAGGAATTCGTTTCTCTTAGCTGTATACCCGTGTTATTTTTGGATAAATCAATTTGTGATTTAAAGGGTATGACGATGTGGCATTCTAAGTGAATGAAGATATGATATGTAAAAAGTTAAGCACAACTTCTAGCCTCACATTCGATAAATGACAGAAATCGGGAAGGCAACATGGCTAAGTCGGTCGCTCCGAAGTAGGGTGTATAATCACCTGTCTAGAGAATATTCATTTGCTTCTTTAATCTATCAATGTTGTCCTATATATATATACGGAAAACAGTTGCTGATCCCAGTCGTTGGTGATATACATTCGATACACTCAAGCGAAATGAGTGGTCTGTCATGTGTGGCTGAGTTGCAAGATGTTCTTGTTGAACTCCAGTGTATCGTTCCTAGAGTACACTGATTGGACGGTGGTTCCATACCTTGTCATAGTTGGAAATCCAATCATCCAATAAGCGCCTGCGGTTTATGATTATACATTATATATGTAGAGCGTAAGATGCAAGCATTTCTGCTAGGTTGATATCTATTTGTACTTAGACATTATTATAATATCAGAAGGATATTGTTTACAAAGTTGTTCGGATTCTCATAAGGGAAAAACCCGTTCCGTTTTTACGGCATGGTCTTATGAGATATCCTAAGTTAAACCAAGTGTTTTGGAGTTTTATTCACACCAGTCCCATGACTGACCCGGAGTTTATTTTGTTTTGTTTTCCCTAAACTCTTGGGTGCCTAAATTTGTACGGGCAGTCAAGTAATCAGGATTTACAGATATACTTGGGAGCTGGTGCAGGAGGCTTCCGGATTATATGGCTATTGTTTATTTCCGTTGTTGTTGTAAGTGTTGTGCTCTGCAATGTTATTGTATACATATACTGTTTGTGTTTCAAAAGTTATGTTATATTTTATTCGTTCCGATGTGAGATTCGTGTTTACTCTGATGATGATGTTCTTCTTCTTCTTCTATTCTATAAGTTTCTATATTATCTATTCTCATCCTCTGCCTTCTTTCTATTAGTTTCCTGGTTTCCAGTTTAATTAGGGGTTGGACTTTTGTTTTTGGTCAGCTCAAATTGGACCGGATTTTCGGGTCACTACAGTTGGTATCAGAGCTTAAGGTTAAGTGAATTACCTTGGCTCTGTGGCGTGACTTAGTAGAGATAGGGTTAGTAATGCCCTAGATTGAGTTTGAGTGTATATATATGAGCGCGTGTTTGTTATTTGATATAAAAAGAATAATTTTATATTGTGGAGATTTATTGGTTGAGTGACTTATAAATTTTGGTCGATCAGTTTGATCCACTGTATCGATAGGGGTATATAAACACTTGAATATGATGAATCGACATGGTATGTTTTGAAAAGAGGGTAAATGGAATAATTTTACTCGAATTATATTTTGATATAAAGGAAATATCTATATTGGAAATAATATAGTATATTGGTTGTGTTGGTTGATATTATAATCGAATAAAGATTATAAAAAGTGAAATAGTTATAAATAACTAATCAGGATTAATACAAGTAAAGTATATGAAATAAGATGAATAAAAATCTGAATTTAAATCAGAATTGGAATTAAGAGTAAGGAAATTTTAAAATCCTGGGAGATTTTAAAGTGGTTTGGAAGCATGGTAAAGGATATTTTGAAAAGTATTTCAAAATGGAAGTGTTAGAAATGATTTTGAAAGTGATATAGTATTGAACTCACTTCGATAACTGGGAAATAATTTTGATGATGGTGGCCACGTTATCAGTGTCATTTTCGAGTTTGTAAGTGACGGATTACTACCAAAGGTTTTGTTTTTGAATTGTTTTGAGAAAACAAGTGGTTTAGAAATTCAAATGTTTTGAATTGGTATTATGATTCAAATTGATTTGAAATAAACCCAGGAATTTAAATTCTGGAATTTAAATTTAACTTATGAAGTTAAATAGAATAAGATGGAAAAACTGAATAAAAATTAGAAATTAACTTGAATAAAGTTAAATATAATTGAATTGGATTAGAGAATAATCTGTAATGGAATTGGGTTGATGAGTTAAGGATTTGAAATTTGATATTGGAGTTTGAATGGGATTTTGACTTTGGTTTAAACAAATTATTTGGATTTGAGGATAAATCGGTTGGAGTTTGATTGGGATGACATTGGTATATGTTGAATTGGCAACAGATGGAAATGGTATAATGATATGCCCGACAAAAAGGTACAAGTTTATATTTCATATGGTATGAGATTTTTATGAGCCGATTTGGCAAGCCGCTTGGCTGTTTGATTTTCTTTTAGGTTGAAGAATGCCTAGAGAGGCGAGATTGAGTTTGAGCTATTGACCACTACAAAGGAGGTGCTGGTGAAATTTTTCGAAAAGTTAAGGTGTTAGAAAATTTTCAGGATTTTTGGAAATTTTCGTTAGTACGAATAAATTAATAATTTGGTTGAAATTAATTGGTACAGTGAAGCTGAAGTTAAAGAAGTAAAAATAATTTGTAACCCAGTCGATAAGGTTTGTTTTCTACCTTAGAAATTTCGAGGACGAAATTATTTTGAGGTGGGGAAGAATGTAACGACCCGTATTTTCTGCGATATATAATTAACTTATTTAATTATAAAAATAGTGATTCAGAATTCAAATGGTCATTTAATTAAAAGTATATTGAATATTTAATTAAAATAAATAATTAAATAATATTTTTAATTCTAAAATAATCAGAATTAGCTGAAATGGCAATTTGTGTGAGTTAGGCAAATTCAACTTATATAATTCAGTTTGGAATTGAATTAGAATCGCGAATATATTATAAAAATACCATTTGAATGTATAATTATATTATAATTAAAATCGAGCTCGAAATGGCGCGGTAGTTCGCTGTTTGGCGATTCGAACTTTAAACGAATATACAGAATCCATTTTAAGTCGGATTTCTGTTAAACAAGAAACACACGGAGCTGGTGAAGTATATTTTTCTAATGGAAGAGAAAAATCGAGATTTCGTCGTGTAGATTGTAAGTTATGTCCAAATTAAATATTTAGAAAAGCAGCGGCATATTCGTTTATGGCCATAACGGTTATTTAAATATATTTAAATATCGGTTTTGAATTTGGACAAGATTCTTTTGAGATGTAGTGATAATTTAATTTTTAGAATTTTACTGTAATTTTTAATTAATTAAATAAACAACTTTTTATTTGTAGTGTTTCACACCCTATATCAATATTTTTGGGTTGCACAATATGAGTTAACCTACCGATATGATTATATTTCTGGAGTCGGGGCACCTCACTCGTCACGATGATGTTTTTATTCCTGTCCGTAGCGGTACATAACTATATAAATTTATAAAATGAAGTTGTAGCTTACAATGCTAATCCTTACCCTAAAATATCTCCTATTTCATTCCTTGGTCAAACATAAGGCCACGCAGCCTTCTTTTTAGCCTTAAGTTTTTTTGTCTTGGTATATAAGTATAACATAAATCCTAAACCTAATAAAAATCACTTCTGCTCAAATGTAGCCACCATCATTTTTCCATAAACCAGAAAATCGAGAATGATAATCTCTCAAACAAATCAAAAAGTTCATTCCTTTGAAGACATGAAGGCACAAGCTTCGATGTGGCACCTGTTTGGTTCAGTGCGACGGCTATTCGGGGTACGGGTTTTGTGAACAGCGGTTCTAGTGTTGATCATTTGGATCCATCGAGGCATTTTGCAGTGATTTCGAGTTTGTTTGTGGATTTCTTGTGAAGTGGGAAGCTCGTGTGTTTGTATTGGGGAGTTTTTATAGGAGTTTGGTTCAATCTTTCTTCGGTCGTTGTAGGCGGAAGGCTGGAGGAGGTGAGGATAAGGCGAATGGTAGTGGTAGGAGTTGAAGTGAGGGTCTCCGATTTTGAGATGTACAGGGCTTGCGGTTGTATTGTGGGAGTGGTTTGCTGTTCGTTTGCAAAGAAATGGAGGAGTTTTGATTTAGGTGAAGTCGGAAGTAACGAGGAGAAGAGTTGAAGGAGTGATTGGGTTTTAGTCTTGTTCTCATGACTGTGTGGGAGGAGCAGATGATGGGAAGTTGGGGGTAAGTTGGTTGTCTGTTTTGTTGTGAGGAGATGATTGTTTGCAGTTCCATGAAGTATGGAGGGAGGGTTGTTTTCTTGTATATGCAGATTCATTTGGAGAGGCTGGTGACGGGTTTTACAAATGGAGATGAAAGCCTCGAAAATGGCAAGATTTCTGTTTCGCTGCTGGTAAGAGACGGAGGGAGGAGCACTATGTAACTGGAAGCTGGACATAATTTGTGGGAGAAGAAGGTCCACGTCAGACCTGGGCGTAAAATGGGCGGGTGGTTTTTGAATTGGGCCCAAGAAGAATGGTTAAGCCCAATTAATATTTAGTTAAGTTTAATTTAATTAAATTATGTATAATAACTTATAGTTATCATAACATGCTCAAACGTTGTCAGAATCCGACCAAACAGGATACGACAGGATCGTATGGACGGGATCAACATCATGGAATTGGTTGGGAGAGATTCAGAGCTTGTCTGGATTTACGGGAAAATAATACGTCTGACCTGAATCAGTAACCGTAAATCGTTATTTAACGATTACGGACAAAGTGAGTAAATCTCACTAACTCTGAACAGTTGATATTTTTATAACGTACATTTAGAACTGATAAGTACTGATTCATTGTTGTGTGTAGATTAGTTGATTGAACTGCTAGTCAGTTAGTTGGAATTATATATATATATATATATATATAAACCGTTAAACATATAGATATTGATTCTGTTTATCAAAATATTTCATATTGAACTGAAATTGATGTTGATCATGTTGTCTAACATCTGTGGATGCAGGGAAACAGGTTGGAGGGATCCAACAGGATTCCTCAAAAATTTAAAATACTGTTTGTTTCATATATTGAAATATATGATGTGATATATAATCTGTTGTCGATTATATGTGTTTGGACGATATTGATCATCATGATTTGATATGTTGAATACCATAACATACCGGAATGTTGATAAAGGAATATTCAAAGTGATATTGAAAATAAGAGATATTTATAAATTGGAATATTCATAAATAAGAAATATTTATAAATTGGAATATTTATAAATAGGAGATATTTAGAGAGGGAATAAGTATAAAATCAAAGAATAAATTTGAAAAGGAGATATTTACAAACCATTTGCAAATAGAATGAATAGAAAAGGAAATATTTGTAAACCAGTTACAAATAGAATTGAAAAGGAAATATTTAGAAAATAAATAGAGTCAAAAAGGGAAAACGTTATAAAAAGGAAACCGTTACAAAAAGGAAAACGTTATTAAAAGGAAATCATTTTTAAAGTGAAGAACCGTTATTAAAAGTAAATCTTTTTAAATGAATAAACATTATAAAAAGGGAAATCCTTATAAAGCAAAAGAGTTAACCAGTTAGAGTTAACCAGTTAGAGTTAACCAATTAGAGTTAATCAGTTATAGTTAATCAGTTAGAGTTAACCAGTTAGAGTTAATCAGTTAGAGTTAATCAATTAGAATTAATCCAAATAAGATGCCATTTAACACGACTGCTAGCGTAATTCGCAGGGCTGCAGATAGCCTAAGGCGGTCGGATGTTTCCTGAGGGAATTAGGCGTAATCATTGTGATCGCTGCGATCTAGAGTCAAGAAAATGGAGTAAATCGAATATTAGCTATTCGAAATAAAGTTAAAACAGACATAGTTATTCGAATATTAGTTATTCGATAGGAGTTAATCCAGTTGAGTTAAATAAGTCGAGTTAGTCAAGTGAAGTTAAAATAGTCTAATCGAAAGGAGTTAATCGATATTAGTTTAATCGAAAGGAGTTAATCAATTATTGTCTAATCGAAAGGAGTTAGTCGATTTTAGTTTAATCGAAAGGAGTTAATCGATTATAGTCTAATCAAAGGAGTTAATCGATTTTAGTTTAATCGAAAGGAGTTAATCGATTATAGTCTAATCGAAAGGAGTTAATTGATTTTAGTTTAATCGAAAGGAGTTAATCAATTTTAGTCTAATCGAAAGGAGTTAATCGATTATAGTCTAATCGAAAGGAGTTATCGATTTATAGTTTAATCGAAAGGAGTAATCGATATAAGTTATTCGAAGAGGAGTAATCGAATATAAGTTATTCGAAGTGAATAAATCGAATATTAGTTATTCGAAGAGAGTCAATCGTCGAATTCGATTATATCGAATTCGGGAAAGTACTTATACTTTCCGGTGTTTAAATCAAGATTTATTTATTTAATAAATCGTTTCGTTACTTATTTAAATTACGGAAGAAAAGTTATACTTAAGTTATTATATTTCGAAAGTAAGGGAATTATAACACCATGGTTATATTCAAATAAATTCTGTAAAAGAAGAGGATTCGTAATATAGAATCCGAGAGTTACGTAAGGAAGATTGTAAAAGGTTTAAAAGATAAACTTTGACTATTGCGAAGTTAAAACATTGTTCAGTTAAGGTATGAGAGATAATTATACCCCAACTTGATTGACTTCCTTCTTAACTAAGGAATAGTAAGGTTTGATAGTGAATGATGGTTAAGTGAATTTAGTAAATGGTTTGAGTTGGCATAACGATGTTTTATTTAAACATCTGTTTAAATCCAATGAAGGAACTTTGGAAATGTTTTCCAAATAAGAAATCAGAAATGTTTTCTAATATAGAAAACAGGAAATGGAAATGTTTTCCATTGTTGATAACGTACATTTTCTAAAATTAGAAAGTAAGAAATGTTGAATATATGAAAACAGGAGATAAGTAAATTAATGAACTAAAGAGATAAATGTTAAATGATGATTGATCGATATAATTTCCATCTGGAAATAATATCGTTGTTTGCACACGAGTTTTTCTTTGATAGATAAATCACAGACTATCAATGTTTTGACCATTTTGCGTTGTTAATATGGAGAGACCGGTTGGATTATTATCTGAAAAACCACTCCGTATGGGCATAAGCGTTGCGAATCAAGTATGCTGAATATATTGAAGATAGAGTAAAGTGCAAGGGCTGTTGTATAAATCTTAGATAACAATTGCCTAAGATGGATGTTCTGAATAGTGCCTTCGGTTTGTCCAGTCCCAGGACAACTTGTATGGATGAAGGACTGACAGCATATATCTCATAGATCGCGTAAGTTGATCTCTTCAAATGTATTCACGTTTGGTAGCAGAGGAATTCGTTTCTCTTAGCTGTATACCCATGTTATTTTTGGATAAATCAATTTGTGATTTAAAGGGTATGACGATGTAGCATTCTAAGTGAATGAAGATACGATATGTAAAAAGATAAGCGTAGCTTCTAGCCTCACATCCGGTAAATGACAGAAATCGGGCAGGAAGCATGGCTAAGTCGGTCGCTCTGAAGTAGGGTGTATAATCACCTATCTAGAGAATATTCATTTGCTTCTTTAATCTATCAATCTTGTCCCATATATATATATATATATATATATATATACAGGAAACGGTTGCTGATCCCAACCGTTGGTGATATACATTTGATACACTCAAGCGAAATGAGTGGTCGGTCATGTATGGCTGAGTTGCAAGATGTTCTTGTTGAACTCCAGTGTATCGTTCCTAGATTACACTGATCGGAAGGTGGTTTCATACCTTGTCATAGTTGGAAATCCAATCATCCAATAAGCGCCTGCGGTTTATTATTATACATTATATATGTAGAGCGTGAGATGCAAGTGTTTCTGCTAGGTTGATATCTATTTGTACTTAGACATTATTATAATATCAGAAGGATATTGTTTACAAAGTTGTTTGGATTCTTATAAGGGAAAAACCCGTTCCGTTTTTACGGCGTGGTCTTATGAGATATCCTAAGTTAAACCAAGTGTTTTGGAGTTTTATTCACACCAGTCCCATGACTGACCCGGAGTTTATTTTGTTTTGTTTTCCCTAAACTCTTGGGTGCCTAAATTTGTACGGGCAGTCAAGTAGTCGAGATTTACAGATATACTTGGGAGCTGGATCAGGAGGCTTCCAGATTATATGGCTATTGTTTATTTCCGCTGTTGTTGTAAGTGTTGTGCTCTGCAACGTTATTGTATACATATACTGCTTGTATTTCAAAAGTTATGTTATATTTTATTCGTTCCGCTGCGAGATTCGTGTTTACTCTGATGATGATGTTCTTCTTCTATTCTATAAGTTTCTATCTTATCTATTCTCACCCTCTGCTTCTTTCTATTAATTTCCTGGTTTCCAGTTTAATTTGGGTTGGACTTGTGTTTTTGGTCAGCTCAAATTGGACTGGATTTTCGGGTCACTACATTTGTAATTTGAAATTCCCTAGGCAGTATCGCAATTTGGCATTTTGGGTTTGCATCGAGTACTGAAGATTTAGATCAATTGTTGAGTTCTACTGATTTACTGGTTGATTGGATAATTGTGTTGCAATTTGATTGTAAAACGGACCAAGCTTTTCCTCATGTTCAATCTTCTAATGTCTGCAACCTGATTTACACCGCTATTCTCTTTGTAAATCCAAGTCGAATGTTAATCAAAAGGATCTGATTCCTAGTTTATGGAAAATGTTTTTACACACTTAAATGTCAATATGAGTTTCAACGGTACAATATTGTTTTGGATATCCATGTGGATTATCGCAGTGGTTGAACAATATGTTTAGAATAGCTTTAGGCTAAGCGTACCAAAAATGTTAGTTTAGGACGATTTTAATCAGTTGTTATCAGCCATCGAAAGCCATGCAACTGGGTTAAGAGAGCGAGACCTAGATATGATGGTTTCAGCAAGAATGCTACGTGATGCAACTGCTTTCGAATCTGGTTACGGGGATATGCTAGCCTTCAGACATGAAACAATGCTCTTTTTTCATTGGTAAACTCGTCAGCAGGTTGTGGATGAGTGTTGAATTCATCAATATGCAGTAACAGAATATGTAGTAACAGAATGGTGGCAAACTGATTTAATCTCTGCCACTTGAAGAAAAGACTCGAAGGATAGTAATAGAGGATTAGAAGTGCAGCGGTATCGCACTTAATATGGAGTTAGTAACCTCATCATGGATTCAAAACTCTCTTTTAGGATTTAATTTAGAACTTCGTATGTATTTTATTTTATGCTTTTCAGTTTGTATTTAGGTTAGTATGCTAACCTTATTATGTACTTTTCTAGTTGTTTATAAAAGTGAACCAATTTTCAATATATATATATATAAGAGCACTTTTCATGAGCTACACCAATCCAAATCCAATAAGAATTTGTAGATGTTCAATCCACGTATATATTATCATCTATCCAAAATTCGTAACATTCTCAAAATCTTAGCTCAATTATTCACTGTTCAGGCATTTACTCGAACTATTATATTTAAACATCAAATATCTTATTCAACCAATGTCGAAATGAGCTCAAATTTTGAATAGATGATAAGATATATATATATATATATATATATATGTGTGTGTGTGTGGATTGAATATATACAAATTCTTATTGGATTTGGATTGGTGTAGCGCACGAACGGGTAGGGGTGCTAAAGAGGTGCTGCAAAACAGGGGTGCCCTGGAACACTCCCATATATATACATATATACATATATATACATATATATACATATATATACATATATATATATATATACATATATATATATGTGTGTGTGTGTGTGTGTGTGTGTATCTTAATTATTCATTGAATATATGTGTTTTGACAAAATAGCAAATAATGTTAAAATTCTGTATTTAATGTTTTGACTTATTAGACATTTATGGAAGGTTTTTATTATATATATATATATATATGTGTGTGTGTGTGTATGTGTATGTGTATATATATATACACACACACATAGTAAGGCAATTCTTGCGATTAATTAATATGAATTTTAATTGCCCTAAATATGTGTGCATATGTATAAGAGTCTTTAGGATCATATACCATGGAGAATTAATTACACGCATTAAGGAATTAATTGGGTGTTGATTTACATATAAGTCAATCAATATGGTTTTATAAAGTGTCATTTCCTGGAATAATTATTGATTCTGATTTTATAACTATTGCTAAACTTGGCACATTTTAGTCTATTTCAAACCTAAGATGATGTGGCTTGATCGGTGTAGATTAAAAAACTAAAATCTAAAGGCTTAGGTTACTCTACCTCTCCTATAAATAAACCTCCTATCCAACTACATTCCCTATTCTCAGCCTTCACTATGCAAATTTCTCTAAAAAAACGGGAGTTTTGAGATTTAGATTTTTATAAACAAGAATTAGAGGATATTTATATATAGATCTAGAGATTCCTACCAAGGCCATTTGGGTAGGCATATTTATGTGATATTTCGTGATTACTAAGATTTTTGAATAAGTTTGGGTCAACTAGGAGCAATGGTAGTTGTATGAATGGTATTATTTGGAGATCTGTTAATCTACAGTTTGTTCCTATTTTCTGTAAATCTTTTCACAACACCAGAAAAGGGGTTTTCTAATAGTTATTACCATTACTAATTAACTTCGTAACAGTTATAACCATTACTACAACATACGTGACAAACTGTTGTCATGGATATTGTAACGGTTATAACCATTATAAAGTGTGAATACTATAAAGGTTATTACCGTTGCAAAATTATTATTTTGTCACACTTATAACCGTTGGTACTGGAAAATTTATAACATTTATAACCATTACAAAATTTACTTTTATAACAATAATTATTGTTACAAATATGAAATAATTATTACTGTTAGTATGTAAAACTGACTATTTCATATAATAAATTCAATAACAATTATAACTTGTACAAACGTGAATATTATACCAGGCCCGTAGTAGGTAATTCCTTTAAACAAGTAATAATCATAATATGCTCCAACTAATTTCATAAAGCGTATACCAATAAGAATATGCATGTAATATAACAGTATCTTAAAGCAAATACAACATATCACAATTTATATCCTAAAGCAAATTCCATTTCGATAAATATCACAATTTAACATACAACCATTCATCATCCATAACAAATAGCAAATAACATCTAAGTATCATAATTTAACATACAACCATTACTCAAAACGTAAACGATAAATGGGCCAAATTACAAACATACCCATCTTTTGATCCTTGTCTTTCTTTCGCTGTGCTTCAACCAAAACCTACGATGTCCACAAAATCCCTTTTATTTCCTTTACTTTGGAATTATTATTATATATATTCACAAAATCCCATTTTAATATCTTTTACCATTATAAACTAGTATCATTCCTTGATAATAATGAAATCATTCAAGTTTGGGTATTCTACTTAATTCTCAGATCTTGATCGACAATGTTCGTATCTTAAGATAGATAAAAGTTTGTAACTCAAAATCTAATATCAATAATAGTATCAATCCGATTTTGTTTACAATTTAATTTAAGTATGGTTGTATAAACCATTTTCTTACTTTTTGAAAATCTCTTATTTAAATTATTGAATCAACTTAAATTCTTCTTTATAAACTTTATTTATAAAATTTGGATTTTATTCTAAAAATCCTTCCATAAACCCTTTTACCAGATTCAACTAAATCTCATTACTAACTTGATATCTTTTTAAATGAATTTCAATTAAAAAGATAAGCACTTTAATATTAACTAAATAAAGGTTGTTTATTTCAGTATTAATTAACTGAAAGTTGTTAACTTTGTTATTATATAAAAATAGAATAGATAAACCATTTAAAAGGTTATTAAAATAATATTTGACTTCACTAATAACTATTGACTCGATAATTATCTTTAAACATAGTAAATTAAATGATTAATTAGCTTCTAAGATCACTCATTAAGTTTGACGACTACTTTGTTAAAACTATTTCTATCAGATTAACTCGAAACGAATTAATCTGATAATCAATTCCAAATAGAATAGTTGATTTAGCCAACTTGAAAACATCAGTTAACTGATTACGAATAATAAATCATCTTAAATTAATTAATGATATAGTTAATTTAATAATATTGGTTAATCATTTTCTGAAAAACAATTATTTCAAATTATTAACCTGTATGTTAAATTCTGACTTATACGCTTATAAAACTCATTAAAACAATAAAATTTGCTATACATAGTATTTGTAATTTTTTTAGTAAAAACCATTTATAAATATCGATTTACTTATAAACTTCTATTTTTATATAAAATATAATTTAAAACTTTGTTTCAGTTATAAAAATAATTCATATAACTTAAATACGTCGATTCGCCTGACGGCGAATTAACTCTTAAAATTGTGGATTTTAGGCCATTTGTTGTCAATCCCTTTTACTATCGATTTTAGGCCATCTACTGATTAAGAACACAACAAAATTGAATTTCATAATGGAAATTTAAGTAACGAGAATCAAAAATCAAAAATCAAACAATAAACAACCAAGCATCCAAACATTTAATTTATATTAACGATGATAAATTATAGTTATATGAATTTAATCACACCATAACATTCTAGAAGGCGTGAGAGTTAACTCACCATTTACTATTGATTTGACGATTCTGGTTGATTTATATAACTTTAGAAAACCATTTAAAATTATATAAAAATCCAATAAGCTCTAATTCATGTCAAACAAGCTCTGTAGCATAGTGTTCGCCCATACGATTCCAACAAATCTAATTTCTTGCAATTTTGTTCATATATGTAGAAGTTACTGATACTACAATTTTGGACAATTTAAATCAGTTTAAATTATTTAGTAAATAATTAATTAAACCTTAATTACCATTTTAACATAATTAACCATGCTTAATGCCGCCTTAATCCTCTTCGTAATCATGAATTTCCTCGATTCCTATATATTTCCATCGTTCAAAAACAAGGACGAACCCCATCCCTACAAACCCACACCGCCACCTCTGACCGCCACCGAACCCCACAACGCTGCCTCCACTAAGACCGTTGCAAACCTGGCCTCCTTCTCCCACTTCCCTTCAGACGACCTCCCCTGAAATTGCCTCCATCATCGGCAAATCACCAGAATTGAAACTTGCGTCAAAAACAATGACCCGCGTTCATCTCACAAACACGGCCGCCACAAGCCGCCACCGACCACAGGACCACACCGATACCTCCACATCTCTCCCCTCTACAACTCTCCTTCAGACCACATCTCCTAAAATGGTCCCTAGCTCCGTCAATCCTCCAAAACAAAAAACTGCATTTATTTGTTATTTTCGAGGATTCCGACCACCTCCCTCCATCGAGTGCCATCAAATTTTACCCGTAGGTCACCATCAACATCCTCTCCGACTTTGTGGTTGACAACTTCTATCAATTCATTACGGTTTGTGAGATAAAAGTTAAAATTGCAAAAAAAAAAAAACTTAATTGAAAAATGGCGGCTGTTAAATTTGGGAATTAGGGTTAGGCAAGGTTAGGGTAATTTATAGTGAAGATATTTTGGGTATATTATTATTTTATTCAATTATTTTATTAATTCGTGCCTATCGTCATTTCGATTGATGTTTCTTTAATTTTATGATCACATACAAACTCCGATTGCGATGAAAATAGACATCATGCTAGAGTTTGACATTCCAGACCCAATGAAACTTATTTCATCGATATCCGAGTCCGTTTGCCAAAACAGTGCTAGTTTGAGTTTAAATTATTGATTAATTTTACATTTTAATTTGTGTACACTTACATAACAATTCCAAATGGCACGAAACTTGAAATTTAGCAATAATTAACCACTACAGATTTAATAAAATTCATTTTGTTGAAATCTGAGGTCATTTATAGAATGACTATTTTAAGGTTTAAATTGAATCGAAATAAATTGATTTCAAGACAATTCAATATAATAATAAATTATTATCGTATATATTCAAATCAAATTTCATATAGCTCCAAAATAAACAACTTTAGGTTTTAAACTTGAAATATTGAATTTCAAGTTAAATCGATATTCAATATATTAAAAATCCTTTTATTTTATTAAATAAATCGTTGTGGTTTATAAACGATTCCATAGCGACTTTCGAAAAATCTGATTTTGACATAACTTAAAATCTACAATATAAAATATTGATTTCCTCTTTCATTAGAAAATTATTATCCAATTGTTCCGAAAGAACCTTGTTTCAAAGAATTTCGACTTATATTGGAATTTGTACATCCATTTAAAGTTCAAAACGTAAAACTGCGAACTACCATGACATTACGAGCTTGTTTTTAATTAAAATAAATTTATACGTTCAAATGTCGTTTAATAAATGAATTCCTTATTATAATTCAATTCAAAACTTAATTAAATTCTTTTATATTGTCCAATTCACACTGTATTGCAAATCCAACTAATTCTGACTATTTCAGAATTAAATCTATTATTTTACTATTAATAACTCAAAATTATAGAAATCGAATTATTTAAACTTCCAAATCAACATTTAAAATCGAATTTATATGTTTTAATTAAACGATTAAAAATCTAGGTCGTTACATTCCTCCCAACATAAAAGAATTTCGTCCCCCAAAATTACTAAGACAGGAAAAATGCTACAAACCCATTAACTTTTAACAAATCTATTTAGTTAAAAATCTTCCCTTCTACTTTCTGAACTTTTTGTTTCAACTAACCAATTAGTTTTAATCGAAACACCCATTCAATATTGTTAACCAAAAATTTCCAAAATTAAGAAAAAATTCTAGCATCTTAAATTTTTGAAAAGTTTCGACAGAGTCTCCTCTATACGAAGTGATTTTTGCGATATCACATGAACAACAAATATAAATACATCAACCCACACGGTCAGTAAAATCCAATTCATATACTAAAATTTATATTTTGCGTAGGCGTACCTTATACGAGCATTATTAAGCATAAGCAATAAGCCATATGTTGTTATAACCAAACCGAATCCAAATAGCTCCCGAACTTAATCGAATAGGTTTAGAAAATGAATTAGCTTTTTGCACTTGTTCTTAACTCAAATGAACTCATTAGTTCCATGATAATGTTTGTTCAAACATCCAGATTATCCACTTCAATCTATTTTATATACTATTCAACTCATATGAGATTTACTTATAACCAATAGCAATCCATTTGAATATGTTGTATATAACGGTGTTGTATACACAATTATATGATTTTTGTTTGATGATAACAACCAAATATATATTAATATAAATGTGTTTGTTACTGTACTGTTTCATATATTCATCACAGACAGGAATATAATATTTATATTTAAGTAGAATTCGACTGTACAGACGTTCAAATATTCACACGGTATTTTATTTAAATATAATATTTTATTTCAAACATTCGAACAACACAACTATTTAAAACTCCACTACTTGAACACATCACATTTCATATTCACTTCACATGAAATTGTACTTGTAAATAAACTGAATACAATAGACAAGTTTGGTTGAACACAATAAAATAATATTTTATTTCAATCAACTTTGTTTATAACAAATACCAGTACAATTTTCTATTTTCTGTACATCAGCTCCTCACTACATCACTCAACACTCATATATATATATATATATATATATATATATATATACATACATATATATATATAGACTCATTCTTTCACTGACACGTATATACACTGCTGCTTCAATCTTCAATCTTCTATATTCTGTCTTCACATCATCCTTCAGTCAGTCCAGTCATCCATACCTGTCATTTACAGAAACACACACATAGTATCTGGAACAAAAATTATTTCAGAATTCATGCGAATATAAATTTTATTTTTAAAATTTTATTTGCCTCAGTTTTTTGGTGTGTTTCTCATCATTTTTCATGACTTGATCTGATTCATCTGTGTCTAGTCAGTTTGAATATGTATAGTACAGGGACAGGAAATCTTGTCTGATGGCTGCATCTACACATGTGTATAGATATACACATGTGCACTTCCTCGCCAATCAGAATGTAGTAGCGAGAAAATGAGGAGGAGCCACGTGAACCAACTCAACTCAGTGTAACTCAAGCAATATAGACATGGTCGAGCTTGCATAAATACACTCAAATGTACAAGTCAAAGTCAAACCAGCAAGTCCATGAGTCGAGCAACAAAGTCAATATATCTCAAAGTACAAAGCAGAATGGTCAAGGCAACAAAGTGCCAAACGCAACAAGTCAAAAGCAGGCACAAAAATTAATGGAGCAATTTCAAACACATGGAGCCGAGTACAAGTCAAACAGCAAGTGAATTCATGAATGAATGAAACAACAACAACTAAATGGTGAATGGTCAAGACAACATGAAGAAGTCAAGTAACTCATGGATGTATAGAGCATAGTGGTGAATATCATTGTAGCAGCTTATACATGACATGTGGACAAGCAAGAGGATGGTCAATGGATGAAATATGCCAACTAAACATACACATATGATTCACAATAGTGAAGACATTCAACAATACTACATAGTGTGCACATAGTTCAGATCAAGGCAGAGTTCATGGTGTACACAGCAGCTACATGATGGACAGTGATACAAGCTCAAGTGATCAATTCAAAGTAAGCATAGTACAATTCAGCATAGCAATTCATAAATGGTGCAGATTCCATTTCAGCAGTACATGGAGAGTAACACAGGACGTTTAAAAAAATTCAGTTCAGTTTTAGTTGCAAGGAAGAGCAACAGCATAGACAACAGTGTATATGTGCACAAGATGACACAGTAGCAGCTCGGGTGAAATACAGCGGTGTTGCAATAGTGAAGTGGCATAACATATATGGCCAATTCAATTGATTCTTTCCAGTATTAGACAATAGTTAATAACAAAGTACACACAACAACAACAAAGGAATGGAAACAACGGTGCAACAGATAGATACATGCATAAGCAGCTCTAAATGGTGTAACCCAAGAAAATCAGTTTCAGTTTTTAATTTTGGCAAGGCTTTTCAAAAATGATAATCAATATCTCAAGACTGAATTCATAAAAGACGTGGAATTAATCACAATTTGTATTTGATAAAGCATACATGGGATCAGTGAGTAATATGGAATGGTGATTGGGCATAAATCATATTTGGCAAGGAACAACATTTCAGGCAAGTGTTTTTAAAACATTCCAGATATCAAGCAAGGCAAGAAATTACGCACTTTATTCTCAGGAACTATTTTTGGCAAGGTTTAATAGTTTAACTATTCCAGAAAACATTTTTTTGGAATAAATTCATTTAACATTTTTCAGAGTTGATTCATAAGATTCTTGGTAGTTTTTGTATCAATCCAGAATAACATCAAGATTCATTACACCAATCACGTAACATTTCAAATCAAAGGAATCATTTTTAAATCGAGAAAGTTAAAAGAGGAATATACAGAAATCAGCCAAGTCACATGTTGGAAATCAGAGTATTCCTAGGGTATCTATACCTTATATTAATCAACATATTCATCATTGGCGTTGATAATCGAAACCCAGGCATCAATTATTAAAAACTCAAAGAAATATAATTCAGATAACTCACTTTTTCACAAGGTTTTCGATCGCCAAAAAATCCCTAAATTGGAGAAGAAAGAAGCATCAGTATTCGATCAAAAGCATCAACGAGAATCCGATCATCAGAGAACAAATCTTTTCAAAGCATACGAGATCGAGATTTGGGAAAATAAGAAACCCTAGCTGCCGCCATATTTTTTTCTTCAGAGACCAAAGAGAACAGGACCAAGAAAAATGGGTGCAACCAATTAACAAAGGAGGGCCGGCCATGTTTTTCATTTGAAAAGGGGATGACACTTTTAATTTAATTCCAAGGGTTTAATTATTTTTATTTTTGTGTTGTTTAAATTTCATTTGTAAAATCTTCCAAACAGTTCTAGAGTCTGTAAAATCTGGGTCATTCGGTTAGGGGTTAACTGGCAATTGCTAGAGTCTATAAAATCTAGGCAGTTTCCTAGTTTCGACTGTAAAACTAGACAGTTTACTAGAGTTTGTAAAACTAGGGGAAATCTGATCTAGGGGATTAGATCAGTCTAAGGTTTTGACATAGAGTTAGTACAGGAGCAGGGAGTGCGAGTTTACAGTGTCTATAAGCGGGATTTGTTATTAACTCCTAGTAGAAACCTTAGGAATGCAGCAGTAAGCAGGATTTTGCCGAAGCTGGGTATATCGTGTGTTATTTACTTTCTGTATTTTTATTTCTGCTGCATTCTGTGATCTGTAAATATTTTAATATCCCATAATAATTAATCTCTGCGATAATTTGTGATAAACCCTATTCACCCCCCTCTAGGGTTAATCTAGATCCAACAATTGGTATCATAGCAAGTACTTTTGTTTAACTCTAGAGTAATGGTGATCCCTAGTTGTCAGTCCATAAAGAGTCAGTCCAGTCATATTCCATCTATTTTTAAATGTACAGATTTTTTAAATTGGAAATCAGAAATGAAATCCTATTTAAAATCTGTTGATATTAAATGTTGGAATAGTATTATAAATGGGTATGATATTGTAAATAGGGTTGATATTGAATTTAATTTACGCGCTACTCATATTTTATATTCTTGTATTGATGATGTACAATATATCCTTATTTCCCATTGTTTAACTACGCAGGAAATCTGGCAGACTCTCAACGCGCTGTATGGAAAAACTGATAACTGCTCAAAACCCCAGAAAGTCAATTCAGCTTCAGATTTGTGCTTATCTGGTTATATAGAAGGAAATTCAGTTAGAGACTCAACAGGAAATATTTCTTATAAATATTTAACTCATTGTTTAAATGGTTTAACTGAATCTGTTGAGAATCTAAAATCTAAAAATAAACTTCTGAAATATGAGAAGCTTGAGTTGATCTGCAAAAATAATCTTTTGGAATCAAAACTCAAAATTGTTTAGAAGTCTTCAAATTCTAATTGCCAAAATTGTTTAAATTTGAAAAATGATCTTGTTCATCAAAATAAAAATATTCAGTAGTTCGAAAAAGAAATCCGGATTTTAAAAGAGAACAAGATAGAGCTTGAAAGCACAAACAATTGTTTGCAAAAGGAATTTGAAAATTTTAAAATGACTGAATATTCCGAAAATATTTTTGCTGAAAAACAAAATTTGTTGAAAACTGAGTCTATTCTGAATGAGCTAGAAATTGAGATTGAAAAACTCAATAAATTTGAATTTGAAAGCCGAAAACATTCTGAATTTGAAATTGCTAAATCCTAAACCAAAATTAAACTGCTTAGAGATGAAAATTTAGTTTTGAAATCTGATTTTGAAAAATGTAAGATCACTAAAAATCGTTATTCAGATTTAATGAAAGAAAACGGTGATCTAAAAATTAAAATTCAACAGCTTGAAATAACTTTGACTAAATTTTCTGATGGAGAAAATCTTTGAACATGTTGTTGAGAAACCAATTTTCTGTTGGCAATAAACATGGTATTGGCATTGGGAAAAATAATGGTTTTGAAAAAGAGAAATCAAATGATTTTAAAAATCCTTCAAATCGTTTTGAAAATTTTTGTTTTGAAAATTTGAATTTAAATAATTTCAAAGGGTTTTTAAATCGAAAGCAAAATGAGAATTTGTTTGATGATAACCCATTTAAACCATTTTGGACCACAAAAAGGAATATAGTGAATTCATTAATTTAGACAGATTTGGGTCCCTAAAGGTACTTTGGTAAATACTGATGGATTGTTATATAAACAAGTTTGGGTACCAAAACATATGAATACAACTGTGAATGGTTTTACTAATTTTGTTAGACCACTCGATCCTTTAAACTGTTAGGTACCGAAGGTGGCCGAGGAACTGCTGTGCTGAAAGGAAGTTTGAAATCAAGCTGGTCTATAATTCTGTATCATTTACAGTTCCTTTAGCCAAGATCTGTTGATTTAGAGATTCATTTGTTTACATGGATTTCAGGTATAATCTCTGAAATCATCTTTGTAAATATTTTGTTTTCTTTGTTTATTCCTTCTTCTCCCCCGTCTGATTTTTTTGGTTTTTGATTTGTCACTGCTGTATTTTTCTTCTCTATGTTGTCTTAACTTCCAATTGCAGAACCTTTGATTTTCTGGAATTTTTTCATTTGAATAAAACTCTGATATTTTAATTTTTCTAGATCTTGAATTTAATTTTGTAAATACCTGCAATTGTTTTGAAGTTTGTTTTCTGTTTTCTGAATTCATAACAGTGTTGATGTTTTCTTGTCATAACCTGAACACTGTTGATCTGAATTCTAAATTTTTGAAGATCTGAACATTTAATGAAATTTCACACACTTCTGATGTTTTGAGTTTCTTCTAATCCATTTTAGAAAATCTCAATATATTATACTCATTACAGCACTCTATTATTTATCAGTTGTGATAATTTCATTAATTTTCAGATTGGCTTGGACATTTTGAATTGTATCGAATCAGTGATACATCTTGAATTTCACCTTCATTCACGATCATTATGGTTGAAATTTGAAATCATCTGAAATTCTTGATATTTTGAATATCACACACCTCTTAATCCTGAAATTATCATCTTGTGTGAATGATTCATTATATCTTAAACCTGACATTGATTCAAGTGATTTCAAATAAATTATTGTCTAATTTTCTAGATTATGAATATCTCTCAAGTCTGATGTAATTGATCTGAAATTACTCTTGTGCTTGTTAGAAATTCTTTGGAAAAATTCTTTGAAAATTTGGTCTTGAAACTCAGTGTCACTTCATGATTTTTTGATTTAAATATTTGTTTGTTTAAAATCAATTGGAATTATTGATTACTTGAATCTCACACACATCGTGAATTTAAAATTTATAATCTGGTGTGCCTGATTCATTGAATCTCGATCTTTTCATATCCCTTCAAATGATTTAAAATAAACCATGTATTTAACCATTGGATCCTGAGCCATTATTTAGCTGTTTGAAATATCTGTGAAACATCTCCTTGACAAGTCTACTTTGAACTGATTTCTTGTGCTGCTCTGGTATTGTTTTAAAAATATTTTGGAAATTGCTTGTTTATGGTCTGTTTGCTGCTCTGATACTTTTTTCAAATAACTGCTTGTTCTTGTCTGCAGCTCAGATAAATGTGCCAAATTTGTTGATTTTGTTTGGTTGGGCTTTGTGATTAAAATTTGTTAATAAAGACACCAATTGGTATCAGATGTGCTGAAATTTTTTTTGTATATATTTTAATCCCTCTTATCCTGTATAGCTCTTCATATTCCTCTTGTAATTGATTTTCTATTTTAAGATTATTTATTGATTATTCATTTAGAAATTGAAATCAACATCCAAATTGGACTGTATTTATAATTCATCAAAATTATTACGAGAGTTTGAAATTGTGATGAATTGTGACTGCTGTATATTCTACAACAAGAGGAGATTTTATTTAGATTTTCATGATGGTTGAACATTTATTATAATATCTTTGAATTGGCAATTATTTCACGATCATCTCCTTTATCTGTCATCATTATGCCATCCATCATGTTTTTTATATTAATGTGGAGAGTTTAATTTTTTTTTAAAAATCATCTGAACTAAGCAGTGAAATTTTTTGTGATAGAAATGGGACTGTACTATTATTCAGAATTAGTGATAACTGAAAATTTTCAATGATCTTAGTGCAGTTGATTATATTTCATAATATGATTATTTTATAAATTTATTTCACAAATCATTTATGTACCTATCACATTTCTATCATCCATATTGGTTTTATATACTGAGGAGGTTTTTATGTTGAAACTGAAAATAATAAAATATAATACTCATAAGTGTGTCTCTAACCTCATTTAAAAATCCAAGCTCTGGTCATGCATGGTTATGAGACAACTTATAAGTTAAGCTGCGACTAACCTCATTTAAAAATACAAGCTTTGATTATGCACGGTCAGTGTGCTCTTAAATAAAATAAAAAGAAAAAGGAAAAATGTGCTATAAATAGAAATTAATTTGAAATTCTCCTTGGTATGTGAAAACCAGCCTATCAATCCATCTTTCTAATCTATGAAATGTGTTAATATTTTATGATGTATTATGATTTGCAGATTAATAGCTATTGGGATTTGAGATTATTCGATTTTGTCACTAAAATTGAATTATTAATTATAGTCCAAATCCATCACTGTTTTGTGCTTCATTTTTTTATTTTTTATTGGAAAGTAATTGGAAATCATATTTTTGAAACTTTCTCCATTTATATAAATTTCATCGTAAATCCGTCATTTTCTACAATGTGAAATATGTCACCTGTTCTCAGAATATTATGATTTTTGTTTGACTGATTGAGATTTATCATGTCCGCTCTTCCTCTTAAGCTGATATTGTATTTGTGAATAATTTTTCACCTATATTTTAAGTTCTATATCCTTTTGATGATAATAAAAGGGGGAGATTGGATTGAGATTTTTATTTATGAGTAAATATTTTATAAATATTTTAAATTTTGAAATTTCAATTCATTTTACATTCTTTTCACTCATGCACAGTTATAGGGGAGTTTCTGTTGTAGGGGGAGCCTTCAAATAGGGGGAGTTCATTTTTCACTGTCAAACACATTTATTATATTTAAAATCTTCATATTTGTTTGTCATCATCAAAAGGGGGAGATTGTTGTATATAACGGTGTTGCATACACAATTATATGATTTTTGTTTGATGATAACAACCAAATATATATTAATATAAATGTGTTTATTATTGTACTGTTTCATATATTCATCACAGACAGGAATATAATATTTATATTTAAATAGAATACGACTGTATAGACATTCAAATATTCACACGGTATTTTATTTAAATATAATATTCAAACAGTCGAACAACACAACTATTTATAACTCCACTACTTGAACACATCACATTTCATATTCACTTCACATGAAATTGTACTTGTAAATAAACTGAATACAATAGACAAGTTAGGTTGAACACAATAAAATAATATTTTATTTCAATCAACTTTGTTATTACAAATACCAGTACAATTTTCTATTTTCTGTACATCAGCTCCTCACTACATCACTCAACACTCATTTTTATATATACAGACTCATTCTTTCACTAACACTTATATACATTGTTGCTTCAATCTTCTATCTTCTATATTATGTCTTCACATCATCCTTCATCTAGTCCAGTCATCCATACCTGTCATTTACAGAAACACACACACAGTATCTAGAACAGAAATTATTTCAAAATTCATGCAAATATAAATTTTATTTTTAAAATTTTATCTGCCTCAGTTTTTTGGTGTGTTTCTCATCATGTTTCATGACTTGATCTGATTCATCTATGTCTAGTCAGTTTGTATATGTATAGTACAGGGACAGGAAATCTTGTCTAATGGTTGCGCACTACCTTTCCAATCAGAATGTAGTAACGAGCGACTGAGGAGCATCCACGTGGACCAACTCAACTCAGTGTAACTCAAGAAATACAGATATGGTCGAGCTTGCATAAATACACTCAAATGTACAAGTCAAAGTCAAACCAGCAAGTCCATGAGTCGAGAAAAAAATCCAATACATCTCAAAGTACAAAGCAGAATGGTCGAGGCAACAAAGTGCCAAATGCAACCAGTCAAAAGCAGGCACAAAAATTAATGGAGCAATTTCAAGCACATGGAGCCGAGTACAAGTCAAACAACAAGTGAATTCATGAATGAAGAAACAACAACTAAAACGGTGGTGCAAATGTGCACATATGCAAGAATGTCTACATCATGGTGAATGGTCAAGACAACATGAAGAAGTCAAGTAACTCATGGATGTATATAGCGTAGTGGTGAATATCATTGCAGCAGCTTATACATGACATGTGGACAATCAAGAGGATGGACAATGGATGAAATGCACACTTTCCAACTAAACATACACATATGATTCACAACAGTGAAGACATTCAACACTACTACATAGTGTGCACATAGTTCAGATCAAGGCAGAGTTCATGATGTACACAGCAGCTACATGATGGACAGTGATACAAGCTCAAGTGATCAATTCAAAGTAGTCGAGCAATCATAGTGTAGTAAAATTCGGCATGGCAATTCATAAATGGTGTAGATTCCATCTCAGCAATACATGGAGAGTAACACAACAAGTTTAAACAAATTCAGTTCAGTTTTAGTTGCAAGGAAGAGCAACAGCATAGACAACAGTGTATATGTGCACAAGATGACACAGTAGCAGCTCAGGTGAAATACAATGGTGTTGCAATAGTGAAGTAGCATAACATATATGGCAAGTTCAATCGATTCTTTCCAGTATTGGACAATAGTTAATAACAAAGTACACATAACCAAAAAAAAGGAATGGAAACAATGGTGCAATAGATAAGTACATGCATAAGCAGCTCGACATGGTATAACCCAAGAAAATCAGTTTCATTTTTTATATTTGGCAAGGCTTTTCAAAAATGATAATCAATATCTCAAGATTCAATTCATAAAAGCCGTGGAATTACTCACAATTTGTATTTGAGAAAGCATGCATGGGATTAGTGAGTAATATGGAATGGTGATTGGCCATAAATCATATTTGGCAAGGAACAACATTTCAGGCAAGTGTTTTTAAAACATTCCAGATATCAAGCAAGGCAAGAAATTACGTAGTTTATTCTCAGGAACTATTGTTGGCTAGGTTTAATCGTTTCACAATTCCAAAGAACATTTTTTGGAATAAATTCATTTAACATTTTTCAGAGTTGATTGATAACATTCTTGGCAGTTTTTGTATCAATCCAGAATAACATCCAGATTCGTTACACCAATCACGTAACATTTCGAAGCAAAAGAATCATTTTTAAATCGAGAAAGTCAAAAGAGGAATACACAAAAATCAGCCAAGTCACATGTTGGAAATCAGAGTATTCCTAGGGTTTCTATACCTTATATTAATCACCATATTCATCATTGGCGTTGATCATCGAAACCCAAGCATCAATTATTAAAAACTCAAAGAAATATAATTCAGATAACTCACTTTTTCACAAGGTTTTCGATCGCCAAAAAATGCCCAAATTGGAGAAGAAAGAAGCACCAATATTCGATCAAGAGCATCAACGAGAATCCGATAATCAGAGAACAAATCTTTTCAAAGCATACGAGATCGAGATTTGGGAAAATAATAAACCCTATCCACCGCCATATTATTTTCTTCAGAGACCAAAGAGAACTGGACCAAGAAAAATGGGTGCAACCAATTAACAAAGGAGGGCCGGCCATGTTTTTCATTTGAAAAGGGTATGACCCTTTTAATTTAATTCCAAGGATTTTAATTATTTTTATTTTTGCGTTGTTTAAATTTCATTTGTAAAATCATCCAAATAGTTATAGAGTCTGTAAAATCTAGGTCATTCAGTTAGGGGCTAACTGACAGTTGCTAGAGTCTGTAAAATCTAGGTGGTTTCCTAGTTTCGACTGTAAAACTAGGCAGTTTTCTAGAGTCTGTAAAACTAGAGGAAATCTGATCTAGGGGATTAGATCAGTCTAGGGTTTTGAGCGTAGTGTTAGTACAGGAGCAAGGAGTGCGAGTCTACAATGTCTATAAGCGGGATCTGTTATTAACTCCTCGTAGAAACCTTAGTAATGCAGCAGTAGGCAGGATTTTGCCGAAGCTGGGTATATCGTATGTTATTTACTTTCTGCATTTTTATTTCTGCTGCATTCTGTGATCTGTGAATGTTTTAATACCCCATAATAATTAAACTCTGTGATAATTTGTGATAAACCCTATTCACCCCCCTCTAGGGTTAATCTAGATCCAACTGAATACATAATCGATTCCCTTATATATTCCAATCAAATTCATTATACTTGAATGTATTCATTCATTTGTTCTCAATCAAGTTCATTTTCTTTCAAATTTATATCCATGCAATCTATTTCAGTTCAACATTCAAACTACCAATCATTTCATTTGGATTCACTAACTTGCATGTATTTCTATTTTCCAAACACAAGTCAAATTACTGACTTCTTAAGTTTTTATTGAAGTGACTTATTCCTATTGGCTTAAGTTTAATTTTATTTCAAAACTCAAGTTTAATTAAAACTTATTTGATTCATTTAACTCAATCCATTTAACAATATAAGTTAAATTTGAATATTAAAATTTTCATTTCCACGTTTCATATTTGAAATCTCCCTTTGGTTAGATTATTCCAATTTGAATTCTATTCAAATCAATACTGGTATATTTGTTTGATTACCAATATTATAATAAATTTGAGAATTTTTTTTGTTTGAACTTCAATTACAAAATGAAATTAAAAACGATACTGGGCAAAAATAATATAAATCCTCCTTACAAAATATACTGGGCAAAAATAATATAAATATAATTTTATATGCAATTACAAATACATGCTCTTATTTATACACATTCAAACTCAATCTAGGGTATTACTAACCCACCTTTATTGAGTTACGCCACAAAGCCAAGGTTATTACTAAACTTTATGCTTTGATACCACTGTAACGACCCAGTGGAATTCGATGCTCGAATTTCGACAATAATACATACTCTTGTATTATTGCCAAAACTCAAGTGTCGAAAATACCGGATAGTTAAAAGAACGAAATTAAAGGGTGAGATGTAGAAAGTAAGAAATGTTAGAATAGAAGAAAAAGAAGAAGATCAACAACACATAATCAGAGTAGAATGAATCTCACAGTGGGATGGACAAAATATAATATATCAAAACTGTTTACTCAAAAGAAAACTATATACAAATAATTACAACATCAGAGTACATATTAGATCAATACAACTCACACAACCGAGATAATTTATTACCAGAAAATACGGGTACGCACCTTTGAAACGAGCACATATTGATATCAATGAATTAAAAACGAGCTCGCAATGTCGCAGTAGTTCGTATTTTTGCGATTTGAACTTCAATTGAGTGTACATGATTCAACTTAAGTCAGAATTCTTTGAACTAAGAATCTTTCGAATCTATTAAATTATAGTTTTCAAATGAAAGATAAAAACTAAGATTTCAAATTGTAGATTTTGAGTTATGTCAAAATTAATTTTCCAGAAAGTAGTTGATGAATCGTTTTTAAACCATAATGACTTAATTTATAAACCTAATGGATTTTTAATTATTAAATCGTAGTAATGTACAACAACTGATTTCTCAACGATATCACCAACTAAACAAAATGCTTACATTAATAATAAAAGACACTCACTGAAATTTAACAATACAGACGTGTTACATAGTCAACTAAAACTAAAGACCTTCTTCTCTTCTTTGCCTCGTTTTATCCTGAATTTCTAACTATACAGAGGATGACCCAATCATTTAACTCCATATATATCGTTAATGACATAGGACGACCTGATTGATTAACTCATTATTAAAGAATTTATTAATATATCGAAGTCTGTTTGTATTAACATGAATGAATTAAAAATGAGCTCGCAACGTCGTGGTAGTTCATAGTTTTACGATTTGAACTTCAATTGAGTGTACAAGATCCAGTTTAAGTCGAAATTCTTTGAAATAAGAATCTTTCAGATCTATTAAATTATAGTTTTCAAATGAAAGATAAAAACTGAGAATTCAAATTGTAGATCTCGAGTTATGTCAAAATTAATTTGTCAGAAAATCATTGTACTATCATTTTAAAACCATAATGACTTAATTTATAAACTTAATGGATTTTCAATTATTAAATCGTAGTAATATACAACAATTGATTTCTCAAATGGTAGCACCAACTAAAAAAATGCTTACATTAATAATAAAAGACGCTTACTGGAAATTTAACTATACAGATGTGTTACACAGTCAATTAAAACTAAAAACCGTCTTCTCTTCTTTGCTTCGTTGTAACCTAATTTCTAACTAAATAGAGGATGACCCAATCGTTTATCTCCATATATATCGTTAATGACATAGGATGACCCGATTGATTAACTCATTATTAAAGGAATTTATTAATTAGTCAACGTTTGTTTGTATTAACATAAATGAATTAAAAACAAGCTCGCAACATCGCGGTTGTTTGTAGTTTTACGATTTGAACTTCAATTGAGTGTACATGATCCAATTTAAGTCGGAATTCTTTGAAACAAGAATCTTTCGAATCTATTAGATTATAGTTTCCAAAAGAGTAAAACCAAGATTTCAAATTGTTGATTTTGAGTTATGTCAAAATTAAATTTTCAGAAAGTCTCTGCAGAATCGTTTCTAAACCATAACGACTTAATTTATAAACGTAATGTATTTTTATTATTAAATCGTAGTAACATACAACAACTAATTTCTCAACGATAGCAACAACTAAGCAAAATGCTTACATCAATAATAAAAGACACTTACTATAAATTTAATAATACAGACGTGCTACATAGTCAACTAAAATTAAAGACCTTCTTCTCTTCTTCACCTCATTATGTCTCTTCTCCATAACTCTGTATATTCTCATTGTAATTTATCCATGTGCGAAGTATCCATTAACACTATTACATCTTCCTCTCTTCGTTGCTTTACATCTAGAAGTTGATCAAGTCTAGAAATCCTTTATTGGTGTTGATTGAATCTGCTCTCCATTTCACGATCACACCTTTCATTAGACTCCTTTAGAAGTTTTCTAATTTCTGCTTGATTTCCTGTGGTAGCTTGCTTGTTTGGCTGCTTTGGCTCCTTCTGTCCTAGTATATCAGTCATCAGTAAGGGGTAAGTCTTCTTTTGATCCTAAACCAAAACTGTCTTGCGATTCTCTAGGACTTGAACTTTCTCCCACTCTTGTAGCTTTCCCATGACTATTGCTTGTTTGGATGTCAAGGACAGTTTTCTAAAGTGATGATTATTTCCATTTCACGTGATTAACATCAGGAGGTCATACACATGCATGAACTAATAGAAATGAGGTGCTTGTTTACTATCTGGTTTATATACATGTTTGAAAAACTTGTTTGTAGCAAGTCTCTACAACAATAATATGACACTCTGCTTGGGTTACTCTACTTCAGCTTGAACATTAGAGAATCATAACATTGGGTTTGACGATTTATTTAACAATAACGGCCTTTTATCGAAGCTAAGCTTGTATCTCGATCCATGTTCTTCCTATTATACGCATTAGTGATTTTTCCTATGAAGGTTTCACTACTCTAATCGGCACCACGAACAAGATCGTGCAAAATTTAGCAGTAGATGTAGCAAAGATCATAGTCTTCTACAGCACTCCAAATTGCGGTAGTAACCATTCCACCAATCAGACGTGTACCATCTTCTAAATCATGATCTTCGAAGCTACTTCTTGTTGCATCAACATCAAATTCAATACTCATTTTAGTTTAGAAGTTTAGATTTGTGGAAGAAGACTAGTTGTTGTGGATAGAAGAGGAGTGGTATATTTATAGGTAGAAAGGAGAAAGAGCCATGGGGAATCTTTCCGTTGGTTTCTAGGCCTTTGTCCAATAATGTCTGGTGTAATAAAGCCGTTGGAATCTACGCTCTTGTTGAAAAAACGTGTGACGACCGCCCATAACTCCTGCACTTAACAAGAGGAATAATGCACTAAAAGATGTGCCAGGTAGCTATGGAAGATCATTAGAGTAGACTAACACAAGTAGAACCTATTGTATAAATCACAACGCATGGATAAAATATAATAAAGCATATACACCATGAAGTAATAATGAAGAAAAAATGAGCAAAATCTTAAACTTTCATATCATCACGAAATATCCATACATCAAACTGGAATATAGCAACACAATCTGCATAGTTAGCCTCATTATAAAGTCACTCAGAGTATCAGCAATCGTAAGAGCGGAAACAACTAATAGTAGATGGTAGGAAATAATATGCCAGCCTCTTGCTCGTCGTCACTCAACAGCATCGTCCTCATCAAGATCTACTACTTGTTACCTGCTACTTAGTCTGCCCATCCAACACATGGATGAGCAGCCCAAGGTAATAAGAGGGAGACATAAAACCTTAGTCATACAATAGTCTTAATGAGTGAGAAACAACTATCTAACATCATCAGTAAAGTATACGAGAAATAAGCAGATTAATCATCCAATCTACCAATACTACAATAGAGAAGAGTATTAATACATCTCCACCACATCCGATAGTGATAACCTTTACAACAATCACCAGAGAAACAAACAGTAACATTCATAGCAACCAATAATCAAGCGTAGACTATCCTAATTGAGTTTGAAATCCCCCAATCACAAGCCTCGAAGGCCTAAACCAACATCAGACAAGCACCCAAAAATATCTCCCTCGACGTCGGATAATCCACATAAGACAATACAAACAACAACATCCATGACTCTGGCTATCACCGCCTACCTTGCCTTGAAACCATCGTTAATCGTATGACTGGCCATGGCATGTCATCTATCAAAGGCTAATGGTGACCCCTGTTCTAGCTAAACTCCAAACGCCATCGTGACTCGTATGTTTATCTTACTCAAGAAGACAACTAGGCCCATGACTGCTGTAACACCCCGTATTTTAACGACACTAAAAAATGATAAATTAAAGAATAATTAATTTAATAATCAGAATTAAGTGAAATGGAGTTTGCCTTTGCATTCGTCTTGGAATTTTGGTCAAAGTAGACAGCTGGTTTGTGTAAAATGAACACCGTATGAAGAAGTTATTAAGGTTTGAAGTTTGTATATGCATAAGAAGAATATATATGAATAAAATAAGTCCAGAAATTCAAAACACTTAAAAATCTCATAAATTAGGGGAGCGGAAAAATTCCCGCCCAGGGGTGCCGACCCCAGAAGGGGGTGTCGACCCATTGGTCGACCCCCCTACGGCAGATCTGGGCAGATTAGGGTTTCATGACAGCTATATATATGACCTCGTTTTTCTTGTTTCTCCACACCAAAAATAAAGGAGAACTAGATGCTGCCTCTGCCCAGATTAAATCAAGTCTTTTCTTCTTCAACAATCCATTAAAGTTATTCAAGTTTAGAGATATGTGATTCAACATCAGCAATTCTTTCTTCTATTTCTCTAGATCCAATCACAGTGAGTCTATGTTAATTTTAGATCTAAGTATTCAAAAAGTAATTTTTACATGACTATAACTTGGATCTATGCTTGTGACTATTTGAATCATGTGAGATCTGCAATAACCTGTTTATCTAAGTTATTCTGACATGACTATGAACTAGATCTCAATCTATACCTATTTGTCATGTCAGATATGTCATTATTTATAGATCTAATTCGCCATTTAGATCACTTCATGCCTGTTCCTATTATGTTTGTGGCTAAATCAGATATTAGTTGGATATCTAATTCATTGTTTAGATCTCATCATGCCTGTTTATGATGTCCCTATTATATTAGAGTCAGTTCTATTGTCACATGTTCATTGGATCTGCTCCTATGTGCCTATCTTATCATTAAGCCACTATATGTTTATGCCTATTTCTGCTGTTATATGTCGACCTTGTTAGTATGATCATTTTTGTCCTCTTCCCTTCATCTTTTCCCTTTTATTTTTATAGCTAAGCTATCTTCGAGCCTAGGCATGCCGCTGAAATATGCAAACGCGTTAAATTGGGAATGAGTGTAAAACGGTAAAATTTGGGGTGTAACTTGTAATTGGAAATTTAGGCATAACTTGAATGAAATATATGAACATGAATTTGGGGACATAAATCAACTTGTGATTAAAGACCTTAATTTGGGGGTATATGGTTCATTATGAACATAACTTGGGAAAGGGGTATGAAAACCTATAATGACATAGGAATAATTGGTTAATAATGGAAATGCCGAGAATTACAGTAATTAGAAACTGTAACCGCGATTAGACATAAGGTTAGATTACACTTGTAGTGAAAGTCTGCCTGGAACCGACCGGCATATCCAGCGACCAAAAGTGGTGAATCTTAAGTGACGGGTCTAAGTGTATAAACATGAGATGTGCTATGACATGAGGTTAAGTCCGACTTGTGGAAGAAGTCTTTCCGGAACTGACCGACATATCCACCGTCCACAAGTGGTAGGCGTAATGTGGGAGGTCTAGCACATTATAACCACAAATGAATACGGTAATGAATTGAAATAATTAACCTAGTTGAATCCATAGGGATTGTATGAACATATAACTTGAGTAGGGGTTAAGTAAACTTGTTTAAAATAGTTGGTGGGTTAAATAAATCTTGGGAGGGCGGGTAATCTTTATACATATAGGCCCACAGACTTAACCTGTGGGGTTATGCAATCTTTTACTCTGGTATGGCATAACCTGTGGAAAACCTAGTGGGGATGCAAGCGTAGGGGGAAGCTTGTATCATCTTGTGTGTGGGACCCGTTTCAGTCAGTAACCCATATATATATGTATCAAACGAGTACTTTGAACTAGGTCTGAGTCGGGGCACACTTATTGGCTGATTGTAAGAGATCCAAACGTGGGGGACGGTGTGGGCGGTGCATTCCGACGGGGTCATGTGCGTGCATGGGTCCGGCAGAGGAGGTTTAGACGTCATAACACCTGCAGATATGGTTGTGCACATCCTGAAAACGAAGGGTTACCACTTTAAGGAGTGATACACCATGCTGTGGGGCCATCACATGGTATCTACGGAGTAGGGAGCCGATCGATTAGGGCATTAATTAGGGTACATCTAGACTCCAGTATGGTTGGGGAGACCGTTAATACCCTTAGGGTTAACTCCGGTATGTTGGGCTGCCTGTTGATTGTATAGGATGAAAACCTCTCAGTGGAAGTACACCTAAGTCTACCATTTTATATTTGTTGGGGATCATATTGTTAATATGACACTAGTATTGGTGCAGAGAAATCATTAGAGAAGCGCGATATACTCTATCATTTTTGTCCTGTTTACCTTGTCATACCTGCCTATTATGATGTTATCTCTCTTATCCACTTTATATGCCTGTCATGATACTTTTACTTATGTATATGCTAAAAGTAACTGGACTCGCCATACTTTTTGTCTGACCCATTTTTTTCTTCTTCTTTCTCTTCCATTTCCCTCCTCAGGTTTTTAGGGTGGGAATACTCAAGCTTAATCAGGATTCTACTTTCATCTTGCTTGGAGCTGCATAGATGTACTGCTTGATTTCATGTTTCTCTACTATGGCTAATGTTCTGGGGGTTATGCTTCTTTTATTATTGTACTCTGATGTTTTAAAGTACAAGACATAAATTTTAATGATGTACTGGGTTTTATGTTTTTCAAATATATGATGTAACCATGTTTTGAACCACAATGTTTTATGATTAATAAAATTTTAAATTCCATTGCTATTTTATATCTATCTTGTAATGTTTCTGTTTACCTATAACGCATAACGAAACTTAATGCATTCTCTTAATGAGTGACATTAATGGACGTGGGGTGTCACAACTTCGCAGAGAACACAGTCTTTATCGAATCAGATCCTAATGGGTGTTCCCACGATACCTCTGCTTTGATCCCGCTAGAACGTCCGACTAATGATAATCCCTCGGCCTTCAAAACTCTAGTTATCATCACCAACAACTATCCATAAGCTTAGATATGTCTCGAGCAATCATTATCCATGAGCTCAAACACCCTTGAGTCGTCTTCACATTCGTTACATTTCTTCGATCAATGAACACTTCACAACACTTCGAACATTTCTCCTTGAATTCACGCCGAAGATACATCCAACATCGATTAATGGATCGGTCACGATGCATCAGTGGATCAGTCATGATCCATTAATGGATCGGTCACAATCCATATTTCACACATTAGCCCGATCCGTCGTCAGGCCTTCGAACCGATCCATCAAATACCGTGTGTGATCCATCATGGGCCACTTGCTAATCCACCAAAATGTTTGTGATCCACTTGGAGTGATCCATGCTAACTAAACAAGGCCGATCCATCCAAATGCCTTACTTACCGATCCATTATAGGCCAGCCTCTTATCCATTTTTTCAATGTAGATTTTGCTCATGATCCATAGGCACATCACCCTAAAAATTCCGCATCGATCCATCTGCTTAACCTTGCCTAATCAATTAGGTTACAATGTGCCACGAGCCATTCCATGAATTCCCATTACCGATCCATGTCTTGAGCATGTTACCGATCCATGCCATGTCACCAGATTTTGCCACTGATCCATTCCATTTCTTGCTTCCCAAGCCACGATCCACGTAAGCAAACGATCCATGTGAACCTATCCATCAAAATTAGTGGATGACCCATCACCAAACTCGATCAACATACATTTGATTTCAAACAACCATTCGACAACACAATCAAGCGATCATCAAACGAACATTAACACAACATATAATCATCAACAATCATTAACACATCAATAATCATCCTACAATCATATAGAATTCACCAAATCATGATAAAACGATAAATGAATCAATATAAGGATCTAAACTTGCATAAGCATATGGTTTCAACATTAGCATATGAACTAACAGTTATAATCTTACTAGATTAGATCCTATGGTGATTCAACTTAAATATATACTTACCTCCATTATATTTAGGTGAAAACAACTTATAAATGATGAAAATAATATCAAGTAACCCATAAACTCGATTGAATCCGTGTGAGAGATGCTTATCACTCACAAAATCCACAAAATAGCTTGAAATGATGAATCTTAAATCCGTACAGTGAAGAACAGCAAAGAACGATCTCAAATCAACCACTTTGATGCGATCTACCTTTCTTAGATGTTGATCTTCAGTTTTCTAATGTAGATTTAGGAATTTAATGGAGTGGAAATGTATTTGATGGAGCAAGGTGGACCACGAGCTCAACTGAATGAGAGAAATGAAGAAATTAAACCATTCTCCTTGCCTCTACCCCTCTATTTATAGCCAATAACCCTTAGTCTTAATGGGCCTCACTAATCAGCCCACTAATGACTAATTAGTTTGTCCAAAAGTCAGGTCGTGTACAAAACTGACAGGGGTAAAATGGTTACAATTAAAACTGATAAAAATTACGGACGTGTCTCACATCCCCATAAGCAACCTATCAAAATATGAGAATGATCCAACCCTTGGGGAATTAAATTAAAATATCTTATGATCCTCCGATACACAAAATTTGAGTCGTTACATTCTGCCCCCTTTAGGAATCCCCCCCCCCCCCGAAATCCCAAGCAAACACAAGCAACCAGAAACAATTCTGTATGCTTACCATCTACGAGCAACCAATCTATTATCCAAACTAGCATCCATCAAGCCATGCATCAATACCCTTAACCTAGCACACAGAATCGTAATAATGGCACAAGTTATAATGGTGTAAGGTGACACAACATTAATGGGTCATACCAATGAAGAGTTCTAGATGGATCGTCTATACTCTCTTCCATTTCCCACGTACAATCATCATCATCCTCACTCCATTGCACCTTGAATAGCTTGATCATCTTCATCCTAAGTTGTTTCGTGTTTGCCACAACGTGAAGCAGCTTACGAGGTCTCGTAACTACGGACTCGACTTCTTGGTCTTCGTACTGATCTGGAGATACCACCACATTCGAATCATGCACACACTTTCTAAGAAATGACGCATGGAAAACATTGTGCACACTTGACATCTTCTTAGGTAAATTCAATCCATACGCGAGCTTTCCAATCTGCTCGAATATCGGAAACGGTCCAAATCTTGGAGCTAACTTTCCCTTACTTCCGAATCGAACAACATGCTTCAACGGTGAAATCTTCACAAAACCATGTCACCAACGTCAAACTCCAAATCCTTTTGACGTTTATCAACATAACTCTTCTGACGATCTTGAGCCGCCTTCATTCGTTCGTGAACGACCTCGATACAATCTGATGTCTCTCTTATCATCGTAGGCCAAAGTATCAACTTATCTCCATTCTCTAACCAACATGCCGAAGAATTGCACGGTCTACCATACAACACCTCATATGGTTCCATCCCGATGTTCGATGGGTAACTGTTGTTGTGTGCAAACTCAACTCTATGTAGATGGTCTTCCACGATCCCCTAAAATTGAGTACACAAGCTCTAAGGAGATCTTCCAAAACTCGATTAACTCTTTCGGTTTTACCATCAGTTTGTGGTTGATAAGCCGTACTCAAACATAACTCGATTCCTAAAGTCTCTTGCAAACTCCTCGAAAATCCACTTGTAAATAATGGATCTCGATCACTTACTATGCTCTTCGGGATACCATGGAATCGAACTATCCATTTAATATATAGATCATCCAACTTCGATGATGTCCTAGTCGATCTGACAGGAATAAATCTTGCACTCTTGGTCAAATGATCCACTATGACCCAAATACCTTCATTTTCTATCCTAGTTCTAGGTAGTCCATCGATAAAATCCATCGATATATGGTCCCATTACCATGTAGGAACTTCGAATGGCTGAAGCAATCCACTCGGCTTCTTCTATTCAGCTTTCACCAATCGATAATTCATGCATTTGGAACTAAACTTTCCAACATCCCTCTTCATCCCTTCTTAGTAGTAGGCTCACTTCATGTTCTGATACATCTTGTTAACACCAGGATGAATCATCAACATAGAGTGATGACATTCCCTAAGAACCTCATCCCTCAGTCTATCAACATTAGGAACAACCAATCATCTTTGCTTTCAAATCCAATCATCTCGATCGAACTCGAATTCCTTATCTTATGGTTCTGACCTTTGGATGATCTTGACGAGCTTTTCATTACGCTTTTGGATTTCGTCAATCCTTTCGACGAGAGTAGATCCTATCGATAAGCTTGCCAATATTTCAGGCTCTACCTCACACCTAGGCATGACATAAATCCTTCTAAGTACTCAAGGTGCTTCCATTCCAAAAACATCGCTCATAAACTTGCATGTCTTTGACTTAACGCATCTGCTGCTGCGTTACCTTTTCCGGGATCATAGGGGATACCAAAATCATACGATCCCAGAAACTCTAACCACCGTTGTTGCTGAAGATTCAATCCTTCTTGGAGAAAAGATACTTTAACGACTTGTGATCCATAAAAAGCTCGAATCGGACTCCTAACAGGTAATGTCCCCACATCTTTAGAGCAAACATGATTGCTGCCAATTCCAAATCATGAGTCATATATTTTCTCTCGTGCATCTTCAGCTGTCGACTTGCGTGGGCTAAAACTCTATTCTTCTGCATCAGCACTGCTCCAAACCAATACCACATGCATCGGTGTATACCACCATCTCTTCATTCCCGCTTGGAATGGTCAAAACAGGAGCACTCGTCAGTCTCTCTTTCTGGATTCCAAAAGCTTGCTCACACTTTACACCCCATGTGAACACTTGATTCTTCTTCGTCAGTCCTATTAATGGTGCAGCTATCTTGGAGACATCCTTGATGAAACAACGATGATATCCCACAAATCCATGGAAACTTCGTACATTCGTTGTATTCTTAGGCCTATCCTAGTCTTGGATTGCTGCTTCCTTATTGGGATCCACCGCTATTCCATTTCCAGAAACAACATGGCCTAAGAACCTCACTTCACTCTTCCAGAAGTGACACTTCGAAAACTTAGCTCTCAGCTGATGCTTTCGCAGGATTTCCAAAACAATTCGCAAGTGCGTCTTATGCTCTTCCTCATTCCGGGAGTAAACCAGAATATCGAACACAAGCACAAACTTGTTCAACTGATCTCTGAATACCCTATTCATAAGAACTATGAAATACGATGGTGCATTGTTCAATCCAAATGACATCACCAGCCAATCAAAGAAATCGGATGGTGTCCTAAAAGCAGTCTTCGACGCACTATCCATTGCCACTCTTAACTGGTTAAATCCCATCGCTAAACCCATCTAGGAAAACTCCTTGGCCTCGTGAAGCTGATCAAAAAAATCGTCTATCCTAAGTAAGGATGCTTGTTTTTTTAGTCACCTTGTTCAGCTCACGATAATCAACACACAATCTCAAATATCCATCAACCTTGGTTGAAAACACAACTGTTGCACCCCTTTCGGTCACACTCCTCCGAATGAATCCTTTTCCCAAAAGGTCACGTACTTGCACCTCCAACTCTGTTGTTTCTTAGGCGCCATTCGCCTAAGAGGCATGATGATAGGTCTATCACCTTCGACCAAATCGATCCTGAAATTTATCTCGCGATGAAGCGACAACCCTTTGATCCCGTCAAAGACATCATCAAACTCACTAGCTATCGACACCGTTGAAAATTCTTCCCATGGAATCACAAGCGAATATAAAAAGCTTACAAAGACCCGTCTTCTAGCTTACATCGAATCACAACCATTCGCCCTTTCACATTCTCGACTGTCACCTCGAGCTTCTCGCAATCCACTTTAGCTGCATACCTCTGGAGCCAGTCGGTACCCAAAATTATCCCAAATCCAACGAAGATTAAAAATAAAGAAATCACACACAAAAGAGAAACCATGACTCAATAACACTAGACTATGAAAAATCATAAACAAACTAGATGAACCTCTATTGGATTAGTCACAACCAACTATCTATCTCAAATCACGAGTTCCAAACCCAAGTGGCACACAAGCTTATTACAAATGAAAGTATGTGATGCTCTTGTATCAAACAACACTCGAACTGAAGCACCTTTGATAGAAAGATTACCTTCAACAACAACACTCTTCCTTTTCTCCTCCACCATAGGATCCCTCGAAGAAGATGGAACAGCTTCCAAAGCATATGTATTCACCACCTGGTTATCCTTAACTAGTCCCGGACAGTCCTTTTAGAGATGCCCAGGCTTGCCACAGTTGTGACTCTTCCTCTCAACTTTTGGATTCTTATAATCCTTGAGAAAATTTCCCTTCTATTGGCAGTTGTAGCAATCACTTCACTTTTCTGCTTCTTTTAACCATCTTTTCCTTTCTGGTTTTGCTGCTTCTTCCTTTTGTTATTACCACCTTATTGTGGTTTCGGTTCATCTTTAGCTGCAACAACAACCTCTTCCTTGGGAAACAAACTCTCGTTCCTCAAAGCTTTCTCCATGATCTTCTCATTAGTGTCATCCATATGATCTACCAGCTGATTTCCAAGGTATATGTGCAAGCCCATGACAAACTTCTCGTTCTTATGGTAAGGAGTCTCTATATACGAACGAGCATACTTGGATAAAGCTTCAAAGTTTGAAACATATTCCAACACTGGTTGACCATTCTACTTTAGCTTAATAGCCTTTTGAATAGAATAAACTTCTGGACAATAGAAATAAACTTCGTCTCGAACTTGACTTGGAATTGATCTAACGTGATCTCATCATATGGAGTCTTTAGAGTGACAGAGTTTCACCAATCCATAGCTCTGCCCTGTAGCTGCCTTGATGCAAGCTTCCTCTTAGTCGCATCATCAATGCCCAAGTCTCCAACTATCTGAATGCAAGTATCAAGCCACCCTTGAATCTCTGCAGTCGACTTTGTCCCTTTGAATGGATTCTCTCCTAGAGTTGTGAAGTCCTTGCACAGCTTCGCGAAGTCTACAACCCTAAGCACTAGCACTTGAAACCCCACATCAACCGCAGCTGTCTCTAGAGCGGGTACCCTCCTCATGATCGTTGCCACCATGGCCTCGAACATAGCTGAGTAATTTGGTATACCACCATCTCCCTCTCCACGAACAGTCTCCTCCCTAGCAGTATGTCTCGACGTTCGACTACTCATTCTAAATTTGAAAAATAAAATGATTGGTCCATATATGAGAATAACTGCAAAAGGAGTTAAGTGCTACTATACTATACACGATAATGTAGTATTCATCCATTAAAAAACTACAAATATGTCTCTCATACGTCTTTACACTTACGAACTTTAGATAGAATCGCTTAGCCAAAGCTCTGATACCAAATGTGATAATTGCCCATAACTCCTACACTTAATAAGAGGAATAATGCGCTGAAAGATGTGCCAGACAGTTATGGTCGATCACCAGAGTAGAATAACACAACCGGAACCTATCATATAAGTCACAGTGCAAGGCTAAATTATAATAAAAACATATACAATATACAATAATAGTGAAGCAGAAATGAGTAGAATCTTAAGCTTTCATATCATCACGAAATATCCATAATCAAACTTGAATACATCAACATAATCTCTCACTATAAAGTCACTCATAGTATCAACAATCGTAACGGTGGAAACAACTAATTGAAGATAGTAGGAAATACTACGACAGCCTCGTGCTCATCATCGCTCATCAACATCGTCCTCGTCAAGATCTACTACCTGTTACATGCTACTCAATCTCCCCATTCAACACATGGATGGACAACCCAAGGTAATAAGAGAGAGACATAAAACCTTGAGTCAGAAAATAGTCTTAATGAACGATAAACAACAATTTAACATCATCAATTAAGTGTATGAGAAATAGGAAGATTAATCATCCAATCTAACAAACTACAACAGAGAAGAACCCAGTCCATCTACTCCACATCCGACTGTGACAGCCTTTACAACAATCGGCAGAGAAACAAACAATAACATTCATAGCGACCAATCCCACAACCACAAGCCCTGAAGGCTTAAACCAACCTCAGACAAGCACCAAAGAACTATCTCCCTTGATGTCGGATAATCCACACAAGACAATACAAACAATAGTTTCCATGACTCTGGCTATCACTGCCTACCTTGCCTTGAAACCATCGTTGATCGTATGACTGGCCACGACATGCCATCTATCAAGGGCTAATGGCAACCCCGGTTCTAGCCAAATTCCATGCGCCGTCGTGATTCATATGTTTGTCCTACTCATAAAGACAACTAGGCCCATCATGACTGCCCAGGGTACAGGATCTTTTTCGAATCAGATCATAGTAAGCGTCCCCACGATACCCCCAATTTGAGCCCACTAGAACCTCCGACTATCGACAATCCCTCGGCCTTCATATCTCTAGTCATAATTACCGGTGACTATCCATAAGCTCAGATAACATCACGAACAATCATTATCCACGAGCTCAAACACCATTGAGTCGTATTCATATTCGTTGCATTTCATTAATCAAAGAACACTTTACAACACTTCGAACATTCCTCCTTGAATTCACGTCGAAGCTACATCCAACTTCGAACAAAAAAACATTATTTGGTCAATACCCATGGATCTCTCACGACCCATCAATGGATCAGTCACTATTCATATTTCACACATTAGCCCAATCCATCGTCAGGCCTTCAAACTGATTCGTCAGACAACCTGCATGATCCATCATGTGCCACTTCTCGTTCCACTAAAATGTTCGCGGTCCATTTGGAGCGATCCATGCTAATTGAACAAGCCCGATCCATTCTAATGCCTTACTCACCGATCCAACATAGGTCGGTCTTCGATCCATTTTTTCAATGCATATTTTACACGCGATCCATAAGTGGATCCCCACAAAAATCCCGCACCGATACATCAGCTTACCCTTGCCCGATCCATCAGATTTACAATGCGCCATTGATCCATCAATGATCCATGTCTTGAGCATCTTACCGATCCATGCCACGTCACCAGACTTTGCCACTGATTCAACCTATTTCTTGCTTCCCAAGCCACGATCCACGCAAGCAACCGATTTATGCCACCCGATCAATCAATATTCATGGCTGATCCATCACCAAACTCGATCAACATACATCCGATTTCAAACAACCATTCGACAACACAATCAAGCGATCATCAAACGAACACTAACATAACATATAATCATTAACAATTATTACCACATCAATAATCATCCTATAATCATATAGAATTCACCAAATCATGATAAAACGATAAACGAATCAACATATGGATCTAAATTTGCATAAGCATATGATTTCAATATTAACATATGAATTAATCGTTATAATCTTACTAGATTTGATCCTATGGTGATTCAAATTAAATGTATACTTACCTCCATTAGATCTAGGTGAAAACAACTTGAAAATGATCAAAATAGGATCAAGCAACCCGTATACTCAATTGAATCTGTGTGAGAGATGCTTATCTCTCACCAAATCCACAAAATAGCTTGAAAACAATGAATCTCTGATCCAGACAACGAAGAAAGATCTTCAAATTAAGCACTTTGATGTGATCTATCTTTCTTCGATGTTGATCTTCAATCTTATAATGTAGATTTAGGAATTTAATGGAGTGGAGATGTATTTGATTGAGAAAGAGGATAACGAGCTCAACCAACCAAGAGAAATGAAGAAACTAAACCAATCTCCTTGCCTCTACCCCTCTATTTATAGCCAACAACTCCTAGTCTTAATGGGCCTCACTAATCAGCCTATTAATGGCTAATTAGTTTGTCCAGAAAATGTGTAGCACTAAAACAACGACTCCTAACAAATTGCTGAACCAAATCTTTAATGTGTCCATTCTACGAAATTGGAAACATCATTTCCTTTCCAATGAAATCGATCTCAGCACCTGATTCGATACCATTCAAAATTATTCCCTATACAAAACTGATAGGGGCAAAATGGTCATGACTAAAATTGATAAAAATTATGTATATGTCTCACATCCCCATAAACATCCTATCAAAATATAAGAATGACACCACTCTTGGGGAATTAAATAAAACTTTCCTATGATCTTCCGATATGCAAAATGGTGGTCGTTGCAATATGCGAAACGACCCGAGAATCGCCCTTGCGGGAAATCGCCGGATACGCTTACTTTGGGCTACAACAACATCAGAACAATAACAGCAGACTTTTATTACATCATAGTAACGTAACATCAGAGTACAAAATATCAGAGTACATCGATAAAATTATAGCGGAAGATAAATTACAATATTATAATACATTGCAGAGGAAATAAAATAGATACAGCGGAAGGAAACTATGCTCTGGACGCAGCTTTAAGCTTCGATCCAGAATCCTGCTCGAGATAAGAACCTGTAGACAACTACTCGACTGCCCGTGTGGAAAAGAGGGCACCCGAGTTTGCAAAGGTGGAAACAAACAACGGGTCAGTCATGGGACTGGTATGAAAATTCCTAACTAATATAACTAATAGCAATAAGGCAAATCCAAGGACCACGCCGCTAATGCAGAAGGGGTTTACTCCGATAGATTGTCGGTGCATAATTAAAAGTAAATCGTTAAACAACGCAATGCTTTTTAGAAAAATGAAACCATTATAAGACCCAAGTCCCATCACATAATGCAACGCAAACCGGAGGATAGGGTTTTACCTTATAATGGTAAAAAATGCTTGAGACGATAAAAACGAATTTGATATTATTATTAGTGAATATATGTTTCAAAAACATTTCAATCATAATGTATCAATCATAGACGGCATAGTACCCCATCCTACTATGTCGCCATACTAGTTCTACAATCAAAACCGCATGAGGTCGTATTGGAAATTGGGTTTCCATCATGAGTCAAGGCTAGGGAGGAGCTCCTTACCGATTCGAGACACTCTAGCTAATGTCTCAGGATCCCACGCAGTGAACCCTTGGATAGCTGCAGGGCCGGTCCACACATACAACTTCGTGGATTAGTTATTCCTGAACACACGTTTCTCGATCCTATAGGACCTATCATCCGAGGCACCTCATTCCATCATCCACATAAGTAAATATCAGCCAGTTTAAGCACCGACACTACTTCTAGCTAGAAAGAAACGTGCTGCTCTCCCTGCGTTCCCTTCTCCCGTTTTAGACTCCACCGGGTTGTGAGGCTTGCGAAGTAACGTTATAACCACAAGACCTGCTTTTCAACAAAGCCTTGATCATCTTCATTTTGGCGTGCCACGTTAACAATTCATGCCATGCGATTGATAACTATTAATACACAACCTCTAAGGGTGTTAAGCAAGAGAATAAATTTTCCACCACCAACGGTCGTATATTAATACAAATCAATTTACATAGAACAAAATTCAACGTCATACACACATCCATTTATAAACCTATGCTCCAGGTCTGAGCGAAAGCCAAATCCGTACAATTCAACACTACGTCCGGACGGCCTCCACTGTAGCCCCTTCAAGGTAGCTACTCCAATCACGGGCATTAGCAGTCGTCGTCCATTCGATGTGAAGATCTCCGGTCTTCAATCACCCTCTTCAACTCTTCGACTTTCAATCGTCGTATGATCATTTGAAATGAGATTGAACTCGGACTTTTCACACGATCCTCGCATATATATATATATATATATATATATATATATATATTTAAAAATCATTTCATATCATTGATATTAATTTATAACGATCAACCTTTATTTTTATTTATACAAAGAAATAATTAAATTCCATTTAACGACGCTTCAAGTCAAAAGATGACCTTGGCGTTGTTCACCCAAATTTGTTTTACACATTTCTCTCAATCTACCGTTGGAATTTAGCATAATTCATATCATTGGAAAGATCTTCCCAAGGCGAACCTAACAGTTTCAGTTTGGGAAAATCCGACGGTCAGATATTTCAGTATAATCAACTAAAAGTACAACTCCAAAACACGAACTACCTCGCTCGATTCGTTTACTTTTAATTATATATATATAATTATATAAATATAATTCCTTCGTCCATTTCATTATTGTGATTATCATAACAAGTAAAGAACACTTGGTTTCATAACATTTTGATATATAACATGACAAACAATAATGTTTTATTTTAATTTTCAATTTCCATAGATATCCTATACACAAAATGTATATTTTTCTTTCAGCTTTCAATTTACACAACAATGAACATTTCGTGTATCATTCAAATTTAAACAAAAATGAGTGTTTTTGTGTTCCATCTAATTTAACAAAAAGGTAACTTTTAGTGCGTCATTTTTTTTTAATTTAACAAAAATGAAGATTTTGTACCATTTCAATCTTTAACAAAAATGCAATACATTTTGGTGTCTACCTCATTCTACAAAAATGAATATATTTTTGTTATTCTTTTAATGAAAATCCATTTCATTAAAACTAAATTTCCATCGTTACACTTTCATGTCCTTATTCTTTTTAATGAAAATCCAATTCAATAAAAAGTGAATTTCAATCGTTATAATTCTCAATGAAAACTATTTACATAAAAATGTAAATCTCATATCTTTAATCTTTTTAATGAAATCAAATTCGTTAAAATGTAAATGTTCATTGTTATAATTTTCATTGAAACCCCATTTACATAAAAATGTAAATTTCATATCCTTATCCTTTTCAAAATGAAAATCTAATTCATTAAAATATGAATTTTCACTTTAAAGCTTTTTACATGAAAATGTAATTTCTACCTTTAAATCTTTTACATGAAAAATGTAAACTTTCTCCTTAATCCTAAATGTAAATTTTCTTTTTAATCAAATTACATTAAAATGTAACTCTTCTTTTTAATCTAGTTCACATTAAACATGTAAACTTTTCTAACAAAATGTTATTTCCATACAAGTGTGCCATTTTAACAAAAATGATATTTTTATACTAATGTGACATTTTAACAAAAATGAAACTTTGTTCCTAATGCAACCTTTTTGACTAGAAATGATAATTTTTAAATGCAACATTTTATAGAATAAAAATGTTACTTTCCTATGCTAACATTTTATATAATAAAAATGATCTTTTCTAATGCTAACATCTTATATAATGTTCCTGTATATACTGACACAAAAATGAGATTTTATTATGCAAACATTTTTATACATAAAATGTTTCTAATGTTAACATAAAAATGTGATTAACATTACTGTGAAAATTTCTATCCTTTTTAAATTACATAAAAAGGTGATTTTGATTCCATTGTCAAATTCTCTTTTTAATTACATTAAAAATGTAATTTCCATTACGACGATGAATTCTTACCTTATAATTACATTAAAAATGTAATTCTCTTTTCTTTTTAATCTTGATTACATAAAATGTAATTCTCTTACTTTTATTCAATTACGTGAAAAATGTAACTTCACTCTAAATCTTATTCTCATTAGGATGTAAATAATGTCATTTTCCATTTATTCTAATATCAAACAAAAGGACATTTATTTGTTAACATTTTTCTATGTTTTCATCATATCATATAAAAGCATATTTTATACGTAAATATTTTTTTTAACCATTCATATTAACATAAAAAGGATATTTTATGTTAAATCATTCTTAACATTTTAACATAAACAAATAAAAGATAACATTGATTGTCGTCAATTCTAGCACAACAAAATATATAAAGAGTTATATTTTGTCTAGTTAACATTTTATAACTAAATTGTTATTTTAACCAATCTCAACATTTTATATCTAAAATGTTATTTTTCTTTTACTTTGACAATTTTCAATTTAACAAAATAAACATTTTGTTATGACATACCCTTCTATTTAACAAAATAAATATTTTGTTTTACATATAACATGTAAATAAAAATAAGTTTACAAATTTTTCCTTTTATTCACACATAGGATATAAATAAAAATGTATACAACAAGTTCGTATTTTTCAAATCTCTTTTTAACAAAAATATTATTTTTGTTCTCAACCATCACATTTAACCAAATGTACATTTTTTATTTCAACTCTTTCCTTTAGACAAAAATGTGAGTTTGACGCTACTAATATATATTGACAAAAATGTGAATTTTGACGCTACTAATATATATTGACAAAAATGTGAATTTTGACGCTACTAATTTATATTGACAAAAATGTGAATTTTGACGCTACTAATATATATTGGCAAAAATGTGAATTTTGACGCTACTAATTTATTTAATAAAATGTGATAAATAATATAATTCTCCAGTTTAACAAAAGAATGTTAAAAATATTCTTTTTAACTTTCACTAAAAATGAAAATTGTTTGTTAACTTTCAATACACAAACAAAAATGAATGTTTTCTTATTTTATTACAAAACAAAAATGAATATTTTCTTTTTATTACAACAAAATAAATTTTTTTTATTACAACAAAATGATTTTTTTTTTACAACAAAATGAATCTTTTTTTTATTACAACAAAATGAATCTAACGTAAGTGACATGTAAATTTTCATAACATGAATTCTAACATAAGTGACAAATTTGTATGTCAATTCTAATTTTAGCAAATGTAACAAATTTGCATGCTAATTTTAACAAAAGTGGCAAATTCTAATATGTTAATATTAAAAATAACAAAGCCTATATTTCAAATGTAAATAAAAAAAACATTTTTTTTCTTAATGTTATTTTACTCTAATGTATAACATTTATGCAAAATGTATTTTATTTCTAATGCGAAATTCCATAACAGGAATTTATTTGTTCTCTAATACAATATTTCATAATAATAATGAAATTTATTTCTAATACAATATTTCATAACAAGAATGTATTTTATCTTGACCATAATCCAATTCAACCAAATTGACATCTTTATTTTTGTCAATTTTAATGTAACAAAAATATTTCATCCAATCAACCAATCAGTATCAAACAATCAAATCACGTATATGTATAAAAAAAAATCATATCATGATGATAATCAATTGATTATAATTATATATAAAAATATTAAAAAAAGAAATCTCACATTGCTATTTATTTGAACAGTTCAGATCTGAATTTGACCAAAATTTGATATGCTCTTTTTCAGTTCCGGTCCATTCCATGTCATAGTGCTCGGAAATACGAATCCAACGCAATCAGTTTCGTCAATTTCTGCTTTGATACGAAGAAGTTATGGCATTTTATAACTTTGGTTACCTTAATTAATTTATTAATTAATAATTAAAATTACTAATTACATCATTAGGCCAATTAACCATTTCCTCCTTCTTCCTTCATCGTTGAATACTCTGTACGTTGCCAAACCCATCGTCACCGTGAAAGCTTCTGCACGCGCCTCAGACTGAAACACCATACTCCGATCAAGACCCACCACACAAACGTCGCCGACCACCTCTTCCTGCGCCCCAACCCCCATGCCACTCGCGCCCCCCTAGGACCCATGGACCACCCATAAACGCAGCCACTTCCCAGTGAGAATTCGCGAAATCCGTGAAACAAAACCCGATCTTAACTGTATGGATTTGTAGATCTCTCCAAGAGCTTCGATTTGATATATAATATGTTGAATTTCATTGAGCGGATCAAAAGTTATTGAGTCAGGAAGTTTTGAACGTTCGTGACCATCGAATGAAAACGGCGGCTGAAGAAACAAATTAGGGTTTTATTTTATTATTTTAATAATAAATCTCGATTTTCGTGCTTTAAAGGTGGAATTTCGGACGGACTCCAAATCAGGCACAGTTAGTGTCAAACATAAGGTTTTGACGCCTTTTGAACGCGATGGGCTATGCCCCGTGGCCCAATTCTGAAGTCTATTGCGTGTTTTATTAAAATTACAATATTAAATTAATAATTTAATTTATACCGTACATTTAAATATGCCGAGGCCACATACGAACTCCGAAAATTCCAAAAAAAAATATTTTTGGCTTCGCATTGACGATACGGTTCCAACGAGACTATATTCGTTAAATTCTGAGATTGTTCGAAAATTGGCCTTTTTCAGGTCGATCAGTTTTAACTGTAAACTGACAAAACGTATTATCTTCTGCCACGCTTACATACTCATTCAAAAAATTCTGGAAAATTAAACTTAGCCATAATTCGACATTCCGGTTCCAACAAAAGTGGTTTCGTCGAAAACCGAGGTCGTTTGTAAAATGACTATTTTTAAGGGCTACATATTTAATATTAAAAATACATTTTTAAACAAATAATTTCCGAAAATCGAAATATATAAGTGTTTATTGTTTTTAAATGCAAAAACGTCATTCTAAACTCAATGGAAGTGGTTTCGGGTTCAAATTCCTTCGTATGCAAAAAGTGGCATTTTGACCTTTATAAATTTCATAACGACCTTTCTAAATTTTAAATTGGGCATAACTTTTGGTTCCCGCTTTGAAATTTCAAATTTTCAGATTTGTTAGAAAGATATTTTTAAATAGATTCCAATATTTTTGATTTGACTAAAATCCGTTAAATTTTGCATCCTGTACGGTCAGTCAAAGTTCAAGTTTGACTTTTCAAACTACCGCGTTATTTCTAACTCCTTTTATAATTAAAATTAAATTATTCATTCTAACTTCAATTTAAATCAATTTTTAGTCATTATTATTTTAAATAAATTGTTCTAAATATCAAAAACTCATTAAAATTACTTAAAAATAAATTTTTAAATTTACCCCAAATTCAGGGTTGTTACAGTCTCCCCCACTTAAAAACTTTTCATCCTCGAAAAGGAACGAATTTAAAAGTGTTTAATTGTCCTACTCATCTTTCATCTCTTTTATTGATTTCTATAATTACAAATACGTATATTATAGGTTTGCTACTCTCAACTCATTCTAGGGCTATCTCTAATGAGTTTTCTCATTCTAGGATACTACTGATCCTATCTCTAATGAGTATTCTTATTGGATATTACTAATCCAATATCTGATGAGTCTTTTGTTCCGTTCTAATGAGTTGTATCCCAAAGATTTGAGCTAACCAAAGCTCTGATACCAAAATGAAACGACCCGAAAATCACCCTTGCGGGAAATCGCCGGATACGCTTACTTTGGGCTACAACAACATCAGAACAATAACATCAGACTTTTATTACATCATAGTAACGTAACATCAGAGTACAGAATATCAGAGTACATCGATAAAATTACAACGGAAGATAAATTACAATATTATAATACATTGCAGGGGAAATAAAATAGATACAGTGGAAGACAACTATGCTCTGGACGCAGCTTTAAGCTTCGATCCAGAATCCTGCTCGAGATAAGAACCTGTAGACAACTACTCGACTGCCCGTGTGGAAAAGAGGGCACCTGAGTTTGCAAAGGTGGAAACAAACAACGGGTCAGTCATGGGACCAGTATGAGAATTCCTAACTAATATAACTAATAGCAATAAGGCAAATCCAAGGACCACGCCGCTAACGCGAAACGGGTTTACTTGGATGGATTGCCGGTGCATAATTAAAAGTAAATCGTTAAACAACGCAATGCTTTTTAGAAAAATGAAACCATTATAAGACCCAAGTCCCATCACACAATGCAACGCAAACCGGAGGATAGGGTTTTACCTTATAATGGTCAAAAATGCTTGATACGATAAAAACGAATTTGATATTATAATTAGTGTATATATGTTTCAAAAACATTTCAATCATAATGTATCAATCATAAACGGCATAGTACCCCATCCTACTATGTCGCCGTACTAGTTCTACAATCAAAACCGCATGAGGTCGTATTGGAAATTGGGTTTCCATCATGAGTCAAGGCTAGGGAGGAGCTCCTTACCGATTCGAGACACTCTAGCTAATGTCTCAGGATCTCACGCAGTGAACCCTTGGATAGCTGCAGGGCCGGTCCACACATACAGCTTCGTGGATTAGTTATTCCTGAACACACGTTTTCCAATCCTATAGGATCTATCATCCGAGGCGCCTCATTCCATCATCCACATAAGTAAATATCAGCCAGTTTAAGCACCGACACTACTTCTAGCTAGAAAGAAACGTGCTGCTCTCCCTGCGTTCCCTTATCCCATTTTAGACTCCACCGGGTTGTGAGGCTCGCGAAGTAACGTTATAACCACAAGGTCTGCTTTTCAACAAAGCCTTGATCATCTTCATCTTGGTGTGCCACGTTGAGAATTCATGCCATGCGATTGATAACTATTAATACACAACCTCTAAGGGTGTTAAGCAAGAGAATAAATTTTCCGCCACCAACGGTCGTATATTAATACAAATCAATTTACATAGAACAAAATTCAACGTCAGACACACATCCATTTATAAACTTATGCTCTAGGTCTGAGCGAAAGCCAAGTCCATACAAATCAACACTACGTCCGGACGGCCTCCACTGTAGCCCCTTCAAGGTTGTTACTCCAATCACGGGCATCAGCAGTCGTCGTCCATTCGATGTGAAGATCGCCGGTCTTCAATCAACGTCTTCAACTCTTCGACTTTCAATCGTCGTATGATCATTTGAAATGAGATTGAACTCGGACTTTTCAAAAGATCCTCGCATATATATATATATATTTATTTATTTAAAAATCATTTCATATCATTGATATTAATTTATAACGATCAACCTTTATTTTTATTTATACAAAGAAATAATTAAATTCCATTTAACGACGCTTCAAGTCGAAAGATGGCCTTGGCGCTGTTTTCACCCAAATTTGTTTTACACATTTCTCTCAATCTAACCGTTGGAATTTAGCATAATTCATATCATTGGAAAGATCTTCCCAAGGCAAACCTAACGGTTTTGGTTTGGGAAAATCCGACGATCGGATATTAAGGTATAATCAATTAAAAGTACAACTCCAAAACGCGAACTACCTCGCTCGATTCGTTTACTTTTAACTATATATATATATATAATTATGTAAATATAATTCCTTCGTCCATTTCATTATTGTGATTATCATAACAAGTAAAGAACACTTGGTTTCATAACATTTTGATATATAACATGACACACAATAATGTTTTATTTTAATTTTCAATTTCCATAGATATCCTATACACAAAATGTATATTTTTCTTTCAGCTTTCAATTTACACAACAATGTACATTTCGTGTATCATTCAAATTTAAACAAAAATGAGTGTTTTTGTGTTCCATCTAATTTAACAAAAAGGTAACTTTTAGTGCGTCATTTTTTTAATTTAACGAAAATGAAGATTTTGTACCATTTCAATCTTTAACAAAAATGCAATACATTTTGGTGTCTACCTCATTCTACAAAAATGAATATATTTTTGTTATTCTTTTAATGGAAATCCATTTCATTAAAACTAAATTTCCATCGTTACACTTTCATGTCCTTATTCTTTTTAGTGAAAATCCAATTCAATAAAAAGTGAATTTCGATCGTTATAATTCTCAGTGAAAACTATTTACATAAAAATGTAAATCTCATATCTTTAATCTTTTTAATGAAATCAAATTCGTTAAAATGTAAATTTTCATTGTTATAATTTTCATTGAAAACCCATTTACATAAAAATGTAAATTTCATATCCTTATCCTTTTCAAAATGAAAATCTAATTCATTAAAATATGAATTTTCACTTTAAAGCTTTTTACATGAAAATGTAATTTCTACCATTAAATCTTTTACATGGTAAATGTAAACTTTCTCCTTAATCCTAAATGTAAATTTTATTTTTAATCAAATTACATTAAAATGTAACTCTTCTTTTTAATCTAGTTCACATTAAACATGTAAACTTTTCTAACAAAATGTTATTTTCATACAAGTGTGCCATTTTAACAAAAATGATATTTTTATACTAATGTGACATTTTAACAAAAATGAAACTTTGTTCCTAATGCAACCTTTTTTACTAGAATTGATAATTTTTAAATGCAACATTTTATAGAATAAAAATGTTACTTTCCTATGCTAATATTTTATATAATAAAAATGATCTTTTCTAATGCTAACATCTTATATAAGAAAATGTTCCTGTATATACGGACATAAAAATGAGATTTTATTATACAAACATTTTTATACATAAAATGTTTCTAATGTTAACATAAAAATGTGATTAACATTATGGTGAAAATTTCTATCCTTTTTAAATTACATAAAAAGGTGATTTTGATTCCATTGTCAAATTTCTCTTTTTAATTACATTAAAAATGTAATTTCGATTACGACGATGAATTCTTACCTTATAATTACATTAAAAATGTAATCCTCTTTTCTTTTTAATCTTGATTACATATAATGTAATTCTCTTACTTTTATTCAATTACGTGAAAAATGTAATTTCACTCTAAATCTTATTCTCATTATGGTGTGAATAATGTCATTTTCCATGTATTCTAATATCAAACAAAAGGACATTTATTTGTTAACATTTTTCTATGTTTTCATCATATCATATAAAAACATATTTTATATGTAAATTTTTTTTAACCATTCATATTAACATAAAAAGGATATTTTATGTTAAATCCTTCTTAACATTTTAACATAAACCAATAAAAGATAACTTTGATTGTCGTCAATTCTAGCACAACAAAATATATAAAGAGTTATATTTTTTCTAGTTAACATTTTATAACCAAATTGTTATTTTAACCAATCTCAACATTTTATATCTAAAATGTTATTTTTCTTTTACTTTGACAATTTTCAATTTAACAAAATGAACATTTTGTTATGACATACCCTTCTATTTAACAAAATAAATATTTTGTTTTACATATAACATGTAAATAAAAATAAGTTTACAAATTTTGCCTTTTATTCACACATAGGATATAAATAAAAATGTATACAACAAGTTTGTCTTTTTCAAATCTCTTTTTAACAAAAATATTATTTTTATTCTCAACCATCACATTTAACCAAATGTACATTTTTTATTTCAACTCTTTCCTTTAGACCAAAATGTGAGTTTGACGCTACTAATATATATTGACAAAAATGTGAATTTTGACGCTACTAATATATATTGACAAAAGTGTGAATTTTGACGCTACTAATTTATATTGACAAAAATGTGAATTTTGACGCTACTAATATATATTGAAAAAAATCTGAGTTTTGACGCTACTAATATATATTGACAAAAATGTGAATTTTGACGCTACTAATATATTGAAAAAAATGTGATAAATAATATAATTTTCCATTTTAACAAAAGAATATTAAAAATATTCTTTTTAACTTTCACTAAAAATGAAAATTGTTTGTTAACTTTCAATACACAAACAAAAATGAATGTTTTCTTATTTTATTACAAAACAAAAATGAATCTTTTCTTTTTATTACAACAAAATGATTTTTTTTATTACAACTAAATGAATTTTTTATTTACAACAAAATGAATCTTATTTTTAATTACAACAAAATGAATCTAACGTAAGTGACATTTAAATTTTCATAACATGATTTCTAACATAAGTGACAAATTTGTATGTCAATTCTAATTTTAGCAAAAGTAACAAATTTGCATGCTAATACTAATTTTAACAAAAGTGGCAAATTCTAATATGTTAACATTAAAAATAACAAAGCCTATATTTCAAATGTAAATAAAAAAAACATTTTTTTTTCTTAATGTTGTTTTACTCTAATGTATAACATTTATGCAAAATGTATTTTATTTCTAATGAAAAATTCCATAACAGGAATGTATTTGATCTCTAATACAATATTTCATAATGATAATGAATTTTATTTCTAATACAATATTTCATAACAACAATGTATTTTATCTTGACCATAATCCAATTCAACCAAATTGACATCTTTATTTTGTCAATTTTAATGCAACAAAAATATTTCATCCAATCAACCAATCAGTATCAAACAATCAAATCACGTATATGTATAAAAAAAATTCATATCATGATGATAATCAATTGATTATAATTATATATAAAAATATAAAAAAAAGAAATCTCACATTGCTATTTATCTGAACAGTTCAGATCTGAATTTGACCAAAATTTGATATGCTCTTTTTCAGTTCTAGTCCATTCCATGTCGTAGTGCTCGAAAATACGAATCCAACGCAATCAGTTTCGTCAATTTCTGATTTGATACGAAGAAGTTATGGCATTTTATAACTTTGATTACCTTAATTAATTTATTAATTAATAATTTAAATTACAAATTACATCATTAGGCCGATTAACCCTTTCCTCCTTCTTCCTTCATCGTTGAATACTCTGTACGTTGCCAAACCCATCGTCACCGTGAAAGCTTCTGCACGTGCCTCAGACCGGACCACCATACTCCGATCAAGACCCACAACACAAACGCCGCCGACCACCTCTTCCTGCGCCCCAACCCCCATGCCACTCGCGCCCCCCTAGGACCCATGGACCACCCATAAACACAACCACTTCCCGGTGAGAATTCGCGAAATCCGTGAACCAAAACCCGATCTTAACCGTATGGATATGTAGATCTCTCCAAGAGCTTTGATTTGGTATATAATATGTTGAATTTCATTGAGCGGATCAAAAGTTATTGAGTCGGGAAGTTTTGAACGTTCGTGGCCATCGAATGAAAACGGCGGCTGTAGAAACAAATTAGGGTTTTATTTTATTATTTTAATAATAAATCTCGATTTTCGTGCTTTAAAGGTGGAATTTCGGATTGTCTCCAAATCAGGCCCAGTTAGTGTCAAACTTAAGGTTTTGACGCCTTCTGACGCGATGGGCTATGCCCCGTGGCCCAATTCTGAAGTCTGTTGCGTGTTTTATTAAAATTACAATATTAAATTAATAATTTAATTTCCACTGTATATTTAAATATGTCGGGGCCACATACGGACTTCGAAAATTCCAAAAAAATATATTTTTTGGCTTCCCATTGACGATACGGTTCCAACGAGACTATTTTCGTTGAATTCTGAGACTGTTCGAAAAATGACCTTTTTCAGGTCGATCAGTTTTAACTATAAACTGACAAAACGTATTATCTTCTGCCACGCTTACATACTCATTCGAAAAATTCTGGAAAATTAAACTTAGCCATAATTCGACATTCCGGTTCCAACAAAAGTGGTTTCGTCGAAAACCGAGGTCGTTTGTAAAATGACTATTTTAAGGGCTACATATTTAATATTAAAAATACATTTTTAAACAAATAATTTACGAAACTCAAAATATATAAGTGTTTACTGTTTTTAATGCAGAAATGTCATTCTGAACTCAATGGAAGTGGTTTCGGGTTCAAATTCCTTCGTATACAAAAAGTGGCATTTTGACCTTTATAAATTTCATAGCGACCTTTCTAAATTTTAAATTGGGGATAACTTTTGATTCCCGCTTTGAAATTTTAATTTTTCAGATTCGTTAGAAAGATATTTTTAAATAGATTCCAATATTTTTGGTTTCACTAAAATCCGTTAAATTTTGCATCCTGTACGGTCAGTCAAAGTTCAAGTTTGACTTTTCAAACTACCGCGTTATTTCTAATTCCTTTTATAATTAAAATTAAATTATTCATTCTAACTTCAATTTAAATCAATTTTTAGTCATTATTATTTTAAATAAATTGTTCTAAATATCAAAAGCTCATTAAAATTACTTAAAAATAAATTTTTAAATTTACCCCAAAATTCAGGGTTGTTACAATATGCCTAGAAATAACTGCTTGTTCAACAAATGCTTTATCTTAGACGTTTATTACACAGATGCTTGATATAATTACTTTGTTCAACAAGCGCCTGGATAGTTTGGAGATTCCGGAGCGAATGCCCTTGACATATGAATTATGCAGTGTTTGCACACTTTGTTGGCAAGCTTTTTGGGTGTAGATTTACAAATTTTGTAAATCCACCCTTTAGTTGGAGATACTCTTAAGAGGTGTAGGGGTGTTACAGTCCCCATGGATCTCCACTACATTGGGTTAATTTTGCTTAGGGATAGGTGCTCAGGGCAGACCTAGAACCCTGACCTCTTACCAGGCAGGGGAACGCCTTTCAACTGAGCCACTAACGTGGACACACACACGCGCACGCACACACACACACACACGCATACACACACACACACACATATATATATATATATACGCATATGCTATATTAAAGTTTGTATTGGAGCTTTTGTAGCTCTGAGAGCATCCACGTAGAGCTCAGAACTGAACCATCGCCTCTCTACAATTTTTTTTGATCTGTTTATACGTATCTTGTTTTCATTCTTAATTCTTTTTTGTAATTTGTATCTTTTAGCGCTTCTCCCATTCCTCTTGTCTTGTTTAAACCCTAGACGTACAATTTCCCCAACTATATATTCATTGAAATCATCTATTTGTAAAATAACGAGATCTGGATTATGATTGGAAAAGGAGGAAAAGGGCTTCTCGCAGCCAAAATAAATGCTGCCCACAAAAATAAGAAAGCTCCAGTCTCTTGATTTCCCTTGCAGGTCTTCCTAAATGTGTGGAATACTTGGACTCCTAAAAGTTTGACAACATAAGAAATAATTCAGATTGTTCACTTCGTTATCAGTAATTTAGACAATAGTGGATGACCTACTCCTTCTTTGCGTCCTAACCCTAATTAAATACGATTTGATTTGTTACCAACGCACTATTGACATCCTCATTATAGAATACTACTCTTCCTTCAAGTTTGCGATTTGTTCCTAAGGCATAAGAATTTCATCACGTCTAGGTGATATCTCTAGAAATTTTCCATGTTCTGCATTTAGATTCATGTTCAGCCAATTATTTCTCAAGCATGAATTATTGACACGAATTTTAATAGGTGAGAATCCCATGGTGTCTCACTATTTAGAATGATTTTTTTTAACTTAAAATAGTCTAATGTATAGCAAAATCATCTTCAATGGTCATCCTGTATTTAATTGATTTTTTTTTTGTGTGATTTCTGTGTGATGATATTGTTGAGTTGTTGTATCAAGATGTAAGCACTAAAAAAGGAGTAAATTTTGGGTTGGCTTTCTGCATTAATGATGTGACTGAAAAAAATGCATTTTCATAGTTTTATTTTATCATAAGCAACTAAGTTTAGTTGTTGAATCAGTGGCATTAACCTTACCTTGCAATAAAGTTAGTAGACATAAAATAATAAGTTCAGTTTTTGTGATAATTGAGCTATTATTTGTCGTGTAAATTTATATATCACTTAAACCATTCAACATATACAAATATGCTGCTTTGTATAAAAGTCATTTCTTCACTATTATATTTTTTTAGTTTAAATTATTTAACAATTGTGTTGACCCGCCTTTTAGCAAGGCAAACACCTCTTGGTTTCCCGACAATCGAAGTAATTAGGATTTGGGTATGGGCTCAGGAGAGCCCGGACATGCATGGTAGAAGAATGTAAACACACAAAGATGTGGGTATGAAAGATTTTGGATCGGTGGAACCCAGTTCGATCACTCAAAAACCATTAATTCATCGGATCGATCATCCTTGGGGTGGTGAAGCTCGAATCGAAGTAGCCACATCACCATATCATAAAGTGGTATTTCTAGATACACTAACTCGGTTCAACCATGTCGAACCGGATACTGGAGATAGCTTTAAAGACCTATTGATTTCCCTAAAAACACGTTCAACAAACTCCTACTGAACTGGATCGTATAATAGTGTCCTACGTCAAGCCGATCTAGACATTTTCATAACTCCTATCCATCCGGATCGAGCGCCACGTGGCTATGTCGAATTAGACTCTTGCACTATATAAATAGGTCGCCAGGGCCTCACTTCATTGGGATGAAACTCTAGCATACTGAACCGGACGTTGCAAGGCCATTTCAATTACTAATTTCACTCCTCTTCTCTAATTTCGTACATACAAAACAATTGTATCTTGTAATCTAAGATTATTAACAATAGATTATCCAAGTGGACGTAGACACATTGTCGAACCATTATAAATATTGCATGTCTCCTTTATTTTATTACTTTCTATGACTCTGGTCTGCTGTGATATTGTGACTTTCGGATGTTGGTCGTTGACGAACCAATCTCTAGGTCAACAAATATTGATCACGACCTATGATATTTAAATTGTTCATCTTTAATGATGTAACTTAGAAAAGAAAGTAACATTTTTATAGTTTTGTTTTAGCAAATTTCAACTAAGTTTAGTCACCAAATTAGTGGCATTTACCTTGCCTTGCAATAAACTTAGTTAGTAATTTTATTGGCAAGGACAAGCGATTTTTATAGTTATCTGTAACGTTGTTTTCATTACAACAAATAATGAGTAGAGTAGAATATAAGAGTTAAGAAAATTTCTTACCTGTTACAGGCATTTTCAAATATAAGAAACAATAAGAACTACATAGTAAGAACTAGCCATTAATCACGTAGGGTGTAATTTAGAATTGAAAATGCAACAAATACACTAAGAGTACAAACAAGCTGCTTAAGAAGTCACATATACAAACTAGTGTTAACAATCAAAGCCTAATTTCCAAATGCCGCTAGCAAGAATCCAATAGCAACCAGTCCTTAAAACAGTTGCAAGCCGTCTCCACACTTTACAAGTATAGTAAAGGATTGCAAACTAAGAATTGGTCAACTTTCTCATTGGCGAAGAAGAGCATCCGCCATCAGAGAAATGTAACGCTGAAAATACAACACATCCTCCTAAGTTGTTTCGTGTCATTCCCCACAACTAGAAGCGGCTTACGAGGTCTCGTAACTACAGACTCGACTTCTAGGTCTTCGTACCGATCCGGAGATACCACCACATTTGAATCATGCACAAACTTCTGTATAAATGAGGCATGGAAAACATTGTGCATACTCGACATCTTCTTAGGTAAATTCAATACATACGCAAGTTTCTAATCCACTCGACTATCGGAAACAGTCCAACGAATCTTGGAGCTAACTTAACTTTTCTTCTGAATTGAACAACATGCTTCAACGGTGAAATCTTCATGAAAACCATGTCACCAACGTCGAGCTCTAAATCCTTTCGACGCTTATCGACATAACTCTTCTAATGATCTTAATCCGCCCTCATTCGTTCCCGAACAACCCCGATGCAATCCGATATCTCTCTTATCATCTCAGGCCAAAGTATCAACTTATCTCCATTCTCTAACCAACATGCCGAAGAATTGCATGGTCTACCATACAACGCCTCATATGGTGCCATCCCGATGCTCGACTGGTAACTGTTGTTATGTGCAAACACAACTAGATGTAAATGGTCTTCCCATGATCCCCCAAAATACAATACACAAGCTCTAAGGCAATTTTCCAAAACTCGGTTAACTCTTTCAATTTGATCATCAGTTTGTGGATGACAAACTGTACTCAAACATAACTCGGTTCCCAAAGTTTCTTGCAAACTCTTCCAAAATCCACTTGTAAACAATTAATCTCGATCACTTACTATGCTCTTCGAGATATCATGGAATTGAACTATCCATTTTATATATAGATCATCCAACTTCGATGATGTCCTAGTCGATTTGACAGGAATATACCTTGCACACTTGGTCAAACGATCCACCATGACCCAAATGCCTTCATTTTCTGCCCTAGTTCTAGGTAATCCATCGATAAAATCCATCGATATCTACTCCCACTTCCATGCAGGAACTTCCAATGGCTAAAGCAATCCACTCGGCTACTTTTGTTCAGCTTTCACCAACTGACAGTTCATGCATTTGGAAATAAACTTTCCAACATCTCTCTTCATCCCTTCTTAGTAGTAGGCTCGCTTCATGTCCCGATAGATCTTGTTACCACTAGGATGAATCATCAACTTAGAGTAATGACATTCCCTCAAAACCTCATCCTTCAGTCCATCAACATAAGGAACAACCAGTCGTCTTTGCTTTCAAAGCCAACCATCTCGATTGAACTCGAATTCCTTATTCTCTAGTTCTAAACTTTGGATGATTTTGACGAGCTTTTCATCACGCCTTTGGATTTCGCCAATCCTATCAATGAGAGTAGGTCTCATCGATAAGCTTGCCAATATTTCAGGCTCTAATTCGCACCTAGGTCTGAAATCAAATCCAACCAAGTACTCAAGGTGCTTCCATTCCGAAAACATTGCTCCCAAGCTTGCATGCCTTCGACTTAACGCATCTGCCACTGCGTTACCTTTACCAGGATCATAGGGGACACCAAAATCATATGATGCCAGGTACTCTAACTACCATTGTTGCTGAAGATTCAAATCCTTCTCGGAGAAAAGACACTTCAACAACTTGTGATACGTAAATAGCTCGAATCAAACTCCCAACATGTAATGTTTCCACATCTTCAGAGCAAACATGATTGCTGCCAATTCCAAATCATGAGTCAGATAATTCCTCTCCTGCGGCTTCAGCTATCGACTGGCGTAGGCCATAACTCTATCCTTCTACATCAGGATTGCTCCAAGTCAAGTACCACATGCATCGGTGTATACCACCATCTCTTCATTCCCGCTTGGAATGGTCAAAATAGTAGCACTCATCAGTCTCTCTTTCAGGATTCCAAAAGCTTGCTCACACTTCGCATCCCATGTGAACACTTGATTCTTCTTCGTCATTCATGTTAATGGTGCATCTATCTTGGAGAAATCCTGGATAAAACGACGATTATATCCTGCTAATGCAAGGAAACGTTGTACATCCATTGTATTCTTAGATCTATTCCAGTCCTGGATTGCTGCCATCTTAGCGGGATCCACCACTATTCTATTTCCAGAAACAACATGGCCTAAGAACCTCACTTCACTCTTCCATAAGTGACACCTCGAAAACTTAGCTCTCAACTGACGCTTTCGCAAGATTTCCAAAACAACTCGCAAGTGCATCTTATGCTCTTCCTCATTCTGGGAGTAAACCAAAATATCATCCATGAACAAAAACACAAACTTGTTCAACTGATCTCTGAATACCCTATTCATAAGATCCACAAAATACGCTGGTGCATTGGTCAATCCAAATGGCATCACCAGCCACTCAAAGAAACCAAATTGTGTCCTAAAAGCAGTCTTCGGCGCACTATCCTTTGCCACTCTTAACTGGTGAAATCCCATCGCTAAATCCATCTGGGAAAACACCTTGGCCTCATGAAGCTTATTGAACAAGTCGTCTTCCTCAATAATGGACACTTGTTCTTCTTAGTCACCTTGTTCAGCTCACGATAATCAACACACAATCTCAAAGGTCCATCATCCTTGGTTGAAAGCACAATTGGTGCACCCCTTTCAGACACCCTCCTCCGAATGAATCCTTTTCCCAAAAGGTCACGTACTTGATCCTCCAACTCTGATGTTCCTTAGGCGCCATGCGCCTAAGAGGCATGACGATAGGTCTAGCACCTTCGACCAAATCGATCCTGAACTCAATCTCGCGATATGGCGACAACCCTTTGACCTCGTCAAAAACCTCATCAAACTCACTAGCGATCGACACCGATGAAAGCCTTCCGTGGAATCACAAACGAATATAAAAATCTTATAAAGACCTATGTTCTGACTTACACCGAATCACAACCATTCTCCCTTCCACATTCCCGACCGTCACCTCGAGCTTCTCACAGTCCACTTTAGTTGCATACCTTTGGAGCCAATCCATACACAAAATGATCCCAAACCCAGCGAAGTTTAAAACAAAGAAATCACACACAAAAGAGCAACCGTGACCCAATAACACTAGACAACGGCAAATCATACACAAACTAGACGAACGTCTACTGAATTAGTCACAACCAACTGTCTACCACAAATCTCGGGTTCTAAGCCCAAGAGGCATACAAGCTTATTGCAAATGAAAGAATGCGATGCTCTAGTTTAAAACAACCCTTGAATGGAAACACCCCTGATAGAAAGAGTACCTTGAACAACAACACTCTTCCCTTTCTCCTCCGCCATAGGAGCTATCGAATAAGATGGAACAACTTCCAAAGCATATGCCTTCACCATCTGCTTATCTTAGCTGGTTCCGGACAGTCCTTTTTGATATGCCCAGGCTTGCCACGGTTGTGACACTTCCTTTCAACTTTCGGATTCTTACAATCCATGAAAAAATGTCCCTTTTGTTGGCAGTTGTAGCAAGTCACTTCACTTTTCTGCTTCTTCTGACCATCTTTTCCTTTCTGTTGTTGCTGATTCCTCCTTTTGTCATTACCACCCTGCTGTGGTTTCAGTTCCTCTTTAGCTGCAACAACAGTCTCTTCCTTGGGAAACTCTCGTGCCTCAAAGCTTTCTCCATGATCTTCTCATAGGTGTCATCCAAATGATCAACCAGCTAATTTCCAAGGTATTTGTCCAAGCCCATGATAAAAATCTCATTCTTCTGTTAAGGAGTCCCTATATACGAACGAGCATACTTGGAAAAAGCTTCAAATTCGGAAACATATTCAAACACTGGTCGACCATTCTGCTTCAGCTTAACAAACCTCTTAAATAGACTAAACTTCAGGACAATAGAAATAATCTTCGTCTCGAACTTTACTATGAAATGATCCAACATGATCTCATCCTCTGGAGTCTATAGAGTGACAAAGTTCCACGAATCCATAACTTTGCCCTGTAGCAGCCTTGATGCAAGCTTCCTCTTAGTCGCATCATCATTGCCTAAGTCTTTAACTATCTGAATGCAAGTATCAAGCCACCCTTGACTCTCTATAATCGTCTCTGTTCCTTTGAACGACTTCCCTCATAGAGTAGTGAAGTCCTTGCACAGCTTTCCGAAGTCCATAACCCTAGGCACTAGCACCTAAGCCCCCACATCCACCGCAGTTGTATCTGGAGCAGGTACCCTCCTCATGATCGCTGCTACAATAGCCTAGAACATAGCTGGGTCATTTGGTATACCGCCATCTCCCCCTCCAGGAATAGTCTCCTCCCTAGTAGTATGTCTCGACGTTCGATGACTCATTCTAAATTTGAAAAATAGAATTATTAGTCCACATATGAGAATAACTGCAAATGGAGTTCAAGCGCTACTATACTATACACGATAATGTAGTATTCATCCATTAAAATTCTACAAATGCGTATCTCATATGTCTTTACGCTTATGAACTTTGGAAAGAATCGCTTAGCCAAAGCTCTAATACCAATTGTGATGACCTCCTATAGCTCCTGCACTTAACAAGAGGAATGATGCGCTGAAAGATGTGCTAGACAGCTGTGGAGATCATCAGGGTAGAATAACACAAGCAGAACCTATCGAATAACTCACAACGCAAGGGTATAATATAATAAAATATATACAATAATAGTGAAGCAGAAATGAGAAGAATCTTAAACTTTCATATCATCACGAAATATCCATAATCAAACTGGAATACATCAACAACATCTCTCACTATAAAGTCACTCAGAGTATCAACAGTCATAATAGTGGAAACAACTAATAGTAGATAGTAGGAAATAATACGCCAGCCTCATGCTCGTCGTCGCTCAGCAACATCGTCCTCATCAAGATCTATTACCTGTTATGTGCTACTCAATCTGTCCATTCAACACATGGATGAACAACCTAAGGTAATAAGAGGGAGACATAAAACCTTGAGTCAGACAATAGTCTAAATGAGAGATAAACAACTATCTAACATCATCCATAAAGTATATGAGAAATAGGCAGATCAATCATCCAATAAAGAAGAACCTTCGTCCATCTCCTCTACATCCGACAGTGATAGCCTTTACAACAATTGGTAGAGAAACAAATAATAACATTAATATCGACCAATAATCAAGCATAGACCGTCCTAATCGAGTTCGACTTCCCCCAAGCACAAGCCCTGAAGGCCTAAACCAACCTCAGACAAGCACCCAAGAAATATCTCCCTTGACGTCGGATAATCCACATAAGACAATACAAACAATAACATCCATGACTCTGGTTATCACCGCCTACCTTGCCTTGAAACCATCGTTAATTGTATGACTGGCCACGACATGCCATCTATCAAGGGCTAATGGTAACCCCGGTTCTAGCTAAACTCCATATTCCATTGTGACTTGTATGTTTTTACTACTCACGAAGACAACTAGGCCCATCATGACTTCCCAGGGTACACGATCTTTATCGAATCAGATCATAATAGGCGTCCCTATGATACCCCTGCTTTGAGCCCACTAGAATCTGTGACTAACGATAATCCCTCGGCCTTCATATCTCTAGTCGTCATCATCGACGACTATCCATAAGCTCAGATACCGTCTCGGACAACCATTATCCACGAGCTCAAACACCCTTGAGTCGTCTTCATATTCGTTGCATTCCATTGATCAAAGAACACTTCACAACACTTCGAACATTCTTTCTTGAATTCATGTCGAAGCTACATCCAACTTCGAACCAAAAATAAACATCATCTGGTCAATACCCATGAATCGCTCACGACCCATCAATGGGTCATTCATGATCCATCAATGATCGGTCATGATTCATGTTTCACACGTTAGTCCAATCCGACGTTAAGCCTTCGAACCGATCCATCAGATAGCGTGCGTGATACATCATGGGCCACTTTCCAATTAACCAAAATGTTTACGATCCACTTGAAGCGATCCATGCTAACTGACCAAGGCCGATCCGTCCTAATGCCTTACTCACCGATTCATCGTAGGTCGTTCTCCGATCCATTTTTTCAATGCATATTTTTCACGCGATTCATAGGTAGATCCCCCCCAAAAATCCCACATTGATCCATCGGCTTACCCTTGCCTGATCCATCAAATTTACAATGCGCCACCGGTCCATTCCATGAATTCCTATCACCGGTCCATGTCTTGAGCATCATAACGATCCATGCCACGTCACCAAATTTTGCCACCTATCCATCCAAGAAACCGATCCATCCCATTTCTTCCTTCCCTAGCCATGATCTATGCAAGCGACCGATCTATGCCACCCAATCCATTAAAATTCGAGGATGATCCATTACCAAACTCGATCAACATACATGTGATTTCAAACAACCATTCGACAACACAATCAAGCGATTATCAAATGAACACTAACACAACATTTAACCATCAACAATCATTAACACATCAATAATCATCCTACAATCATATAGAATTCACCAAATCACGATAAAACGATAAACAAATCAATATATGCATTTAAACTTGCATAAGCACAAGATTTCAACATTAACATATGAATTAACCGTTATAATCTTACTAGATTAGATCCCGTGGTGGTTCAAATTGAACATATACTTACCTCCATTAGATCTAGGTGAAAATAACTTGAAAATGATGAAAATAAGATCAAGCAACCCATATACTCGATTGAATCCGTGTGAGAGAAGCTTATCACTCACTAAGTCCACAAAATAGATTGAAAACAATGAATCTCAAATCCTGATAGCGAAGAACGATCTTCAAATCAATAAATTTGATGTGTTCTACCTTTCTTCGATGTTGATCTTCAATCTTCTAATGTATATTTAGGATTTTAATGGAGTGGAGATGTATTTGATTGAGCAAGGAGGATAACGAGCTCAACCAACCGAGAGAAATGAAGAAACTAAACCACTCTCCTTGCCTCTACCACTCTATTTATAGCCAATAGCCCATAGTATTAATGGGCCTCACTAATCAGCCTACTAATGACTAATTAGTCTGTCTAGAAAATGTGTAGCACTAAAACGACGACTCCTCCCAAATCGCTGAACCAAATCTTTAATGTGACCATTCTACGGAATTGGAAACATCATTTCCTTTCCAGTGAAATTGATCTGAGCACCTGATTCGATCCTAGTAAAAAATTATTCCCTATACAAAACTGATAGGGGCAAAATAGTTACGACTAAAATTCATAAAAATTATGTATATGTCTCACATCCCCATAAAGAACCTATCAAAATATAAGAATGATACCACCCTTGGGGAATTAAATAAAATTATTTTATGATCTCCAATACACAAAATGGCGACCGTTACAAAATGTTGGGAAACAACCGCATGTTCAACAGACGCCTGATATAAGGTGTTTGTTCAACAAGTATCTGGATAATTTTGAGATTCCAGAACGAATGCCCCTGAAATCCAAATTATGGGGTGTTTGCACACTTTGTTGGCAAGCTTTTGGGTGTAGATTTACAAATTTTGTAAATCCACCCTTTAGTTGGAGAAGCTCTTAAGAGGTATGTGGTGTTACAGTACCCTTGGATCTCCACTACACTGGGTTAATTTTGCTTGGGGATAGGTGCTCGGGTTAGGCCTCGAACCCTGACCTCTTACCAGGCAGGGAAATGCCTTTCCACTGAGCCACTAACGCGGATACACACAAACACATACATACATATATATATACCCATATGCTTTATTATAGTTTATGTGTGGAGCTTCTGTAGCTCTGAGAGCATCTACGTTGAGGTCAGAACTGAACCATCTCCTCTCTGCAGAAATGATTTTGATCTGTTCATATGTATCCTATTTTCATTCTTAATTCTTTTTTGTAATTTGTATCTTTTAGCGCTTCTCCCATTTCTCTCGTCCCGTCTAAACCATAAACATACAATTTGCCCAACTAGATATTCGTTGAAATCATCTATTTATAAAATAATCAGATGTGGATTATGATTGGAAAAGGAGGAAAAGGGCTTCTCGTAGCCAAAATAAGTGCTGCCAACAAAAATAAGAAAGCTCCAACTCTCGATTTCCCTTGTAGGTCTTCCTAAATGTATGGAATACTTGGACTCCGAAAAGTTTGACAACATAAGAAATAATTTAGATTGTTCACTTCATTATCGGTAATTTAGACAATAGTGGATGACCTACTCCTTCTTTGCATCCTAACCCTAATCAAATGCGATTTGATTTGTTTCCAACACACTGTTGACATCCGCATTATAGAATACTACTCTTCCCTTCAAGTTTGCGATTTGTTCCTAAGGCATAAGAATTTCATCACGTCTAGGTGATATCTCTAGAAAATTTTTACACTCTGCATTTAGATTCATATTCAGCCATTTATTTCTCAAGCATGAATTATTGACACAAATTTTAATAGGTGTGAATCCCATGGCATCTCATTATTTAGAGTGAAAATTTTGTCTTGGTTAAAATAGTCTCTTGTATAGAAAAATCATCTTCAATGGTCATCCTCCAATTAATTGATTTTTTCGTCTATTATTTCTGTGTGGTGATATCATTGAGTTGTTGTATCAAGATGTAAGCACTAAAAAACGTGTAAATTTTGGGTTTGCTTTCTGCGTTAATGATGCAAGTGAAAATAAAATGCATTTTCATAGTTCTAATTTATCATATAGCAACTAAGTTTAGTCATTGAATAAGTGGCATTAACCTTACCTTGCAATAAAGTTAGTAGATATAAAATAATAAGTTCAATTTTGCGATTATTGAGCCATTATTTGTCGTGTAAATTTATATATCTCTTAAACCATTCAACATATGCTTTGTATAAAAGTCATTTCTTCACTATTATATTTTTTATATAAATTGTTCAACAATAGTGTTGACTCGCCTTTTAGCAAGGTTGACACCTCTTAGTTACCCGACAATCAAAGTATTTAGGATTTGGGCATGGGCTCAGGAGAGCCCAGACATGCATGGTTGAAGAATGAAAACACTCAAAGATGTGGGTATGAAAGATTCCGGATTGGTGGAGCCCAGTTCGATCACTCAAAACCCTTAAATTCTTCGGATCGATCATCCTTGGGGTGGTGAAGCTCGGATCGAAGTTGCCACATCACCTTATCATAAATTAGTATTTCCAGATACACTAACCCAGTTCAACCATGTCGAACTGGATACTGGAGATAGCTTTGAAGACCTATTGATTTCCATAAAAAACGTTCAACCAACTCCTACTGAACTGGATCGTACAATACGTGTCCTACGTTGAACTGATCTAGACATTTTCACAACTCTTGTTCATCTGGATCGAGTGCCACTTGGCTATGTTGAATCAGACTCTTGCACTACTATAAATAGGTCGTCAGGCCTTACTTCAATGGGATGAAACTCTAGCATACCGAACCGGATTTTGCAAGGCCATTACAATTACTAATTTCACTCCTTTTCTTACTTTCTTTCGTACAAATCAACTGTATCTTGTAATCTAACTTATAAACAATAGATTATCCAAGTGGACGTAGAAACATTGTCGAATCATTATAAATATTGCATGCCTCCTTTATTTTATTGCTTTCTGTGATTGTGATCTGTTGTGATATTGTGACTTTCGGATGTTGGTCGTAGGCGAACCAATATCTACGTCAACAAATATTGATCGATGCCCATGATATATAAATTGTTCATCTTTAATGATGTAGCTTAGGCAAGAAACTAATATTTTTTATAGTTTTTTTAGCAAATTCCAACTAAGTTTAGTCACCAATTTAGTGACATTTACCTTGCCTTGCAAAAAAGTTAGTAATTTTATTGGCAAGGACAACCGATTTTTATAGTTATCTGTAACAGTATCTTCATTACAACAAATAATGAGTACAGCAGAATAGAAGAGGTAAGAAGATTTCTTACCTGTTGCAGGCATTTACAAATCATGGAAACAATAAAAGCTACCTAGTAAGAACTAGTCATTCATCACGTAGGGTGCAACTTAGAATTGAAAATGCAACAAATAAACTAAGAGTACAAACAAGTTGCCTAAGCAGTCACATACACAAACTAGTGTTAACAATGAAAGCCTAATTTCCAAGCGCCGCTAGCAAGAATCCAACAACAAACAGTCACTTAAAACAGTTGCAAGCAGTCTCCACACTTTACAAGAATAATAAAGGGTTGCAAACTAAGAATTGGTCAATAACAACCAGTCGTCTTGGCTTTCGAAGCCAACCATCTCGATCCAACTCGAATTCCTTATCTTTTGGTTACAAACTTTAGATGATCTTGTTGAGCTTTTCGTCACGCTTTTGGATTCCGCCAATCCTTTCGATGAGAGTAGGTCTTATCGATAAGCTTGCCAATATTTCAGGCTCAACTCGCACCTAGGCCTGAAATCAAATTCTGCCAAGTACTCAAGGTGTTTCAATTCCGAAAACATAGCTCCCAAACTTACATGTCTTCGACTTAACGCTTCTTCCACTGCGTTACCTTACCAGGATCATAGGGGATACCAAAATCATACGATGCCAGTAATCCTAACTACCGTTGTTGTTGAAGATTCAAATCCTTCTCGGAGAAAAGATACTTCAACGACTGTGATCCATAAACAGCTCAAATCGAACTCCTAACGAGTAATGTCTCGACATCTTCGGAGCAAACATGATTGCTGTCAATTCCAAATCATGAGTCGGATAATTCCTCTTGTGCGGCTTCAACTATCGACTTGCGTAGGCCACAATTCTACCCTCACCATCTCTTCATTCCCGCTTGGAATGGTTAAAATAGGAGCACTCATTGTCTCTCTTTTAGGATTCCAAAAGCATGCTCACACTTTGCATCCCATGTGAACACTTGATTCTTCTACGTAAATCATGTTAATGGTGCAGCTATCTTGGAAAAATCCTTGATAAAATGATGATAATATCCCGTCAATCCAAGGAAACTACGTACATCCATTGTATTCTTAGGTCTATCCTAGTCCTGGATTGCTGCCACCTTAGCGGGATCCACCGCTATTCCATTTCCAAAAACAACATGGCCTAAGAACCTCACTTCACTCTTCCAGAAGGGACACTTCGAAAACTTAGCTCTAACTGATGCTTTCGCAAGATTTCCAAAACAACTCGCAAGTGCGTCTTATGCTCTTCCTCATTCCGGGAGTAAACCAGAATATCATCTATGAACACAAGCACAAACTGGTTCAACTGATCTTTGAATAACCTATTCATAAGATCCACGAAATACACTGGTGCATTGGTCAATCTAAACGGCATCACCAGCCACTCAAATAAACCGGATGGTATACTAAAAGTAGTCTTCGGCGCACTGTCCTTTGTCACTCTTAACTGGTGAAATCCCGTCGCTAAATCCATCTGGAAAAACACCTTAGCCTGAAGCTGATTGAACAAGTCGTCTAACCTTGGTAATGGATACTTGTTCTTCTTAGTCACTGGTTTGGCTCACGATAATCAACACACAATCTTAAAGATCCATCAGCTTGGTTGAAAACACAACTGGTGCATCCTTTCAGACAAACTTGAAATGACCTAGACTTCCTCGATCCCCGAAGAGGCGGAAGAGCCCGAATTGCTTTGAGTACACAACGCATCATAACACAAACACTAGAATATTTCTTTGCTATTACAACAATTTACATCAGAGTACAAGAATATCAGAGAATAAATTACAAAGCAGCGGAATTTTAAATGTATAAATACAATGTATAACATAAATACATCAGTTACCATAACTGAAAGAAATACACGGATACAATGCTTTCTGAGTGTTGCCACAGCTATAATCCAGGATCCTGGGAAAAGAAATATCTGCAAAACCAAAACTACTGACTGCCCATGTGGAAAATATGAGCATCCAGAGTTTAGGTAGAAACAATAAACTCCGAGTTAATCATGGGACTCGTGTGAGAACCTAAAACAGTTATTAAACTTTAATTTAAAAATTAAGTAATTCACGGGACCACGCCGTATGTCACGGAATGGGTTTATGCCTTGTGAATACCAAAGCTTTTAACAAAACGATTTATAAACAATGCAATGCTTTTCGGAAAAATGAAGCTATTATAAGACTTAGGTCCCATCACATAATGCAACACAAGCCGTAGGATAGAGTTTTACCTTATAATAGCCAAACATGGTTGATATGTTTTAAAACAAATCATTTTGATATTATTATAAGTGCATAGTGTCAAAACAACTTCAAATATAAATGTATCAATCATAGACAACATAAGTACCATATATTATGCCGCCATACATAGGTTTACAACTAAAACTGCATGATGTCGTATTGAAAATTGGATTTTCAGCATGAACCAAGGCAAGGGATCTTCCTTCTGATTCGATACATTCTAGCCCGTGCCTCAGGATACAGCCGCAATTGCACCTGGGATCTGGCAGGGCCGGTCCACACTTAATTTAGCGGATTAGCAATCCCTGAACAATATGTTTCCGTGTCCTATGGGGCATAAAATCTGGTCAGTCTGTCGACCATCAAGAGCCACTAGGGACTCAAATCTGAGGTACCTTGCTTTCCAACATCCACATAAGTAAAATGTCTAGGCTCCAAACCATAACATCACTCCCAGCTAGAAAGAAACGCATGCCTTCCCTGCAGTCCCTCATCCCGTTTCTGGTTTATACCGAGGTGTGAAGCTTGCGAATTAACGCTACGCACAAAGCTATGCTAATTAAAGCTATATTTTGATCATCATCCACAAGACTCTGCTTTTCAACAAAAGCGTTGATCATTTGCATCTTAACATGCCACATTGTCAATCCATACCATACCATTGATTTCCGCCAACATATAACATCTAAGCTCATACGCCTCAGAGAAGGGTGTTAATCAAGAGAATACATTCTCCGCCACCAAAAAGATATATATTTAGCAGAGATCAACAAATATAGCACACAATACAATGTCAGACATAATCCATTTACAAGTCTGTTCTGGGTCTGAATGAAACCGAAGACACCTTATTCCTCGTCCCATATATCCAATATAGGAGAGAGATCCTCGCATATCCAGTCGATCGCCAAGTACGTTTGGACGATCACCACTCATTACCTTGTCTTGGGCGATCAGCCCAATCAAGACATCAGTAATCATCCATTCGATATGAAGATCTCCGGTCTTCAACCACCCTCTGCATCGTCGACATTTAATCGTCGCAACAGTTATTCAGAATGGGATAAAATCGGTCTTTCCAAATAACTCGCGCATGTTATAATCAAGTGGTAAATAAACACATCTTACGCCTCATTCCAATCCATAATATTCTTGTTTCAAATATTCACATCTTTTAGGGAAAGGTTCCCATTAATTTTATCAAAGATAAATTCTTTTAAACTTATTCTTTAATCTTCGTTTAAAAACCATTTCCAAAGAATTTATTTTATCCTTTAACAATTTTAAACCAGGTTTATTAACTAGTCGGGATTATCGAGCCTTACCGAAGTAATCATTTTTTTTATTAATCCCAATCCCAACCTATTCATCCCATGGAGCAAAATTGGTGGTACTCCATATTTAACACCCATGGTGTTATCGGTAAATTTATTTACCATTTCACGTTTCAAATCTAATTAAACATTTGACTATCGCCTGGAGTAAAACTGGTGGTACTCCATTCTCGACCAATTCATGAATTCGGTAAATTTAACGAACTCATTCACTTTCCAATCTAATTAAAGATTCATTAAAAACTTCAACTTGATTTTAATCTCCAAATATCATTACTTTTTAATTATTCCATTTTAGGAAAATTAATTCTGTCTTTAACTGGGTTAAAGAACCAATGTCATTTAAAACACTGTTCATGATAAACCCAAAATACACTTCCGTTAACTATGGAATCTTTACGGAAAATAGATCAATATATAATCGATATAAATTTCCGTATCAGACTAATAATATAAATAGAATAACGACAAAGCCTTTTAAATTCCATATATCGTAACAGTCTTCCTTTACAGAAGCTTATCTCGATTATTTCCAAATCGAATTCTATTCAATTCCAATTTGATGTATTAAATTGGAAAACTTTACTTTGGAAATTTTCCATTAAATCTTAATAAAAAGATTTATAAATTTCAAATCATATCTTCAATGTTAATTGGGTTTTAATAACAAATGTTATTTAAAACATCGTTCATAATGAACCCAAAATCCTCTTCCATTTAATTCCAATTTATAATTATAAATTGGAAATTTTCATTTATCATAATTAAAAGATTTATTCTTTTCTCTCCGGGGTTTAAGAACAGTGTTATTAAAGACGCCATTCATGACAAACCCCAAAATCCAATTTGATATTAAATACAAGGCTCTAGATAGAAATTACATTGGCCTATATTCAATATCAAATTTTGAAACCAACAGATATCGTATTGGGAATAATGATATCTTTATCTTCCAAATTCTTCAACAATATTCGTATAATCACGGAATCCAATATCGAAATATTCCGAAGATTATTTCCATTTAAATCCACTCTAATTCATACATTGGAAAACTCTGGTTATATTAAAACCATTTTTCAATCCAGTTTATTTATTTCAAAACATTGGATTATTATTCTAGTTAATAGCTAGTTCATTCAGATAAAAAATCTTTTATCTTTTCAAATATGGAATTTTTCATCCAAAATCTTTCCAAATCATTTATTATGAATTTACACAAATTTTCCATATTTTTAATAATTTTATTAAGCTCCGTACAGTTGGTTTCCAATAACGGCCACTGAACTGCATCCATAGCGACCTTTTCTGAAATCGATTTGGACGTAATTTGTAACCAACTATTCAAATTTAATCTCATATATTCATTGGAAAGATCTTTTTGATACAAACCCAATGGTTCTGGCATTAGGAGAATCCGACGGTCGGATCTCCCGTTACATCAATTTGAAGTTAATGGTTGAAATTCGTGAACAGTTGCTACGCGGCGCATTCTATTCAAACCATGTATATAATATATATTTCGTCCATTTCCTTTTTAAAACGTATTTTATAAATCGTTTATAAATTCGTTTTAATACGATTTCCACTTCATTTTCAATTTTAAATTAAAATTGAATATATCATATCATTATAATATTAAAATGATAATATTTTCAAAATATATGATTTTGAAATCCATTTCTTTTCGATATTCATTATAAAATGAATAAAATCGACGGAAAATTCCATTCGGGTAAAAATGGCAAATCTCTACTTCACTCGGCTTCATATATTCATTTCAGTGATGGATATTTCTATATTTTTGTGTCCATCCAAAATCGGACATCAAAATCATATTTTGATTCTTCACTGAATATTATTTTAAAATATTCGTTATTTATGAATTGGAATCAGACTCAATCAATTACCATATAATTTTATTAATATGGTTTCACATGTATTCAATCAATAATGATAAATAATCGTTTACATTTAAACATCATCCAGAGTGCATTCTACAATTGTATAAGCGTTAAAAATAAATAAATAATGCTCATCACAGTCTGTAAACCCATCGATTGACATACCACTAAATATTGGGATCGGTGTATGTCAAATATCATCCTAACACCCATGCGGGGTTTTCAAACAACAACAGTCGATTCAAATTGGTTAATAAATTTAACCAATTTCAATTTAATTCGAATTATTTGAGAAGATCCATCGACCTGAGACGAAGAGAAAGGTCTATCTATTTTCTTTAGTTATTCAGTTAAACGAATGATTCGTTATTGGAGCAGATAGCAACAACCGTTTCATCGGACATGCGTATTTTTTCTTTTTCGATGGATTTCCATGGTTTCATTAATGGAAATTCTTTGATGTAGTGAGTAATAGGCTCTGGTTGTTCACCATTCAAGAATTCTTGTTTAGGCAGTTCATGTCATCCATACATAGTGTTTTGATCTAAGATTTCAATTCTTCCATGCTTCAGCTAAGAAAATTAGCGAAACTAGTTCAGTTTTTTGATAGACATATAATTGATGGAATGATAAATGGGATTGGTGTTATTAGTTTATTTATAGGTGAAGGAATATTTTCTAATTAGCCAATTTTCCCTGTTTAAGTTATAAATGGATATTTATAATTTAATTTCAACTACCACATTAATGCTAACATTATTTTTAAAATGTTAATCATTACAATCACAACACAATACAGTCAGTTAAATCATCCATGGTTTGCAAACAACAGTGAATGCGAGCTAACAGGCACCGTACAACATTTTTGATGATTAAAACAGATAAAAATCAATACTGGCAATTTCTATACATTTACAGTTATAAAATAAATTAAATAACTGTACAAATATTTTAGTGAGATAATTCTCACATTCGTTTCCACTCCGCCATCCTTTATCTAAATATTGTATTTAACAAAATTAAAGAGATGTTTATTTTTTTCAGAAATTCCAGCTGCCTCCATTTCCGTTCTGGCCAGTTCCATGTTGTAGAGTTTGTTGTCACGATTCCAACGCAATTTGAATCATTCGATTTCGTCTCTGTTTGAACAAGTTACAAGGTTTTAAACTTCTAAACAATTAATTAAACAATTAACTAAATTAATTAAATAAATTTTCCCTTTTCCTTTTATACCCTCTTCTCCTTCACCGTTCTAGGAAGCGAAAAACTCGACCGCTTGAACCCCTCCACGCACGCTCCCCAAGACCTCCGACCTCTAACCAGACACGTCCACGTTGTATCCCCGACTTCCCTTCATCACCGCCTATGACGCCAGGGAACTCGAACTCCCCTTTCCTCAGAAAACGCGCTCGAAAACAGCACGTTCGAGCTTAAAATGCTCCCGATCCATTACACTATAAACGATCAAATTCATATAGAATTAAAGGTCTTTAAAATCTCTACAATGTTTGCTTTGATTTCACGATTTGATTCGCTGTAATTTGGAAGAAAAAGGGGGAATTAAATCGGAGCAGTTTTGGCTGTTGGTTTCTAAGAATGCGGCTGCTGAAAATTTTTGCCCGTGGGGATAGGGTTTTCACTCATCGCTATTTACAGATATATTATATTATTTTAATCAATTTTAATGTCAAAATTGCCATGAACTCCAAATGAATCTTAACGACTGACGTTCCTAGCCAAATACCCCAATTCTGGACATAATGGAATATGTTTCGTAAGCCAATTCTTCTGTTTCAATCGGTTTTCATCAAGATTAAAATATAAATTAATATAACGACCAATATTGAATTTGAACGTACATTTTAATTTACTGGGGCCACATACTGACTCCAAAAATTATGAATATTGAAATCTAGTAATGTTTTGATGATACGGTCCTAACAAAACTAATTTCATCGAATTTCGAGACCGTTTGAAAAATGGCCTTTTTCCAGTCGATTAAATTCAAATTGAATTTACCAAATGCATTTATATTTACCATGCTCACATATTAATTTCGAAAATTATGAAATTTGAAACCTAATAGTAATTTGACATTCTGGATCCAACAAAAGTGGTTTCGTCGAATACAGAGGCCGTTTGCAAATGGCTATTTTTAAGGGCTATATATATTACATATATATATATTCCATAGCGACTATTTTGAGTTTTAAACTGGACATAACTTATAGTTTATAAAAGTGAAATCTCAATTTCTTACATTTATTAGAAAATTACAGTTCAAAATATTCCAATGTTTCTTTTTTCATTCAATTCTGATTTATATTGAATTTTGTATATTCAATTGAAATTTAAAATCGAATTTTCAAACTACCACGTCATTTCAGGCTCGTTTTATAATTAAAATAAATTTATACATTCTAACTTCAATTTAAATAAATTTTAAATCGTTATTATTTAAAATAAATCATTTTAAATATTCAAAACCCATTAAAATAGCTAAAATTTATTTTTTAAATTGGTTCAGAAATTCCGGGTTGTTACAATCTCCCCCACTTAAAATCTTTTCGTCCTCGAAAAGGAATGGAGCTGAAAGCTGTTTAACTAACCAACTCAACTTTCATTATTCAACTTTTCAGTTTCTAAGAACTCTCTAATTTCTCAAAAATTTGGCAAACACCTGAAATATCTGAAAAATTTCGCCATTGCCTCCTTTGTACGGGCTGACCAATAAAACCACAACTTGCCTCACAAGGCCCTCATCAATCAAAAAGAAAAAGCCAAGCGGTTTGCCAATCGGCTCATAAAATCATCAAACCTAATGAATATAGTAAACTTGTACCTATTTGTCGGGCATACAATTTTATTCCTCTTCTTAGCTTCCATGCTATGACCTGTTCAACATATATAAATGTACATATATCCAGTTGCAATCAATTTTGAATTTAATTCAATATGATATTCTATTTGGCTAAATTTACCTCTCATTCGCTTATTGGTTTGATCATTCCAAAATTTTAATTAGTTGAACTAATAATCACACATCACAACTAGCAATCAATTAGTTGATTAACTTTTCAAATATATAACTTCTATATATATTCAAAATCATATTTTCAATGCCGAATCACAAACAATAGACCCCAACTAAGTTTTGTTCTCACACTAGTCAATTGGAAATATATAGATATCCCACTTTCGAAACTCGAACATAAATACTAATGATGCTACAACGATCATCAGGATCATCTCCGGGCGAGTAGAGGGTGATTCTATATCTATCTAGTATATTTAAGACTTCGTATAAACGTTCGCGAGACGTATATGCAAAATCTTCTTCTCGATAGTCCAGAATCTATTAAAATAAAATACTCAAGTAAGTTTAGTAAGATATATTTTTCAAAATTAAATTCATTTTTAATAAATAATACTCTTCAAATTCATTCCAGGGCATTATTAACCATATCTTTAACAAGTCATTCTCATAGGATATTACTAATCCTATCTCCGATGAACTCTTTCGCTCAGTTCTTATGTGTCTTGTTCTCTAGCTTTATAAACCAAAGCTCTGATACCAAACTAAATCGACCTTGACTTCCCCGATCCCCCAAGAGACGGAAGAGCCCGGATTGCTTTGAGAACACAACGCATTACAACACCAGAACATTTTTTTGCTATTACAACAATTTACATCAGAGTACAAGAATATCAGAGAATAAATTACAAAGCAGCGGAAATTTAAATGTATAAATACAATGTATAGCGGAAATACATCAACTACCACAATGGAAAGAAATGCACGGATACAAAGCTTTCTGAATATTGTTCCAACTGTAATCCAGGAACTTGGAAAAAGAAATATCTGCAAATCCAAAACTACTGACCGCCTGTGTGGAAAATATGGGCACCCAGAGTTTAGATAGAAACAATAAACTCCGAGTCAGTCATGGGACTGGTGTGAGAACTTAAAATAGTTATTAAACTTTAATTTCAAAAGTAAGTAATTCACAGGACCACATAGTATGTCACGGAACGGGTTTACTCCATGTGAATACCAAAGCTTGAAACAAAACGATTTATAAACAACATAATACTTCTTGGAAAAATGAAGCTATTATAAGACTCAGGTCCCATCACACAATGCAATGCAAGCCGGATGGTCGTGTTTTACCTTATAATAGACAAATATGGTTGATATGTTTTAAAATAAATCATTTTGATATTACTATAAGTGCATAGTGTCAAAACAACTTCAAATATAAATATATCAATCATAGACGACATAGGTACCATATATTATGCCGCCATACATAGATTTAAAACTAAAACTTCACGATGTCGTATTGGAAATTGGATTTCCATCATGAACCAAGGCAAGGTATCTTCCTTCCGACTCGAGACACTCTAGCCCATGCCTCAGGATTCAGCCATAACTGCACCTGGGATCTAACAGGGCCGGTCCACACTTACTTGAGTGGATTGACAATTCCTGAACAATACGTTTTCCGTCCCTATGGGGCATAAAATCTGGTCAGTATGTCGACCATCAAGAGCCACTAGGGACTCAAATCCGAGGTACCTCGCTTTCCAACATCCACATGAGTAAAATGTCTGGGCTCCATACCATGACATCACTCTTAGCTAGAAAGAAAGGCATGCCCTCCCTGCGGTCCCTCATCCGATTTCTGGTTCGTACAAGGGTGTGAAGCTCGCGAATTAATGATATACACAAAACTATGCTAATTAAAGCCGTGTTTTGATCATCATCCACAAGATTATGCTTTTCAACAAAAGCCTTGATCATTTGCATCTTAACATGCCACATTGTCAATCCATACCATATCATTGATTTCCGCCAATATATAACCTCTAAGCTCGTACATCTCAAATAAGGGTGTTAAGCAAGAGAATAAATTCTCCGCCACCAAACAAATATGTATTTAGCAGAGATCAACAAATATCTTATATTATAATGCAAAATCTCAGGTCAAACAGTCAAAGTGAAGCCTTTTTTGGTTTTTCTAAAATAGCCTCTTTCCACCGCTTTCTTAACTAGTTGCATAAGGATATTTCCGTCATTCTAAGAGGCATAGTGGCAAGTAATCATGTCTCCACGTTTTTGTCCATTTCTCTCCGGTCGTTTCTTCAATTTTTGTCCTATTTTTCTTCTCCGTCTTCCTAATCTAAAAAATGACAGACCCTCTCGCTTCCTCTAATGGCATTAAAAAAAAATGGTAGCTGCTATGAATTTACACTATATGTCATAATTCTTCTTGATTTGTCTCCACTTTAACTATTTCCTTTGTACTTCGTCCTATTTTAGCAGATCCCCTTTACGATTCGCTTGTTTCACTTTCGATTTTATGAAAATATAAGTGATGAGTGGACTGTGATCAAGTTAACATTCTAATCAGGTTTTGTCCCTCAGAAGAAGAGATGGAGCTTCTAAAGGTTCCTTTTTCCTTTTTTAACAACTTGGTTTCTCAGTTTTCTCTTTTGCTTAAACTTGCATTTATTTTTATTTTTTATTTTTTATTTTTTATTTTTAATGTTTTCGATCCTTGAATTCTTAGGGTTGCACAAGGGATATGAAAAATCTTGGATCGTGTGAGCAGGTAGATAATCGTTTGTTTACAGTTTTGAGAACCCATTGCTATGATATGCAAGATCCCTACATTTCATAGTTTAGTGCAACAACTGTTATTTATTTTGTCGGTTATTTCCATGACATGATAATTTGATATTTGCAACCATATTGTATGCCTATAACTCAGTTTGGAATTTGTATTGTAGTTTTTTCTGGAGTTGATGAAAGATCCTACATTTGAATCAAAGTTAAATTCATTTCTTTTCAAGATTAGTATTCTGCACAGATTAGAAAGCTTATGTTCCTATTAACATATGTGCATGAAATGGGTTAAAAAAAATTGCTTCCCCCTCCCCCAGGGACTACAGGTCTTGGATAAAACTGCTTATCATTTACGAAGCCAACGAAGAGGTTACACGAATTCTTCTTCAGTTATTCTATGAATGTCATCAAGGCAGTAATGGTTTTGGCATTTCAGATTCAGAATTTTGATCAACTACGGGCAATTATGAAGAGAAATATCTTTCTTGGAAATACATTGGATCAAGGAACTTCAAGAGGTAACCATCAAAACTACCTTCTCATAATTGTGGTACCAGCCACAATGGAAAGTGTAATTTATATTTTACCTAATTTTTTTTAATGCACTTCCTATGAGTAAAATATATCTATTCTAATGAAGTTTCTCTTAATTGAAAGATTGAATCATTCACACATTTACTGTAACCAATTATGAGGACACCAAAAATCAGACCAATTTCCCAAGGAATTTGAGGTTACTTTGATTTGGGATAACTCAAATACTTAAACTATGCAAACTCAACATTTGGTTTTCTTTTGAACAGTATTGAAACTTGCATATACTCGGGCAATAAATAATAAAATGACACTTATGCGTTGTCTATGTAAGGTATAAAATGTGTGCACTCATTCATATGGTTCCTTTTGGTTTATTATAGAGTTTCATTCTCAAACATAGTTTTATGTAATCAGCATATAACGGGTATATTGATTTTTATATCAGATAATGATACTCCTCGAATTTCTCCCAAAGATGTTGTGGAACAAAATTCGACCACCTGTTCCTTTATGCACAATTCATTGTTTTTTGCATGGAGATAGCTAATTAGCTCGGTTCGGATTAGAATGATCGAAATATTCATTGTGTACAAATATTTTAGAGCCTGGAAAGTATAAATGACTAAATAGTTTTTTTTTCCTTTTTGGACCAAAAATATTATTTTGATTCGACACTATATGATTTTTATCCATATACTTTGCACTCTTTTTCTACGGTGGTTTGATGTACAATGAAAGTACTCGCTTCCCCTCAATCCGTATATAAGATACCTAGGAAACACACCATTTTTCCTAGCAATACGGTTATATTTATGATTTTATTTTTCCGCTAATAGGCTATCTTTTCATCAAGCATGAACATCCAAAGCTTTCTAATGTGCAGCTCTATCACTTTTATTATGCACGTCCTCCATTAATATCACTGCATGTATCTGCTCTTCTATGTAACTAATTGTATTCAATAACTGCATTAAGACTATAAAAAGATCGCTGAAAAAATGCTAAAGCAAACAAAGAAAAGGTGAAAAATAAAAGCAATTGGAAAAGGAGATTTCTGGATCTTGAACAACCATTAAAAGATGAAATATTTGTTTTTTTCGATTGTCTTTACGTTCTTTCAAAGTTGGAACTTAGTTTCTGTTTACACCAAAAAACTTATTTTCTTTTTGATTCGATAATATAAATCTCATTCTTGCTAATTATTCCGATTTTAGATTCTAATCTTCTGTCGCCTAAAACAAGGCCTAATGAGCTCCGAGAATTCTCCTTTTTGAAATTGTAAACATGGTGCATTAGATCTATTTGCAATCACAGAACATTGCCTCATCGGTAAACCTGACGAAAGCGTTCGATTGAAGAATAAGAGAAATGAACTATAGGACTTGATCAGTAAAGCTTCAAAGATGATGATGGAAAAAATCTTATAAGCTTCCTTTCCCCTGTTGAAAACAAGAAATTCATCATGGTGCACGGACATGTAGGAATGCATTAGCAACCATTGGTGACCTCTCAAAGATGAAGTTTAAGATCTGATAGACAAGTTCGGTTTTTTTACAATTCAACATATTACAAGGGTACAAATATAACCAGAGAAATCCTTACTCGGCTTACTTGATTGGCCTGAAATTTCTATTTTTTTCTTTGAATTGATATACCTTAATGCTAATTCTATATATGTAAGATCGGCAGGTAAGATAATGATTCAGGTGGTTCTAACAAGTTGTACATAGATATACATACTCAGGTAAGGTGTTATTTTTCACTACTATATTTTTTTACTACCTTCATTTACATTGCTTTTTACTCACCACTCCATAAACTACAACCTTCACATTAAAAAATCATTTACATTGGATGTTAACCTCATGATTCCAATATAAAGTAAGAAGAAATTGAAGCAATAACTTTATAATGTGAATGGGTCGATATCTATAACGAATTAATTCCCTGGCTTTGACCTCGCTACTTTTAATTTAATCAAAGCTTTTTTGTCGTTCATTTACATAATGATAACGATGATATTATTCTGCATCTATTTAGAACGACTCAGAAAATTGTTTAATTCAAGTCTGCTACAGTTTTAACTATTGTTACTTTTACCATTTGTTAGTACATATAATTCCATAATTGTCATTGACCTGTTGATCTCCTTAACTCATTATTGTGCTTATTTTGTTAAGAAGGTTGATACAGTATATTTAGTATGTGAAATGATTTTTAATGCTAACAACTATCTTACCATCTTTTTATTCATAATAAAACAATATATTTGTACTATATTTTATTATTATTCATTGCTTCTACAAAGAAGGCAAGTGTTATTTTAATTTTTATATTTATTATTTGTCCTCTTTAGAAATTACGACTTCACCCAAATAAAGGCAGCTAAGTACAGAAGTATATTAGTTTCGGACTAAACTGTTAATACCTTCTGATTTGAAGATGTGTTATATGTTTAAGATAACATTTTAAATTGTGCATTTGAAAATTAATTGGAATCATGAAGAATATAATGTGTTATCTAACTTTAATATTATTTTTTTGTTGACAATGTATAGAGCCGAGTGAAATGAGGAGTTTGGGCTGCAATGAGGAGAGGATTTAAAAGGTCGTTGTTGCTAAAAAAACAGGAAATCAGTAATCGCTGCACAAAGTGAACCAAATGAAGGCGTAACGGTAGTGTTGATTATTGATGTAATATGAGAAGCAACTACACAAGTATGCTGTAAAACAACCATGTCAAGAATCTTCTACCTCAAAGCATACAAGGTCACGTTGAGTATAAGATGCAATATTAGAAGCGTGATGCATTGGGATGCAAATGCAAAGCTTCTAGGTTGAAAAGCTACAAGGTCACGTTGAGTAGAAGATGTGAAATATATCACCCAGAGAGTAGCTAAGAAGCATCTGCGAAGAAGAAGAGACGGAGCATGTTATTGAGGTAGAAGATTGTAGAAGAATTGTGCACACACTACAAGTAGCAGATGATAGAAGGTGGAAGGAGGCGAGTTAGACTGTTGCTTGAAATCGAGGTCACTGAGAAGCTTGAAAAAAAACCTCCTGTGTTTAATAATATATATATGTGTATAAGGTGCATATGCGACTAATTGATTAAGTGATATGAATTAAGGCAAATGAGGTGTTGATATTTTTTGTACGGGAGTCTATATTTTCTACATCTATTATGTATTTATTTTGTTATTTATAGGGAATGAGGTGATAGGAGCGATAAGACTTAAGAGTTATTGTGTCTATACATGTGGTGTTGCTCATGCTGAGGACGTAGGCGGAGCCATGGATATAAAGTTATAAATGTGTGTACAGTTATATGCAAGATCAAAATTTATGAGCATTAGCACAAGACTATAATTATAAATACCATTTAAAGTTTTACACAGAGAATTGGAAGGACTTATAGATAACACAAACATATATTTTAGGGTCTTTTATTTGTTATGTAGCCAAATAGCTGACAAAATCTTTTTTTTTTTCCTGCGATGCTGCCTGGGTTTCCATTCTTACGATTCCACCCATCTTTACACGTAACCCATCTTCGTTTGTCTTTGCACACATCCAACGGACGTGCATACGTACTGGTAGCACATAACACAATGTCAGACATAATCCATTTACAAGTCCATTCTGGGTCTGAACAAAACCGGAAGCACCTTATTTCTCGTCTCATATGTCCAATATATGAGAGAGGTCCTCGCATATCCAGTCGATCTCCAAGTATGTTTGGACGATCACCACTTATTACATTGTCTTGAGCGATCAGCCCAATCAAGACATCAGTAATCATCCATTCGATTTGAAGATCTCCGATCTTCAACCATCGTCTTCATCGTCGACATTTAATCGTTGTAACAATTATTCAGAATGGGATAAACCCAGTCTTTCCAAATAGCTCGCGTACGTTATAATCAAGCGATAAATAAACACATCATACACCTCATTCCAATCTAGAATATTCTTGTTTCAAATATTCACATCTTTTAGGGAAAGATTACCGTTAATTTTATCAAATATAAATTCTTTTAAACTTATTCTTTATTCTTCCTTTAATAACCATTTCCAAAGATTTTATTTTATCTTTTAACAATTTTAAACCAATTTAAGGTTTATTAACTAATCGGGATTATCGAGCCTTGTCGAAATAATCATTTATTTATTAATCTCAATCCCAACCTATTCATCCCATGAAGCAAAACTGGTTGTACTCCATATTTAACACCCACGATGTTATCGGTAAATTTAATTACCATTTCACGTTTCAAATCTAATTAAAGATTTAACTATCGCCTGGAGTAAAACTGGTGATACTCCATTCTCGACCAATTCATGAATTCGGTAAATTTAACGAACTCATTCACTTTCCAATCTAATTAAAGATTCATTAAAACTCCAACTTGATTTTAATCTCTAAATATCATTACTTTTTAATTATTCCATTTTAGGGAAATTAATCATGTCTTTAACTGGGTTAAAGAACCAATGTCATTTAAAACACTGTTCACGATAAACCCAAAATACACTTCCATTAACTATGGAATCTTCACGAAAACAGATCAGTATATAATCGATATATATTTCCGTATCAGACTAATAATATAAATGGAATAAAGACAAAGCCTTTTAAATTTCATATATAGTAACAGTCTTCCTTTACAGAAGCTCATCTTGATTATTTCCAAATCGAATTCCATTCAATTCCAATTTGATGTATTAAATTGGAAAACTTTACTTTGGAAAATTTCCATTAAATATTAATAAAAAGATTTATAAATTCCAAATCATATCTTCATTATTAATTGGAAAAATGTTATCTAAAACATCAATCACAATGAAGCCTAAATCCTCTTCCATTTAATTCCAGCTTATAATTATAAATTGGAAAACTTCATTTATCTTAATTAAAAGATTTATTTTTTTCTCTCCAGTTTTAAGTACAGTGTTATTGAAGACAACATTCATGACAAACCTCGACAATTTGATATTAAATACAAGGCTCCAATAGAAATTATATCGGCTTATATTCAATATCAAAATTTGAAACCAATGATTATCGTATTGGGAATAACGATATATGTGTCTTCCAAATTCCTCAACAATATCCGTATAATCACGGAATCCAATATCGAAATATTTCTAAGATTATTTCCATTCAAATCCATTCCAATTCATACGTTGAAAAATTCTGGTTATATTAAAACCATTTTTCAATCCAGTTTATTTATTTCAAAACATTGGATCATTATTCTAGTTAATAACTAGTTCATTCAGATAAAAATAACTTTTATCTTTTCAAATGTGGAATTTTGCATCCAAAATCTTTCCAAATCATTTACTATGAATTTACACGATTTTTTTCATATTTTTAATAATTCTATCAAGGCCCGTATAGTCTGTTTCCAATAACGGCCACCGAACTGCATCCATAGCGACCATTTCTGAGATTGATTTGGATGTAATTTAAAATCCAACTGTTCAAATTTAAATCTCATATATATTCATTGGAAAGATCTTTTCGATACGAACCCAATGGTTTCAGTTTTAGGAGAATCCGACGGTCGGATTTCCCGTTACATCAATTGGGAGTTACTGGTTGAAATTCGTGAACGGTCGCTGTGCGGCGCGTTCTATTCAAACCATATATATAATATATATTTCATCGATTTTATTTTTAAAACGTATTTTATAAATCGTTTATAAATTCATTTTAAAATGTTTTCCACTTCATTTTCAATTTTAAATCAAAATTCAATAATTCATATCATTGTAATATTAAAATGATAATATTTTCAAAATATCTAATTTTGAAATCCATTTCTTTTCGATATTTATTATAAAACGAATAAAATCGATGGAGAATTCCGCTGGGTAAAAATGGCAAATATCTACTTCACTCGGCTTCATATATTCATTTTAGTTATGGATATTTCAATATTTTTGTGTCCATCCAAAATCGGACATCAAAATCATATTTTGATTCTCCATTGAATTTTATTTTAAATTATTCGTTATTTCTGAATTGTAATCAGACTCAATCAATTACCATATAATTTTATTAATATGGTTTCCATACATTTCATGTATTCAATCAACAATGATTAATAATCATTAACATTTAAACATCATCCAGAGTGCATTCTACAATTGTATAAGCGTTAAAATAAATAAATAACGCTCACCACGGTCTGCCAATCCATCGATTGACATACAACTAAATATTGGGATCAACGTATGTCAAATATCATCCCAACACCCGTATGGGGTTTTCAAACAACAACAGTCGATTCAAATTAATTACTTGTTAATAAATTTAACCAAGTTCAATTTAATTTGAATTACTTTTCTAATTAGTCAATTTTCCCGTTTAAATTATAAATGGATATTTATAATTTAATTTCAGCTACCACATTAATGTTAACATTATTTTTAAAATGTTAATTATTAAAATCACAACACAATACAACCAATTAAATCATCCATTGTTTTCAAACAACACTGAATGTGAGCTAACAGGCACCGTACAACATTTTTGATCATTAAAATAGATAAAAATCAATACTAGCAATTTCTATACATTAACAGTTATGAAATAAAATAAATAACTATATAAATATTTTAGTGAGAGAATTCTCACATTCATTTTTAGTCCGCCATCCTTTATCGAAAGATTGTATTTAACAAAATTAAACAGACGTTTAATTTTGTCAAAAAATCCAACTGCCTCCATTTCCGTTCTGGTCAGTTCCATATTGTAGAGTTTGTTGTCACGATTCCAATGCAATTTGAATAGTTCAATTTCGTCTCTGTTTGAACAGGTTACAAGGTTTTAAACTTCTAAACAATAAACTAAAATAATTAAATTAATTGAATAAATTTCCTCTTTTCCTTTTATACCCCCGTCTCCTTCATTGTTCTAGGAAGCGGAAAAACTCGATTGCTTAAACCTCCCCATGCACACTCCCCAAGGCCTCTGGACTCTGATCAGAAACATCCACGTTGAATCCCCGACTTGCCTCCACCACCGCCTGCGATACCATGGAACTCGAACTCCCCCTTCCTCAGAAAACACGCTCGAAAACTGCACGTTCGAGCTTAAAATGCTCCCAATCCATCACACTATAAACGATCAAATTCATATAGAATTTAAGGTCTTTAAAATCTCTACAATGTTTGCTTTGATTTCACGATTTGATTCGTTATAATTTGGGAGAAAAAGAGGGAATTAAATTGTAGCAGTTTTGGCTGTTGGTTTCTAATAATGCGGCTGCTGAAATTTTTTGACCATGGGGCTAGTGTTTTGACCAATGGCAATTTATAGATATATTATATTATTTTAATCAACTTTTCTGTCAAAATTGCACGAACACCAAACGAATCCTACCGATTGACGTTCCTAGCTAAATACCCCCATTTCAGACATAATGGAATATGTTTCGTAAGCCGATTCTACTATTTCGATCATTTTTTGTCAAAATTAAAATATAAATTAATATAATAGTCAATATTGAATTTGAACGTACATTTTAATTTACCGGGGCCACATACCGACTCCAAAAATTGTGAATATTGAAATCTAGCTAGGTTTTGACGACACGATCCTAATAAAACTAATTTCATTGAATTTGGAGACCATTTGAAAAATTGCCTTTTTCCAGTCGATTAAATTCAAACTGAATTTACCAAATGTGTTTAAATTTACACGCTCACATATTAGTTTCAAAAATTATGAAATTTGAAACCTAATAATAATTTGATGTTACGAATCCAACAAAAGTGGTTTCATCGAAAGCAAAGTCCGTTTGCAAAATGGCTATTTTAAGGGCTATATATTATATATATATATAGGGAAATTCTATTGGGACACAAAATTTAGACACAATTGGTGACTCAACTAATCTCCACCATTGGATCACACCATGAATTACACCTCTCCACATAAAGACAAAAAGATCCAACGGTTGAGGCTTTGTGTCTCCAAGTTTGTGTCTAATTTTGTGTCCCAATAGCCGCCCCCATATATATATATATATATATATATATTCCATAGCGACAATTTTGAATTTTAAACTGGACATAACTTATAATTTATAAAGTGAAATCTCAATTTCTTACATTGTTTAGAAAATTACAATTCCAAATATTCCAACGTTTCTTGTTTCATTCAATTATGATTTATATTGAATTCTATATATTCAATTGAAATTTCAAATAGAATTTTCAAACTACCGCGTCATTTCAAGCTCGTTTTATAATTAGAATAAATTTATAGTTCTAACTTCAATTTAAATAAATTTTTAATCGTTAGTATTTAAAGTAAAAATTTTTGAATATCTAGAACCCATTAAAATAGCTAAAATTAAAATTTTAAATTGGTTCAGAAATTCCGGGTTGTTACAAAATTCCTCCGAATGAATCCTTTTCCCAATAGGTCATTGTAACACCCTGTATTTTCTATGAACGTATAAGTAACAAATTAAAGTACACTTAATTTTTAGGAGAAGAATTAAAGGAAATGGGTTGTGTCATTGCGTTCGTCTCGAAATTCTGCTTGAGATAGAGTTAGAGTTTGCATAAAACGGATAACGTATGAAGAAGATACGGACGAACGAAGTTAGGCAGAAAAACCAGAAAAGGCCAGAATACACTGGCGCACTTGTGAAGTGCGCCAATACAAAAATACACTGGCGCACCTGCCAAGTGCACCCACACCGATCCAACACAGAATTCTGGAGTGTTCTGTGATGACGTGTCTTCTTCTGAGTGGCTGGATGACCTGTCTTGGAGCTGGGTGGTTCTGATGACTTCTGGACTGATCTGAAGGCTCTAAATCACCCTATTCTCCTATAAAAACACCCCCAAACCTCACTTTCTCTCCACACAATTTCATTCTGCCTATACTCTGCCTCCATTCTAATTAAAATAAAATAATGGCGTCGCTACTCTGATGAAATCTAAGCTAGAACTAGTGCATCTTCTTCCAATCTGAATAGAAGTAAAAGAGATCAACTATTTTCTAATCTAATCGATAGTCTACGCCAAAGGAGAGCTATTCAGCGTCAGAATACAGATTCCAGAAAACAAAAAAATTTCCTTTTTTGTGAGTATAGTTACTTTCAGATATGAACTTTAATTATGATCTTGACATGGTTATAAATATGAATCTGAGGTTATGCATATTCTTATTTGTCAGATCTGTTTTTCTGTGACTATTCTCTTTTTTTTCCTGTTATATAGCCAAGCTACTACGAGCCTGTGTCAAATCTCATAAGAGATTAACGCACGAACGCTAAATTTTGGGGTAAATAATGAATAATGCATAATTGGACATGACTGATCTGTGACTGATTTGAGAAAAGGACATATGTTGTAAATTAGATCTAGATTTGTGCATAATATGTGATTTGGAAGAAGAGGAATCATTGAATGATAACATATGACTTGAAACTTGGGGACATAATGCATATAAAAATTAGGATCTGATTTTGAGAGGATATAATTTAAAGATCTAGATATTTGGGTATATTTTATATAACGATTCATGACATGAAAAAGGAATATGAAACTTAGGCGTATATTAAAATTGGATAACTATTAATGTGAATGCACCTAAATATGGATTTTTGGATATTGGCATTAAAGGCTATAATTTGGCATAATTCATATCATGATTTGAGGCTTTTAGAGAGTGTTCTGTACTATGCAAAGTTTAATGAAAATTTGGGGGCATATATTGTATTATGAATTATGACCATGATTTGAGCATGTAAGTTTATGCTTAATTTATGATTAGGCAAGATATGCAAATAGAATTTTTAAGAAATGTTAAATCTGCTAATCTGCTGAATTTCTTAATCTGCTAAATCTGTTGAATTGCCTGTTCTGCTAATCTGCTAAATTCCCTAATCTGCAAGATCTATTATTTGCTAAATCTGTTGAAAGTTGAACAAATGTAATTTGGAGGCTCGATCTAAAATAGAGCAAAACATATTAATAGAACTTTGGATAATCTTCCGTAACTTGTAAAGAAGTTAAATTTGCTAAATGGACATAATTAGTCTAATATTTTCTATAATGGAATAAAATGGCTATGACACGAGGTTAGACTCCGTTTGCGGTAGAAGCCTGCCCGGAACCAACCGGCTTAACCAGCGACCGCAAACTGTCAGTCTAATGTGAGAGATCGTAGGCATAACTAAAATATGCTTAGACACGAGGTTAGGTCTGGCTTGTGGCAGAAGTCTGCCCGGAACCGCTTGGCATATCCAGCGGCCATAAGCTACCGACCTAATGTGAGAGGTCTGGGCATTAATATTTAATTAATGCAATCTGAGATAAATATGATGTCTAAAACGTGTTGGGTGGATAGGGTTAAACCAACAAGACTGATGAATTTAACAAACCTGTTTTGTGAATATGTAGGCCCAATACAAAGTTAGACAATCTGTAAGTCTGTTAAAACTGTACATCTGATCCGTTAGTCTGAAAACTTGTTAACTTGATTGTCTGATCTGTGAACAAGTAAATCTGAACTCTGTATGTCTGAAACTTGTAAACAAGTTAATCTGAAATCTGTTAGTTTGGGGACACAAGGTTAGGAGGGAAAATACTTGTGTTATCTGTTGTTTGGGACCCATATTAGCCAGTAACCCATTCCAGTATCAAAAACTTTGACCCCACGCTATGTAGGGGTCCGGGCACGCTTACTGAACTAATTATAAGCGGTTCATTCTGATAATGGCGATGGGTGTTGATGGTGCGTTCCAACTGGGTCATGTGCGCGCATGGATCCGGTATGCTCTGAGGATGTAGGACACTGTGACATTTATAAATAGGTATGTGCCAGTAGGTTGCCACTTTAGGGAGTGATACACACTACTGTGGGGCCGACACAGGGTATTTATGTATTAGGGAGCCGATTGCTTGGGGTACGACTTAGGGTACACTTAGTTCTGTTTGTTTCTGTTGGTACCGTCTGTTTCTGTTGGGTAGTAACACCTGTCAATTTCTGTGTAGTGCCGTCTGTAGGGTGGTAAAGGCCCATTGCTAGTGTACACCTAATTCTAACATTCTGTTTCCATAGGGATTATTCTGTTTCCGTCTCTGATTCCGTTTCCGATTCTGTTTCCGTACCTTCTGTCTGTTGGGGTGGTAAAGGCCGATTAGTTGGGTGGTAAAGGCCCATTATTAGTATTCTGTTTCCGTACCTTCTGTCGGTTGGGGTGGTAAAGGCCCATTATTATTATTCTGCTTCTGTACTTTCTGTCTGTTGGGTGGTGAAGGCCCATTACTAGCATTCTGTTTCTGTATAGATTATTCTGTTTCAGTTTAGACATTAGGGTTCACCTAATCTTGTTATACTAGTATTAGTGCAGAGAAGTAATATGTAAGTAAGGAACATAACTTGGTTTACATCATTCTGTTTCTTCTGTTAACTTAAAGTATATCTGCTATTCCTGTTGATGTAATCTCTCATCCAGCTTTATTTACATATCATGATAATTTATCTGTTTATGTGCTGGAAGTCACTGGACTCGCCAGACTTTATGTCTGACCTCGTTTGTTTTCGCACCTTTTCTTTCCGTTCCCCCTCCCCCGGTGCTCAGGGTGGAAACATAGGAGCTTGATTCTGATTCTCTCTGCTTGAAGTGCTTGGAGTATTGCTTGGCTTTGACTCTATCTTTTCATGGCAGTTTACGTCGGGGATTATGGATTTGAAACTTTACATTCTGAAGGATTTTGTATAAGACTGATAATTGTGTACTTGAGTTTTGGTATTGTGATTTATAAAGATGTAACCAAACTTATTTCTGCTTCTGCTGTAATAAAGATATAATTTTTCAAGTACTACTTATCTGTCTTGTAATATTATGTCCTGTATACTAAAACGCTCCATCAAAGTTAAGGCATTCCCTTTGTGAGTGACCTTAACGGAGGTGGGGTGTTACACTTGGTATCAGAGCTGAAGGTTACCAAATTTGATAAAAAGTTTTTGAAAACTATTTTCAAAAAGGTTTTAAAAAGGCAGTATTTTCAAAATTAGAGTTTATTTTGAAAAACATAGTCACCAAAGCCATATATCTATCTTTTGATTTTCTGTTTAATCCTTGTTTCCTTCTTTTCTGAGTCTCCGGGGCTCCTGGCTTTCTGGAAGGTAACCTCATCGCGACATGGTTCCATAGGCATGATGAGACTACAACGTCTATCGAAGGGCAAAGAAGTGCCAAACTTCCATCTGTAGCCGCAGCAATTTCACCTACGGCTAATCCTCTTTCGAGCTTCATAGGGATTTCCGCGCGATGGGGGAAACTTTAGAGAATGACTTGTTAGTATGTAAGAAGACTAGTTGTTTTCAGTGCGGTGAGACAGAACATCTGATCAAGGATTGCCCCAGAATGCAAGTGCAGAGGGCAGAACCTACTTCTGGAGGGCAGGCGAATGCTCTCGTGGCTGGTGGATAGGATAGAGATAGGAAAAATTTCTGTAGAAGGTTTAATTCCCTTATATGATTATTGAGTTAAAACTCTCTTTGATACTGGCATTTTGATTCTGTAATTGAGACTCTGCACTTTAATACTAGTCTTGTTTCTGATCCCGCTATAGTCTCAAACCCCATGAGGGTTATGACTCATTTGTTTGTGATAGGTTGGGGTTTGAGGGTATCTGTGTTAGGCGTTAAGTTGACTATGACGCATAAATTCTGGTTTTTGTGTGGGATATGGTAGGTTTTATCATGCTTAGTTTCCTAAGAATCATTTGATAATCTGATCTGTACCAGTAGTCTATAAGTATCTGAATATTTCTGAAAAGGATAGGAGTTTTTACTCGAAGCGTGAAGTCGATTTCCAGTTTGGCATTGTTTAATGGGAATAATTCACTAGGTGTCAATCTGATGTTGATTTCAGTCTTCGGGGTTGATACTTAGGGAATTATTTTCTTAACCGATGTCTAATAGGAACAGAGCTCTTGTTTTAATCGTACTTGCTTCGATCACTCAGCTGTATCCTATCGATCGAGTCTTCGACCTTTAGGTAGAAACTAATGGGTGTAAACATGTGTTTGAGACATGTTATGTTTGATGGTTGCAAGTGGATGCAAGTGGTTGCTAGTGGTTGCTCGTGGATGCATACACACACACTAGGCATTAGATCGGCTCAATAACACTTTCATACTGCATATGGATGTGTGTGCATTTTTCAATTTTTGTGGATGCAAAATGATTGACTCATCATATGGATGTTGGATTTGGATGAATGGTTATGCACTCATATAGAAATGATGTGTATCAAATAGGATTTCTTGCATACATAATTGGACTCATGGCACCAACATGGTTTGCATTGAGGAGGTCAACTGAATCAGTAGACCGCCTGATCTTTGCATTAGATAAGAGACATATACACACACTTTTGCATATGTTCATACAACATTAGAAGTTTTCTAAGGACAATGGATGCTTGTAGATGATAGTTGAGTAGATGGATGATTGGATGGTAGGACACATTCTTCTTAACTTGAAGATTTCGGGGACGAAATCCTTAAAGGAGGGGAGAATGTAACACCCCGTATTTTCTGTAAACGTATAAGTAACAAATTAAAGTATACTTAATTTTTAGGAGAAGAATTATGGGAAACGGGTTACGCCATTGCATTCGCCTCGAAATTCTGCTTGAGATAGAGTCCGAGTTTGCGTAAAACGGATACCGTATGAAGAAGATATGGACAAACGAAGTTAGGCAGAAAAACCGGAAATAGGCCAGAATACACTGGCGCACTTGTGAAGTGCGCCAGTACAAAAATACACTGGCGCACCTGCCAAGTGCGCCCATACCAATCCAGCACAGAATTCTGGAGTGTTATGTGATGACGTGTCTTCTTCTGAGTGGCTGGATGACCTGTCTTCGAGCTGGGTGGTTCTGATGACTTCTGGACTGATCTGAAGGCTCTAAATCACCTTATTCTCCTATAAAAACACCCCAAAACCTCATTTTCTCTCCATACAATTTCATTCTGCCTATACTCTGCCTCTATTCTAATTAAAATAAAATAATGGTGTCGCTACTCTGTTAAAATCTAAGCTAGAACTAGTGCATCTTCTTCCAATCTGAATAGAATTAAAAGAGAACAACTATTTTCTAATCTAATCGATAGTCTACACCAAAGGAGAGCTATTCAGTGTCAGAATATAGATTCCAGATTACAAGAATCGTTTCCTTTTTGTGAGTACAGTTATTTTCAGATATGAACTTTAATTATGATATTGACATGGTTATAAATCTGAATCTGAGGTTATGCATATTCTTATCTGTCAAATCTATTTTTATGTGACTATTCTCTTTCTTTTTTTCTGTTCTATAGCCAGGCTACTACGAGCCTGTGCCAAATCTCATAAGAGATTAATGCACGAATGCTAAATTTTGGGGTAAATAATGAATAATGCATGATTGGACATGACTAATCTGTGACTGATTTAAGAAAAGGACATATGTGGTAAATTAGATCTAGATCTGTGCATACTCTGTGATTTGGAAGAAGAGGAATCATTGAATGATAACATATGACTTGAAACTTGGGGACATAATGCATATAAAAATTAAGATCTGATTTTGAGAGGATATAATTTAAAGATCTAAATTTTTGGGTATATTTTATATAACGATTCATGACTTGAAAAAGTAATATGAAACTTAGGCGTAAAGACCTATATTAAAATAGGATAACTATTAATGTGAATGTGCCTAAAAATGGATTTTTGGATATTGGCATTAAAGGCTATAATTTGGCATAATTCATATCATGATTTGGGGCTTTTAGAGAGTGTTCTGTACTGTGCAAAGTTTAATGAAAATTTAGGTGCATATATTGTATTATTGTAACAACCCGTATTTTAATAACGTGTTAAAACCATAAATCAAGGCAGAATTAAATTTTAAAATAAGAATCAAGGGAAACGGGTTGCGCCATAGCGTTAGTCTCGGAATTCTACTTGGAAACGAGTCCGAGTTTGCAAGAATCGGAGTCCGTATGAGGGAGATATGACCCTCCGAAGTTTCAGAATCGAAAACAGCTCAAAATTCGAATTCAAAATTCGAATTCAAACCCAGAAGCGGGTTGGGCGGGAAATTTCCCGCCCAGGACCCAGGTCGACTGGGGAGTCGACTGGGTAGTCGACCCCCCTGACCAGGCCGACTGGGTAGTCGACCTGGGGGTCGACCTGCTCGACTGTGTAGTCGACCTGGGGGTCGACCTGCTCCCGAAATCCAGTTTTTGAACCTGGTTCGTTCTGATGTATTTGGTCACGTTTTCTGCCTAGGTTCGTCCGCATAACCCTATATAAACAGCCCCTGACCCTAGACTTTCTATCACATTCTTGTCCGACCACATGCTGCTGAATTTCCGACTGGAAGATAGAGAGTAAGGAGGCTATTCAGGACTTTGTTAGTGCTACGTCGGTTTGGAGTTTTCTAGAGATTCTGCTTCTACTCTTTTTGCTTTCTCATTCTCTAGACTACGATCTATAAGCCCTTTGTCACTCTTAGATTTAAACTGTAAACTTAACCTGAACATGATGTAAACAGAAATTATGCCTAAACATGATAACTAAGTTGGATCTACTCTTGTCTATCTTGGATCTATGACTATCACTTTTAAATATGTTATTTTGGATCTAGTTTTGTACACTCCAGATCTATTCATCTAAAACGTTGACTTGTGGAATATCAGTATGAACATGATTTGGATATATTCATGTTTAATCTAAAACCCCTTTTCGATCTTTATCTTGCCATGCCTGTGATGTTGAAACTATTATTGGGGTATTATTTTATGTCAATCCTTTACCATGTCTATCACCATGTCTTGTCAAGTTGATGTTGAGACCCTATTTCATATGCCTGTAATGTTATAATCATCATGCTTAATTTATGAACACCTTTGCCATTCTATGACTATCCTGTTTGTGTTATTCCCTATTTTGACATGTTGTATTAATGCGAATTCACGTACGTTGGGGATACGTTTTGAGTAGATTAGGCAAACTTGAAAATTGGCTATGGAATTGACATGATATGACATGAAAATATGACATGAAAACTTGACATGAGAATAAGCTTGAAAACATGAATTTGGGACATGACAATTAGATAACTTGAAAATGGCCAACTCGAGGTTGGGTTGAATTTGCAACGTAAATCTGCCCGGAACCGCCCGGCAAATCCAGAAGTTGCAAATAATAGGACCCAATGTGGGTAGTTGGTCATATAGCACCTTAAACCCGAGGTTAGACTAGGTTATGGTATAAATCTGCCCAGAACCGCCCGGCACATCCAGTAACCGTAACCAAACCTAATGTGAGAGGTTGGGGTGCGTTAAGTAAATTAATGCCACATGGTAAGGTTAAGTCATGGACCCCTTGAATATACTTAACCAATTTGACACATCGATTTGATAGGGTTAAGTCTTGAACTGCTTGTATATATACTTAACCAACTAGATACATGTTTGGGTAGGGTTAAGTCATGACCTTTTTAATGACAATACTTAACCCATTAGAAATCCTAGCCATGTGGTCCCTTTCAGCAGTAACCCACTTAGAAGTATCACGATACCCTGGGGACTAGGCAGGGTGGGGAACGATTACTGGGCTGATTGTAAGCGACCAAGAATAACGGCTGAGTAAGGTGCACCAGTGTAGGTTCAGGCGGACTAGAGTCGTGCACTTAGTCCGGAGTTGAAAAAGTAGGCATGGGCACCCATAGTACCACATTGTGCGTGCTTGAATTGTGTCAGTGGTTGACACCCTAGGACCTGAGACACCCTAGGGTGGACCTAGCACATGTGACTACATTCCGCGATTGGGCCGTATGACATCGATACACGACGAGTAAAGCCGATCGACTAGGATGGACTGTTGGACCCCGTATTGGGTCATTTCATGTTATTGGGTTCAGGGATCATTTTTGGATTTATACTTGATATGGATTTGGACACTAGTACAGTTAGTGCAGTAAACCTTGTATATGCGATGCCACTCTTATCTTGTTACCTTTTATTATCATGCCAGTCTAGTTATTATCTTTATGTCTAATCTCAATTTGTCATGTCCAGTTAACTTTATTAGTTTTTATGCTGGTAGTCACTAGGGTTTACCAGTCATTTTGACTGACCCGTTTTCTTCCACTTCTTTTCTTTCGTTTCCCCCCTCCCAGGTTCTCAGGGAGGAAACTCTAGCTCTTAGCTTGGACTTTGCTTGCTTTCTGACAGCTCATGTACGGTTTGGTCTTAAGCTATGTTATGGCTGCACTCATGCTCTTTTTGGGGAATAATATTGGACTTATGTTGTTTTAATTACTTTTCTTCTTTAGAACTTGATGTAATGAAATAATGACTTGGTATTTTGATGTAAGAGGTTTTGACTCTATTTTCCACGTTATAAGATCTGGATAAATTTATATCCGCTGCTTTATACACTTTGTTTAATTTATGTTCTGTCTTGTGTTATCTCTGTGCCTATTTACTAGATAATACCCCTCCAAAACTAGTGCATTCCCATGTGAGTGACCCTAGCGGAGGTGGGGTGTTACATTTGGTATCAGAGCAGAAGGTTACCAGACTGGGCAAAAGTTTTAAAAACTTTCTGAAAATTATTTTCGAAACCATTTATGAAGAAGCAGTTTTCAAGAAAAGTTCTATTTTTAAGAAAAGGCTATTCCCTAAAAGCCATTAGCACTTTCCTTGTTTCCTCGTTTGAATCTTTTTCTTTTCGTTTTTCAGCATGGCCGATCTTAACCTTCCCGAGGGAGTACCCAAACCCGGATGGTTCCGAAGGTACTTGGAAGCTAGGGCCAACGATGCGGGCCCAGCAGACATCCCTCCTCCTCCTCCTCCAGTAGCCGCGGTTCCTCCTCCTCCTCCCGGCACCGCCTTCGCCAAAATATGCAAAGACTTTATAGGAATGGGCGGCAAAAGCTTCCTTGGAACTGAGACCTTCGCCGAGGCACGAAACTGGTTAAAGGAGACTGAAGACCTGTTCGTTATCTTCGAGATGGAGGATCATAGGAAAGTTCAGTTGGCAGCATGGTTGTTGAAAGAGGAAGCTGCATTTTGGTGGGAAGTCACCAACGCTACCAGACCAATTGAGACTTGGGCAGACTTTAGAGAGAGATTTGGGCTTAAATTCTTATCGTCAGCAGAAGCGAACCTTCAGATGGAGAGGTTCCTGGCACTCAAGCAAGGGGACATGTCTTTTAGGGAGTACGTGAATAAGTTTAATCAGCTTGCTCGGTTTGGTTTGGACTTAGTCAACACGGCTGAGAAGAAGGCTCTACGATTTGCTCGAGGATTGAGCGAGCCACTCCACACTATGGCCATGACTCATGTGCCCATGGGGGCGACCTTTGAAAGCTTGGTGAATATGGCCCTACTTCATGAGGAAGACAAGGGTGACAAAAAAGAGGTTAAGTCTAATGAGACTCAGAACAAGAAGGTTGACTTCAAGAAGGGAGGCAACAAGAATAACAAGAATAACAAGGGCAACAACAACAATGCTAACAAGCCACGTGAGACGAGGAAGTGCAACTTTTGTGGTATCACAGGACATATAGCTAAAGACTGTAGGAGGAAGAAAAGAAAGTTGGGTGAATGCTTTCACTACGGGGATACTGGACACATCAGTAAGGATTGCCCTAAGAAGCAAGGACACGGGCTAGGGCAGACACAGCGAGCAGGACCTTCTAGAGGGCAGTTGCAGGCTCTCAACACCACTCCAGCTCTTGACCGAGGTAGTAATATTTCTGTAGAAAGCCTTGTTTACATTTTTGAATTTCCTGTTCGAACCTTATTTGACTCTGGCGCATCGCATACTTTTATCTCTTCTGATATTGTTGAAAATCTGCACTTAAGTACTAGTCTAGTTGATGATCCCGTTAGTGTTTCAAATCCGATTAGGGGCTCCGCCCATTTATCTATGATTTGTGCTGATTTGAGGATTTCCATCTTAAGCGTGGAATTCACGTGTAATGCTTATGTTCTCAGATTCATGGGATATGGTTTAATTCTGGGCATGGATTGGTTGTCCCATTATGGAGCTATCCTTGATTGTGAACGAAGGGTAGTGAGGCTCATGACACGCCTTGGTAATACCCTTGAACTTTCTTGTAACCCGAAGGGTCCAGTCATGTTATGTTACCTTGAATCTCTCGACTTGTCCGTCGACAATCTTCAATCTGTGAGGGTGGTCCGAGAATATCCAGATATCTTTGATGAGGTGAAGGGGTTACCCCCTAAACGCGAGATAGACTTCCGAATTTATCTTATTGATAATGCCAAGCCAGTTTCATTGCCCGTTAGGCATATGGCCCCGCGAGAAAGAAGAGAGCTCAGTAAACAAGTCAAGGAGTTGCTCGAGAAAAATTTCATAAGGCGAAGCATTTCTGAATGGGGTGCTCCGGTGGTATTCGGTACCAAGGCGGATGGTTCGCTTTGTCTGTGCGTAGATTATCGTGAGTTAAACAAGCTGACGAAGAAGAATAGGCACCCACTACCAAGAGTCGACGATCTTTTTGACCAGCTTGTGGGAGCATCTGTTTTCTCTCAACTCGATCTAGCCACAGGATTCCATCAACTTAGAGTGGCTGAGGATAGCATTGACAAAACTGCGTTTAGGACTCCAGATGGGTTCTTCGAATGGCTCGTCATGTCGTTTGGGTTAACGAATGCACCCGCGTACTTTGTAGACCTTATGAGTAGGGTGTTTCAGGAGTTCCTTAACAAGTTCGTGGTGGTTTTTGTGGACGATATTCTAATCTTCTCAAGGGATGAAGAAGAGAATGCTAGACACCTCAAGGAAGTCATGGATACGCTTAGAGCACACCAGTTAAAGGCTAAGTTCTCCAAATGCCATTTTTGGAGGGAGGAAGTTCGGTTTCTTGGGCACGTAGTTTCTAAGCAAGGTTTAGCCATGGACCCCGCAAAAGTGGTTGCGGTGCAAGACTGGAAAATTCCTAAGAATGCAACAGAGGTGAGAAGATTTCTTGGTTTGGCGGGCTTTTATAGAAAGTTCATTAAGGACTTCGCTAAGATTTCAGCCCCTCTTACTAAGTTAACGAAGAAAAACCTAGCGTTTGCATGGGACATGGAATGTGAGATTGCTTTTCAGAGACTCAAGAGAGCCCTCACCACAGCCCCAGTTTTAGCATTACCCGATGGAGGAAAAATGTTTACAGTGTACACGGATGCGTGCGGCACGGGATTAGGCGCTGTCCTAATGCAAGAAGGAAGAGTGATATACTATGGGGGTAGACAACTTAAAGTTCAAGAGAAGAACTATCCCACACATGACTTGGAGTTAGCCGCGATTGTTTTCGCACTTAAAGCTTGGCGCCATTATCTCCTAGGGGAGAAATTCGAGCTGTATACCGACCACAAATCGCTTAAGTATCTCTTTTCGCAAAAAGATTTGAATCTGAGACAGCAGCGGTGGATGGAATTCTTGGCCTCATATGACTTCGATATAACTTATACCCCTGGCAAGGGTAACGTGGTGGCGGATGCGCTAAGTAGAAAAAGGTTAACTTTGAGCCCCTTATTTGTTGAAAGAAAAAGTCTATTGTTTATAGCGACCTTTGATTTTACGCATGCTGTTGAGTCAATGACTGGTACGTTAGCATCTCTTGAGCTAAGACCTACGCTTCTAGATCAAGTAGGGACTTCGCAGAAAGATGACCCACAGATAGTTGAAATCATGAACAAGTTAATCAGTGGTGAGACGTCAAGTCACCTTGGTAGGTATGCCATTGATGACAAAGGATGGCTAAGGCGCGATGGAAGGCTATGTGTTCCACTAGTGGGAGACTTAGTAAATAAAGTTCTCGAAGAGGCGCATCACTCGAAGATGACTATACATCCCGGAGGGGATAAGACGTACAGAGATATGAAACGCATTTTCTTTTGGGCCGGAATGAAAAAGGACGTGGCAGAATTCATCTCAAAGTGCATGGTGTGCCAACAAGTCAAGGCCGAATCTAAGAAGCCCGGTGGGCAATTACATCCTTTGGAGGTCCCGCAATGGAAGTGGGAAAGTATCTTGATGGATTTCGTGGATGGGTTTCCTTGGTCGAGGAAAGGGAATACTAGCATATGGGTCATTGTTGATAGACTCACGAAGAGTGCTCACTTCATTCCGGTGAAAAGCAAAAGGACTGCATCATGTCTAACATCTATTTACCTTCGAGAGATAGTACGGTTGCACGGGGTTCCTTCTAGCATAGTCAGTGACCGTGACCCAATTTTCACTAGCCAGTTTTGGAATAGTCTGAAAGAAGCAATGGGTACGCAACTTAATTTAAGTACAGCCTATCACCCTCAGACGGATGGACAGACCGAGAGGGTAAATAGAGTACTAGAGGATCTTTTGAGGCTATGCGTTCTTGATTTTGGTGGTACTTGGGAAGACCATATCCCTCTCGTGGAGTTTGCTTATAATAATAGCTACCAATCTAGCATAGGGATGGCACCGATCGAAGCCCTGTATGGAAGATCGTGCAAGTCACCAACTTGTTGGTGGGAGACGACTGACAGACTTATACTTGGGCCCGACATGATATGAGACACTTCTGATAAGGTGGAGTTGATACGAAGACGAATGAAAGCGGCCCAAGATAGACAGAAATTTTATGCGGACAAGAGAAGGACAGACCTAGAGTTCGAAGTCGGAGATATGGTTTTCATAAAAGTCTCTCCTTTGCGCAATGTGGTTTGTTTTGGAGCAATTGGAAAGCTAGCACCAAGATTCGTAGGACCGTTTCCTATCACTGAGAGGATTGGGCAGATGGCCTATAAGGTAGAGTTACCTGAGAGGCTGGCCGGAGTACACAATGTATTTCACGTCTCGCATCTCCGAAAGTGCCTACATGAATCAGCTGAGGTGGTTGAGCCAAGCATCCTCGAAGGCGTAGAAGTGGAGAAAGAAGCAACGCTGAGGCGAGCTCCTATTCGTAGCTTAGGGACGGAGATCAAGAAGCTAAGGAATCGCGAAGTCAAGCTAGTCAAAATACAGTGGAGTGAAGCCCAAGAAGACGCAACTTGGGAAACCGAGGAGAAGATACGCGTGCTTTACCCATTTCTTTTTGAGGGTACTTTCTCGATCTCTTTTTCCTTTGAGCTTGTAAACCTTTCGTATCATGCTACCTATGTTTGTCTTGAGAACCTTAGAACCCTCTTTGGATGTATACATGTATTTGAAACATGTTATGGTTGATGTTTGCAAATGGTTGCAAGTGTTTGCAAGTGATTTCTAGTGGATGCATGACACACATTAGGCACTAGATCGGCGCAGACACCTTTTCATGTTGCATTTGCATGGGTGCTTATACTAGTACATGGATGAACTTGTTATGCTATCATGTGGATGTTGCATATGGATGATGTTTGTGCACTCATGTAGAAATTTTAAGTTATGTTAGGAATTTGCATACATGTTGGACTCATTACACTAACATATCTTGCATTAAGGAGGTTTACTGAATCAGTAACCGCCTGATCTTTTGCATTAGATAAGTACATATACACACACATGCTGCATATGTTCATACAGCATTAGAGATCTTTTTAAGGAGAATGGTTACTCGTGAATGATGTTGTGAGTAGATGGATGTGGATGGTAGGATGCGTTCTTCCTAACTTAGAGATTTCGGGGACGAAATACTTTAAGGAGGGGAGAATGTAACAACCCGTATTTTAATAACATGTTATAACCATAAATCTAGGTAGAATTAAATTTTAAAATAAGAATCAAGGGAAATGGGTTGTGCCATTGCGTTCGTCTCGGAATTTTGCTTGGAAACGAGTCTGAGTTTGCAAGAATCGGAGTCCGTATAAGGGAGATATGACCCTCCGAAGTTTCAGGAATTTTCAGAATCGAAAACAGCTCGAAATTCGAATTCAAACCCAGAAGCGGGCTGGGCGGGAAATTTCCCGCCCAGGACCGAGGTCGACTAGGGAGTCGACTGAGTAGTCGACCCCCCCCCCCGACCAGGTCGACTGGGGAGTCGACTGGGTAGTCGACCCCCCCTGACCAGGTCGACTGGGTAGTCGACCTGGGGGTCAACCTGCTCCCGAAATCCAGTTTTTGAACCTGGTTCATTCTGATGTATTTGGTCACGTTTTCTGCCTATGTTCGTCCGCCTAACCCTATATAAACAGCCCCTGACCCTAGACTTTCTATCACATTCTTGTCCGACCATATGCTGCTGAAGTTCTGACGGGAAGATAGAGAGTAAGGAGGCTATTCAGGACTTTGTTAGTGCTACGTTGGTTTGGAGTTTGCTAGAGATTCTGCTTCTACTCTTTTTGCTTTCTCATTCTCATTCTCTAGACTACGATCTGTAAGCCCTTTGTCACTCTTAGATTTAAACTGTAAACTTAACCTGAACATGATGTAAACTGAAATTATGCCTAAACATGATAACTAAGTTGGATCTACTCTTGTCTATCTGGGATCTATGACTATCACTTTTAAATCTGTTATTTTGGATCTAGTTTTGTACACTCCAGATCTATTCATCTAAAACGTTGACTTGTGGAATATCAGTATGAACTTGATTTGGATATATTCATGTTTAATCTAAAACCCCTTTTCGATCTTTATCTTGCCATGCCTGTGATGTTGAAACTATTATTGGGGTACTATTTTATGTCAATCCTTTACCATGTCTATCACCATGTCTTGTAAAGTTGATGTTGAGACCCTATTCCATATGCCTGTAATGTTATAATCATCATGCTTAACTTATGAACACCTTTGCCATTCTATGACTATCCTGTTTGTGTTATTCCCTATTTTGACATGTTATATTAATGCGAATTCACGTACGTTGGGGATACGTTTTGAGTAGATTAGGCAAACTTGAAAATTGGCTATGGAATTGACATGATATGACATGAAAATATGACATGAAAACTTGACATGAGAATAAGCTTGAAAACATGAATTTGGGAGATGACAATTAGATAACTTGAAAATGGCCAACTCGAGGTTGGGTTGAATTTGCAACGTAAATCTGCCCGGAACCGCCCGGCAAATCCAGTAGTTGCAAATAGTAGGACCCAATGTGGGTAGTTGGTCATATAGCACCTTAAACCCGAGGTTAGACTAGGTTATGGTGTAAATCTGCCCGGAACCGCCCGGCACATCCAGTAACCGTAACCAAGCCTAATGTGAGAGGTTGGGGTGCGTTAAGTAAATTAATGCCACATGGTAAGGTTAAGTCATGGACCCATTGAATATACTTAACCAATTTGACACATCGATTTGATAGGGTTAAGCTTGAACTGCTTGTATATATACTTAACCAACTAGATACGTGTTTGGGTAGGGTTAAGTCATGACCTTTTTAATGACAATACTTAACCCATTAGAAATCCTAGCCACGTGGTCCCTTTCAGCAGTAACCCACTTAGAAGTATCACGATACCCTGGGGACTAGGCAGGGTGGGGCACGATTACTGGGCTGATTGTAAGCGACCAAGAATAACGGCTGAGTAAGGTGCGCCAGTGTAGGTTCAGGCGGACTAGGGTCGTGCACTTAGTCCGGAATTGAAAAAGTAGGCATGGGCACCCGTAGTACCACATTGTGCGTGCTTGAATTGTTCAGTGGTTGACACCCTAGGACCTGATACACCCTAGGGTGGACCTAGCACATGTGACTACATTCCGCGATTGGGCCGTATGACACCGATACACGACGAGTAAAGCCGATCGACTAGGATGGACTGTTGGACCCAGTATTGGGTCATTTCATGTTATTGGGTTTAGGGATCATTTTTGGATTTATACTTGACATGGATTTGGACACTAGTACAGTTAGTGCAGTAAACCTTGTATATGTGATGCCACTCTTATCTTGTTACCTTTTATTATCATGCCAGTCCAGTTATTATCTTTATGTCTAATCTCAGTTTCTCATGTCCAGTTAACTTTATTAGTTTTTATGCTGATAGTCACTAGGGCTTACCAGTCTTTTTGACTGACCCATTTTCTTCCACTTCTTTTCTTTCGTTCCCCCCCAAGTTCTCAGGGAGGAAACTCTATCTCTTAGCTTAGACTTTGCTTGCTTTCTGACAGCTCATGTACGGTTTGGTCTTGAGCTATGCTATGGCTGCACTCATGCTCTTTTTGGGGAATAATACTGGACTTATGTTGTTTTAAGTACTTTGCTTCTTTAGAACTTGATGTAATGAAATAATGACTTGGTATTTTGATGTAAGAGGTTATGACTCTATTTTCCACGTAATAAGATCTGGATAAATTTATATCCGCTGCTTTATACACTCTGTTTAATTTATGTTCTGTCTTGTGTTATCTCTGTGCCTGTTTACTAGATAATACCCCTCCAAAACTAGTGCATTCCCTTGTGAGTGACCCTAACGGAGGTGGGGTGTTACAATTATGAATTATGACCATGATTTGAAGATGTAAGTTTAGGCTTAATTGATGATTAGGAAAGATATGTAAATAGAATTTTTAAGAAATGTTAAATCTGCTAATCTGCTGAATTGCTTAATCTGCTAAATCTGTTGAATTGCCTGTTCTGCTAATCTGCTAAATTGCCTAATCTTCTAGATCTGTTATCTGCTAAATTTGTTGAATTGCTTAATCTATTGAAAGCTGAGTAATTGTAATTTGGAGGCTCGATCTAAAATTGAGCGAAACATGTTAATAGAACTTTGGATAATCTGCCGTAACTTGTAAAGAAGTTAAATCTGCTAAATGAATATAATTAGTCTGATATTTTCTGTAATGGAATAAAGTGGCTATGACACGAGGTTAGACTCCGTTTGCGGTAGAAGCCTGCCCGGAACCAACCGGCTTAACCAGCGACCGCAAACTGTCAGTCTAATGTGAGAGGTCGTAGGCATAACTAAAATATGCTTAGACACGAGGTTAGGTCTGGCTTGTGGCAGAAGTCTGCCCGAAACCACCCAGCATATCCAACAGCCACAAGCTACCGACCTAATGTGAGAGACCTGGGAATTAATATTTAATTAATGCAAATCTGAGATAAATATGATGTCTAAAACGTGTTGGGTGGATAGGGTTAAACCAACTGGACTGATGAATTTAACAAACCTGTTTCATGAATCTGTCGGCCCAATACAAAGTTAGACAATCTGTAAGTCTGTTAAAACCGTACATCTGATCCGTTAGTCTGAAAACTTGTTAACTTGATTGTCTGATCTGTGAACTAGTAAATCTGAAATCTGTATGTCTGAAACTTGTAAACAAGTTAATCAGAAATCTATTAGTCTAGGGACACAAGGTTAGTAGGGGAAATACTTGTGTTATCTGTTGTTTGGGACCCATATTAGTCAGTAACCCTTTCCGGTATCAAAAACTTTGACCCCACACTATGTAGGGGTCCGGGCACGCTTACTAAACTAATTATAAGCGGTTCATTCTGATAATGGCGAGGGGTGTTGATGGTGCATTCCAACCGGGTCATGTGCGTGCATGTATCCGGTCTGCTATGAGGATGTAAGACACCGTGACATCTGTAAATAGGTCTGTGCCAGTAGGTTTCCACTTTAGGGAGTGATACACCCTACTTTGGGGCCGACACAGGGTATTTATGTATTAGGGAGCCGATCACTTGGGGTAGCACTTAGGGTACACTTAGTTCTGTCTGTTTCTGTTGGTACCGTCTGTTTCTGTTGGGTGGTAACACCTGTCTGTTTCTGCGTAGTACCGTCTGTAGGGGTGGTAAAGGCCCATTGCTAGTGTACACCTAATTCTAACATTCTGTTTCCATAGGGATTATTCTGTTTCCGATTCTGTTTCCGTACCTTCTGTCTATCAGGGTGGTAAAGGACCATTAGTTGGGTGGTAAAGGCCCATTATTAGTATTCTATTTTCGTACCTTCTATCTGTTGGGGTGGTAAAGGCCCATTATTAGTATTTTGCTTCTGTACTTTCTGTCTGTTGGGGTGGTGAAGGCCTGTTACTAGCATTCTGTTTCTTTATAGATTATTATGTTTCGATTCCGTTTCAGTTTAGACGTTAGGGTAACACCTAATCCTGTTATACTAGCATTAATGCAGAGAAGTAAGATGTAAGTAAGGAACATAACTTTGTTTGCATCATTCTGTTTCTTCTATTAACTTAAAGTATATCTGCCATTCCTGTTGATGTAATCTCTCATCCAACTTTATTTACATGTCATGATAATATTATCTGTTTATATGCTGGGAGTCACTGGACTCACCAAACTTTATGTCTGACCTCGTTTGTTTTCGCCCCTTTTCTTTCCGTTCCGCCCTAGGTGCTTAGGGTGGAAACATAGGAGCTTGATTCTGATTCTCTCCACTTGAAGTGCTTGGAGTATTGCTTGGCTTGGACTCTATCTTTTCATGGCAGTTTATGTCGGGGATTATGGCTTTGAAACTTTACATTCTGAAGGATTTTGTATAAGACTGATAATTGTGTGCTTGAGTTTTGGTATTGTGATTTAGAAAGATGTAACCACACTTATTTCTGCTTCTGCTGTAATAAAGTTATAAATTTTCAATTACTACTTATCTGTCTTGTAATATTCTATTCTGTCTACTAAAACGGTCCATCAAAGTTAAGGCATTCCCTTTGTGAGTGACCTTAACGGAGGTGGGGTGTTACAGTCATGTACTTGCACCTCCAACGCTGTTGCTCCTTAGGCGCCATTCGCCAAGAGGAATGACAGTAGTTCTAGCACCTTTGACCAAATCGATACTAAACTCAATCTCTTGATGTGGCTACAAGCCTTTTACCTCGTCAAAGACATCATCAAACTCACTAGCGATCGACACCAATGACTAGTCTTCCCGTCGAATCACAAGCGAATATAAAAGGCTTACAAAGACCCATCTTCTGGCTTACTTCGAATCACAACCATTCACCCTTCCACATTCCTAACTGTCACCTCGAGCGTCTTGCAATCCACTTTAGCTGCGTGACTCAATAACACTAGACCATGACTCAATAACGGAGAAATCACACACAAAAGAGCAACCATGACTCAATAACACTAGACCATGGCAAATCATACACAAACTAGATGAACCTCTACTCGATTAGTCACAACCAACTGTCATAAATCTCGGGTTCCAAACCCAAGTGGCACACAAGCTTATTGCAAATGAAAGTATGCGATGCTCCAATATCAAACAACACTCGAATTGAAACACCTATGATAGAAAGAGTACCTTGAACAACAACACTCTTCCCTTTCTCCTCCGCCTTAGGAGCCCTCGAAGAAGATGGAACAACTTCCAAAGCATATGTCTTCACCATCTTCTTATCCTTAGATGGTTCCATACAGTCCTTTTTGAAATGCTCAGGCCTGCCACAGTTGTGTTACTTCCTCTCAACTTTCAGATTCTTACAATCCTTGAAAAAAATGGCCCTTTTGTTGGCAGTTGCAACAAGCCACTTCACTTTTCTGCTTCTTCTAACCATCTTTTTCTTTCTGATGTTGCTACTTCCTCCTTTTATTATTACCGCCCTGTTGTGGTTTCGGTTCCTCTTTAGCTGCAACAATAGTCTCTTTCGTGGGAAACAAACCCTCTCGCCTCAAAGCATTCTTCACGAATTTCTCATAAGTGTCATCCAAATGATCAACCAGCTGATTTCTAAGGAATTTGTCCTAGCCCATGACAAACTTCTTGTTCTTCTGGTAAGGTGTCTCTATGTACGAACGAGCATACTTGGACAAAGCTTTAAAGTCGAAAACATATTCCAAAACTGGTCGACCATTCTGCTTCAGCTCAACAAACCTCTTGAATAGAATAAACTTCTGGACAATAGAAATAAACTTCATCTCGAACTTGACTTGGAACCGATCCAACCTGATCTCATCCTCTGGAGTCTTTAGAGTAACAGAGTTCCACCAATCCATAACTCTGCCCTGTAGCTTCCATGATGAAAGCTTCCTCTTTGTAATGTCGCGCATTTTTGATAGCCAAATATTTTATTTAATTTATAATTTTAAATATTATATTTAGAATATTAATGGATTTTAATATTGAATTCGTTTATTAAACCGAAGTTTGAACGTTAAATTTATATATAATATAAAACGAGCTCGAAATGGCGCGGCATTTTGTAATATTGAGTTTTGAACTTCAATTGAATATACATGATCCGATATAAGTCGGATTTCTGTGAAACAAGAAACGTTGGATTCATGTTGATTATAATTTTCATGTGGAAGAGAAAAATCCAGATTTCGTGTTTTAGATTGTTAGTTATGTCCAAATCAAATTTTAAAATAGTCGCTATGGAAATCGTTATTAAAATATAACATTTATTAATTAATATAATAAGGTTTTTTATATAATCTGGATACTGTTTTAACTCAGAATGTTGATTTTGAGTTGTATAAATTATATTTAAAGCTATATGATATTTCCAGCAGGTATTTATGAGTATAATAATTTAGTATTATTTAATTCGATTATTTTGGAATTTATATAATATTTTATTTATATTATATAAGCCTTATAAATAGAATTTTTTTCAAACGGTCTCCGTTTTCGATGAAATTAGTTTCATTGGAACCGTAACGTTAAATTATTGTACGATATTAAATTTTGTGGCAAACTGATGTCGTAACTCGTATGTGACAAGGGTGACCATAAACGTTCAATCGTTGTGTATAACGCAAAATTAAATTTATATAAATTAATAAAGGGATATTTGAGTGTAACTTGAACAGACGATTGAATTAAGCCACGAAACTAGTTCCGTTGTGTTCGTATCGACGTATAAAGCCAAGATAAGTATATAGTTTGTTATTTTTGAAGACTGGGTAATTTGGTGTCCAAAATAGCATTGTGGTGCGTATAAAAATAGCGTACCGGGAATCAGTCTTAAAATGCGACGAAATATGTGCCATTGGAATCGTATCAGTTAATCATTGTATGGTTTCGATTTTCGTGTCAATTGGATTTACCGTCTGACTGTGGCAACGATAAATGCCTCTGTTTTTATTTAACCATTTATACCATTAGACAGGGGTAACTTTAAACGAATAAACGAATGGCTAGAAGGAACTCCGTTTTTAATGAAATAAATTTCATTGGATCCATAAGGAAAATGTCAAGTATAATTTCAAAGTTTCAAGTTGATTGGATTTATTTTGTGATCGTGGGAAATTTAAACGTGTGATTTCGACCTTGGAATTTTCACAAACGACTTTTCACAAGGACTTTTCAAGTTCATTGGATCCATTGGACTTTTCTAGTTTATTTCGACCTCGGAATTTAAACACGTGATTTCAAGTTCATTAGATCCGTAAGGAATTTTCACAAACGACCTCAGAATTCGACGAAACCTGTCCCATCGGGTCCAGAATATTTTTTTATTCTAAGACTACATTTTTTGTCAAAAACAGAAGTCGTACGGAAGTGTTTTGAGGTGATACTTCATGTGTAAGTATTACATAATATAATAATACTTAATTTGGTCCCATACTTTATAAATAACACACGTTTGGTCAACAACCCTATTCTCGTCCAAACTTAATTCCCTGGTCAACGTATATTTCTACCGCCCCTCAGTAATGGACGACCCTTACACTTCCAAACTTTCTCCTCGTATACCTCACAATCCGTAATTAATATTTATAATATTTAATAACTAAGTAACGTGCTTATCTAATTAAACCCTATGTTTCATGCAACATGAGTTTAGGTCGGTGATCAGAAAGCGAACATAAAGCTTGGGAAAATTTAGAATTGGCCTGTATGAAGTTAATTAAGTTATTAGTTAATTAAGGTATAAAATTTGTTTAAGTAATTAACAACTATAATTAAGGATATTTAATTAATAATTTAATTAAATTATATAATCGTTAAACGTAAATAAATCTTTGTCCCGTAAAAAGAATAAAACGAAACAAGAGATACTGGAACCGTACGGACAAACACTACCGGCTGGAACTGATTTGAACAAAGTTCGAGTCAGCCAGGAATTTAGTTAAATTAAACGAATGTTTAATTTAACTAAAATGAACTGTTTTAACAGCGATCAAATCAAGGTGAGTTAAACTCACTTAGTTCTTCCCACTTATATTTTATATAAGTTGGGTTTATTTGTTTGTATGTTATGGATGATTTTGTTAGATGATTATTGAATTATATATTCATATATTGACTGAACAATTAAGTTAAATGTTCGTTTAATTTAATAAAATCGTTATTTCTAACGATTGAGAAGAATTGAGGTAACTTACCTCAGTGGTTACGTTTATAATAATATAAATGTTATAAATAAATAATTAGATGCTTGGATTGCTGTTATTTGCTGATTATTGACTGTTACCATCCATTATTGATTGTTATTATTAAACTGTTTATTTCATCTGTTTAGATGGAAAATGAATATTAATTAGCCACATTGAACCGAATAATTCGAATTGAGGTAACCCATTGTTTTGCAGGGATGACAGGTTGAAGGAATCCAACAGGACTCCTCACTTATATTGATAACGTTTATCAATGTGTCTGATTATGATTGTTAGATGTGGAATTGTTTAATATTTCATGGTTTGGTACTATAGGAGACATTTAACTCTTTAGTACCGTCAAATAAAGAAAAGATTTTTGAAATTGGTATCAAATCAATTTCGAATGATTTCGAAGATTTAAATATATTTATATATGAATTTGAAATACGATTTTGATCATAAATATAAATATCAAAGTTTAATTTATTAGTTTTATAATTATTTAAATTTATAATTAATAGAGATATAAGATATTATTAAATGAATACTTAAACAATATAAACTTATCGTAATTGTTTTAAAATGTGTAAAATGGTAGTTAAAGGCCTTAACGGTCGTAAAGGAAGTTTAAATTGATTTCAAAATATTGAAATGGAATAATTGAATCATGGATTTATGAGAATATATAAAAGAGACTGAGAAGTAATATTTTTGTAGTAAATGATCATTTTAAACAAACGTTGTTTTAAAATATATGAAATGTTATTTAATAACATTTCATGAATAAGATTAACGAATTAATAGAATTGGAAATGAGTATTGCTTTGGAAATGGGATTTCAGGTTTCTAAATGAAATTGGATTTAAAAATACGAATATGAATTTATAAATGGGATTGAGATTTATAAATAGAATTTGGGTTAAAATGACTAATTGGAATTTATAATTGGATTTGAACCCGATAGCTGGAATAGATTATTAAATTAATACTTTCCAAATATATTATAACTTGATATACAAATATGAGTTGAATTGTACGTGAAAGAGTGATAAAATAAATTCCTAGTATAACGAAAAGGGTAAGTATAAACTGAGAAGTTGGGGAATGATGTGAAATGGCTAAGATAAGTTTTTTTCCATGGTTCAGAATGTTGTATTCTAAAGTTCGGAAGGTTTTATTGGGATGAGGTTTATTCGGAAGTTCGGAATGTGATATTCCTAAGTTCGGAATTTAAATCGAAGGTGAGAGCCGAGAAATGGAAATGAATTATAAGTTGTCGCTAATGAATTATAAATGAAGTTTAAGTTATGGAAAAAGGAATTTGTAATATTTGTTAAAAACAATAAATTGAAATATTTGATTAATAAACTGGAGGTCTTTATAAATGATCGTTATATGATTTTTAGACAACAAATAAGTTATTAGTAATGAATTGAAAAGTGTTTGATAAATGGAAGTAAAAAGGATTTGGAAATATAATCTGCAACGTTTGATACAGAAGTTATGTTAAATTATTTGATTAATAAAATATAAGATCCATAAAAGATAGCAAATTAAGATTCGAAATATAAGATTTGTAAAGAATGTTTATATAAAATTTTAATCTGTAATTAGTGATTATTGCAATATAGGTAAAATATAATTATAAAGAGATATTGAAGAAATTTATAAAGGATTCAAGTTATAATTGAAATTGAGACTCGTTTATTATATTATAAAGTATTTTTAATTTTTAAAGAGAGTTATAAATAAGAGTTTACTTAATAAATTAAGTAAACGTGTTTGAGATTTTAAATAGAGTTTTTAAAAGGAAACAGATGTGCTAATAAACCTATATCTATTCTGAAGATATGAATGTGGTTGGTCAAGGTCTGAGAGGTAAATAAAATACCCCAACTTGAGTGACTTCATGATTACCCAAGGAGGTATTAGTTTATAAACGAGAGGAGTTGAGGGGAATATAACCTATGATTTCTGTATTTGATTTTATAAACTGTATTAGAAAAGTTTATAAGTCAAATGAATGGGTTTAGGAATATTATTATTCGATAATAAGAAGTAAAATATATATTCCAAATATTGGAAGATATTAAGAATTTAATTAACAGATGGTTAATTAAAGAGGCTAAATGATGTTGGGTACTGAATCAGTGAATTCATTTTATTTTTATGGATGAATGGTTGTTATTTAAGTTACTTGATAGTTAAATAACCGACTATCAAATCTGGCCTATACGATTGTTGGTACTGAAAGACCGGGATCAAATTTATATTCGAAAACCATTCCGACCAACAAATACGTGAAGAAATCAGAAGATAATCAAGATGGAACATTGAAGACCATAGATCTTCATAAACAGAAGAACTACTAATAATATCTGGTTTAGCGGCCTACGATAAACTATAATTCTATCGTGGTTGGAATCTACGGATTGCAAGGACTACTCGCTACTGATCCATGGGGTGATACCTAGGATGTAGTAGGAGGGTGCCTTCGGTTCATCCTGTTCCTAGATGACTTGAATGTATGGATGTCTGACAGAGTATTTCCAAAGGAATCACATATGTTGATTTCTTCAGACGTACCATAGTTGGGTCACTCCCAACCGGGGTATTTTTTGGATGTCAATTAGTGATATCTGGTGGTTATGACAATGTGACATTCGAAGTGAATGGTGGTATGTTGTTCCAAAGGTAGTGTTAAACCTCAAGCCTCATCAATCGGAAAATGGTAAAAAATCGGGTAGGTCGCATGGCTATATGGGTCGCACCCATCAAAAGGGTATATCCTTACCTGATCTGGTGAAATCAAATGCCTTCGGTTGTCCCTATTTATTTATGTATGTATGTTATCGGTTCGGTTGGCTGGCCCCCAACCGTGGTAATAATATATTCGATACTCTCAATAGAAAGTGAGGGGCCGGTCATGTTTAGCCTGGGTTACAAGATGTTCTTGTTGAACCCCAATATATTCATCTCCAGAGGTCCATTGTCGGGAAGGTGGTCTCATATCTTGCTAGGAAATCCATTCTCCATTAAGAGCCCGCGATTTTGATTGTATACTATTTATGTGGAGCGTGAGATGCAAGTGTTCCGCTAGATTGCTATTTATTTGTATTTAGACACCATCATATTGTTTTTCAAAAATGTTTTGGGTTATCGTAAGGTAAAAACCATCCGTATTTATGTGTGGATTCGGTCTTACGATTATCCATTTCTTTCAAAAAGATTTTGACGTAAAAATCAAGTTGTGTGGTGCCTTTTAACTTAGTTTGTTTTTCTCACTCTAGTTCCCTAGACCGACCCAGTGTTTGTAATGCTCGGGTTAGAATGGCCTGTATAGGTCCAGGTTACCGAATGCTGCGAAGTCCAGAGACGAGCTGGAGGTGTTCAGACGTATGATATTATATAGATACTATTTCGCTGTGTATTATATATGAGGATGGATTACTATAATTGTCCAAATGTGTGGTATACTCTGATGATTGCAAGTATATTTTCAAGCTCTCAATAAAGATGTATTCTATATTATATTTTGTTCCGCTGCAATGTGAGACTCTGTGTTGTGTTAATTCTTTTTCTTCTTCAATTCTTATATTTCTTTCTTTCTTATCTCATCCTCTAATATCTTTCTAATAACTATCTGTGGTTTCGGTACTTTGGTTCTGACAAGTGATACAGGATTTGTTTATTATTATCGGAATTCGGGCGTCGAATTCCGACAGGTCGTTACACTCTTAGTCGCATCATTAATTCCCATGTCTCCAACTGTCCGAATGCAAATATCAAGCCACCCTTGAATCTCTACAGTCGGCTTTGTCCCTTTGAACAGCTTCCCTCCTAGAGTAGTGAAGTCCTTGCACAGCTTCGCGAAGTCCACAACCCTAGGCACTAACACCTGAACCCCCACATCAACTTGAACTGTCTCTGGAGCGGGTACCCTCCTCATGATCTCTGTCACCATGGCCTCGAACATTGATGGGTAATTTGGTATACCTCCATCTCCCCATCCAGGAACAATCTCCTCCCTAGCAATATGTCTTGACGTTCGAAGACTCAATCTAAATTTGAAAAATAGAATGATTAGTCCACATATGAGAATAACTGCAAATGGAGTTCAAGCGCTACTATACTATACATGATAATATAGTATTCATCTATTAAAAATCTACAAATATGTCTCTCATACGTCTTTATGCCTACGAACTTTGGATAAAATCGCTTAGCCAAAGCTCTGATACCAAATGTGATGACCGCCCATAACCCCTGCACTTAACAAGAGGAATAATGCATTGAAAGATATGCCAGACAGCTATGGACACTCATTAGGGTAGCATAACACAAGAAAAAACTGTCGTATAACTCACAACGCAAGGATAAAATAAAACATATACTATTGACATTAATAGTGAAGCAAAAATGAGCAGAACCTTAAACTTACATATCATCACGAAATATCCATAATCAAAATGGAATAGATCAACAGAATCTCTCAATATAAAGTCACTCAGAGTATCAGCAATCATAATAGTGGAAACAACTAATAGCAGATAGTAGGAAATAATATGCCAGCCTCGTGCTCATCATCGCCCAGCACCATCATCCTCATCACGATCTACTACATGTTACCTGCTACTCAATCTGCCCATTCAACACATGGATGAATAGCCCAAGGTAATAAGGGGGAGACATAAAACCTTGAGTCAGACAATGGTATTAATGAGCGATAAACAGCTATCTAACATGATCAATAAAGTATATGAGTAACAGGCAGATTAATCATCCAATCTACCAACACTACAATAGAGAAGAATCGCAGTCCATCTCCTCTACATCTGATAGTGATAGCCTTTACAACAATCGGCAGGGAAACAAACAATAACATTCATAGCGACCAATAATCAAGCATAGACCATCCTAATCGAGTTCGATATCCCCCAAGCACAAGCCCCGAAGGCCTAAACCAACCTTAGACAAGCACCTAAGAAAATCTCCCTTGACGTGATAATCCATACAAGACAATACAAACAATAACATCCATGACTCTGGCTATCACCGCCTACCTTGCCTTAAACCATCGTTAATCGTACGACTGACCATGACATGCCATTTATCAAGGGCTAATGGTAACCCCGGTTCAAGCTAAACTCCGTACGCTATTGTGACTTATATGTTTGTCTTACTCACGAAGAAAACAAGGCCCATCATGACTGCCCATGGTACACGATCTTTATCAAATCAGATCATAATAGGTGTCCCCACGATTCCCTTGCTTTGAATCTACTAGAACCTCCGACTAACGATAATATCTCGGCCTTCATAATCTAATCGTCATCACCGGCGACTATCGATAAGCTCAAATACTTTCTCGAACAGCCATTATCCACGAGCTCAAACACCCTTGAGTCGTCTTCGTATTCGTTGCATATCATCAATCAAAGAACACTTCGAACATTCCTCCTTGAATTCACGTCGAAGCTACATCCACTTCGAATCAAAAATAAACATCATTTGGTCAATGCCCATGGATCTCTCATGACCCATCAACGGATCGGTCACGATCCATCAACGGATCGGTCACGATTCATTTTTCACACATTAGCTGTAACACCCCGTAAATCAGTTAATACTAATATTCACAAATGGAAGAATAATTAATTTCAAATATAAGAATATTGGGAAACAGGCTACGCCATTGTATTCGACTCGGAAAAATACGCGAAATAGAGTCCGAAATTTTGTAAATCGGAGTTCGTATGACCGAGATATGGCCTCGAGAAGTTTCACGAAAAATTCAAATTTTAAAACAGATTCAAAAACGCAGAAATGGAGGCAGGCGGGAAAACTCCCGCCCAGACCAGGTCGACCTGGGGGTCGACTTGGGAGTCGACCTGGGGGGGGGGGGCAGGTCGACACTAGAGTCGACCTGGGTGTCGACCTCCCTGGTCGAGCCCAGGTGACCTGGGTGCATCTGGTTGGGTTTTCGGGCTGTGTTTTGAGGGCTGGACGAAATCTAATGGCTCTAATCTATTCTAGGGTAGATCTAATGGCCTAAATGCATCCTAACATCTATAAATAAGTGGGTAGACTCTAACCCTAAATCACTTGAAAAATTGGAGAGCTACCGACATGTCGTTGCCATGGAGTTCAGCGTAGCCGTCGCAAACTAAAGAAGAAGGAGAAAGCCTAGCCTACAACTAAATCTACTAAACAAACAAATTAAATCAAAGACTCTTTCTATTTCTCTTCTTTAAATTGTGAGTATGATGATTCTCACAATGTTATTATAAAATAATTCGATTAAGTTATGAATGGATCACAAGAAAGTGATGTGAACTGTAATTGTAAATTCTATATTGTGGATCTCTTGTTATGTTATTATGTTGTCATATGTTGTAAATTCTCCTATGATATGCCATGCTATGATGAAAATCATGCTATGGTATGTTATGCTATCATGCTATGCTATGTGTAAATCATGCTATGTTATGTCATAAATCTTATATATGTTGTAGATCTCATGTTAACACATATGTTGAAATCCATATGTTATAGGATAATGATATCATGTTAAGTTGTGTTGTATCGTACAAGTTGTAAAATCATGATGTTGTTATTTATGTGAATTGGATCATGTTTAAAGTTTATGTTTTTTTTAAAATTAAATGGATCATGATTATGGGAATTTGCCTATTAGGTTAGGTGTACCCATATACATGAATCCACAATTTAAATTGGATCTGGAATATGGGAATTTGCCTATTAAGTTAGGTGTACCCATATGCATGAATCTATGACTAAATGAATTTTTATTATGGGAATTTGCCTATTGAGTTAGGTGTACCCATATAAACCCATATTGTTAGATTAGATGATGTTGATTCACACATGTTCCTATGCAAGTTTATGAAATTTGATTGAGATCATATTATGTGAATTATGAACAAGTTGACATCTTTAGATCCATGACATGTATAATCCTATGCAAGTTGTACATATGCAAGTTTCACCCCTTATTATGATTCATTTAGTCATATATACATGTTGTTATTGTGATAATCTCTTTTATGCTATGAGTTGGTTTATTCGAGTCTAATATATATTTTGCGAATAAACGTTCAAACGTGGGGTAGGGGTGATATTAGGAATTAATAAATTGGGTGCAATTTTGTATGATTTTGCACGCCTTGAATGGATGTCCATAATTGAGTCAATTATGGACATTGTTGAATTTGGAATTAATTAATAATTCAAGTAGGGAATTATTAAAATTGGGGAAAGTGGATTATTAATAATAATCAATGCTTAGGACACGAGGTTGGACCCATTTGTGGCGTAAACCTGCCCGGACCCGCCCGGCAAATCCAGTAGTCACAAATGTCGGCCCAATGTGAGAGGTCCTAGGCCCAAACTAAAGCATAACAGTTGTAAAGACACGAGGTTAGACTCTTTTATGGTGTAAGACTGCCCGGACCCGCCCGACAAATCCAGCTGCCATAAATGCCACTCTAATGTGAGAGGTCTTTATGAGATTATGGCCTTAATGAATTAAGTATACTTAGCCAGATAATCATGTAAGGTGGGACATGGGGGTTAAGTAGGTGCCTTGGGTGGCATGAGGAATCTAGTGGTTGCCTTTAGAGGCATTTGAAATACGATTAGACTTAACCAAACACACATGAAAATGAACATGACTAAGTGGGTTAAGTGGATGGACTAATGGGACAAGCTTAGGTGGAATGCTTGTGGGAAATAATGGGGGCCCATTTCAACCAGTATCCCAAAACGTATCTTTGTGGGCTCGACCCAAGTCGAGGACGGGACACGCATACTGCGTTTGACTATAAGAGGCCAAAACAGGGAGCGGTGGCAACGCAAGTCCAACGGGTTTCATATGCGTGTGTGGACCTGGGCTGGTAGGTAAGACGTTGTTGCATCGTGTAGGTATAAGCCGTGCATCTCCGTTATATCAGGTTGCCACTTTAGGGGAATGATACACCCCACTATGGGGCCAGCACGGGTATCTACGAGTAGGGAGCCGATCGAAAAATGGAAAGTGGGGTACACCTAGTGGAGATAGGGGCAGGTGGCACCTATGTAGTCAGCTAGGAGTACGTAAAGCCATTAAGAAAGTTTCTAAGTGAAGCTAAGTGGGATCAATCTTTAGGGTGACTGGTGTGGTGCAGTATAGTGTTTATCCTTTAGTATTTAGGAACGCCTATAACGTTGCCTTTAGCGATTGTCTATGTCCTTAATCTTCTCTTTCATAGACATTTCCTTGTTTTCCAGCTTATGCCTTAGTCCAGTTATTTTGATAATAGTATTGTAGAATTATCATACTCGCCAGACTTTATGTCTGACCCCCTCTTTTCCATCTTTCTTTTCCTTCAGGTCCTCAGGTTGGGCCAAGTTCTAGTGGAGTCTAGTTGGATCGCTTATCTCTTGGAAAGCTTGGACTGCAGAAGTAAAGTCCAGCTTGTTATCTTTCTTTTTAATGGTTATTTATTGTAATGGGATTATGTATTTTGTTTTTGTGAAGACGGATGTTGTACTTGGTTATGATCTATGGTTTTATGATGTAACAGACATATTTAATTTCCGCTGTAATAAAATGAAGTTTTAGATTTCCAAGTGCTATTTATTATCTGTCTTGTTGTAATTTCTCTGTTCTATATTCACTTATGACCTCCATGGAAGTTAATGCATTCCCTTTGTGAGTGACACTAATGGATGTGGGGTGTTACACGTGGTATCAGAGCATAAGGTTACCAGAACAGATAAAATTTTTAGAAAAATATTTTTCTAAAGTATTTTTGGAAGAAGTGCTTTCAAAAACATGTTATTTAAAGAGAAAGTTTTTATGAAAAACATAATCCCAAATAGCCATATCCTTATCTTTATCTTTCGAATTCTCCAATTTGAATCTTTCCTTTTTCGTTTCAGCATGGCTGAAGATCTTAATCTCCCAGAAGGTGTGACGGTTCCAGGGTGGTTTAGGAGGTACTTGGAGGCTAGGGCCACCACTGCAGGCCTAGCAGATGCTCCTCCACCCCCAATTGCACCCATTCCTCCTCCTCGTGTTGACACTTTTGCAAAGACGTGCAAGGAATTCAAGGCTATGGGAGGAAAAACTTTTCAAGGGACTGAGACGTTTGTGGAGGCCAGAGATTGGCTTAAGGAGACTGAGGAATTGTTGGATATCTTTGAAGTGGAAGATGGGAGGAAGGTCTGTTTAGCTGCTTGGTTAATGAAGGGAGAGGCCTCGTTTTGGTGGGAGGTCACTAACGGGGAACGTCCAGTTGATTCATGGGCAGATTTCAGACGAAGGTTTGAGGCAAAGTTTCTTTCAAGGGCAGAGGAGAATTTAAATATGGAAAAATTCCTGACATTAAAGCAAGGGAGCTTATCAGTGAAGGAATATGTCAATAAATTTAATCAGTTAGCAAGGTTTGGCTTGGAGTTGGTGAACACGCCAGAGAAGAAAGCTTTGAGGTTCGTTAGAGGCTTGAATGAACTGTTGCAAGGGTTGGCTATGACCCACATCCCTATGGGAGACACCTTTGAAAGGCTAGTAGAAATGGCACTTATGCATGAGGATAAGGCAGTTGAAAAGAAAGGGATCAGAAGAAACCCCAACAGCAAAATAAGAAGGGTGGTAAAAACAATAATGGCAAAGGGAAGAAGAGATGCTTCAATTGTGGGACACCTGGCCATCTAAGCAAAGATTGTAGAAAGAAAAAGAAGACTGGTTGTTTTCATTGTGGAGATGCGGGACATTTGGTGAAGGACTGCCCAAAGAAGGGGCAGAGGGCAGGGTCTACCTCGGGAAGACAGGTGCAGGCTCTTATGGCACCAGGGCAGGCAAGGGGGCAAGTTCAGGCTATTGCGGCCCCACCGCTGCAATAAAGAGGTAGAACAATTTATGTTGAAAGCTTAGTTTTTCTGTTTGATCATCCTGTCCATACCTTATTCGATTCTGGCGCATCTCATTCGTTTATCTCTGCATCATTAGTTGAATCACTGCACTTGAAAACCAGTTTAGTAGAGGATCCCTTGGTTGTTTCAAATCCAATTGGGGGTTCGGCTCATTTGACCATGATATGTTTGGATTTGAAAATCTGTATACTTAGCGTTGAATTTAGATGTGATGCTTATGTATTGGGCTTCACGGGCTATGGGCTAATTTTAGGAATGGATTGGTTGTCTAGAAATGGGGCCATTCTTGATTGTGAAAGGAGAGTAGTTAGGCTTGTGACTCGCCTTGGTAATGCTCTCGACATCTTTTGTAATCCCATAAATTCCGTTATGCTAAGTTATCTTGAATCGCTTGACGCGTCTGTAGAGAATCTGCGATCGGTAGAGGTGGTCCGGGAATATCCGGATGTGTTTGAGGAGGTGAAGGGCTTACCTCCAAAGCGGGAGATAGACTTTCGAATTTATCTTGTGGATAATGCTAAACCCGTATCTTTGCCAGTGTGCCACATGGCTCCTCGTGAAAGGAGGGAACTCAATAAGCAAGTGAAGGAGTTGCTTGAGAAGGGGTTCATAAGACGTAGTATATCAGAGTGGGGTGCTCCAGTAGTATTTGCCACAAAGGCGGATGGGTCCCTTAGACTTTGTGTGGACTATAGAGAACTAAACAAGCTTACTAAAAAGGACCGACACCCACTGCCGAGGATTGACGATCTCTTTGATCAGTTAGTTGGCGCCTCAGTGTTTTCGCAGTTGGACTTAGCCACTGGCTTTCATCAACTGAGAGTGGCTGAGGATAGTATAGATAAGACTGCTTTTAGGACTCCTGACGGATTTTATGAATGGCTAGTGATGCCCTTTGGTTTGACAAACGCCCCTGCATATTTTGTTGATTTGATGGGTAGGGTGTTTAGGGAGTACCTTAACAAATTCGTGGTAGTCTTTGTGGATGACATCTTAGTCTTTTCTAAGAACAAAGAAGAGCATGCCCTACATCTTAGGGAAGTGTTGGAAACCCTTCGAGCGCATAACCTTAAGGCAAAATTTTCTAAGTGTCACTTCTGGAGGAAAGAAGTACGGTTCTTAGGGCACGTGGTTTCCAAGGAAGGGATAGCAGTGGATCCCGCAAAGGTGGTGGCCATCCAAGATTGGAAGGTCCCTAAAAATGTAACCGAAGTAAGAAGTTTCTTGGGGTTGGCTGGCTATTATAGGAAGTTTATCAAAGACTTCACAAAAATATCAGCTCCATTAACACGGTTAACGAAGAAGAACCTGGTTTTTACGTGGGACAAAGATTGTGATGATGTGTTCCAACGTTTAAAGAGATCCTTAACTTCAGCCCCAGTCTTAGTGCTGCCAGACGGGAATAAACCGTTTACCGTCTATACTGATGCTTGTAGGACGGGACTTGGCGCGGTCCTCATGCAAGAGGGAAGAGTAATAGCCTATGGTGGAAGGCAGTTGAGGGTTCATGAAAAGAATTACCCTACGCATGACCTTGAGTTAGCCGCAATTGTTTTCGCGCTTAAGTCTTGGCGTCACTATCTTCTTGGTGAGAAATTCGAACTGTTCACTGACCACAAATCATTAAAATACTTATTCTCTCAGAAGGATTTGAATTTAAGGCAGCAACGGTGGATGGAATTCTTAGCCTCCTACGATTTTGAAATAGCATATACCCCGGGCAAGGGTAACGTGGTAGCAGACGCCTTAAGTAGGAAAAGGTTGTCCTTGAGTCCGTTGTTTGTTGAACGACGAAGCTTAGAATTCATCTCCATGTTTGACTTTAGACCCTCCGTTGACCTAGTACCTGGTTTGTTAGCATCCTTGGAGGTTAGACCTACACTTCTAGGACGAGTTGGAGAGGCACAGCAAGACGACCCACAGTTGATTAAGATAGTAGAAAAGCTCAAAGGAGGGGAGTCGTCTAGCCATCTTCGTAGGTATACCCTAGACGATAAGGGTTGGTTACGAAGGGATAATAGACTTTGTGTACCACAAGACGAAGACTTAAGGAAGGCCATTCTTGATGATGCTCATCGCTCAAAGATGACCATTCATCCTGGCGGAGACAAGATGTACAAAGATATGAAGCGGGTTTTCTTTTGGGCCGGTATGAAAAAGGATGTGGCTGAGTACGTCGCTAGATGATTGGTGTGCCAACGAGAAAAAGCGGAACAAAAGAAACCCGGTGGGTTGCTTCACCCATTGGAAGTTCCACTATGGAAATGGGAAAGCGTCTCAATGGATTTTGTGGATGGATTACCAAGATCAAGGAAGGGTAATACGGGGATTTGGGTTATAGTAGATAGACTTACTAAGAGCGCCCATTTTATTCCCATGAAAAGTAAGAGGACCGCTCCGTGGTTGGATTCTGTATACATTAAAGAGATAGTTCGTTTGCACGGTATTCCTTCTAGTATAGTAAGCGACCGTGATCCCATCTTCACTAACGAATTTTGGAAGAGTTTACAAGAGGTGGTAGGGACTCAGCTATGTTTGAGCACCGCATATCATCCTCAGACGGACGGCCAGACCGAGAGGGTGAATCGTATTCTAGAGGATCTTTTAAGGCTTTGTACCCTAGACTTTGGGGGTACATGGGAAGAGCACCTTCCGTTGGTAGAATTCGCATATAATAATAGCTTTCAGTCTAGTATTGGCATGGCACCTTTCGAAGCTCTTTATGGAAGGCCTTGCCGTTCGCCTACATGTTGGTGGGAATCTACCGATAAAATCCTACTTAGGCCCGATATGGTTAGGGAAACCTCGGAGAAGATTGATATGATTCGAAGGAGGATGAAAGCAGCACAAGATAAGCAGAAATCGTATGCTGATAAGAGGAGGACAGATCTTGAGTTTGACATTGGGGACATGGTTTTTATCAAAGTATCTCTGTTACGGAATGTTGTTCGCTTTGGGTCCGTTGGGAAATTAGCGCCAAGGTTTGTAGGGCCGTTTCCTATAAAAGACAGGATTGGGAAGATGGCGTATAGGGTGGAGTTGCCTGAGAAACATAGTGGAGTACACGACGTATTCCATGTATCACATTTGAGGAAGTGTTTGCACAAGACCACGGAGGTGGTAGAGCCGAGCTTGCTTAAAGAGGTGGAAATAGAGCGTGATGCAACAATTAGACGAGCTCCTACAGGCATTCTTGGGTCGGAGATCAAAAAGTTGAGGAATCGAGAGGTCAGACTAGTTAAAGTGCAATGGGGAGATGATGAGAGCAACGCTACTTGGGAGACAGAAGAGAAGATGCGTTCGTTGTACCCTTTTCTTTTTGAGGGTATGTCTTTTAATTTCTCCTTTATCGCTTAGCTTATCTTATCTTATCTTTAGTATGTCCTCTCATTAGTATCTTTGACCTTTAGTTAGGATAATCCTATGGTTGAAACATGTGTTTGAGACATGTTATGTATGATGGATGCAAAATGGATGCAAGTGTTTGCTAGTGGTTGCTCGTGGATGCATATATACACACACTTTAGGCACTAGATCGGCTCAGTCACTACATATTGCATAAATGAATGTATTTAGTATAATGGATGTATAATGGTTGTACCATCATATAGATGTTGCATTCAGTTGAATGGATGTGCACGCATATAGAAGTAGTATGTAAGCAATTAGGATCTTTTGCATACATAATGGATGCATAGCACTGTCATGAATTGCATCAAGGAGGTCAACTGAATCAGTGGACCGCCTGATTTTGCATTAGATACGGACATATACACACACTATGCATTTAAACATAAAAGCATTAGAAGTCTATAAGGAGAGTGGATGCCAGTGTTTGATGATTGAGTAGATGGTTGATTGGATGTTAGGTTAAACATTCTTCTTGACTTGAAGATTTCGGGGTCGAAATCCTTTAAGGAGGGGAGAATGTAACACCCCGTAAATCAGTTAATACTAATATTCACAAATGGAAGAATAATTAATTTCAAATATAATAATATTGGGAAACGGGCTGTGCCATTATGTTCGTCTCGGAAAAATACGCGAAATAGAGTCCGAAATTTTGTAAATCGGAGTTCGTATGACCGAGATATGGCCTCGAGAAGTTTCACGAAAAATTCAAATTTTAAAACAGATTTCAAAAACGCAGAAATGGAGGCAGGCGGGAAAACTCCCGTCCAGACCAGGTCGACCTGGGGGTCGACTTGGGAGTCGACCGGGGGGGGGGGGGGGTAGGTCGACACTAGAGTCGACCTAGGTGTCGACCTCCCTGGTCGAGCCCAGGTGACCTGGGTGCATCTGGTTGGGTTTTCGGGCTATGTTTTGAGGGCTGGACGAAATCTAATGGCTCTAATCTATTCTAGGGTAGATCTAATGGCCTAAATGCATCCTAACATCTATAAATAAGTGGGTAGACTCTAACCCTAAATCACTTGAAAAATTGGAGAGCTACCAACATGCCGTTGCCATGGAGTTCAGCGTAGCCGTCGCAAACTAAAGAAGAAGGAGAAAGCCTAGCCTACAACTAAATCTACTCAACAAACAAATTAAATCAAAGACTCTTTCTATTTCTCTTCTTTAAATTGTGAGTATGATGATTCTCACAATGTTATTATAAAATAATTCGATTAAGTTATGAATGGATCACAAGAAAGTGATGTGAATTGTAATTGTAAATTCTATATTGTGGATCTCTTGTTATGTTATTATGTTGTCATATGTTGTAAATTATATGTTGTAAATTCTCCTATGCTATGCCATGCTATGATGAAAATCATGCTATGCTACGTTATGCTATCATGCTATGCTATGTGTAAATCATGTTATGTTATGTCATAAATCTTATATATGTTGTAGATTTCATGTTATCACATATGTTGAAATCCATATGTTATAGGATAATGATATCATGTTAAGTTGTGTTGAATCGTACAAGTTGTAAAATCATGATGTTGTTATTTATGTGAATTGGATCATGTTTAAAGTTTATGTTTTTTTTAAAATTAAATGGATCATGATTATGGGAATTTGCCTATTAGGTTAGGTGTACCCATATACATGAATCCACAATTTAAATTGGATTTGGAATATGGGAATTTGCCTATTAAGTTAGGTGTACCCATATGCATGAATCTATGACTAAATGAATTTTTATTATGGGAATTTGCCTATTGAGTTAGGTGTACCCATATAAACCCATATTGTTAGATTAGATGATGTTGATTCACACATGTTCCTATGCAAGTTTATGAAATTTGATTGAGATCATATTGTGTGAATTATGAACAAGTTGACATCTTTAGATCCATGACATGTATAATCCTATGCAAGTTGTACATATGCAAGTTTCACCCCTTATTATGATTCATTTAGTCATATATACATGTTGTTATTGTGATAATCTCTTTTATGCTATGAGTTGGACTATTCGAGTCTAATATATATTTTGCAAATAAACGTTCAAACGTGGGGTAGGGGTGATATTAGGAATTAATAAATTGGGTGCAATTTTGTATGATTTTGCACGCCTTGAATGGATGTCCATAATTGAGTCAATTATGGACATTGTTGAATTTGGAATTAATTAATAATTCAAGTAGGGAATTATTAAAATTGTGGAAAGTGGATTATTAATAATAATCAATGCTTAGGACACGAGGTTGGACCCGTTTGTGACGTAAACCTGCCCGGACCCGCCCCGCAAATCCAGTAGTCACAAATGTCGGCCCAATGTGAGAGGTCCTAGGCCCAAACTAAAGCATAACAGTTGTAAAGACACGAGGTTAGACTCTTTTATGGTGTAAGACTGCCCGGACCCGCCCGGCAAATCCAGCTGCCATAAATGCCAGTCTAATGTGAGAGGTCTTTATGAGATTATGGCCTTAATGAATTAAGAAATACTTAGCCAGATAATCATGTAAGGTGGGACATGGGGGTTAAGTAGGTGCCTTGGGTGGCATGAGGAATCTAGTGGTTGCCTTTAGAGGCATTTGAAATACGATTAGACTTAACCAAACACACATGAAAATGAACATGACTAAGTGGGTTAAGTGGATGGACTAATGCGACAAGCTTAGGTGGAATGCTTGTGGGAAATAATGGGGGCCCATTTCAACCAGTATCCCAAAACGTATCTTTGTGGGCTCGACCCAAGTCGAGGACGGGACAGGCATACTGGGTTTGACTATAAGAGGCCAAAACAGGGAGCGGTGGCAACGCAAGTCCAACGGGTTTCATATGCGTGTGTGGACCCGGGCTGGTAGGTACGACGTTGTTGCATCATGTAGGTATAAGCCGTGCATCTCCGTTATATCAGGTTGCCACTTTAGGGGAATGATACACCCCACTGTGGGGCCAGCACGGGTATCTACGAGTAGGGAGTCGATCGAAAAATGGAAAGTGGGGTACACCTAGTGGAGATAGGGGCAGGTGGCACCTATGTAGTCAGCTAGGAGTACGTAAAGCCATTAAGAAAGTTTCTAATTGAAGCTAAGTGGGATCAATCTTTAGGGTGACTGGTGTGGTGCAGTATAATGTTTATCCTTTAGTATTTAGGAACGCCTATAACGTTGCCTTTAGCGATTGTCTATGTCCTTAATCTGCTCTTTCATAGACATTTCCTTGTTTTCCAGCTTATGCCTTAGTCCAGTTATTTTGATAATAGTATTGTAGAATTATCATACTCGCCAGACTTTATGTCTGACCCCCTCTTTTCCATCTTTCTTTTCCTTCAGGTCCTCAGGTTGGGCCAAGTTCTAGTGGAGCCTAGTTGGATCGCTTATCTCTTGGAAAGCTTGGACTGCAGAAGTAAAGTCCAGCTTGTAATCTTTCTTTTAATGGCTATTTATTGTAATGGGATTATGTATTTTGTTTTTGTGAAGACAGATGTTGTACTTGGTTATGATATATGGTTTTATGATGTAACAGACATATTTAATTTCCGCTGCAATAAAATGAAGTTTTAGATTTCCAAGTGCTATTTATTATCTGTCTTGTTGTAATTTCTCTGTTCTATATTCACTTATGACCTCCATGGAAGTTAATGTATTCCCTTTGTGAGTGACATTAATGGACGTGGGGTGTTACATTAGCCCAATCCATCGTCAGGCCTTTGAACCGATCCATCAGATAGTGTGCGCGATCCACCGTGGGCCACCTACCGATCCTCCAAAATGTTCACGATCCACTTGGAGCGATCCATGCTAATTGAACAAGGTCGATCCATCCTAATGCCTTACTCACTGATCCATCATAGGGTAGTCTCCGATCCAATTTTTCAATGCAAATTTTGCACGCGATCCATAGCCAGATCCCCCAAAAAATCCCGCACCAATCCATCAGCTTACCCTTGCCAAATCCATCAGATTACAATGCACCACCTATCCATTCCATGAATTCGCATCACCGATCCATGTTTTAAGCGTCTTACCGATCCATGCCACGTTACCAGATTTTGCCACTGATCCATCCAAGAAACCAATCCATCCTATTTCTAGCTTCCCAAGCCATGATCCATGCAAGCAACTGATCCATGCCACCTGATCCATCAAAATTCATGGCCAATCCATCACCAAACTCGATCAACATACATCTGATTTCAAACAATCATTCGACAACACAATCAAGCGATCATCAAACGAACACTAACACAACATATAATCATCAACAATCATTAAAACTTCAATAATCATCCTAGAATCATATAGAATTCACCAAATCATGATAAAACGATAAACGAATCAATATATGGATCTAAACTTGCATAAGCATATGATTTCAACGTTGACATATGAATTAACCGTTATAATCTTACTAGATTAGATCCTATGGGAATTCAAATTAAATATATACTTACCTCCATTAGATCTAGCTGAAAACAACTTGAAAATGATGAAAATAAGATCAAGCAACCCGTATAGTCGATTGAATCTGTGTGAGAGATGCTTATCACTCACCGAGTCCACAAAATAGCTTGAAAACGATGAATCTCTCATCCGGAGAGCGAAAAACGATCTTCAAATCAAGAATTTTGATGTGATCTACCTTTCTTCGATGTTGATCATCAATCTTCTAATGTAGATTTAGGAATTTAACGGAGTGGAGATGTATTTGATTGAGCAAGGAGGATCACAAGCTCAACCAACCAAGAGAAATGAAGAAACTAAACCACTCTCCTTGCCTCGACCCCTCTATTTATAGCCAAAAACCCCTAGTCTTAATGGGCCTCACTAATCAGCCTACTTATTATGAATTAGTCTGTCCAGAAAATGTAGGGCACTAAAACAGTGATTCCTCCCAAACCGCTGAACTAAATCTTTAATGTGACCATTCTACGAAATTGGAAACATCATTTACTTTCCAATGAAATCTATCTCAGCACCTGATTCGATACCAATCAAAAATTATTCCCTATACAAAACTGATAGGGGAAAAATAGTCATGACTAAAGCTGATAAAAATTATGGACATGTCTTACATCCCCATAAAAAACCTATCAAAATATAAGAATGACACGACCCTTGGGGAGTTAAATAAAATTATCTTATGATCCTCCGATACGCAAACAAGTGCTTGGATAGTTTGGAGATTCTGGAACAAATGCCCTTGAAATCCGAACTATGGATTATTTGCACACTTTGTTGGCAAGATTTTTGGGTGTAGATTTACAAATTTTGTAAATCAACCCTTTAGTTGGAGATGCTCTTAGGGGGTGTGGGGTGTTATAGTCCCCATGGATCTCCACCACACTGGGTTAATTTTGCTTGGGGATAGGTGCTCAGGGCAGGCTTCGAACCCTGATCTCTTACCAACCAGGGGAACGCCTTTCCACTGAGCCATTAACACGGATACACACACACACAAAAAGATACACACACACACACACATACACACATATATATATATACATACATATTCTATATTATAGTTTGTGTGTGGAGCTTTTGTAGCTCTGAGAGCATCCACGTAGAGCTCAGAACTGAACCACCGCCTCTCTGCAAAAATGATTTTGATCTATTCATATGTATCATGTTTTCATTATTAATTCTTTTTTGTAATTTGAATCTTTTAGTGCTTCTCCCATTTCTCTTGTCTCGTCTAAACCATAGACGTACAATTTCCTCAACTAGATATTCATTGAAATCATTTATTTATAAAATTACCAAATCTGGATTATGATTGGAAAAAGTGGAAAAAGGGCTTCTGCAGCCAAAATAAATGCTGCCAACAAAAATAAGAAAGCTCCAACCTCTCGATTTCCCTTGCACATCTTCCTAAATGTGTGGAATAATTGGACTCCTAAAATTTTTGCAACTAAGGCAACAATTTAGATTATTCACTTCATTATCCGTAATTTAGACAATAGTGGGTAACCTACTCCTTCCTTGCATCCTAACCCTAATCAAATGAGATTTGATTTGCTTGCAATGCATTGTTGACATCCTCATTATAGAATACTAGTCTTCCCTTCAAGTTTGTCGATTTGTTCCTAAGGCATCAGATTTCATCACGTTTAGGTGGTATCTCTAGAAAATTTCCAAATTCTGCATTTAAATTCATGTTCGGCCATTTATTTGTCAAGCATGAATTATTAACACTAATTTTAATAGGTGAGAATCCCATGGTGTCTAACTATTTAGAATGAAATTTTTGTCCAGGTTAAAATAGTCCTTTGTATAACAAAATCATCTTCAATGGTCATCCTCCATTCAATTGATTTTTTTCGTGTGTGATTTCTGTGTGACGATATCATCGAGTTGTTGTATCTACATATAAGCACTAAAAAGGAGTAAATTTTGGGTTGGCTTTCTGCATTAATGATGTGATTGAAAAAAAATGCATTTTCATAGTTCTATTTTATTATATAGAAACTAAATTTAGTCATTGAATCAATGGCATTAACCTTACCTTGCAATAAAGTTAGTAGATGTAAAATAATAAGTTCAGAGTTTGCGATAATTGAGCCGTTATTTGTCATGTAAATTTATATGTCTCTTAAACTATTCAAAATATACAAATATGTTGCTTTGTATAAAAGTCATTTCTTCACTATTATATTTTTTATTTAAATTGTTCAACAATAGTGTTGACCCACATTTAAGCAAGGCAGACACCTCTAAGTTTCCCGACAATCGAAGTATTTAGGATTTGGGCATGGGCTCAGGAGAGCCTGGGTCGGTGGAGCCCAGTTCGATCACTCAAAACCGATCACTTCTTCGGATCGATCATCCTCGGGTGGTGAAGCTCGGATCGAAGTAGCCACGTCACCTTATCATAAAGTAGTATTTCTAGACACACTAACCCGATTCAACCATGTCGAACCGGATACTGGAGATAGCTTTGAAGACCTATTGATTTCCCTAAAAATACGTTCAACCAACTCCTACTAAACTGGATCGTACAACAATGTCCTATGTCGAGCCGATCTAGACATTTTCACAACTCATGTTCATCCGGATCGAGCGCCACGTGACTATGTCGAATCAGACTCATCCACTGCTACAAATAAGTCGCCAGGGCCTCACTTCAATGGGATGAAACTCTAGCATACTGAACTAGAAATTGCAAAGCCATTTCAATTACTAATTTCACTCCTCTTCTCTACTTTCTTTCAAACAAATCAATTGTATCTTGTACTCTAACATTATAAACAATAGATTATCCAAGTGGACGTGGACACATTGTCAAACCATTATAAATATTGCATGTCTCCTTTATTTTATTACTTTCTATGACTGTGATCTACTGTGATATTGTGACTTCCAGATGTTGGTCATTGACGAACCAATCTCTATGCCAACAAATATTGATCGCGACCTATGATATGTGAATTGTTCATCTTTAGTGATGTAACTTAAAAAAGAAACTAACATTTTTATAGTTTTGTTTTAGCAAATTTCAACTAAGTTTAGTCGCCGCACTAGTGGCATTTACCTTGCCTTGCAATACAGTTAGTTAGTAACTTTATTGGCACGCCAACCTGTTTTTATAGTTATCTGTAACATTTTTTTCATTACAACAAATAATGAGTATAGTAGATTACAAGAGGTAAGCAAATTTCTTACCTGTTATAGGCATTTACAAATCTTGGAAGCAATAAAAACTACCTAGTAAGAACTAGTCATTCATCACGTAGGGTGCAACTTATAATTGAAAATGCAACAAGTACACTAAGAGTACAAACAAGCTGCCTAAGCAGTTACATACACAAACTAGTGTCAATAATCAAAGCCTAATTTCCAAGCGCCGCTAGCAAGAATCCAACAACAAATAGTCACTTAAAATAGTTGCAAGCAGTCTCCATACTTTACAAGAATAGTAAAGGATTGCAAACTAAGAATTGGTCAACTTGCTCATTGGCGGAGCAAAGCATTAACCATCAGAGCAATGTCACGCTGAAAATACAATACTTCCTACCAAAGTAAATCTTCCATGATCACACCCTAAATATACATCCACCAGAACCTCGAAAACAGCATTGTCACATTCGAACATTCCGAACAGCAAAACCACCACCCAACTAAATACACAATACAAGTCGAAACTATCGAAAACACAGCTTAGACAAGAAGCAACACAAGTAAAATATTCAAACCATCCACACAAGATCTAGTACAAAGCACCATATTCAAAATTAGCCACTCACCAGGACGTCGCCTTGGCGATTAAAATCCTAAAGTCTACCTTTCGGTTGATGCTCAGATCTAGTACAACGAGGTGAAAAGGAGTAGGGGAACGCGAGTTGGCTTTACCCTTTTGCCCGAGATTGTCAAAGAAAGCAAGAGAGACCATTGTGCATTGGATTTATAGATGGAGAGAGAATGATGAGGATGAATAACGAGAATTGGCGGGAAAAAATAGAAATGAATATGAGGAAATTTAGGGCTAGGTCAAAAGGATGCGAAATCACCACAATCGTGAAAACTGACTACAAGAATAAGAGATAGAAAGAAGATGAAACGATGTGGAAGAAAATAGGAGGAAAGGACGAAGCGAAGGAAGGATATGGAAAGGAGAAACATAAACGATTAGTCAACCACCATTGAAATGAAGAGGCTGAGTTTTTTGAATTCTGATTAGCTTTCAATGAAGTTAGTTAGTAGTTGTAAAATAATAAGTTTAGAATTTAAAAAAAAATTGTTCATCAATATTGATTATGACTTATGATATATGAATTGTTCTATTTTATTTTATAAATTTTTCGACTTTAACGATGTAACTCAAGAGGGAAGAAAACTGACACTTTCATAGTTCTATTTTAGCATATAACAACTGTAATAACCCGGATTTTTGGTCGATTTATTTTAAATATTCGATATGGTTTTAAATATTGAGTTGATAATATAAATTGATTCTTATATTGAGTTATCGATTTAATAATCGAAATCCGATTTAATAATCGAAATCCGATTTATTTCAAATATATATAATTATCGTAATACGAGAATCTGAAATAATTAAATTCAAAATTTAGACCAAGTTGAAATAATTCAGATGACCAGTATAAATTCTATTTGAATATATTTACGATAATAATAATTTATTATCAATAAATTTGATTAGTTTGAATTTAATTTAAATCATCAATTTAAATTGATATCTCTCCATGTGATCAAATTAGACTTTGAAACCTATTCTATTGTGTTCAGAATAATGTTTAAACCCTAGAAATGTCAGATGTTGTGTTCTGATAGGAGTCCAGGACCACGAAATATATTATTATAACATTAAATGGATAAGATAAAAATCAATTCAGTTTAGATCAAATATGAAAACGCATTTAATAGCTTTGTACTTAACCTACCCTAACCTATCTTCTAAGTTGTACCTTCCGCAGAAGAAATTCCTTAATGCTTAAGTCTTTATCATCTATAAATCGCGCTTGTTTCCCTTCTATTCCATTTCTTCTGCAAATGAAATAAAATATGTTTCCCTTAGATCCTCAACATTAAAATCGGATCCTTCCTTTTTATTTCTAAACTAAAATTGAAAGCTTCTTGGTTCCAAAATAAAATAAAATCGCTATCTTCACATCCAAGTCGCGACTCATCTCATCGCGAGATGATGCTCGAGCTTCAAGGAGGATGGCGTGGGGAGTTGGCCGAGACTAGGGCGATGAACGGGCGGATCTCAAGTTCGAAGTCAGCATCGAATACTGGGGTTTGATTTGGTTAAGGATTTGTCGATGTTAGAGCATTGCGCATCGAGAGGAACACTTGATAATTTAGTCATGAGTTTGGGATGAGGTCGACTGTCAATCAACAGTTACTGTAAGCTATGGAAAAAAAATTAGGGTATCAGGTTTATGGTGAAATTGGGTCGACATTGGGTATTAAGTGGCTATGTGTTCTGATTTGGGAAGTGGGGATGGGATTTCATGGTAGAAAGCATCAATCTATTTGTTGCAGTATGCGTGAGTTCAGGGTGAAGTCGCAATGATCTCTGAATGGTTTTGGCACAGTGATTCAGTTGTGTTGAGGATGCGTCCGAGCAGAGTGGTTTTGGTTCGAAGAAATAAAAATTCTGGTGAAGTAAAATAGCAATTTTGGGGAGGAAAAACTAGTTCACAACTGTGACGCTACTTCCACTGCAGCATGCCGAGTCGAGGCTGAGGGTGCGAGTAGATGGAGGAAGCTCGACATGAGTTGTGTAATTAAAAACTGGAATGGATAGAGAGCAATTTGTGCGTTCAAAGGAAGAAAACGGTAGAAAGAAAATGAAGTTGCATTTTGGAAAAGGCAGTAAGGTATTAATTTAAAGATCTAACAATTAAAAAATTACAGTAGTAAATTGGTTTATAAATTAAGTAATTCAGTAAGTTAATTATAGTAAATAGGTGGAAATTTTACGAGGATAAATCGTGCAAGGCAAGTTGGATTGGAAGAATCAGAAATTAAATTTAAGGTGAGTAAACTCACTCTCTGGTTCGTTTATAATTTCATCATAAATGAATTTTATTTAAATAATTATTATATGTTGTTTGTTGGTTGCTTAGATGCATTAAAATATTTTTATGGCTTTTATATATATATAATTAGTTATTCAGGCTTAGTGTTAGTGGCTATTATATATATATATATATATATTGTTGGTTGGATATTTCCTCCAGTACCATTAGCGGATGCCCGCAGTATTATTGGCGGACGACCCTATGCACCCCATAATATGATAGTGGATGACTTTCTATACCGCGATATCCTGCCTCAAAAGGTAATGAGTATTATTTATGTTGGCTAACATCTGTGGATGCAGGAAAACAGGTTGGAAGGATCCAACTGGATTCCTCAAAATTTATTATTATTATTTTCATATATATTATCATATACGATGTGGTAGAAAAACCTGTTGTTGATAATTAGGTGTTTTAGATGTTCAAATATCACTGGGCCCAACTGTTGACTTATAAAAATATCATGAAAAGGGATTTTGAGATTTAAAAAAAGGAAATCTACTTTTTCTAAAATAGAATTTGAATTTTGAATGGGCTAAGAAATATTAACTTGTTTTGAATAATAAAAACAAGTATTGAATTTATAAACGGTGTTTATAAATTAAATAATACAATAAATTGAAGTGAATTTATAAACGGTGTTTATAAATTAAATAATACAGGAAATTTATAAATGGTGTTTATAAATTAAATAATGAAAATTAGGCACACATCCCTAAAAGCAAACTTAATTAGGCGCACATCCCTCCCAAGTTTTAAATATAAACCCACCTCTATTTTCAGAAGTTCCGCCTTATGTTTTCACCAGTTCCGCCTTTACCTTTTTGTCCCCAAAAAAATGCGTCACTTAGTATAAAAAAAATCTAAAATCAGGAAATAATCCTAGAAGTCCACGCCAATAAAAAAATTGCATACATGTATGCAACTATTGCATAAGCCATTTTGTTTGGAAAATCTGGTAGAAAAGTTGCATACATGTGTGCAACTATTTGAAATAATTTCATATGTATATTCAATTATTGCATAAATGAAATTCAGCTAACATTTTTCCTGCAGATATGTTGCACACATGTGTGCATGTTTTCTGTTTTATTTGCACACTTGAATGCAAGTAAAAGCGAACTAAGTGCACGGTTATGAATTATTGCACACTTTTATGTAAGAATTATGCAGTACATGCACAGAAATATGCAAGTAAATCAACACAGATATAAAACTGGAATACATGCACATATGTATGCAAGAAAATTCAAATATGTGCATAATATTATGCATTTAACTGCACTTTTCGCTGTTTTCTGTTGTTTTTTGGTTTTGCCGTGTTTTTCGATGTTTTTTGGACTGGATTTTTTGTCGAATGCATAATTTATTTTAATATTAATTTACGCAAATTTTTTACTTTTTTTTGACCTATTTTTGAAAAATAGGGACCTAATTTACAATAAGTTTATGATCGGATGTGAGCCTAATTTTGAAACTTAATAGGGACTTATAAAAAACGCACTCAATTAAATAATACAGTGAATTGAAGTGAATTTATAAATGGTGTTTATAAATTAAATGGGAAAAATTATCATTTGGATAATTTAGGAAATCTAAATCCAAATGTGATTTTAAAAAGGGAATTGAAATTAGTTTCAAAAAGAAACGATGAAATCTATTTTGATATTCAGAATGGAAATTGAATTACAATAAATCTGTATGGATTTATGATTTGAATTCGATTATATCGAATTTATTTAAATAAAATATTTTCAAAAAAAAATAATATTTATATTGTATTAAATAGTTATTCAAATTTAAATTGAAAATAGATTCTTCACTGTTTTTACAAGTATATCTATATAAGTTAAAATCAATAAAATATTCCTGAATAGGAATTGGGTTTCAAATGGATTTGAAATGGGAACTTGTTTTAAATTATAAAACAAGGAAGTTAAATTTATAAACGACGTTTATAAATAAAGTGAGATAAATTATCATTTGATAATTTAGATGTTTAAATTCAAATATGAATTTAAAAGTGAAATTGGAAATCGTTTTGAAGAAGAAATAACGAGTTTTATTCCAGAATTCGGAATATAAACTAAATTGAAATAAATCCAAAGGGTTTATAATTAGAACTTGATTTTTATTAATTTTATAATATAATTTATCTCCAAAGGAATTGGTATATAATATATAAGATAGGATTGTAAATAAATTTGCAACTAAGTTATGAAATAAATCGACGATGTAGGATAATCAGGAAATTTAAGCTAAATTTGGAAAAGCGGAATTTTATGTTAGACTTGGTAAATTGGATGAATTTATATTAAACTAGATTTGAAATTTATTTATAAATGAAGTTTAAACATTTATATTTAAATATAATTCAAAAAGAGCTCATCGCAGCGCGGTAGTTCGTAAATTGGTGTTTCGAACTTCAATTGAGTATATAGAACTCAATTTAAGTCGGGATTCTTTGAAATAAGAATCGTCAGGGCCGGTTGAATAATAATTTTCTAATGGAAGAGAAAATTTTGGATTTCATCTTATAGGTTTTAAGTTATGTCAAAAACAAATTTTCAGAAAAATAGCGCTATACCATTATAAAACCATAACGGTTAATTTAACTAAATAAAAGGATTTTAAGTAAATAATAATCCGAATTCCCATTAGAAAAATCCTTACTTGAGATATAAAATAAATATGAACTCAAGTGGAGTAAGTGAACTGATTTTTGAAAGAAAAAAAATCAGATTTTTAATTATTGAATAGGATTAACTAATTTGAAGAATAATGAGTTAATCAAGTTTTGATATGAAATTAGGCTTTGATAAGTGAATTGAATTTGTAAATTCATATTTGAAATCCAATACGAAACTTGAATTAAAAATGGAATTCGATTGGTATAAGAAAATTTAAATTGTATACGAACGTGATATGTTCAATTAAAAAGTGAAATAGCCAAAAGAGTTAATTAAAGAATAAATTAGCGAATTGGGTTAAAAATGATTGGATTGAGTTGGAATAAATTGGGAATGGACATATATATGTTAAACATGTATGGAATGAAGAGAATAAAGATTATAATTTGTGTGCCTAACAAAATGGTACTTGTTTAAATTCCATATGAGTTTTTATGCACCGAATCTGCAAGCCACTTGGCTTTTTAATTTTCTTTTTGAATTGAAAGGGCCTAGAGAGGCAACTTGAGGTATGAGCTATTGACCAGCACAAAGGAGGTATAGGCGAATTTTTCTAGAATTTTAAGGAGTTAAAATATTTCTAAGAAAATTGGACAATTAGAAATCAATATATTGATATATACAAAATTTGATAAGGAAACGAACTAAAATAGAATATTATAAACAAAAAGGAAATCTATAAATTAAATCGGTAAAGATAGAAAGAGAAACGTATATACTTAAAAAAATGAATAGTTGGCTTTATATGATGTTGATTATTCCGGAATAGTTGTCTTTTTTGTTTTGATGTTAAGGATGTTTTCAATCAAGGTCTGAGAGGTAATTATACCCGAATTTGGTTGATTTCATTACTAATCGATAAATAGAAGATTCGGTGTCGAAGATCAATGTTTGAACAAGATTTAGTTGAATGCAGATTTTGGGTTGTTGTAACGATGGTTTACACAACACTAGTTTTTAAACCAAGTCAGTGCAATTTCGGAAATATAATAATAAATATTTCCTAAGTATAGAAATAAATGAGTTTGGAAAAGAGACAAGTAATTGGAATGAATTCCAATCATAAATAGAAGATATTTTATAAGTATAGAAAATAAAAGAAGGTGATATCTGAAAATGTTTTCCCAATAGCGTAAGAGACCAAAATGATTGTTGAAAATATCCGATTAACAAGTATTGATAAGGAAATGGAGAAGTAATTTAATTAATGAGATATTAATTTAGGGGCCCAGTGGTTGTTTGATGCTTTGAACGGTTGTTTGTTTTTTCTTCCATGGTTAAATAACCGACTATCGAAGTATTGACCACTGTCGTTAGCAATATGGAGAGACCAGTTGGATTATTATTCGAGAACAACTGCGTGTTGGAAGTTGCATTGCGAATCAGATTATATGAAGATAATCGAAGACAGAATAAAGTGCAAGGTCTTTTTCTGTTAGTCCTAGGTAGAAATTGCCTAAGATGGATTAACGAATATTGTGCCTTCGGTTTTGTTTAGGCCTAGAACAAAGTTGTATGGACAAATGTCTGACAGAGTATTTCAAATGATTGCATATGTTGGTCTGTATAAATATATATGGTGGCGGAGAATTTATTCTCTTAGCATAATATCTAGAATATATTTGTGCAAACCAATTATTGATTAACGGATTTGACAATGTGATATTCAAAGTGATTGTGCTATAAATGAATGGTAAGTAATCATAGCCTCGGGACTCGACAACCGGGAAATGACAAAAATCGGGCAGGCAGCATGGCTAAATGGGTAGCTCCCAATTAGGATGTACTATCACCTATCTAGAGAAAATTTATCTCCTTCTTTATTATATTCGATGTCGTCCCTTTTGAGAAACGTTTGTTGATATCAACCGTTGGTGATATACATTCAATACACTCTAGCGAAATGAGTGGTCGGTTATGTGTGGTCGGGTTATAAGATGTTTTTGTTGAACCCAGTGTATCCCTCTCTAGAGATACATTATCATAAGGTGGTTCCATACCTTTTCATAGTTGGAAATCCATTATCTAATAAGTTATCGCGGTTTTGATTATATAATATGTATGTAGAGCGTGAGATGCAAACATTCTGCTAAATGATTATTTAGATGTAGTTGATATACACTATTATAATATCAGAAGAATTTTGATATAAGGATTATTTTAGGTTATCGAAAGGTAAAAACCATCTGTGTTTATGTGTGGATCGGTCTTACGACTATCATTTCTTTCAAAAGGTTTCGAAAGTTAAATCAAGTATCTTGGATTCTCATAAGGGAAAAACACGTTCCGTGTTATACGACGTGGTCTTATGAGATATCGTTTATTTTCTCAAACTGTTTAAAATTGTTTACTCATACCAGTCTCATGACTGATTCAGAGTTTATTTTTCAATGTTTTCTCTAAACTCTTGGGTGCCCAAATTTGTACGGGCAGTCAAATAGTTTAGAATTTTATAGATTTATCTAAAGGAGTTGGAGTAGGAGTCTTCGGGATTAGATATTTAGAGTTATTCCGCTGTGTTGTATTTGTGATGCACTCTGATGATGTATGTAAGTTCAAATACAGTTGCATTTCAAAAGTAATTATTTAAATATTATATTTTATTCCACTGCAATTGTAAGATTCCGTGTTGTATTCATGTTCTTCTTTTGTCTTTTTCTTCTCTTATTCTAATATTTCTTTCTTTCTATTTCTCACCCTATAACTTCTTTCTATTTATGATCTGGAATGTTCGATTTTTGAATAGTCGACATGGGCTTGATGTTGATTTTTGGGGTTGAAAATTCTAGTTCGTTACAGTGGTATAAGCGCTTAGGTTGAGCGAATACGTAGGCTTTGTTGGGGTTTAATCATTTGAGATAGGGTCAGTAGTACCCTAGAATGAGTTGAGTGTATATATACGAAAGCGCATTAGTTAGTTGATATAAAAGTTGTTTTATATTGTGTTGGCTAGTCTGTTGAGTAGCTTATGAATTCTGATCGAACTGTGGGATGCCACGATGTCGATAAGAATTTCTGAACACTTTAACTGAAGGATGGACATAGTACTGTTTTAAAGTGGATAAATTAAATAATTTTGCCCAAAATTCTATTTTTGATATAGAAGGAATAATTTTTTGAAATTATTATAATATATGGATGTGTTGGTGGTTATTATAATCAAATGAGATTATAGAAGTTTATGGTTTTATATATATATAACTGAATAACTTGTATATGAATGAAATATACAAATGAGATGAATTAAAATTAAGTCAAGACGAGTTGAATTTAATGGCAACATGGTGATTTATTCTTCAACGCCCTCTTCCTCTCACATCTCTAATCGTCTAATTGCCTTCGATCTTATCCACTGCCACCATCTTCTACCTCACATCGGTTCCCTCCTTTCCCGATCTCATCATGCCAAAGAACCAAAAGACAAAACCGCGTTTCTCCAAAAGTGTTACTAGATATGGAAAAACTTTTCAGATCTAGAACAAAACTCCTCCTTGATTCAGAATTTATCAAATGAACTATCTATGAAAAACGTGCTGCTCTGATTTATGGTATACGTCATTCCTCTGCTTTGCCGAACTCTACAGTTTCACCGTTGCTCGCTGGCACTGATGCGAGATGGAAGGATGATGATATCACGTCTTTACTTGATACCGAGCCAAAGTTAAATCCTTTAGGTACAACTCTTCTTCAGATTGGGATAGATGAGCTTAATGATGAAAATATTGGTGAATTTGGGAATAAAAATGTTACGTCCAGTGTGGACTTACTAGTTGAGCGATCTGAACATGTTGAAAATATGGTGATTCAAAAATGTAAAGCAATTGATGTTTTGGATGGGCGCTGTGCATTCGTGCCTCCTGTTGCTGATAATTCACCCAATACCATCCCTAGTTCGAAGTACACTCCATCTCTTTGTCTCAATGCTACAACAACTCTGGTCATTATAAATCATGAACCAGATCAAGCAAAACTCATCTCAAACTCATATATGACCAACCCAGTTCATAATAAAAGTAGAAATTCCCCCCAAATCGCTTAATTCCAGTTAATCAGTAGGTGATATGCCTATATCAGTGCCATCGGGGATTACAACTAAGCCTACCTACTTTTTCTTTTTTACCTTCCTTCCACGATGTGCTGGGGCTTATATTCCTCAACAGTTCCCTTCCTCTCTGGAAGATCCATTTCCTATGATTGACATTGTTCAAGATGGGATAAATATTTGGAAAGAACTTCTTGTGGGATTTTTTCTTGATTCTAATGTTTCGTGTCTTGACGTTCGTGAGAAATGTCAAAAAGCCTGGAACATGAGAGGTGGACTATGTGTTAATTTTGTGAATAGTATGTTTTACTTCGAATTCTCGATTATGGAAGAGAGAAGGAAGGTGCTTGAATCTGATCCTGCAATTATTGGTAGGAAACCGTTTATTATTACTTCGTGGAGTACGACAGTTGAGAGTGCTACAGAGCGGGTTCTATCCATCCCAGTTTGGACTATTTTCACTCGGATCCTGTCGGTTCTTCTGACCCTTCCTTGATTGAATTGCCTATTTAGTAGAACTAGAAATTTTAAATGTTTTTATACTAACATGGAAACTAGGAAAAAACTTGTATTTGCCAATGCATTGAATGAAATAACCCCAAGCAGACTATTACCAAATAAGTTTAAACTCACAATTGATGGTGTTGATTTCTTTATAGATGTCTGGTATTCTTAGCAACCATAAATTTGTATTTCTTGTCATTCTTTTGGACATTTGTCCAAAGCTTGTAAGAAATCGGTTGTGGGTCATGTCTCAGCTAGGATCCCTCTCACGAAGCTTCCTCCTAGAATCTGGGTTTCGAAGTCAAAAGTTAATGTTGTTGAAAGTAATTCCACTCCCCACTGTTTGTCTGTTGGTGCTGAGATAGATCCCAATAAAGCTTGCTCAGAGAAAGAAGTTAGTAGTGTTAATGATCAACATGATGTTGAAGATGACACTTCAGATGAAGATTCAGATAACGATGGCATATATTGGTAGTCAGAGGATAGAGCGTGGCTTCACAATAGTTCTGGTATGCGATATGATCCTAGGGAAAATATGTACTAAATTTACGTTAATGACCTAGAAGATGATAAAGAAGACTGTTTTTAAGGTAGTAGGAGAAGATTTTGTGCTCATGGAGGATGGAGAGATTGGTGCGTATAACAAATCTCTGTTCTACGATAGTACATGGGATTGGAATTGCGAGTTTCGTAATCCTAACCCTTGTTTCGTTCTTAACCTTGTTGTACCCTTTCTGGAGTACGTCAATGTTATAGGATACTCCAGTGGTTCCTATCATGAGGAACAATTGTGAGTTTTATATAGTAGTAGTAGTGTCATGCTACTCTCCTAGTTCGTAATGTACAATGTTCTAGCACTTCAAACCAGATGGAGTTTCTGTGCCTATGCAGAACTCCTGTTTCTCCTTTCTCATTTGTAATAAACACTGGCACGGATCACTATAAAAACTGGCTTGTCTTTAAAAAAAATTAAAATTAGGGTCAAACCAGAATTTGGAATTTAAATCCTGGGAAGTTGGAAAATATTTTTCAGAGTATATTAAAATAATATAGCTTTGTTTTGGGTGGTTTTTTAAATAAAAACCATTTTAAATGGATTTTGAAGGTGATTAAGCACTGAACTCAGTTCAGTGGCTGGAAAATAATTCTAATGATGACTGCAACATCCTCAATGTTCATTTTCAAGTTTCTAAGTGATGGATTGCTACCTTTAAAAAGTTTTGATGGAAATTTGTTTGAAAGAAAACAAGTTAGGTAGAAAATTTCAAATGTTTTAAATTAGAGATGGTTATAAATATATTTTATATATTTAGTGGTTTGGAAAGGATTTGAAATAGAAACCCAGGAATTTGAATTTTGGAATTTAAATTTAACTTAAGCAAGTTAAATGGATTGAAATGAATAAATTGATTAGAATCAATTTGAAAGAAATTAATGCATGTGAAAGGAATATTAATTGAACGTGAATATGTTAGATGTAAATCGTTCCGAATAAATGGATATAAGCATATAGGATGTGTAATATGAATAAAAACCAAATGATTTGGTAAAAATTGGTAGGAGTATGAAATGTTGAGTTTCAACATAAGTGGGTTTTGAAAAGTAAATAGGTTTGTACCATTTTTTCTACCTTAGTAATTTCAGGGACAAAATTCTTTTAAGGGGGGAAGAATGTAACAACTCGAATTTTTGGTCGATTTATTTTAAATAATTAATATGGTTTTAAATATTGAGTTGATAATATAAATCAATTCTTATATTGAGTTATCGATTTAATAATCGAAATAAAATTTATTTCGAATATATATAACTATCGTAATACGAGAATCTAAAATAATTAAATTCAAATTTTAGGCAGAGTTGAAATAATTCAGATGAGCAATATAAATACTATTTGAATATATTTACGATAATAATAATTTGTTATCGATAAATTTGATTGATTCGAATTTAATTTAAATCGTTAATTTAATTTGATATCTTCTCTATGTGATCAAATTAGACTTCGAAGCCTATTCCAGTGTGTTCAAAATAATGTTTAAACCCTAGAAATGTCTGTTGTTGTGTTTCGATTGGAGTCCAAGACCATGAAATATATTATTATAAAATTAAATGGATAATATCAAAATCAAATTAGATTAAATCAAATTGCATTTAATAGCTTTGTACTTAACCAATCTCCTAAGCTGTACCTAGCGCAGAAGAAATTCCTTAATGCTTAAGTCTTTATCATCTATAAATTGCGCTTGTTTTCCCTTCTATTTTCTTTCTTCTACAAATGAAATAAAATCCGTTTCCCTTAGATCCTGAATATTAAAATCATATCCTTCCTTCTTATTTCTAAACCAAAATCGAAACCTTCCTGGTTCCAAAATAAAATAAAAAGGAAAAAATGGTCGTTGTCTTCACATTAAAGTCGCTACTCATCTCATCGCAAGATGATGCTCGAGCTTCAAGGAGGGTGGTGCAGGGAGTTGGCCGAGACTAGGGCGACAACGGAATCTGGTGCGATGGCGGATCTTGAGTTTGAAGTCAACATCAAATAATAGGATTTAATTTGGTTAAGGATTCGTCGATGTTGGAGTATTGCGCATCAAGAGGTATATTCGATAATTCATTCGTGAGTTTGGGAAGAGATCGACTGTCAATCGACAGTTACTGTAAGCTGTGGCAAAAAAATTAGGGTATTAGATTTATGGTGAAACTGGGTCAGCATTGGGTATTACATGGCTATGCATTCTGATTTGGGAAGTGGGGATGGGATTTCATGGTAGAAAGCGTTAATCTATTTGCTGCCGTATGCGTGAGTTCAAGGTGAAATCGCAGTGATCTCTGAATGGTTTTGGCTCAATGATTCATTTGTATTGAGGGTGTGTTCGAGCAGAGTGGTTTTGGTTTGAAGAAACAAAAATTCTGGTGAAGTAAAATATTGATTTTAGGGGGGACAAACTTGTTCACAACTATGACGCTACTTCCATTGTAGCAAGCCGAGTCGAGGCTGAGGGAGCGAGCAGATGGAGGAAGCTCGATATGAGCCGTGTGATTAAAAACTGGAATGGACAGAGAGCAATCTGTGCATTCAAAGGAAGAAAACGGTAGCAGGAAAATGAAGTCATATTTTGTAAAAGGCAATAAGGTAATAATTTAAAGTTCTAACAACTAAAAATTTATAATAGTAAATTGGTTTATTATTAAGTAATTCGGTAAATTAATTACAGTAAACAGCTGGAAATTTTACGAGGATAAATCATGCAGGACAAGTCGGATTGGAATGAATCAAAAATTAAATTTAAGGTGAGTAAACTCACTCTCTGGTTCGTTTATAATTTCATTATAAACGAATTTTTATTTTAAATAATTGTTATATGTTGTTTGTTGGTTGCTTAGATGCATTTAAATATTTTTGTGGCTTTTATATATATTAGTTATTTAGGCTTGGTGTTTGTGGCTATTATACATATATATATATATATATATATATATATATATATATATATATATATAGCTGGTTGGATATTTCCCCCAGTACCATTTGTCGATGACCCTATGCGCTCTATAATATGATAGTGGATGACCTTCTATACCGTGATATCCTACCTCGAAGCAGGATGGGTATTATTTATTTTGTCTAACATCTGTGGATGCATGAAAACTGGTTGGAAGGATCCAGTTGGATTTCTCAAAATTTATTATTGTTTGTTTTCGTATATATTATCATATATGATGGGGTAGAAAAACCTGTGGTTGATGATTAGGTGTTTTGGATGTTTAAATATTATTTGGACTAAATGTTGATTTATGAATATGTCATGAAAAGGGATTTTGAGATTTAAAAAAAAGGAAATCTACTTTTTTTAAAATAGAATTTGAATTTCGAATGGGCTAAGAAATATTAACTTGTTTTGAATAATAAAAACAAGAATTGAATTTATAAATGGTGTTTATAAATTAAATAATACAGGAAATTGAAGTGAAATTATAAACGGTGTTTATAAATTAAATAATACAAGAAATTGAAGTGAATTTATAAACGTGTTTATAAACTAAATAATACAGGGAACTGAAGTGAATTTATAAACAATGTTTATAAATTATATGGGAAAAATTATCATTTGGATTATTTAGGAAATCTAAATACAAATGTGAATTTAAAAAGGGAATTTGAAATTAGTTTCGAAAAGAAACAATGAAATCTATTCGAATATTCAAAATGTAAATTGAATTAAAATAAATCCGTATGGATTTATGATTTGAATTCAATTAGATCGAAAAAAAAATATTTAAAAAAAAAAATATGTACTAGGACTGTATTAAATGGAAGTTCAAATTTAAATGTGAAAATAGATTCACTATTTTTACACGTATATCTATATCAGTGAAAATCAATTAAATATTCGAGAATAGGAATTGAGTTTTAAATGGATGTGAAATGGGAACTTGTTTTAAATTATAAAACAAGGAAGTTAAATTTATAAACGACGTTTATAAATAAGGTGAGATAAATTATCATTTGATAATTTAGAATTCTAAATTCAAAATGAATTTAAATGTGAAATTGGAAATCATTTCGAAGAAGAAATGACGAGTTTTATTCCAGAATTCGGAATATAATTGAAATAAATCCAAAGGGTTTATAATTAGAACTTGATTTTTATTAATTTTATAAAATAATTTATCTCCAAAGGAATTGGAATATAATATATAAGATTTGATTGTGAATAAATTTGTAACTAAGTTATGAAATAAATCAACGATGTAGAATAATCGGGAAATTTAAATTAAATTTTGAAAACTAGAAATTTAAGTTTGACTTGGTAAATGGGCTGAATTTATATTAAAATGGAGTTGAAATTTATTTATAAATGAAGTTTAAACATTTATATTTAAATATAATTTAAAACGAGCTCACTGCAGCGCGGTAGTTCGTAAATTGGCGTTTCGAACTTCAATTGAGTATATAGAACTCAATTTATGTTTGAATTCTTTGAAACAAGAATCGTCAAGATCGTTTGAATAATAATTTTCTAATGGAAGAGAAAAATTGGATATCGTCTTATAGATTTTGAGTTATATCAAAATCAATTTTTCAGAAAAACAACGCCATAACCATTATAAAAAACCATAACGGTTTATTTAAAATAATAAAAAGATTTTAAGTAAATAAAAATATGAATTTCCATTAGAAAAATCCAGGCTTAAGATATACAATAAATATGAACTCAAGTGGAGTAAGTGAACTGATTTTTGAAACCAAAAAAATCAAATTTTGAATTATCGAATAGGATTAACTAATTTGAAGAATAATTAGTTAATCGGGTTTTTATACGAAATTGGGCTTTGGATAAGTGAATTGGATTTGTAAATTCATATTCGAAATCGAATATTAAACTTGAATTGAAAATAAAATTCGATTGTTATATAAGAAAATTACAATTGTATATGAACGTGATATGTTCAATTAAAAAGTGAAATAGGCAAAAGAGTTAATTAAAGAATAAATTACCGAATTGAGTTAAAAATCATTGGATTGAAGAGAACAAAGATTATAATCTGTGTGCCCGACAAAAAGGTACATGTTTAAATTCCATATGAGTTTTTATGCTCCGAATCGGCAAGCCGCTTGGCTTTTTGATTTTCTTTTTGATGGAAAAGGCCTAGAGAGGCAAGTTGAGGTTTGAGCTACTGACCTGTACAAAGGAGGTGCTAGCGAATTAATCTGGAATTTTAAGGAGTTAGAATATTTTTAAGAAAAATAGATAATTAGAAATCAATGTATCGATATATATATATAATTCGATAAGGAAACGAACGAAAATAGAATATTATAAACAAAAAGGAAATCTATAAATTAAATCTGGTAAAGATAGAAAGAGAAACTTATACACGTAAAAAAATTGAATAATTGGCTTTATATGATGTTGATTAGTCAGGAATAGTGGTTTTGACTGTTTTGAAGTTAAGGAAGTTTTCAGTCAAGGTCTGAGTGGTAATTATACCACAATTTGAATGATTTCATTTGTAACGTCCCGCATTTTATCGGTATGTATTTGAATATTTAAATTGGTTTAAATATTGAATTCGTAATATAAGTGGATTTATATATTAATTAAAATGAAGTTGAACATATGAAAATATATATTAAATATAATCGAGCCCGTAATATCGCGGTAGTTCGTAATTTAACGTTCTGAACTTCAACTGAGTGTACAGGATCCATTATTAGTTGGATTTCATCGAAACAAGAAACATTGGAATCCTTTTAACTGTATTTTTCTAATGTAAGGGAAAACCCAAGATTTCGTGTTATAGATTGTGAGTTATGTCCAAATCAAATTTCCAAATAGTCGTTATAGAATCATTTATCGACCGTAAGAGTTTATTTGATATAACTAAATACCGCTTGCAAATCTGGACAAGATTCTTTTGAGACGCAGTTATAATTTAATTTTTAGAATTTTACTGTAATTTTTAATTAATTAAATACACAACTTTTTATTTGGAGTATTTTGAACCTTGTATCAGTATTTTGGGGTTTCACAATATGAGTTAACCTACCGATATTATTATATTTTTGGAATCGTGTCACACTACTCGACATGGCGATATTTTTATTTCTATCTACATTGGTCCGTAAACTAAATGAAATTTTATGTAGCGAAGACCGTAGAGCATCACTTTGAAAATAAAACATATCTATGCTATGTCAAATCATAAACCTACATATTAAATGGTCTTGTACGTTGCTTTTTACTTAGCAAGAAAGCAACTAACGCTATTGTCCAAGATTTCATATAGATGCCCATGAATTGTCTATGCTACTGTCTAAAATTTGATAAGCATGAATTGTCACTTCAATGAAATCCTATGTCCTGTAGTAAGTTTGCCTCCTATTACTTATCAAGTAAGGAAACTGAATAAAACTAATAAAAGGATTGAAATGAGCAATTCATGGCGGTCTACCCTAGTCTGATACTAGCCGACCTTCCCCTACATATTTGTACAACCTATCTCTAAAACTTAAGTGTTAAGTCTCCTTAATCCATTATAAATACATGAAAAACAAATCCAGTGTTGAGCCTACCCTTTCTCCTACTAAATCCAGAAGCATGGCCACGAAACCGTATAACCCTGTATATATATATATATATATATATATATATATATATATATATATATTTCAAGCCTCCCATTCCAGAAAGAAACCAAAAGTAAAACCCCTCAAAAACAAAGAAAAGAAAAAAAACGCAACGATGGCAAGAAAGGGTCCAAGTAAGTGTCGCATGAAACAGACGGAGGCATGAACTCGGATGTTCGGGATGAGGAGGAGATGAGGATGATGGTAACATTTGTTGAGTGGTGGAGAATGATGATGAACGGTGGACTGCTGCCGATCTGGGTGTTGACGAGTCAAAGAAGCTTTTGAAATGGACGTGAAATATAAGAAATGGGAGAGGGATGAACAGCTCCTGTTTTAGCTTTGATGGAAGAGCTTCAGCGTGACTCAATAGAAAATGAAGGAGGGGGCTTCACGTGGAAAGTATGGAGTTGGGGACGTGAAGTTTTTGTTGCATGTGGTTGGGGAGGAGAGAGAGCATGGTGACTTGGAGAAGCAACTACGTTTCAGGTGTATACGGGAAGTTTATAAGGTTTGGGCAAGTATGCAAATGGTGTTTATACATGAAACAGGAAGATAAAAGTATATTAGGGTTACGACTTTGTATAAGGGAGGAGCCTGCCACTACGTTTCAGAGGGGGATTATTTGTGAGGTACACGTAGTGACCAGGGTACACGCGGTGAAGCCAAAACCGCATAACAGATAGAAGCACGTACGGGTATTTGTGGGAACAAGTGTTCAAGTATATGTACTTACTGTAATAGCTAATAAGGAGATACTTTGGTATGATCTTTATAGAACTGAGTGGGTTTTGTGGATAAAGGAAAATGGTGTAGATATTGGGACGTGAGTGTTTGCATGGAGATGTTCATGTATAGGAGCTTGTGCTGGAAATTGCAACATGGAAGAAAGGTTTTGTTGGAGCGAAAGCTTAGATGGAAAAGTCTAACTATGGAGGGCTGCTAAGGTGGGTGCACGCGTTCTAGAAGGAGGACGTTATTTTTGTTGTGTCGGTGACTGTGTGGTAAGGAACGTATTGGAGAATATACTGTTAGGTGACAGTGGAGTTTATGGTAATGAAACGATGGTTGCTAAGGGAAGGAGTTTAAATGTCCACTGTACTGGGTCTTTGAGAGGGTCAGTGCGTGAGGTCAGAAGGTCAAAACAGTGTTTGAACTAGTGGAGAAAATAAGTGGAGGGATGAAATTAAAATTGGGGATGGTTGTTGGCACCTCGTATGGTAATTTGGGGATGAACTGTGTATTTTGGTTCACCCGTTACTGGAACCAGGGAAGCCGCAACTCAGTAGGTGTGTGAGAGGAATCCTGGCTTTTGGATGGGCGTGTTATGTATATATGGCAGGAGGGATTTCGTGAAGTTCCGTGCTGAGGGGCGTTAGGTACTTGCCGTGTGTACTAGAGATATGGAGACAAGGTGATGAAGGATACTGTGGAAAGAGGGGCATTTTTGGGTATGGACTGAGCAGGGATCTGAAGCCCGGAAGGGATGAAGGCAACCGAATGGATTGGAACTGGTTCGAAACCATTGGAAGCTCATTGGAAATTATAACGTCTGATCCGGTATACCGACGCAAATCATTATTTAACGGTTAACGCGCGAAGGTGAATAAATTCACTAACTCTGCTCTATTTTAAAATATTATAATTATATTTTAATAGGGATAAATAATGGTTGAATGTTGTGTGATGGTCATTTAGGTAGATTACAATTAATTTGGTTGAAATAAATATATTGTTGTGTATGTACACATCATGGGTTGAATACTGATTCACCGATTATAATATTCCCTAGTATGGAATTAATATAAATTGTGTTGACTAACATCTGTGGATGCAGGAAACCGGATGGAGGAATCTAACCGGATTCCTCAATATTTATTTGTATAGTTTGTTTTATATTATTTATATATGCACTTTTGAACCCAAATGACATTGAAACCCTATGTGAATACTGATGTTGAATGGAAATTCAACGTTATTTTGATTTAATCAATAGATGATATCGATTAAGAAAGTGGCAGCAGATGACCATAAATACATCTTTTTTAAGACGTTGACCTACCGTCAGGCAAACCAATGAAGTTAAGTTATAAAATTTATATTTTTATAATTGAAGCGAAGTTTAAATTATAATAGAAGTTCTATTATAAACTGGTATTTTATAGTTCATTTTATAAAGTAAATATAAATGATTATTTGACATTTAAATAAGTTATTAAGTTGTAATTATCCTGCGAGTGAATAATTTGGATAATTATTTTAAAGAAAATAGTTAAGAAATATTATTAGATTAATTATATTAATCTAATGGTAAGAAGTAATTAAAATCAGTTAACGAATTTACTGATGGAATGAAGTAGATTTAATCAACTGTTTATTTGGAAAATGATCATTAGATTAATTGGTCTTCAATTAATCTAATGAAAATAACTTAGCGGTAAACTGATCAAAAATTTATAAGATTCCTTATTAATTACCCTTTTTAATTAATGAGGTATTAAATAATTATTGAACCAATATAATTTGTTATTGTTTATATAAAGTGAGCAACCAATCTATTTTAGATTAATGATGAAGTAAATGGTTTACTTAAGCAATGATAAAGTAAATATCATATAATTGTTTCTTAAATGGATTTCATTTAAGAGGATATTGAGTTTATAATAAGATGTTACTTGAATTAAGTATAATGATTCAAATAAAAGTAAAACGCCAGAAGACAAAGAATGTCAATGGATCTTGGTAAAGAAGTTATAAATAGAACTACAGAATGAAGTTAAAGCGAAGAGTTAATGTTTAATATAAATAGTCGTAAACAACAAAGATTTCAAAGTATGAATATGGTGTTATAAAACGATATTCCAAATAAAACAAGGAATACAGTTTGAGGGATACTATAAGTAGTAAGGAATTTAGAGTTACGGACTTATATCTATTCTAAGATAAGAACGTTGTCGATCAAGGTCTGAGAGGTAAATAAAATACCCTAACTTGAACGACTTCACTATTATCGAGGGATGGTGTTGGTTTGTAATGGAAAGAGATGTCGAGATTAGTTATAAAGTGAAATACAACAGCCTATTGCAAGTATTTGAACTATCACGATAAAATAACGTTGTTGACCAGGCTTAAGCGTGACGGTGATGTCAAAATTAGTTATAAAGGGGAATATTATAGAATATGACAAGTTTTTGAACTGTAACGATAAATTAGCATTGTTGACCAAGCTTAAGCGTGATTTTTTATACATAGCAATACTCCCTAGGGAATGTTAACAGTTTGGTTTGAAATTCACTAAAGTAATAAATAACGATGTTGTCCAAAGAAATATAAGAATGAGTTTAGAAAGAGAAATTGGAGAATCGTTTCAGAAAACGATGACATCATTTCGATGTTGGAATATGATTAGAACTAAATAACACTATTAGAAATTGGAACTATAATTCGACGATGTCGAATGTATTAAAGCAGATTATTTTTAGGAGTTATAATATGATAGGATAGTTAATTTTTAGTTAAACCAATAGATTAGAATAAGGATATGTAATCAATATTTAGTTATAAACTTGATATTGACAAGAAGAGACTTAGAAACAGAGTTTATAAAATGGAATGGGCATATAAAATTATGAAGAGATTTCGGTAACGAGATAAGGGTATTTATCACTCGAATAAAGAATTACTTGATAAAGGTGTTCATATTTCTATAATAGGTTTGATATGCACATTGTAAAGTGAATAATGTTTTAAAAGCGAACGTTTGGCAGAATAAAATATTTATAATGAAATTGAAAATATTTTTCCAATGTAGATAGGGAATATTATCTAAGTGTAGAAAATAAAGAATGTAAAAAGAATGGAAATGTTTCGAACGTTAATAACGTATATTTTCTGGAACATGGGAGAATGAGAATTTATAATAACTGGGAATGTTTTCCAAGAAGTGTAGAAAAGGCTAAAACGGGAATTAGGAAATATCTGGTAAGATATGGGAATGCGAACAATAAAAACAAATGTTAATTAAAAAGTGCGCGTGGTTGTGTGATGTTTAGTTGTACATCTGAATGGGTGTTGTTTTTACTTCATAGTTAAATAACCAACTATCGAAGTGTTTTGACCATCGTTGTCAATACGGAGAGACCGGTTGGATATATTATCCAAAAACCACTTCGTATAGGCCTAAGCACTGCGAATTAGATCATGCTGTAGATAATTGAAGACAGAGTGAAGTACAAGGTTCGTTCTGTTCCAGAATGGTGCTTTCTGTTTGTCCGGTCCCAGGACAACTTGTTTGGACGAGTGTCTGACAGATTATACCTAACAAATCACGAATGGTTGATCTCTTAAAGGTATTACGCCGAGTGGCGGAGGAATCTATTCCTCATAGCTTTTTGTACCCGTGATACTTTTGGGAAATCGATTAGTGAATTGACGGGTTTGACGATGTGTCATTCAAAGTGAATTGTGATTAGATGTTCTGAAGAAAGACGCAGCCTCTAGCCTCACAACCAGGAAGTAACAAAAGTTGGGCTAGGCAGCATGGCTAGTTGGGTCATCCCCAAGCAGGGTGTATTGTCACCGATCTAGAGAAAATTCATATTTGTTCTTCTTTTTCGATTCTGTTTCATCGGATTACGTTTGGATGGCCAATAACCGTGGGTGGCAATATATTCGATACACCCAAGCTAAATGAGTGGTCGGTCATATGTGGCCAGGTTGCAAGACGTTCTTGTTGGACCCAGGTGTATACCCTCTATAGTACACTGATCGGTAGGTGCTTCCATATCTTGTCTGTTGGAATCCAATCTCCAATAAGCGCTTTGCGGTTTTAGATTTTATATTATATATGTGGAGCGTGAGATGCAAGCGTTCTGTTATTTGGTTATTTATTTGATTAGACATTATTATAATATCACTGGAGTTTGATATCAAAGTATTTTGGGTTATAGTAAGGTAAAAACAGTCCATGTTTATGTGTGGGCTGGTCTTACTATTATTCTTTTCTCTCAGAAGGATTTTCAAAAGTTAAACAATATGGTTGAAGTTTACTCACACCAGTCCCATGACTAACCCATAGTTTATTTTGTCTGTGTTTTCCCTAAACTCTTGGGTGCCCAAATTTATACGGGCAATCAAGTGTTTCAGGCTTTTACAGATACACTTGGAGGAGCTAAAAGCAGAAGGCTTCACTGTTAGTATTTAGAGATAATTTCCGCTGTGATATGATGTATTGTACTCTGATAATGGTATGTATATACAATATAGTTTTGTATTTCAAAGTTATGTTATATAATACATTTTATTCGTTCCGCTGTGAGATTCATTTTTACTCTTATTATGTTCTTCTTATTCTTCTTCTTCTTCTATTCTATTTGTTTTATCTTATCTTTCTCAACCTCTTATTTCTTTCTGTTAATGACCCAGTATTTTTGAAGCTTGAATAGTTGACATGGTGTTTGATGTTGATTTTCTGGGTCGAAAATTTGGCGGCCATTACAGTTGGTATCAGAGCTGAAGGTTAAGTTATTACCTTGGCTTTGTGGCGTAACTCAATAGAGATGGGGTTGGTAATACCCTAGATTGAGTATGAGTGTGTGTGTGTGTGTGTATATATGAGTGCGTATTTGTGAATTAATATAAAAACTGTTTTATATTGTGTTGACTGGTCAATCGATTGGTTTATGAATTCTGGTCGAAGCAGTAATGCAAACTGCATCGATGGGTGTTTCTAAACTCTTGAACAGAGTAATTCGACACAGTATGTTTTAGGGTAAATGAAATAATTTTACCCAAAATATATTTTGATATAAAGACAATATATATTATTGGAATTATTAAATATATTACTATAATCGAATAAGATTATGGTTAAAATGGTTACGTAAATTACCCATCAGAACTTGTATAATGTAATTCGTGAAATTAAATGGATGAAATCTAAATTTAAATCCATAATTGAAATAAACCCTGGAAACTTAGAAAAAGATTAAATATATATAGATTTAAAATCCTGGGAAAATTTGAAAATGTTTTCCAAACATTTTGAAAGGTATTTGAAGTAATGAAGTGTTGATAAATGAGTTTTTAAAGCAATATAGTGTCAAACTCACTTTGATCGCTGGAAAATAAATTCCAATGATGAAGTCGACATCGTCGGTGTTCATTTTCGAGTTCTAAGTGACGGATTAATACCAAAGATTGTGTTTTGAGGAAATAAGTTGTTTAGAAATTCAAATGTTTTGAATTGTTATTATTATGTACATATAATTTCATACTGATTTGAAATAAAGACCCAGGAATTTAAATTTTCTGAAATTTAACTTATGAAGTTAAATATATTAACGATAAAAGTGGACAAATTTGAATTTAAGTTAGTTAAATAAAAATTGGAATTGAATTGAAGCCAGTTAAATGGAAATCGTACCGGAACAGAATTTAACTTGGCAAAATAATTGAACTAGGGAAATAAGATTTTTGGAATAGAACTGAATATGGTTATGGAATTGAATTGTTGAGTAAGAATTTGGAATTGGAATTTGAATTGAAGTTTAAATAGGAATTTGGCTTCGGTACCCGAGAATGACTGGATGTGGATAAGTGGATTGGAGATCAATATTTTGAATGCATAGGTATATGCTGATGGAATATCAAATGACGAGTTAGAATTGGATGCCCATCCAAAAAGGTACATGTTTATATTTATACGAGTATGAGAATTTTATAAGTTTGGTTGGCAAGTCATTTGGCTATTTGATTTTCTGTTGAATTGGAGAAAGCCCAGAGAGGCGAGTTGTAGCAGTACCGAATGAACCGTGCAAAGGAGATAATGGCGAAATTTCTCGAAAATTTAAGGTGTTAGCAAAAATTTTGAAAATTTTGAAAGTATTTGTAAATAAGATGGAATTAATTTTTGATTAGAATTAATCGGTTCTATTGAAACTGAATTTAAGAAATTAAATAAAAGATTTTACCCTGTTACAATAGGGATCAAAGCATTTTTCCTAGCTTAGTAATTTCGGGGACGAAATTCTTGTAGGGGGGGATGTAACGTCTCGCATTTTATCAGTATGTATTTAAATATTTAAATCGGTTTAAATGTTGAATTCGTAATATAAGTGGATTTATATATTAATTAAAATGAAGTTGAACGTATAAAAATATATATTAAATATAATCGAGCCCGTAATATCGTGGCAATTCATAATTTAACGTTCTGAACTTCAACTGAGTGTACATGATCCATTATTAGTCGGATTTCGTCGAAACAAGAAATGTTGGAATCCTTTTAACTGTATTTTTCTAATGTAAGTGAAAAACCAAGATTTTGTGTTATATATTGTGATTTATGTCCAAATCAAATTTCCAAATAGTCACTATAGAATCGTTTATCGACCGTAACAGTTTATTTGATATAACTAAATACCGCTTGCAAATTTGGACAAGATTCTATTGAGACGCAGTTATAATTTAATTTTTAGAATTTTACTGTAATTTTTAATTAATTAAATACACAACTTTTTATTTGGAGTATTTTGCACCTTGTATCAGTATTTTGGGGTTTCACAATATGAGTTAACCTACCGATATTATTATATTTTTGGAATCGTGTCACACTACTCTACATGACGATATTTTTATTTCTGACTACATCAGTCCGTAAACCAAATGAAATTTTATGTAGCAGAGACCGTAGAGCATCACTTTGAAAACAAAACATATCTATGCTATGTCAAATCATAAACCTACATATTAAATCATCTCGTACGTTGCTTTTTACTTAGCAAGAAAGAAACTAACGCTAATGTCCAAGATTTCATACAGATAAGCATGAATTGTCAATGCTACTGTCTAAAATTTGATAAGCATGAATTGTCACTTAAATGAAATCCTACGTCCTGCAGTAAGGTTGCCTCCTTTTACTTAGCAAGTAAGGAAACAGAATAAAAATAATAAAAGATTGAAATGAGCAATTCATGGCGGTCTACCCTAGTCTGATACTAGCCAACCTTCCCCAACATATTTGTACAACCTATCTCTAAAACTTAAGAGTTAAGTCCCCTTAATCTATTATAAATACATGAAAAACAAATCCAGCTTGAGCCTACCCTTTCTCCTACTAAACCCAGAAGCATGGCCACGAAACCGTATGACCCTATATATATATATATATCAAGCCTCCCATTCCAGAAAGAAACAAAAAGTAAAACCTCTCAAAAACAAAGAAAAGAAAAAAAGGCAACGATGGCAGGAAAGGGTCCAAGTAAGTGCCGCATGAAACAAATGGAGGCGTGAACTCGGATGTTCGGGATGAGGAGGAGATGAGGGTGGTTGTAAACATTTGTCGAGTGGTGGAGAATGATGATGACCGGTGGACTGCTACGGATCTGGGTGGTTACGAGTCAAAGAAGCTTTTGAAATGGACGTGAAATATAAGAAATGGGAGAGGGATGAACAATTCCTGTTTTGGCTTTAATGGAAGAGCTTCAGCGTGAGTCAATAGAAAATGAAGGAGGGGGCTTCACGTGGAAAGTGTGGAGTTGGGTACGTGAAGTTTTGTTGCATGTGGTAGGGGAGGAGAGAGAGCACAGTGATTTGGAGAAGCAATTGCGTTCTAGGTGTATACACGAAGTTTAGAAGATTTGGGCAAGTACGCGGATGGTATTTATACATGAAATAGGAAGATAGAAGTAAACTAGGCTTACGTCTTTGTATAGGGGAGGAGCCTACCACTACGTTTCAGAAGGGGATTGTTTGTGAGGTACACGCGGTGACCAGGGTACACGTTAAGCCAAAACCGCGTAACAGATAGATGCACGTTCGGGTATTTGTGGGAGCAAGTGTTCAAGTATATGTACTTACTGTAATAGCTAATAAGGAGATACTATGGTATGGTCTTTATAAAACTGAGTGGGTTTTGTGGTTAAAGGAAAATGGTGTAGATATTTGGACGTGAGTGTTAGCATAGAGATGTTCATGTACAAGAGCTTGTGGTGGAAATTGCAACATGGAAGAAAGGTTTTGTTGGAGCGAAAGCTTGGATGGAAAAGTATAATTATGGAGGGCTGCTAAGGTGGGTGAATGCGTTCTAGAAGGAGGATGTTATTTTTGTTGTGTCGGTAACTGTGTAGTAAGGAACGTATTGGAGAATATACTATTGGGTGACAATGGAGTTTATGGTAATGAAACGATGGTTGCTAAAGGAAGGAGTTTAAATGTCCACTGTACTGAGTCTTTGAGAGGGTCAGTGCGTGAGCTCAGAAGGTCGAAACAGTGTTTGAACTAGTGGACAAAAGAAGTGGAGGGAGGAAATCAAAGTTGGGGATGGTTGTTGGCACCTCGTATGGTAATTTGGGGATGAACCGTGTATTTTGGCTCACCCGTTACTGGAACCGGGGAAGCCGCAACTCAGTAGGTGTTCGAGAGGGAGTCCTGCCTTTTGGATGGGCGTGTTATGTATATATGGCAGGAGGGATTTCGTGAATTTCCGTGCTGAGAGGCGTTAGGTACTTGTCGTGTGTACTGGAGATATGGCGACAAGGTGATGAAGGATACTGTGGAAAGAGGAGAATTTTTGGGTATGGACTGAGCAGAGATCTGAAGCCCTGAAGGGATGAAGGCAACCGAGTGGATTGGAACTGGTTCGAAACCATTGGAAGCTCGATGGAAATTATAACGTCTGATCCAGTGTACCAACGCAAATCGTTATTTAACGGTTAACGCGCGAAGGTGAATAAATTCACTAACTCTGTTCTATTTTAAAATATTATAATTATATTTTAATAGGGATGAATAATGGTTGAATGTCGTGTAATGGTCGTTTAGGTAGATTACAATTAAATTGGTTGAAATAAATATATCGTTGCGTATGTACATATCATGGGTTGAATACTAATTACGCCGATTATAATATTCCCTAGTCTGGAACTAGTATACATTGTGTTGACTAACATTTGCAGATACAGGAAACCGATTGGAGGTATCCAACCGGATTCCTCAATATTTATATGTATAGTTTGTTTTATATTATTTATATATGCACTGTTGAACCCAAATGACATTGAAACCCTGTGTGAATACTGATGTTGAATGGAAATTCAACGTTATTTTGATTTAATCAGTAGACGATACTGATTAAGAAAGTGGCAGCAGACGACCATAAATACATCTTTTGTTAAGATCTTGACCTGCCGTCAGGCAAACTAACGAAGTTAAGTTATAAAATTTATATTTTTATAATTGAAGCGAAGTTTAAATTATAATAGAAGTTCTATTATAAACTGGTATTTTATAGTTTACTTTATAAAGTAAATATAAATGACTATTTGACATTTGAATAAGTTATTAAGTTGTAATTATCCTGTGAGTGAATAATTTGGATAATTATTTTAAAGCAAATAGTTAAGAAATATTATTAGATTAATTATATTAATCTAATGGTAAGAAGTAATTAAAATCAGTTAACGAATTTACTGATGGAATGAAGTAGATTTAATCAACTGTTTATTTGGAAAATGATCATTAGATTAATTGGTCTTCAATTAATCTAATGAAAATAACTTAGCAGTAAACTGATCAAAAATTTATAAGATTCCTTATTAATTACCCTTTTTAATTAATGAGTATTAAATAATTATTGAACCAATATAATTTGTTATTGTTCATATAAAGTAAGCAACCAATCTATTTTAGAATAATGATGAAGTAAACTGTTTACTTGAGCAATGATGAAGTAAATATTATATAATTGTTTCTTAAATGGATTTCATTTAAGAGGATATTGAGTTTATAATAAGATGTTACTTGAATTAAGTATAATGATTCAAATAAAAGTAAAACGCCAAAAGACAAAGAACGTCAATGGGTCTTGGTAAAGAAGTTATAAATAGAACTATGGAATGAAGTTAAAGCAAAGAGTTAATGTTTAATATAAATAGTCGTAAACAACAGAGATTTCGAAGTATGGATATGGTGTTATAAAACCATATTCGAAATAAAACAAGAAATACGGTTTGAGGGATACTATAAGTAATAAGGAGTTTAGAGTTGCGGACTTATATCTATTCTAAGATAAGAACATTGTCGATCAAGGTCTGAGAGGTAAATAAAATACCCCAACTTGAACGACTTCACTATTATCGAGGGATGGTGTTGGTTTGTAATGGAAAGAGATGTCGAGATTAGTTATAAAGTGAAATATAGCAGCTTATTGCAAGTATTTGAACTATCACGATAAAATAACGGTGTTGACCAGGCTTAAGTGTGACGGTGATGTCAAGATTAGTTATAAAGGGGGATATTATAGCGTATGACAAGTTTTTGAACTATAACGATAAATTAGCATTGTTGACCAAGCTTAAGCGTGATTTTTTATACATAGCACTATTCCCTAGGGAATGTTAACAGTTTGGTTTGAAATTCACTAAAGTAATAAATAACGATGTTGTCCAAAGAAATATAAGAATGAGTTTAGAAAGAGAAATTGGAGAATCGTTTCAGAAAACAATGACATTATTTCGATGTTGGAATATGATTAGAACTAAATAACATTATTATAAGTTGGAACTATAATTCGACTATGTCGAATGTATTAAAGCAAATTATTTTTGTGAGTTATAATTTGATAGGATAGTTAATTTTTAGTTAAACCAATAGATTAGAATAAGGATGTGTAATCAATATTTAGTTATATACTTGATATTGACAAGAAGTGACTTAGAAACAGAGTTTATAAAAAGGAATGGGAATATAAAATTATGAAGAGATTTCAGTAAACAAGATAAGGGTATTTATCACTCGAATAAAGAGTTACTTGATAAAGGTGTTCAGATTTTTGTAATAGGTATGATATGCACATTGTAAAGTGAATAATGTTTTAAAAGTGAACGTTTGGCAGAATAAAATATTTATAATGAAATTGGAAATATTTTTCCAATGTAGATAGGGTATATTATCCAAGTGTAGAAAATAAAGAATGTAAAAAGAATTGAAATGTTTCGAACATTAATAACGTATATTTTTTAGAACATAGGAGGAAGAGAATTTATAATAACTGGGAATGTTTTCCAAGAAGTGTAAAGAAGGAAAAAATGGGATTTAGGAAATATCTGGTAAGATATGGGAATGCGAATAATAAAAACAAATGTCAAATAAAAAGTACCGTGGTTGTGTGATGTTTAGTTGTACATCTGAATGGGTGTTGTTTTTACTTCATAGTTAAATAACCAACTATCGAAGTGTTTTGACCATCGTTGTCAATACGGAGAGACCGGTTGGATATATTATCCGTAAACCACTCCGTATAGGCCTAAGCGCTGCGAATTAGACCATGCTGAAGATAATTGAAGATGGAGTTAAGTACAAGGGTCGTTCTATTCCAGAATGGTGCTTTTTGTCTGTCCGGTCCTAAGACAACTTGTATGGACGAGTGTCTGACAGAGTATACCTAACAAATCACGAACGGTTGATCTCTTATAGTTATTACGTCTGGTGGCGGAGAAATTCGTTCCTCTTAGCTTTTTGTACCCGTGATATTTTTGGGAAATCGATTAGTGAATTGACGGGTTTGACGATGTGGCATTCAAAGTGAATGGTGATCAGATGTTCTGAAGATAGACGTAGCCTCTAGCCTCACAACCAGGAAGTAACAAAAGTTGGGCTAGGCAGCATGGCTAGTTGGGTCATCCCCAAGCAGGGTGTATTATCACCGATCTAGAGAAAATTCATATTTGTTCTTCTTTTTCGATTCTGTATCTTCGGATTACGGTTGGATGACCAACAACCGTGGGTGGCAATATATTCGATACACTCAAGCTAAATGAGTGGTCGGTCATGTGTGGCCAGGTTGCAAGACATTCTTGTTGGACCCAGGTGTATACCCTCTAGAGTACACTGATCAGTAGGTGCTTCTATACCTTGTCTGTTGGAATCCAATCTCCAATAAGTGCTATGGGGTTTTATATTTTATATTATATATGTGTAGCGTGAGATGCAAGCGTTCTGCTATTTGGTTATTTATTTGATTAGACCTTATTATAATATCACTGGAGTTTGATATCAAAGTATTTTGGGTTATAGTAAGGTAAAAACCATCCATGTTTATGTGTGGGCTAGTCTTACTCTTATTCTTTTGTTTCAAAAGGATTTTCAAAAGTTAAACAATATGGTTGAAGTTTACTCACACCAGTCCCATGGCTGACCCAGAGTTTATTTTGTCTGTGTTTTCCCTAAACTCTTGGCTGCCCAAATTTATACGGGCAGTCAGGTGTTTCAGGTTTTTACAGATACACTTGGAGGAGCTAAAAGCAGAAGGTTCACCATTAGTATTTAGAGATTATTTCCGCTGTGATATGATGTATTGTACTCTGATAATGGTATGTATATACAATACATTTTTATATTTCAAAGTTATGTTATATAATACATTTTATTCATTCCGCTGTGAGATTCGTGTTTACTCTGATTATCTTCTTCTTCTATTCTATTAGTTCTATCTTATCTTTCTCATCCTCTTATTTCTTTCTATTAATGACCCAGTATTTTCGATGCTTGAATAGTCGACATGGTCTTTGATGTTGATTTTCTGGGTCGAAAATTTCGCGGCCATTACGTCTTTACCAGTCGATAAATAGCAAAATTCAGTCTCGAAGATCAATGTTTGAATAAGATTTAGTTAAATGCAGTATTTTGGGTTATTGTAACGATTTTTTACATAACATTAGTTTTTAACCCAAGTAAATGGAATTTTGGAAATATTATAATAAATATTTCCTAAGTATAGAAATAAATGAGTTTGGAAAAGAGATATGTAATTGGAATGAATTCCAATCATAAGTAGAAGATATTTTCTAAGTATAGAAAATAAAATAATGTGATATATGAACATGTTTCCCCAATAGCGTAAAAGGACGAGATGATTGTTGAAAATATTGGATTAACATATATTGATAGGGAAATGGAGAAGTAATTTTATTAATGAAATATTAATTAAGGGGTCCTGTGGTTGTTTGATGCTTTGAATGAATGTTTTTCTTCGATGTTTAAATAACCAACTATCAATGTATTGACCACTATCGTTATCAATACGGAGAGACCAGTTGGATCATTATCCGAGAACCACTCTATATTGGCGGCAGCATTGCGAATCAGATTATATGAAGATAATCGAAGACGAAGTAAGGTGCAAGGGTTTTTCTGTCAATCCTAGGTAGAAATTGCCTAAGATATGGATTAATGGTAATTGAGCCTTCGGTTCCGTTCAGTCCCAGAATGTTGTATGAATGAATGTCTGACAGGGTATTTCCAATGATCACACATGTTGGTCTGTATATATATATATATATATATATATATATATGGTGGTGGAGAATTTATTCTCTTAGCATAATATCCATAATATATTTGTGAAAGCCAATTAATGATTAGTGGATCTGACAATGTGGCATTCAAAGTGATTGTGCTATAAATGAATGGTAAATAATCATAGCCTCGGGCATCAACAACCCGGAAATGACAAAAATCGAGCAGGCAACATGGCTAATTGGGTAGCTTCCAATTAGGGTGTATTATCACCTATCTAAAGAAAATTTATTTCCTTCTTTATTCTATTCGATGTTGTCCATCTCGAGAAACGGTTGCTGATCCCAACCGCTGGTGATATACATTCTGTAACAACCCGGAAATTCTGAGCCAATTTAAATTTTTTATTTTGGCAATTTTAATGAATTTTGAACATTTAAAATGAATTATTTTAAATAATAACGATGAGAAATTTATTTTGAATAGAATTAGAAGTATATATTTATATAAATCATTGTTAGAATATAAATATTTATTTTTAATTGTAAAAGGAATGGAAATATATTCATGTGTTGAAATAAAATATTATATAGTTAAAAATATAATTTTTAACGTGAATGTGAATAAATAAATATTCATTTACAAATCGAACGATTTGTTTATATACACCTATTTGAAAGATATATTTATATCGTTATTTCCAATACGATATTTGTTGGTTTCAGAATTTGATATTGAATATAAGCCGATATATTTTCTATTCAGAGCCCTGTATTTAATATCAAATTGGATTTTGGGTTCATCATGAATGATGTCTTAAATAACACTGTTCTTGGACCAAGTTTAGAAAAGAATAAATCTTTTAATTAAGATTTATTGAAATCGTCCAGTTAATTTGGTATTTAATTGGAATTGAATTTAAATTGGTTTTTGGGTTTATCGTGAGCGGTGTTTTGAATAACACCTGTTCTTTAACCCGATTAACAATGGAAAGTGAATTTGGGTGAACCGTGTTTTAGATGACATTGGTTCTTTAACCCAGTTAAAGACAGGATATTGATTTTTGGGAAGATTAAAACTAAGTGGAGTTTTAATGAATCTTTAATTAGATTAAAGTGATCGAGAATGGAGTATCACCAGTTTTGCTCCAAGCGATAGTTAAATCTTTAATTAGATTTGAACGTGAAATGGTAATTAATATTTACCGATAACACCGTGGTGTTAGATATGGAGTATTACCAGTTTTGCTCCATGGGATGAATAGGTTGGGACTGGGAAATAAAATAAATGATTACTTCGGTGTTGTTCGCTAATCCCGAATAGTTTGGAAAACCATAATATGGTTTGAAAAGATATCCAAAGGAAGATTAAAGAATAAATTTAGAAGAATTTATCTTTGATAAAATTAATTGGAACCTTTCCCTAAGAATGTGAAATTTTGAATAAAAGAATATTCTGAATTGAAATGAGGCGTATGTTGTGTTTGTGTAACACTTGTTTATTATATACGCGGGTTATTCAGAAAGGCCGGGTTTATACCCATTCTGAATAACTGATTCAACGATAAGTCGAAGATGAAGACGGTGGTTGAAGACCGGAGGTCTTCATGTCGTTTGGATGATTATTGATGATCTTGATTGGGCTGTACACCTAAGAGGAGGGAGTTAGTCGGTGATCGTCCAGACGTACTTGGAGATCGATGGATATGCAAGGAATAAGATTCATCCGGTTTCGTTCAGACCCAGGACGAACTTGTAAATGGACTGTGTGTCTGACATTGGATTTTATTCAGTGTGATTGATTTCTATTAAATATATATCTGTTTGGCAACGGAGAATTTATTCTCTTGCTTAACGCCCTTCTCTGAGACGTACGAGCTTAGAGGTTATATATTGATAGATATCAATCGCATGGCATGAATTTCCTGTGTGGCATGCCTAAGTGGCAGATGATCAAGGCTTCTGTTGAAAAGCAAAGTCTTGTGGGAGATGATCAAAGCACGGCCTATGTGGCACAGCTTTGTGTATAGCATTGATTCGCGATCCTCACACCTCGGTATGAGTCAAAAAGGGATAAGGACCGTTGGGAGAATACGACGTTTCTTTCTAGCTATGGGTGATGTCAGTGACCTACCAGCCCTGACATTTATATACATTTTACCTGTGTGGTTGTTGGAATGCGAGGCGCCTCGGATATAGGTCTGATAGGACCGGGAAACGTGTGTTCAGGAATAACTAATCCTCAAAAGTAAGAGAGGACCGGCCCAACCGATTCCAAGGGTCGCTGTGTGTGGTCCTGAGACATTCGCTAGAGTGTCTCGAACCGAGAGGAGCTTGCCCCTTGCCTCGACTCATGACGGAAATCCAATTTCCAATACGTGACATTCGGTTTTATTTGTAGAGCCTGGTACGGCGACATAGTAGCATGGGATATTATGACGTCTATGATTGATACATTTATATTTGAAGTTGTTTTCTTCACTTATAGTAATAATAAAAGATGAAATTTAGCGTATCAAGAATTCTTTGGCTATTATAAGGTAAAACCCTATCCTCCGGCTTGCTTTGCATTGTGTGATGGGACCTAGGTCTTATAATAGCTTCATTTTTCTTTATTTAGCATTGCGCTGTTTTTTTTATGCACTGGTATTCTTGGCAGGAAACCCTTTCCGTGTTATACTGCGTGGTCCCTTGATTTACCTAACTTTAAAAATAAAGATTAATAACTGTTTTAGTTCTCACACTAGTCACATGACTGACCTGGAGTTTATTGTTTTAACCTAAACTCTGGGTGCCCCTATCTTCCACACGGGCAACTTGTAGTTTTGGTTTTGCAGATTTATATTCACAGGATCCTGGAATACAGTTGGAATGATATTCAGAAAGCTTTGTATCCGTATATCGCCTTCATTTGTGTTTTTTATTATTTTTCCGCTGCTATGTATTTAAATGTAATTTAAATCTCTGATGTTTGTTGAATGTATATTTATTCATACTCTGTATATTCTTGTACTCTGATGGAATTGTTGTAATAAACAATTAAATGTTCTTCTGTTTGTGTTCTGATTAGTCTTGTCCTCAAAGTAATTCGTTTTTTCTCTTCTCTTCGGAGACCGGGGAAGATAGGGTCGCCACACATTTGATACACTCAAGCCAAAGAAGTGGTCGGTCATGTCACTGGGTTACAAGATGTTCTTGTTGAACCCAGTGTATCCCTCTCTAGAGATACATTATCAGAAGGTGGTTCCATACCTTGTCATAGTTGAAAATCCATTATCCAATAAGTGCTCGTGGTTTTGGTTATATACTATGTATGCAGAGCGTGAGATGCAAGCGTTCTGCTAAATGATTATTTAGATGTGGTTGATAGACACTATTATAATATCAGAAGAATTTTCATATAAAGATTATTTTGGGTTATCATAAGGCAAAAACCATCTGTGTTTATGTGTGGATCGGTCTTACAACTATCGTTTCTTTCAAAGGGATTTGAATGTTAAATCACGTGTTTTGGATTCTCATAAGGGAAAAACCCGTTCCACGTTATACGGCGTGGTCTTATGAGATATCGTGTATTTTCTCAAACTGTTTTAAATTGTTTACTCATACTAGTCCCATGACTGACCCAGAGTTTATTTTTCATTGTTTTCCCTAAACTCTTGGGTGCCCAAATTTGCACGAGCAGTCAAGTAGTTCAGGATTTTACAGATTTATTTAGAGGAGCTTGGAGCATGAGTCTTTGGGGTTAGATATTTAGAGTTATTCTATTGTTTTGTATTTGTGGTGTACTCTGATGATATATGTAAGTTCAAATATAGTTGTATTTCAAAAGGGATTATTTGTATATTATATTGTATTCCGCTGCAATTGTGAGATTCTGTGTTGTGTTTATGTTCTTCTTCTGTCTTTTTCTTCTTCTATTCTAATATTTATTTCTTTTTATTTCTCACCCTCTAACTTCTTTTTATTTATGATCTGGTATGTTCGATTCTTGAATAGTTGACATGGGCTTGATGTCGATTTTCGAGGTCGAAAATTCTAGTTCGTTACGACAACTATGACATATAAATTGTTCAGCTTTAATGATTTAACTCGAGGAAAAATTTGACATTTTCATAGTTCCATTTTAGCATATAGCAATTAAGCTTAGTCCCTGGATCAATGATATTTAACTTTCCTTGCAATAAAGTTGGTTAATAATTATAAAACAGTTTGTTCTATTTTTGCGATAATTGAACTGTTATTTCTCCTGTAAATTTATGTATCTCTTAATCCATTCAGCCTATACAGATATGATACTTTGTAAAAAGTGATCTTTAATGATTTTATTTTTTTTGTTAATATTGTTCAACAATATTGGTTGCAACTTTTTATATACAAATCGTTCAAATTTATTTTATAAGTTTTTCAGCTTTAATGATGTAACCGCCAAAAAAAAAATCTGAAATTTCTATAGTACTATTTTAGCATATAGAAACTAAGTTTAGTCACTGAATCAGTGACATTTACCTTGACTTGCAATAAAGTTAGTTAATAGTCATAAAACAATAAGTTTAGCTAATGTTATTTTTTATTTTTTTGTTTAAACTTTTCAATACACTACAAGAAAGAGTGGCAGTTCCGACGGTTGGAAACCGTCAGCGGTCGTCGGAATCCGCTAAAAATAAAGGTGTCGAGGAGCAGTGTTTCCGACGATTCCCGACAACAACCGTCGTGTATATTTCCGATGGCTTCAGGCGGCTTACGGCAGTTCTGGCAGCTCTGGACACGTGTCAGAAGCCGCTAGATAATACATACTCGTAAGCCGTTTGAAGCCTCTGGGAGCCATCGGAAAATCTGCTGCTAATTTTTTATATTTCTATTGCATTTTAGCCTTCATGTCAACTTCAACCATAGGAAACATTGATCGTGTTGCATCTTCGACCATATTTTCAATATGGGTTGTATTAACATTTTCATTTACAACAATTTCTGCCTTAGACTCCAAAGAAATATTAGCTACAACTTCTCCATGACGATCCCAAACATAATCTCAGGTACGAATCCATTTATGCACAATTAGGCTTTCACAATGTTGGGTAATAAATACTTCAAATGTCTACGCTTACTACACGGACAACGAATTTCTGGCTCGTTTCCGTTATTACTTAATGAGAACTCAACAAAAAAAATTATGCCATTAAAAAAATCTTCTTTTATTGAGCCTCTTTGTCATGTTCTTTGATACATCCAGCTACTCCGACCAACAAAATAATAAATCATTTTTCCTATTTGAGAAAATGAGTCATAGGTTCAAAAATTAATATTTATTTTCAAGAATACAAATTCGAAAAAGCTTATTTTCATAGTCGTATTACAAATGTATAATTTTTTATTTTTAAAAATAACTATTTCACAAATTCAAAAATATTTTCAAATATAGCACATTTTTTTAGCATCGATACAAAAGATCATACAAAAAGCTATCTTTTTTCCGTGGTCAACTGTTATGAAAATTGAGCATATGCGGAAGAACAATAAGTAAGATCTAGATTTGCCAATTGAACACCAATCTAATCTGATAGCAATTATTCTATTACATCAACAAAATAGTAAATAACTATAACAGAGAAACTGTAATGACCCGGGTTTTTGACGACTTTGGTTATCGCCATAAAATTATGTAACTCTCTTTCAAATCTTTTCTATTCGATAATTCTTTCCTTTGATAAGGTATATTCGATAACTCTATTCAATTTATTCTATTCACTTAACTCTTTTGATTTAACTCAAACTCTATTCACTTAAGTCCTATCGAATAAACTATATTCGATAACTCTTTTAATTCTATTTGAATAAACTATATATTCGATTAGCTCCTTTTAATATTCGAATAAACTATATTCGATTAACTCCTTTTACTATTCGAATAAACTATATTCGATTAACTCCTTTTACTTTAACTCAAATCGATTAAACTAACATCGATTAACTCCTTTTACTATTCGAATAAACTATATTCGATTAACTCCTTTTACTTTCTATTAAACTATTCATTTATAAAGATTTACTTTCAGTAACGGTTCTTCACTTCACAAATGATTTCCTTCTTATAACAGTTTCCTTCTATAACGTTTTTCCCTTTTTCTAAATATCTCCTATTTATAAATATTCCAATTTATAAATATTTCTTATTTATAAATATTCCATTTATAAATATTTTATTTTCAAATATCACTCTGAAATTATTCCCTTATCAACATTTCGGTATGTTATGGTATTCAACATATCAAATCACGATGATCAGTATCGTCCAAACACATACAATCGACAACAGATTATATATCACATCATATATCACAATATATGAAAAACAATAAAATAACTGTTGAGGAATCCAGTCGGATTCCTCCAACCTATTTCCCTGCATCACAGATGTTAAACAATATAGATATCATCACTTTCAGTTCCATATGATATATTCTGTTAAACAGAATCGATATAGAAATCCAACTAACTGACTAGCAGTTCAATCAAACAGTCAACACACAGTCAGTCAGCCAATATTTAACAGTTTTACAAATACAACATGAATTTATAAACTGTTCAGAGTTAGTGAGATTTACTCACTTTGGCAGTTCATCGTTAAAGAACGATAACTGTTTGTTTGATTTGAATCAAACAATTTGTTTCGCCATAAATTCATACGAGCCCCAATCCACTTTCAGTCAGCTTCATTGTGAAGCTCTCGTCCATACAGTCCCAACGCGACCAGTTTCGCTGAATTTCGTTTTCGTATGACAAAGTTATAACGATTAGAAGTTTATAAACATTAACATTAAAATAAAGCTTGGAATTAAATCCTATTGGGCCTCACCCCCAAATTGTCGGGCCCAACAAACACCCTTCTTCTCCGTTGAAATATGCCGATGCCTGCTCCTTATCACAGCCATGACCGAACTCTTTGCTCCCTCCTATCTCACTCTATACCATGTATTTACTCAAACACAATATACCATCAGATTCTCCTTCACAATCTCATTCACCTGGTGCCATCTCTACACCATCCGAACTCCCATTTTCCAGTGCGATGAAAATCCAGTTTCACGCACAGCACACAAATCGTGCGATCCAAATATCCTTCGAGTATCACTAAACTCCTCCACGAGTTGCTACAAACCACCACAAACCCAATATCGTATCCGAAAACCACTTTCGCCTCCTCAATCAACATAAATCGCGAACCTTAGGTTCAACGTCAGTTTTCTATCGCGAGATACTTGACGTTGAATCCAACAAATGGCATACCAGAGTGAAGAGGATCACCCAAGGATTCTAAATATATGTATCAAATGATTTATAGATTTTGTTTTGGTTTGTTGAGAATTTTTGAAGAAGGAAGTTCTCCACGTTTTGAAGAAAGTAAGAATTTCAGAAACCGCGGCCGGTTTTGATTTCTGGAGAAATGGTTTTGGTTATTAAGAGAATGTTAGGGCATTATATAGACAACCAATTAGCTAGATATTTTTAATATTATACTCCATTAAAATCAAATGTTATATGTATTTATCATTAAATATCCGTACGACCACATAAAATACCCAAATTCCATGAAACTGGACATGCAGCTAGAGTTCGACATTTCGGTCCCAACGAAACTGGTTTCGTCGAATTTCCGACTTCGTTTGTTCATACAACGTATTTTTAACTGTCAAAATATTGACTGTTTTCCACTCTAAAAATCCGTACGGCCACACACTGACTTCAAAAATCATGGAAACTAAACTCTAGCAATAATTTAATATTGCGGATCCAACAAAATTAGTTTCATCGAATTCCGACTTCGTTTGCAAAAGTGGCTTATTTTTACAGCTCTGAATGACCCATTTAAATATATAAATATATTTAAATATAATTAAATTAAATATTTAAAAATAAATATTATCGTATATATTCACATTGGAATACGATACAGCTCTAGAATATTCCTATATGAATTTCTAACTTGATATTCACTTCTGGGTCAACCCGATATTCAATTTATATTGAAATTCCTTTTTAAAATATAAATAGTTCCTTTATAAATTATAAAGGAATTCCACAGCAACTTTTCTAAAATTTTATTTGGACATACATCAAAATCTACGCGACAAAATCCTGATTTTTCTCTTCCACTAGAAAGATATACTCCACCAGCTCCACACGTTTCTTGTTTCACAGAAATCTGGCTTAAAACGAATCATGTATATTCAATTGAAGTTCGAATCGCCAATTTACGAACTACAGCGCCATTTCGAGCTTGATTTTAATTATATTATAATTCTACGTTCAAACCATCATTTATATAATATATTCGTTATTCAAATTCAATTCTAAATTGAATTAAATCTTCGGGATGACCCAGTTCACATCATATCGACATTTTAGCCAATTTTGATCATTTCAGAATTAAATATATTATTTAATTTATTATTTTAATTAAATATTCATCATTATTTAATTCCACGACCATTTTACTCACTATATCACCATTTATATAATTAAATAAATTAATTATAATACCTCTGCCAATACGGGTCATTACAATCTTCCCCACTTAAACTAATTTCGTCCTCGAAATTACTAAAAGGTAGAGGACGACCCTATCAACTGGTTAGAACTTATTTGTTCACTTTTTAACTTCAGTTTCAACTGAACCGATTTAATTTCAATTAAATTATTAATTAATTCTTATCAACGAAAATTTCCAAAGATCCTGAAAATTTTCTAACGCGTTAACTCTTCGAAAAATTTCGCTAGCACCTCCTTTGTACTGGTCAATGGGTAAAACTCCAACTCACCTCTCTAGGCATCTCCATCCCAAAAGAAAATCAAACAGCCAAGCGGCTTGCCAATTCGGCTCATAAATCTTATATCCAATAGAAATATAAACTTGTACCTTTTGTCGGCATATCATTATATCCTTTCCACCTGTTATCAATTCAACGGATACAAGGGTCATCCCAATCAAATTTCAATTTGCTTTTATCCACAACGCAACCATTCGCTTATATCCGAGCCAAATATCATTTCAACTCGAGTTTCTTCTCGATTCCCAACTCTTAACTTGATTATCACATTACACTTCAAATTTGAATCTCACAATCCAATTTGACTTGCTATCATTCTAATTCAATCTCAGTTACCCTTTACTGGCTTTACTTTAATTCAAATTTTGCTTTCACAAATTTCTATTTTATTTGTTTTTAATTCAAACAGTCTTTCCCTGGGAGTTTTTTTTTAACAGTTTACCCTTTTCAAAAATCAAATTTTCCTTTTGAACATGTCACTGAGCCCTTAATTAATATTCCATTAGTTAAATCACTTCCCTATTTCTTTATCAATATTTGTTAACCAAATATTTTCAATAACCATACTGGCCTTTTATGTTATTTGGAAAACATCTCCGAATATCGCCTTCCTTTATTTTCTAAACTTTAGAAAATATATGCTATTTATAATTGGAAAATATTCCAATTACTTATCTCTTTTCCGATCTCGTTTATTTCTATACTTAGGAAATATTCTTTATTATATTTCCAAGCTTACACTTATTTGGGTTAAAACGGATGTTGTGTAAAACATCGTTACGACAACCCAAATACTATATTCAACTAACTCTTATTCAACATTGATCTTCGAGCCTGGAATCTTACTATTTATTTGTTAATAATGAAATCAATCAAGTTGGGGTATAACTACCTCTCAGACCTTGACTGAATAACATTTATAACGTCAAAACAGATATGACTACTTACTCGAATAATCAATACCATACAACTACTTATTCACTTTTAAACACGTATACGCTTCCTCTTTCTATTCTTACTAGATTTTATTCTTAGTCTTCCTTTTTGATTTTACTATTCTATTTCTAAGTTCGTTTCCTTATCGACTTCTATATATACATCGATACGTTGATTTCTAACTATCAAATTATCTTAAAAATATTCTAACTTCTTAAATTCCCAGAAAAATTCGCCATAACCTCCTTTGTACCAGGAGCATTGGGATATTTCAAATAGCCTCCCATGGCCCTCACCAATCCAAAAGAAAAAGAAAAAGCCAAGCGGCTAGCCGATTCGGCGCATAAAATCTCATATCTGAATTAAACACATACCTTTTCGTCGAGCATTCTATTTATATACCTTCATACCTTTTTCCATACCTATCTCATGTATATTTATACCTGCCTAATCTATTTTAACTATACCTGATCATTTTAACTCAATTTGTTAATTAATTTGTTAATTAACTCTTTAGTCTATTTCACTTTTATATTTGAACATGACATGTTCAAATATAATTAAACTTACTTATAAACTAATCAAATTCTACTTTTTCAAACTCAGGTTTCATATTCGATTTCAAATATAAATTTACCAGTCCCCTTTACTTACCTAAAGTTCAACTTCAATTCAAGACCCATTTACTAATGGCTAATTAACTGGTTTACCTATTTCACCTTTTTATTTGAATATACATGTTCAAATATAAGTTTAACTTGTTTATCAACTAATTGAATTCCATTTCAATTCTATATGAATTTCCTATATTCAAATTCCATTTCAATTCTCTTATTCAAATTCTGTATTTGAATTTCATTTCAAATCTCTTATTCAAATTTTATATTTGAATTTCGTTTCAATTTCCTTATTCAAATTCTATATTTGAATTTCATTTCAATTCTATTTGAATCTTCTATATTCAAATTTCAAATTCAATTCTATTTGAATCTTCTTTATTCAAATTTCATTTTCACTTTAGATATTCAAATCCTATATTTGAATTCCTTTATATTTTCTATATTCAAATTCTATATTTGAATTCCATTTGAATTTCTATATTCAAACTCTATTTCAATTTCACTGAATTTCATATATTCAAACTCCCTTTGAATTTCTATATTCAAATCCCCTTTGAATTTTCTTATTTACTGTAACACCCCGTATTTTTTTAATATAATTAAAAATGAAATAAAATATATGAAAATATGCTTATGATAGGTAAATAATGGTGATGCATAAGGAGAATTAATTAATACATGGAAGAGAAGAAAAATTAGTTCGATAACGGCGTATGTAACGGAAAAGATAGTAAAATAAGGATAACTAATTCAATAATCAGGAATTAGGTAAAATGGACATCACCATTGCGTTCCTCTTGGAAAAATACGCGAAATAGAGTCCGGGTTTTCGAAAATCGGAGTCCGTATGACCAAGATATGGCCAAAACAAGATTTCAGCAGACTTTCTGGTAGACTACCCGTGTCGACTGCAGTGTTGACACCCAAGTCGACCTGCCCCCCTGTGTCGATTGTAGTGTTGACTCCCCCCCTGTATAGGTCGACCTGGTCGGCCTGGGGTGGCCCAGAACCCATTTTTGAGGCCCGGGACGAGTTTTGATGGTCCGGATGGGTTTTAGGGTTAATCCGATGGCTGAAATGAATTGCTACACCTATAAAATAACACCTAGACCTAACCTAATTCATAACAAATCATTCTTACACCTAAATGCTGCTGGAATCTCTCTTGAGCCATGGCCGCCGTCTCCAAATTAAAGCTTAAGCGTCCAAACTCAAATCAAATCAAAGATCAATGCTTCTACAACAAATTCAAGGGGATAGATCAATGACACTGCAACTTTCTAAGACAAATTCACTTCTTAATTCATTAGCCGTTCTCTGTAAGTTCTAGTTATTTTCAGTTTTAAATATTTAATTATAATGTGGCCATGAAATAAAGTGGATTTGGATTTAAGTATGTGTATCGATTCAGATCTATTTCTGTTTCTTCTTGAATCTTGATCTTTGGACTTTTCTATCTTTACTCTCATGCTAAGTTCATGATCTATTCAGCCTGTTGTAAATCAATTTTCTTGATTCATGTTGATATTATTATCCAGTTGTAATCTTAATACGCCTGTGATGATGTTTTTCTCTCCGATCTTGTTTTGATGCAAAATTCTATCTTTCCCCTATTTATTTTCTTTTGATGAACCTAGGTCAATTTCGGACCTAGGCCTAAACTGCGATTTGCGTGCAACTGAATACGGGGGAAATATTGGGATATTGTCTTGTTGGATATATGTGTTTGATAGAATCGAAGGCATATTTGGGTATTATTGCCATTAACATGAAATTGGGTATTATCGTTATAATTAAAATTCGCTAGCTTGGGTAAATTGGGGTAAACATGGAATACATGTAGTTTGGTATGAAACTTGACCTATGAAAAATATGGCAAGAATATTGATATGTATAACTTGGCTAAAATTTGACCTATGTAAATTGGGCATAGCTTTGTAAAGATGTAAACTCTGAATCTTGACATATGTAAAAAGGCATGAAACTTGGTATATATGTAAATTGTCTAGGATTAGGCATATATAAATTGGCATATGAAATTTGGCATGGATCTTGATATATGTGTAATTTGGCTAGAACTTGATGTGTAAATTGGCATAAACTTGGCATACATGTAAACAGGCAAGAATTAGACATATGTAAACCAACTAGAATTGGGTACATATATTGATGGGCATGTAATTTGGAATGTGGGCGTATGTTAATTAACATGTAATTGTCGTGTTTAGCATAATCATGGTTAGTGACATTTAATTTGGTATGATTTACATACCAAAAATTATAAACACGATTTAAAGGGAAGGTGGGCCATAATAGTAAATGTTGATTAATGTAAATTATGGACATAAAGACAATTGGTAATTTTTATGAAACTTGCCATAAATTAGTCATTAATCACATAAGTGATTTATGGCATAAAATGGTATTAATTATATACCTAATTTAATGAGATTGATTGGAAACAAATTGGGCATTAAATTTGAACTTGAACAATTTACATAATTAAAATGTAAATTAGAATTATGGCATAAAATGGTATTAATTATATACCTAATTTAATGAGATCGATTGGAAACAAATTGGGCAGTAATATGAATTTGAATAATATACATAATTAATGTAAATTGGAAAATACGAATATGCTTAGCACGAGGTTGGATTGAGTTGTGATGTAAAACTGCCCAGACCCGCCCGGCTGTCCAGTAATCACAGCAATACCTATCCAATGTGGGAGGCTAAGCATTAGGCCCAATAAAGACCCGAGGTTAGACTGAGTTGTGGCGTAAGACTGCCCGGACCCGACCGGCACACCGGCAGCCACAATAATATATGTCTAATGTGAGAGGTTGGTGCCCTAATAAGACAACTAGAGCTGAGCTAGGGTTGGTAGGGTTAAGTTAACTAGAACACTTAACCAATTTCAACATGTTAACTAAATTGGTGGGTAGGGTTAGGTTAATCTGGACACTTAACCAATTTAATATGTTGACTACGGGAGTAGGTAAGGTTAAGCAAATGTTTAACCATTATAAAATGATTAAACTGTACTAGAGAGTGAGGTTAAGTTAATGAGAACACTTAACTAATACAATGGGTTAATTAGACAAGTGGTTGCGGTTAAGTAGTAACACTTAACCAACATAACAGGACAAGCGGGTGGGCTAAGGTAACTTGAATAAGTTGATAACACTTAACCATTATAATATGACTAGTGGATGGGGTTAAGTTAACATGCACTTAACCAATCTAATGTGATGCGTGGTAGGGTTAAGTAACACACGGGGTTAAGTTAACAAGAAAATTCTTAACTAATGTAACCAGATAGACGAACGGGGTTAAGTTAATAAACCACACTTAACCAATCAAACATAATAAGCGAGAAAGGTTAAGTTAACTAAGGTAAACACATGACCATGGTAACATAACGGGTAGGAGGGTTAAGTACAGATTGGGTTGGTGGGTAATATTAGTAAATATAGGCCCACATACACTTAACCATTAAATACACATGCTTGAATCAGATAAAAGACTTAACCGCAACCACTTGTCTAATTAACCCATTGTATTAGTTAAGTGTTCTCATTAACTTAACCTCACTCTCTAGTCCAGTTTAATCATGTTATAATGGTTAAACATTTGCTTAACCTTACCCATTCCCTGATTTTGCATTAGATAAAGACATATACACACACTATGCATATGAACATGAAAGCATTAGAAATCTTTTAAGGACAATGGATGCCTGTGAGTGAATGGTTGAGTAGATGGGTGATTGGATGGTAGGACACATTCTTCCTAACTTGAAGATTCCGGGGACGAAATTCTTTTAAGTGGGGGAGAATGTAACACCCCGTAATTCTGTAACACTAAGATTCACAAATCAAGGCAGAATTAAAAGTTAAAATCAAAATCAAGGGAAACGGGCTGCGCCATTGCGTTCGTCTCGGAATTCTGCATGAAAACGAGTCTGAGTTTGCGTAAATCGGAGTCCGTATGAGGAAGATATGGCCCCCGGAAGATTCAGCGAAGTTCAAATTTCAAAACAGGTCAGGTTCAAAATTCAAATCGGACCCAGAATGGGCTGGGCGGGAATTTTCCCGCCCAAGGCACCCAGGTCGACTGGGTAGTCGACCTGGGGGTCGACTCCCTTGCTTTTTCCTGTTTTCTGCACCTGGTTCGTTCTTCTGTATTTGGACGCCATCCTGACCAGATTCGTTGACTTCTACACTATATAAACAGCCCTAGACTCCTTCTCTATTCACAATTCTTCTCTACCCTTATGCTGCAAAGATTCTTAGTGAACATGGCTTCCTCTCCTCCTCTTTATCAAATAATAAATAAAATAATATATAAAATAAATCAAGACGAGGAGGTGCTGCTCAAAGACTTTCAAAGAGGAGATTCAAGCTAGAATTCAAGTGAAGATTCGAACGACTGCAACGACTGTTTTTCTACGAATCATAGCAATGCCATCTTTCTATTCTTATCTAATCTTTGTAAGTCGGTTACTTTTTAGATTTGAACGTTTCTCTCTGTTCGTGACATGAATTAAAGGAATAAAAGAATATGCCAAATCCTTCTATTCGAATCTGTGCCTACATCTTTGGACTTAATTAAGAACTGTTATGATTCGATGACCGATAAGACTGTGACTATGAAATTATGGACCTTAGAACCATATGCCTCTATGACTATGAACATTTCCTATGACTATGAACATTGCCTATGACTATGAACATTGCCTATGACTATGAACATTGCCTATGACTATGGACATTGCCTATGACTGTGACTGTGACTATGAGAATTATTTCCATGACTATGAACACAAGCCTATACCTTTGATTAGGAAGCAAAACTATTGTCTATGACATAAATGGGACAACTATGATTAAGCACCTATGGTTCATGACTAGGAAAGTGTTTAAGTTTTATGACTGTGAAATTGGGTCTAAACCCGATTATCTATCCTATTTGTTCTTTGTTTTCTTTGGTTTTAGACCTTGGGAATTTACCTATTAAGTTAGGTCTACCCATGTTCTTGAACCTACGTCTTTATTCTGTCTATTCTTGGTTTTAGACCTTGGGAATTTACCTATTAAGTTAGGTCTACCCATGTTCTTGAACCGGCGTCGTTATTCAACCCTTTTTATGCCAGTTAGTATGTCTATCTTTTGCATAGCATCTTTGGTTCATTCCCTATTTTCTACGAACCTAGCTTTATTTATAATCTAGAATGAATCACGATTATACGAACGGTGGGAATGCGGTTTGGGAAAAATATGAAATTTACTAAAAACGTAGTTTAACTTGGAAATTGGCATAAATTGGGAACATGAATTATGGCATGTTCATAGAAATACAAATTGGATAAATTTAACATGGATTATACGATGTGTAATTTGAGTCTAGTATCGACTTGTAAATCTAGCATTTACATGAGCTATGAACTAGAATAATAAGTCTAGTTTGACGTGAATTAGAATGTTGAATTGGAATTGGATTAGCTAATTTGGCACGGTAAGTATATTGGCATAAATGTGAAATTGGCCATAATTGGGAATAACTGTCAGGTTTAGCAAAATCATGGTTAGTGACACTTAATTTGGTATAGTCTACATACCAAAAGGGCATAAATATGATATAGAGGGGAGAATGGGGCGTAAGAATAAATGTTGACAACTCACATTAAAAGAGTAATTAGGGAATAAGTAAATTAGGAATAATTTACTTATAGAATTTGGCCTGAATGAGGAAATATAAATTTAGACAAATTTAAGGTTTATTAATGACATCTCTTTTTATAATACATATACCAGAAAGTTCTAGGGTGACAGAGAGGATAGTGTCTAGGCTTGGGTTTGGAAAATACAAGTTTCCTGCTCTCCCTGGCTATCCCTAACTGATCCGACGAACGGGATGGGTACTTTCAAAACTTGATTTTTGAAAATAAATTGAAACCCTTTGAACTTAGAAAACACGAATATGCCTAGCCCGAGGTTAGACTGAGTTGCGATGTAAACTTGCTCGGAACCAACCGACACATCCAGTAGTCGCAACAATACCTGTCTAATGTGAGTGGTAGCGGCTTTAATTTATTTAGTTAAAGCTAGAACAAGAATGGTAGGGTTAAGTTAACTAAGACACTTAACCAGTTCAACATGATAACTAGACTGATGGGTGGGGTTAGGTTCAGACTGACACTTAACACAGTTAAGCTAGAATGGGAGGGTTAAGTCCATAGGAACACTTAACCAACTTAACACAGTTAAGCTAGAATGGGAGGGCTAAGTCCATAGAGACACTTAACCAAACTCAAGGTAACAAAACGAGACTTGTAGGGGTTAAGTAAAGTTAATACACTTAGCCAAATTAATATGTTAACTAGACTAGAGGTTGGGGTTAAGTAAAATCTAATACACTTAGCCAATTTTGTTATGTTAGCTGGGCTAGACTGTAGGGTTAAGTAAACCTGAACACTTAACCATCAGGTTGTGATAAAGGGATGAGGTTAAGTCTAAAACATGAAGGGATAATACTTAACCATTAATAACATGTTAGTTAAGACAGACGGGCAAGGTTAAGTTAAAAAGGAACACTTAACCAATACAGGGTGAATGGGTAGGGTTAAGTAATAAGAAATACTTAACCAATATAACTTGGTTTGTGGTGGGGTTAAGTCAACATGAATTACTGATAACACTTAACCAGTATAACAGGATGAATGAAGAGGGTTAAGAATTGACTAATGACACTTAACCAATCCAAATTGACGGGAAATGGAACTAAGTAGTAAACCTTAGTTAAGAAAACAACGATTCTGGAAACTAAGTGGTAAATCTTAGTTAGTAAAACTAAGTAGTAACTCTTAGTATAACACGGGAAGGAGCGAATGTCCGTCTGAGTAGAAAGAAGGCTCCAACGAATTGGGTTACGAAGCCCGAGGCTTCGAGGGGACGTGAGGGTACTCTTGGTATCCCTCTGTGAGGCTGCAGATGATCCGCCTGGGCCCACAGAGGTTAAGGTCTGCGTAGAAGAACCAGTGGTATGCCTTGGTTGCAATACATGGCAACCTAAAGACTAGGATGGACCGACGTGATTCAGCGAGCAAACGGTAGCCCTGTGATAGCGACTCGTCGTCTACCATCCATCTTGAGTCAGTCGAAATACGTGAAGCGGAAAGGCGGAGAACTCCAAAAGACCATATACTTGCTATCTAGTTATGGGTGAGGATGGCCATAGGGTAGTGGGGAACTGGGGGCCGGCGTATAGTTCTCATTTTTCAAGGTGTGCCTTTCATTAGTTGAGGGAGGGGTCAAGTGGGACCATAGCCACTGGAACAAAAACAGACCTTAGCATCTGCATCGGCAGATATCTGAAAGCTCCCGACCGAGTTCTGTATTCCTTGATTTGCCCTGATACAGGACTCGGACCGCACATTATGGGACATGTGCATCTAGACAAGCGATAACGATTCGCGATACATGCGTGGGGAAGTATAGGAACATATACCACTCTAGGTAGTGTGTCCTAGACTTGGGGGCATCGTTCGACAGGTAGCACTAGTTGGACTAGGTGGCATAAATCCTGAATCCGAGAACCGTTCGGCAGATAACGTAAACTCTAGTTAAATCTAGAAGGCACTTGGTAGAAAACCCTAGATTAAATCTAGGTAACAAATAATAAATGTATGCTTGAAGGCGATGGAAAATACAGGGATTGGGATCGCGTTATCGTTACTAGTTGGGACATTAGTTAGGTGGTGCAGAGATATAGAAACCAGTATAACTAGGAAATAACGAAGCGGCGAAAGTATTAGAGCATATCCAGTTAATCTTATCTTAGCATATCTTGTGTTAATCTTGTCTAATCTTGCCAACCCTATCATCATGGTGTTATCTTGTATTCAGTTAATTCATGTCGTTTTGTTGTTGTTCCATGTTCATATGCTAGAAGTTACTGAACTTACTTAGGCTTTATGTCTGACTCTGTTTTTCTTTTGTCTTCTTTTCTTCCGTCCCCCCCCCCCCCCCCCCCCCCACAGGTAGTAAAGGAGGGAATAGTATAGCTCAGGTTAAGTTGGACTGTCACTCTTTCCCAGCTTGAAGATTTGTCAAAGTTTGCTTGGATTCTCTTTTCAGATGCTATGGCTGGTTCTTGCTACATTGGGGAATATAAATGTATTTTTATGCTTCTTTATTTTGTAAGACAGATGATACTCTGATATTGTAAAGAAATCATTGTACAAACTATTTTATCAATAAAGCAAAGTTTTATTTTCCGCTGTTTAATTTCTGTCTGTCTTGTAATTTATCTGCATCTTTTACCTTAAAATGCTCCACAGAACTTAGTGCATTCCCTTTGTGAGTGACACTAACGGATGTGGGGTGTTACACGTGGTATCAGAGCTGAAGGTTACCGGATCAGATAAAAGACTTGAAAAATTATTTTCAAAACGGTTTTAAAAGACTGAGTAAGTCCTAGTGACTTTCAGCATAAAAATGAGTAAAGATAACATGGCATGAATAAACTGAAAGTAAACATAAGCATGATGACAAGGTAGGCAGGATAAACTAAGATAACAAGATAATTCTTAACCAATGTAACCAGATAGACGAACGGGGTTAAGTTAATAAACCACACTTAACCAATCAAACATAATAAGCGAGAAAGGTTAAGTTAACTAAGGTAAACACATGACCATGGTAACATAACGGGTAGGAGGGTTAAGTACATATTGGGTTGGTGGGTAATATTAGTAAATATAGGCCCACATACACTTAACCATTAAATACACATGCTTGAATCAGTAGCGGGGTTAAGTACACATCAGGGTTGGTGGGTAATATCAGAGAATATAGGCCCACAGACTTAACCATTAGAAAAACCTAGTAACGGGGACCCATTTCAGCAGTAACCCACATTAGGTATCAACGGAACCCTGAGCTTGGCAAGGTGGGGCACGATTACTGGGCTGATTATAAGAGGTCAAATTAGCGGCGGTTGGTGCAGCAGTGCAGGTTCTAACGGAGTGCGGGCGTGCACACACTTCGGCGCAGAAAATTTAGCCACTGGGCATCAGTAGGTATAAAGCTGTGCATCTTGATTGTGTCAGGGTTGCCACCATGGGACTTGATACACCCCATGGTGGGACCAGCACAGGTATCTAAAAGTAGGGGGCCGCGTGACACAAACGAGAACTAGGTCAAGTAGGGAGCCGATCGATAAGGTAGTAAGGGTGCATCGAATATATACATGGCCATTGGGGTGATCGAGGTGGAATCCTCATAATCGATTTACACCTGAAGGCTACCATAATTGCGGGGATTGGGATCACGTCGTAATTATTATATAACACGGGCTACTAGTTGGGACACTAGTAGGGGGTACGGATCCTTGTTACACAGGACACTAGTTGAGACACTAGTAGGAATATGGATCATTCAATGTAAGACACTTATGAGGATGCTAGTTAGGTGGTGCAGAGAAAATAGATATCGTTTTAATGGTAAAGCTTAGAAACCTTGCGATGTTACTCTTGATAGAAACCATGCGGTGGGATACTTGATAGGAATTATGGGATGTTATACTTGTTTCATCGTGCCCGAAGTTTATCTTGTTACCTTAGTTTATCTTGTTACCATAGTTTATCTTGTTATCTTAGTTTATCCTGCCTACCTTGTCATCATGCTTATGTTTACTTTCAGTTTATTCATGCCATGTTATCTTTACTCATTTTTATGCTGAAAGTCACTAGGACTTACTCAGTCTTTATGACTGACCCGTTTTGTTTCGCCTCTTTTTCTTCCGTCCCCCCCCCCCAGGTTCACAGGGTGGGAATACAGCTTAGTTCGGATCTTACCAAGCTCCAAGGCTCTTTCATGTATGGCTTGGATTTCTCTTGGCTATGGATTGCTTTGCTTTATTGGGGAATACTATAACTTATTTTTATGCTTCTTTGTTTTTTAGCAAGACAGATATTTTAGCTATGTATTTGGGTATTGGAAGTTGATGGGCTTTTTATTGTAAACAATTCTATTTAATAAATGATTTAAAGTACTTCCACTTTACTTTCCGCTGTTTTATATATGTCTGTCTAGTAATATTTCTGTTCCAGTACCCATAATACTCCATTGAAGTTAAGGCATTCCCTTTGTGAGTGACCTTAACAGATGTGGGGTGTTACATTTACATTCTATGTTTGAACTTCCTTTATTCAAATTCCTTTTCAAACTTTCTTTATTCATTCTTTACATAAGTCTCGATTTCAATTCCTTTTGAAATTGATATTTCTACCTTTGGAAAATAGATTTCCCTTTCAATTTCACACTTGTATTTTTATTTCTGAATTATCCAATGATAATTCTTTTCACTTCATTAATAAACTTTGTTTATAAAAGAACTATTTATAAACTTTGTTTATAAAGGAACTTCTCGTTTTATTTCTTTTAAACAAGTTAATATTTCAAATCTATTTAAAAATTCAAATTCTCTATTTTAAATTCCATTTTGAAATTCAACACACTTGTCTTTCCCAAAACAAATTCAAAACAGTATCTCTGGTAGTAATTCGTCACTTACAACTCAAAAATGAATACTGATGATGCAGTTGTCATCATCAGAATCTACTTTCCAGCGATCGAAGTGAGTTCAATACTATAAAACCATTTCTAAACATTTCCATTTTGAAATTCATTTCAAAATATAATTCACACTGCTTGTAAAACAATTTAAAATCTCCTAGGATCTTAAATTTTCCTTATTTTTAATCCAAATCCATTTACAAACACTTATCCAGTTCTCCAGAATTTTAATTCACTTTCTGGTTTAAATTTCAGATTTAACTCATCTGATTTCACGTATTTTACTTATATGAATTCTGATTGGTTATTTATGTAACCATTTAATTTATAATCTTACTCGATTATAATAACAACCAATACATCCACTATATTATAAGTTTGATATTTATATCTTCTTTATATCAAGATATACCTTGGGTAAACTTATTTTAATTTACCCTCTTTTCAAAACATATCGTGCCGACCCATCGTATTCGAGTGTTTAGTAACTCCTACCGATACAGTGGATCAAACTGATCGACCAGAACTCATAAACAACTCAACCAATAAATCACCACAATATAAAACAATTTTTTATATCAATAACAAATATGCTCACTCGTGTATATATACTCAATCTCAGTCTAGGGTATTACTAACCCTATCTCTACCGAGTCACGCCACAGAGCCAAGGTAATAACTAAACTTAAGCTCTGATACCAACTGTAATGACCCGGGTTTTTGACGACTTTGGTTATCGCCATAAACTCACTGATGACTAACCAAACATCGAAAAATACCGGTCATAAATGAAAGAAATTAGAGGGTAAGGAAAGATAAGATAGAAACATAGAATAGAAGAAGAAGAACACAATATTAGAGTAACACGAATCTCACAGCGGAACGAATAAATATATTTCATAACATAACTTTGAAATACAAATCTGTACTTGAATATGCATATCATTATCAAAGTACAACACTTACAACACAGCAGAAATAACTATAACTATATGATCCTGAAGCCTCCTGCTCCAAGCTCTTCCAGTATATCTGTAAATCCCGACTACTTGACTGCCCGTACAAATTTAGGCACCCAAGAGTTTAGGGAAAACAAAACAAAATAAACTTCGAGTCAGTCATGGGACTGGTGTGAGTAAAACAGTTTAAAACAGTTCAAGCAGGTAATCGATATCTCATAAGACCACGCCGTATAACGGAACGGGTTTTTCCCTTATGAGAATCCAAATTATCTTTATATCAAAAACCTTTTGATATTATAATAATGTCTATCAATCACAATATAATAATCATCTAGCAAAAACTCTTTCATCTCACGTTCTACATATATAGTATACAATCAAACCGCAAGCACGTACTGGGAAATGGATTTCCAACTATGACAAGGTATGGAACCACCTTTCGCTAGTGTACCTCTAGAGAGGAACACACTGGGTTCAACAAGAACATCTTGCAACCCGGCCACACATGACCGACCACTCATTTCGCTTGAGTGTATCGAATGTATATCACCAACGGTTGGGATCAGCAACCGTTTCCCAAATGGGACAACATCAACAATATATTTTTAGAAGTAAATGAAACTCTAGATCAGGTGATTATACACCCTACTTCGGTGCGACCGACTTAGCCATGCTACCTGCCCGATTTCTGTCATTCACCGGATGTGAGGCTAGAAGCTACGCTTTATCATCACACCAGATTCACTTTGAATGCCACATCATCAAATCCATCAAATCACCGATTGACGTTCTCAACCATACATTATGTGTTAGCTAAAAGAAGTTTCCTTCTTCGCTTCCACTTTTGGTACGGTTGGAGAATTCAATATACGTGATCGTCTGGAAATACTCTGCCAGACATCCGTCCATACAAGTCATCCAGGAACAGGATGAACCGAAGACACTATTCTGTAAACAGGATAGCCCTTGCATAACTCCGTCTTCAATTTCCTTTGGCATACATGATTCGCAACGCTTATGTCAATACAGAGTGGTTCTTTGAATAATAATCCAACCGGTCTCTCCATATTAACAACGTTAAAATGGTCAAAACTTCGATAGTCTGTGATTTAACTATCGAAGAAAACAGGTGTGCAAACAACGATATTATTTCCAAATGGAAATTTATATCGATCAAACATCATTCAACATTTATCTCTTTATTTCATTAATTTACTTATCTCCTGTTTCCCTATATTCAATATTTCTTATTTTCTAAATTTGGAAAATATACGTTATTAACAATGGAAAACATTTCCATTTCTTGTTTTCCTTATTAGAAAACATTTCTGTTTTCTTATTTGGAAAACATTTCCAAAGCTTCTTCATTGGACTTAGACAGATGTTTAAACAAACCATCGCGATGCCAACTCAAACCAATTCCTTTAATTACTAAATTCACTTAACCATCCTTTACTATCGAACCTTAACCATTCCTTAGTTAAAAATGAAGTCAATCAAGTTGGGGTAATACTACCTCTCAGACCTTAACTGAACAATGTTTCTAACCTTGAAATAGACAAAGTTCACCCTTCTAATTTCTTTAACAAACTTCCTTATGTAATTCTCTTTCAAATCTTTTCTATTTGATAATTCTTTCCTTCGATAAGGTATATTCGATAACTCTATTCAATTTATTCTATTCACTTAACTCTTTTGATTTAACTCCAACTCTATTCACTTAAGTCCTATCGAATAAACTATATTCGATAACTCTTTTAATTCTATTTGAATAAACTATATATTTGATTAACTCCTTTTACTATTCGAATTTCGATTAACTCCTTTTACTATTCGAATAAACTATATTCAATTAACTCCTTTTACTTTAACTCAAATCGATTAAACTAACATCGATTAACTCCTTTTACTATTCGAATAAACTATATTCGATTAACTCCTTTTACTTTCTATTAAACTATTCATTTATAAAGATTTACTTTTAGTAACGGTTCTTCACTTTACAAATGATTTCCTTCTTATAACAGTTTCCTTTTATAACGTTTTTTCCTTTTTCTAAATATCTCCTATTTATTAATATTTCTTATTTATAAATATTCCATTTATAAATATTTTATTTTCAAATATCACTCTAAAATTATTCCCTTATCAACATTTCGGTATGTTATGGTATTCAACATATCAAATCACGATGATCAGTATCGTCCAAACACATATAATCGACAACAGATTATATATCACATCATATATCACAATATATGAAAAACAACAAAATAACTGTTGAGGAATCCAGTCGGATTCCTCCAACCTGTTTCCCTGCATCACAGATGTTAAACAATATAGATAACATCACTTTCAGTTCCATATGATATATTCTGTTAAACAGAATCAATATAGAAATTCAATTAACTGACTAGCAGTTCAATCAAATAGTCAACACACAGTCAATCAGCCAATATTTAACAGTTCTAAAAATACAACATGAATTTATAAACTGTTCAGAGTTAGTGTGATTTACTCACTTTGGCTGTTCATCGTTAAAGAACGATAACTGATTGTTTGATTTGAATCAAACAATTTGTTTCGAATAAATTCATACGAGCCCCAATCCACTTCCAGTCAACTTCATTGTGAAGCTCTCGTCCATACGGTCCCAACGCGACCAGTTTCGCTGAATTTCGTTTTCGTATGACAAAGTTATAACGATTAGAAGTTTATAAACATTAACATTAAAATAAAGCTTGGAATTAAATCCTATTGGGCCTCACCCCCAAATTGTTTGCCCAAACCTGTTGAAAATACCAGGCCCAACAAACACCCTTCTTCCCCGTTGAAATATGCCGACGCCTGCTCTTTATCAAAGCCATGACCGAACTCTTTGCTCCCTCCTATCTCACTCGATACCATGTATTTACTCAAACACAATATACCATCGGATTCTCCTTCACAATCTCATTCACCTGGCGCCATCTCTACACCATTCGAACTCCCCTTTTCCAGTGCGATGAAAAGCCAGTTTGCGCACAACACACAAATCGTGCGATCCAAATATCCATCGAGTATCACTAAACTCCTCCATGAGTTGCTACAAACCAACACAAACCCAATATCATATCCGAAAACCACTATCGCCTCCTCAATCAACATAAATCGCGAACCCTAGGTTCAACGTCAGTTTTCCATCGCGAGATACTTGACGTCGAATCCAACAAATGGCATACCAGAGTGAAGAGGATCACCCAAGGATTCTAAATATATGTATCAAATGATTTATAGATTTTGTTTTGGTTTGTTGAGAATTTTTGAAGAAGGAAGTTCTCCATGTTTTGAAGAAAGGAAGAATTTTAGAAACCGCGGCCGGTTTTGATTTCTAGAGAAATGGTTTTGGTTATTAAGAGAATGTTAGGGCATTATATAGACAACCAATTAGCTAGATATTTTTAATATTATACTCCATTAAAATCAAATGTTATATGTATTTTTCATTAAATATCCGTACGACCACATAAAATACCAAAATTCCATGAAACTGGACATGCAGCTAGAGTTCGACATTTCGGTCCCAACGAAACTGGTTTCGTCAAATTTCCGACTTCGTTTGTTCATACAACGTATTTTTAACCGTCAAAATATTGACTGTTTTCCACTCTAAAAATCCGTACGGCCACACACTGACTTCAAAAATCACGGAAACTGAACTCTAGCAATAATTTAATATTGCGGATCCAACAAAATTAGTTTCATCGAATTCCGACTTCGTTTGCAAAAGTGGCTTATTTTTACAGCTCTGAATGACCCATTTAAATATATAAATATAATTAAATTAAATATTTAAAAATAAATATTATTGTATATATTCACAGTGGAATAATACAACTCTAGAATATTCCTATATGAATTTCTAACTTGATATTTTCTCTGGGTCAACCCGATATTCGATTTATATTGAAATTCCTTTTTAAAATATAAATAATTCCTTTATAAATTATAAAGGAATTCCACAACGACTTTTCTAAAATTTGATTTGGACGTACATCAAAATCTACGCGACAAAATCCTGATTTTTCTCTTCCACTAGAAAGATATACTCCACCAGCTCCACACGTTTCTTGTTTCACAGAAATCCAGCTTAAAACGAATCCTGTATATTCAGTTGAAGTTCGAATCGCCAATTTACGAACTACAGCGCCATTTCGAGCTCGATTTTAATTATATTATAATTCTACGTTCAAATTTTCGTTTATATAATATATTCGTTATTCAAATTCAATTCTAAACTGAATTAAATCTTCGGGATGACACAGTTCACATCATATCGTCATTTCAGCCAATTCTGATTATTTCAGAATTAAATATGTTATTTAATTTATTATTTTAATTAAATATTCATCATTATTTAATTCCACGACCATTTTATTCACTATACCACCATATATATAATTAAATTAATTAATTATAATACCTCTGCCAATGCGGGTCATTACAGAAACAAAGAGACACAATATTTATACTGGTTCCACTATCCTCGAGATAGTGTATGTCCAGTCCAACATGGAGAGATTTTATTCCATATGAGAGAATTACAAGAGATTACAAAATAAGAGTTTACATATCCAAACCTCAATCAGGTTTAACAAGAAGAGACACCACTAGGGATCACTGGCTCCAACCCAGGATGGGTTTACACTAAAGTCTACCCCTCAATATATAGCCAGTGCAAATCTATGTGAGTCGTCAATTAAATTACCAACACATGGTAATAATATAATGGAGGCAAATTACCATAACAACAAATGTGCAAACACAGGAAGTAAATCAATCCGTTTCTTTAGCATAGATAGAAGAGATTAATCCCTTCATTTATTTCTCTGCCATCTCATCAACTTCAATCAATGCATCCCATTATAAAAATATTTACTTTCCATTCTTTGCAAATTTGTTCCAATCAATTTGTGGTTTTGTATCACCAAAATTTAACACTCCACCTTGATGCAAAATCACATATCTGCAATACCCCATCTCCAATCAAATTCTCTTCACAACATAAAACTCTTCAACAGAACCCCACCTTCAATCAAAATCTCACAACAAGATACACCAAAAAATGAATATTTACCACATGGGTTCCAGCAAAGCCATCCCCATCACACAGTTGTTAACGAGCTCAGACTACGTCCCCGCCAGCCAACAAATGTTGCAAATATCCAAAATAACAAAGAAGGCAGACACCAAAGTAATCTCAACACCGCCAAGGCCAAAATTTAATTCTCTCAATTAAAACCAACCTCGATTTCAGGGTAACGAGATACACCTAGTCAATTTGAAAGGACTACGACCACACCTCAATTACAAACACAACCCACCACCTGCAAAAGATGCATCTACCACCTGAGCTGCACCGTGCATCAACCAACGGTCTAAAAAATGCTTGCAATACCACAAGATCTCCATCGTCTTTGTGGATTTCAAAACTCGACATCCGTCTTCCGTTTGACATGATCTCTTCATCTCCGGGATCCCTCGAGCATCATCAACATCTAGACCCTTGTCGATACCATGATCCTCCACCTTAGGACCATAAGCAGTGACCATATTAACCTCTCCACCTTGCTGTGGACAAGGTTCTTCAACCGTCACCCGCCTTCTTTTTCGTCTTCTTCCATTTCCCTCATCCATATCAGAGGGCTTCTTCACAATAAACTCCATATCACGTCAAAGTTCCTAGATTGGAATGCTCTTCACTCTTGACATAATCTCCTCCACTAAAGTCTCCTTTTCTCCAAAATAGTAATAGCATAATCACCACTGAATCTACCAACCTTTGTAGAAATAATTGATGCACAATTTAAAACAAATCGCCTCGCTCTGATACCAATCTGTTATGAAAATTGAGCATATGCGGAAGAACAATAAGCAGGATCTAGATTTGCCAAGTGAACACCAGTCTAATCTGATAGCAATTATTTTATTACATCAACAAAATAGTAAATAACTATAACAGAGAAACAAAGAGACACAATATTTATACTGGTTCCACTATCCTCGAGATAGTGTACGTCCAGTCCAACAGAGAGAGATTTTATTCCATATGAGAGAATTACAAGAGATTACAAAATAAGAGTTTACATATCCAAACCTCAATCAGGTTTAACAAGAAGAGACACCATTCGGGATCACTGGCTCCAACCCAGGATGGGTTTACACTAAAGTCTACCTCTCACTATATAGTCAGTGCAAATCTATGTGAGTCATCAATTAAATTACAAACACATGGTAATAATATAATGGAGGCAAATTACCATAACAACAAATGTGCAAACATAGGAAGTAAATCAATCCGTTTCTTTAGCATAGATGGAAGAAATTAATCCCTTCATTTATTTCTCTACCATCTCATCAAACGCAATCAATGCATTCCCATTATAAAAATATTTACTTTGCATTCTTTGCAAATTTGTTCCAATCAATTTGTGATTTTGTATCACCAAAATTTAACAGTCAACATCCTACTTTCCATTACAAACATAGTAAGCATTTACATTTCATATATTAATTCATCTTAAATGATTCAACAGAATTTCGGCAGCATTTCCCCTTTTTTCCTTGATTATACACAATGTGTGTACATAGGAAACAAAAAAGAAAACAAAATTTTGTGAACCATTTAAACGAAGTAATATGCGAAATATATTCGCTTACCGCGTTTATAACTTGTCCAAGTACATGGGAAAATCCAACAAGAATTTTACCAGATGAATATAAAATGACGTTTTATGATTAAAACGGCTATAACGATCATGTACAACACCCGTTGGATGAGGCCAACAATTATCTAAGTGACATAAGTCAAGATATACACATTTTACGAAAAATAATATATTTTTACTTAATGTTATATATTAAAAAAATATTTAAATTTATCACATTTTATATCAATATATTTCATCTATTTATATAATTAACACTGCTTTAGCATTGTTGTCAGCACACTCAAATTGCTTTTATACCCATGCATTCATTTTTTTTGCATAAGAAAACAAGCACAATATAGTATTTCTAACTTGTGCATTCCAATTAACCCGATACAATGGTAACACCAACACATACATATGACAGTTTATTTACATGTACACAAACAACAACAATTTGCACATACATTTTACAATCTAGCATTGACGAGTGAAATATGCACACAAAGCGATGTTATAAACCATTACTACCCTACTAGATGTCATTTCAAACATTACATAACCCTAATTTACAAGTACATGCAAATATAGGTTTAAGGAAAAATATTTTTAATGAAAATAAGAGATAATACGTAGAATCGATTATTGTAGAGGTTGATATTGTCGTCGAAGAGGTTTTAAGCTATTGAAATCAGCGTTTGGGGCTTGAAAATTGAATTTCGGGAAACTAGGGAGTAAGTTTTTGGGTTTGGAGAGGAGTTTGGGGAGCAACAGAAATGGGAAGAAGAGTCTCATCCTTATAGCTATCTGTAATATTCTGACGGTCGTCAACGACAAGTCGAATGCTACAAATCGAATGCTATCTGTAACAACCCGGAAAATCTGAACCAATTAAATTTTTTTAAATTGGCTATTTTTGTGGATTTTAAATATTTAAAATAATTATTTTAAATAATAACGACAAAAAGTAAGTTTGAATCGATGTTTGAAAATGAATATAATTATTTCTAATTATAAACAAGGCCTGAAATGGCGCGGCAGTTTCAAATTTTCAATTCAAACTTTGACTGACTGTACCGGGTGCAAAATAAAATGGATTTTAGTGAAACCAAAAATATTTAAATCTGTTAGTGAATATCTTTCTAAAGAATCTGAAAAATCGAAGTTTCGTAGCGGGAAGCAAAAGTTATGGCCAAATGAATTTTCAGAAAAGTCGCTATAGAGTTTATATAGCTCGTGAAAATGGCCATTTTGCAAACGACCTCGGAATTCGACAAAACCATTTTTGTTGGATCCGGGATGTTAAATTATTGCTAGGTTTCAAATTTCATAATTTTTAAAGCTAGTATGCGAGCGTGGCAAAGGAAAATGTGTTTTGGTCAATTACTACTAAATTGGATCGACCAGAAAATGGTCATTTTTCAAATGGTCTCAGAATTCGATGAAACTATTTTTGTTGGGACCGTATCATCAAAACATAGCTAGATCTATTTTTTAGGAATTTTTAGAATTAGTATGTGGCCCCGGAAAATTGAAATGTACGTTCAAATTAAATATTGAATATTTTATATTTTAATTTGAAGAGAAACTGACTCAAACAGTCGAATGCACCTACAAAACATATCCCATTGTGTTCGGGATGGGGGTGTTTAGCTAGGGGCAACAGTCGTTGGGTTTGAATTGGTGTACGTACGAGATAAGGGGTATTTTTTGGATTTTTAAAATATATAAATAAAATAAAAATCTCTGATTGGCTCACACTTCTCTCTCTCCCCCCGATTAAAAATCGTGAGCGGCGGAAAAAGCTCCAAGCTTCCCTCCCCGATTCCTCCTCCCACGCGCCACGATAGCCAACGCCCTAGTTGGGAATTTTAAAGATCTCGATACCCTCTTTAAATCCATACCCGATTCATCCATCCTCGTGGCCCCAATCTCGAGATTCGCGCCCAGGAACGTCAGCCGTTCATCGCACGCCACGCACGCCTCAGGTGATCGGACCTGACAGCGCCGCCACCCCTAGGCGCGCCTCTCTCCCCTCTTTCACGTGGCAAAGGCCGATCGATGTATCGTTGCACGGATTTCAAGAAAAACTAAAACCTAGTTTTGAAGGTTTCGTGGAGGTAACGGCCTGTATTATACTTTATAGTTTATAGCACTTTAAAGCGCTACGGTTTTTGATTTCACTGTAAAAATCATATCTTTTTCGTTTGTTGATGAAATTAAATGAAACAAGAGACAGTGGACTTGTGTGGACGTCTTCTACATTCTAGAAGAGACCGCATATTTTTCTGAGCTTTCTGCTATTTTTGGTGGAGTGGAACCCAATGTGAGATTTCTGAATTATAAACGATATGGAAAACGACGACGTATAAATTATATAGTCCATGTATGAGTTATATAAGCGTTGTACACCTCATGTATAAGCGTTGTATAAGTTGTACGTTTGATGTATAAGTTATATATGCATTGTAAAAATTATATATGTGTTGAAGTGAAGTGAAATATACTTATATAAATATATATATATACGCCCCTCGTCCACAAACCATGGACGATATTTATTGGTTATGACTGGTGTGAAAATTGGTTGATAGCGAATGGTTGATTAGAATTGTTTGTGGTTGAAATTGATTGATTGTGGTTGAAAAATATCCGTTTGTGGTTGAGAATTATTTGGTTGAAACCATATAGGATTAGTTTGTGGAAAAGAAAAAAATAAGCATGTCGCCTGCGTGCGAACTAGATGCATGAAATCCCCTTTGTCAAAAGCTGCGAGGCTTTAAGGTAGAGCGAGGAGCCGTACTAGGGACGGTCCCGGTTTTAACTACCCTACCGTTATGCTACCGAAATTTTCAATAATATTCATGTGTTAGAATTATTTTCATGTGTTGAAACTATATTCGTGTGTTGAATAGAAATTCATGTGTTGAATAGAAATTCATGTGTTTAATAGGAATTCATGTGTTGAACGACATTCATGTTTTGAAATAAATTGTTTTATAATAAAAATCATATTTTTATCATCTATATGAACTATATAAAATAGTAGTGTTTTGAAATAAATTGTTTTATAATAAAAATCATATTTTTATCATCTATATGAACTATATAAAATAGTCGTGTTTTGAAATAAATTGTTTTATAATAAAAATCCTATTTTTATCATCTATATAAACTATATAAAATAGTCGTGTTTTGAAATAAATTGTTTTATAATAAAAATCCTATTTTTATCATCTATATGACCTATATAAAATAGTCGTGTTTTGAAATAAAGTTTTTTATAATAAAAATCCTATTTTTATCATCTATATGACCTATATAAAATTGTCGTGTTTTGAAATCAATTGTTTTATAATAAAAATCCTATTTTTATCATCTATATGAACTATATAAAATAGTCGTGTTCTAAAATAAATAGTTTTACAATAAAAATCACATTTTTATTATATACGTGAATTGTTAAAAATAGTGAAGTGTTGAAATAAATGTCTGTTGGATAAAAATATCATTTTTATCTAACGTATGAAAAGAATATCGTTTTGAAATCAAAGAATAGATTATATATATAATTAAAATAAATCGAATAACGAAGCTGCAGTTCGTGTTTTGAAACTGTGAATTCAAACGATTAGTGCGGGAGATCCGACCATCGAATTTTCCCGAAACCGAAACCATTTGGTTCGCTTTGGAAATATCTTTCCAACAACACCAACTTTGTGAAGATCCAACGGTTGGATTGTCTAGAATGTTTAACTCAAATCTGAAGAAAAACAACACCAGAATCGATTATATATATATATATAATTAAATTAAAACGAATAACGATGCTGCAATTCGTATTTTGAAATCGAAACTTCAAACGAGTGTACCGGGAGATCCGACCGTCGGATTTTCCCAAAACTGAAACCGTTGGATTCGTTTTAAAAAGATCTTTCTAATGATATAAAATTTGTGAATATCCAACGGTTAGATTTTCAGATATGTGTAAATCAAATTTGAAGAAAAATAGCGCCACGGCCGCGTTATGGCCCGAAGCGTCGTTTGAATGAAATGGCTATTTTTAAATAAATAATAATAGCGATAAATCGCTATAAAATATTATAAACAATATGGAATGGAAATAAACCGAATTTACCTGGTTTATTGAATATTTGATAGTTGAATGTGAAATTTATAAACTAACTGGAGGTTAGCTAAATCGGATGGTTTCCTGGGTTTTGATCTGATGTTGGTTTCGGCCTTCGGGGTTAATATTTAGGAAATCGTTCTCTTACTAATTTACGGTTAGTGACTAATGAATCGGAATAAAGCGTATGTTGTGTTTGTGTAGCACTTGTTAATTATATACGCGAGTTGCTCAGAAAGACCGGGTTTATCCCATTTTGAATGACTGAATCGACGATAAGAAATCGATGATGAAGACGGTGATTGAAGACCAGAGACCTTCACCTCGGTTGGATGATAACTGATGTCCTGATTGGGAGGCTTCCCGAAATATGGATAATGAGTGGTGATCGTCCAGATGTACATGGAGATCAATGGGTATGCGAGGTATATAGTGCCTCCTGTTTCGTTCAGACCAAGAACGGACTTGTAAATGAACTGTTTGTCTGACATTGGAATTCATTCTGTGTGATTGATAACCATCAGTTGCATGGTATGAATTGCCTGTGTGGCATGCTAAGATGCAGCGATCAAGGCTTCTGTTGAAAAGCAATGTCTTGTGGTTGATGATCAAAGCACGGCCTGTGTGGCATAGCTTTGTGTATAACGTGAATTCGCGAGCCTCACACCCCGGTATGAACCAGAAATGGGAGAGGACCTCGGGGAGGACATGCGTTTCTTTCTAGCTAGAGGTGGTGTCAGTGCTTAAACTGGATGACATTTATATTATTTTCACCTATGTGGTTGTTGCTGTTTCGAGGCGCCTCGGATATACCGGTGACTATGTGAAGCCGATGGAGTCATTCGTTGGCTCATTTACGCCCCAAAGGGTGGGGAAACGCAGTGTTCAGGCATAATAATCCACATCGGTGGACCGGCCCTGACGATCCAAGGCTTGTTTGCGTGCTTGCCTGAGGCTCGGGCTAGAGAGTCTCGAATTCGGTAAGGACTATCTTTTGCCTTGGTTCATGATGGAAATCCAATTTCCAAATACGTGACTGTGCGGTTTTGATTGTATACCTATATATGGCGACATGATATATGGTACCCATGCCATCTATGATTGATACTTATGATTTGAAATTGTTTTTGAAATATATAAACACTAGTAATAATATCAAATTCTTTTATTTTATTCGTATCAAGCATATTTTGGCCATTATAAGGTAAAACTCTATCCTCCGGTTTGCGTTGCATTGTGTGTTGGGAACTGAGTCTTATAATGGCGTCATTTTTGTAAAAAACATTGTGATGTTTAAAAGATTTACTTATTGTAAAGCACTGGCAATCCAATAGAGTAAACCCGTTCCGGGAAAGTGGCGTGGTCCTGGGATCAGCCACATTATAAAATGTGTTAAGTAGATTTCTCATACCAGTCCAATGACTGACTCGTAGTTTGTTTCACTTTCAAACTCGGGTGCCCCTTTTTCTATACGGGCAGCCTTGTATTCATGTTTTAGCAGGCTCTTTCTGGATAGCTGGAGTTGAAGCTGGATTCTATCATTTATCTCTTTTTATGTTGTTCAGCTCCAATTGTACATATTATGTTTGTTTTTCGCTGTAGACATTTATGTATAGCTGAACTGTATTTGTACTAAGTATGATCATGTATATTGTGTAACTCTGATGATGTTTATCCAGTGTATTATTTGTACATTATCTGGTGTATTTATTTATTTCTGATCTGCTATTATCTGTTTATGTGTTATATTCCAAAGATTACCCTTGACACCGTCAGTACGGGGTTTTGGGGTCGTCACAACGTGGTATCAGAGCTTTGGTTAAGCTTAGTGCTAGAATATAACATATTAACGAACTCGTCAAAAGTAGAACCAGTAGTGTTCTAGGACGAGTATCTCATTACAGATAGGATTAGTAATATCCTAGTATAAGTATAGCAGAATCAGAATAACTCGTTAGAGATGGGGTCAGAAATGCCCCAGAACGAGTTGAGAGTTATATGTTTATAAATAACGTATTTGTGATTATATATATAGTTTCGTTTTAGAAATATGATTTTTGAATATATAAAAGATATATATTTGAAAAGTAAAAGAGTATGTGAATCGATTAGTATATTTTTGAAAAGTTAAAAACAAATTGATTGTTGTTTATATTGTGTGATAGTGGATATGATTAATTAAATTATTAGAACGATAGTTAATTTAATCAAGAAGAGAATGATGGTAAATATATGAAATTAAATCAAGTATTGAACTGATTTAAAAATAGATGGAAATATATACATGTGCATTATATATGTTTGAACAGGTAAAAGAATTAGCTGTTGAGTGATGAATTTATTTGCATGCCCGACAAATAGGTAAACCTTAATGAATTGGTCGCGCGATTTTATTATTATATTAACTCCTATGAATGCCATTGGATGCGGAGTGCTGGTTGTTCTGTGTGTAATAATAAACATCGCCATAGGCTAGTAACAATTAATTTTGAACCACACTACATGACATACTTCTTGGAGATAGGCGTACTTCATCATATACCACATAAGCATTTGGAGCTTGTGTGACGAGGTTGAAGATTTACCATATGAGCGAGAGGCTTGTATGGTGATGACTACATATTACAGGTTGAACTAATGACTGATATGGACCATATAAAATGTAACGGTAAATTGCCAGATTAATAAAAAAACCACACGGGTCTGGAGATGATAATAAACACGTCTCTCTGGTCATTAAGGCACAAAAACCATTTATAGGGTGACGAGAATTTATTCTCTGGAGTTATGATCTATACATACTCCCCTATGGACACCGGAATATATCACTATAAATATGTGCATGCTTATTAGGATTTATTGGGTACCTAATATGGCCCAATAAATTTCCAAACCTCTCCCCGTACAAAGAAGGTTATGGAGAAATTTTTCGAAAATTTAGGGTGTTAGCCAAATTTTTGAAGAATTTAAAAATTCTTAGAAACTGAAAAGTTGAAGAATAGAAGCCAGATTGAAAGTAGAGTTGATTAATCAAACCACTTTCGACTTTTTTCCTTTTCGGGGACGAAAAGTTTTAAGTGGGGGAGATTGTAACAACCCGGAAAATCTGAACCAATTTAAAATTTTTAAATTGGCTATTTTAGTGGATTTTAAATATTTTAAATAAATATTTTAAATAATAACGAAAAAAACTAAGTTTGAATCGATGTTTGAAAATGAATATAATTATTTCTAATTATAAACAAGGCCTGAAATGGCGCGGCAGTTTCAAATTTTCAATTCAAACTTTGACTGACTGTACCGGGTGCAAAATAAAACAGATTTTAGTGAAACCAAAAATATTTAAATCTGTTCGTGAATATCTTTCTAACGAATCTGAAAATTCGAAGTTTCGTAGCGGGAAGCAAAAGTTATGGCCAAATGAATTTTTAGAAAGGTCGCTATAGAGTTTATATAGCCCGTGAAAATGGCCATTTTGCAAACGACCTCAGAATTCGACGAAACCACTTTTGTTGGATCCGGGATGTTAAATTATTGCTAGGTTTCAAATTTCATAATTTTTGAAGCTAGTATGCAAGCGTGGCAAAGGAAAATGTGTTTTGGTCAATTACCTATTAAATTGGATCGACCAGAAAATGACCATTTTTCAAATGGTCTCAGAATTCGACGAAACTAGTTTTGTTTGGACCGTATCATCAAAACATAGCTAGATTTTTTTCAGGAATTTTTAGAATCTATATGTGGCCCCCGCAAATTGAAATGTACGTTCAAATTAAATATTGAATGTTTTATATTTTAATTTGAAGAGAAACTGACTCAAACAGTCGAATGGGCCTACGAAACATATCCCATTATGTTCGGGATGGGGGTATTTAGCTAGGGGCGACAGTCGTTGGGTTTGAATTGGTGTTCATATGAGATAATTTGTATTTTTTGGATTTTTAAAATATATAAATAAAATAAAAGTCTCTGATTGGCTCACACTTCTCTCTCTCTCTCCCTGATTGAAAATCGCGAGTGGCGGAAAAAGTTCCAAGCTTCCCTCCCCGATTCCTCCTCCCACGCACCACGATAGCCAACACCCCAGTTGGGAATTTTGAAGATCTCGATCCCCTCTTTAAATCCATACCCGATTCATCCATCCTCGTGGCCCCAATCTCGAGATTCGCGCCCAGGAACGTCAGCCGTTCATCGCACCGCCACGCACGCCTCAGGCGATCGGACCTGACAGCGCCGCCACACCTAGGCGCGCCTCTCTCCCCTCTTTCACGTGGCGAAGGCCGATCGACGTATCATTGCACGGATTTCAAGAAAAACTAAAACCTAGTTTTGAAGGTTTCGTGGAGGTAACGACCTGTATTATACTTTATAGTTTATAGCACTTTAAAGCGCTATGGTTTTTGATTTCACTGTTAAAATCATATCTTTTTCATTTATTGACGAAATTCAGTGAAACAAAAGACAGTGGACTCGTGTGGACGTCTTCTACATTCTAGAAGAGACCGCATATTTTTCTTAGCCTTCTGCTGTTTTTGGTAGAGTGGAACCCAATGTGAGATTTCTGAGTTATAAACGATATGGAAAACGATGACGTATAAATTATATAGTCGATGTATGAGTTATATAAGCGTTGTACACCTCATGTATAAGCGTTGTATAAGTTGTACGTTCGATGTATAAGTTATATATGCTTTGTAAAAATTATATATGTGTTGTAGTGAAGTGAAATATACTTATATAAATATATGTATACACGCCCCTCGTCCACAAACCATGGACGATATTTATTGGTTGTGATTGGTGTGAAAATTGGTTGATAGCGAATGGTCAATTAGAATTGTTTGTGGTTGAAATTGATTGATTGTGGTTGAAAAATACCCGTTTGTGGTTGAGAATTATTTGGCTGAAACCACATAGGATTAGTTTGTGGAAAAGAAAAAAATAAACATGCCGCCTGCGTGCGAACTAGATGCATGAAATCCCCATTGTCAAAAGCTGCGAGGTTTTAAGGTAGAGCGAGGAGTCGTACTAGGGACGGTCCCGGTTTTAACTACCCTGCCTTTATGCTGCCGAAATTTTCTATAATATTCATGTGTTAGAATTATTTTCATGTGTTGAAACTATATTCGTGTGTTGAATAGAAATTCATGTGTTGAATAGGAATTCATGTGCTGAACGACATTCATGTTTTGAAATAAATTGTTTTATAATAAAAATCATATTTTTATCATCTATATGAACTATATAAAATAGTCGTGTTTTGAAATAAATTGTTTTATAATAAAAATCATATTTTTATCATCTATATGAACTATATAAAATAGTCGTGTTTGAAATAAATTGTTTTATAATAAAAATCCTATTTTTATCATCTATATGACCTATATAAAATAGTCGTGTTTTGAAATAAATTGTTTTACAATAAAAATCCTTTTTTATCATCTATATGACCTATATAAAATAGTCATGTTTTGAAATCAATTGTTTTATAATAAAAATCCTATTTTTATCATCTATATGAACTATATAAAATAGTCGTGTTTTGAAATAAATAGTTTTACAATAAAAATCACATTTTTATTATATACGTGAATTGTTAAAAATAGTGAAGTGTTGAAATAAATGTCTGTTGGATAAAAAAATCATTTTTATCGTATGAAAAGAATATCGTTTTGAAATCGAAGAATAGATTATATATATATATATAATTAAAATAAATCGAATAATGAAGCTGCAGTTCGTGTTTTGAAACCGTGATTTCAAACGATTAGTGCAGGAGATCCGACCATCGGATTTTCCTGAAACCGAAACCGTTGGGTTCGCTTTGGAAATATCTTTCCAATGACACCAACTTTTTGAAGATCCAACGGTTGGATTGTATGGAATGTTTAATTCAAATCTGAAGAAAAACAGCGCCAGAATCGATTATATTTATATATATATATATATAATTAAATTAAAACGAATAACGACGCTGCAGTTCGTATTTTGAAATCGAAACTTCAAACGAGTGTACCGGGAGATCTGACCGTCGGATTTTCCCAAAACTGAAACCATTGGATTCGTTTTGAAAAGATCTTCCTAATGATATAAAATTTGTGAAGATCCAACGGTTAGATTTTCAGATATGTGTAAATCAAATCTGAAGAAAAACAGCGCCACAGCCGCGTTATAGTCCGAAGCGTCGTTTGAATGAAATGGCTATTTTTAAATAAATAAAAATAGCGATAAATCGTTATAAAATATTATAAACGATATGGAATAGAAATAAACCGAATTTGCCCGGTTTATTGAATATTTGATAGTTGAATGTGAAATTTATAAACTAACTGGAGGTTAGCTAAGTCGGATGGTTTCCTGGGTTTTGATCTGATGTTGGTTTCGGCCTTCAGGGTTAACATTTGGGAAATCGTTCTCTTACTAATTTACGATTAGTGACTAATGAATTGGAACAAGGCGTATATTGTGTTTGTGTAGCACTTGTTAATTATATACGCGAGTTGCTCAGAAAGACCGGGTTTATCCCATTCTGAATAACTGAATCGACGATAAGAAATTGATGATGAAGACGGTGATTGAAGACCGGAGACCTTCACCTCGGTTGGATGATAACTGATGTCCTGATTGGGAGGCATCCCGAAATATGGATAATGAGTGGTGATCGTCCAGACCTACGTGGAGATCGATGGGTATGCGAGGTTTATAGTGCCTCCGGTTACGTTTAGACCCAGAATGTACTTGTAAATGGACTGTGTGTCTGACATTGGAATTCATTATGTGTGATTAATAGCCATCAGTTGCATGGTGTGAATTGCCTGTGTGGCATGCTAAGATGCAGTGATCAAGGCTTCTGTTGAAAAGTAAAGTCTTGTGGTTGATGATCAAAGCACGGCCTGTGTGGCATAGCTTTGTGTATAACGTGAATTCGCGAGCCTCACACCCCGGTATGAACCAGAAACGGGAGAGGACCTCAGGGAGGACATGCGTTTCTTTCTAGCTAGAGGTGGTGTTAGTGCTTAAACTGGCTGACATTTATATTATTTTCACCTATGTGGTTGTTGCTGTTGCGAGGCACCTCGGATATATAGGTGACTATGTGAAGTCGATGGAGTCATTCGTTGGCTCATTTACGCCCCCAAAGGGTGGGGAAACACAGTGTTCAGGCATAATAATCCACATCGGTGGACCGGCCCTGACGATCCAAGGCTTGTCTGCGCGCTTGTCTAAGGCTCGGGCTAGAGAGTCTTGAATTCGGTAAGGACTATCTTTTGCCTTGGTTCATGATGGAAATCCAATTTCCAAATACGTGACTGTGTGGTTTTGATTGTATTCCTATATATGGCGACATGATATATGGTACCCATGCCATCTATGATTGATACTTATGATTTGAAATTGTTTTTGAAACATATAAACACTAGTAATAATATCAAATTCTTTTATTTTATTCGTATCAAGCATATTTTGGCCATTATATGGTAAAACTCTATCCTTCGGTTTGCGTTGCATTGTGTGATGGGAACTGAGTCTTATAATGGCTTCATTTTTGTAAAAAGCATTGCGATGTTTAAAAGATTTACTTGTTGTAAATCACTGGCAATCCAATGGAGTGAACCCGTTCCGCGAAAGTGGCATGGTCCTGGGATTAGCCATATTATAAAATGTGTTAAGTAGATTTCTCATATCAGTCCCATGACTGACTCGTAGTTTGTTTCACTTGCAAACTCGGGTGCCCATTTTTCTACACGGGTAGCCTTGTATTCAGGTTTTAGCAGGCTCTTTCTGGATAGCTGGACCTGAAGATGGATTCTATCATTTATCTCTTTTTATGCTGTTCAGCTCCTATTGTACATATAGTGTTTGCTTTCCGCAGTAGACATTTATGTATAGTTGAACTGTATTATACTAAGTATGATCCTGTATACTGTGTAACTCTGATGATGTTTATTCAGTGTATTATTTGTACATTATCTGGTGTATTTATTTATTTCTGATTTGCTATTATCTGTTTATGTGTTATATTCCAAAGATTACCCTTGACACCGTCAGTACGGGGTTTTGGGGTCGTCACACTATCAGAAGCCATCGCCTCCCCCCTCCCCCTTGCTGGAAAATTAAACTTTTTTAGTAGTGATAATATTGAACACGACCTGTGATATATGAATTGTTCATATTTATTTCACTAATCGTTTAGCTTTGATGATGTAATTGAAGGGGAAAAACTGACACTTTCATAGTTCTATTTTAGCATAAAACAACTATGATATATAAATTGTTCAACTTTAATGATGTAATTGAGGAAAAAACTGACATTTTCATAGTTTTATTTTAGCATATAGCAACTAAGCTTAGTTGTTGAATCAATGGCGTTTACTTTGCCTTGTAATAAAGTTAGTTAGTAGTTATAAAATAGTAATTTCTCTTTTTGCAATAATTGAGCTATTACTTGTCATGCAAATTCAAATATTTTTTAATCCATTTAACATATATAGATATTTTGCTTGTATAAAAGTCATTTCTTCGCTATGTTATTTTTTCGTTAAAATTGTTCAATAATATTTACTGTGACCTATGATCACTACAAGAAAATGGGTTAGTGGTTGCAATGTGGAAAAATGTTTATACTGGTCCGGCCCTGAAACCCAAAAAGAAACCGGAGGCCCTATGCCGAGGTATGCTAGAGGCCCTAAACTATTAGAAGATGTCCAAATATACTCAATATAAGGTCGAAGGCCCTAGGCGGTCACCTTGGGGGCCTTATCCCAGGGCCACCTCTGCGTTTAAACAATAGCCATAATTATTAAACAAACAAAAATACAAAGTAATTATTCGTAGTGTGTATCACGCCATTAAGCTTAAGATGCCAATTTTATAAGTGGGCAATCAAAATATTTTGTGGCTGCCTCTTTTCTAATAATTTCAATTTTATCTTCCCTTTGTTTTCCTATCTTCCAATCCTTGATAAAACCTTAATAAATGTAATCTTTTATATGATTCACTTCTACTGCTGCTTTTAGAGGACAAACCCTAGTCTTTTGCCTTTGTAGCCTCCTCACGTAATCGTCTTTACTGTTGACCTATTGCCTTCTCGAATTTATTTACTGTTGACCTATTGCCTTCTCGAATTTATTGAATATAACTATCTTATTCTCATTACAGTTGGTCTAGTGCTTCTAAAAATAATGGTTAGTGTTTTTTATTTATTGTGATTTGTATCTAATTTGAGCTGAATTAAATAATTTATTTTTTTTATTTTTGTTCCAATGGATGTCTCAAAAGATTGTGAATCGAAGGAGATTGTGAATAAAACTACAAAAAGGTCTCTATAATGAGGTAATAGTATAAGTTTCAACTTATTTAGGAGTTATGATTTCAAATGAACATTTCTATTCCTTGGGTTTAACTCTATAATTTCTTTTGTGGAAGAACAGAATTTATAACATGCATTTTTATTAGTTCTAGAACAACACAAGAAATGTAACACCCCGTATATTCTATAACAGTGAAATTCATAAATTAAAGTATAATTAATTTCAAATCAAAGAATTAAGGGAAACGGGATAGGCCATTTCGTTCGTCTCGGAATTCTGCTTGAGATAGAGTCCGAGTTTGCGTAAAACGGACTCCGTATGAGGGAGATATGACCTCCGGAAGTTTCAGAATTCAGTTTAAAATTCAAACAGGCAGAAACAGTTCAGAAAAACAAATTCAATTTCAAAAATCGGACCCAGATTGGGCTGGGCGGGAATTTTCCCGCCTAAGACCCAGGTCGACTGGGCAGTCGACCTGGGTGTCGACTGGTTAGTCGACCTGGCCCCTGAGCCAGGTCGAACCCAGCCCCTCCTGGCTGGCCTGGTCTGTGCTTGGCCGAATTTCTGGGCTTTGTCTTGTCACTAGGGCTTATGTGTCAACTCTTGATTGGTTTCTCTTTAAAATGAACGGCTTATATTAATCTTGGCTCCATCGACGGCTCTAATCCATTCACAAACTCTATAAAAAGGACCTAAGACTCCACCTAATTCACACAAATAAAATGAGTATGGAGCTGTCATGCTGCTGAAGAAAGACTAGGAGTAGCCGTCAAATCGAGAGACGATTAGGAGTTGATTCAAAAGCTTAAAGCCACGACAACTAAATCAAAACAATGCCAACAACAAAGGATAGCATCACCAAATTCAGAATTCAGAGTCCTGAATACAAGATTCGTCATACGTTGTAAGTAGGGTGCTATTCCGATGTGAATGAATAATTGAGACTTGATCTGTGTAGAATGAGAAATGGGAATTGTACTTTAATTATAATGATGTTAATTCATAATTGTATGTTGCTATGATTTGCTAAGAATGGATTTGGGTATGTGGTAGTGTAATTGGATCTATTGAATAGTTGCGATACAAGTATATAACTTATGTTGGAAATTTGATACTTATACGTTGTGGTTAATGCGAAGTTATATATATTTCGTTGCAACCAAGTTAAGACTTAGGCAAGTATATGATTCACTATTATGCCAACATGATTTTAGGTCCTTCTATGTATATTTTTATGGTCATTCTTAGTGTAGTTGGATCCAATTGGGTATTATGATTCATATGAATTTATGTTGGAATAGGCATCATGATTCAAATGAAAACCATACTTTTGTATTAGTGACAAAAGTAAGCATCTTTGTGAACTTGTGTTGACTTTATGAACATGACTAGTTTATGTTTAACTTTATGCCCAAACAAAATATATTTTAGGCTTAGGTTGTTGTTAAAAAAAACATATGATAATATATGTGGCACATAATTAAGTTAGGTTCATACTTTAAATAAAAGTTTACATGATTAGATTAAAACCATGATTCATGTTTAGGTATGTTTTATGTCAAGATTATATGCTATTACAATGCAAGTTCACAAGTGCCTAATTTATGTTAATTAGATCGCTATGTTGCAAGTTCATGCGTTTACACACCCCTTTGTGATGTTACTTAGAATACTTATACATCATGTTCTAAGCCTCCCCTTTTTATGTGGCTAAGTTGGGCTAAAATGTTGAAGCCCAACATATGTTATTATTACGTACAAACGGGGGAATACGTTGGGGTTAATTAAAGTATATGAGTTGGCATGTTTGGCACATGCCAATGATTCATGACATTTTAAATGGTATAAATTATTATACCCAAGAATAATGAATTTGAATAATGGGCCGCAAATATTTACATATAAAAGAAAAAGAGACAAAATATGTAAACTTAGAAAATACGACATGCTTAACCCGAGGTTGGATTGCGTTGTGACATAAACCTGCCCGGACCCGCCCGGCTGTCCAGTAGTCACAACAATACCTATCCAATGTGGGTGGTTAAGCATTGAGCCCAATAAAGACCCGAGGTTAGACTGAGTTGTGACGTAAGACTGCCCGGACCCAACCGACAACAGGCAGTCACAACATTACCTGTCTAATGTGAGTGGTTGGGGCTTTAATAAGACAATGAAGACTAAGTCAGGATTGATAGGATTAAGTAAATTGAATTAATACTTAATCAAATACAACATGCTAAACTATACAGACTGATTGGGGGTTAGGTTTATACAGAACACTTAACCAACTTAGCATGTTAGCTAGAAATAGAAAACCTAGTAGCGGGGGACCCTTTTCAGCAGTAACCCTACAAGGTGTATCAGGATACCTTGAACTAGGCAGAGTGGGGCACGATTACTGGGCTGACTGTAAGAGGTCAAATCGACGGCGGTGGTGCAGCAGTGTAAGTTCTAACGGGGTGCGGGCGTGCACACACTCCGGCGCAGAAAAATTAGGCACTGGGCACCAGTAGTATACCTGTGCATTCTAAGAACTGTGTCGGGCCACCACCATGGGACTTGATACACCCCATGGTGGGACCAGCATAGGTAGCTACAACATCGAGGGCCGTAAGACACATGTAACTATACGAGTAAGAGCCGATCATTAAAAAGGATCACTTCACCCTGTTTGTGGGGCGCCAGTTGGGAACTAGTTTATAGGGGGTGCAGAGACTAATATGGGGTACGATAGCGTATTCGACTCTAGACAACTTAACCTAGTTTATGGTGCTTTCCCATTTCCAATTTGTACTTATCATGCTCTTTTTCTTATTCATAGACTGAATAGTCCTAGACTTACTCAGGCTTTATGTCTGACTCTACTTTTCTTTCGTCTTCTTTTCTTCCGTTTCCCCCCCAGGTCCACAGGGAGGGAATACCGCAGCTTGACCAGTTTCACATCCTGCTTGAAGAGAGAGAATGTATTGCTTGGATCTCTTTCGTTTTGGACAATGGCTTTGGATAGCAATTATGGGGACTTATGCAGTTTACTTATGTTTTTATGCTTCTTTAAGTTATGAAATCAAGACAGTATTATGGTTGTAATAATTAGAAGAGTGTTTTGAGACTATTATGGAAATGTTTGTGTAAACACGTATTTTATGAAATAAAAGTTGATGTTGTTTCCGTTGTTTTAAAAATATGTGTATTTATATCTGTCTTGTGTATCTGTGACTTATACTTATAAACCTCCACCAAAATTAGGGCATTCCCTTTGTGAGTGACCCTAACGGAGGTGGGGTGTTTCACTTGGTATCAGAGCATAGGTTAACCAGATCAGATAAAAAGTTTTGAAAATTTATTTTCAAAAGAAAATTTAAAGAAGCATTTTTAAAGATAAAATGTTATTTTATTTTAAAAAAAAGGCATAGTTCCCCAAAGCCATAGGTACTATCTTTTATCCTTCATTTTGAATCTGTCCTTTTTGTTTCAGCATGTCCGAAGATCTTTACTTGCCAGAGGGTGTACCAATACCTGGTTGGTTCAAACGATTCTTAGAAGCAAGGGCCAATCAGCCAGGTCCCGCTATTCCTCCTCCCCCAGCTGTAGAAAATCATCCTCCTCCCCCAGCTGCAGCAGCACCTCCTCCGCGTGGTAATGCTTTTGCTAAGACATGTAAAGATTTCAAAACTATGGGAGGGAAGGACTTTCATGGAACCGAGTCCTTCGTGGCAGCCAGGAACTGGCTGAAGGAAACCGAGGACTTATTCATCATCTTTGAGATAGGAGATAGGCAGAAAGTACAACTAGCAGTATGGCTACTTAAAGGCGAGGCTTCCTACTGGTGGGAAGTTACCAATGCAGAAAGACCAGTGGAAACATGGGAGGACTTTAGGGCGATGTTTGAGGCTAAATTTCTCTCAGAAGCTGAAAGGAGCCTTCAATTGGAAAAATTCTTATTTCTTAAGCAAGGGAATATAACAGTCAAAGAGTACGTTAATCAGTTCGATTAGCTGGCTAGGTTCGGACTGGACCTAGTCAACACTCCGCACAGGAAGGCTCTCCGCTTTGTCAAAGGATTGAATGAGCCATTACACAGCTTGGCCATGACCCATATCCCTATGGGAGCTACGTATGAAAGGTTGGTGCAGATGGCATTGCTGAATGAAGAGGATAAGGGCAAGAAGGAGACAAAGGCAGAAGGGTCTCAAGGGAAGAAAGAAGGTTTACAGCCTAAGAAGACAGACTTTAAGAAGGGCGGGAAAGACAACAAGTCCCAAGAGAAGAGGAAGTGTAATTTCTGTGGCAAAGTGGGGCACTTAGTGAAGACTGCCGGAAGAAGAAGGCCAAGTTGAATGGTGGGTGCTTTTCTTATGGTGAGACAGGCCATATGGCCAAGGATTGCCCAAAGAAGCGAGGGCAGGGGCAGAAGGCTGGATCCACCTCAGGGGCACAGGTTCATGCACTAGAAGCACCGCCTCTGCAACAGAGAGGTATAAATACTTCTGTAGAAAGTGTAGTTTATCTTTATGATCACCCAGTTCGTACTTTATTTGATTCTGGCGCATCACACTCCTTTATTTCATCTGCTTTAGTAGAATCTCTGCACCTAGAAACTAGTATGGTAGAGGACCCCTTAATGGTTTCAAATCCAATCGGGGGCCCAGCTCATTTGTCTATGATTTGTGTGGGATTGAAAATTTCTATTCTAAGCGTAGAATTTAGATGTAGTGCCTTTATTTTGGGCTTCTCGGGATATGGTTTGATTTTGGGCATGGATTGGTTATCCAGTAATGGTGCCATCCTTGATTGTGAGAAAAGGTGGTTAGGCTTCTGACCCAACTCGGTAACACTCTGGAAATTACTTTTAATCTCTCGTATGCGGTTATTCTTAGGTATCTTGAATCGCTAGATGCTTCTGTTGAGAGTTTGCAATCGGTTAGAGTGGTCCGTGAATATCCGGATGTCTTTGAAGAGGTGAAGGGCTTACCTCCGAAGCGGGAGATAGACTTCCGCATATATCTTGTAGATAATGCAAAGCCCGTTGCGTTACCCGTTAGACACATGGCTCCACGGGAAAGGAAAGAGCTCAGTAAACATGTTAAAGAGCTTCTAGAGAAGGGGTTCATTAGAAGGAGCATTTCAGAATGGGGCGCTCCAGTGGTGTTCGCTACAAAGGCTGATGGTTCACTCCGTCTATGTGTTGACTATAGGGAGCTCAACAAGCTAACGAAAAAGAATAGGCACCCTCTCCCTAGAATTGACGATCTGTTTGATCAGCTTGTAGGAGCGTCAGTTTTCTCCCAACTCGATTTGGCGACCGGATTTCATCAGCTAAGGGTGGCTGAAGATAGCATCGATAAGACAGCATTCAGAACCCCAGACGGCTTCTTTGAATGGCTTGTCATGCCTTTCGGCTTGACAAACGCACCCGCTTACTTCGTGGACCTGATGAGTAGGGTGTTCAGAGAATTCCTCAACAAGTTCGTGGTAGTCTTCGTAGACGATATCTTGATCTTCTCAAAGAGTGAAGAAGAACATGCTCAGCACCTAAGGGCAATCATGGAAACTCTACGAATCCATCATCTAAAATCCAAATTCTCCAAGTGCCACTTTTGGAGAGAGGAAGTAAGGTTTCTTGGGCATGTAGTATCCAAAGAAGGGTTAGCTGTGGACCCTGCTAAGGTAGTAGCGGTACAGGATTGGAAGACACCAAGGAATGCATCTGAGGTCCGAAGTTTTCTAGGACTAGCAGGTTTCTACCGAAAATTCATAAGGGATTTTGCGAAAATCTCAGCTCCACTCGCAAGGCTGACAAAGAAGAATCTAGTATTCAATTGGGACTTGGATTGCGAGTTGGCTTTCCAACGCCTAAAAAGGGCTCTTACAACAGCCCCAATCCTGACCCTGCCAGACGGAAGCAAGATGTTCACAGTTTATACAGATGCATGTGGGACAGGGCTAGGCGCTGTCTTGATGCAAGAAGGGAGGGTAGTAGCTTATGGTGGAAGGCAATTGAAAGTTCATGAAAAGAACTACCCGACCCACGATCTTGAGTTAGCCTCCATTGTCTTTGCACTTAAGCTTTGGCGACATTATCTCCTAGGTGAGAAGTTCGAACTTTGCACTGACCATAAATCGTTGAAATATCTTTTCTCGCAGAAGGACCTTAACTTGAGGCAACAAAGGTGGATGGAGTTTCTTGCCTCGTACGATTTCGAGATCTCCTACACTCCGGGCAAAGGCAACGTAGTCGCAGATGCTTTGAGCAGAAAGAAGCTAATATTAAGCCCGCTATTTGTTGAAAGGAAAAGCCTAGAGTTTATAGCCAGCTTTGACTTTAGGCCCTCTTCTGATTTTGTATCTGGGTTGTTAGCATCTCTTGAAGTGTGCCCTACTCTTTTGGACTCAGTAGGGACAGCACAACGCGAAGACCCTCAGCTTGTGGAGACGATTGATAGGCTAATTGGGGGTGAGACTTCAAGTCACCTCAACAGATACTCCATCGACGATAAGGGTTGGCTAAGGCGAGACGGAACACTATGCGTCCCACGGACAAGGGATTTAGTAAAGACGATTCTCGAAGAAGCACATCACTCCAAGATGACGATACATCCAGGCAGAGATAAAATGTACAAGGACATAAAGAGAACTTTCTTTTGGAGCGGCATGAAGAAGGACGTGGCAAATTTCGTTTCTAAGTGTATGATTTGCCAACAGGTTAAGCCGGAACAGAAAAAACCTGGCGGTCTGCTCCATCCTCTAGAGGTTCCACAGTGGAAGTGGGATAGCATTTCAATGGACTTCATTGATGGGCTGCCTAGGTCTAGAAGAGGCAACACTAGCATTTGGGTAATAGTGGATAGGCTTACTAAAAGCGCCCACTTTTTACCTGTCAAGAGTAGAAGGACTGCCTCATCTCTAGCATCTCTTTATCTCAAGGAAATTGTTCGACTCCATGGAATACCCTCCAGCATTGTTAGTGACCGAGATCCTATCTGCACATGTGAGTTTTGGCGGAGTTTGCAAGAAGCTGTAGGCACACAGTTATGTTTGAGCACGGCCTATCACCCCCAGACCGATGGATATACGGAAAGGGTGAATAGAGTTTTAGAGGATCTTTTGAGACTTTGCGTTCTAGACTTTGGAGGGACAAGGGAGGATCACCTTCCCTTAGTGGAGTTTGCTTACAACAATAGCTTCCAAGCTACCATAGGCATGGCACCCTTCGAAGCATTGTATGGAAGACCGTGCAAGTCACCAACTTGTTGGTGGGAGTCTACAGATAAGGTTATTCTTGGTCCAGACATGATCAGAGAAACTTCAGAAAAAGTGGACTTGATACGAAGAAGGATGAAGACGGCCCAAGATAGACAGAAATCCTACGCCGACAAGAGAAGGACCGATCTTGAGTTTGAGGTTGGGGACAGAGTTTTTCTTAAGGTATCTCCTCTAAGGAACGTCGTTCGTTTTGGATCCACTGGAAAGCTAGCACCGAGATTTGTAGGACCATTTCCTATCATCGAGAAGGTTGGGAAGATGGCCTATAGATTAGAGCTACCCGAAAAACTGGCTGGAGTTCACAACGTCTTTCATGTTTCTCACCTCCGGAAGTGTTTACACGAGTCTGCTGAAATAGTAGAGCCTAGCATTCTAGAAGAAGCCGAAGTGGAACGTGAAGCAACTGTGAGAAGAGTTCCAACACGCATCTTAGGAACTGAAGTGAAAAAGCTACGCAACCGCGAAGTCAAGCTCGTCAAAGTTCAGTAGAGCGACGCCGAGGAAGACGCGACTTGGGAAACTGAGGCTAGAATACGCATAGCCTACCCTTTTCTTTTTGAGGGTACATCTTTTGATCTCTCTTTTTCCTTAAGTTATGCTTTATCTATCTTTTAGGCATATTTCCTCGACCCTTTCTCCTTAACTCCTTAGGTAGAAAACAAATGGATGCAAACATGTACTTGAAAACATGTTATGGATTATGGCTGCAAGTGGTTGCAAGTGATTGCTAGTGGTTGCTCGTGGATGCATATACACACACACCCTAGGTTTTGGATCGGCTCAGTCACTTCATACTGCATATGCATATATGTATTCTCATCCATATGTGGTTGAAATTTTATATGTTATCATATGGTTATCGCATTTGAATGAATTGTTGTGCACTCATGTAGAATTATGAGTAGGAAAAAAAATTTGCATACATAATGGATTCATGACACTTACATGATTCGCATTTAGGAGGTCAACTGAATCAGTCGACCGCCTGATTTCTGCATTAGATAGGGTCATTTACACACACAATGCATATGATCATAAAGCATTAAAAGTCTTTAAGGACAATGGACACCTGTGTTTGTTGGTTGAGTAGATGGACGATTGGATGGTAGGATATACATTCTTCCTAAACTTGAAGATTTCGGGGACGAAATCCTTTTAAGTGGGGGAGAATGTAACACCCCGTATATTCTATTACAGTGAAATTCATAAATTAAAGTATAATTAATTTCAAATCAAAGAATTAAGGGAAACGGGATACGCCATTTCGTTCGTCTTGGAATATTGCTTGAGATAGAGTCCGAGATTGCGTAAAACGGACTCCGTGTGAAGGAGATATGACCTCCGGAAGTTTCAGAATTCAGTTTAAAATTCAAACAGGCAGAAACAGTTCAAAAAAACAAATTCAAATTCAAAAATCAGACCCAGATTGGGCTGGGCGGGAATTTTCCCGCCCAAGACCCAGGTCGACTGGGTAGTCGACCTGGGTACCCAGGTCGACTGGGCAGTCGACCTGGGTGTCGACTGGGTAGTCGACCTGGCCCCTGAGCCAGGTCGAACCCAGCCCCTCGTGGCTGGCCTAGTCTGTGCTTGGCCGAATTTCTGGGCTTTGTCTTGTCACTAGGGCTTATGTGTCAACTCTTGATTGGTTTCTCTTTAAAATGAACGGCTTATATTAATCTTGGCTCCATCGACGGCTCTAATCAATTCATAAACTCTATAAAAAGGACCTAAGACTCCACCTAATTCACACAAATAAAATGAGTATGTAGCTGTCATGCTGCTGAAGAAAGACTAGGACTAGCCGTCAAATCGAGAGACGATTAGGAGTTGATTCAAAAGCTTAAAGCCATGACAACTAAATCAAAACAACGCCTACAACAAAGGATAGCATCACCAAATTCAGAATTCAGAGTCCTGAATACAAGATTCGTCATAAGTTGTAAGTAGAGTGCTATTCCGATGTGAATGAATAATTGAGACTTGATCTGTGTAGAATGAGAAATGGGAATTGTACTTTAATTATAATGATGTTAATTCATAATTGTATGTTGCTATGATTTGCTATGAATGGATTTGGGTATGTGGTAGTGTAATTGGATCTATTGAATAGTTGCGATACAAGTATATAACTTATGTTGGAAATTTGATACTTATACGTTGTGGTTAATGCGAAATTATATATATTTCGTTGCAACCAAGTTAAGACTTAGGCAAGTACATGATTCACTATTATGCCAACATGATTTTAGGTCCTTCTATGTATATTTTTATGGTCATTCTTAGTGTAGTTGGATCCAATTGGGTATTATGATTCATATGAATTTATGTTGGAATAGGCATCATGATTCAAATGAAAACCATACTTTTGTATTAGTGACAAAAGTAAGCATCTTTGTGAACTTGTGTTGACTTTATGAACATGACTAGTTTATGTTTAACTTTATGCCCAAACAAAATATGTTTTAGGCTTAGGTTGTTGTTAAAAAAACATATGATAATATATGTGGCACATAATTAAGTTAGGTTCATACTTTAAATAAAAGTTTACATGATTAGATTAAAACCATGATTCATGTTTAGGTAAGTTTTATGCCAAGATTATATGCTATTACAATGCAAGTTCACAAGTGCATAATTTATGTTAATTAGATCGCTATGTTGCAAGTTCATGCGTTTACACACCCCATTGTGATGTTACTTAGAATACTTATACATCATGTTCGAAGCCTCCCCTTTTTATGTGGCTAAGTTGGGCTAAAATGTTGAAGCCCAACATATGTTATTATTACGTACAAACGAGGGAATACGTTGGGGTTAATTAAAGTATATGAGTTGGCATGTTTGGCACATGCCAACGATTCATGACATCTTAAATGGTTTAAATTATTATACCCAAGAATATTGAATTTGAATAATGGGCCACAAATATTTACATATAAAAGAAAAAGAGACAAAATATGTAAACTTAGAAAATACGACATGCTTAACCCGAGGTTGGATTGCGTTGTGACATAAACCTTCCCGGACCTACCCGGCTGTCCAGTAGTCACAACAATACCTATCCAATGTGGGTGGTTAAGCATTGAGCCCAATAAAGACCCGAGGTTAGACCGGGTTGTGACGTAAGACTGCCCGGACCCAACCGGCAACAGGCAGTCACAACAATACCTGTCTAATGTGAGTGGTTGGGGCTTTAATAAGACAATGAAGACTAAGTCAGGATTGATAGGATTAAGTACATTGAATTAATACTTAATAAAATACAACATGCTAAACTATACAGACTGATTGGGGGTTAGGTTTATACAGAACACTTAACCAACTTGGCATGTTGGCTAGAAATAGAAAACCTAGTAGCGGGGGACCCTTTTCAGCAGTAACCCTACAAGGTGTATCAGGATACCCTGAACTAGGCAGGGTGGGGCACGATTACTGGGCTGACTGTAAGAGGTCAAATCGACGGTGGTGGTGCAGCAGTGTAGGTTCTAACGGGGTGCGGGCGTGCACACACTCCGGCGCAGAAAAATTAGGCACTGGGCACCAGTAGTATACCTGTGCATTCTAAGAACTGCGCCGGGCCACCACCATGGGACTTGATACACCCCATGGTGGGACCAGCATAGGTAGCTACAACATCGGGGGCCGTAAGACTCATGCAACTATACGAGTAGGAGCCGATCATTAAAATGGATCACTTCACCCTGTTTATGGGGCGCCAGTTGGGAACTAGTTTATAGGGGGTGCAGAGACTAATATGGGGTACAATAGCGTATTCGACTCTATACAACTTAACTTAGTTTTTGGTGCTTTCCCATTTCCAGTTTGTACTTATCATGCTCTTTTTCTTATTCATAGACTGAATAGTCCTAGAAATAGGGAATACCGCAGCTTGACCAGTTTCACATCCAGCTTGAAGAGAGAGAATGTATTGCTTGGATCTCTTTCGTTTTGGACTATGGCTTTGGATAGCAATTATGTGGACTTATGCAGTTTACTTATGTTTTTATGCTTCTTTAAGTTATGAAATCGAGACAGTATTATGGTTGTAATAATTAGAAGAGTGTTTTGAGACTATTATGGAAATGTTTGTGTAAACACGTATTTTATGAAATAAAAGTTGCTGTTGTTTCCGCTATTTTAAAAATATGTGTATTTATATTTGTCTTGTGTATCTGTGACTTATACTTATAAACCTCCACCAAAATTAGGGCATTCCCTTTGTGAGTGACCCTAACGGAGGTGGGGTGTTTCAAGAAAGGTCCATGTTTACTATTTTGTAAGTGTGAATCCCTTTATTTTTTTCTCCTAATTTTTATTTTCGTTAGCCTTCTAGACCTTATGTCATCTCTCATTTGGATTTACTAACCTAATCATAGATTTAATACCTCTTAGTTTGATCTTCATCGTGCATTTTTTATGGGTTTGGATCCTAATAATTCATGCTAATTCCATTGCCGCATTTCTTTACACCTTTTAATTTACAAGACAAATTCAAATATGATTTCCACTTGATTTTCTGGCTAATAGTTTTTGCAGTTGATAGTTTGTAATCTGAGGCAAATATCACCTTGCAATGCTACTGTGTATCCTTCATTTTATTGCATTGTTGATTCGTGTTCGAAACATGCTTTGCTTTATGTGACTCTACTTTCAAAAGCTTCAAATTTTATGAATTCATATTTTTGATGACATGGTATATTATTTTCAATAATGCCTATTGAGGAATGATGACGATATTTATGACAATTGGCCTACCAGTATAAATATGGTATTTGTTAATGGACGAATGTGCAATATTCACTAATTCAAATTCCAAGATGAAAATTTACTAAATTTCTTCATAAAATTATATTATGCACTTTTTTGTAGTCATGATTTTGTGAAAATAATAATACAAGTTTCCTCATTTTCCTCTAAGCTATTTTACAACTTATCATTGATTAAACTATTTAAATATGTAATTATTGTATTCTACTCCTCTAATAGGTATTTCACTACTCCATATTTGGTAGGAATACCAATAAATTCAATTAAGTTGTTCCTAAAATTGGTTTAGTTTATATTTTATGTCGCAGCCTTTAAAATTCATTCTAATGGAAGTATTTTTATTCCCTTCAAAAAAGGTATATAATGGTTTCTCATTGGCTTTCTTTGCTTTTGTTTATATTAATTATTTATTTCCTATTTTTTTGTTACCTTTTATATGCTCTATTGTTTTAGCATCCAGATGTATATGAATTCACACTCTAAATTATTGCCTAGTTTAACATATTTCTTACGTTTATCACTACAAGTTTAACTTATCCTAATTTATAAAAATATGTTGTATATCATTTAAGCTTTACAGAGTGAATATATATGCTATGTTAAATAGCTATATAAATGGGCCCCTAATTTTTCATGCAATAGAGTAGTCGTATGAGCTCAGCATCCATATTTTTTTGGCAAGTATTAATCACCTTCCATTTATGGGCTAATAGTTTATAGAAAGAAAGTTAAGCAAATTTTAAATTTTGCCACATATTAGTGACATAAACTAAGGATATTTTAAACCCTACCACTTATTGGTGACATAGATTTGGTAAAGAAATAACAACAAATGCACATGGAAACTAATGTTTCCAAAAGCTCACATGTTCCTATGAAAGCATTTTCTTTGTGAGGTTTCAAGTAATAATAAGTAATAACAATGAAGATGTTTCAAGTAATTATAGGTAATAATAAGTAATCATAAGCTAGAATTTACTTATTAGAGAAACATTCATAGGTAAATCATCCATGTGTTCTTAGCTCATTCTGCAGACATTCGAGTTTATAGTGTAATTAAGGTACAAGTTTATTTGTTTGTTTCTTTAAAAGACATTAGAATTCTTTTATATTAAGAATTTTGTATTCAAATCTACTTTCTATAAGAAAAATTTCTAAATAAGTTTTATAATAGTTATATAATTTACAAACTTATAATTTTACCTCGACTAAGATTTATGAAATAAAACAAGATTATAGTTTAACTAAATTTATTAAATATGCTTGAGAATAAGAGTGAGAATAGTAAAAATGTTCTTTTAACTTCTTCAAATAGTAGTAGTTAATTGAGCTGCTTTTTCCCTCAAACTTAAGTGAACAGAGGTACCCGTTATGAACCATTTTGAAAAATGTCAATATTCAGTTGATGGATACACTTAACAACATTATGGATATTAGTGTGGAGTTCTATGACATATCTAATGTGTACTGCAAAATGAGTTACATTTACAATGCTAATACATTCAATAGACACTATTTCAATTTATACCTACTGCACTTGGACAAATATTCCAATTTATCCTCGAAAAGTCAGTTTTAGGACCCGAGCAAATAATAGATTTCATAACTGCTTGTTCCTCTAGTGATTTACAAAAACCATTAGGCTGTATAAGCTTCACACACACACACACACACACACACACACACACACACATATATATATATATATATACACTAATAATGCAAATACCTCAGGGATGGTTAAGCTTTTTTGTACTTCTAGAAATGTCTACGGTTCAACTTTTTATGCAGCAAAAACATCTTGGCTCTTTTGTCTTTCATCTTATGTTTATCCACATTCTTTGAACATGGTTCTAGCACGATCTCCGAACTTCCCCATTTTCTTCCTTTTCCTCTCTTCTCAATCACCTTTTCTTTTCCTTTGTCTAATTTCACTTCCTTACCCTGCCTCAGTCTAATCAGCAGCATGTTCGACAACACTCTTTATCGACATACCTTCCCTTACTGCACCTTCGGTTCTCTGTCCACTCGATTTCAGTGCATAAAACCTTTGCGCAACCTTCTTGTCCAGTATGGCGAGCTACTGCAGATCTACGACGACCTGTTTTGGCTCTTAACGAACAATTTAGCCATTATTGGCATGCAATTTTGGATCTTTGGAGAGCACTTTAACCACTATTACCCAAAAGCAACATTGGAAGGAACATTGACGACTACATTCTCATCGAGGACCGATTCGAACAAAGCATTGCTTGATTTGGCCAACCCCCTATGTAAGCCGTTTCCAAAATTAATTCAGCCAAAATTTGGAAAAGATTAATAGTCCATTTATCAAGGAAAAATTAGTGGTCCATTTAGTTAACGAAATTTATTAAGGACTAATTATCTCCCCACCTTTTGGTAACTGCCCATTTTTCTCTCACGTTCCTTTTATATTCTCAAACGACTCTTTGATGACAAAAGCGGTATAAAGGGAGGACTCAAGTCTAATTTCTGATAAGGTCACTGAACCGACTCTCTCACAAAGAAAATACACCATCTGATTGAAGAGTGTGAAGATTTGTGAGATGACCTGAACTTCCCGGTCGGCCTAAACCGAACAAGAAGGCGGATTACTTTGAGAACACATCTCATCAGAACACAAATAGGAGAACATTTCATTGCTATTACAACAATTTACATCTGAGCACAGATATCAGACTACGAATTAAATAATACAATGGAAATTATCAGAGATAATAAATTCCAAAGCAGTGGAATATAATACATCAGCATAATGTGCAGCGGAAAACATCAACTACCACAGTTGAAAGAAATACATGGATACAAAGTATAGCTCCAGCCGTAATCCAAAATCCTATGAAAAGAAATATCTACAAATCAAAACTACTAGCTGCCCATGTGGAAAATATGGGCACCCAGAGTTTAGGTGGGAAACAATAAAATCCAAGTCAGTCATGAGACTGGTGTGAGAACTAAAACAGTTGTTTACTTTATTTTAATGTTGTTTAAATCAAGGGACCACGCCATATAACACGGAACGGGTTTCCTCCACATAAATACCAATTTTAAAACAAAAATAACGCAATGCTTTCTGAAAAATGAGGCTATTATAAGACTCGGGTCCCATCACACAATGGAACTGTAACGACCCGGCTTTTTTGCCCAGTTTTCTCCAGTAATTAAACCAACTTAAATCGTTCATAAAGACGGATTGTTAGGGGCACTCACACATTTGCACAAAATAAAAAGAAATTTTCCATTATCATTAAAATAATATAACATCAGAGTTAAAAGAGGTACATCAGAGTACATCGGTTACACAGCGGAAAAGATACTAAACTCAGCGGAAGAATGTGAATGCTCCAAGACATAATAGCTCCAGCTAAAACCAGAATCCTGCTCCAACTAACTCCAAGGCTAAATCTGCGAACCAAACTACTAGGCTGCCCGTGTAAAAATTATAGGAACCAGAGCTTAGGCGTGGGAACAATAAAATCCAGGTCAGTCATGGGACTAGTGTGAGAATTCAAAACAGTTGTTTTTAAGGTTTATTTTAAAGTTAGGTAATTCACCAGACCACGCCGCTAATGTGGAACGGATTTACTCCATGTGAATACCACTGCATAGAAATTCACAATGATTTTTTGAAAAATGAAACTAACATAAGGTATCGCGGCACACACACAATGCAAACACACACATGGGCGAGGTTTCTCCTTATGCAGTCAAAAATGCTTGACACGTGAAAATCCTCTTTCAATACTATAATATAGTGCGAAAACAATTTCGAAAGTAAATGTATTAATCCTAGCCAGCATAGGTACCGTATACTATACTGACGTATGGTATACAATCGAAAGCGTTCGGGCTCGTAACGGAGATTGGGTTTCCAACAATGACCGGGCAAAGGAACTTCCTTCCGAACCAAATTTTGAACACCTCTAGAGAGATGTCCGAGGATCAACAGTGATGCTCCTCATGCCAACACAAGGTCGGGTTACCCCTTAACTGGGTAACTTAGAGTATGCCATCTCCCGGTAGTTACCGACCTTTTCGAGCGCATGCCAACAACTACCACAAAAGTAGATGCTTTTACCACATAGGTTAATACCTGGGCTCCATACCATAGTACACCTTTTATCTAGAAGGAAACAGCACCCCATAACCCTGCTGCATTTCTTCCTGTTTTGGCCATTTACCGAGGTGTGAGGCTTGCCGAGGTCCCGATATACACAAAGCTACGCTTAAATAAGCCATGCTTTGATCATCCAAAGCTCACCACATAACTTAAGCATGTCATATTATCCATTCACAAAGCACCACTGATTTCTATCGATATATAACCTCTAAGCTCATATGTCTTAGAGAAGGGTGTTAAGCAAGAGAATAAATTCTCCGTCACCAAACAGATATATATTTAACAGAGATCAATGCTACGCAGTCAATTACAATGTCAGACACACAATCCATAAATGTCCATTCTGGCTCTGAACGAAACAACAATCCGAAAATCCTTCACATACGTTTGGGCTTCTTGCCACTTAGCTGATATAAAATCCATTTGCAAATGGGAGCTACCCATTTGAGATATTCAACAAGTTGTCCTTATGATATGAAGGGTCCTGGTCTTAAGTGTTGTCTTCAATTTCTCCACAACGTCGGATTATTACTTGGAATGGTTTTCAGACATACATCCGATCCCGGTCTTCCCAAATAATAAGCTTAATTTTTAAAACACAATTACGGAACACACAGGCTTTCAACCAAATCTCCTTCCATCTTAGATTTTGTTAAATTAAATTTCTTTAAACCCAATCTCAAATTATCTTTAACAAAATCCATATATAACCCTTCTTTAAAACACATCCCTTAAATCAAAGATAATCTAGCCCCAAAGCCATAATTAATTTTCCATTTGATAACTCATTAACAAAACCCAGTTTCCTTTGAAAATCCTTTAATCCATATTTCAACCATAGTTTCCAATTAAAACGATTTTCCAACATTCAATTCTTTAATCTTAACTAAAAGATTATACTTGGTTCCCAATTTCTTATTTTTAATTTTCTCAAATCAAAGATTTGATTAAATCCCAATTTACGATATGAATTTCCACAACTCAAACCCATTGGGCTTCAAGAATGATATTGTTGACGATATAATTCATGACAAAACCCAATTCAATCGATATTGAACGTAAGTTACACAGAAATTGTATCTACTTATATTCGATATCAATGCTCATAATCAACGAATATTATAATTGGAATAACTATGTAATAATAATATCTTCCAAATTCCTCAAATAGTATATGTTTACACCAAAGAATTTCATATCAAATATCCGAAGATTATTTTTATCCAACTTATCCCAATCAAATTGGGAATATCACACATGCGAAGATTTATCACCAACCATATTCGATTATTTAAAATTGAAAACCCGTATTAATATCAATTTAAATTCCACAAAAAATATTTCTAATACTTTTAAACCTTTGAAGACATTCCCCAAATCATTACTTATAGTTTAGAAAATAGTTTATGGGTTAAAACTTCAAAATAGATTGTTTTCGAAGGAAGCGTAACAATAGCATTTCAAAAGTATTACAAAAGCGTTACAAAACAGTTACCTTAACTATTTTGATCAAAATATCGTTTATCTTAGCGAAAAATTAAACTTTACAATCCAAAACACCTTTTCATAATTTGTAATGATTTTACAAAAAATTTCCATATTTTTAAAACATTTAAAAATAGTTGTTTATAGTTATGGTCAACAATCGTTCTTACATCGACCTTTTCCAAAATGGTTTCAAGCATAACTTGAAAATTATAACTCGAATTTTAAATTTTCTTTCACTCATTTGAAAGTTCTTGTTAATGGAAATCAAATGTTTTTCATTTCATGGAAATCCGATTTGAATTGCAAAAGTTATAGCATTTACAGTTTCTAACTAAAACACGCGAATTTGCCATTGTGCGACAAGCTCTATTTTGACCGAAATAGAAATTATTCTTCAACACTTCAAAATACCTTAGAAAACCATTATATACTTGTATAAACGTTTTAAAAACATTTAAAGTAATTTACATTGACTTTCCAAATTATTTTGGGTTCAAAATTCAACTTTCATTTTTTACTTAATAAATCATATTCCAATTCATTTCTAAATTCAAATAACTTCAAATTAACCATCCCACTCGTCGGATCAGTTAGGGATTGCCAGGGAGAGCAGGAAACTTTATTTCCAAACCCAAGCCTAGGCCTTATCCTCTCTGTCACCCGAGAATATTCCGGTATTTATTTATTCATTTAAAGGACTTTAGCAATATATATGAATTTATACATATGGTCTTTCCAAATTATTAACCTTCAAATTCAATAATGATATTGCTTCTAATTACGAAGGAGATTTATCGATCACCAATGTGAAACCATAACTGTTATGTCATAGTTTGTGCAAAACAACATCAACAACCATTTAAACATCCATAGCAACCATCATCAACATAATTAAATAAATCATAACTGTGCACAAGCGTTATAACACTAACGCTTAATAGTGTGTGTGGTCTAAACTATGCATCCATCATCCATCACAACAAACATCAATCATCATTAACCACTAATAATTCATCACTATATTTAAATTAGTCTAACCACTAATTAAATAAATAAATTGTAGTTAAAAGAGTTCTCACCTAACAACTTTCCAAAATCTTCATGGTAGGCGAGCCTAGCTGAGCGAACCATCAGACAGTATTTCAATGCACCGTCTACTTCACCAAAATATATATTATATAATATATACTAATGTTTCTCTCTCTATATATATTATAAGAGGAGGAGGAGGAGGATGACGAACTTCGGCAAGGTGGTGGTGGAAAAGAAGAAGACTTATGCCATGGAAAACATGGCCATAAGATTTAACAAGAAGATGAAAAGAAGAAAATGGAGCGGAATGGTTAAAAATGGAGGAAAGGCCTCCTTATATAGGAATGGAGGGTTAAGGAGGTAATGACACATAAGGGGGCAAGTGTAAAAGATGCATGAAAGGAGGCATGCAAAAATACAAGTGTTCTTACACTTGTCTTAAGGAGGGAAAGTGATCTTTTGGTAGCATTTCCTTTAAAATGCTAGGAAAACTAAGGACAACAATTAGTTCTAACGCTACTAATTCATGTTATGGTTTGACAAATCCAATTAAACGACAAATAGTATCAATAAATCCAAACTTATTAATGATCATTCTCATTTATAATTCAAGTAAAATCTATCATATAACTTATCAAAATTATTAAATATTCTAAACCATATTATGTATGTCAAATTCAAATTAAGTAATAAAAATTCCAATTTTAAATTGGTTAAAATTTTTGGATCGTTACATTCACCCCCTCCCCCCTAAAACTTTTTGTCCTCGAAAAGGAAAGGGAATCGCAATTACTCATTTTACATCTTGTAGATTTTCAGACACAAGATTAAAACTCTTTATATCAAAGCTCCTCGATCTCATAATGGATATACCGGGTAGAATATTCTAACACACATATTTATGGATAGCCATATTTATATGTCCTCCAACGATATCTTCCAATCACCCATTATATTCGGTTCATCCTTTACTGGGCCAACTACTTATACTCAACCATTTACCTCCTTCAAGAAAATTCAGAGTTATAAATTTATTCTCTTAGATCTTATCTTGCAAATACAGTGGTTATGAAACTTATTCCTTTTCAGTTTCCAAAATTTACTATTATTCGTTACATGAAAAACTTGATCACCTCCGAACTCAGCTTGTCTAAATATTTCAGTTTAGGTAATTTCTTCTTACTATTCCCGCTTGCCAGATATCCTTTAATCAAATTGTGAAACTTAATTCACAAGGTACTCATGCTTACTTAAACAGTTTCTTTTATGACCACAATATATTTTAAAACTTATCGACTGTCGACAATCAGGCGATCGAGCAAGCGAGTTTGGAACATGTCTAATGGCGACCTCTTGGCGATCTCTTTTTGAAAATTCAAAACACGCTTTTTCTTCTCTGAAATCGTCTTTCTCCTCACAAATCTCTTCTTTACACGTTGACCAAGATGAAAAAGCTAAAAACGTTTCTGCTAATCCATATTTTAAGGATATTCTGCTCAGGCCAGCTGTAAAGCGAAACCCAGATGCGATTTTTTAAATTAAAAGGCCTTTGTCAAAACTGTCTCCTCGCATTCTCCACAGCTATAATGAAAATCTCAATAACATCAAATCAAAAAATGGTTGCTTCAGATGTGGATCGACAGATCACTGGGCGCGATCATGTCGAAATCCAGTTATTTGCTTTAAATGTCATAAAACGGGGCATAAGGGTTTCAATTGCAAATCCAATCGTTCTCCACCCCCAAAAATGGCAGAAAGATCCAGAAAACAAATCTCTGCTAATCGCTAAAAAATTCTTTCGATTGGGCTCGATCGCTGGTAATCATCTCCATTGTGAGTGGATCTTTTTCTATACGTCAGATCGAGGAGATTTTGAAGGCCAGGTATGTCCGCCGTGCCCCATCCTGGGACTGGAACGTTAAGAGAATGGGAGATGTTTTTGTTGTTCGATTCCCACCGCACTTGCTGACAGTTAACTTCCAATATAATTTCAATTTTACCTCGGGGAGAATTAACCTGAGGAGGTGGAGCCCGCGATTCGGCAGTGTCTCGAGGGAGAAGGAAACTTATTGGATCCTCTTGAAAAATGCCCCTCCAGTATGTCGTAAACTTGATGTTCTCCAAGCAGCTCTGGAAGATTATGGTGACGTGGAGAGGGTCCAATATGGTGCAATTCACGATGCGGATTATACTTGTTTACGAGCCAAATTGACGAAGGAGGTGGGCACCCCATTGCCGGATTCAGTGGCAATTCCAATTGAGGGATTTTCTCATGTAGTGCAGATTGAAAGATGCGAGGAGGACTCACGGCCCAAAATTAATGTCCCTCTTTTCAAGCAAAGGGTATTTGCAACTGATGGCGAAGGGAAGCTTAAAGTTATGTGCAGTAAAGATGGGGAAGCTAAAATGCATGTTGATGAAGTTATTGACTCGGTGGGTGATTCATCGGCTAATGTAGGAGAGGGTAATGTTTACGCAAGGGGAAATAATGACAATTATGTGGTTCGCTTTGATGACAGGGTGGCAGTGGAGGTTGATGATGTTGGCAACATAGTGGGTGTGGGTGCAAATTCTAGGGAGATCATCGTTGTCAATGATAATGATGGTGTTGGCTTGCAAGATTTTGTGGAGGGAGGCAACATGCATGGTGCCAGGGAGGCGGTGGATGAACAGGTCATGGATAATGAATCACAAGATCTAAACTTGGCTGGAGATTTGGCTTTGGCTCCAACCAGCTTGGGGGAATGCTCGGCTACAAGTGGCAAAGGCAAGCGTGCAATGGACCAAGGAGTGGTCATGATACGTCGCAGTGCAAGAGGGATGGGTCATCCTATGGCAGGTAGCATTTTTGCTCCTGCTATACTTAATACTCTGTGTAGTGATCAACTTCATGACATTGCAAGTAAATCTGGTTTTGTATTGAATGATGATGTGATACGTGATATTAAGAACAAAGAAAATGAGAGGGCTAATGGTTCATCATGATAATTGTCACTTGGAATGTTAGAGGCCTAGGAACTTTTGATAAGTGTCTTAGGGTTAAGAATTATCTCAAGTCTATAAAACCTGACATCATCATGCTTCAAGAAACTAAGCTAGAGAATCCTGAACCATTTATTTTTAAATGTTTGGGGTGGGGCGTTATTGATGAATGGGTTTATATACCTGTTGTGGGAACCTCGGGTGGCATTTTTACTGGCTGGAGTAGCAATTCTTGGTTGATTAAGCAAGAAATTAAACAAACTTACTGTCTGCATTTGGCGCTTGAATGTAAATCTACAAATGTTCTTTACTTCTTTTCTAATGTTTATGGACCCAATACAAGACGAGAAAGAATGACTTTATGGGCTGAGGGTTTGGAATTTCATAAGCTCATGTATGGTCCCTGGGTAATTGGCGGCGACTTTAACGTCACTAGATTTATGTCTGAACGTAATGTAGTGAAAAACGCTGGCTTGGGCGATATGAACGATTTCAGTGACTTTGTTGGTAACTGTGGCCTTATTGACCTACCCATGACTAACAGAAAATATACATGGACTGACGGTAGGACCCCTCCTACTTTAGTTCGCCTCGATCGTTTCTTCATTAATTCTGCTTTTGAAGACTTGCACCCCCTGACTCTTCAGAGAGGTCTTACTTCACTTATTTCTGACCACTGCCCTGTTGTCCTAAACACTAACGCTAATTATAGAAGGAAATCTTTTTTTAAGTTCGAGTATATGTGGTGCATTGAGCCAAACTTTGATGAGATGCTTCGCCAGAAGTGGGTAGACTTTCGCAGCTTTGGGGATACAGCTGGCAATTTTTGTAGAAAAATGAGACTGTTGCGAATTTTTTTAGCCAAATGGAATCGAGAAGTCTTTGGGAACATCAGAATTAAGAAACAGAGACTTGAATCTGAGATTATGGAGCTAAATGTGCTTGAGGAAGAACGTAATTTGAATGATGTTAAGCAAGCCTTGTTAAAAACTAAAGAAAAGGAGCTTCTAACGGTGATTGACCAAGAAGAGATTTTTTGGAAACAGAGATCGAGAACTCAATGGCTGAAGCTTGGTGATAGTAACACAAGTTACTTCCACAAAGTTGCAAACGGTAGACGGAGAACTAACACAATATGTAGCATTTGGAAAGACGGAGTTGAAATTTGTGATCAACAAAGGATATGAGAAGTTTTTACTGAATTTTATAAGGGTATCTTTGGAGAACGAATTGAGAATCGTGTGAACGTTGATTGGAAGGTGTTGTATCTTTCTTATGTCGATCTTAGTGGCATTGATGTTGAGTTCTCGGAAGGGGAAATCGTCGCGGCTTTAAACGAAATGCCTGGTGATAAAGCCCCTGGCCCTGACGGTTTTCCAAACTTTTTTTATAAGAAATACTGGGATTTGATTAAACATGATGTTATCAACATTTTCAATGAATTTCACTCTGGTTCCTTGAGATTGGATATGTTGGGGTACGCTAACGTAGTCTTGATTCCTAAGAGAGGAGGAAATGTCTCTGCTGCGGACCTTCGACCTATCAGTCTTTTGAACAGTTGCTTCAAATTGATCACTAAGGTTCTTGCAAACAGACTGAAAACGAAGATGGATGACCTGATCGATGTTTCACAGACAGCATTTATTAAGGGAAGATTTATTCTTGATGGAGCGGTACTTGTCCAGGAAGTTATCTCCCATAGTGATAGACATAATGTGCCTTGCACAATCTTGAAGTTGGACTTCGCTAAGGCTTTTGACACCGTTGATTGGAGGTTCATCATGGATCTTCTTAGCGCGAGAGGCTTTCCATGTAGATGGCTAAACTGGATTCATTGCATTTTAACATCAAGCAGATCCAATATTTGTGTGAATGGAGTGGCTGGCAAGACCATTGTCTCCAAGCGTGGGCTGCGTCAGGGTGACCCACTTTCCCCACTTCTCTTCGACTTGGCTGCCGATGTCTTTTGTCGGATCCTTCAGGTGGAAAGTGCTAACGATATTATCCAAAGCTTCGGGCGAGATCACATCATTGGGGGTATTAATTCACTACAATATGCTGACGATACCATTATTTTTTGCAAACCTGATTGCAAGTATATTGCCTCTTTAAAATTTTTGCTTTATGCTTTTGAAAGTTTATCTGGCTTAAAGATTAATTTTCATAAGAGCAGTGTTTACACTTTGGGCTGTACCATTGATGTGAACAGGAAATGTGCTGAAATGCTTAACTGCAAGGCGGATTCTTTCCCTCTCAACTACCTTGGAGCCTACATCCGTCCAAAAAGACCGATGAAGAGTGATTGTCAGTATGTGATTGATAAAGTTGACAGGCGCTTGGCGAGGTGGAAGGGGAATTGTTTATCAAAGGCTGGACGGCTGGTGCTGGTGAATTATGTTCTGTCTGCTATCCCTTTGTATTGGCTTTCTTTTTATTCATGTCCCGGTTGGGTAGTTCAGAAGATTGATGTTGTTCGTCGAAATTTTTTCTGGAATGGAACGAAGGACACGCGTAAAGTTTGTTGTCTAGTGTCGTGGGACCAGGTGTGCAAGTCCAAAGATCAAGGAGGATTGGGAGTCATAAATTTGAAAAACATGAACTCTGCATTGCTTTGTAAATGGCTGTGGACTATGCTTAGTGATAAGAAAGTTCTCTGGAAGGAGTGGATCTTAAACACTTGCTATGGTGGAAGTTTTGATTGGAACGCGGACGTTTCTCATTGCTTGATATTCTGACGTGGTGTTATGGCAAACGTTCACTGGATGAAGATTGGGACTGAGGTTATAGTTAAACATGATCGCAACGTTTCTTTCTGGTTTGACTGCTGGTTGCTCCCTATCCCTTTGCGTGTTGAATTTGCCGACCTGTTTGATATTGCATGCAACAAAGGAGCTTCAGTCTATGCAATGTATAATGCGAATTCTGCCAGATTTAAATGGAACCTGACCTTTTGTCGTATTTTGGCTGGTAACGCTTTGATTCAGCTATGTGGCCTGGTTCGTTTGTTAGAAGATGTACAATTTCATGGCAATGAGGATGATGAATTTGTATGGATGATTGGGGGAAATAACTTTCGCGTTAGCGCACTTTATAAGATGATGAATTCGCAGGAAGAAAGTACGAAGGATTCATGAGAATGTGGAGTTTTAAGGCTGTACCCACTAAGGTCAAGATTCATATGTGGACGATCATGCACAACAAGCTTAATACAGTGAGCAGATTATGTCAAAAAGGTGTTCATGTCGCTGGGGGCTGTGTTTTTTGCGCTGACGACGACGAGGATTACCAGCATCTTTTTGTTGATTGCGATTTCGCCTTTTATGTGTAGACGAAGTGTTTAGTTAGCCTTAATATCTACTTAGACTGGTCCCACTTCATCACCGATCAATTTCCTTTTTGGCAAAGCACTATTATTTCACTGCCTGACATAAACATGCGACATATGTTTTCCCTTTTGAACTTTGCTTATGTTTGGATCCTTTGGCATGAACGCAACTCACGAAAGTTTAAATGCAAATCGAAACGGCCCAACTCAGTTATTTTTCGCATTCTTAAATTTGTTTCTCTTTGGTCAGGCAAGGAGGAGATCAAGTTCGTAGACACAATCGGAGCTCGAGTAATGGATAGGGCTCGTGGTAGCCGATCTTGATGTTGCCACGCTTCAGTTTACTGGGTTTGCATGCTACTATGTAGTTGTTTTATGTATATATTGGGCACTATGTAAACATGCCTGCATGCATGTAATTTTGGTTGTACATATTTATGTAAATAGTTGTAATCAGTAGCTAGTCCTCTGCATGTTGAACACGTTGTACTTGTTTAATGTTTAATGAATGAATGAAGGCGTGAATCTAGCGATTCACTACCTTTTTGCATCAAAAAACTTATCGACTGTCCAAAATCGTCGATAATTCCAGATTTTAATTCTAATGTTGTTTAATTTTGGCTATCCTCATTAATTATTCCAAATTCAAGGTTATGAAACTCATTTCCTTCAACCTTTAGAGAAGCAGCTTTAACCAATGTAGCCCTTAACCAAAATATCGTCAAATATCTTATAGTCATATTATGAAACTGAATTCTCAAGATATTTGCATTTTAAATTTAATCAGTTGGGGAGGACTAATTATCAAATATCCTGATTGATTAATTCCAACTTAGCCTTTAAATCATTTCCCAAACTACTTTTTCTATATTTGGATTGCTTATGTAGATTACAACTTTATATAAACATCTTTTAATCAATTAAAAAATTCCAATCACAAGATGTCGTGCTCAAGTTTTAAATTTCCAAATATTTTCAAAGATGTTTTTCCTTTATATTCAAAATATATCCTTTCAAAATCAATTCCAAAGTATCTGCCAATTCTTACTCAAAATTTTGATTTGAGTTTTCAAATTATACATCTTTTCAAAATCTTTTTTAATATATATCACAAATGCACTTTCTCAAAACTCTTTACTAGCTTATCCCTATTACAGGTTCACCTGATATAATTCGTACGACTTTTCAAAGTTTCAAGATCTCGCTTACTTATTCTAATTCACATCAATTTACCAAATATTTTCAAACACTTATCTAAATTGGTTTAAGTATATATTGATGTTTTAATTGGAATCATATACTCATCCACTTTCGAAACTCAAAAATACATACTGATGCTGCTGCTGTCATCAACAGAATCATCTTCAAGCGCCTAGAGTGTGATTCTATATCTATCTAGTATACTTAAGACTTCGCATATACATTGATCAGGCGTATACCCAAAATCTTCTTATACTTGATAGTCCAACCTCAACATCGAATAAAATATTCAAACTCTTAGTATATATTTTGGTTCCTAACCATATTGGTTAATTTCTCTAGACAAGAATTTACCTTAACAAATTTGACCCAAGTTTATCTCTTAAAAACTGATATAATATAATCTTATCAATATCGAAATGCTACCCAATAGTGAAATTAAATCCAAAAGGCATTTGTACTCGGATCATTTTCCTAATCAGTGGAAGGGGCTTAATTACCACGCCATAAGAAGTATTTTATGTGTAACAATAATCACAAAGTATAAACTTAAGCTTAATCGTTCGATTAAATATCCAGGTTATAATTAACCATATACTTTCAAAATATGTTTCTTTCTTAAAATATAACTTTTCAAAACTTATTTCATATTTTCAAATACGCTCTTTCAAATTTAATACTCCAAAATCTCATTCTAGGGCATTACTAACCCTATCTCTAATGAGATATATAACTCTTATGAGTCTTTCCTTTTGTTCAAATGTGTCATACCCCATTTAATAAACCAAAACTCTGATACCAAAATGTAACAACCCGGCTTTTTTGCCTTGTTATCGCCGGTAATTAAACCAACTTGAACCGTTCATAAAGACGGATTGTTAGGGGCACTTACACATTTGCACAAAATAAAAAGAACTTTTCCATTATCATTAAAATAATATTACATCAGAGTTACAAGAGGTACATCAGAGTACATCGGTTACACAGCGGAAAAGATACTAAACTCAGCGGAAGAATGCGAATGCTCCAAGACATAATAGCTCTAGCTAAAACCAGAATCCTGCTCTAACTAACTCTAAGGCTAAATCTGCGAACCAAACTACTAGGCTGCTCGTGTAAAAACTATGGGCACGTAGAGTTTAGGTGTGGGAACAATAAACACCAGGTCAGACATAGGACTGGTGTGAGAACTCAAAACAGTTGTTTTTAGGGTTTATTCTAAAGTTAGGTAATTCACCGTACCACGCCACTAATGCGGAACGGGTTTACTCCATGTGAATACCAATGCATAGAAATTCGCAATGATTTTTTGAAAAATGAAACTAACATAAGGTCTCGCGGCACACACACACAAAGAAAACGCACACATGGGCGAGGTTTCTCCTTATGCAGTCAAAAATGCTTTATACGTGAAAATGCTCTTTCAATACTATAACATAGTGCGAAAACAAATTAAAAAGTAAATGTATTAATCCTAGCCAGCATAGGTATCATATACTATATTGACGTATGGTATACAATCGAAAGCATACAGGCTCGTAGCGGAGATTGGGTTTCCAACAATGACCAGGCAAAGGAACTTCTTTCCAAAACAAATTTTGAACACCTCTAGAGGGATGTTCGAGGATCAACAGTGATGCTCCTCATGCCAACACAAAGCCGAGTTACCCCTTAAGTGGGGAACTTAGAGTACATCTGAGTATGTCATCTCCCGGTCGTTATTGACCGTTTCGAGCGCGCGACAACAACAACCACAAAAGTGGATGCTTTTACCACATAGGTTAATACCTGGACTCCATGTCATAGTACACCTTTTATCTAGAAGGAGAAAACACCCCACAACCCTGTTGTATTTCTTCCTGTTTTGGCCATTTACCGAGGTGTGAGGCTTGCAAGGTCCCGATATACACACAATCCATAAATGTCCATTCTGGGTCTGAATGAAACAACAATCCGAAATTCCTTCACATACGTTTGGGCTTCTTGCCACTTAGCTGATATAAAATCCATCTACAGATAGGAGCTACCCATTTGAGACATTTAACAAGTCGTCCTTATGATATAAAGGGTCTCGGTCTTCATTATTGTCTTCAATGTCCTCAATTGCTCCACAACGTCGTATTATTACTTGGAATGGTTTTCGGACATACATCTGATCCCGGTCTTCCCAAATAATAAGCGTAATTTTTAAAACACAATTACAGAACATATAGGCTTTCAACCAAATCTCCTTCCATCTTAGATTTTGTTAAATTAAATTTCTTTAAACCCATTCTCGAATTATCTTTAACAAAATCCATATTTAACCTTTCTTCTTTAAAACACATCCCTTAAATCAAAGATAATCCAGCCCCAAAGCCTTAATTAATTTTCCGTTTGATAACTCGCTATTAAAACCCAGTTTCCTTTGAAAATCCTTTAATCTATATTTCAATCATAGTTTCCAATTAAAACAATTTTCCAACATTTAATTCTTTAATCTTAACTAAAAGATAATAGTTGGTTCCCAATTTCTTATTTTTAATTTTCTCAAATCAAAGATTTGATTAAATCCCAATTTACGATATGAATTTCCACAACTCAATCTCATTGGGCTTCAAGAATGATATTGTTGAAGATATGATTCACGACAAAACCCAAATCAATCGATATTGAACATAAGTTACACATAAATTGTATCTATTTATATTCGATATCAATTCTCATAATCAACGAATACTCTGAGTGGAAAAATGATATAATAATAATATCTTCCAAATTCCTCAAATAGTATACGTTTACACCATAGAATTTCACATCAGATATTCGAAGATTATTTCTATCCAACTTATCCCAATCAAATTGGGAAACCCGTATCTTACTTAAAAGATTTATCTAACACTTTGACATTAGATATGGATAGAAATACCATCAACTTATACTTAATATTAATCTCCGTATCCAACTCACACTATAAGTGGAATAACAGTGAACAACCTTTTAAATTCCTCAAATAGTAAGAGTCATCGTCTACCGAGTTAATATCAAACATCCGAAGATTTATTTCCAACCATATCCAATTATTTAAAACTGAAAACCCGTATTAATATCAATTCAAATTCCATAAAAAATATTTCTAATACTTTTAATCATTTGAAAACATTCCTTAAATCATTACTTATAGTTCAGAAAATAGTTTACGAGTTAAAACTTCAAAATAGATTGTTTTCGAAGGAAGCGTAACAATAGCATTTCAAAAGTATTACAAAAGCGTTACGAAATAGTTATCTTAACTATTTTGATAAAAATATCTTTTATTTTATCCAAAAGTTAAACTTTACAATCCAAAACACCTTTTCATAATTTGTAATGTTTTTACTAATTTTTTCCATATTTTTAAAACATTTAAAAATAGCTGTTTATAGTTATGGTCAACAACTGTTCTTACATCGATCTTTTCCAAAACGGTTTCAAACATAACTTGAAAATTAAAACTCGAATTTAATATCTTATTTTCTCATTTGAAAGTTCTTGTTAATGGAAATCAAACTTTTTTCATTTCAAGGAAATCCGATTTGAGTTGCAAAAGTTATAGCATTTACAGTTTGTAACTAAAACATGTGAATTTGCTATTGTACGACAAGCTCTATTTTGACGGAAATAGAAATTATTCTTTAACACTTCTAAATACCTTAGAAAACCATTATATACTTATATAAACGTTTTAAAATCATTTAAAGTAATTAACATTGACTTTCCAAATTATTTTGGGTTCAAAATCCAACTTTTATTTTTTATTTAATACATCAAATTCCAATTCATTTCTTAATTCAAATAACTTCAAATTAACCATCCCATTTGTCGAATCAATTAGGGATAGCAGGGAGAGCAGTAAACTTTGTTTTCAAACCTAAGCCTAGACACTATCCTCTCTGTCACCCTAGAATGTTCCGGTATTTATTTATTCATTTAAAGGACTTTAGCAGTATATATGAATTTATACATTTGGTTTTTCCAAATTATTAACCCTCAAATTCAATAATGATATTGCTTCTAATTACGAAGGAGATTTGTCGACCACCAATGTGATACCACAATCGTTATGTCATAGTGTGTGAAAAACAACATCAACAACCATTTAAACATCCATAGTAACCATCGTCAACATAATTAAATAAATCATAACTGTGCACAAACGTTATAACACTAACGCTTAATAGTGTGCGTGGTCTAAACTATGCGTCCATCATCCATCACAACAAACATCAATCATCATTAACCACTAATAATTCATCATTATATTTAAATTAGTCTAACCACTAATTAAATATATAAATTGTGGTTACAGAGTTCTCACCTAACAGCTTTCCAAATCTTCACGGTAGGCGAGCTTAGTTGAGCGAACCATCGAATAGTATTTCAGCGCACCGTCTACTTCACCAAAATATATATTATATAATATATACTAATATTTATCTCTCTATATATTATAAGAGGAGGAGGAGGAGGATGACAAACTTCGGCAAGGTGGCGGCAGAAAAGAAGAAGACTTATGCCATGGAAACCATGGCCATAAGCTTTAAGAAGAAGATGAAAAGAAGAAAATGGAGTGGATGGTTAAAAAATGGAGGAAAGGCCTCCTTATATTGGAATAGAGGGTTAAGGAGGTAATGACACAAAAGGGGGAAAGTGTAAAACATGCATGAAAGGAGGCATGCAAAAATACAAGTGTCCTTACACTTGTCTTAAGGAGGGAAAGTGATCTTTTGGTAGCATTTCCTTTAAAATGCTATGAAAACTAAGGACAACACTTAGTTCTAACGCTACCAATTCATGTAATGGTTTGACAAGTCCAATTAAACGATAAATAGTATCAATAAATCCAAACTTATTAATAATCATTCTCATTTATAATTCAAGTAAAATCTATCATATAACTTATCAAAATTATTAAATATTCTAAACCATATTTATGTATGTCAAATTCAAATTTAAATTCAAATTAAGTAATAAAAATTCCAATTTTAAATTGGTTAAAAATTCTGGATCGTTACAGGAACAAAAACCAGAGGACAGAGTTTTACCATATGATGGCCAAATATGCTTGATACACGAAATTAATCTTTTATTATTATAAGTGCATAATGAAGAAATCAACTTCGAATATAAATGTATCAATCATAGACGCATAGGTACCATAATATTATGTCGCCATATAGGTTTGCAACTAAAACGGTAAAATCACGTATTGGAAATTGGGTTTCCATCTATGAACCAAGGCAAGGGATCTTTCTCCACCGATTCGGGACACTCTAGCAAATGCCCCATGACCTAGACTCAGGTGAGCCCTAGGAGAGCCAGAGCCGGTCAGTCATCGCTGATCAGTTACACCATAAATAATACGTTCCTTGGTCCAATTGGACCGTAATCTTGGTCAGCATGCCGACCATCAAGGGCCTTGTGCGGCCAAATCAAATCTGAGGTACCTCGCTATCCATCATCCAACTTCCACGTAAGTAAAATGCATTGCAAATAAAATGTACAAGTGATTGTGTAAATATAGGGGAAACACTATGTGTACTATTTGAATGCGTAATAAATATTAGTTTAAAATAATTTTCGAATTAAATATTCTATTCTTATAAATATTAATAATATTATGTGTAATACTCAAATCCATTGCAACTTTCAACATTTTACAAGGGGCATTAATTCTTGTTATAGAAAATATTACAATGGTCAATACTTGTTGCAAAAAGTATTACAATGGGTGTTATTCTACTGAAGGAACATACAACAACAACATAAGACCATTGTAAAAAGTCTATTACAACCGCATGTTACCACGTTCATTGCTTGTTGTAAAAGAGGACATATTGCAACATGGCCTAATACAATGGGTAGGCTGGCCACTGTAAAACCCCTATTACAACGGGCATTTCCCGTTGTAGTAGATTTGTTTTGTTGTAGTGATGTCTGAGCTCCATACCATGACATCACTCGTAGCTAGAAGGCAATGTATGTCCATTTATCTATGGTCCTTCATCCCTTTTTGGTTCATACCAGGGTGTGAAGCTCACGAATTAACGATACCAAAGCTATGCTTTGATCATCAACTACAAAGCCTTACTTTTCAACAAAAGCTTTGATCCATGCATCTCAGCATGCCACGTTGTCAATCCATACCATACCATTGATTTCCACCAATATATAACCTCTAAGCTCGTACGACTCAGAGTAGAGTGTTAAAAAAGAGAATAAATTGCCCCCACCAAACAGACATATATTTAGTAGAGATCAACGAATATAGCATGAAGTACAGCGTCAGACATATAACCCACTTGCAAGTCAGTTTTAGGTCCGAACGAAACCGGAGGCACCTTATTCCTTGTCCCATATGTCCAATACAGGAGAGAGGCCCTCGCATATCCAGTTGATCTCCAAGTACGTCTAGATGACCACCACTTATTACCTCCTCTCAGGTGTACAGCCCAAACGAGACATCAGTAATCATCCTAACGATGTAAAGATCTCTGGTCTTCAACCACCATCTTCAAATCTTCGACTTTTAATCGTCGTGTCAGTTATTCAGAATGGGTTAAACCCGGTCTTTCCAAATAATTCGCATATCTTATAATCAAGTGATATAAAAACATATCATATGCCTCATTCCAATCCAGAATATTCTTTTAGTCAAATATTCTTATCTTTGGGAAATGTTCCCATTAATTTTATCAAAAAATATCTCTTTTAAACTTATTGTTTAATCCATTCCTTGGACATCATTTCAAAAGATTTGTAATATCCTTTCACAATATAAACCAGATTAAGGTTTATAAAACTATTCGGGATTAACGAGCCTTACCGAAGTAATCATTCATTTTATTATCCCAACCTATTCATCCCATGGAGCAAAACTGGTACACTCCATATCTAACACCCATTATGTTATCGGTAAAGTTAATTACCATTTAACATTTCAAATCTAATTAAAGATTTAACTGTCGCATGGAGTAAAACTGGTGGTACTCCATTTCGAATATTTCTTGAATTCGGTAAATTTAATTACCTCATTCACATTTCAATCTAATTAAAGATTCATTAAAATTCCAATTTAGTTTTAATCTCAAAAATCATTACTTAATGATTATTCAAATTTAGGAAATAAATCATGTCTTTAACTGGGTTAAAGATCGAACGTCGTTTAAAACACCGTTCACGATAAACCCAAAATTATATTCCATTTAATATGGAATCTTCATGAAAACCAGATCAATCATAGTCAATATGAATTTCCATATCATATTAATACTATAAGTGGAATTACAACAAAGCCTTTTAAGTTCCATAAATAGTAAATGTCTTCCTTTACAGAAGCTCATCTCGATTATACCAAATTGAATTCCATTCAATTCCAATTTAATATATTAAATTGGAAAACTTTACTGTGGAAAATTTTCATTAAATCTTAATTAAAAGATTTATAAATTGCATATCATAACTGCAAGTTTAATTGGGTTAAAGAACTAATGTTATTTAAAACGTCATTCACGATAAACCCAAAATCAACTTCCATCTAATTCAGTTATATTTATTAGTTGGAAAACTTCAATAATCTTAATTAAAAGATTTATTCTATTTTCAACTGGTTTTAACAACAGTGTTCTTGAAGACACCATTCACGACAACCCCAAAATCCAATTTGATATTAAATACAAGACTCTGAACAGAAATCATATCGGCTTATATCCAATATCAAACTTTGAAACCAACAGATATCGTATTGGGAATAGCGATATCTATATCTTCCAAATTCCTTAATGATATCCTTATAATCACGGAATTCAATATCAAAATATTCTGAAGATTATTTCCATTCAAATCCAATCCAACTTATATATTGGTAAACTCTGGTTGTATTAAAACCATTTCAGTTCCGTTCAGATCTTTATTCTAGTTGTTAACTAGTTCGTTCAGATAAAAAATATCTTTTCACAACTAAAATATTTCATCCAAAATCATTTCAAATCATTTATTATGATTTATCATAATTTATTCATATTTTTAATAATTTTATTAAGGCATTTACAATCGGTTTCCAATATCGGCCACTGAACTACATCTATAGCGACATTTTCCAAAAATGATTTGGATATATTTTAAACTATAACCGTTGGATTTAAATCTCTTATATTCATTTGAAATATCTTTTCGATACGAACCCAATGGCTCCAGTTTCAGGAGAATCCAACGGTCGAATCTCCCGTTATGTCAATTCGAAGTTACGGGTTGACGTTCGCGAACTATCACTACGCGACACGTTCTGTAACAACCCGGAATTTCAGAACCAATTTAAAATTTTTATTTTAGAAATTTCTATGGATTTTAAATATTTAAAATGATTTATTTTAAATAATAATGATCAAAAATTTATTCTAATCAAAGTTAGAATGAATATATTTAATTTTATTTTAAAAGGAGTTGGAAATATGGCGATAGTTTGAAAATTTGAATTTGAACTTTGACTGAATGTACAGGATTTAAAATAAATTGGATTTTAGTAAAACCAAAAATATTAGAATCTGTTTAAAAATATCTTTCCAACGAATCTGAAAAATTGAAATTTCATAGCGGGAATAAAAAGTTAGGGCCAGTTGAATATTCAGAATAGTCGCTATAGAATTTAATATAATATATAGCACGTATAATTAGCCATTTTGCAAACGACCTCCATTTTCGACGAAACAACTTTGATTGATTCCGGAAAGTCAAATTATTGCAAAATTCCAATTTTCATAATTTTTGGAATTAATATGTGAGCGTGGTAGATATAAACGTATTTTGTCAATTTCGGTCAAATTTAATCGACTTGAAAATGACCATTTTTCAAACGGTCTCCTAATTCGACGAAATTAGTTTCGTTAGAACCGTATTGTCAAAACATAGCTAAAAATATTTTTTCTGTAACTTTTGGAGTTAGTATGTGACTCCAGTAAATATGTACGTTGAAATTTGTACATTGTTTAATTAAAATATTACATTTTAAGTGAAACTGCTGTAGACTTCAGAATTGGGCTATGCCACTAGCGCCATTGCAATCAGAAGGCGTCAAAACCTATTGTTAGGTAGTGAGCAGGCCTGATTTGGACTCCAGCCCGTTTCTGACTTTATAACACGTAAAACGATGAAATATAATACTATTTTAATAATTCTAAAACCCTAATCCTAAGGAGCCGCCACTCTCCCTGTTCATTCGATGGCCAAAACGCTCCTATTTTCTTTCTTTGATTTCTCCAAATCCATACAATGAAACCCGACACTTCTTAAGGAAAATATGAAGAGCTAGGAGAGCTCTATCTTCTCTATGGTGGTGATGGACTTTGACGAGTTGTGGTGGTAGAAATTTCGCCTCAAAGTCGCCGACTTTGGATACTATCATCGGCGGAGGGGCCCACCGAGTGGGACGTGGTGGAAAGGCGCGAGGTGGTAGGGTTGAGGCGGCCAGAGTGAGGGGGTTTGGTCGGAGTACGGTGCTTCGGGGGATGGTGCGATGGTGATAATCGAAGAGGAAGTATGGGTTCGTTGATGTAGCGGTTATCTGAGAAGGAAGAAGACGTGTCCTTACCTTTTTAATTAAGGTTATTGGAAGGATGAGTGTAATAAATCTAGTTAATTAAGTTTTAATTTATATTAAAGTTATTAAATGTTTAAAACCATGTATCTTTGTCAAACGAAATCAGAATTTAGCGATCTTTGATGCATTGGGATTGTACGGACAAGATCTACATGATGGTAGAGACTAGAACTGAAACAAAGCAAATCAGAATTCAGAGAAAATCAGAATTCAGAGAAAATTCAGATCTGAACTGTACGGAAATAAAAATCAGAAATAAAACCAATCAAGGTGAGATCTCTATTTTTTAATTAAAAATTTAATTATCTCTTGCTATTTGGAATTCATGGATTATGTCAATAGATTAGATGTGTGATGTTTGGAATTTGAAATTGTTGAATGTTGTTTATTGATTGTGATGCTCGTGGTTATTAGATTGTGATCGACAATAGAAATTTTCTCTTTTATTTAAATCTATAGTTTATTGTTAGATCTGGATTTGAAATAAAAAAATTATTTTTTATTTCAGATCTATCAATATTGATTTGATTTTATGATATAGGTTTCATATTTTATTTAGATAAGTCAAACATTATCATTTTTGTCGCATTAGATTTGTCAAAATAATCGTTTTTGTCACATTAGATTTGTCAAAATAAACATTATCATTTTTGTCGCATTAGATTTGTCAAAACAAACATTATCATTTTTATCGCATTAGATTTGTCAAAATTATCATTTTTGTCACATTAGATTTGTCAAAACAAACATTATCATTTTTGATTTGTCAAAACAAACATTATCATTTTTGTCGCATTAGATTTGTCAAAACAAACATTATCATTTTTGTCGCATTAGATTTGTCAAAATAAAAATAATCATTTTTGTCGCATTAGATTTGTCAAAACCAACATTATCATTTTTGTCGCATTAGATTTGTCAAACAAACATAATTATTTTTGTCGCATTAGATTTGTCAAAACAAACATTATCATTTTGTCACATTAGAATTGTTAAACAAACATTAGCATTTTTTTCAATAGTATAGTTAAACAAAAATATTCATTTTTGTCAATATAGTGTAGTTAAACAAAAATATTCATTTTTGCCAATATAGTTTAGTTGAACGAAAACATTCATTTTTGTCAATTAGCATAGTTGAAATTAAAACATTCATTTTCGTCAAATTAGAATTGTTGAACAAAATATACATTTTTGGTCAAAACACATTAGTTGAAACCCGATTTGTCACTTTTTTCAAATTATAATAGTTGAATCAAAACATATATTTTTGTCAAAATATACACTTTTGTCAAAATAGGTTAGTTGAATCAAAGTATATATTTTTGTCAAAATATACATTTTTGGTCGAAATAGATTAGTTGAACCATAATATTCATTTTTGTCAAAATATAATAGTGGAAACAAAATTTTACATTCTTTCAAAATATGATCGTGGAAAATTACATTTTTGTAAAATAGATTTGTGTCAAAACACAAATAGCATTTTGTTAAATAGGTTTGTGTCAAAACACAAATAGCATTTTTGGTAAATAGATTTGTGTTGCAACAAAAAGATTCATTTTGTTAAATCAGTACTGTTAACACTATGAAATATCATAAATATTCATTTTGTTAAATTAGAAGTGTTAACAAATGAAATCATCACTTTTAATCATTTTGTTAAACTAGAATTGTCAACAAATGAAATCATCACTTTTAATCATTTTGTTAAACTAGAATGGTTAACAAATGAAATTATCACTTTTAATCATTTTGTTAAACTAGAATTGTAAACAAATGAAATCATCACTTTTAATCATTTTGTTAAACTAGAATTTTTAACATAAAAAAAATCATCACTTATATTCATTTTGCTAAACTAGAATTGTTAGCAAAATGAAATTATCGCTTTTAATCATTTTATTGAAATAGAATTGTCAACAAAAATGAATATACCATTTTTAATCATTTTGTTGAAATAGAATTGTCAACAAAAATGAATATATCACTTTTAATCATTTTGTTGAAATAGAATTGTCAACAAAAATGAATATATCACTTATGATGCATTTTGTTGAAATAGAATTTGTATGCAAATCAAAGTACATTTTATTATCAAATTATACATTAGAATTTGTGTATAAAGTAAAGAGGTATTTTTATATGTTGTGTTATACACTGAAACTATATATACAAATAAAATATTTCTTCTTATTTGTTAAAGTTAAAAATCGAAATTGCATACAAATAATGAAAATGAAATTTATCTTTTTATTGGTCATTAGCAAAGATGTCATGTAAATAAAATACATACTCGGTTGTCATTAGAAAAACGTAGAAATGAATGCAAATAAAATACATATTTATTTGACATTATGAACATGTAGATGTGATATGCCAATAAAACATCCTTTTATTTGGCGTGTTAAATACGTTAGTGGAATCGCCGAATAGTTTATATTTATATATAATTATATATATATATATATATATATATATATATAAATTAAAATCAAACGAATCGCTTATGGTAGTTCACGTTTCGAAATCGTAACTTTAAACAATCATGCTGAAAGATCCGACCATTGGATTTTCCCAAAACTGGAACCGTTAGGTCCGCTTTGGGAAGATCTTTCAAATAATATAAATTTCGTTAAAATCTAATGTTTAGATTTCGAGAAATGTGTAAATCAAATTTGGGTAAAAACAGTGTCAGGGCCGGCCGAAGCGTCGTTAAAATAAATTGGGTTATTTTTATATAAATAAAAATGGCGATAAATCATTATAAAATAATATAAACGATATGAAATGATTTTAAATTATAATTATGCGAGAATTATTTGAAAAGACCGAGTTCAATCTCATTTGAAATAATTATACGACGATTTAAAGTCGAAGACATTGAAGACGGTGATTGGAGACCGGCGATCTTTACATCGAATGGATGACTATTGATGCCCTGGACTGATTTGCTCCCAGGAAAGGGTTACAGTGGTAGTTGTCTGGACGTACTTGTTGATTGTCCAGATAAGCGAGCACCACTCTTCCGTATTTGACATACGGGACGAGGAATAAGGTGTCTCCGGTTTCGTTCAAACCTAGAACGGACTTGTAAATGGATGTGTGTCTGACATTGGATTTCATTCTATGTAAATTGATTTCTATTCAATATATATCTGTTTGGTGACAGAGAATTTATTCTCTTCCTTAACACCCTTCTCTGAGACGCATGAGCTCAGAGGTTTTATATTGGTAGTTATCGATCGCATGGTGTGAATTGTCAATGTGGCATGCCAAGATGCAAATGATCAATGCTTTTGTTGAAAAGCAGGGCCTTGTGGTTGATGATCAAAGCACGGCCTATTTAGGCGTAGCTTTGTGTATAGCGTTACTTCGCGAGCCTCACACCCCGGTATGAGTCAAAAACGGGATAAGGGAACGCAGGGAGTGCACACGTTTCTTTGTAGCTAGAAGTGGTATCAGGATTTTACAAGCCCTGACATTTTACTTATGTGGATGATGGATTACGAGGCCTCGGTTATATTGCTCGATAGTGATCAATTTATAGGTTCAATAGGACCGGGAAGCGTGTGTTTAGGCATAACTAAGCCACTTAAGTATTTGTGGACCGGCCCTGCAGTATCCAATGGTTCGCCAGCGTCCGAATCCTGAGACATTGCTAGAGTGTCTCGACTCGGTAAAGAGATCGTTCCTAGCCTTGACCCATGATGGAAATCCAACTTCCAATACGACACCATGCGGATTTGATTGTAAAACTAGTACGGCGACATAGTAGGATGGGGTACTATGTCGTCTATGATTGATACATTATGATTGAAATGTTTTTGAAACATATATACACTAAAAATAATATCAAATCCGTTTTTATCGTATCAAGCATTTTTTGACCATTTTAAGGTAAAACTCTATCCTCCTATTTGCGTTACATTGTGTGATGGGACTTGAGTCTTATAATGGTTTCATTTTTCTAAAAAACATTGCGTTGTTTAACGATTTACTTTATTTAAATTGTGCACTGGCAATCCAATGGAGTAAACCCGTTCCGCGTTAGCGGTGTGGTCCTGTGATTGGCCTTATTATTAGATTAGTTAAGTAAGATTTCTCATACCAGTCCCAGGACTGACCTGTAGTTTGTTTCACTTCGCAAACTCGGGTGCCCTCTTTTTCCACACGGGCAGTCAAGAAGCTTATTTTGCAGATATATTGAGCAGGATTCTGGATCAAAGCTTAAAGCTATGTCCAAAGCATTGATAGTCTTCCGTTGTGTTAGTTTATATTTCCGTTGTGCATTATATTACATTTATTGTAAATTATCTTCCGATGTATTTTATCGATGTACTCTGATATATTCTGTATTCTGATGTAACATTATTATGATGTAATAAAAGTCTTATGTTATTTGTTCTAATGTGTTGTATGCCCAGAGTTAGCGTATTCGGGTTTTGAACGGTCTTGGTCGATTTAGCGATCGATTAGGTCCGGGCAAAATCGGAATAGTTACACGTTCTATCCAACCCGAATTTGATTTATAATTAAAATAAAATTTAAAGCGTATTTAAAAATAATAAATGAATATTATAAATAATATTCAACTACCATTTGAAATTTCATTTTAATCATTTTACTTCAAAATCAAATATCTTCATTTTAAGCCATTATGTTATATGTAATAGATTTTGTCCATTTCTATTCAAAATATATTTTATAAAACGTTTATAATCTCATTTTAAAAACGATTTCAACTTACATTTCAATTTTAAATTAAAATTGAGCATCCCATATTATTTTAATATTAAAATAATGATATTTTCTAAATATCATATTTTGAAATCAAATCTTCTTGATATTCATTATAATTTTATAGTCATTGTGTCCATCCAAAATCGGACATCAAAATCAAACTTCAATTCTTCACTGAATATTATATCAAAATATTCATTATTTTCAAATTGGAATAAGATTCAATCAATTACCATATAATTTTAAGTGAAAATTAGTACCACGTTCCTATTATATTTCATTATAGGATTGGCATCCAGTGTAACTTTGATATTCAAAGCGGGTCCCTAAAACGAAAGTTACGTGTTTTCCACAAAAAAATATGCGCTGCCATGTAAAAATAATAATCTGAAATCGGCAAATATTCTCGGAAGCAACCTGAAAAAATGAAAAAAAAAAGTTGCATACACCCATGCAACTATTACCAATAGTAGCATACATGTATACATACATTCATCCAGCGTTTTCTATTGAAAATCTGGACCAATATATGCATACATGTATGCATATTTCTGAAATAGTTACATACGTGTATGCATATAAAGTTGAACTGGGTTGTTAGTGTTACGAATAGTTGCATAAATGAATGCATTTATTCTGAATAATTGCATACATATATGCAAAAGGAGGAAGGCTTATGAATATGTGCATAAATGCATGCATTTATTTTCTATAAGTGCATACGTGTATGCAACAATGTATGAAAACCGTGAATGCTTGAAAAAACAGGCCAGAATTGAATATATGCATAAAAGGATGTATACATTTCAGTTTAACTACATTCATGTATGCATAAATACTGTAGGTTGTTTCAAAACTGAAATATATGCATGAAAGTATGCAACTATTACAAATAGTTGCATCTTTTGATGCATATTACTGTTGTTTTTTGGGTTTTGGATTGTTTTTACACCTGAATTTTTTGGCGTGTACGTATTTTATTTAATAATGAATTTTCATGATTTTTTTTAAAATTTTTTGGTGATTTTTTGATGAATTTTCGAAAAACCGGGACCTAATTTATAATAAGTTTAGGACCGGATGTGAGCCTAATTTCCAACTTGATAGGGCCCTATGCCAAACGGAACCTAATTTTAATTATATGGATTTCATACATTACATACATTCAACAATAGTTATAAACATATATTAAACGTCCAATTCACATCCAGAGTGCATCTGCAACTGTATAAGCATTAAATAATTAAATAACGCTTATAACTGACTCTCAGTCGACCGATTAACATCCAATCTAAATACTTGGGATTAATGTAAATCAAATATTATCCCAATAGCCGTGTGGGGTTTTCAACCAATAAATAATCAATTAATAAATTATTTATTTATTCTAGCTTATACCACTTAAAATGGGTGAAATAAACAAGTCAGTTGACCTGTAAATGGATATTTAATCCAATTTCTACTACCACGAATAAATTAACATCGTTTTCATTTCAAAATTACATTCAATTCATAACATAAACAATCAACAATTCATCCATCGGGTTTTCAAACAACTGTGATGTGAGTTACCATGCATTGCATACAAATTTGTGATAACTAAATCAAATAATCAGTACATGCAATGAATATAAATATATAGTTATAAAATAAATAACTGTACAAAATACTTGAGTGAGAGAGTTCTCACATTGATCAGTTCTGAAATCGTTAAACATAATGATTGTTTTATCTGAATCAAACTAGACATTATTTAGTCAAAATTTGTAACTTGTTCAGTTTCTCTTCTGGTCTGTTCCATTGCGTAGAATCTGTCACGACGATTCCAACGAATCCACATTTGTCAAATTCTGTGTTTGTTTGGACAAAATATGACAGTTTATATTTTAATTACATAAATTAAAATTCAATAAAGTAATTAACAAATTAGTTAAACTGCTAATTACATCTTCTTCTCGCTTAACACCTCCATGCTTCGGTCGTTGTTTTCGAATTGAGCTCGCCACCTAAGGATTAAAATTGCACGCAACTCGAAAGCCTTTGACCACGATCTGAACGTGGCACGTCGTCGGCCTATAGGGGTGCCTCCATCGCCGAGGATACAGTCAAGCTCGGTGGCTCCTAGGGCCTTGGAACTACAGCCAAAAGAGGCGTCTTTGAGAACTGAATTTCGCGAATCCATGCAATAAAAATCCATCATAACCATTGGATCTCTAGAGCTTAATGACACAAACATTTTCTTAGTCTTTGGAAATCCGTGAATGGATTTTGCGATAATTGGAGGAGAAAAACCAAAAATATCGGCCATTGGTGAAAGGAGAAAGGCGGCTCCAGGTGTTTGACCACGCGCTTGTTTGACTTAGGGTTTTAGTGGAGAAAATGGTCATATATATTTCAATATTAAAATAATGTTTAATTCTATTTTGCTTATTTAACCTTCGAACACCAAACGAACCCCGACGACTGTCGCCTATAATCAAATACCCTCATTCTAAGCACAATAGGATATGTTTTGTAAGCCAATTCGATTGTTTTGATCAATCAGTTTTTATCAAACTAAATATAAATCAATACAACGTTAAATATTAAATTAGAACGTATATTTTAATTTACCACGGCCACATACTGACTCCAAAAATTATGAAATTTGAAATCTAGATATGTGTTACAAATACGATTCTAACAAAACTAACTTCGTCAAATTTGGAGGCCGTTTGAAAATTGACCTTTTAACTAGGTTATTGAATTTACAATTAAAATTGAATACACATTTAAATTTACCACGTTTACATATAAATTCCAATTGAATTAAAATTTTAAACTTCACAATAATTTGACGTTTCAAATCCAACTAAATTAGTTTCATCGAAAACGGAGCTCGTTTCCAAAATGGCTATTTTAAGGGCTTATTTAATATTAAAATATTAATAAATTCCATAGCGACTCTTTTAAATTATAAGCTGGACAAAACTTACAATTTATAATATGAAATCTCAATTTTATACATTCATTAGAAAGATATAATTAAATAGATTCTAATATTTCTTGTTTTTACTGAAATCTGATTTAAACTGCATCTGGTACATTCAATTGAAAATTGAAAATTCAAAACTAAATTCTCAAACTACCGCGGCATTACATGTTCATTTTATAATTATAATATAAATTTCATGTTCAAACACGTTTTAAATAAATTTTAACTCAGTTTATCAAATAATTTTAAATATTTTAAATCCATTAAAATCAATTAAAAATAAATTTTAAATTGGTTTCAAAAATCAGGGTTGTTGCAATTTGCCACTACACCAGAAACTACAACACAAATTGGACGAGTTTGTAGATCTATTTTCTTTAATTTCAGTTCTAATTCATTTTTTATGTCCTTCACAAATTCAATTACAATGGCTGGAGGTAAATATATCGATTTTGGTTACAACTTCAGCATTTATTCTTCAGTTTTTGCATGTTTGTATTAACAACATGATTGCTTATGTAAAAATGATTTTACATTTGGTATCAAATCCATCCATTACTTATGCCTTGCTTGATTTGAAATTCATGCTACCTTAATTTTATTTTTTCATATGAAAGTTTCAGATTTTTCATGCTGGATAAAATAAAATTGCAGAATTTTTCATGTGAATTAATGTGAATTATCATGATTATGTTTAAGTGTTTGCATGATTTTCGTGTTTACTTTCATATGAATGTTTGAGAAATAATATTCTCTCATGTCTTATGTTTATGGTGAATGAGAAGATTCACAAATCTATTAATTTTTAGTCCCACATCATAAAAAAAAGGAGCCAAAGAGAGAAGAAGAAAATGGCACCACCATATCACACACGCGCGACAAACACTTTGCACGGGCATGTGTGAATTTAGTTACTGCACCCTTTTCCTTTGGGTTGCTGTAACGATAAGGATTTCAGTCGGACCTAATCGATCGCTAAATCGACCAAGACCGTTCGAAGCCCGGATATGCTAACTCTGGGCATACAACACATCAGAACAAATAATAGAAGACTTTTATAAACATCATAATAATGTTACATCAGAGTACGAAATATATCAGAGTACATCGAAAAATAATACTACAACGGAAGATTAATTTACAATAAATTTAATACAATGCAGCGGAACCACTAAACTAACATAGCGGAAGACTATCGATGCTCTAGACATAGATTTAAGCTTCAATCCTGCTCAGTAAATAAATATCTGCAAAACAAACCACTCGACTGTCCATGTGGAAATAGGGACACCCGGGTTTGCAAGTGAAACAAACTACGAGTCAGTCATGGGGCTGGTATGATAAATCCTACTTAACTTATTTAATAATAAGGTTAATCACAGGACCACGCCTCAAACACGGAATGGGTTTACGCCGTTGGGTTTCCAGTGCATAAAATAAAGTAAATCTCTTAAACAACGCAATGCTTTTTAGAAAAATGAAACCATTATAAGACTCAAGTCCCAACACACAATGCAATGCAAACCGTAGGATAGAGTTTTACCTTATAATGGTCAAATATGTTTGATACGTATAAAACAAAAATCATTTGATATTATTATATCTGTCTAGTCAGTTTAAAACACTTTTTAATATAAATGTATCAATCCTAGACGACATAGTACCCCATCCTATTAGGTCGCCATATATAGGTTTACAATCAAATTCGTAATGTCGTATTGGAGATTGGGTTTCCATCATGAGTCGAGGCCAGGGATGGGCTCCTCCCGATTCGAAACACTCTAGCAAATGCCTCCGGGCTCGGACGCTGGAGAACCCTTGGATCTTCAGGGTCGGTCCACACATACTTTAGTGGATTAGTTATTCCTGAACACATGTTTCCCGGTACTATCAGACCTATCACTTGGCCAGTAGCAACCAAAATCCGAGGCCTCGCAATCTATCATCCACATAAGTAAAAACGTAGGGGCTCCATACCATGACACCGCTTCTAGCTAGAAAGAAACGCATGCACTCCCTGCAGTCACGATCCCGTTTTTGACTCATACCGGAGTGTGAGGCTCGCGAAATAACGCTATACACAAAGTTATTCTAATTAAAGATGTGCTTTGATCATCAACCACAAGGCTCTGCTTTTCAACAAAAGCCTTGATCATTTGCACCTTAGAATGCCACATTGACAATTCACGCCATGCGATTGATGTCTATCGATATATAACCTCTAAGCTTGTACGTCTCAGAGAAGAGTGTTAGGTAAGAAATAAATTCTCCGCCACCAAATAGACATATATTTAATAGTGTCAATCAATGCAAAATAAAATCCAATGTCTGATACACATCCATTTACAAGTCCGTTCCGGGTATGAACGAAACCGGAGACACCTTATTCCTCGTTCCATATGTCCAATACAGAAGAGAGGTCCTTGCATATCCAGACAATCAACAAGTACGTCCGGACAACCACCACTTTAACCCTTTCCTTGGAGCTAACCAATCCAGGGCATCAGTAGTCATCCATTCGATGTGAAGATCACTGGTCTTCAACCACCGTCTTCAATTTCTTCGACTTTAAGCCGTCGTATAATTATTTCAAACGAGATTTAACTTGGTCTTTTCAAATAATCCTCGAATATATATAATTCAAATCATTTCTTTCTTCGGTTAAATTTAGTTCAATTCTATAGATTAATATCAAATAAATCTAACCATCCATATTACTTTATAAACCAAGGGAAATTGGTTTATTTCCATTCCATATCGTTCATAATATTTTATAACGATTTATCACTATTTTTATTTACATAAAAATAGCCCATTTAATTCAAACGACGTTTCAGGTCATTACGTGGTCCTGGCGCTGTTTTTATTTAGATTTGAATCACGCGTTTCTTCAAATTTAACTGTTGGATCTTAACAAATTTAATATCGTTGGAAAGATCTTTCCGAAGCGAGCCCAACGGTTTCAGTTTTGGGAAAATCTGACGGTCAGATCTCTCGGTATAATCGTTTAAAGTTACGATTCCAAAATGCGAACTACCACGCGCGATTTGTTTAATTTTAATTTTAATATATATATATATATATATATATATATATATTGTTCGATGATTTCAACACCATTTACTCAATTACATGTAAATTTTTTACACTTCATATTCATGTTAAAAAATATATTTTTAATGAACAAAAATATATTTCAAGACATGTAAATTTTATACACTTCACATACATGATAAAAGTGACATTTTTATCAAATAGAACATATATTTACATGTAATTATTTTATTCTAACTAACATGTTAAAAGAGACATTTTTACCAAACAAAACATACATTTACATGTAATTATTTTAATCTAACTAACATGTTAAAAGTGACATTTTTATCGAACAAAACATATATTAACATGTAATTATTTGAATCTAACTAACATGTTAAATGTGACATTTTTATCAAACAAAACATATATTAATATGTAATTATTTTATTCTAAACTAACATGTAAAAGTGACATTTTTATCAAACAAAACAAATATTACCATGTAATTATTTTATTCTAAACTAACATGTTAAAAGTGACATTTTTATCAAACAAAACATATATTAACATGTAATTATTTTATTCTAAACTAACATGTTAAAAGTGACATTTTTATCAAACAAAACATATATAAACATGTAATTATTTCATTCTAAACTAACATGTTAAAAGTGACATTTTTATCAAACAAAACATATATTAACATGTAATTATTTTATTCTAAACTAACATGTTAAAAGTGACATTTTTATCAAATAAAATATATATTAATATGTAATTATTTTATTCTAAACTAACATGTTAAAAGTGACATTTTTATCAAACAAAATATATATTAACATGTAATTATTTTATTCTAAACTAACATGTTAAAAGTGACATTTTTATCAAACAAAATATACATTAACATGTAATTATTTTATTCTAAACTAACATGTTAAAAGTGACATTTTTATCAAACAAAATATATATTAACATGTAATTATTTTATTCTAAACTAACATGTTTAACGTGTGATTATTTTATTCTAAACTAACATGTTAAAAGTGACATTTTTATCAAACAAAACATATATAACATGTAATTATTTTATTCTAAACTAACATGTTAAAAGTGACATTTTTATCAAACAAAATATATATTAACATGTAATTATTTTATTCTAAACTAACAAGTTAAAAGTGACATTTTTATCAAACAAAACATATATTAACATGTAATTATTTTATTCTAAACTAACATGTAAAAAGAGACATTTTTATCAAACAAAAAATATATTAACACGTAATTATTTTAATGAATCAAAACATATGAAACAAATGATAATTTTTTAACTTCAATAACATGAAAATGACATTATTTTAATGAATCGAAAACATATTTAACAAACGATCATTTTTCTAACTTTATTAACATGTAAATGACATTATTTTAATGAATCAAAAATATATATAACAATTGATCATTTTTCTAACTTAAATAGCATGTAAATGACATTATTTTAATGAATCAAAAACATATTTAACAAATGATCATTTTTCTAACTTCAATAACATGTAAATGACATTATTTTAATGAATCAAAAACATATTTAACAAATGATCATTTTCTCTAACTTCAATAACATGTAAATGACATTATTTTAATGAATCAAAACATATTTAACAAATGATTATTTTCCTAACTTCAATAACATGTAAATGATAATGTTTTAATGAACAAAACTAACATATGATTATTTTTCTAACATCGCTAACATGTTGATGATAATGTTTTAATGAACAAAACATATTTAACAAATGATCATTTTTCTAACTTTGCTAACATGTTAATAACAATATTTTTAATGAACAAAACATATTTCAACATATGATTATTTTTGTAATTTTGCTAACATGTTAAAGATTACATTTTTAACTAACAAAATATATTCTAACATATGATTATTTTTAACTTCACTAACATGTTAAAAATAATGTTTTTATCTAACAAAAATATTTTATTTTAAACATGAATCTTTTTAATGAATCAAACATACTATAAAAATGTAATTTTGATTGTTAACATATTTTATTTCAAACAATGAATATTTTTAATCATTCCTACATACAATAACAATGTAAATTGTAAAGTCCCCCAAATCCGTACTATCTTAGTCGACTAATAACACCACACGTCCGACCCAAATTGTACAGAAATACGAATCATTATTAGAAAGAAGTTAGAGGATGAGAAATAGAAAGAAAGAAATATTAGAATAGAAGAAAACAAAGAAGACAAATCTCACAGCGGAACGAATAAAATATATTATATAACATAACTTTTGAAATACAAATCCCGACTACTTGTCTGCCCGTACAAAATTGGGCACCCAAGAGTTTAGGGAAAACAAACAAAATAAACTCTGGGTCAGTCATGGGACTGGTGTGAGTAAGCTCCAACCATTTGTTTAACTTTCAAAATCCTTTCGAAAGAAAAGATAATAGTAAGACCAGCCCACACATAAACATGGACGGTTTTTACCTTACTATAACCCAAAACACTTTGATACAAAGATCCAGTGATACTATAATAACATCTAATCAAATAAATAGAATCTAGCGGAACGCTTGCATCTCACGCTCCATATATAATATAAATCAAAAACCGCAGGGCGCTTATTGGAGATTGGATTTCCAACATGACAAGGTATGGAACCACCTTACGATAGTGTATCTCTAGAGGCGAATATACTGGGTTCAACAAGAACATCTTGTAACCCGGCCCACACATGATCGACCACTCATTTCGCTTGAGTGTATCGAATGTATATCACCAACGGTCGGGATCAGCACCCGTTCCCGAATGGGACAGCATCGAATAGATTAAGAAATTAAATGAATCTCTAGATAGGTGATTATACACCCTAATGGGAGCGACCCACATAGCCATGTTGCCTGCCCGATTTTTGTCATTTCCCGGTTGTTGAGGCCTGAGGCTACGATTACTTGCCATTCATTTATAACACAATCAGTTTGAATGCCACATCGTCAGATCCGTTAAACACTAATTGATTTGCACAAATATTCTGGATGTTATGCTAAGGGAATAAATCCGTTGCAACCATATATATTTATACAGACCAACCCATTTGATCATTGGAAATACTTTGTCAGACATTCGTCCATATACGCTCGTTCTGGGATTGAACGAAACCGAAGGCACAATTCCTATTAATAGAAAAAGCCCTTGCACTTTACACCATCTTCGATTATCTTCATATAATCTGATTCGCAACACTACTGCCAATACAGAGTGGTTCTCGGAAAATAATCCAACCGGTCTCTCCATATTGACAACGCTATTGGCAAACACTTCGATAATTGGTTATTTAACTATCGAAGAAAAAAAAACATCCATTCAAAACATCAAACAATCAATGGGCCATTTAATCAATATTAATTAATTAAATCATTTCTCCATTTCCCTATCAATATTTGTTATTCAATATTTTCAATAATCATCTTGGCCTCTTACGCCATTTGGAAAACGTTTCCAAATATCAACTTCTTTTATTTTCTATATTTAGAAAATATCTCTATTTGCAATTGAAAACAAATTTCAATCACTTATCTCTTTCCCGACTACTTTAATTATACTCAGGAAATATTTAACTTTTATATTTCCAAAATTCCATCACTTGGGTTAAAACAAATGTTATGTAAAACATCGTTACGACAACCCAAAACATTTATTTTAACTAACTCTTATTCAACACTTCTCTTCGAGACTGGATCTTGCTATTTATCGATTAAAATTGAAATCAATCAAGTTGGAGTAAAATTACCTCTCAGCCCTTGACAGAAAAACATCCTCAACTTCAAAACGGCAAAACCACATACCTCGAATAAACACATTATAAAACCCAATTATTCATTTTTAAAACATGTATATAGTTCGCTTTCTATTTCTAATTTATAGATTTTCCTTTTGTTTTACAATATTCTATTTTAAATTCGTTTCCTTATCGAATTCAATATATATCGATACATTTATTTCTAGCTATCAAAATTTCTTAAAAATATTCTAACTTCTTAAATTCTCGGAAAAAATCGCCATAACCTCCCCTGTACCGGGAGCTTCGGGATATTTCGAATAGCCTCCCATGGCCCTCACCAATCCAAAAGAAAAAGAAAAAAAGCCAAGTGGCTTGCCGATACGGCGCATAAAATCTCATATATGAATTTAAACATGTACCTTATTGTCGGGCACTAAATTAAAATCTTCATATACTTCATCCCATACCTGTCTAACACATGCTCACCTGTTTCAATTCAATTCAACCCTATCCAATCGTTTGAATTCAGTTTCGCTCATTTATTCTTTAATTAGCTATTTTCCTATTTCACTTCTTTGTTTGAACATAACATGTTCAATCAAAATATTTAACTTGCTTATTACCAAATTGAAAATTTTCAATTTCAATTCTAGTTTCCTTTTCGATTTCGAATATAAATTTTCAAATCGAATTCACTTATTCAAAGCCCAATATCAATTCAAAATTTCATTTAACTAATTTCTATTCAAATTAGTTAATTCTATTTAATAATCAAAATCTGATTTCTTTTAAAAAAACAATTCATTACTCCACTTACTTCACTAGAGCTCATATTTATTTTATATCTCCAGTGTGGATTTTTCTAATGGAAAAATTTGGAATTTATTTCTTTAAAATCCTTTTTACTTATTTTAAATAAAACCATTATGGTTTTAAAACGATTTTGGCGCTGCTTTTCTAAAAATTTGATTTTGACATAACTCAAAATCTATACGACAAAATCCAGATTTTTCTCTTTCATTAGAAAACTATTATCAAATCGGTCATGTCGTTTCTTGTTTCAAAGAATTCCGACCTCAATTGAGTTCTATATACTCAATTGAAGTTCGAATCGCCAATTTACGAACTGCAGCGCTGCGGCGAGTTCGTTTTAATTATATTTATATATATAAACGTTTTAAAACTTCGTTAATATAAATTCAACTTTATTCTACTATATATCAAATCCATTTTCCAATTCAACATAATATTTCCGACCTATTTCACTTCTATTTGAAATTATATATTCAAATTTCAACTCACTTCTATTTTTTTTTAAATTCTATTTGAATTTCTATATTCGAATTTTCTTTATTCAAGTCCCATTTGAATTTCTTCGTTCAAATTCTATATTTAAATTTCCTCTGAATTTCATATATTCAAACTCCATTTGAATTTCTATATTCAAATTCCCTTTGAATTTTCTATTTGAATACTATATTCAAATTCCATTTGAATTCCTATATTCAAATTCTATTTCAAATCTCTTATTCAAATTTCTATTTGAATTTCTCTTATTCAAATTATATACTCACATTTCGCTTAAACTTCTATATTCAATTTCTATTTTCAAATCTTATAGTTAAACTCCATTATTTTCAAATCTCTATATTTGAATTCCATTTGAACTTTCTTTATTCAAATCCATTTGAATTCCTTTGAATTCAAATTCTATTTGAATTCCTTTGAATTCAAATTCTATTTTAATTCCTATTTGAATTCCTATCTATTTTCAAACTTCGTCTGGATTTCTATATTCAAAACTATTTTCAAACTCCATTTAAATTGCTATATTCAAATCTATATGGATTCTATATTCAAAGTCTATTTCAAATTCTATTTTTGAAATTCTATTTCAAGTTCTACTTAAATTTTCTATATCAAATTTCCATTTTAATTACTATATTCAAATTCTATTTTTAAATTCTCTATTCAAATCCCGTTCGAATTCCTATATTCAAACTTCATTCAAGTCCTATATTTCAATTCCCTTTATAATTTCTATTTGAATTTTCTATCTATTCAAATTCTCTTTAGATTCTATATATTCAAAATTATAATTTCTATTTGACTTCTATTTGAATAAAATTTGAATTAATCGAATTCAAATCATAAATCCTTACGGATTTGTTCTAGTCCAATTTATATTTTGAACATCAAAATAAATTTCATCGTTTATTTCTTCAAACGATTTCTCCTATTTCTATTTTTAAATTCACATTTGAATTTAAATATTCAAATCATCAAATGATAATTTTTCTCACTTTATTTCTATAAAAACTATTTATAATTTCATTTCAATTATCTGAATTTTCCAATGATAATTCATTTCACTTCATTTAAAACTTCGTTTATAAATAAATTATTTATAAACTTCGTTTATAAAGGAATTACTTGTTTTATTTTTCAAAACAAGTTTATATTTCAAATCTATTTAAAATTTCAAATTCTATTTTAGAAAAATAGAATTCCCCTCTTAAATCTCAATCATCATTTTTGCTATATTTTTATATAACAACAATTTGGCCCCAGTGATTTTAACATTCAAACAACCCAATTTCCAATCATCACATTATATATGATAATATGTGAAAATAGACAATTGATAAAAAAATTGAGGAATCCAATTGGATCCCTCCAACCTGTTTTTCCTGCATCCACAGACGTTAGTCAACAGAAATAATACCCATCCTGCTTCAAGGCAGGATATCGCGGTATAAAAGGGGATGCACTTATATACGTGGGCGGAAGGTCATCCGCTAATGATATTGCGGGCATCCGCTAATGAAACTGCGGGAATCCAACCACCAAACCAATATATATATAATAGTCACCCTAAATAACCAATATATTTAAAACAACCAGAAAGCATTCAAACAAGCAACAACCAGTTATTTTTAACTGATAAAAATAAATATAAATAAAGGTGAGTGAGATTTACTCACCGTGATTTTCATTTCGATCCATTCTGATTTCAATTTCTTTTCAATGATTTCCGAGAATCCGAACCCCATACAAATGATTCTATTCGATTTACCTTAGCATAGGAAAAAAATTCGAATTTAAAAATAAGCTATCGAATTTCTTTAACAAGGTATACTAAAATATAATATCTATTTTCAGTTTCCAAATTCTATATTTGTGGCTCATCTCAGTTTTAACTAATTTTCATGCATTTACATAAAAACTATTTCACCCTAAAAAAATACCTAACTTAACTACCGATTTCGAAATAAATTCATACCTTAATCCCTGGTTATTTCTTTCTCTCCCCTTATCCAATTCCTGCATCCTTCACGAAATCACTTACTGACAATGAACCTTCTGTGAACATCGCGTCTCCCCATTCTTCACTTCCATCTCAATTCGTTTGTCAGTTCAAAGAACTCCAGTTCGCACCCCACTTCAACGAACCCAAAACCCATGTCCGCTTCTTCAAAATCGCATACCCTCCCCATTTCTGAAATCGCATTGCCTTAATCTCCCAGTCGTACCCTAGGTCGATGTATGAAATCGACCCCCCACCTTTGATTGCACGAAGAAATAAAGGTACCCGGTTGAAGACGAGATTCTGGCGAATACCCAATCGCACCCTGTTTCCATCGTCGACATCACCTCCTTCTCTACAACGCGAGTACCCTCAAACCATATCGAGCTCCAGGGAATCACGAAATCTCGAGTTGCGGTTCTGGTTTTTGATTTGAATTTGGAAAGGAAAAGGGGCGAAATCGATTTGTATAAATGAAAGAATTGGGGAGGAAATTCCGAGTGGGAGGAAGTGAAAAGGAATGGTTAGGTTTTAAAATGGAGAAGCTACAAAACAAACTTCAATTTTTAGTGGACAAGAGTTCAGACATTTTTTTCTCTGATTTGGTTTTACTGAAGAAAAACAACAGGAGTCGCGATTTATAACGTGGAGAGGAGACAGGATTTTAATGTTTGGTCGGTAAAGTACAGAGCAATATCCTTTAAGGAATTTAAAAAGATTTCAATTTCGATTTTAATATAATTTAATTTAATTTGATTTGACTTAAGGAGATTTTTTTCTTCTCTTTTTTAAAACGATATCGATTTGATTTTGATCCTATCCATTATAAATATTTCGGGGTTCATAGTTAAAAATCGTGAACCGCAATTTTAGCGTACCGACCGTCATTCCAATATTATAACACTATTTTGAACTGAACAAAAACGATTAAAAAATCTAATTCGAACGTAACATAAAATAACCATATTAAATTAATATAATATAATTTAAATTCAAAACCGCAAATCCTTAGATAATAAATTATTATTTGTTATGGTTTAAATTCAGATAAAAATTCATATAAATCAATTTGACTCTATTTCATACTTAAGATCCTCGTATTACGATAGTTATATTGATAATTCAATATAAAAATCGATTTATATTATCAGCTCAATATTTAAAATAATATTAAATATTCAAAATAAATCGGCCAGAAAATCTGGGTCGTTACATTCTTCCCCCCTTAAAATAATTTCGTCCTCGAAATTGCTAAGGTAGGAAAAATGGTACAAACCCATTATTTTTTAAAATCTCACTTATGTTGAAACTCAACTCCTCATATTTCAACAAATTTAATTCCACCAAAACTTTTGGTCTTCCTTTCATATGCATTCACATCCAATTCATATTTATTTCAAATTGATTCTAGTCAATTTATTCACCTCGAACCATTTAACTTGCTTAAGTTAAATTTTAATTCCAGAATCCAAATCCTAGGGTTTTCATTTCAAATCAATATTGAAATCCCATAAATACATACATATATATTTGTCACTATCTCAAATTCAAAACATTTGAATTTCAAACCACTTGTTTTTCTTTCAAACAAATTCCATCAAAAACTTTTCTAAGGTAGCCATTCGTCACTTAGAACTCGAAAATGAACACTGATGATGCTGCAGTCATCATCAGAATTATTTCCCAGCCACTGTAGTGAGTTCAGTGCTTTATCATTTTAAAAATCAATTCAAAATGATTTTCATTCAAAAAAACTTTCAAAATAAAACTATATTATTTTAATACACTTCGAAAATATTTTTCCAAACACCCAGGATTTAAATTCTTAATTCAAATTCGGAACCCGATTTTAATTCATCTCATTTGTATATTCTTCATTCATATACAAATTTCATTTGGTTCTATATAACCATTTCATTTCTTATAATCTCACTTGATTATAATAATAACAACCAATACATCCATATATAATAATTTCAAAAATTATTCTTTCTACATCAAAAATAGAATTTTGGGTAAAATTATTTCATTTACCCAATTAAAACAATACTGTGTCAAATTCCTCTGTTCAAGTGTTTAGAAATTCCTATCGACTTCGTGGCGTCCCATGATTCGATCAGAATTCATAAACCACTCAACAGACTAACCAACACAATATAAAACTTTTATATCAAATTACGAATACGCTCTCTCGTATTTACATACACTCAACTCATTCTAGGGTACTACTGACCCTATCTCTAATGAGCACATTCCACACAAGCCTAGGTATTCGCTCAACCTAAGCTTTGATACCAACTGTAAAGGCCCCCAAATCCGTACTATCTGAGTCGACTAATAACACCACACGTCCGACCCAAATTGTACAGAAATACGAATCATTATTAGAAAGAAGTTAGTGGATGAGAAATAGAAAGAAAGAAATATTAGAATAGAAGAAAACAAAGAAGACAAATCTCACAGCGGAACGAATAAAATATATTATATAACATAACTTTTGAAATACAAATCAGTAACTTTATATACATACCATCATCAGAGCACAACAGTTATTCCTGGAACAGTTATAAACACCTGTTCCAGATACAAACATAATACACAGCGGAAATATGATATTCTATAGCTAACTGGTGAAACCTCCTGCTTCTAGCTCCTCCAAATGAATCTGTAAAATCCCGACTACTTGTCTGCCCGTACAAATTTGGGCACCCAAGAGTTTAGGGAAAACAAACAAAATAAACTCTGGGTCATTCATGGGACTGGTGTGAGTAAACTCCAACCATTTGTTTAACTTTTAAAATCCTTTTGAAAGAAAAGATAATAGTAAGATCAGCCCACACATAAACATGGACGGTTTTTACCTTACTATAACCCAAAACACTTTGATACAAAGATCCAGTGATATTATAATAATGTCTAATCAAATAAATAGAATCTAGCGGAACGGTTGCATCTCACGCTCCATATATAATATAAATCAAAAACCGCAGGGCGCTTATTGGAGATTGGATTTCCAACATGACAAGGTATGGAACCACCTTCCGATAGTGTATCTCTAGAGGCGAATACACTGGGTTCAACAAGAACATCTTGTAACCCGGCCCACACATGACCGACCACTCATTTCGCTTGAGTGTATCGAATGTATATCACCAATGGTTGGGATCAGCAACCATTCCCGAATGGGACAACATCGAATAGAATAAGAAATTAAATGAATCTCTAGATAGGTGATTATACACCCTAATGGAAGCGACTAACATAGCCATGCTGCCTGCCCGATTTTTGTCATTTCCCGATTGTTGAGGCCTAAGGCTACGATTACTTGCCATTCATTTATAACACAATCACTTTGAATGCCACATCGTCAGATCCGTTAATCACTAATTGATTTGCACAAATATTCTGGATGTTATGCTAAGGGAATAAATCCGTTGCAACCATATATATTTATACAGACCAACCCATTTGATCATTGGAAATACTTTGTCAGACATTCGTCCATATACGCTCGTTCTGGGATTGAACGAAACCGAAGGCACAATTCCTATTAATAGAAAAAGCCCTTGCACTTTACATCGTCTTCGATTATCTTCATATAATCTGATTCGCAATGCTACTGCCAATACAGAGTGGTTCTCGGATAATAATCCAACCGGTCTCTCTATATTGACAACGCTATTGGCAAACACTTCGATAGTCGGTTATTTAACTATCGAAGAAAAACAAACATCCATTCAAAACATCAAACAATCACTGGGCCTTTTAATCAATATTCATTAATTAAATCATTTCTCCATTTCCCTATCAATATTTGTTATTCAATATTTTCAATAATCATCTTGGCCTCTTACGCCATTTGGAAAACGTTTCCAAATATCAACTTCTTTTATTTTCTATATTTAGAAAATATCTCTATTTGCAATTGAAAACAAATTTCAATCACTTATCTCTTTCCCGACTACTTTAATTATACTCAGGAAATATTTAACTTTTATATTTCCAAAATTCCATCACTTGGGTTAAAACAAATGTTATGTAAAACATCGTTACGACTAACCCAAAACATTTATTTTAACTAACTCTTATTCAACACTTCTCTTCGAGACTGGATCTTGCTATTTATCGATTAAAATTGAAATCAATCAAGTTGGGGTAAAATTACCTCTCAGCCCTTGACAGAAAAACATCCTCAACTTCAAAACGGCAAAACCACATACCTCGAATAAACACATTATAAAACCCAATTATTCATTTTTAAAACATGTATATAGTTCACTTTCTATTTCTAATTTATAGATTTTCCTTTTGTTTTACAATATTCTATTTTAAATTCGTTTCCTTATCGAATTCAATATATATCGATACATTTATTTCTAGCTATCAAAATTTCTTAAAAATATTCTAACTCCTTAAATTCTCGGAAAAATTCGCCATAACCTCCCCTGTACCGGGAGCTTTGGGATATTTCGAATAGCCTCCCATGGCCCTCACCAATCCAAAAGAAAAAGAAAAAAATCCAAGTGGCTTGGCGATACGGCGCATAAAATCTCATATATGAATTTAAACATGTACCTTATTGTCGGGCACTAAATTAAAATCCTCATATACTTCATGCCATACCTGTCTAACACATGCTCACCTGTTTCAATTCAATTCAACCCTATCCAATCGTTTGAATTCAGTTTCGCTCATTTATTCTTTAATTAGCTATTTTCCTATTTCACTTCTTTGTTTGAACATAACATGTTCAAACAAAATATTCAACTTGCTTACAACCAAATTGAAAATTTTCTATTTCAATTCTAGTTTCCTTTTCGATTTCGAAAGTAAATTTTCAAATCGAATTCACTTATTCAAAGCCCAATATCAATTCAGAATTTGATTTAACTGATTTCTATTCAAATTAGTTAATTCTATTTAATAATCAAAATCTGATTTCTGTTAAAAAAACAATTCATTACTCCACATACTTCACTGGAGCTCATATTTATTTTATATCTCCAGCGTCGATTTTTCTAATGGAAAAATTCAGAATTTATTTCTTTAAAATCCTTTTTATTTATTTTAAATAAAACTATTATGGTTTTAAAACGATTTTGGCGCTGTTTTTCTAAAAAATTGATTTTGACATAACTCAAAATCTATACGACGAAATCCAGATTTTTCTCTTTCATTAGAAAACTATTATCAAATCGGTCCTAACGTTTCTTGTTTCAAAGAATTACGACCTCAATTGAGTTCTATATACTCAATTGAAGTTCGAATCGCCAATTTACGAACTGCAGCGCTGCGACGAGTTCGTTTTAATTATATTTATATATATAAAAACATTTTAAAACTTCGTTTATATAAATTCAACTCTATTCTGATATATCTTACTATATATCAAATCCATTTTCCAATTCAACATAATATTTCCGATCTATTTCACTTCTATTTGAAATTCTATATTCAAATTTCAATTCACTTCTATTTTTTTTCAAATTCTATTTGAATTTCTATATTCGAATTTTCTTTATTCAAGTTCCATTTGAATTTCTTCGTTCAAATTCTATTTTTAAATTTCCTTTGAATTTCATATATTCAAACTCTATTTGAATTTCTATATTCAAATTCCCTTTGAATTTTCTATTTGAATACTATATTCAAATTGCATTTGAATTTCTATATTTAAATTTTATTTCAAATCTCTTATTCAAATTTCTATTTGAATTTCTCTTATTCAAATTATATACTCACATTTCACTTAAATTTCTATATTCAATTTCTATTTTCAAATCTTATAGTTAAACGCCGTTATTTTCAAATCTCTATATTTGAATTTCATTTGAACTTTCTTTATTCAAATCCATTTGAATTCCTTTGAATTCAAATTCTATTTGAATTCTGTTCGACCAAAAAGTGGTTCTAACACCCAAATTGATTTAAAGCAGAATGAAATAAGATCAAAAGTAAAATAGAGACACAAAATTTATAGTGGTTCGGCGAAGAAAAGCCTACGTCCACTTGTCAATCACTATTTTCAATGATATAGTTGCAATTACAATGAGATATTCACTCAAGTTCACTCACAACTCACATACATTCACTCAATTGTCTCAAAACAAATGTTGAAAGACGATTTGGATTATCCGGGAGTGCTGAAATTCGGTTTATGAAAGTGGTTGAACTCTCCAAGTGCCAAAAAAAGATCCCTTTCATTGTCTCCAGACAGGGTATTTATAGGTGAAAATTTGCTCAGAACCCGATCCGGATCGGAGCCACGTGTCATCCATCCCATCTGCCTCGGGTTCGGATGGATTTCTGTGTTGACAACGCATCAGAGCAGTGGACGTTGTGGGTAGGAACTGGTCATAACCGCTCCGAATAACCAGGCGATCATGGGGGAGAGTGACGTGGAATATGGGTTCGGATCGGAGGAGTGTACAGGAGGGGTTCGGATCGGGGTATCCGATCCGATCCGGTTTTGTCCCAAGGCTAAGTCTTCATCCACTTTCACTCCGTTCCGATCTGTCTTTGTAGCAGGTAGCCCTCCGCTCCAACTGGCAGTAGGTTGCTCTCCGATCCGAACACCTGTGCCTCTCTGATTCCAACAGTCATAGATCACCGATCCGAACAGCAAGACCTCTCCAATCCGACCCGTTATATCTTCTCCGATCCGATCCGCTATAATGCTTTCCAAGTTCTTCAATGTTTCACATCTCGACTTTGTGTTGCCCAGTTCACAAAGTGGGCAAACATTTTGCCCCCTCAAAGGATGCTTCTGTTGGAGACGGAGCATGCTTTGATTATCATTGCATATCGCCTGCTAGGTCATCTTTCCTTCGACTTTCCTCATGCTTTCATCCTCTTCTTTAAATTTTAACTTAATTCATATGCCAGGCTAGGTTACAACCTTCCGTTCGGTTCGGATTCCGATCCGAACAGGTCCCCCTCTTCCTTCTATTTCTCATTAGACTAGTGAGCCAAGCTAAGATATGACATCCTGTTCGGTTCGGATTCCGACCCGAACGGGTCCCCTTCCAATTCTATTGCACTTTGGACTAGCGGGCCAGGCTTCACCACTGGTCCTTCGAACCGGTCCAAACGAAAAAATAGGATGGGAATACGAATAGTCACCTCGACTGTATATAAATCCATCGTCCGCCTCCTCTTTCCTTTCTTTCTTTATTGCTCTTCGCCTGACCGATTCCACTCTGAAATTCAAACTTTCAGGATCTTAGAAAATCTGAAATTATCTCGTCGATCTTCGATCTAAACACCTTGGTAGGTTTTGAAACTTCAATCAATTTTATAACAACGGGTTTCAATTGAGATTTACGATTGATTTCGAATAATTTGAGCACCGATCCTCTCCTGCTTCGATGTCGTGTCTCCTTCCTCTCCTGCCGTCGTCGTGGGTGGTTCTACCACCATCTCGTGGCGCTGAGAGGTTAAATGAGGCATGCGCTCGTCTTTAACTGGAGCTTTGGAGATGGATGTGGATTTGACTATGGTTGAAGAAGAAGAAGAAGAAGAAGAGGATTGAGGGGATCGGTTCGGGTTGGAGTATAGAAGATGGATGAGAGGGAAAAGAAAAGAGGCTCAGGAAGTCGGATCGGGTCGGGGCAAGTAAAGAAAGGGAAAAAGAAAAGAAAAGATGTTCAGAAGATCGGATCGGGTCGGAGCAAGTAGTTAAAAAAGGAGAAAAGGGAGCTTTCCTAACCTGATCGGGTCGGATTGTAAGATAAAAGGAGGAAAATATGACTACGTAATCCGATCCGAACCGTTAGGGGACTCTACCTCCGAGCCGATCTGATTTTGATTTCTAAGTTTCAAAGTTTATCCGAGCCCAAGTCGAGGCCGCATTCCCGATCCAATCCCAATGAACGTGCCCGAACCGAACCGAAGAGCAGTCCATCTTAATGCATAAAAACTTGTTTAACTGGCCCAATCAACTTTTGGCATAATCTTCAACTTAATGGACAGTTAGGATAGTGCTTTGCGAACGTAACTGGACATCAAGAACTACTTCAATTCTTTATATTTTGCCAAACTTTTGCGTCGCACTTTTAAACATTTACTTTGCACTTTCCGCATACACCGTTTACACTTTAGTTTGCACACATGCACGGGGGGATACGGGCTAATTTACTCTAATTTGTGCTATTGCTTCTTCAATAGTTTTATGACCATGAGACCCAGACGCTCTTCCAGACTAGCTGAGAAGAAAGAGGCCCCGGAAACCTCCAACAAAATTACTCTCGAAGACATATCTTCTCCGTCGGATCCGGAATGGAATAATGAGGGTTCAGACTACGAGGTTGGAAATCGCGAAAGTGACAATGTGTCTTCGGAGGATGAAGTTTCCCAAGGTTTTGAAGAGGAAGGAGGGATTGGCGACAACCGGGCTCCTGATGAGTTTGAATCGGCTGTCATATTGGAATCACCCCAAGATTCTGTTGAATCAACAATCGACAACGACAGGCTTATCCGAATTTGTTTAAAATACGGGATAATGAAAAGGGACACTCTAGTGCCTTCGAGATCTGACCGTCCCCACAACCCTCCAGAAGGATATATGGCAATTACTCGGTTGATGTGCATGGTCGGTGCTATCCCTCCATTTTCTACCTTTATCGTTGATTTTTTAAGACAAATGCGGATTGCCCCCATGCAGCTGCATCCCAATTCTTATGCTTACTTACACACCTTATATATAGCATACCGTGAGATCTTAGGCATAGAGCTCACTTTCGATGACGTCCATTTCTTCTACAACTTCAAGCATCGGACTCGAGAAACTCCTTCTTTCTGCTATTTTGAGTCTGTCCCTAAGAGGAAGATAATTTCAGCGTCATTCAGTAGTAAAGCTGGAGATTCCAGACTGGAATGGTTTTATGTGAAGCGACAACCTGGGTGTGCCAGGAGATGGACGAAATCAAGTAAAGCACTGATTTTCTAAATCTTGGCTCTATATATTCAAGTCATCTCCTTAACTTGTTTTTCTTTGTGTTTGCAGTCGACAACCCAAAACAAATATCAGATCAGGTGTTCTTTGACCGGATGCACCAGCTCCTTAATGGCGATCAGAAGTTCCTGACTATCGATGAAGTACTTAAGGACGAATATCTTCATTTTCATGGACTGCTATCTGTTTTTCGTAGTATCGGTCATGGGACGGCTCCATGCGTATATATTCCTCCAGTGGATGTAGTCCCAGAGACAGGAGAAGGTTCGGGAGCTCCTACAATGCCTCTTCAAACTTCACCTTCTCCATCCTCTATTCAAGACGATGAATTGGCTAACCTGGCCGAAAAGCATCGCGAAGGGTATACTGCTCCTGAGGATGCCATTTCTCCAGAAAGGTCAACGTCTTATAAAGAGTCGCCAACTGACGCTTCCGAGGGAGATGTCCCTAGCAATGATGACCCATTATTTCAGGGTTTGGGGGATCTCCCCTTACCTGAAACTATATACACTTTAGAGGATTTTAGGAAGGATCCTTTAGTTTTCACCTCTTCTGAAGAGACCACTCCTGCTAAGGCCAAAGAGCCTGCCCGTACTAGTCTAGCTTCGGACTCGGGTTGGTTGGGGGGAACACACCACTTAGGACACACTTTACACAATAGCATTACCACTCATTGCACCTCTCTCTCTGGGAAACTATTAATTCTGAATTTCATTTGTCTTATTGTGCAGGCACGATGTCCCGATCTTACTATGATATCAGGAAGCTCCGCCGCAGCATGTCTAATCCACATTATGACACTGAGTATGATCGTCGCGACGATCGCAGTAGGGAGGAGAGAAGGCCTTATGAACCCTACCGCTCTCGAACCTCGCGTTCCCGTTCTCCCGTTCGGTCGGACCAAGAGAAATATAAAGGTTATCAAGGTCGTAGGGAAGAGGACAGGCCACAATCAAAAGACTCCACCTCTTCCCAAGAAAAGCGCAGCAGAGAGACAAGTCCTCCAAAAGATACTGAGTCGCGAAGTAAACGCAAGGTCCCTGCTAAACGGCCTAGAACAGATAAAAAAACTATTGAATCCTCCACACACAGGGACACTGAATTGACGATCCCCGCTCCTCCACCACTAGATGCTGAAACTGCAATCAAGCGGGCGTATTTGGAGGAGCAATTTCCTGAACATTACTTCGAGACTTTGACTTTTTTGCCTGCCCTCGAACCTATTTCTTCCAGGTGGGCAGACGAGGCCAAAGCAAAGATAGATGCGGTTGAAAAACAGTATTCTGAAATGTTCAAATATTCACGCAACCTTTCCAGAATTATCTGTACTCTAATCATGAATGCTGATTCAATGCAAAAAACCGCGGAAGAAGATGCAAAGGCCTTAAAGAATCTAGGAAAAGATTTAGAGGACACACAGGCCCAGCTTGCTGTTGCTCAAAGGGACGCTACTAACTTCAAACAACAATTTGAAGATATGCAAAAACGTTATCATGATTTGCTTGAATCTCATACTCAAGAGCGTTCTGAGTTAAAAAAGCAAGCTGAAGATGCTAGGTCGGATGCCACTAAAACGCGCCTTGCCTACACTGACCTTGAACGGAAAAATGCCGAGTTAGCAAAGAGGAATGCTGAATTAGAAAAGAAAAATGCTGACTTGGCTTCTAAGATAATGGAGGCGGAGAACAGAGCTGCCCTGGCAGAGGGTAACGTCGAATGTGCTATCAAATCCACTAAGGAGGCCCGCAAACAATTGTCAGAGGCGGAGGCAGAGATTCAGGGTTTCGACGAATTAATGATTGAGTTCTTTGCGCACATCATCCGTCGCCGGAACATTTCTTGGATTGAGGATTATCCATCTACTCTAGTCCAAGTATGGAGTCAGATCGTTGAGTGGGAAAAAGAGGAGCTCAAGGTTGATTCCATTGATGAGGACAAGCTGATGGAGAAGTACTTAAGGGATGATGAGCCAGAACGCCTAGCCGAAGGGCGCCGCCTCATTGCTGATGCTATGGAAGAAGAGAGGCGGAGGACTAAACAGAAGAATATTCCCGAGAAAGGTTCCTCTTCTACTGCCGCCGCAACTTCTGAAGTAGAGGGGTATGATCCTGAACACCCGGGAATCCCTCGAACAACTCTGCTATCCCCTATCCCCGAAATGGCATCAGAGACAGCAGTTACCCCTGCCGAGAAGTCTTCGGAAGGTATCCCTACATTTTCTCCTCAATTCGTCAAGGCTATTTCTACCTTTCGCCACGTGATCGAGCAATCGATGAAAAACCCATTATTTTCTCCTGAGTTGATAACTGTTGCTTCTTACTCTGTAGGTATTGAGCCATCCGGAAAAACAGATGTGACTCAGGGAGCCGCGTCTGGGGCAGAGCCTACGGAGAAGGCAAAAGAAGGGAAGGACAAGGCTGCTCCTATAGATTTGGGAGAAGGAAGCGAACCGTCTAAGGCTGACACTCCCCATGATGAAGAAATGATAGCAGCCTTAAAGGATGATGGCGGCGACGGAGGACATGAGGAAGATCCAGAGGTGGCAATAGTCGGGGAGTCGAAAAGTGCAGATGATGTTACTTTGGCTGCAATGAAAGCTGACCAAGATAAACGCTTGCAGTTAAAAGCTGAAGACTTAGACCCTGAAATCCTCAATCCTCTCGCAGTTGTGGATGCGGGTTCAAGGTTAGTTGTTAAGCTTTCAACTAGATCTATTACAGAGGAACTCGCTAAAAAATCTTCTCTTGATTCCAGCGCTCCGCCCTCCGGGAAGAAGTCAACTGGTTCCAGCGCCGCATCCTCAGGAAAGAAAAAATCAAAGCGCATCTTGACGGAGGCCGAGAAAGAGGCAAAGGATGCAGAGAAAACCGCCAAGAAGTCCAAGCCTCACTCGAAATCTAAATAGTGGGTTGTCTTGCGTTGTTTTAGCATTTGGTAGACCAACAATTGCTGCTATAAGGGCGGCTTTTGCACCTTCTTTTTGGCTGTTTTCCTGTACAAATTCATTCATTCGTAAATAAAAAATAATTCATTTTCTGCAATGTCTGTTAACCATTAGTTCTGTACTTATGTAAGAATGCATGTTTTACTATAGTTGTGTAATGAAGTTACGGAGGGAGGAAATATATGTATACATATATGCCCCCAGTCAATCTCAAAAAACTATTCAAGGCTTAATCAAGTAATCTGAATGCTCCCGATTTTCCGATGGGATTGCCTTTTCTGTGTCGTCAATGCCTGTCATTTTTTCTGGCATTTCTTTTATACTCTCCTGTCTTATACTCAGGTTAGAGTTCTTACTGAGGCGGTCTCTTGTCTGGGTGCACCTTCACGCTTCAGAGGACGTCGTCTTCCCGTCCTTTTATACTCTCTCTCTCTCTCTGGAGAGTTAGAGTTCGAGCTCAGCAATTTATTCGCTCCCCGATCCTTCAGCGGGGAAGGAGTTCGTTCTCAGCGCTCAATCGGAGACTCTTTTATACTCTCTCTCTCTCTCTGGAGAGTTAGAGTTAAGAATGTCGTTTTCCCATTCTTTTACGTCTTATCACACAAATAGTCGTTGTGCTTTTTTCTTACGTTTAAACTGTTTTCAACCTTTCAGGTTTTGAATCATCTTATATTCCATAATCACAACAGAATAGTCGATGAATGTATATATATAATGCATGAAAGTAAATAACACACAATATTTTTATAGTGGTTCGGCTAAGTCGTAGCCTACATCCACTTTATAGTCCTTTATTCATATCATCAGATTTTCCTAAGGCAAGTCATGCCTTTTTACAGAGTTCATAAGAAAAATAACAAAGAGTACAACATTTCTAATCCAAATATCGCATCAAGTGTTGGGCATTCCATGCCCTAGGTACTTCTTCGCCATCTACGGTCGTTAACTTGAAGGTTCCTTTTTCAAGTTTCCGTTGGATGACAAAGGGTCCTTCCCACTTTGGACCGAGGTGAGGAAGGGATGGAAAGATTCTCTTTAGCACCAAATCTCCTAGTTCAAAAGTCCTAAGGCGAACTTTTTTGTCGTAATAGCGTGCCATCTGACGTCGATGTCTTGCCGCACGCAAATCCGCTTCGTCCCTTTTTTCTTCGATTTCATCAAGAGACCCGAATAAGAGTGCCCGATTCGTCATCGGGTCATAATACGTCACCCGGTGGGAAGGGACTTCAAGCTCTACTGGAATTACTGCTTCTGAACCAAAAGAGAGAGAGAAAGGGGTATGACCAGTAGCCGTCTTAAATGTTGTTCGATATGCCCACAAAGCTAAAGGCAATTCGTCAACCCATTTTGCCTTTGCGCGCTCTAACCGTTTCTCGAGGATGGATTTTATTACTTTGTTTATTGCTTCAACTTGCCCGTTCGACTGCGGATAAGCAACCACAGTGTATCGTTTGTCGATCTTATACTTCTGGCAGAAATTTCTGAATTCAGCACCATCGAACTGGGTTCCGTTGTCAGTTATAATGGTCCTTGGGATCCCGAATCGGCATATAATATTTCTAACCACAAAACTTATCACCTTTCTCGCTGTGATCTTGGTTAAGGGCTCAGCTTCAACCCACTTCGTGAAATAGTCCACAGCGACTATTGCATATTTCGCTCCTCCTTTAGCAATCGGTAGAACTCCGATGATATCAATTCCCCATGTGGCAAAAGGCCAAGGACTCACCATCGATTTGAGTTGGGTCGACGGTGCTCTGGGGATTTTGGCAAATCTCTGGCACTTATCGCAACGTCGTGAATAATTAGCTGCATCTTTATTAATTGTGAGCCAGAAGTATCCATAACGCAATATCTTTTTCGCTAAAGTCTGACCTCCTGTATGATCTCCACACTCACCCTCGTGTACTTCTCTTAGTACACGTTTGATGTGGTCGTGTGCTATACATCGTAACAGGGGCATAGAAAATCCTTGCCTATAAAGAGTATCATCTTGTAGGACATATCTGGTGGCCTTGCGAACTATAGCCCTTTTCTCACTCTTCTTTGATGGGAGTGTTCCACTTTTAAGGAAGTTCTTAATTGGGGTCATCCACGACTCCTTCTCCGGTTCTGCTTTGAAAGCGAACTCAATTTCCATCGACTCAAAGCTTGGCGATTCCAACGTTTCAATTGGAATTGTTTCAGTTTCTTCTGGATTGTCGGAACTAGCTAGCTTTGCCAGCCTGTCTGCCTTCTGGTTTTCGGCTCTTGGGATATGCGTTATACTGTACCGCTCCAGTTTGCTCAACAGCTTTTCCACTTTCCCGAGGTAGGCGATGAGTCGAGGTCCCCGGGCCACAAATTCCTTTCGCACTTGGCAAACAACGATTTTGGAGTCGCAGAATATGTCCAACATTTTTATTCTGAGGTCTTTAGCAAGCTTCAGCCCGACAATCAGGGCTTCGTATTCAGAGTCATTATTAGTCGCAGAAAATTCTAATCATAGAGCGTAATATAACGACCGCCCTTCAGGAGTAACTAAGACGATTCCAGCTCCGGACCTTCGGTCATTTTTGGCTCCATCTGTGTATAGCTTCCATGAATCTATCTTTAACTCATCTTCAGACTTGACCACTCTGTCATTGATCACTTCCTCCTCTGGGATAGTGAACTCTGCTATAAAATCTGCTAGAGCTTGCCCCCTGATCGACCTTCGTGGTTGAAAATTTAAATCAAACTGACTTAATTCTATATTCCATTTGATCAACCTTCCCGATGCTTCGGGTCTCTGCAACACCTGCCTCAGAGGCTGGTCAGTGTATATTGTTATTGGATGAGCTTGGAAATAGTGACGAAGTTTTCGGGATGCGATTAGGAGGCTGTAAGCGAGCTTCTCAATCTTTGGGTAGTTGCGTTCTGCCGCTGCCAATTTCTTGCTTACATAATATACTGGCCTTTGCACTTTGTCTTCTTCTCGAACCAAGGTTGTGCTAACGGCGTGAGCCGAAACTGCCAAGTAAACAAATAACTCTTCGTGATCCACCGGTTTTGATAAAATCGGTGGTTTTTCTAGCAATTCCAATAAATTTCGAAAGGCCTCAACACAGTCCGGAGTCCACTCGAAGTTTTTCTTTCCCCTTTTAATTAAATCAAAAAACGGGACGCATTTGTCCGTAGCTTTGGAGATAAATCTACTCAACGCGGCTACTTTCCCTGCAAGACTTTGGACATCTTTAATTCTTCTCGGCTCTTCAATGTTTCTAATCGCTGCTATTTGGCTAGGATTGATTTCAATTCCTCGGGAACTCACAATGAAGCCTAGAAATTTTCCCGATGCCACTCCAAATGAACATTTCAAAGGATTCAACTTCATCCGATACTTTCGCAGGATACCAAACATTTCTGCCAAGTCTTGCGTATGGCTGGAGGACTGTTTCGATTTGACAAGCATATCATCCACATAAACTTCCATAGTCTTCCCTATTTGATTATAAAACATTATGTTCACCAAGCGCTGATAAGTGGCTCCGGCGTTTTTCAATCCGAATGGCATTACAACATAACAATATAACCCCAAATTTGTAATGAAGCTCGTATGTTCTTGATCTGGCACGTGCATAGGAATTTGGTTGTATCTGGAATATGCATCCATGAAAGAGAGAAGTTCATGACCCGCTGTCGAATCTACAAGCTGGTCAATCCTGGGAAGTGGGAAACTATCTTTTGGGCAAGCTTTGTTCAAATCTGAAAAATCAATGCAAGTCCGCCACTTTCCATTCGGCTTCTTTACTAAGACGGGATTCGATATCCAGTCGGGATATGTCGAATCTCGAATAAATCCGTTCTGTTTCAGATTCTCCACTTCTTCTTTGAGAGCAGCCGACCTCTCTGGGCCCAGCATATGTCTCTTTTGCTTCACAGGCGGGTGTTTCGGGTTTACATTTAGGGAGTGACTTATGATGGATGGCGATATCCCACACATGTCAGCGTGGGTCTAGGCAAACACATCCAAGTTCGCCTTCAAGAAGTCTGTTAGTTCTTCGGCCCGACGTGGATCCAACTGAGATCCAATCTTCAAAACTCTTGTTGGATCGGCTTCATCAATGGGAATGTCCACTGTCGCTTCATTAGGAGTTGCATTTCTAGTCTCTGGTTCCTCGTCTTTTCTGGGATCCAGGTCTTCAGGCGTTCCTTTGGGCAACTCCTTCGGGGCCGGTCCCTCTAATTGCTACGCAGAGCCCTCCTTTGGAGGAGGCGAAGCATCTTTACTTTCGATGTTAAGTCCTTTCATCAACATCTTTAATTCGGCAACATAGCAGGCCCGTCCGGAGACTTGATCCCCTCTCATTACTCCAGTTCCGGCTTCAGTTGGGAACTTAAGCAATAAACACCAAGGGGCGATGCAAGCCCTGAACTCAGCAAGGGCAGGCCTTCCCAAAAATGCATTATAAGGCGAATCTACGTCCAACACTACGAATTGAAGCATCCGTACTCTTCGGCGTTCTCCTTGCCCCAATGTTACGGGCAATTCTATGTACCCTATTGGAGCTGTCGATGCCCCGTTGAAGCCTCGGATCCAACCTTCGCATGGCTTCAAATCTTCTGATTCTAGCTTCATCTGATCGAATGACTTTTTAAATAAAATATTAACATAGCTTCCATTGTCTACTAACACCTTATGAACCAAGGCCGGCCCAATGGTGGTAGTAATGACCAACGGATTGTCGGTGGGTGACTGGATCCCGGCATTATCTCTGCTACAGAATACCACGTCGTCAAACATTGTCTTCTGCTGTTTTATGGGAGCGATATCTTCTAAATCATCACATTCATCCACATCTAAGTGCTTGGCAGCATTTACATACTGATCCATTGCTCTAAAACTGCGGATTGCTGGGTGGGGTCCACCCACTATGGAGTTGATAACAATCCCCTTGCCTTTCTGCTGCGCTGTAGGCTTGGAAGCAGATTGAATCTGTTTTGGAGCATGCTCTCCTTGCCCCCTGTCCCTCGGGGCAACCTTATATTCATCCAGTTTCCCTTCGCGCAGCAGCTTCTCAATCAAGTCTCTCAAATGTCGACACTCATTGGTTGAATGCCCATGAGTTCCATGAAACAAACAAAACTTCCCAGTTGCCATTTCTTTCTCCGTTGAGTCACGAGGTGGCGGTCTTTTATATTGCAAAACATTGTATGTATCCAAGTAAATGTTCTCCAGAGTGTCATTCAACGGTGTATAATTCTCATAAGTCTGGAATCGGGGTCTTTTGTTAGGATCACTTCCCCTATTTCTATTTCTTCTGTTACCATTCGCGTTACGATTATTGTTGTTGCCCCCGTTTCCAGAATTGTCGTTTCCACTCTTGTTTTCCACATTCACTTCAACTTTTCCGGAACTTTCTCCAGACTGCTTCACGGCGACGTTACTCTGAACATTTTCTTTTGAAGCCGCTCCAGACTTTATCTTTCGGTTTGCCCTGGCCTCCTCTCGTCTTAAGTGAATATCGGCCTTTTCATAGAATAACTCTCTCGTGGAGGGTGTCTTCCCAGAAAGGTAATCTCCAAACTCGGAGTCAGGATCGACTCCTTCCATTAAAGCCATCAAGATGGTGGGCTCATGCGGGTCACTAACTTCAGTCACAGCTAAGTTGAAACAGTCGAGATATGACCTCAAAGACTCTCCTGGCGCCTGCTTAATTCTTGATAATTCAATAACACTTTTGGACTTTCGGGTATGTAGTCGGAACTGATTCATAAAACGTTCTCTCAATTCCCTATAATTCGATACCGAACGAGGGGGAAGTCGGGTAAACCATAACAGCGCCACATCTTCTAAATAGATCGGGAATGCTTTACACTTCACTGCATCAGGAGCAGCAGCAGCATTCATGAGCCACGAGTATCGCATCAAATGCTGTCCCGGATCAGTTCTCCCATTGTACTTGTCCATCTGCGGCAGGTTAAAACGTTGGGGAAATTGAAAATTGAGGATGTCGTCAATGAAAGGAGTATGGCTTCGCTCGATGCCATAATCTTCATTGGTATAGTTCCGGCTCTCGGACATAATCTGGCGTACCATTGCCTGTACATCAGCATTAGTTAGGGGTCGTTCAGGCTCCATGGCCCTGGTATCCGGGTTCCTTCTGGGCTCTTGTTCAGGAGATGCCCTTCTTCTTTGAGCTGCTTCTGCTCTACTTCGTTCCCTACGCTCCCGGTCGATCTCGGGAGGAAGGGGCTGGAGCCTTTGCCCCTGAGTGGGATCATTGTTTCCTAGTGCTCGTGCAATATCCTCGCGAGACCCCAAAGATCCGAACGTCAGCTGCTACAAATTGTGAGGTCGTTCGAGTGGCCTTCGTTCACGGGGCCGCTCTTCCTCGGAAGAAGAAGACTGATCCATTGGTGTGTGGCGAACCGGGGATGGGGTTCTCTGCCTACGGAGTTCGCTAATTTCCCTGCTCATGAGTCTCATATTTTCTTGCATCATGAGATTGGTGCGCTCATGGATTTTCATAGCCTCCCTAGTACTCTCAAGCATGTCAAGTAGGCACGAGAAATCTCCTTGAGTAATAGGTGCGGATGGATTGACCTGGTCATTGACCCTGGTAGCTGGAATCGGAGCGTTTGTAGGGGCTCGAGTAGAGGTTCCAACATCACCAAGTGTCAGATCGGTTCGGAGATGGGAAATCGGGTCGGTTCGGAGCTGGGAAGCCTGTTCGGGTCGGAGCTGGGACGCCAGGTCGGGTCGGTGTATGGCAAGTTGCTCGGGTCGGTTCAGGTTGAGGGAATGCACTGCTTCAGATTCTCCTACCCGGATCGGATCGGAGCTCTCCCCCTGAAGGCGGTTCGGGTTTCCTGTATCGGTCCGTCCTGCTGCTGAGCTCTGCCCACGAGACCTTGTCACGATCGCATTTTGCTGATCTTCGCCAACTCCATTTCCTCGACTAGATTGAACCTCTTTGCCTTTTCCTTTGGCCACAGTTCTTCAACAATCAATTCAACAAATATCCAAGAGCGTCGAAACTTGAGGATTAACTTCTTTGAACTCAACGGTCCAAAAAGTAGAACGATAATCCCAAAAAACAGAGAATTCAGATGATTCTCAGTGAAAGCACCAAAATGTTAGACCAAAAAGTGGTTCTAACACCCAAATTGATTTAAAGCAGAATGAAATAAGATCAAAAGTAAAATAGAGACACAAAATTTATAGTGGTTCGGCGAAGAAAAGCCTACGTCCACTTGTCAATCACTATTTTCAATGATATAGTTGCAATTACAATGAGATATTCACTCAAGTTCACTCACAACTCACATACATTCACTCAATTGTCTCAAAACAAATGTTGAAAGACGATTTGGATTATCCGGGAGTGCTGAAATTCGGTTTATGAAAGTGGTTGAACTCTCCAAGTGCCAAAAAAAGATCCCTTTCATTGTCTCCAGACAGGGTATTTATAGGTGAAAATTTGCTCAGAACCCGATCCGGATCGGAGCCACGTGTCATCCATCCCATCTGCCTCGGGTTCGGATGGATTTCTGTGTTGACAACGCATCAGAATAGTGGACGTTGTGGGTAGGAACTGGTCATAACCGCTCCGAATAACCAGGCAATCCTGGGGAAGAGTGACGTGGAATATGGGTTCGGATCGGAGGAGTGTACAGGAGGGGTTCGGATCGGGGTATCCGATCCGGTTTTGTCCCAAGGCTAAGTCTTCGTCCACTTTCACTCCGTTCCGATCTGTCTTTGTAGCAGGTAGCCCTCCGCTCCAACTGGCAGTAGGTTGCTCTCCGATCTGAACAGCTGTGCCTCTCTGATTCCAACAGTCATAGCTCACCGATCCGAACAGCAAGACCTCTCCGATCCGACCCGTTATATCTTCTCCGATCCGATCCGCTATAATGCTTTCCAAGTTCTTCAATGTTTCACATCTCGACTTTGTGTTGCCCAGTTCACAAAGTGGGCAAACAAATTCCTTTGAATTTAAATTCTATTTTAATTCCTATTTGAATTCCAATCTATTTTCAAACTTCGTCTGGATTTCTATATTCAAAACTATTTTCAAACTCCATTTAAATTACTATATTCAAATCTATATGGACTCTATATTCAAAGTCTATTTCAAATTTTATTTTTGAAATTCTATTTCAAGTTCTACTTAAATTTTCTATATCAAATTTCCATTTGAATTACTATATTAAAATTCTATTTTTAAATTCTCTATTCAAATCCCGTTCGAATCCCTATATTCAAACTTCATTCAAGTCCTATATTTCAATTCCCTTTATAATTTCTATTTGAATTTTCTATCTATTCAAATTCTCTTCAGATTCTATATATTCAAAATTCTAATTTCAATTTGACTTCTATTTAAATAAAATTCGAATTAATCGAATTCAAATCATAAATCCTTACGGATTTATTCTAGTCCAATTTATATTTTGAACATCAGAATAAATTTCATCGTTTATTTCTTCAAACAATTTCTCCCATTTCTATTTTTAAATTCACATTTGAATTTAAATATTCAAATCATCAAATGATAATTTTTCTCACTTTATTTCTATAAACACTATTTATAATTTCATTTCAATTTTCTGAATTTTCCAATGATAATTCATTTCACTTCATTTAAAACTTCGTTTATAAATAAATTATTTATAAACTTCATTTATAAAGGAACTACTTGTTTTATTTTTCAAAACAAGTTTATATTTCAAATCTATTTAAAAATTCAAATTCTATTTTAAAAAAATAGAATTCCCCTTTTAAATCTCAATCATCATTTTTGCTATATTTTTATATAACAACAATTTGGCCCCAATGATTTTAACACTCAAACAACCCAATTTCCAATCAACACATTATATATATGATAATATGTGAAAACAGACAATTAATAAATTTTTCAAGGAATCCAGTTGGATCCCTCCAACCTGTTTTTCCTGCATCCACAGACGTTAGTCAACAGAAATAATACCCATCCTGCTTCAAGGCAGGATATCGCGGTATAAAAGGGGATCCACTTATATACGTGGGCGTAGGGTCATCCGCTAATGATACTACGGGCATCCGCTAATGAAACTGTGGGAATCCAACCACCAAACCAATATATATATAATAGTCACCCTAAATAACTAATATATTTAAAACAACCAGAAAGCATTCAAACAAGCAACAACCAATTATTTTTAACTGATAAAAATAATTATAAATAAAGGTGAGTGAGATTTACTCACCGCGATTTTCATTTCGATCCATTCTGGTTTCAATTTCTTTTCAATGATTTCCGAGAATCCGAACCCCATACAAATGATTCTATTCGATTTACCCTAGCATAGGAAAAAAGTTCGAATTTAAAAATAAGCTATCGAATTTCTTTAACAAGGTATACTAAAATATAATATCTATTTTCAGTTTCCAAATTCTATATTAGTGGCTCATCTCAGTTTTAACTAATTTTCATGCATTTACATAAAAACTATTTCACCCAAAAAAAATACCTAACTTAGTTACCGATTTCGAAATAAATTCATACCTTAACCCCTGTTTATTTCTTTCTCTCCCCTTATCCAATTCCAGCATCCTTCACGAAATCACTTACTGACAATGAACCTTCTGTGAACATCGCGTCTTCCCATTCTTCACTTCCATCTCAGTTCATTTGTCAGTTCAAAGAACTCCAGTTCGCACCCCACTTCAACGCACCCAAAACCCATGTCCGCTTCTTCAAAATCGCATACCCTCCCCATTTCTAAAATCGCATTGCCTTAATTTCCCAGCCGTACCCTAGCGTCGATGTATGAAATCGACCCCTCCTAACTTTGATCGCATGAAGAAATAAAGGTACCTGGTTGAAGACGAGATTTTGGAGAATACCTAATCGCACCCTGTTTCCATCATCGATATCACCTCCTTCTCTACAACGCGAGTACCCTCAAACCATATCGAGCTCCAAGAAATCACGAAATCTCGAGTTGCGGTTCTGCTTTTCGATTTGATTTTGGAAAGGAAAAGGGGCGAAATCGATTTGTATAAATGAAAGAATTGGGGAGGAAATTCCGAGTGGGAGGAAGTGAAAAGGAATGGTTCGGTTTTAAAATGGAGAAGCTACAAAACAAACTTCAATTTTAGTGGACAAGAGTTCAGACATTTTTTTCTCTCATTTGGTTTTACTGAAGAAAAACAACATGAGTCGCGATTTATAACGTGGAAAGGAGACAGGATTTTAATGTTTGGTCGGTAAAGTACAGAGCAATATCCTTTAAGGAATTTAAAAAGATTTCGATTTCGATTTTAATATAATTTAATTTAATTTGATTTGACTTAAGGAGATTTTTTTCTCTTTTTTAAAACGATATCGATTTGATTTTGATCCTATCCATTATAAATATTTCGGGGTTCATAGTTAAAAATCGTGAACTGCTATTTTAGCGTACCGACCATCATTCCAATATTATAACGCTATTTTGAACTGAACAGAAACGATTAAAAAAATCTAATTCGAAAGTAACATAAAATAACCATATTAAATTAATATAATTTAAATTCAAAACCACAAATCCTTAGATAATAAATTATTATTTTTTATTGTTTAAATTCAAATAAAAATTCATATAAATCAATTTGACTCTATTTCATACTTAAGATCCTCGTATTACGATAGTTATATTGATAATTCAATATAAAAATCGATTTATATTATCAGCTCAATATTTAAAATAATATTAAATATTCAAAATAAATCGGCCAGAAAATCTGGGTCATTACATAAATTTTAATGTTTAAACATTTTATCTCAAACATGACCAAATTTGTGATTCATACATACAATAAAAATATAATTTTTATTGTTAATATATTTTATTCCTAACATGAACATTTTTGTCATTCATACATATAATAAAAATATAATTTTTATTGTTAAAATATTTTATTCCTAACATGAACATTTTTTTCAAACAAAACATGATTCAACAAATGATCATTTTATTTTTACTACACAATTCAATCCAATAATTCATCGCAACCACAATCAATCAATTCCAATTTTAAACAATGCATATATGAATTTTATATAGCGTATATATATATAAATTTAACATCGCAATCACAATCAATTTTATTTTAAATTTAGAAATCTCACATTAGGTTTTACTCCTTCTGAATTTGTAGCTAGCTCCATTTCTGATCTGGTTTGTTTCATCGTGTAGATCCGGTGAAGGCGAAACCAATGCATCTGAAATCATTCAGTTTCGTTTCTGTTTGCAAAAGTTATCATTGTTTAAACATTGAATACATTATTAAAGTAATTAATTAACTAATTTTACTAATTACTTTATCTAATTACCCTTAATTAAAATTGGGCCGCTCAAATTCCCTTTCCTTCTTCTGATTTTATCGTAGCTGCCTGAACCCATTCGTCGCTTTGAAACTTCTACCATCGCATCACCTAGAAGCCGCCGGACCACCATCGGCCCCCACCCCTTCGAGCACCACGGCGCCGTCTCTCTCCACCACCAACGTAGGCCCAACTCGGCCCTGTCCCTGCTCTGCAATCCGAGGTCGAAGTCGGCCCCTTTGGCCTTGAAATTCGCGCCCAATACTCGGGCAAATCCGATCATGTCCGTATGATTTCGAAGAGGATGGAATGCTCTTTCACGTTTGTTTTGGATCCATGCTATAATTCTGCGTGGATTGGGATTAATTAGCGAATCATTTTTGGATCTTAGGGGCCATTGAAATCATCTGGCGGCTGCTGCGTTTGGGGAATTAGCGTTTAGGGGGATGGGTATTTATAATATTTTATATTATTATTATTTAATTCAACATATCCTAATTTTACTTGTTTATCCATTCGGACTCCAAATCAAACACAACGACTGTCGCCCCTAGCTAAATACCCAGATTCCGGACACAATGGGATATGTTTCGTAAGCCTATTTGACTATTTCAGTCTGTTTTTCTTTAAATTAAAATGTAAAACATTCAATATTTAATTTGAACGTACATTTTAATTTACCGGTGCTACATACTGACTCCAAAAATTCCCGAAAAATAAATCTAGCGATATTTTGATGATACGGTCCTAACAAAATTTATTTCATCGAATTTGGAGACCGTTTGAAAAATGGCTTTTTTCTGGTCGATCCAATTCAATTGAAATTGACAAATCCCGTTTTCTTTTACCACGCTCACATATTAATTCCAAAAATTATGAAAATTGGAATCTAGCAATAATTTGACATTATGGATCCAACAAAAGTGATTTCGTCGAAAATGGAAGTCGTGTGCAAAATGGCTATTTTTAAGGGCTATATATAATTTAAAAAATATATAAATTCCATAGCGACTAATTTAAATTTCAAACTGGACATAAATTTCAATTTATACTATGAAATCTAAAATTTTCACATTCATTAGAAAGATATAATTAAACAGATTCAAATATTTCTGTATCTACTGGAATCTGGTTTATTTTGAACCTTGTACATCCATTTGATTTAAAATCAAATTTTCAAACAGTCGCGCCATTTCAGGCTCGTTTTATAATTAAAACAAATTTATACATTCTAAATTTGATTTAAAATAAATTTTTAGTCGTTATTATTTAAAATAAATTATTTTGAATATCCAAAATTTATAAAAATAGCTAAAACAAAAAAATTAAGTTGGTTCAGAATTTCCGGGTTGCTACAGCTGCTTGCTGTATTCCTTTTCTTCCTTTGCATTAAGGCGTTGGGTTGTTGTCTCTTTTGTTAGAAAATAGCCAAAGCATCTCTACTTACTGCAACCTATGTTGCGCATGCCACATGTGTGATATTACGAAACTTGCCCACTGGAATTTCATTATCTCAATTTATCTTCATTCCGCTACATGTTTCGTTTCTTAATCTACCCACAGGAACTAAGGAACTAAATTTATATTTTTGTCATTTACTTATTATGAATCTATTCAAATATAACTTTAGGCCACAGACAAGTTTTGTGTCGCATGATTCATATATATATATATATATATATATATATATATATTCAGCATGATTTACATTGGTAAACCATGATAAATTTTACGTCTCAAAAATTCATTCCTAAGCATGTACTTTACTTTGTTTACAGTAGTCTTACGTGGATTTTCTTCTGATGTCAAGTGTGACATTCCGGAATCAAAGGGTGATAACTATAAGGTGTGGAAGGAAAGAGTGTTGCTATAGTTGGAATGGATGGATATTGATTACGCTATTAGGAAAGACGAACCATCTACTATTACTAACACTAGTACTCCAGATGAAATCAGACTTTATGAAAAGTGGGAGAGATCAAACTGTCTCTCTCTATTATGTTCATATATTTGTGGTTCTATCGATCAGCACACTAAACTCAAAAATCTTCTGAAGGCCATCGATGAGAAATTTGCTTCTTCGAACAAAGCTCTTGCTAGCACCTTAATAATGCAGTTTTCATCCATGAGGCTCATTGAGATTAAAGGAGTGTATGATTATATCATGCGCATGAGGTACATTATGGCTCAACTAAATAATTTGGAAGTTACCATGTCCGAGCCTTTTCTTGTCCATTTCATTTTGTGCACTCTTCCCCATCATTATGGTCCTTTTAAAGTATCTTACAATACACATAAGGCTAAATGGTCAATTAATGGAATTCTGACCATGTATGTTCAAGAAGAAAGAAGATTGTTGATGGAGGAGGGTGAAAATGTGAATCTTACTACTTCTGAAAAGCAAAAAAAGAATTTTTCTAAGGAAAAAGGAAAGGGAAATATGTTGGCTCATCAAGAAAGAGTCTGGATGTTTCTTCTGTAAAAAGAAGGGTCACATAAAGCAAGACTGTTAAGTTCAAAAACTGGCTTGTGAAGAAAGGTAATTTTCTTGCGTTTGTGTGTTATGAATCTAATATGGTCAATGTTAATCATAATACTTAATGGATTGATCTATTACTACAATCCATGTTTCGAATACCTTGCAGGGTATGACAAACCCAAGGAAACCAGTGGACAGTGAATATTACATCTATTTTAGAAGTCAAATAGGTTCACATGTAGAAGCTGTTAGGACATGCAGTTTAACTTTGAATAATGGTTTTGTTTTGCATTTGGAAAAGACATTTTATGTACCAAATTTCGCTAGAAATTTGATTTTTGTTTCAATACTTGTACCTTTGGGACCTTTAATTTTTTAGTTTCTGGTTTTAGTTTATCTAGAAATTCTAAAATTATTGGTTATGGTATTCTGTATGATGGTTTATATCGTCTTGAATTGCAAAATGACAATAGTCATAGTTCAATGCATGTTAATACTGTTTTAAAGAGACGTATTATGAATGAAAAGTCCTTTATGTTGTGGCATCGGAGATTGGGGCATATCTCCATTGAGAGAGTCAAGAGATTAGTAAAGTATGGATTACTTTCTACTCTAGACTTCACTGATTTTGAGACATGGTATTAGTTGCATTAAAGGGAAGAAAACTAATATACATAAGAAAGGTGCAAAGAGGATTTCAGATCTATTAGAAATCATACATATGAATATTTGTTGTCCGGACATGAACCCTAATGATCTGAAATGTATTATCACCTTCATAGATGATTATTCACGATATATGTATCTCTGTTTTCTTTGTTCTAAAGAGGAAGCTTGGGAAGCCTTCAAATTGTTTAAGGCTAAAGTAGAGAACCAATGTGGTAAGTGCATTAAATCGTGAGATTAGATAGAGAAGGTGAATATTATGGTAGATATACTGGAAAAGGACAAGCATATGGTCCATTTGCGAAATTTCTTCAAGAGCATGGGATTGCTGCTCAATACACTATGTCTGGTTCTCTGGACCAGAATGGTGTAGTAGAAAGAAGAAATTGAGCATTAATGGATATTGTGAGAAGTAATGTTAAATTTCCGTCTTTCTTATGGGCTAAATCTCTCAAAACGGCGGCGTACATATTAAACCGAGTTCCATCCAAGGCCATCTCCAAGATGCCTTTTGAGTTGTTCAAAGGTTGGAAACCAAGTTTGCAACATGTACGCGTTTGGGGATGCCCATCGGAAGTGAGAATTTACAATCCAAAAGAAAAGAAGCTTGACTCAAGGACGATTGGTGGGTACTTCATTGGATATGCCGAGAAGTCAAAGGGTTATATATTTTATTGTCCATCCCATCGTACTAGGATTGTGGAATCAAAAAATGCTAAATTTCTTGAGAATGATTTGATCAGTGGGGGTGATCAATTTCAGAACATTAGTCGTGATAGACCACTATGAGGTTCCACCTTCTGATTCAAAGGATAGGTTGATTGTCATTCACACTCCTCAAGTTCAGCCAAGTGTTAGACAGCCAAATATAGAAATTCCACAAACTTTTGATCAAACCAATAGATCATGTTATAAACGAGAAACCAGTTCATCATGATAATGAACAAGAATCACTAAAGAGATCTATTCAAGAAAGGCTATCAGCAATTCCTGATGACTGTGAAGTGTATCTACAAGAATCGGATTATAATATTGGAGTCGATAATGATCCTTTGTTATTTTCACGAGCCATAAGTTCTACAGATTCAAACTTATGGATAAATGCTATGAAAGAAGAGACGAATACAATGGCGTGTAATCGAGTTTTGATTCTTGTCGAGTTGCCTAATGGTGTAAAAACCATTTGATGCAAGTGGGTTTTTAAGACGAAAAGAGACTAACTAGGCAACATCCAAAGATATAAGGTCATAGCCAAAAGGTTAACCCAAAGGGAATGATTTGACTATACAGAAACTTTTTCCCCTATATCAAATAAATATTCTCTCCAAGTGGTCATGGCACTAGTAGCTCATTTTGACTTCGAGCTGCATCAGATGGATGTGAAAACGGCTTTTCTAAATGAAGATTTAGAGGAAGAGGTTTATATGAAACAACCTGAAGGATTCTCCTTTAGGGATAGTGAGAATTTAGCTTGTAAGCTAAATAAATCCATATTCAGGTTAAAACAACCTCCCATTAGTGGTATACAAAATTCCATGAAATAATTACTTCATTCGGCTTCGAAGAAAATATCATGGATTAATGTATATATCTTAAAGTCAATGGGAGTAAAAAAAAATCTTGTGTTGTATGTGGATGACATTTTGCTTGTAACCAATAATAAAGGGATGTTGCATGAAGTAAAGCAAATTCTTTCAAGCAACTTTGGTATGAAAGATATGGAAGAGGGATCATATGTCATTGGCATAAAGATCCATTGAGATAGATCTCGAGGCATTCTGGGATTGTCCGAAGAAGCCTATATAAACAAAATGCTTGAAATATTTAGAATGAAAGATTGCTCACCAAATGCGACACCAATAGTGAAAGGTGATCAGTTCAGTTTGGATCAATGCCCTAGAAATGACATCGAAAGGGAACAAACGAAGAGCATTCCATATGCTTCAGATGTTGACAGCACAATTTATACTCAAGTCTGTAACAGGCCAGATATTGCATAGGCAGTTGGAGTGGCAGGAAGATATCAAAGCAACCCAGGGATTGATCACTGGAAGACTGCAAAGAAGGTGTTGAGATATCTTCAGGGTACTAAGGATTACATGCTTATGTATAGACAAATCGATAACCTCTGAAGTGGTAGGCTACTCCGATTTTAATTACGATGGCTGCATTGATTCACGAAAATCCACTTCAGGATATGTGTCTATGCTAGCTGATGGTGCCATTTTATGGAGGATTTCAAAGTAGACCTTGATGGCCACTTCTACTTTGGAAGCCGAGTTTGTTTCCTATTTTGAGGCTACCTCGCATGATGTATGGTTGAAAGGTTTCAAATCTAGGTTGCGAACCATTGACTCTATCTGTTGCTCGATAAGAATGTATTGTGATAATTCAGCTGCTATTTTTATGGCTAAGAATAACAAAATTGGAAGTTGAAGTAAACACATCGACAAAAAGTTTCGAGCCATAAAGGAACATGTTCAAAAAAAGAAAGTGATCATTGAACATATTAGCACTGAGCTTATGAATGCTGATCCCTTGACTAAAGGCATGCAAATTAAGAATTTCAGGGGTCATGTAGTAAGAATGAGACTTGGTTCCGTTACTGATACATTCATTTATGTTGCATTGAAATTTCTCATTCAGTTGGATATTTCTCATTTGAATTTAAGTATATACATATTTGATGACTATAACTAAGAAATATCATTATGTCTTGACCTCAAGTAAACGTAGGGTTTACTCATTAAGTTAAAGCTTGAGTGATGAGATATCGAGTATAATGTGATACGTAGAAGATTAATTCTCGCTCTAGAAGACTTTGTTGTTATTACCCATATATGAAGTCTCTCTAGTCAAATGGACCAAGTGGGAGAATGTAAACCGTTTCCAAAATTAATTCAGTCAAATTTTGGAAAAGATTAATGGTCCATTTATTAATGAAAATTTGGTGGTCCATTTTATTAAGGACATTTATTAAGGACTAATTATCTTCCACCGTTTGGTAACTGCTCATTTTCCTCTTACGTTCCTTTCATATTCTCAATCGTCTCTTTGATGGCAAGAACAGTAAAAAGGGAGAACTCAAGCCTAATTTCAGATAAAGTCATTAAACCGACTCTTTCATAAAGAAAATACACCATCTAATTAAAGAGTCTGAAGATTTGGCACTACATCGGAAATTACAGCACAAATTGGATGAGTTTGTAGATCTATTTTCTCTAATTTCATATCTGATTCATTTTTCATATCCTTCACGAATTCAATTGCAATGGTTGGAGGTAAATATATCGATTTTTGTTATAACTTCTGCATTTAATCTTCAATTTTTGCATGTTTGTATTAACAACATGATTGCTTATGTAAAAATGATTTTACACCCTATTCTTGCTATCTACTATATCGTTTGTATGACAATTTAGATTTCCAATAACAGGTAATTTGTACCATTTTATATTGCTTCTTTCTGCAATTTTTACTCCATCTCCACTGACTTGAGCTATTTTTGATATTCGGTGAGCACTTTAACCACCATGGAATGGTTAATTGAGAGAAAAATTGGAAAGAATGTTGACGAGCACGTTATCACCAAGGAGTTTGGTTTACTACTGCTTGATTTGGCTAACGTTTCATTTTTGTTTTCTACTGCATCGTTTGTACATTAGTTTGGATTTGCAATAGTAGATAATTTTTATCCTTTTTTATTACTTCTTTATAGCAATGTTTACTCCATCTCTACTGAGTTTTCATTTGTTAGCTTCTTTCCTGTAGTCAATTTAGTTACATGTATGTTGTTCAACCATGTTACACTTTTTTGCAACAACACTGACTTGAACTAATGCACAATGTCTAATTGTGTACAAACTGCATACAAAATTAAGAAATGATACTACAACAAATAAAAGGACAAATTGGGTTCATAATGATAGATCCAAGCATAAATGGTGAGCATGTACATAATGATAGATCCATGCATCATATTTGATCCTAGAATATTTATTTGTTCTAACGTTGAAATTATTTGACCGTACATGGTTGATTCTTTGCATGCTTCGATTAGTTATGGTTTGTGATTTTCAACATATTATGAGAAGGAATTGGTGAAATTCAAGTGTTTGAGTTAACCTGATTATGTAGATTTCCGTTCTGTTAAGGTATGATTTTTTACTTTTTTTTAAAAGAAAAGTACGCAGGTTTTCTTGCAATTTATATCTAATCATATCATTATAGGAAATGAATGGTTAGACCTTTGTTGCTGGAATCGACGAGAAGTATAAATATAAGGTAGCCGAACTTGAATCAGTTGGTGGAGCTCATTAGATAGGAGACAAGAGTGGACAAATGCTTTCATAATGTATGGGGAGAATGAAGCACAGTTAAAAGCATATCTTCATTTTAAAGGATACGCCAAGAGAAGGGATCGTAGGCGTATAGGTTAGGATCTTAATTTTTTATTTTGGACAATATAGGTATGCAGTGCCTTTTATTTTTATAAGATTTCCATCAATTGCTACTAAAAAATTTTTGTTTTATTTGAAAATGTATTTAATGGCTAGGAAAACAGAATATAGACCTCTGATGCTGATAAGATAGAAGGAATAAAACTAATGTTGCGCTTACTTTTCCTCGACAATATATTAAATTGACATGGTTTGTTATGATCGCTCCATTTTTGCATTTTTTGACAGCTATAATTATTGGGTAGCGTTTTTAATGCATTGATTTGGCTATAACTCTATACTACTATTATCAATATCCCAAACTTTTTTTTTAGATTAATTTAAATTTCAATATTCGTTTACACTCACTAAAATACTTTTTGTATTTAGTTTAAATTGACATGATTTATCGTACCACTCCATTTTTGCATTTGTCTCGACTGTAATTATTATGGCTAGCGTTTGTCAACATATTGAATTGGCTAAAATTCTGCACTACTGTTATTAATAGCTCGAAATTTTGTTTTATCAAATTAATTTTAATATGCATTGATACTCACACTAAAATGCTTTTTGCATTAAATTAACTAGAAAGTAACCTCATCAACATCATGTTGTGCTCTTCCTGTAGCATTGTCTCTGGCATCTTTGATATGTCATTTGGGAAGTAACATTTTTTCTAAAAAGAGACCACTGCACTCATTTACTTATTTACTTAACGGAATATGATGCTTCTTCCTTTTCTTTGTTGCAAGCGGTTAACATTCAAAGCTTACCTAGAACAATTTGATCATGATAGGATATGAGCACGATTGGATTATACACAAGATCATCGAAAACACGTTGTTTGGGCATGAAATTAGGAGGGGATGCAAGCAAATAAATAAATGAAAGAAGTCACGTGTCAGTTAAGAATTATTTACATGCGAAAAAAAAAAAAATATAGGCCGAAGACTGTCATGTGTTGCATCATCATGTTGTAAACATGAGATGTTCGCGATTTATCGTGAATATTAACAAAATGATCAAGTGTTGCTTTTTTTATTAGCTTAGTTGTATTTCAAGGCGTAACAACCATTTTGTAAAAGGGAGCTCATCTTCACGGTTTTGTATATATTTATTTTGGTAGGATTAAAATCTATTTGGGAGGTGGTGAACAAATTTTCTCCCTATAAATTTTGTTTCTTTTTGTATTTTTGCAACTGTGCTCAAAAAATAAAACCAAACTTTGATTTTATGATTTGTATTCGTGTTGCTCAGTTGATCATGCCTTTCAGTTTATGTGGTACACAACTTTTGTTCATAGATAACAAAAAATGTTTTATGTATGAATTTGCAATAACGGTGAAGGATATAGCATTGAGTTCCAAAATTGTTTTTTATTGAGCAACCAGTGGCAGATGTACATGACAATTTTGGATCTTACCTTTTGTCATTATCTGTATTATAATACTAGGAGACTAAAATAAATAAATTAGTATATACTTACATTGATGGCAGCATGAGAACATTATACATGAAATTACAAGAAAGAAACTGTAAATAAATTTAATAAATGAAGTAAAATATGAAAATGAAATACTTAACTGTTAATCATCATTTTGGCACATTTCTTTGTCTTTATGTAATTATTTATATTCAAGTATCAATATATCATAGTTTTGTACCATATATTGTGACATGAATTAATTTTAAATGAAAATTTTATCATATAGATCAGAAGTATCCTAAATGCCATGTAGTTCAACGAATTGAAGCTACCTTTTTCCTGAATGTTGGCCTTTTGGAAGTAATAACCACCAGCCTTCTTCTTGCTTATTGATATAGAGGTTTGTTATGTTTAAAAGCTGTTGTACAGGTGATAATATTGTGACTAAGCCACACACACACACACACACACACACACACACATATATATATATATATATATATATATATATATATATATATATGTATATGGTGAGTTTCATTTTAAATTCTTAGTCCCTTTTATTTTCTATTGACAATGTTACATGCCTTTTTTGGTTAGACTGGCATGAGATTCCTTATACCTTTGTATACGTTATTTTATAAACTGATACATGTTGAAATTTATCCAAGTTATACCTAAAAGTTGTCTATGGAGGAAAGATTAATCATCAGTCTTACTAGAATTAACCCAATTTTTTAAAAGTGATTTGGTACTTTATTATGAAACAAAGTAAATGAGTACAAGTTATTAGCTAAGCACGAGCACAAACAAATGTGCAGTAGCTTAACAAGCTCAAAATTTTTAGAAATAAAGATCAGAAGTTGCCACAAGAAAGATGTATTGAAGCTTGATTGGCTACAAATGGATACATTACCAATAAAAGAATTCGAAGAAATGAAAATTGTAGCAGGTCACCCTAGCATGCAACAAAAGCTCAATGAAGTTTTAAGATGAAGCAGTGCCACAAAAGAGTTAAAAAGGAGCTCAAGGTGACAACTCCATTTCTACCAACTCCGCCTGTTCATCTCTTTTGTTTGGAAGGGTCGATTTTATTTCAGTTTTATGATTTATTGTTGATCTACATTAGCTATTTCAAGTTTATATATTAATACTCAATTTAATTTTTTTATTGACCATGTGATGTGTTGTTGATTGATAAACCAAATCACCTTATATGTAACTTAGTTGTGCACTAATATTTTGATTTCACTTCATTTCATTACTGCGGTTTATATGGATATGACTTCATTTACATCATTTTACTGAATGGCAAACCCCTTCTACCAAATTTCATCTATTATCTTTGTGCAAACAAATACAAGAATAAAGTTGCACTATTTCATCTTTAAATTCGTTTCCATCTTTAATCACGTTTATCTTTTCCACACGTCCATCGGACGTGAATGCGTACTGGTATGTATAATGTGAAACTTTATTTGAACATAACCCGATGACATAAAATTGGATACAACAAATCTCAACCACTAGATCATCCCATGAATTTCACCTTCCCCATAAAAACAAATCAGATGGCCCGTGATTTGTGTGTCTTATTTTATGTCCTAATAGCCGCTATGTGTGTGTCTTACTATATACTAAAACAAAACCCACTGAGGCTACGTGGCAGCACCACATTTATTCATTACCCGCCAAAACCCCGTATATTTTTTTAATTGGCTTCTACACAGTTCTTCGTAATTTTTTATTTTCTTCAGTGTTGTTTCTCCTCATGATTCTTCTATAGTTCTATTTTTTTAATTAGCTTCTACACAGTTCTTCATATTTTTTTTATTTTCTTCAGTTTCACTTCTTCCTCACATTCTTCTTCTGCTTGGTTATTGCAACTCCTCTTCTTTATGAAGTTTACTACCCTGATTAATATTTGAAGAAATCAAAAGCCCTTTCCCCCCTTTTTTTCTTCCTGTTCCTATCTCTCCACAACGTTCTTTGCTCCAAACCCTGAATCTTTACGCTCTACTTCCCACTTCTAAAAATTTGCCCTGCTATTTCGCCTTTCCGACTCGGCTTCTGTAATTTTCCATGACGCACTCACTGAAATCGCTTTCTAAAAAGCATCCATATTTGGTTCTGTTTTCAGATCTAATGCTTTTCATTTCAACTACGGTATGTTTCTTCTATTTTTGTTTTCTATTCTTTAATTTGCAAATTGTTTTTTTTATTGTTTTCCAGGCCACGAAATTGAGGTCATCGATGGGAGTAAATCATCAATATTATCACTCTTCCAGGTTAATTTTCTAATTAACATGAAAGCTTTTAGTTATAGTACAAATTAGGTTAATTTGCAAATTAATAATGATTTATGTCACTTCCAGGTTCATTTTTTTGTTGTGATTCATTCCGAGATGCTAATGAGAAGAACGTCATTAAGATTTATGTGCAAAAAAATTGGATCTGGTGTCGTTTCAAATATCGGATGTAGTATAGTTTACTTTACTTTATTCTATGCCCATTAAAATCACAGAACGGTTGTATTATTTTCCACTATTTAGCTCATTGTTGTTTTGTTGATTTTTTTTGTTTTAGTTTTTTTCTTGCAGTATAGATGAAAAGCTATGTTTTTTTACAAGGGTTCCTCCTGTAGGGAAGATGAAATTTTGATTCTATGTTCAGATGGTAGCTGGTTTATGGATGGTAATGTAATTTAATTACATTTATTTTCCAATTGATTTGTGTGTTGTTTTAGGTGCCTGATATAATTTACTGCATTTTTTGGTTCTTGGTCTGTAGTTTTTCATGTTGTGGATAAAAATGGAAATAAGCTTTATGATGAGGAAGTGAGTGAACGAATTTAACAGGTACACATTTTGATAGTTGCATTTTTTGTTATTTAGTTCTAAGTTCATATTCATCTTAAATAGAAATCTTATTGGAACGTTGTACAAAAATGTAATAGTTGTCTGCAAGAAGAAGAAATTAAAACGATAGTACTTTTTTTGTTTATTCATGAGGATAGCGATCTGTGCAATTTCTTACCATTTGAAAAATAAATCCATCTTCTACTGTATTGTTAACTTTTGCATTCCTTAGTTATACTTTTTATTCCTATATTGTTGATAATTTTCATTAAATAATTCATTCTTTTTTAACTAAACTGCATAACAATGCCTCACTTCTTTTATTCTAACAACGTGTTGAAATATTCGAATCCTCAGTTTTTATATTTTTAGATAATGTCTACACGTAAAACAGTTGGAACCATTTATAGTTTATTACTGAGTTTTGAATTCATAAGGTCACTGAGTTTTATGTTCTAAGATTTACTAATAGTTATAAATTTATGGTTGGAGTAATTTTGTGATAAGAAGAAATGGATGTGAGAAAAGAAATGACATATGTTTTCGACATGTATTTTTAAGTTATCAGATCTTTTGTACATACTAGCGATAACGCTATTTTTGAGCTTTTTAGAATTTCAATAATTATTTTTTTGTATTTTATCGTGTATTTCTGATTAGTTTTACTTATTGACTTTGCAGGTTTATGAGTTGAACTTTTTTGAAAGTTTGCACACAAACTATTATTTAATTAAGCACTAATTACGATCAAGGGACGGGTATAAGAGAATTACGCCACAACGATATCCAGGGCTCCTAAAAAAGAAAAGACCTCATGTTATTTTGTTTTCATACATTTGAATAGAAATTACTATTCCAGTTTTCCCCTATATGATTATTTTCTAACTGCTAAGCTTTGATATGTATCCCTTTGGCAGAGCTTTTCTAGGAGAATCAATTAACTCAATGAATCAGAAGGATTTGGGAGCCCTTGAGAATAAACTAGAAAAAGACATCAATAAAATAAGAGCTAAGGAGGTATATGTTCTCAGAATCTGAAATCAATATCGTTTTATACTTCTTCCATGTTAATTAAGAACATAGTCCCGATCAATTTCGATTGATTGTATCCTTAATAAATTAACAGGAAAAGTATTATTATTTTTGATTCTAGATAACACTTTGGTTGCACAGATACTAGTAATTATTTTTTATTTATTTTTGTTCACAAAACGAATTGTTGCATCGAAATTGAATACATGCAAAAAAGGGCAAGGAAAAATTAATCAATCATGTATATGACACTAATTATGAAATTCAATTCATATATAGAAGACTTGATTTTCATTCTACAATTGATGACATTATTACAGGCCATGAGACTTCGAGGGTGATTATGACATATAGCGGTAGTAGAAAAGCTTTGTTGAAAATTAAGGTAAGGTCACCTGGAAGTGAAAGTTATTACTGATCTACTTTAACACCATTATTTTATATTTTGAGTTTTAGTACCTTTATATTGAATATGTAATGGTTTTATTCCTTTTTGACTTTCTATACACTAGATGTAATGCAATAGAGAATTGTTAACAAGGCTGTGATACTTAATCCTTAAACATCCATGAGTTTTCCACGTTAGTTTAAAAAGTGTTACAGTTCCATATGTTGTTTGGGTAGTGTTCGACGATTTTAGACTTTTTCTTAAAAAGACTGAATTTTATAGGTACATAATCAGATTCTAACTTGAACTGTATTGGTTTTTGATTGTAAGATGTCTAAAATATAATAACACATTTTGTAACTTGCTGAATTTTCTTATTTTTTTATATTGAATAAAATATTCTCAAGTTAATTAGGATGAACTTTAAAGTTTTGGGTTTAACAACTTATCTGAAATAAGAAAATGTTACTTCCCTGCTTAGATGTGTCATAAGATGATAGTTATTTGACTATCATCTAATGAACTTCGTAATTTAATTATTTACTTTTACTTGAATAAAATAAACGACTGAAATTTCTATTGATTTATGTAGCTTTTTTTATATTGTAATTCACACTGTTTGAAATAATGCTTTATTTAATTGCCTCTCTAACAAGTCAAAAAATAATATTAGTTGTGCAGCTTGTTTTCCAGGCATATTCCTTCCTAATTTAATTTTTAATAGGACATTTAGAGTAAGAGGGTATGTTTATTTATGAGAAGCCTAAAAATTTCCATAAATTCAAAGCGTAAATTACTAATTTTAAAAGTTTAAGATTAACAAGTTCTAATATTATTGGTTAGCAACCACAATATTTTTGTTAAAGACAATTTATTGGCTTTTGACATTTTTAAAATGTATAAAATATCTTATAACAAAATAGGTGATGAATAAAAATTATGTAAATATCACATATATTGTACATAAAAAAGTTTGTTTGACAAGTGCGGTATTTATGGCATTTTTATTCTAACACTACACATGTTCTGGTTTCATTTTATATACTAACCTTTGAAAATCCATCGAACAAGAAAATATAAGAATAAAAAAGCTACCTGTATCATATTTGGTAAAGTCAATAGTATTATGTTGTTGATGGAACTAAAGTTTATGTCAATTTTACTTCTAAGACTTTAAAGATAATTAATATTGCAGTGGAAAAATCTTACATGTTGATAAGCTTTAAGATGTCACGTTAAAGTAAGGACCTTTTCACTGTTCTAGCTTCAATTATTTCCAAGTTAAAGAGGTTCCTTTGGTAAAATTCCGCTCATTGTTTCAGAGGTGTTAGCTACTTTTCCCAATAATCCGCTTAGCATGTGCACGTATGGTTCTTAATTATTTCATAGTCTTTTGTTGATTAGCATTTAAACTCAACTATTATTTTTACTCCAGAAATAAATCCGAATTGGATATTATAGTCAAAGCATTGTGCTAAGAAAATAAAACCTTGACTTCTGTTGCTTATATTTTCATATTTGCGTATGTTTACATCCCTAATTGCAATTCCATTTCCATTATCTCTGAATTTACATTAAAAAAAATTACATCGTGAAATACAACTTCTTCTTTGTACTTTGTTTTGTGAATCCGCACCTCCATTTTGTGGAATATGTGTGGACAAGGGTTTTCATGGAATATCAAATGAAAAGGATAAAGCGCAAGCATGATTGCAATAGCAGTGTTTGCAAGCACAGCTTCCATGGCAAGCAACATTCTTTTCCTAATAAGCTTCTCTAACTTATATCTGGAGGCTATTTCTTAATTGCACACATTCTATATCTAAACACTTCATTTTTCCTAATATGTTTCTTCCTTATTTCAGTTTTCCATGGCTATCTACTTATGATACGAACTCATAGCCTCATGAATTGGCCAAAATACCATAGGAAGTTAGATCCAAAATCAAATCATACATCAAAGCATATGGATACTATGTTATATAATTACCACACTGATGAATTGTTGAGACCAAGAGACTATCAGTGGAGCAAGTACCGAAGCAAATGTCTAAAAGGCCAGATGACGATGAACCACCAGTAATAGTTTTTTGTTTATCATTTTTTTTCTTTTTATTCAGTGGATCTTATGTTAAGAAAAATGATGTATCCTTCTTCAGGCATGTTCTCGGTAGTATAACTCAAAAATGACTATTGGCTGCTTTTTCTTAACATCCATTTTCTCCAAGGTAAGTTTCTTAAACTAGTTTCAGTTTTATCTAACAAGTTTTCACAAATTTATACTATCAAAATACTATTTGACATAGACTTGATGAAATGTGTCTGAAACAGTGGATAGTTTGTCTGTTTTTAGGCATAGATACTAATACATAGTAAAATGAATTCTATATTGATTATTGTATGATGTACTAAGAGATTCGAATAATTTGCTTACTAATTTGGTATGTTTAGACATATCTAAAATGGAATGAGGATTTCAGTGCATATATGTGGAAAGTGTTTGATACTGCACCAGTTTTCTTTACAACCTGCATTAATTGTATATGGTAGGATTAAATTGTTACACATAGAAATGTCAAGGAAAAATTATAATGGTAACGTCTTACAACATTTTACTTACGATTCTTTATATCATACTATATAAATGGTTATTACCAGAATTGTTCATGCTTCTTTTTTCCAGCACTTTCCAGTCCATAATCTTAATACTACTACTTCAGCTTAATTAGAAAATCTTTGAAATGACTTTTAATCTTGATCTTGATGCTTGATTTCAAAAAAAAGATGGTATCCCAGTTGATGCACTTTTCATCCACTTTATTATTGATTTTCTTTGTTTTATATCAAGGACTATTATTTTCTTATTATATATTTTTTATCTATGAAGATTAAAGGGAACTTTTGCAACAAATATGCTTATGTTACCATTTTGGGAAGATTGATTAATTTGTCGGAATCTACTTTATTTGGATTTTTAAGTTATCTGGCTCGGTTTATATTTTTTCTATTTTTATGTGTTTGATGTATTAGCTTTTGCATTTCACTGACAAATTGCAGTGGATAATGAGATTATTAAGAACTACAAAGGAGAAGATTAGACAAATTTTTGTGTATAATTAGAGCACAGTTCGATTGTTATCCATGCAGAAACATTTTGCTATAAGTACATGTATATTTTACAAGATGTTAGTTAAAAGCAACAAAAAATGTATGTGCAGCGGACATGAGCATGTAAGAGTTTTTTAAGTAGATTGTCATTTATTGCAATTTTTATGTACTATGCACTGTGATATATTGCTTGACTTGGTGGTTTTTTCAAGTGAATTGTCTTCTTTCTGTTTTGCTATGTAATTTATTTTTACTTATCAACATTAGCCTTTACCCCATGTTATTGTGTATTAGGTTAATAACAACGTGCAATGTGCCGGTTATTTGGCATGGTACTACTGCATGATTGTTAGTTGATTGCAGTCGTGCAACTGCATATTGAATGCACATTGATAAAAATTAGAATTAATACACAACTTAGAAGAAATAGTTTCAACGATGATAATAATAAGAAGAAGAATAATGCATGAGATTAAAATTAATATATGATTGGATGCACATCCACATTGAATGAGATGGTAGTATAGCAAGCAATAACTCACATTTAGCAAAAAATTACACACTTTGAACACGTTAACAAACTTAAGTATGTTAAAAAAAGAAGACAAAGTGCTAGATAGTTAACCTTTTTTTAAATAAAAAAAAATCAACCTAACTCTTTAATAAATATTACACTAAATTAATATTAATATAACAATATATTGTCATAAATGACACAATAACAAACAATTTTAGATTAATCCCATTAAATTAGTTGTTGTAGTAATAGAAAGATGCCTTAAATAATGTGAATGTGCCAGCTATTTGGCGTGGTATTCCTTGTATGTATTCATGTTGCTCAGTTGATCATGGTAGTGCACAACTTTTGTGCGCAGATAACAAAAAATGTTTTATGTACGAATTTGCAATAACGATGAAGGATGTACCATTGAGTTCCAAAATTGTTTTTTAATGAGCAACCAGTGGCATATGTACATGATGATTTTAGATCTTACCTTTTGTCATTATCTATATTATAAAACTAGGAGACTAAAATAAATAAATTAGTATATACTTACATTGATGACAGCAAGAGCACATTATACATGAAATTGTAAGAAACTGTAAATAAATTTAATAAATGAAGTAAAATATGAAAATGAAATACTTAACTGTTGATCATCATTTTGGCATATTTCTTTGTCTTTATGTAATTTTTTATATTCAAGTATCAATATATCATAGTTTTGTACCATATATTGTGACATGAATTAATATTAATTGAAAATTTTATCTTATAGATCAGAAGTATCCTAAATGCCATGTAGTTCAATAGATTGAAGCTGCTTTTTTCCTAAATGTTGACCTTTTGGAAGTAATAACCACCAGCCTTCTTCTTGCTTATTAATATAGAGGTTTGTTATGTTTAAAAGCTGTTGTATAGGCGATAATATTGTGACTAAGCTATATACATATATGGTGTGTTTCATTTTAAATTCTTAGTCCATTTTATTTTCTATTGACAATGTTACATGCTTTTTTGGTTAGATTGGCATGAGATTCCTTATACCTTTGTATACGTTATTTTATAAACTGATACATGTTGAAATTTATCCAAGTTATACCTAAAAGTTGTCTCTGGAGGAAAGATTAATCATCAGACTTACTAGAATTAACCCAATTTTTTAAAAGTGATTTGGTACTTTGTTATGAAACAAAGTAAATGATTACAAGTTATTAGCTAAGCACGAGCACAAAAAAATGTGCAGCAGCTTAACAACCTCAAAATTTTTAGAAACAAAGATCGGAAATTGCCACAAGAAAGACGTATTGAAGCTTGACTGGCTACAAATGGATACATTACCAATACAAGAATTCCAAGAAATGAAAGTTGTAGAAGGGCACCCTAGCATGGAACAAAAGCTCAATGAAGTTTTAAGATGAAGAAGCACCACAAAAGAGTTAAAAAGGAGCTCAAGGTGACAACTCCATTTCTCCCAACTCCGCCTGTTCATCTCTTTTGTTTGGAAGGGTCAATTTTATTTTTGTCTTATGATTTATTATTGATCTACGTTAGCTATTTCAAGTTCATATATTAATACTCAATTTGATTTTTTTATTGACCATGTGATGTGTTGTTGATTGATAAACCAAATCATCTTATATGTAACTTAGTTGTGCACTGATATTTTGATTTCACTTCATTTCATTACTGCGGTTTATGTGGATATGACTTTATCTACATAATTTTATTGAATGGCAAACCCCTTTTACCAAATTTCATCTATTATCTTTGTGCAAACAAATACAAGAATAAAGTAGCACTATTTCATCTTTAAATTCATTTCCACCTTTAATCACATTTATCTTTGCATACGTCCATCGGACGTGCATGCGTACTGGTATGTATAATGTGAAACTTTATTTAATCACATTTATCTTTGTCTTTATCTTTAAATCTCAACCACTTGATCATCCCATGAATTTCACCTTCCCCATAAAAACAAATCAGATGGTCCATGATTTGTGTGTCTTATTTTATGTCTTAATAGCCGCTATATATATATGTATGTATGTAAGTATATATATATATATATATGTGTGTGTGTGTGTGTGTGTGTATGTATATATATATATATATATATATATATATATGGATTATGCTGGGGAGCCCGGAAAAGAAGGTCAGGGAAAATGTGACATTCATGCAATTCACGGGTGTACGTTCAATTTCCACGATTTATTAAATCTGCACCGTGTATTTCGAAAGCCTAACAATTTGGCCAAAAAACTTTTGGGCTCTCTAGCATTTTCGTGTGTATACACACACACACACACACACACACACACACACATATACACTAAACTAAGGAGCTCGTTGATGGCGGCAGGATAATTTTTCTCTCTTGATTTAGCTATGCGTGAGTTTCCTCTACATCTAATTTCATTTTTCCTTCCTAATCATTTTTCTTTCTGATAACCTTCAACGTGATTACTATTGTAATCCATTAATAAGACATATGTTTTCCAATCTTACTTTTACAAACCTAATTTCGGTTCTAGGTTCCGATATGAATCTGATCTAGTTTCTCCTTCATGTTATCTTCAAGCCTAGCTTCTGATCTATCGCTGTGTAACTGTAGTCACTACAGGTACGATGCGAAGCTGTTCGAAATTAGGAGGTCATGACATTGGGGGAGCTAGGAACTGGCATTACCGGCGCAGGTGTTGAATCACTTCTGGTTCCTCATAACCGATTTGCCTGTTTTTTTCCAACATTTTCGAGATTTTGGTATGTATGTGAATCTGATGATTGCATTAGATTTGGATATGCTAGGTTTGGTGATTGCGGAGAAAATTTTAATCTGCGTCCGAAGTGGGAGAGAGAGTATCGTTTTAATATTTATCCATTACAGTTTGATTTTCTTTAGATTTTATTTGATGTTATTTTTTTGAAGTTGCTAGCCTCTTCCAGCATTTCTACCCCTAACCGTTAATGAATCCAACACTGATATATACAATATCCACAATTCAATACTGTGCGATTGATAGATCTACAGATTACACTTTCATATATACGTTTGGCTACAAATAATATGTTCCAGTAATTTGGTTCAATCTTAACCATTCCTGATTATCACAACAGTTGATCAGGTAAATGGGTAGATTCCTATATTTGGAACTGTAGCTGTTGGTAATTGGTATTTATATAGGTGTTGTCTGCGGTGGCGATGGCGAGTGTTTCGGATAACAGTTCATAGTGTTTTGAATGGTTTGGGAAGATGAGTAAAATGGTGGGGGATAATATGCTTGTTACTGTTGACGCAAATCGTGCCCATCCAGATTTTCACTCTATGTTCCAGATATAAATATTAGACATTGGCACTTAGATTCTCGGAATTCAATTTGTTGATTCTGACACTAAGATTGATTTACAGGGTTGTGAATCATCGACCAGATTTAGTGATTGGAGTTGAAATTGTTTGGGATTTAGGTGTTGTTTTGTCTACAATACTGATGGATATACAGATAGAATTATTTTTGGGGGTAATCAGCAGTTTTAAACTTGGAGTGGAATTCTAACTGGTCATCTTATGATTTCTATACAACTGTGTATATCAGATATAGTTCACTATTATCTGCCTATACAAGAGTGCTGGAGTTTTGTTGTTGTTCACCTGTTATCTGTTTCAGTGATGAAATGTCCATAGTTTTTTATTCATACCTGGTTAGTATTATATATTGGTTTTGGGTCTGGATGAAATGGGTATTTGACTGCGAGTAACGACAATCACTGGTCATCCCTTATTTCCATGTAACCATGTATATCCACCTTAATTTGCCTATACATGAGCGGTGCTATTTCATTGGAATTCTCATGTTTCCATGCACCACTTCAGTCAACTTGATGTATAATAATGATTTATCGGTTTAGGATCTAGAGGCAATGGGTAAACTACTTTTTAATGGCAAGTGTTGACGTCAAAAGTTGGTCACTAGTGACGGTTAACCCCCAATTGTGCGTTGAGCACACGAATAACAATCACAGATTACGGTAAAGTAAGTAAAAACAGGGAACATGCAAAAGTTTTATAGTGGTTCGGCAAGGGATGGTGCCTACGTCCACTTTATATATTGATTTGCTTTTGATTACAAGTACAACACGTTTTCTTTGTGAAGAAAATGGAAGAATTGGCTATTTTTGGAGTTAGACATGGAACTAGTATTTGAGAGAGGAAGTTCCCAAGAGAAGTTGAAGTGGAGAAAAAGGAGTAAAAGTCCCTTTTTATTTTGAGCATGGAGGTATTTATAGGTGAAGAGAGGCGCTGGGTGAGCTGCAACGTGGCTTGTCTCTTTTGCGGAGGCCAGACACGTGGAGCTCGATCATTTGAAATAGTTGCGGTGGTGGGACTCAGTCTACTAATGATTAATAGTATCCTCGAAAATTGTGGCTTGCATGGCACTCGAGATGAGGTGTGTCAAAAGTATAGCTTTGGTCGGAAGTGGTTGACCGCCTTTACTGCCTTGAGAATCGGGCTAATGAATGACTTGTCTAGATATTTCAATGTAGATCCAGAGATATCTTGATCGATCTGACCTTTAGGGAAGTGTTTGACTCGGTCAGTCTAGAAGAGCGATTATATTGGGGCATGAAATGCTGTTGTTCGTGGGAAACTGGCTCGGGCCATGTTTTATTCGGGATTTCTGAAGTAGGGATCAACCACTGAGGTCGGTCGTCGAGTCCTTTGACATTAGGCTTCGATCCGTTGAACCGTGACAACTTTTGCTAAAAAGTGGGTCAACGCTTTGCCCCTCAGAATACATCCATCTTGGTAAAGGAGGTGTGTTCTGAATATTGCATCGGAGTCCAATGTGCAGGCAGCTACGGTTGCGTCAAACCATATTAAGGCCAGAAATCCGACGATCCCAATGGTTTTATCATGACCAGAAACCAACGATCGGTGTAGATCGTATTAAGGACAGAAAACCGATAACCATCGAGGATCGTATTAAGGCCGTAAATGCTATGAAAGTAGTTGCCAGCTTTGATCGCAAGATCCAATACCTGCGAAGATTGTGGAGACCATAAGCACCATCGATGGCTCGAGTCGATCGACTAATGTTATGGCTGCATTGAATCTTTCTAGGAAAGACCGGAGGGTTTCACGGGGTTGTTGCTCGATAGAGGCCAAGAACATGACGCTCTTTGGTCGAGAGATTTTCCAGCTGCTAATCAACTCCGTTGTTAGCTGCTGAAACCACATGTCGGCCTTATCTGTGAGAAAGAGGGGGAAGTACTTGGCCATAACGTTGGTCGATGCAGAGAGTACTTCGATGTGGCGCATATACCGCATAAGATGTATGGTCGGGTCGGTCCAGCCGTTGTAGGGTTCTATGGTCAGAAACTTAAAGTCTGGAGGATTGCAGGGGTTTCTGATTTCCTTGGTGAATGGGCTGCGTGGATATCATCTATATCCTTTTGAGAAGAAGTGCCCTGGGTGAAGCGTTTGATAATACTTGCAAGCTGGCTTCCATATTCGAGGAGTCGTTGCCATGAATGCAGCTCTACATTCGCAAGAACTCCGATACTAGGGTCCACCGAAAGCATGCTCGCAAGGGTGGCTGTTGGCTAGGCTCGACCTCCGAGAGTTAAGTGAAGGTGAGGGCGAGGGTCCATCATAGTTGTTGGTTTTGGGCAGACCGGCGCCTCTTGAACCTGATGAGAATTGGTCCGAGCCATGCCCATGATGGAAGGTACCAGTTGATCCCGCAAAGCATGTGATGTTCAGGGATTTTTGGTGCTCCCGCCCGAAACGATGTTAAAAGGGTTTATAGTAGCATTTTCCTCCGCCATGGTGAGAGCTGGTATGGTAGAATGATCTTCCTAGTTCGAAGGGAAGGCTCTACCAGCTCTTCGTTGGAGGGGAAGAGGCATAAGACGAGTCTGTGGTAAGATGTCAGGTTGTAATGAGAATGGCACTGATCCGGGTTGACCCAGCTATTGTTCGGTTGATACAGGGAGTTGTGATGTTCCCTGGAGTGGAGGCAAAATTGTCTAACGACCTAGATCTTGATCCCAGGCCTCTTGTGAATCTGCAGCTGCGCTGGTCGCTGAAGCGATACTCCTGGTTGTGGTCGATCGAGATGTGAAGTTGAGCCAGGAGGAAGCAAAGGTATGGCCTGATCTGCGGCTTGTATTTGTGCATACCGAAGATTAGTTGTTTCCCTGGCTTCTCCCGGTGGAGGAATTGATGTTGAAGCATTAGATCCCTTTTCCATCCGAGCGAGGAGGTTATTCATCAACTGTTGTTGTTGTTCGAGGGGTTTGCCCTGAGATGTCATCTAGCCTATGAACTCGGCCATAATCTTATCCATGTCGTCCCGAGTAAGATATCGGGACACGTCTTCATAAGAGGAGGCTTCCTGACTTGCTTTTGCAACATTTATTTCGGCTGCATCAACGTTTGTGGGACGGGAAGATATTGCATTCTTCGTCCGCTAGTTCGCTATGGATCGGAAATTGTTGAAGATCATGGGGTATGTCGGTGCATTCCCCTACATGGCGTGCCAAAGTGTTGATGTCAAAAGTTGGTCACTAATGACAGTCAACCCCAATTGTGTGTTGAGCACACGAATAACAATCACAAATTACAGTAAAGTAAGTAAAAACAGGAAACACGCAGAATTTTTATAGTGGTTCGACAAAAGATAGTGCCTACGTCCACTCTATATATTTATTTGCTTTTGATTACAAGTACAACATGTTTTTTTTTGGTAAAGAAAATGGAAGAATTGACTATTTTTGGAGCTAGCCGTGGAACTAGTATTTGAGAGAGGAAGTTCCCAAGAGAAGTTGAAGTGGAGAAAAAAGAGTAAAAGTCCTTTTCTATTTTGAGCATAGAGGTATTTAGAGGGAAAGAGAGGCGCTGGGTGAGCTGCAACGTGGCTTGCCTCTTTTGTGGAGCATGGACACGTGGATCTCGATCATTTGAAATAGTTGTAGTAGTGGGACCCGGTCTACTGCTGATTAATAATATCCTCGAAAATTGTTGCTTGTGTGGCACTCGAGATGAGGTGTATCAAAAGTAGAGCTTTGGCCGGAAGTGGTTGACCACCTTTAATGCCTTGAGAATCGTGCTAATGAATGACTTGCATGGATATTTCCACGTAGATCCAGAGATATCTTGATCGATCCGACCTTTAGGGAAGTGTTTGACTTGGTCGGTCTGGAAGAACAATTATATCGGGGAATGAAATGCCGCTATTCATGGGAAACTGGCTCGGGCCAAGTTTTACTTGGGCTTTCTGAAGCAAAGATCGACCGTTGAGGTCGGTCAGCGAGTCCTTTGACATTGGGCTTCGGTCCGTTGAACCGTGATAGCTTTTTTCAAAAAGTCGGTCAACAGCAAGTAACTAAATGATAATGCCCAGTAACTCTTATTTATGGCTTTCATCTCCCCAATCAAACTGCTTTGGTTTTTCTAAGGGGATGTCAGTAGTTGAGTGATGTTTCTACTAGCGATGTAGTGTGATTTTTGGTTGAAACAATAAAGCTCATTCTGCTTTGGTTTAATGTTTTTCATGCTCATCCAGATATTCATGGCTTCTGTCAGCTCTTATAGGAATTGGCATTTGGATTCTACGTGTTATAATGCTTATTCAGGTACTAAGATGGATTCACAGTGTTGTGAATCATCAACCAAATTTAGTGCTTGGATTGAATCTTTTTGGATTTTGGTGCAGTTTTTTTTAAGGGCTTTTTAATCACCGATCGGTTTTATGATTTTTATGGAATCATGTGAACCCGTTTATGTTTTCATATGAAGTCTGAATTTTATCAGTTGAAGAGGATTTCTTGGTGGATGGTTCTGGATGAGATGGGGTGAATCGCAGAAAGTTTTCTTATGGAATGGAAGAGGTGATGGTAATTCCTATTGAAGCATATATCCTATATTGGATTATATTTGTTATAGGAGATGGTTATGTTGCTTATGAGGAGTCATGGGCTCGTGAGGAATCTGGTTGCACGTTAGCGGGATAATGGCCTCATCATGGGCCGATTTATGTTAGTTCAGTTTTGTAGTTACTTGTATTTAGACTTTTTTGCTTTTGTTTGTAATGATTAGTATGTTAACCTTCTCTTGTATAGTTTTTTAATAATTAATAAAGTAAACAAATTTTCATATATATATATATATATATATATATATATATATATATCATTCAAGTGACACCCCCAAACAGTTGGACAATAGTTTATCGTCACTACCCTACTGTGAGCTACACTAATTCAAATTTAACAAAATTTTATAGATGTTCAACCTATATATATATTATCATTTATTCAAAAATTTAGTTCGTTCTTACATTCGTAATATTTTCAAAATCTTAGTTAAATTGTTCATGGTTTGGATATTTATTTGAATCATTAATTTTAGTGTGTTGCCTGTTATCAACGCGATTACTGATATTGGAAAAGAGCGTTCAGGTCTTCACATGCCTGCCGCCTGAGTACTGGCGAAATCCAGATCTGATCTACCCTGGTGATTTCAAGCGCATAAAGGGCAAATCGTTCTCTTTCACATCTGGTCTGGGATACAGAAAGTCTTGCTGGCTCCACAACAAATTTCTGGAGACCATCTCCGTTTTGAGTCGATATATATACTAGCGAAACAGGTATCGACCCTGCGAGTACCAAATGGGTTTAACAACCAGATAGACGGAGCAAATCTCAACGAAAGGTAGTGAATGTCAGGTTGGAAAGACTACCGTTGATCGCCGTGGTTGAAAGGCTTCGTCATGTTGATTTGAAATCACGTGCTTGCAGTTCACGAAGAAACGGGGTTACGTGAGTGAAAATGTGGTTGACAGTTATCGGAAAATAAATTCAAAATGAGGCAGTTTTTGGATTGAAGAACAGATGTGGTTTGGTATACGTGGCGTCAATTGCTATATGCCTGTACGAAAATATTACTTAACAGGCTGGGAAATATATGCAGTGGGATTTTGAATGCAAGAAATGGCTATTATGCTTGGAATACACCGACTTGTCTATTATTTATTGTTAAGAATTTAAATAAAGCTCCACAACTGCAACATCGTGTAATCGTCGATGATAACATTTGCAGGAAGAAGGGCGGGAGGTTGAGTTATGGTGATAGATACGATGTCATCTGATCGTTGTGGTCGATGATGGGATTCTACATGCAATTTCTCATTGTCGGTCCACTATGCATAATCTTATTAATTCCGGGCATAACATCTTGTATATACTTGTTTATAGCGTTTTAGTATTTTGGGCTTGGTTGCCTCCATGGGTGGATATTGGAGTTTGTGATGTGTATATATTTGTGTTTTTTGTTGTATTATATTAATGCAGTGTACTACTTGTTTATTATTAATACATGGGACTAATTTTCATATATGAGGAGCACTCACGGGCACCCTATTGCACCCCCTACAAAATTTTGACATAAATGGTAATACAATTATTTGGTGTCTTTTTAGAACACCTGAAATACCCTTCTCTTCGTTAAGATTTGACCAGCTGTGTTAACATTGTTCTCCGTTTTACCGTCTAAATTAGATAGCCACCACGTAATTAGTTTAGAGATCATGCTCTAATCATGTTCTTTCCCAAAGTTACGTGGTTTCCATTCTTTCTTCCCTTCATTCTCAATTTTTGATGAATTTGCTTTCAGATCTAATTGATGTACCACATAAGGGTAAGTTCTTTTATCTCCCTATTATTTTCGACTACATGAATCAAATACGATTTGCCTTTTTACTTTGCATTACATGATTCTAACTTTTGTTCCACTACGTCTCAAATTTGATTGTTTTGTATCTAATGTTAAGGGATAAATCTTTTGATTCATAATTCTTCTCATTAATCTAATTCGAGACTTGGCGTATTTTCTGCTACTAATTGTTTTCAAAATTTTGTCATTTCTCTTCACAATGTCATTATATAATTGTTTTTATATCAATAAAATTGTAAAATGGTGATTCTAAACCATTAATTTTATTCAGCTAAAAAAGATAAATGTGAAGGAATTTATGTGTGCTTATTATTACTATGGTTTTTCTTCTGTATATAATGTTTGACCTTTATCACAATCACCTCTACATATCATCGTGCTAAACATACTTGATTTGTAATGTTTTTGTGTTCTGACCTTAGCTTCACTGAATGACATAATTTTAGTTCATTGTGTATTAGTCTTCAATTTCATATTGTCAACTGCTTACCAGTAAACTTTGATGGGAACAAAATCATTTACCTAGCAATATGGCAAGCCGTCATATGTAGATAATGTGTTTGGTTATATTTCTTTGTGAGTGTCACCTCTACACTTCTTCATTTAAACGAAAATTCAATTGTTTCTAGAGTAAAATATCGATGGAATAAATTCATTTACCTAAGAAAAAAGTAAGTAGTCATTTGTATTTTCACATAGGAGTGAAGAAACTTTCCAGTTTAAAGATTAAAAGATACCAATCTTAGAAGACCGTCAGCTATGTTATACGCTCATATGTGTACTTAGGGCTGTTATGGTAATCGTAAATTTAACATTACCATACCATTATCAATCGATCGGTAACTATTTTTGATTGAAATCGGTATACCAGCTAAAACGGTATGGTAACGGTAAATTTACCATTTTTAACGGTAAATTATCGGTAACAATTCTTTAATACCAGCGGTAACGGTAATTTTACTAGTTAATTCAAAACATAAGTATACTCATCTGATATGTCTTACTACGTGCATTTCGAACCAAATAAATGATTATATTTAGTTCATTAATCAAGTCAAATAATTTCAGGTACATTTATTTTCTTTCTATTTATGTTTTTTAGAAAATATAACACTAATGTAGTATAATAAAGATCCACTATGTATAAAAAATATGTCAAGATATAAAATTTGATGGATATACGGGAATTTACATTACCAGTGTAACGGTTACCTGTCTTCGGTATACCAGTCGATCGGTAACGGTAAACAATTTTGGCTTACCAGTAAAAACGGTATGGTAACGGTATTTGTCAAACGGTAACGGTAGTCATTACCATAACAGCCCTATGTGTACTGCTTTTTTGGTTAATGCTAATATTATAAGAACATAAAAGAGGTAATTAGAGAGAAGGACAAACTTTGCCGAAAAAATAAGCTGAATGACACCAAGTTTTATTTTTAGTCTGAAGGACAAGCATTGAACCAAAATTAAGCTGAAGGAAACTGATAAATGTAATTAGTGCTACATTCAGTTTTTTACACTATATGAAAATGCTAGTTTTAACTAGCAATATTCAGTTTTACACTGCAGAAAATGCTAATTATATTTAGCATGGTCTTCAGTCTAATTTTTTTCAAAGTTTGTCCTTCAGCCTAAAAATAAAACTTGACGTCCTTCAGACTAATTTTTTTCCAAAGTTTGTCCTTATGCCTATTTTCCACAACATAAAAATTAACCATATTACATTGTAAGTGACATGAATTATATCTGTTGTTTTCAAACATTCATTAGTACTTGAAATTAAAATTCATGGCTTAGGTCATCTAAGGCTTCAGTTGCCTAATAAGTGAATTGTGTTCCTAAATTTGTATTTTAATTGAAATGCAATCTTCGGATATCCGATCAAAGATAAAACTGATCGCTAGAATGCAATAAGAAGAAGAATTTTCACCACCTTTACAAACCAGGTGGCTTTTGGACTGTAATCTTTCATGATATTTATTCTAGCTTGGATTGTCAAATAACATAATCCTTACCTAAAATGCTCTGAGTTAACGGATTACTTGAGGTGGTAGATGTCTTCAAAATATGTTTATAAGGTTGCAACTGCATGATAATTTGATATCCAATTAAATTAGGAATATAAAATTGTTTGTTTCCTTACTTTGATAATGAATTCATGACTTTATTGAATATGTGACGGCAGCAACGGCAATAAAAACACAAGTTACCAGAGGTATTAACAAAATTCAAGTTTATATAGTCCCTTATTTAACACTTTTCTGGCATCATTAATTTTAATACATAACATTGTACGTATTCTAACGAGTTTTTGGCTTAACTTTATCTTACTGCTAGTGGTAAACCATAAATATGTCCCGTTACTTCATCCTAAGCTACCAAATCATCTCTTTATTTCAGTTGGATCCATATTACCCTTTGCTTCGGTTTGAACTATTTCATCAATTCAGGATCAACGTAAAACAATTACAAATTTAGGCATACTCGCTGTAACTTTATCTTTTCCCCTTTAGATAATGCTTAAAAGTTACTGTAAGCCCTTTGAACATACTATTATTAGCATTGGCATGGTTTTGCTATCTTTGATCTTCTTTTTATGAGTTATGTTTTAGGATCATTTTTCAATTTTGTTTATCTTTTCCATTAGGATTACCTTCAACCTTAATCTGAATAAAATTGCAAAAGAATTCAATTTTTTTGTATTTCTATTATAGATCCTTAATTGGTTACGCAACTCATTTTAAACTTGCGAGGCTGTGGATTTGAAGCGCTGGAGATCTTCCCTCTCAACACTACAAGAAAAGCTGTATATAGCGGCAGATTTTTATCAGTGGAAAATTTCATTGTAAATTAGCGATAGATTTTCGTGGACTTTGTAAGAGATGATATTTTGGATTTTATATGTCAACTTATTTCAAATTATTACCGTCGAATCTTCTTTCTGTCACTAAATCATTGGAAATTATAGCACTTTACTGTCATAAATAATTTAATGCTAAATTACGTTGCAGATAGAGGCTGTTTACCACCGTCATAATTTTGAAGCTATTTTTGCAGTAGTTTTTCAAGAGATTTCAAAAGGACTTTTATATTTATTATTTATAAAATGTTTTACATTTGTGTTTTTACTCAGTAATTAATAAGTAAATATAAATTTTAAATAATTAATGTTAATAATATATTAATAATAAATATTACTATTAAAAGCAAGTAATATTCAATAGTTAGTATTGATTATTTAATAATTACTGTAAAATGTAAATAAGAGGTTAATAATTAATAAAATAGAATAATATTTGATGTTTAATTACATTTATTTTGATAATCAATGATTAATAAGTGATCTTTAATACGACAAAAGATATTACTATCAAGAATAAATATATACTTTTAAGAAATTGATTAGTATGTATTAATTAATTAATAATTATTAACTAATAAAAACAAAATTCTTAAAGTTTATAATTAAGAAATTGAATAAATATTAAAGAATTTCGAAATTCAAAAAAATCAAACATTACCATACAAGTAATTAAATAATTAATAATTACTATTAGATAATAAATTATAACTATTTGATAACTAATAATTAAAATTAATAATTGATATATTAATATTTAATAACTGATGGTTTATAATTATTTTTACTAATTAGTAATATGGTATAGTTAATTAATTAGTAATTTATAATGATAATGTATAAATAATAATGTATACATACTATATTATCTAATAATTTATTATATCTGATAATTCATAAATTATGATTAACAATTTAAATTATTTTTATATTATATAATGGTTTCTAATTAATATTTTTAATATTAACAACTAATATTTTATATTTTATAATTATTTTTAATAATTATAAAGTAATATTTTATGTAATTTGTAGTTATTTTTAATAATTAATACAACCTTTTTTGTTTGCTAGCTATGATGGATTTCAAAATACTAATTTTCCCTCTAAGTGAAATTTTGACTCCAATCTTTTTTCCCTTCGTCTGTTTTAGTGACATCGGAAGAGTAAAAATTGCAGGCGGCTCACGTGACATATACATACTTATTTCTTCTCCTTTAAAATCAAAGTTCCCAGATCTAAAATCAATTCTCGTTCCCTACCTCTACCGTTAGAACCCTAGAATCGAAATATTTTTTAATCACTGCCTCCAAAACAATCCTAATTGAAAAATCCGATCATGCTCCTAGTTAACGATTCACTCATTTGGGAAATTTACAAGAATATGGACCACTGAAGAGGTCGGTCACTCTCAATAATTTTTTAATCATTGTCACTCATTAAGATAGGTAAACAGAAACAAAAACATTACAAGACAGATGTAAAATAGCAGCGGAATTTAAAAAAAAAACAAGCTTTATTAATCATAAAGCATCATGGTTTAAAACATCATATGTTTGAAAATACATAAACCCAGTACATCATTAAATTTCTGTCTTATACTTAAAACATCGGAGTACAATAGTAAAATAAGCATAATCCCCAAAAGAAACACAGCCATAGTAGCAAAGATAAGAACTCGAGCAATACATGTAAGTAGCTCCAAGCAAGACGATAGCAGAATCCTGATCAAGCTTGAGTATTCCCACCCTCAGAACCTGGAGGGGAATGAAAGAGAAAGAAGTGGAAACAAAATGGGTCAAACATAAAGTCTGGCAAGTCCAGTTACTTTTAGCATAAAAATAGATAAAAGTATCATGATAGTCATATAAAGTGGATAAGGGAGGTAACAACATATAAGGCAGGTATGACAAGGAAAGACAAGATAAAATAGTATAGCATCAACAGCGCTTCTCTAACACTTTCTTTGCTCTACACCAATACAAGTATCATATGAACAAGACGATCCCCAACAATTACAAGATGGTAGAATTAGGCGTACTTCTAGATGTACCCAATTTACTAGCCCAATCGATCAGCTCCTTACTCCATAGATACCCTGTGCTGGCCCCACAGTAGGATGTATCACTTCCTAAAGTGGAAACCCTTTGTTTTTATGATGCACAACCATATCTACAGGTGTCACGATCACCTTATCCCCCTCTGCTCGGACCATGCACGCACATAACCCCAGTCGGTTTGCGCAACCCACACCATCCTCCACGTTTGGATATCTTACAATCAGCCCAGTAAGCGTGCCCCGACTCCGACCTAGGGCGGAGTACTCGTTTGATATCGTTATATGGGTTACTGACTGAAACGGGTCCCACACACAAGATGATGCAAGGTCTCCATTTTTTCCTGCATCCCCACTAGGATTTCCACAAGTTATGCTAACCTAACGGTGTCTTTAATTACATAACCCCTAATATTTCCATATGTTATGCTTACCTAACAGTGCCTTTAATCACATAATCCCAACCAGTTAAGTTTTGTGGGCTTATATATAAATATTATGCACCCCACACAGATATACTTTAACCCTCCCACTATTTCAACTAAGTTTACTTAACCTCTACTCAAGTTAACAAACGCATACAATCCCTATGGATTCAACTAGGTTAAGTATTACAGACTAACAGGTTATCCCCATTCACATTGACTTCTTTTCACTTGCCAAAATTCCACTTGCTTATTAATTTCATATAAATATAACTTAATCCATTTAAGTTTGTTAATAAGCTCCATTACATGTTATTCTTTAGATTGTAATTAACGGAAGTAATATTACAATCCTTCACCCCTGGATTGTAATTAACGAAAGTAATCTTACAATTCCTTTGTATTATTCATTGTCTGATTCCATAGTTACAATAACATGTTTTACTTAATATGTAATTGAGTATATTTTATCTCAGTTCACCTGTTTTCTGTTCAACGTATCATTACAACTTGACGTTGTTGACTTATTAACTTAGTTTTCTTAACTAAGGTTTACTAATAAGCTTTCTTCCCTTTTATTATAACATATGTTATAATTTCCACTTGTCCCTACGACAAGACTACGCATTATATAACATTCTCATTAAGGTAATTAATTATAATAGGTTACTTATCATTCCCTGTTTACTCCAATTCATTACCATATATCCATTTATGGACGTAATGCACTAGACCTCCCACATTAAGTCTACAACCTGTGGATGCTGGATATGTCAAGCCGGTCCCGCCAGACTTATTCCACAAATCGAGCTTAACCTCGTGTCTTAGCATGTTACGTGTTTTTGCACTTAGACCCCTCACATTAGATTCACTACTTGTGGTCGCTGGTTATGCTGGGCATACTTCCACCACAAGTGTAATCTAACCTCGTGTCTAAGCACGATTACAATTTTAGTTATTGTAATTCTAGGCATTTCCATTATTAATCAATTATACCGATGTCATTATAGGTTTTCATGCCCCTTTCCCAAGTTATTTTCATAATGAACTATCTGCCCAAATTAAGGTCTTTAATCATGAGTTAATTAATGTCCCAAGTTCATATTCATGTATTTCATTCAAGTTATGCCTGAATTCCCCAATTCAAATTATGCCCCAATTCTAACGTTTTCCCCTCATTCCCAATTTTACGCGTTCTCATATTTCAGCGGCATGCCTAGGCTTGAAGGTAGCCTGGCTTTAAAAATAAAAAGGGAAAAGAAGGAGGGAAGAGGACAGAAATGAACATAATAGCAAAATTGACATATGATGGCAGAAGCAGGCATAAACATATAGTGGCATGATGACAAATAGGCATAAAGGAACAGATCTGATGAACATGTGACAATAGAATTGATTCTAACATAATAGGGTTATCATAAACTCGCATGATAATATCTCATTACTGAATTAAATAACCAACTAACAACATATCTGACTTGGCCACAAACATAATAGGAACATGCATGATATGATCTAAACAATGAATTAGATCTACTAATCAATGGTAGATCTGACATGATAAATAGGTATAGGCTCAGATCTAGTTCAAAGTCATGTCAGAATTAACTTAGACACACAGTATGATTTGATTCATATAGGCATAGGCATAGATCCAAGTTATAATCATGTCAAGAATACATTTAAACATTTAGATCTAAAATTAACATAGACTCGCAGTGTTTGGATCTAAAAAAATAGAGAAAGGCTGATGATGTTTGAATCACAACTCTAATTAATTATTGAATAAGAAAAGACATGATTCAATCTGGGCAGAGGCAACATCTAGTCCTCCATTGATTTAGGTGTGGAGAAACAAAAGAAATGGGGTCTTATTTATAGCCTAGAACTAACGAACCAAGTCAACAAAGGAGTCCAGATTCACAAATTCGAACTCTGCCTAGATCTGACGTAGGGGGGTCGACCCCCTCCCTTCCCCATTAGGGGGTTATCCCATGGGTCGACACCCCTCTTGAGGGGTCGACCCAGGGGTCGACACCCCTGGGTGGATTTTTCCCGCTTACTCCAATTTCCGCGATTTCGAATTTTTGAACTGATTTTTGATTTTTTGGACTTATTTTATTCATATATATTCTTCTCTTGCGTATAAAAACTTCAAACCTTAATAACTTCTTCATACAGTGTCCGTTTTACGCAAACTCAGAGTCTATCTTAAGCAGAATTCCAAGAAGAAAACAACGGCGCAATCCGTTTCAATTAATTCTAAATATTAAATTAATTATTCTTTAATTTATCCTCTTTAGTGTTGTTAAAATTACAGGGTGTTACGTTCTCCCCTTCTCAAAGGATTTCGTCCCCGAAATATCCAAGTTAAGAAGAATGTATATCCTACCATCCATCACCCATCTACTCATCCACCAATCACAGGAATCCATTGTCCTTAAAAGATTTCTAATGCTTATATGAATATATGCAAAGGTGTGTGTATATATCCCAATACTAATGTGAAGATTAGCCGCTCTACTGATTCAGTCGACCTCCTTAATGAAATGTATGTTAGTGCCATGAATCCAAGGTGTATGCAAATAATCCTATTATAATATGTAAGTTCTATATGTGTACACAATCATCTGTCCAAATGCAACATCCATATGATGATACACCCATTTTCATCCATTAAAAGAAGAAAAATGCTCACACATCCATATGCAGTATGAGAGTGATTGAGTTGATCTAGTGCCTAATGTATGTGTATAAGCATCAACCACTTGCATCCATCAAACATAACATGCCCCAAACACATGTTTACATCCATGGGATTCCTACCTAAAGGTCGAAGATTCGATTGATAAGATATATTTAGATGATAGAAACAAGCATAAATAAAGCTTTGGAAAAGAAGTTAAGAACATACCCTTGTAAAGGAAAGGGTACGAAGCGCGAATCTTGTTTTCGATCTCCCAAGTTGCATCCTCTTGGTTACGTAGCTTCTTAACCTCTGATCCAAGAATACAGGTAGGAACTCGTCTAATTATTGCCTCTCGTTTCACTTCTAATTCCCCAAGCATACTTAGCTCAAATACTTCTGCGCATCATGCAAACATTTTCGCAAATGAACATCCGCTAACCTCTGTAGTAGCTTTACCTTATAAGCCATTTTGAATTCTTTGCATTATGGGAAATGGTCCTACAAACTTTGGTGCCAGTTTCCCTATAGTTCCAAAACGAACCACATCGTCCTGAGGTGATATCTTGATGAAACCATGTCTCCCACCTCTACTCGATATTGGTTCTTTCTTTATCTGCATATGACTACTGCTTGTTCTGAGCTATCTTCATGCGCCTATGGATAAGATCAATCTTTTTTGAAGTTCCTCTAATCGTCCCAGGTCCAAGTAGAAGCCTATCGCTGCTGCCTCAATTTGAGATCCATTTGTGAGAACCGATACTTATGCGACTTATGGTCCAAGTACAATTCGAACCTCTCTCCACGAAGATACTGCCGCCAAGTCTTAAGCATGAATATTATAGCAGCTAATTCCAAAACATGGGTAGGGTAGTTCTTCTTATGAACTCTCAATTGTCTACTCCCATAACATACTACCCTTCCCTCTTGCATCAGAACCACACCAAGCCCTGTACCACATGCGTCAGTGTATACTGTGAACACCTTGTTCTCATTAGGCAAGGTCAAGACTGGGGTTGTTGTCAGAGCCCTCTTCAATCGCTGAAAAAGCATCCTCACAGTCTATACCCCAAGAAAATGTCAGATTCTTCTTTGTCAGATTGGTGAGTGGGGATGATATCTTTACGAAGTCCTTAATGAATTTCTTATAATATCCCGCTAATCCAAGAAAACTCCCAAAACACCCTACTCATTAAATCAACAAAATAGGCGGGTGCATTCGTCAACCCAAAAAGCATAACGAGCCATTGAAAGAAACCATCTGGAGTCCTAAAAGCAGTCTTGTCTATACTGTCCTCGGCCACCCTCAACCGATGAAACCTCGTGGCCAAGTCTAACTGAGAGAATACTGATGCACCAACGAGCTGGTCAAACAAATCATCTATCCTAGGGAGTGGGTGCCTGTTCTTTTTAGTGAGCTTGTTACACTCTCTATAATCCACACACAAGCAAAGCGAACCATCCGCCTTAGTTGCGAATACCACCGGAGCAACCCATTCGGATATGCTTCGCCTGATAAACTTTTCTTCAAGTAGCTCCCCTACTTGCTTGCTCAGCTCCCTCCTTTCCCTTGGATCCATGTGGCGCACGGGCAATGCAACTGTCTTGGCATTGTCCATCAAGTATATACAAAAATCGATCTCACACCTAGGGGGTAAGCCCCGAACCTCCTCAAAACATCAGGATAATCTCGGACTACTGGTACAGACTGCAGATCATTGATAGACATATCAAGAGACTTTAGGAAACTAAGCATGACAGACCCTTTTGGGTCATAAGAAAGGGTCCTCCCATGGCAAGTCAAAAGTTTGACGACCCTCCTCTCACAATCGAGAATGGCACCGTATGTGGCTAACCAATCCATCCCTAGAATCAAACCATAGCCCATAAAACCAAGCACATATGCACCGCACTCAAACAAGACGCCTAACACAGATATTCTAAACCCCGACAGATCATAGACAAATGAGTCGTACCACCAATGGGGTTTAAGACAACTATGGGATCCAAAACCATACTAGTACTAAGGTGTAGAGACTCTACCACAGATCAGATATAAAAGAATGTGAAGTGCCAGATTCGAAAAGAGTTCTAATAGGTTGATTGGAAAGAGAAATCAAACCTTCAACAAAAACTTCCTTACCTTTATCTGGTACGATGGCCATGAGAGCATACACCTGCCCTTTGGCCCTGTCCTTGCTTCTTCGGGCACTCCCCCGTATAGTGTACTACTTCGCCACAGTTGAAGCAAGTATTCTTTCTTTTTCGGTAATCTTTGACCAAATGACACACGCGTCCGCAATTATGACACTTCCTCTTATCCCTAGCCTTGTCATTCTTTCCGCCCTTTTGTCGTTGTCCTTTATTGGGCCATACTTTCTTGTTTTGTGTTTACTCAACCCTAGCTTCTTTCTTTTTAGAGAAACCATCTACCTCGCGACGGTGGAGGAACAACGACTGCAGCGGGGGGAGGGACGTCTCCTTGGCTCCCGATTGGTGTCGTAGCCTTAAGATACCTACTGAACCAATCCGGTACTTCAACGCCCTCGGGAATATTAGGTTCCCCAGACATGCTGAAAAGAAAGGGAACGAGATTCAGACAAAGGATCGAGATAGATTACATATGGCTTTGGGGAATATGTTTTTCAAAACAGACTTTTCTTTTTGAAAATGCTTTCTTTAAAACCATTTTGAAAATAATTTTTCAAAAATTTTATCCGATCTGGTAACCTTTAGCTCTGATACCAAGTGTAACACTCCACGTCCGTTAACGTCACTCATTAAGATAGATAAACAAAAATAGAAACATTACAAGACAGATATAAACGAGCAGCGGAATTTAAAAAAAAAACTTTGTTCATCATAAAGCATCGTAGTTCAAAACATCATATGTCGGAAAATACATAAACCTAATACATCATTAAAATTTCTGTCTTGTACTTAAAACATCAGAGTACAATAGTAAAAGAAGCATAATCCCCAAAAGAAACATAACCATAGTAGCAAAGATAAGAACTTGAGCGATACGTCTAAGCACCTCCAAGAAAGACGATAGAAGAATCCTGATCAAGCTTGAATATTTCCACCCTGAGAACCTGGGGGGAAACGGAAGAGAAAAAAGTGGAAACAAAATGGGTCAGATATAAAGTCTGGCGAGTCCAATTACTTTTAGCATAAAAATAGATTAATTATCATGACAGGCATATAAAGTGGATAAGAGAGGTAACAACATATAAGGCAGGTAAGATAAGGTAAGACAAGATAACATAGTATAGCACCAATAGCGCTTCTCTAACACTTTCTTTGCTCTGCACCAATACTAGTATCATATGAACAAGATGATCCTCAACAATAACAAGATGGTAGACTTAGGCGTACTTCTAGATGTGCCCAATTTACTACACCAATCGATTGGCTTCCTATTCCGTAGATACCCTATGCTGGCCCCACAGTAGGACGTATCACTTCCTAAAGTGGCAACCCTTTGTTTTTATGATGCACAACCATATCTACCAGTGTCACGGTCATCTTATCCCCCTCTGCCTGGACCATGCATGCACATGACCCCGGTTGCAGCTCCCACACCGTCCTCCATGTTTGGATCTCTTACAATTAGCCCAGTAAGCGTGCCCCGACTCCGACCTAGGGCGGAGTACTCGTTTGATACCGTTATATGGGTTACTGACTGAAACAGGTCCCACACACAAGATGATGCAATCTCTCCCCTTTGCCTTGCATCCCCACTAGGATTTCCACAGGTTATGCTTACATAACGGTGTCTTTAATTAAATAACCCCCAATATTTCCATAGGTTATGCTTACATAACGATGTCTTTAATTACATAACCCTATCCGGTTAAGTTTCGTGGGCTTATATATAAATATTACCCACCCCACACAGATATACTTTAACCCTCCCATTGTTTCAACCAAGTTTACTTAACCCCTACTCAAGTTAACATGTACATACAATCCCTATGGATTCAACTAGGTTAAGTATTACAGACTAACAGGTTATCCCCATTTACATTGACTTCTTTTCACTTGCCAAAATTCCACTTGCTTATTAATTTCATATAAATATAACTTAATCCATTTAAGTTTATTAATAAGCCTCATTATATGTTATTCTTTAGATTGTAATTAACGAAAGTAATCTTACAATCTTTCACCCCTGGATTGTAATTAACGGAAGTAATCTTACAATTCCTTTGTATTATTCATTGTCTTATTGCATAGTTACAATAACATGTTTTACTTAATATGTAATTAAGTATACTTTATCTCAGCTCACCTGTTTTCTATTCAACGTATCATTACAACTTGATGTTGTTTACTTATTAACTTAGTTTTCTTAACTAATGTTTACTAATAAGCATTCTTTCCTTTTATTATAACCTATATTATAATTTCAACTTGTCCCTAGGACAAGATAACACATTATATAACATTCTCATTAAGGTAATTAATTATAATAGGTTACTTATCATTCCCTGCTTACTCCAATTCATTATCATATATCCATTTATGGTCATAATGCACTAGACCTCCCACATTAAGCCTACAACCTGTGGATGCTTATGCCGGGAGGGTCCAGGCAGACTTATTCCACAAATCGAGCTTAACCTCATGTCTTAGCATGTCACGTGTTTTTGCACTTAGACCCCTCACATTAGATTCACCACTTGTGGTCGCTGGTTATGCAGGGCAGACTTCCACCACAAGTGTAATCTAACCTCGTGTTTAAACACGATTACAATTTCAGTTATTGTAATTCTAGGCATTTCCATTACTAATCAATTATACCGATGTCATTATAGGTTTTCATGCCTCTTTCCCAAGTTATGTTCTTAATGAACTATCTGCCCAAATTAAGGTCTTTAATCATGAGTTAATTTATGTCCCAAATTTACATTCATATATTTCATTTAAGTTATTCCTGAATTCCCCAATTCGAATTATGCCCCAATTCTAATGTTTTCCCATCATTTCTAATTTTACACATTCGCATATTTCAGCGGCATGCCTAGGCTCGAAGGTAACTGGCTTTAAAAATAAAAAGGGAAAAGAAGGAGGGAAGAGGACATAAATGAACATAATAGCAAAATTGATATACGATGGCAGAAGCAAGCATAAACATATAGTGGCATGATGACAAATAGGCATAAAGGAACAGATTTGATGAACATGTGAAAATAGAATTGATTCAAACATAATAGGGATATCATAAACTGGCATGAAAAGATCTCAATACTGAATTAAATAACGAATTAACAACAGATCTGACTTGGCTACAAACATAATAGGAACAATGATATGATTTAAACAATGAATTAGATCTACTAATCAATGGTAGATCTGACATGATAAATAGGTATAGGCTCAGATCTTGTTCAAAGGCATGTTAGAATTAACTAAAACACATAGGTTACAACAGATTTAATATGATTCATATAGGCATAGGCATAGAACCAAGTTATAATCATGTCAAGATACATTTTAACATTTAGATCTAAAATTAACATAGACTCATAGTGTTTGGATCTAGAAAAAAATAGAGAAAGGTTGAAGATGTTTGAATCACAACTCTAATTGATTGCTGAAGAAGAAAAGACATGATTCAATTTGGGCCGAGGCAACATCTAGTCATCCATTGATTTAGGTATGGAGAAACAAAAGAAATGGGGTCTTATTTATAGCCTAGAGCCATCGAACCAAGTCAACAAAGGAGTCTAAATGCACAAATTCAAACTCAGCCCAGATCTGATGTAGGGTGGTCGACCCATGGGTCGACACCCCTCTTGAGGGGTCGACCCCCCTAACGGGATTTTCCCCGCTTACTGCAGTTTATGCGATTTCGAATTTTGAATACAAAATTAATTATTATTTAATTTATCCTCTTTAGTGTTGTTAAAATTACGGGGTGTTACAGGAAATTGGTAGATTATGTTTTCAATACTAGCTTGGAAATATTCGCTTAGTGAAATGCAAGAAGTGCAAAGCTGTAGCTGACCTCTACATTGAATGTTCATTCATGATCTTTTCTTATTATTTTGATTTTTCACAATTGCAGATGGTCAAGCTTGAAGGTTTTAGTTGACGTTATATCGTGGAACATTGTTTTTGTATTTGTTGTGCTGCTTGGAATAGGAATTTTTCCCAGTTTAAATTTATTTGGTAACAGGTACGGAGATCATATATTTAGGCATTCAAATTTCAAGCCATTTAAATTATTTCGACCAATATCTATAGTTTGGGAGTTGTTGACTATTCAGGCAAAGGAAGAAATGGAAAATGTGATTAAAAAAACATGGATGGGAAAATAAGATATGCCTTAGAGAACTTAAAGGTCTACAAATTTTTCCCAGTGTCATCCCTTAATGCACCTAATATAAGCTCAGTGAAGGTAAACTGCACTTTCAACATGTTAAATGCTTGTTTGTTATACCAATGAGGTGACACCTTGAATTGTACTAATCTTTTTTATTATGCTGCTTAATTTTGTGGTTAATAATCTTGCTTTATCTTCCTTTATTTCTTTTTTCTTAGCCTCATTAAGTGCTTATTCATTTACCAAGGTGAAAAAGGTAATTTTTAACTATACTGGCCAACAATTTCATGATGTCCTATCTTCACATGGAAGCAGGGATATATGTAAGCAGGAATACTTGAATGGCTTTTTTCATACCTGTTATATTTTTTTCACATAATGAAAATTGTTTCTTTCGATAATGATAGCTCTACTTATCTTTGTGCTTTTGCAGGTTCCAGCAATGATGCAGCCTTTTGCAGGTTTCAGCAACGATGTGGTCTCTACTGGACGCATTACCATAGAAGGAAAGAAGGTAACTTTATACTTGCACTGGCATTCACCATTTCTGTACTAAAGACCATCTTTTTGTTGATGATATTAGTAGCGACAAGACAGGATGAATATTTGGTAGAAGAACAGAAGGTTAGATATCTCAAAAAAGCCGAAAAGAAGAGGAAGAGAATTGGAAGTACGAGTTTGAGAGATGAAGATGAAGTGAAGTAGTCCATGGTTTATAATTTTACACAAGATTAATCACAACAGTGTAATTTTATGGATAATGTTAGCACCAACTAAATATTTTTGTTGTTCATAATTCGGCTTGGTGTATGAATTGATGAAAGATTATGGATGTTGTAGTTTTTTTGTATGTGATTATGAATACTTTTTTAAGTTCTAAATTAATGTTGTTGGCTAATTTATCTTTGTTTTTTTAATATGTTATTTGTTTCAGTGTTCATAGTTGAATGATGTTTGTTGCATTTATATATGTATGTACTGATATACACACACACACATACATACATACATATATATATATATAGGCAGATCAGAAGGGGAATAACGGAATTATCAACAAAAAAGTGAGGTTAAGTTTACTTCAGTTTAATAGCAGACTTAGAGTTAACTATCATAAAACATACCAATATATGCAGCGGAATAATAATAAGTACGTTTGTTGCGCTCCATCTTCATCTTCAAAATAGTGTCTTCGAAAGCTGAAAACTCAGGTTGACCCGAGCACAAATGAAAAGACAAAAACACCCAGATCAAAACTAAAATATTCTCATATCGGTTAAATCAAATTCATGTGACAATATGAGTGTCATAGTGTCAAATATGTTTACGGTATTTCACATCTCATATCAGTTTTCGTGAGTGCAATAACTTAAGAGATGTCATGGGAATCTCCATCTCCTAAGGATCCGTTAAACTAGATACTATATAATACAATACGCTATTATAATAGTGTATATGGTTAAATATAAAATAGTAAAATAGCGTAAGCGGGATTACATTTTTACCCTTCCACTGTTTATAAATGTTATATTCTATATAGTACTATAAACCCACCATAAACTGGTGGCATCAGGGAGCATTCCATAGGTACAACGTCAAATCAAATTCGTATGGGGTCGATCAGGATAATATGACAAGGCACACGAGGAATGCCCAGAGTAGGAATATACTAGTTGCATGCCCGGATTGGTGGTAACGGATAGCTGCGACTACTTCCCACCTTGGGACAACACTCCCAAATCAAGGATGCACATCTTTCAAATCAAATCAACCAAAGGACTATACTAATAAGGAAGAAGTGTTACCGATGGGGGCAACTAACCCTTCTTGGCCCGGTATAGTCCTGTTTTAGCCATTTTAATTATGACCCAAAGGTCAAGGACATCCATCATCGTTATCTTACTTCATTCCAGTAGCGTTCTCCAAACCAACCGATTTCATTCTGGATTCTTCACTACATACACAGTTGTTAAAGTGGTTTTCGATATTGGCAAAGAGTATAACAATATCTGATCCCGGCCTCTTTAACAACCCAACATTTACATTTTTCACATCGATTGGTATTTACATTTCAAAATGGTTCATATTTCATATCAAAATATCAGATTTTGCTTTGAAATAATCTCAACAATCATGGTAGAGGAGTATTCTTCATACTAAATCCTTCATTTCAGAATCTTGAAACAATTTCAATTCTAAAATAATTTATATAAAAATTAGATGAAAGGTGTGTTAGATAGTTTAGATATATATTTAAATAATTTAAAAAAAATAGTTAAATAATAAAAGTTTATATAACAGTTTGAATATAAAAATATGTTTTAAAAAAATTAGTTAATATATATAGGGAGAAAATATTAAAGAAATTAATGGAATAAATAGTTTAGTAAAATTGTTTTAAAAAAATTAATATATATATGTTAAAAATAAAATAAAATAGTTTATAAAGTAAATAATTATTTATTAAAGAGGTTTAAAATAGCTACAATATATATAAGTTAAAAATAGGATTATTTATATAAAAAAATTGGTTATTTACCAAAATCGTTTATATAATGAATTAAAATACTATAATAGGAATTTTGAATTGTTTCTTCCAAATTCCAGTTATATCTAAAATCATATTCCCATTTCAAATCAACCCATTCAACTTCAATATTTTAATTTCGATTCAAGTCCTTTTTAAATCAATTCAATTCAGACAATCTAATTCAAATATTTGAAGTTTCAACTTAGAATTCTCATTTGGAATTATATCAGTTTATAACAAATCTAGAGTTCACAAATCAAATATTACTTTAAATCGGGTTAATTTAAAGTAAATTTTAAAGATGGACAATTGTTTAGATTTTTTTTAAAACAATTCAATTTCACTAGGTTCAATTCATGTTAAATTACAAATCTTTTCCTTCGAGTTACAACATTAAATAATTTCATTTAAAACGTTAAATTCTAAAATTTTAAAGTTTAATTTCGAAGGAAATCAATTTATGAAATCTCATTTATATTGCTTTTAAAACAATATTTCGAAATTCAAAGTTTAAACAAAATTTATCTAACCAATTGGTGTCCGTATAAAATTATCTATCCTACGGCCAAGTGATACTTAAAATTTAATTTTAGTACTTTAGGAAAGGATATATATCACTTCAATCCAACTCAAGGTCATAGGTAGTTATCATTTCAACCTGCGTTTTTAATTCATTTTAATGATTAATCCTGGGTTTATTTGATGCCCGTAACATCTAGGGTAAATGGTTGGGATTAATCAACATAAACAAATAATTCAACATCAACATATTAAACATGCAATTAAAAGCCATCCACCAAATCAGTACATCCAAACAATTTAACATCACATCAATTTACTAATTATCGAGCATCCAGTTAAACTAGCAATTAATCGTCAAATTTAACTAACAATTAAATTAAATTACACTATTAAAGAAAATCAACATAAACATGTAATTTAAATTGTCAAACATCAATCAATAAAATCATATCACAACATGAATCTAATTTAACTAACAATTAAATATTTTAGCTAGGTATGAGTGGGTTTAACCACTCACATTTGATTTCAAACATTTTTGAAATCTAAATGGAGACCCAAAATTAGACAGTCTCCAAATTCAACTAAACCTACTCTGTGTTGTCCGAATTTTCAATACGATTCTAAGTAACAAACCGCATGTCAATCTGAGTTTGTATGAAAAAGTTATACGCATTACAAGTTATATGAATTTGAATATAAATTAAAACTACATAAATAAACATACCCTCTCACCTTAATGTCACAATGTCACGTCATCATTCCTTCTTCCTCATGTTCTCTACAGCAAATACCAAATCATCCATGTCTTAAAACACATCTCCTTCTCTCCCCCACATCTCCTAATTCCCTCAACGAAAACCCAAACAGATGGATCCGACGAACTTCTCTTCGCGATCACTTCCTTTCCATCACAGTCTCATCGAACTCGGCCTCACCAAGGAAAATGCGTTTTGCACTACAGGTTGCATTTGAGGGATGTGATTGAGAAGCTGCTGCGTGAAGGAAAGTTGGATGAGTACAAGGTTGCCCCGAGGGACCGGGGGCAAGGAGAGCAGGCTCCAAAACAGATCCTACCTGCTCCCAAGCCTACAGCGCAGCAGAAAGGTAAAGGGATTGTCATCAACTCCATAGTAGGCGGACCTCACCCGGCAATCCGAAGTTTCAGATCAATGGATCAATATGTGAATGCTGCCAAGCATCTAGACGTGAATGAAGGTGATGATTTGGAAGATGTCACTCCAATAAAACAACAGAAGACCATGTTTGACGACGTGGTATTTCGAAGCCGAGCTCAGTAGCGTGAGCTTGTGCGCGGAATCCTCTCAAATTATGAACCATTAATTTATTTGTCTTTTTGTGATAAGTGGAATTCAGGAGGAGATATAATAGTTTAGATTGTTTGGGTTTGATTTTGTGTCCAAATTGACTTTCCATATATATATATATACACATATATATAATACGCCTGTAAATTGAAGTGATAAACATATGCTCTAGGGATAGCTATGATCCTTCAAAATGATGGTTGGCCAACCGATAAACTTCATGAACTAGATTTCACATAGCTTGTCTTGATCTAAAGCATACTTTGTTTCAGAAGCATGCCTTTAGAGGGGTGGCCAAGTGTTATCTTACACTTAAATCAGATGACTTCTATGTGAATCTAGATGATGTTGAAGTATGCGATACTATCGTAGAGAATATTTTGGATCTGGAGAATATTTTGGATCTGGAGGATATTTTGGATCTGGAGAATATTTTTGATCTGGAGGATATTTTGGATCTGGAGAATATTTCGGATCTAGAGGAAATTTTGGGAATTTCCATATACTTCTCTATGCCTATATAAGCTACATCAAATCCAAAAGGAGATATGAAAAAAATCAAGAGATTAGATCAAGATTTATTCTAATTAGGGTTTTGGCAATCCTAATCTTCTTCAATTCTTTTCTCCACAAAAAAACAATTTTTTCTAGTAAATTTGATCATTGTAATCAATCTCTTGTACTCTTCTATTGATATTAATAAAGGTTTCTCTCTCAAAGTGGACGTACACTGACAAGAGGTCGGTGGAACCACTATAAATCCCTGTGTGATTTAGTTTCTCGTTATTGCTTTATTATTTCCATTGTTTGGTGATTGTGATTGGCTTGGATAAGATTGAGATTGTTCGATTGGTTGTTTTTGCACTATTACCACGATCTCGTTTTCCGCGGCGTTGGGGATTTTTGATTTAAGCAGTCTTGAATCAAAATTCCTCCACTACATTTGGTATCAGAGCATTGGTGTTGGTAGATAGTTGTAGAAATGCCGGAATCAGGTTCAAATAATTCGTCAACAGTTGGTCCAAGTGGTGTAGCTCCTTATGTACGTGGGTCGTATGCAGCTGCTGGTTCACAATTGGTTATCGACAAGTGGAATGGCGATAATGATTTCGAAAAGTGGCAGTGGAAGATGAAAGAGGTTCTTCGGCGGAATCAGGTACATCGCGTAGTGTTTGATACACATTTATTGCCAGAGGACATCTCAGATGTGGAGAGAGAAGAAATGGAAGAGTGGGCATTCACTACACTTCAACTTGCCATGGGAGAGAATGTTATTTCTGAAATTAGTGGTGAGACGACTGCTAAAGGTATTTGGAACAAGTTGGAGGAGTTGTATATGAAGAAATCACTCACAAATCGACTGATCTTGTTGCGGACTTTCTTTACCTACAAGATGAAGGAAGGAACTTCGCTAAAGGCGCACTTAAATGTGTTTGATGATTTGTTAATGAAGATGAAGGCGGTAGATTTGAAGATTGAGGAGGAGCAGAAGGCGATGATATTGCTATGTTCGTTGCCTGAGCGCTATACTAGGTTCTCAAACAGTTTGATCTATGGCCGGGATACATTGACTCTAAATGATGTCAAGACGGGTCTTCTTAGTGAGGAATTGCGAGATCAGATGAAGGAGCTGAGTGATGGTAGTAGTGGTGCTAATAATGGTCAAGGTTTATTTGCGGAGAAAGAAAAGTCAGAGAAGAAGGGAAACCGGGGGCGTTCTAAGTCTAAGAAGCCCGGTGGAAGAGGAAAGTCAAAGGAAAGAAATGGCAAGTGCTTTATATGTAAGAAACCTGGTCACTGGAAGAATGATTGTCCAGAGAAGGGGAAGAAGGAAGTAGCATCTTCATCAGTTGCGGTGGAGAGAGATGTTGGTGAGGGAGACGTAGATGTTTTGACGGCAGTAGCATCAGATGTTTCGGGCAGCGATTGGGTGCTTGATTCGGGGGCTTCATATCACATGACGTCTAATAGGAATTGTTTTTCTTCTTATGTTGAACGGGAAGGAAAATCAATTGTTATGGAAAATGGTGCAGTTTGCAAGTCGAAGGGCATTGGATCCGTGCAAATTTGAATGTTTGACGGAGTGGTTCGTACTCTCACTAATGTGCGCTATGTTCCGGGACTACGGAAGTCACTTATCTCTTTGGGACAGTTGGATTCTTTAGGTTGCAAGATCACGATTGAGAGTGATAGCTTGAGGGTTTCGAAGGGTGTGCTTGTGGTTATGAGGGGTGCTAGAACTCATGGTATTTATTTGCTTCAAGGAGTGACCGTGCAAGGCGAAACTTGTGTCAGTGTTGATAGTTCTCGTGGCTTAGATGCTACACGGCTATGGCATTTGAGATTGGGTCATGTCTCGGAGAAGCGTTTAGATGTTCTTCGTCAAAGGGAGATGATTGATTGTGAGAGTTTCAGCAAGTTGGAGTTTTGCGAGGAATGTGTCATGGAGAAGCAAACTAGAGTATCATTTCGGTGAAGGAAAACATGATTCAAGAGGGATTCTTGAGTATGTGCACACGGATGTTTGGAGACCAGTGCCTGTAGCTTCTTTGGGATGAGCAAGATATTATATTTCCTTCATTGATGATTTTTCTCGGAAGGTTTGGGTGTATGTAATGAAGGCCAAGTCGGAGGCATTTGCAAGATTCAAAGAATGGAAGGCTCTTGTTGAGAATGAGAGTGGAAAATCTTTGAATGTTCTTAGGTCCGATAATGGCGGCGAGTACGTTTGCGGAGAGTTTCTGAATTTTTGCAAGCATCATGGTATTCGGAGGCATTTTACTACACCGGCAGATCCGCAATCTAATGGAGTGGCAGAGAGAATGAACCGAACTCTACTAGAGAAAGCTCGATGCTTGAGATTGACATCGGGTTTGTCTAAGGGATTTTAGGCCGAAGCTTTGTCAACCGCGATGCATATTATTAATCGAATTCCGTGCTCGGCTATTGATAACAAAATTCTGGAGGAAGTGTGGAAAGGGAAGAGCATTGACTTGAGTTATCTTCGTGTATTTGGCAGTCCTGTTTATGTGCATGATCCGGGGAATGATAAGTTCTCGCCTAGAGCTTTCAAAGGGATTTTTCTCGGATATATGGATGGCGTCAAAGGCTATCGGATTTGGAATCCGGAAACGAAGAAGGCTATGGTTTCTCGTCATGTTACTTTTGATGAGTCGGCTATGTTCAAGGAGAACGAAGGCTCATCGGATGTTCCGGATTTGGTTCATGGTGAATCAAAGGAGAAGGAAGTTATTCCCACTTTCAGACCTAGAGAGAGTAGAGTTGTTGGAGGTGCTTGCGAGGTGAATGCAGTTGATGTTACATCACATAGTCCACAGGATTCCTCTAGTAGTGTTGGTGATGTGCACGAGCCTAGAGAAGATTCAGTTCAAGGTGGAGCTGAAGGAAGACCGGGTGATGGTATTGCTACTCGGGTTGGTCGGCGTGCTATAAGGCCACCCGAAAGATATGGTGATTGGAACTATCTTAGCTTTTGTGAGAATTTGGACTATGTTCTTCATGTAGTCCAAAATGAGCCGATGGACCTTGATGACGTCATGGGTTCGAGTGATAGCTCGAAGTGGATTTGCGCCATGGAGGAAGAGATGCAATCATAGATGAAGAACCAAACTTGGGAGTTGGTTCCACTTCCTCAAGGAAACCGTGCTATTGGGTGCAAATGGATATATAAGGTGAAGGACGATGGAAGATACAAAGCTAGGCTAGTGGCTAAGGGGTTTGCACAAAGGAAAGGAAAGGAGTATGATGAGATCTCCGCACCGGTTGTGAGGCATACTTCTACCCGGATACTACTTGCATTAGTTGCTATTTACGACTTGGAGTTGGAGCAACTAGATGTGAAAACCGCCTTCTTGCATGGAGACTTGGATGAAGACATCTACATGGAGCAACCGGAAGGGTTTGTTGTAGAAGGTAAGTCAGAACTAGTTTGCAAGTTGAAGAAATCACTATATGGTTTGAAGCAATCACCTAGGCAATGGTACAAGAGATTTGATCATTTCATGCTTGAAAGTGGCTTCCATCGAAGCATCAAGGATGCCTGCGTTTACTTCAAGAGGTTAGGAAATTATTGTTGGGTGTATTTACTCTTGTATGTGAACGATATGCTCATTGCTTCTAAGGACAATGCAGAAATCAACAAGTTGAAAGAGAAATTAAAGGCGGAGTTCGAGATGAAAGACCTTGGAGAAGCAAAGAAGATCTTGGGCATGGAGATTGTAAGGGACCGAAAGCGTTTTGAGTTGAGATTGACTCAAAAGGAGTACATTAAGAAGGTGCTTTGCCGGTTTAGCATGGAGAATGCAAAGGCGTTAATTACATATTTACCTTTGCATATGAAGCTTTCAGATAAGGGATCACCTATCGGAGAGAAAGACAAGGCTTATATGGCAAAGGTGCCATATGCAAGTGCGGTTGGTAGCTTAATGTATGCCATGGTGTGTACAAGGCCCGATATTGCAAATGCCATCGGGGTGGTTAGTCGGTATATGGCTAATCCGGGGAAATCGCATTGGGAAGCCGTGAAGGCTATATTGAGATACTTGAAAGGCACAGCATCTCATGGTCTTGTTTTTGGTGGTAGTGATGGATTGAGTTGCAAGTTAGTTGGTTATTGTGACTCGGACTACGCCGGTGATAGGGATCGGAGGAAATCAACTTCCGGATATGTCTTCACACTTGGTGGTACGACCATTAATTGGAGATCGAGATTGCAGACCGTAGTTGCTTTATCCACTACGGAGGCGGAGTTGATAGTCGTTGTGGAAGCGGCAAAGGAGGCACTCTATTTGAAGCGACTATTGTGTGACTTGGGTTCGATGTTTGATGTGATAGCCAAAGTGCTATACGTTTGGCAGAGAATTTGGCGTTTAGCTCACGAACGAAGCATATTGAAGTGAGAGAGTCATTTCTAGTAGCCATGGACGAAGACAAGCAAGTATGCCTTCGGAAAGTGCACACAAAGGATAACGCGGCAGACATGTTCACTAAGACATTGCCGGTTGGGAAGTTCGAGCATTGCTCGAACTTAATTCGCTTGGAGAGATGCTAGGTGCCACGAGGTGGCACAGTTGAGAGAGAAACTTGGGTGTAGAAGAGTATCGGTGAGAGGTTGTTGTTCTATCTTCATGGTAAGTACTCGTTTTCACTCCCGAGTACATTGTCTTTTGGTGGGACTGGTTTAGGAGTTGGATGTTTCAACACTTTATTGACGGGTGGGGGCTATGCCTGAACTCGTTAGTGAAGTGCAATGGGCGGTGGCTATGCCGGAGTTCATTGGAGAAACATTCAAGCTTTCTTGATTGAAGATAGAAGGAAATGCTTGGGTGCATTGAAAGTTGTGATGTAGATGGATATAGTATCGAGGTGGAGTGTTGAAGTATGCGATACTATTGTAGAGAATATTTTGGATCTGGAGAATATTTTGGATCTGGAGGATATTTTGGATCTGGAGAATATTTTGGATCTGGAGGATATTTTGGATCTGGAGAATATTTCGGATCTAGAGGAAATTTTGGGAATTTCCATATACTTCTCTATGCCTATATAAGCTACATCAAATCCAAAAGGAGATATGAAAAAAATCAAGAGATTAGATCAAGATTTATTCTAATTAGGGTTTTGGCAATCCTAATCTTCTTCAATTCTTTTCTCCACAAAAAAACAATTTTTTCTAGTAAATTTGATCATTGTAATCAATCTCTTGTACTCTTCTATTGATATTAATAAAGGTTTCTCTCTCAAAGTGGACGTACACTGACAAGACGTCGGTGGAACCACTATAAATCCCTGTGTGATTTAGTTTCTCGTTATTGCTCTATTATTTCCATTGTTTGGTGATTGTGATTGGCTTGGATAAGATTGAGATTGTTCGATTGGTTGTTTTTGCACTATTACCACGATCTCGTTTTCCGCGGCGTTGGGGATTTTTGATTTAAGCGGTCTTGAATCAAAATTCCTCCACTACAGATGACAAGTTGGGATCACGGGAATAAAAAGACATAAAATCTTGATGGCATTCTTGGAGCAATGTAGGAGTGAATTCTTAAAAGTACGAAGTCCAAACAGGAAAATAAGTGTGATGGGTGCCGATCTCTTTTTGATATATATAGATGTGATTTGGCCCCTATGTCTAGTAAATCATAAGAGTTTGCCATCTAATTAAGGAGCAAAGTATCGTACTAATGGCACCAAATTTGTTTCCAGTATGGGGTCTACTTCTCATAAAATATAATAGATGAACTCCAACGTTGTGCAAAAGAGGAGAAGTCCCGTAAAACAGAAATCAAATGAGTACTGAGGTAATTCCTCACATTTGACCCTGCATTTTATTATCTGGCGATTTCGTTGGGTGGTTCTACTGAGAATAAAAAACCAAGTCTCTTGAGCATTGCCGCTTATTTCTCTTTGGTTTCAACTCTTTGTCCGTTCATTTTTTCGATCCTGGTGATTGTCTCTTGTAGCTTTAATTTGTTATTTTAAATCAATCTAGCATTAGATTTATTTCACTCAAGTTTTATGCGTAGATCCATGGTTAAATAATGATCGGCACCGCGATTTGCATTATTTTATTTGAATGTTTTAAACTTGCTGGTTAACAACTGGGTTGTTCGAGGAACACTGGAATTTATTATTTCATATTGAATGCTAGTTTTAGATTTCTTCTTTATTACTATGCTCTCTATTGGTTGGCAATTTCATATTGAATGCTAATTTTAGATTTCTTCTTTATTACTATTACTATGCTCTCTGTTGGTTGGCAATGACTTTTTTGTTTGGTCTTGTCAAAAGATCTATAGTAGTAGTAGAAAATCTATAATTTCAGTGAACTCCAGAATCTCAAATGTGTGTTGTTATCGAAATAATGTCAACAACCTCCATATTTTTTCATAAATCATGAATAAAAGTCAAATTTGTGAAAGATTGACGATCATAAAACATGAAGAAAAAGAATTTAGAACTCAAAAGGTTAACCAACATATGGTCATAATGGAGTTGCCCACGCGTGTACTATTTTAAAAATAAAAATACTATTTTTTTGACATATATCTGTAAGTGATGTGTATATTTGTGTTTTATTGCATTATATCAATGCATGTACTATTTGTTTATTATTAATAAAGGGACCAATTTTCATATATATATATATATATGTATGTATGTATGTATGTGTTTATGTATGTGTATACATATATGTGTATATATATATATGTATGTATGTACGTATGTACGAGTACTTTGGCACGTGCGATGTACCTATGCAAGAGGAACTGAGTTATAAGACGTTATTTATATAAAAAAACATAGTAAGAGTTTTGATGTTTTATTAAATGTTCCCTTTTAAGTGTGCATACTTGCAAAAATCAAATGTTTACCAAATATGAATAAGACTAAGTAATCTTAGGAAATAATTAATGAGGTAAAAAAAGTAATAAACCATCACATAAATATACAGAAACGTAATATTAAAATTAGCATTTTCAGTTGTTTGAAAATTGAAAATCTTGCATTGTCCCTACTGTCTTCTTCAAAGATGCGGCTAGCCTTTATTTTAGTGCAGTCTATCACTTCATACAAATAAAAGCATTAAAGAGTTAATTAAATATTATAACTATTCTGGTGTATTCAAGAAAGTGTGTGTATTGATTTACAAGTACAATTGTTGTTTTCACTTGATTACACAATGCATTCTGTGTATATCTTAACTTGGTTTGGATACATGTATTTCAATCTCTGTTAATTTTCAGGTGTGCTGAACATTGCATTATTATGTGTATGTCGGTATCTTAGTCTGATTATTTAATTGTTTAGTCATATAAAGTTGGCACGTGCGTGCACGTGTGCAGAATGAATTGATATTATAAAATACCTTCTAAGATTTATTTAATTTGACAATTAACTTGTATGTAATGTTGTATTTTATATGTGTATATGTACACATATCAACCGTTTTCTTGTTTAATTTGTGGAGAAAAACATTTTCTTTTATTCTTTTCTTGACATAAAACTTACATCTTAACAAAAACATACCTTCAAGAAGAGTTGCACTTGGGATGACACATTTATTATGTTATAGAATCATAAGTGACATGTTGAGAAAGGAGGGGAGATGCCAGTTAATCAATATAACTTGGTTTATAAGCAAAACACATAAACTTAAACTGTTTATGGAATATATCACTGGTATTAACATACAAAATATTCATGCTAGAATTTAGTGTTTCATACAACATACTTTATAACATACAAAACATTCCTCAAAAGAGAAATCTCACATGGAAAAGAAAACGAATAGAACAAAAGTAAAAATTGAACTGTTAATCAAAGTTGTACAGATGAAATATTGTAAAACTGAAAGCAAACTTTTTATTGAACAAAATTGTTTTTTCATGTATTTACAAGATGCGAAGCCCAGAATATATATACAATGTTAACTGGGCCATGGGCTAAGATGTTATTGGATACAAGGTAACAGTTTGGATAAATAAAACGTGCGGCTGATGATGATTGTGATGAGCGGTTGAAAGGATGCCATGTAGGCAATCCGTGTGAGATAAGATTAACTCTTCATATGGCCATTGGGTGTGTTTTCTCTTATTCATAATACACCCCTCTGGAAACTAGGGTTTCCCAAACCCTGGTTTTCACACTAATCATGGCGGCGCTTGCAAATTGCTTTCAAACTGCTTCACTCTGGCTTTATTGTCTTATGATTTGAGTATGGGCGAGTTTTCATCGTTGTTATGCTTGCCCAGTCTTCTGTTATTGTCGGAGTTTGGTTCGACTTCATCTCTGAGTTCACAAACGTTGAATTCTGAGTGGAATCTGGTAAAGTTCTTCACACTCATTGTTTTTGTTAGTACGTCGGCCTTCTGGTAAGTACCAGGTATGTGATTAACTTCGATTTCTCCTCTTTGAACCATTTCCCTGACAAAGTGTAGATCTATCTCAATATGTTTCGTCCTAGCGTGTTGTATTGGGTTCTCTGTCATGGATACAGCGCTTTTGTTGTCACACCATAGTACTGGCTTTGCTGTATTTGTGATTTGAAGTTTTTTTAGCATAGATTGAACCCACTTTATTTCTGCCGCCGCGTTGGCTATGCTTCTGTATTTTGATTCTGTACTCGACCTTGAAATTGTAGTTTGCTTCTTAGAGCTCCATGAGATTAGGTTTTGGCCAACATAAACACAATATCCACTAGTGGATCTTCTATCATCTGGATCTGAGGCCCAGTCAGCGTCTGCATATCCCACTATGTTCAGATGTTGACTGTTTCCTAGTATAAGACCGTAGTTGATAGTTCCCTTGAGGTATCTTAAAATCCTCTTAACTTCCTTCCAGTGTATGTCCAATGGTTTATGCAAAAACTGAGATACTTTATTATCACTGTAGGCAATGTCAGGCCTGGTTATAGTAGCATACTGTAATGCCCCTACAACCATTCTATATTCTGTGATGTTGAAAATAGCTTCTCCTTTAAACTTAGAATACTGCTGATTAGCATTCAACATCTTTGTTTTATTGAGTAATTCAGTGATGTATTTTCTTTGGCATAAAAATATCTTATTGTTAGATTTGGTTACTTCTATGCCTAAGAAATACTTGATGTTACCCAGATTTTTAATAGAAAATTGCTTATCCAAATATAGTGTTAATTCATCTATGTCTTTATTGTTGTCCCCAGTCATTATCAAGTCATCTACATATATCAAATACGTTGTAGATGACTGATTAACTTTTGTGAACAAAGAATTGTCTGATTTGGTGGACTGAAATCCTAATTTACTTAAGGTGTTTTTCAGTCTATCAAACCATACACGAGGGGATTGTTTCAGACCATATATGGCCTTGTTTAATTTACAGACATAGTTTGAATTGACACTATATCCTGGTGGCTGACTCATGTAAAATTTCTTCCTTGAGCATACCATTTAAGAAAGCATTATTGACATCTAAGTGTCTAATATGCCAGTTCTTACTTATAGAAATAGTCAAAACAAGTCTTATAGTTGTTGGTTTTACTACTGGAGAAAAAGTTTGGTTAAAATCAAACCCATACTCTTGTGTAAAACCTTTAGCTACAAGTCTGGCTTTGTACTTGTTTATGGACCCATCTGGATTCCTTTTTAATTTGTATGTCCACGCCTACTATGTTTTTATTAGTAGGTGGGCATACAATGTCCCAAGTATTATTTTTAATTAGAGCATTATACTCTTCATCCATTGCTGCTTTCCAGTGCTGGTTTTTGATTGCCTGATCAAAAGATTTAGGTTCATCAGCACTTGATGTAACAGCAAATACTTTGGGTTTAAAGATACCACTTTTTGATCTGGTAATCATTGGATGGCCAGTAAAAGCTAGTTGTTTGGTCGGTGGTGAGTCATTGTTGCTTTCAGATCTTTCTGAAGTTGATTGTTGATTGTTGGACTCATCATCTCCTTGATATTGATTTTGTGCAGGTGAATGAGAGGTCACACTGGGTGGTTCAAATCTTTCATTGTCATCATTGATTGGTGAGCTTTGAGCATCAGATTGTTGATAAATTTCTATTTGCTGCCAAATTTCATTAATATGGGGCACAACAGGTATAGAGATTTTTGAATTTCTAACCTTACATGTAGTGCTTATATCTTTTGTACTATATGGAAACACTTTTTCAACAAACACAACATGCCTACTTACATATATTCTTCCAATATTATCAATGCACTTATACCCCTTTTGGTTAGTGGCATATCCTATAAAAGTGCACTATTTTGATCTGAAGTTCAATTTATTTGTGTTATAGGGCCTTAAATATGGGAAACATAGACATCCAAACATTTTAAATTATTTGTAATCAGGTTTGACATTGTACAATTTTTCTTGTGGGGACATGTCCTTTAATACAGAGGTTGGTCGCTTGTTAATTAGATAAACAGCTGTATTAAAGGCTTCTGGCCAGAATTTTAGTGGCATACTTGCTTGTGCAAGCAATGTCAACCCAGATTCAACTAAGTGTCTGTGTTTTATTTCCACCAGTCCATTCTGTTGTGAAGTATATGGACAAGTAGTTCTGTGAATAATGCCCTTTTGCTGAAAGAATTTATGTTAGTTTTAAACTTGCTACCACCATCAGTTTGAATGATTTTAACCTTATGATCATGCTGCTTTTCAGCCATGGTAATGTAATTTATGATAGCATTATGAGTTTCTGACTTGGTTTTTAAAAAATATATCCATGTAAATCTAGTATAGGCATCGACAAGTGACACGTAATAGTTATAACCATAATCAGAACAAACTGGTGATGGACCCCATAGATCTATGGCAATTAATTGTAAAGGTTCAGTATATATGGTACTAGAATCAGTGAATGGTAATTTGTGATTTTTCCCCATTTGACAAAATTCACAAATGTAAGGTAAGGATACATGATCAAACTTGATATGATTGTCATTCAGTATTGTCTGAACAGTTTTAACACTAGGATGCCCAAGCTTGCAATGCCAAAAGTCAAATACATTCATACTATTATCAGTTTTAACGTTCAGATTACATGTGGCATTGCATTTTCCTTGGTTAACAGCATTCTTGCACTTAACAGAATTAAACTTGTATAGACCATTTGCCAGTTCACCCTGTAAAATGATTTTTCTAGTTAGAATATCCCTGACAAGGCAATATTTAGGGAAAAATTTAAAATAAACGTTGTTATCCTTAGCACATTGGGATACAGTGATTAAATTCTTGGTGATTCTTGGCACTCTAAGAAGGTTGCATAAGTGCAATTGTTTACTACCATTTATGTAAGTGTCTCCAATGTGAGTGATTTGAATGTGTTTACCATTAGCAATAGAAATAGATTTATTACCTCGATATTCCTTGCATCCAACATTCAAATTGTCCAGACTGCTTGTGAAATGATTGGTTGCTCCTGAATCAGGGTACCAGCTATCATCTTGCAAGTGCTCTGCTCTGGTAGTATCATTCCCTTTGTTTTGACTGCTTGATTCTTGATCTATTTGTGCAACATTTGCATAAGGATTGTTGCTGTTTTTTTTTAATCTGATTGTTGTTGGAATATCTAACGTAACATTTCAGGGCAGTATGACCAACTTTCTCGCAGATCTGACACTTGGGTCTGTTATTGTTGTTCCATCTGCCTCTGCCTCTTCCTCTGTTTGCACCACCACCTCTCTGGTAAGATGATTCAGTTCTCTTACCTGTTTTTTGATGTTTGTTCTTGCTTCCTGTGGCAAGATTTGCATTAAGATCGATTTCTTGAATCCTTTTGTCGCTTATTCTTGATTCATGAGATAATAAGATGGCGTGGACTTCATCAATAGGAGGAACAACTCTTTGTGTAGTGATAACTACAACAACTGCCTTATATTCCTCATTTAATCCGTTTAATAAGTAAAGAACATGATCTCCATTAGACACTCTATTGCCTATAGCACCAAGTAAATCACACAGCTTCTTAACCTTAGCTATGTACTCTCTCATGTTCAGGTTTTCCATTTTTATATTTTGAAGTTGTCTTTTATAATGTAAAACCTTTGTCGATGACTGGTTATTGAATTCTTTCTCTATAGTGGTCCATATATCACTGGCAGATGAACATCCAATAACTGTTGGTAATAGGTCTTCACTTATTGAAGATAAGAGCCAAGAACTTATTAATCGATCTTGTCGATGATACTGAACATATGCTTCATTAGCTACAGTTCTGTTGTCTTGATCAGTAATGAATTTGGCAGGAACAGGAGTGGTACCAAGTATAAATCCTTCTAGACCGTAGCCTTGAATGGCAGTTTCGACTTGTAGCTTCCATAGCAAGTAGTTTTCTTCTTGTAGTTGAACGGTAATTAGTTGACTTTGAGGACTTATACCTGTTTTAACTAATTGATGTACAGGTCCAGATGGTGGATTCGGTGGATTTGGTGGGTTTCCTGGATTTGATCCAGCGTCTGTTCCTATGCCTGATGTAGAAGTAAGCGTGTCCACCATGATGAAAAGATAACAAGAAGTTCAAGAAATTCTGAATCAAATATCGTTTCTGATCGAAAGTAAGAAATAGTTGATACTCAGAGAGGAGCAACCGAGGGTTTGATGATGAGACAGGTAAGAACAATTACAGAAATCTGATGAGAACTCTCTGCGAGGCTTCAACTGAGTTTTGGTGAGTTTCTTTTACTTTCTTGAATTGAATTCCTAGTGATTGAGCAGAATTTCAATAGGTATAGTATGTTTTATCAAGATGTAGCCAAATTCTCAGTAATTTCAGGCATGCACCGATGATCGTACTATTCTTTATTCCCTCAAATGATGAAAACTTAACTGATGAGAGAATTTATACCCAAATGATGAAAACTCTCTGATAGGTATATTATCACTGAAAAACTTACAAGAATTTGATGCCGTTAGGCTCTGGAATGGCTTCGATACCAAATCAAAGTTGTACAGATAAAATATTGTAAAACTGAAAGCAAACTTTTTATTGAACAGAATTGTTTTTCATGTATTTACAAGATGCGAAGCCCAGAATATATATACAATGTTAACTGGGCCATGGGCTAAGATGTTATTGGATACAAGGTATAAATAAAACGTGTGGCTGATGATGATTGTGATGAGCGGTTGAAAGGGTGCCATGTAGGAAATCCGTGTGAGATAAGATTAACTCCTCATATGGCCATCGGGTGTGTTTTCTCTTATTCATAATACTCACTACAACAAAAACACCATATTACAACTTTAATTATACAACGGTGCGTAAAGCACAGTTGTAATAAATGCTTTTTTACAACTATGCAAAACGCACTGTTGTAATAAATATTTTTTACAACTGTGTGATAATCACTGTTGTAATAAACATATATATTACAACTTTTCATTTACTAGTTGTAATAGAGATGCCTAGTGCAAACTTCATGTTTATAATATCTATATTTAATAACTATTTATATTGATATTTAATAATAATAATTAATAATAAACTTGGGAATCAATAATATTTGTCAATTATTATTAAATAATTAATAGTTAATAAGTAGTAATTTTTTTTAATAGTTAATGTATGTTAACTAGCTACTTTATTAATTAATAGTAACATAAGCTTTTAATAAGTATTACTCTCGATTATAATTAACTAAGTAGAAAATAAGTAAAAGTTAATTAATTAATAACTATTATTAATAAGTAATATTTGATTTGGTAGTAACTATTTCAGCAGTTTTAATAAATATAATTTTGGCAAACTTGTTTGTTCAGCATTTAACAACGTAACCGCGCTATAGTTTGTGGCGCTTTTGATAGATTCTTTTTATTTGCATGTAAACTTAATGTTGTAAGTAGTCCCTGGCATTGCTTTTGATCTGCTGGCTTTTGACAATTTTTATTACAAAGTAATATGTAATATTTGGCAATTAAATTATACAATAATTCATAAAAATATTAACAATACATATAACATTTATAATAATTAATAAATAAGATTTTAATAAACAATAAAAATTAAATACAAATATATAATAATTAATAATTAAGACTAAATAATAATTGTTAACTTGAAATGTGGCACAATTCAAAGCATAATGTTGAAAACTTAGTGATTTCACACCCCTACACTTAACAATTTCCATGTTTCAATTATTCTTCCCACTGGTTGAAACGTTGTGCATTTTTACATCGGTTCACAACATTTCAATCGTATTCCATCGTATGCCTTTTCCATCCGTTAACATTTCCTTTTCCATTGTTTCATAGTATTCCTTTTCCATCGTATTCCACCGAAACCCTAATTCCCCTTTCGATAATCAGGTCGCTGCTGCTCAATCGCCGTTGCTCGATCGCCGCTCTTGCCTGCAGTCTCAATCGCTGCCGCTCAATCGCCGCTGCTCAATCGTCGCTCTTGCCTGCTCAATCATGATTGTAATTTTCTTCTTTCTTCTCAGAATATTTTGCTTCAAGCCACTTTGTATTCAGGTTTACGTTGCTTTGTTTTGAAGAAAATAAAGGATACATGCTCGTTTTTTTCTTTTCAATTTCCCCTGAATTGAAACCATGCTAGCTACCCTACCCTGTTGATAAAACTTAAACACATTTGATTCATCTCGTGCCCTGCTGTTACACTATTAAAATCTGAAGTGGAGATGTGTATTTGGGAACACATATACTTTGTATACACCCAGTTTATTTAGTGTTCGTTTAATGAATAGCTTTCGGCCATTTATCCTTAACTCGGTTGTGTTACAAAACTGGAAACCCTGTTCTTGCACCTTGAGTATGTGAGTTTTGAACATGTTGTACCTTATCTGAAACCGTATGTTAGTAGATATACAAACCAAAAATGTTTGCATAGATGTGCCCCCACTTATAGTTTTAGAAGTAAACCTGAAAGGAAGTTTCCCTTGCTAGTGATAAATAATTGCTAAGTGATAAATAAATTACATTTCAATTACCAGCTTGAGCGAAATATACTCTGATTAAATCCATAGTTGCCTATGTTATACTTGTAATATTTTTCTTAAGCCATGAGTCTTTCTTTAAATTCTTGAAATAATAAATGGGTTCTTTTGTCGTCTAAAATTGCTTACTGTTTTCCTGGCAATATTTTTCCTTTCCGTGAGTTGCCCCCTTTGAAATAAATAATTGGTTGAATTCCTGGGAATAAAATGCAAGATGCCATGCGAGATGAAATTTTCCATGCTCATGTCATTGCCGAGTCTACTTATGCACATTAAAATTTTCCAGTCTTCTTGCATTCCAGTTACTGATGTGTCATTCCATTCTCTATTATGAACATGCCCGATTCATGCAAATAAATACATGTTGCCATGTGTGATGGTCATTTATTTGTGTTTATTGTGATGATATATATATTATTATGCAAGTAAGTTGTTTTAGAGGGTGGGTTGAAGTATGATAGGTGGTGCATACACACTTGCCTGCTCAATCGTGATTGTAATTTTCTTCTTTCTTCTCAGAATATTTTGCTTCATTATTTCTGAAACCGGATCTTCATTCTGACCAGTATCTTGCTTCATTATTTTTGAAATCGGATCTTCGTTTTCAGAATATTTTGCTTCATTATACCTAAATCGATATTTCATCACACTTTTTATTTGTTTGATACTGGCTGCAGTTCCTGCTCATATATAAAAAGCTAAAATTGATAAACAAAATAAATAATAAATATATTAGATAGGCAGTGTGTTGGTTTGTATGCTGATCTGGCGGAGCAGTTTTGGTTTAGTTCCCTTGGAGCTGGTCATCTAGGTGGTGATAGGGTGATCAATGGGTTGGTTGCCATGGAGTTATCTCTAGTATGTGATGTACGTTGCATACACTTTCCAGTAGGTCAATGGGTTGGTTGACATGGAGTTATCTCTAGTATGTGATGAACTGTTGAACCATATATGATCATTTGAGATATAAAATTCTAACAAATATATAAGTTAATATTTGTTACATAAGAGGGGTAATCTACCAAGGTGGGTGCGTATAACCAAGTTGTACAATAATGTTGAGCATAATTCTTTATAGTAGGTCCGAAAACTAGAGGCGTTGTTTTACCAAGATGGACAAAGCATGGGTCACTCTACCAAGGTTTCATCATTTTGGCTATTACTTCCATAGTTATAAGTTGTGTGATGCTAAGGGCACATCATTTTCCTCTTACTAATACCACGGATAAAAATAATAAGTACAATAAATTTTATGTACTTCCTAATACCATTATAAACAAATATAAGTATTTATGAATGAGTTTGGTGTTAGGAAGCATGTAGTATAAAATTTTGGTATTAGCAAGAAGAAAACGAGGTGCCCTAGCATCACACTATAAGTATTTAAGAATGAGTATTAATACATTTTTTGTTTTGTAGAATGACAAGCGAATATAGGCAAGCTGTGGAAAATTTTGTATATGGGCATGTTGCGAGTGAAGGGAATCCCAAAAAAATTAGATGCCCATGTCGTGATTGTAGGAATCTAATTTGGCAAACATCAAGGGAAGTTGTGTCACACTTGATTTGTTTTGGAATGGACCCAACCTATGATATATGGATTTTTCATGGAGAAAAACGGCCATCACAAAATAAAAGTGAGACAGATACTTATAGAATGTATGTTGATGCGCAAATCTATGATGAGGAGGTAGAAGCCAATGTTGAAGAAAGACATGGGGAAGGTATTGAGGAAATGATGGAGAATGCCGAAATTCCTTTGTATCCCGGTTGTGCAAGCCACACAAAGTTGTCTGCTATAGTACTTCTTTTCAAGCACAAAGCGCGAAATGGTATATCGGACACGGCTTTTACAGAGCTTCTTAAACTTCTAAAGGATATGTTGCCTAAAGAAAACATGCTTCTTGATTCTACATATGCAACAAAAAAGTTGCTTAAGTCATTTGGTTTAGGCTATAAGCAGATACATGCATGTGTAAATGATTGTTGTTTATTTAGAAAAGAGCTTGCAAATAGTGATTTCTGTCCTAAGTGTGGTAAGTCTCGCTAGAAAAAAAACAAGACTACTAAAGATGAGAAGTAAACCAAAATACCTATGAAGGTTTTGAGATACTTCCCACTGATACCAAGACTGAAAAGAATGTTTGCATCCCCAGAAACATCAGAACAACTAAGATGGCATAGCAGTCATAAGAGTGAAGATGGTAAATTGCGTCATCCAGTGGATTCTACTCAGTGGGCTACGATTGATAGAATGTATCATTCTTTTGCTTCCGATCCATGAAATTTAAGGCTTGGCATTGCATCTGATGGCTTTAATCCTTTTGGTGATTGGAATTGTGCATATAGTTGTTGGCCAGTGTTTCTTGTTGCTTACAACTTTCCTCCGTGCCTTTGTATGCACAAAGATAATATGATGCTATCTTTGTTAATTCCTGGGCCACGACAACCGGGAAATGACATTGATGTATACTTGCAACCACTTATTGAAGATTTGAAAAAATTATGGGATAAAGGGGTGAATGCGTACGACGCTTATAGTCGTAGTGAATTTAGATTACATGCTATTCTTATGTGGACAATCAATGATTTTCCAACTTACGGAAATTTAGCTAGTTGCCCTGTAAAAGGTAAGAGAGCATGTCCAGTTTGTAGTGTCAATACCTGCTCAATATGGCTACCATTTAGTAAAAAGTGTGCATACATGGGTCATAGACAATTCCTTGAACCTAACCATGAGTATCGTCAACGGAAAAACTTATTTGATGGAACTATAGAGAATAGAGAAAGGCCTCAAATACAAACTGGTGTTCAAATCTTTGATGATGTTCAAGATATTATTAATGATTGGGGGAAAAAATTAAAAAAGGAAGAGAAAGGTGAAAGGAAAAGGAAAACTATGATGAAAAAAGGATGTACAATGTGGAAGAAGAGGTCCATTTTCTTTGACTTGCCTTAGTGGAAGGTGAAATTTAACTAGAAACACATTGCTATTCATTTTCTATTCATGTTTGCTACTTAGTACTTAATTATTTGTGTTTTGTCAATTTTTAGGCACTTCCTTTGCGGCATAATCTAGATGTGATGCATATTGAGAAAAATATTGGTGAAAGTATTATTGGTACATCGCTTGATATCAAAGGAAAATCAAAAGATGGCCTCAATTCACGCCAAGATCTAGAAGCAATGGGCATTAGAAAAAAATTGCATCCTATAGACATTGGAAATAAAGTATTGCTCCCACTGCACCGTGCACCTTATCCGATCAAGAAAAAGAGATCTTTTATAGTAGAATGAAGAACTTGAAAGTGCCTGATGGATATAGCTCAAATATTGGAAAATGTTTTGCAAAAGAAGACAAGATATCAAACCTTAAGTCTCATGATTATCATGTTTTGATGCAACAACTATTGTCCGTTGCATTAAGAGGACTTCTACCTACAGGGATAAGGAATGAACTACTACGACTATGTTGATTTTATGATGACATATGCCAAAGAGTGCTTGATAGGGATAAACTAGAATTAATGGAGTATCAAGTTGCATTAACACTATGTGATCTAGAGAGGTTCTTTCCCCTTCCTTTTTCGATATCATGATTCACTTAACAATACATTTAGGGAGAGAAGCAAGGATTTATGGGTCGGTCCAATATCGATGGATGTATCCATTTGAGAGGTAATATTTATTATAAATAATTGACGGTTAAAAGTATCTATAGTTATGAAAGTAACTTGTTTATTCATTTTGGTTATAGATATATGAAAATATTAAAAGGGTGTGTTAAAAATCAAGCACGGCCTGAAGGGTGCATTGTTGAGCGCTATGTTGCCGAAGAATGCATGAAATATTGCTCTGGATATATTAAAGATGCATTACAAATTGGAGAGGAAAAACCGAAATGAAGTGGAACAAAATGATTTTATACTTGAGGGGCGTCCTATTTCCATAGGAAAACTTACTACAGTCGATGAGGAGGTGATTAATGCTGCTCATCGATACGTTTTGTTTAATACGGAAGAAGTAGAGCCGTATATAGAGTAAGTATAAGTCCAACTTAACTATGACATACAAAATAAATTAGATCCTTAATTACATTTATGTATGCAGAATGCACAAAGAGGAGCTAAAATGTTTGCATCCTCATCTTGCACAAGACGATTTGGAACTGTCAAAATTACAATCGAAGACTTTTAGTTTTTGGTTCGGAAAAAAGGTTGATAGCTATATCTTAAAAAACTATTAATGATGAAAGTAATAGATCAACATAAATCTTTATTTAATATATTTTATTTGTCCAGGTTAGAGATGATAGACGTATATCCAATGTCAGCAACATAATAAAATGGCTTTCATACGGACCTCGTTCGCAAATAATTTCTTATTTTGGCTATATTGTTTATGGTCGACGTTTTCATACGAAAGACTTTGAGAAGGCGACACAAAATAGTGGTGTTTCCATTGAGTCAAGTACTGTTTGTGTAGATGGGTCTATTGAAAAAATAATATATTATGGGGTCTTGCGTGAGATTTTCTTGTTGGATTATCATCAATTTCAAGTTGCCTTATTTAAATGTGATTGGGCAAATATGTATCGTGGAGTCAAAGTTGAAGATGGATTTACATTGGTCAATTTGCATCAATTTCAAAATAAGTTTGAAAGCGACCCGTTTATTTTAGCAACACAAGCGGTTCAAGTTTTCTTCTCTTGTTCTTCAAATTGGTATGTTGTGTTGAGAGCACCCTCTAGAGGGTTTCATGAATTGGATGAGTCACAACTTGATGATAGAGACGTAGATAATGGGGATGAAAGTTACGTAAGGGAGGGTTGTAACGGTATTTTGGTATGTTATAAGCATATTTTATTGATTTTTTATTTTATGCATGTTCATATATACCATAAAATGTGTTGTTCATATATACCATAAAATGTGTTGTTAGAATGTAAAAAAAAGAAAAAAAATCTGATATAAGTTTGACATCTTAGCGTGTATCAAAATAATTTTATTTTCTATTGTATGTTCTTTGCATGTGTATTTTATTTTGTACGTGGTTGTTACAAAGTAGTGCTATATTTAGTGTGATGTTCTAATCCTTTGTAAATCGTTTTGTTTTTTTATAGGTCGACGAGGAAGATTGATCTTGTATTATCGACGAGGAAGATGGTGCTACACGAAGGAGAGGTATTCAAGTTACATATTGCATTTTTTACCACATGTTTTTTTTTTTACTTTAGCCTTATTTTGTTTCTTTTAGTACGTTGTGTTGAGGACATTTGCTTCATCATGATTTAACTCCACATATCTGCAACATTGTAAAAAGATTTTTACTTATATATGGGAGACTTATTTATTAAGATTAATTAGGAGAATAAAAATGAGAATTCATCTTTATTTCATTCTCTCTAGTTTCCCCCCTCCAATAGAAGTCGAAAAAACTCCAAAGAGAACTATCTTCTTCATTCTCTATTCGTTTTTTTATGAAATTAAAACCCACTCCCAAAATATTTAAAACCCTGGACGATGTCTTCTGTAAGTCTCTAATCCTTCAATCTACGGTTCTCAAGTATGAAAGATTGATGTTTTATCGTTGGATCGCAGACGACAATAACCGACTGCGCCATGATCACGTTGAATTACGCTTTCAAGGCAATGACCTCATCCACGGCATAACCCATATACCATGAATTTTTCTTTGTTCATATCATGGACTTTCCAACAATAAACATATTTAAGATTTTTATTTTTTAGCAACGGTTACAACGACTTAGAACTCTTTTATCGCTACTTGTCAGTTTTTATCGCTATTGAAAACTGACTTAAATTTTTTATTTTTTAGAGCTCAAAAATTGCAAACAAAAGAGCAAAAAAGCAAAGTTTAGCTGCACTTGCAGCTGTTCGTGCTGCTAATGAAAGACCGATTGGGATTAGAATCAACGAACACCCAGATGGACCACTTCCGTTGCTTCGTGATTTAAATATTGCTATAAGAAGATCTCCTCGAAAACATGTTGAATACCCAATACGCACTACTCGTAAACCTAGAAGCAACCTTGGCCACACTACAAAAGGGATGCAGCCCCCTCCTCCTTCCAGTAGCATCCCCGTCGACACTACAAACCAGATTCAGCCCCCTCCTTCCAGTAACAGCCCCTTCGACCATACAAACCTAGTACAGCCCCCTGCCCGTCAACTACACTTCCAGGAAACTTCAGCCAACGATGATTCCAGTCCAAACGAAATTCAACCTGATTCTAGTGAAGGTCAAAGATTGACGCAAGTCAGAAGAAAGAGAGGCAGAACGATGATGAAATCATTAGCTATGATACCGGATGAGAAGCCGGAAGTTGAATTTAATGAACGCAGACAAGCAATAGGTGCTAATTCCAAACATTTGTCGTCATATATTGGTACTCTAGCAACGGAGATGGTGCCTTTTACCATTAGCAAATGGAGGAACGTCGGTGACGATTTGAGGGATGATCTGTGGACTTGTATAGAGGTACGTACTGATATTTGACTTGTATACCATATGTTGGCGATAACATGAGCAAGTGAATAATAAATTCTGGCTTTCAGTTGTATTTAATTTTACTGATTCTATGTTATTTATGTTAGAGTACTTATATGTCTCAATATTAAAAGCAACATATTATATACCTCTTGTAGTTCTCTTTATAATGACATATGCATTATGCACATTGCATTTTGCAATACTGTTACATATTAAATGTCTCAATATTCAAAGCAACATATTATATACCTGCTGTGGTACAACATTGCATTTTGCAATACTGTTAGAGACTAATTTGCGTTTTTTTTTTGTGCAGTCAAGATTCAAGGTAGATATGGTGTATAAGGATTACTTGTTAATGATAATAGGACAGCGATGGAAGGAGTCGAAATCAAGGTTAGTTGCAGCTATCAAAAAAACGTCTCAAAATCCCGACTCTACCGATACTTTAGCAGGCCTAAAACCGTTAAATATAAAGAGCGATGACGAGTGGAATGTTTTTGTAACTGAAAAATTATCAGAAAAGTTTGAGGTGGTTATTTTTGTCTTACTGATTTTAACTGTTAAATATATTACATTTTCCTATATCATATTTATTAAATTGATCTTATAGGCAACAAGCCAAAGATTCAAAAGTATTAGAGAAAAGAATAAAGTTCCATACACCATGAGCAGAAAATGTTATGCAAGATTGGAAGAAGAAATGGTAAAAAAAATATTGTTAAAGCAATTATTATTTGTTATCACTTGAACATTCTGAAGCTGTTAAGCTATTTTTGCAGAAAAAGGAAAAGGCAACATCTAATATCACTAGAGACGAATTGTGGTGCAAAGGCCACACTAGAAAAGATGGGAAACCTCCGAATTCAATTGCTGCCGAATGCATAGTAAGAATAAGTTCAAATATACAATATCAGAAACTGTTGCTATTGTTAAAGTAGTTTTAATTTTAATTTCTTAATATTGGTTGTTTTTGAATTTGTAGTCTAAGATAACAGAGCATCATAATGCCGCAAGTCAGGATTCTCATGGAGCAACATCAGTTACTCAAGATGGCGTGTCGAAGCTTTTTGGTCAGGAGCATAGAGGACGTGTAAGAGGGCTTGGTTTTGGGGTTGTACCATCTCAGCTTCGTATTCGGGGTAGCTCATCAGGTGAAGTACATGCATTGCGAAACCAAGTTAGTGGATTGGAGACCAAAGTACAGGAGCTTACTTCGATGTTGATGGTAAGTGTTAATTAGAAATTTATTTTAACAGCGATTTTTCCTGTTTTCCTGTTAATTAGAAACCAAGTTAATGTCGGTTTCCGGTTCCGTTCCGGATATTTCGGAATTTCCGGTAAATTTCCTGTTTGATAATTCCGATGCGGTTTTTTATAAATATGCAAATAAACATTACTAATCAAGATTTAAAATTTTGTTTTCTGATTTATTTTTGGTTATACACAGAATATGTGTTTTGATATAAAGATGTACATAACAAAGATGTTTTATAAATACACAAATAAACATGCATTAAAAATTCTGCCTCCCCACCGTCTTCCTCTGCCTTGCGATGAACTTTTTTTTCTTGGTTTGAACGGATTAGCAGGTCAAATGTCAGCTAGGTTTTATTCTGAACGATGCAGAAGCTAAGTGGAAATAATGGGTAATATTACGGGTTATGTGTGTATAGCAGGTCATATAATATTACGGGTTATTGATATAAACCGCAGGCAACCAAAATGAGACTGATGTTTGATTATAAACCATTGTTACATGAGTGAATATTAATTAAATATGCCAAAGTTATAAAAACAGGGAATTTAGTCCCGTGTTAATCTGCTATTATTCAAAATCTGATATTGTCATGAGTAGGAAAATATGAATTGAAATTAAATGTTAAATTATTAAAATCTTAAATAATTAAATGTTTGCATATTTATTTGTATATTTATTAAAAAAGGTACCAGAATTGACAAACCAGAAATAAATCGGAGTTACCGGAATTTCCGGACCGAGATCGAAATTTTAAAATTTTCTACGGAATCGAAAACCGGGATTTCGAATCTTGGCCCAAATTTCATTATTTTATCCAAAATTGATCTCCCTCTCAACAGATTTTTTTTCCTGGTTTCTCCTTTATCCAAAATTCATCATGTTTTATAAATACTCTAATTTATGTGGTTGTATAGCTGTTTTTAGCTAGCAGTCCGACTTTCCCATTAGTTTCATGTGAGCAATATACAATGAACCATACCTGTAGTAAACCATCATCTGAAAGGGAAATGAACTATTCTCAAATTTACGGCTTCCCAATTGTGCTAGTTTTATATGACCATAATCATATTTTGTGCTAATTTTATATGACCTATGTATATGCAATCTTTACAGAATCTAAAATAAAAGCAAGCTAATGCGGGAAATCCAGCAACTCCTGATCCTAATACGCCTCAGGTACCCTTTTTTATTGGTATAATTGATAAAAAGATGTAATATTTCATGATCTACGGGATTGGAATATTGCTGTTAAAATGCATCAACTTTTTTTGACAAGTTTAATTCTTTGGTACAATGTTTGGTGAACATTGAAATTCTTTTATCGGAACTGTGAAATTTTAGGGTGATTTTAAGGACAGTAAATGGAGGGGGGTTGGGTACTGTTAAACTAAATTCCCGCGCATTAGAAGCTGAAGAAAATTTTAACGTAAACTAAATTCAATTTGGAATAACCTTTGTGTTTATACTGTTATCTAAAACATGCTAAAATTAGGGTACTTTATTTTTGAAAGTGAGGTGTTCATCTTTTATTATTATTGTATTCATACAACAGTAAAGGAAATTTCTCATTTCTAGATCTTACTTCACATAGTTAATCACTTCAAGTCATATATAAGTGTAGTCAACTAATAATCTATCAAAGTACCCATATCTATACCAACACTAGATTAAATTCAGAGAGTTTGCACAGAGTTTATTCACAAAAGATCCACTATTTTCATATTTCATTTCCAGTTTTTGACATGAAGAACAATTAGTTACACATACATATTCACAAACATATATGCATATATATATATATATATATATATGTGTGTGTGTGTGTGTGTGTGTGTGTGCGCGCACGCGCCTGCATCATACTATATTCAATCACTAAGGGTTTAAAAAGAAAGAGTTTGCAGATGTAATACTGTGTTTTTCTATTGTGTTCACTATCTTTACCATTCTCAGGTTTTATAATTACATTCGTAGATTAAACAAAAACAAGGAAATTATTTGTAAAATAAATAAAGATAACAATCCATTACACATAAATTTCAAAGATTCAACTCATCCACTCTTTGTTCCCAGCTTAGAAAGATGCTTCTGGTGGTGTTGTTCTGCCGTTAAATCTATTGCATTGTTCTCACAAGTACAACTGACAGTAACTGAAATTGCTCCACTCAACAGCCATCAAATTAACTTAAACTTAGTTGTGTGTCTTGTCTAATGGAACCACTCTTTACCCAATGAATATTAAATTATGCTTACCAATTGATTGCTGGTCAATTAGCAGTGTTTCTATAAGGAAAATTTTGGTTAATGTCACTTATTGGTAACTTCACCTAGTATTTTATTAATAACATTTGTTTAATACTTAGTTAAGCAATCTAGTTTGTTCAACCTCTAACTTAATTAAATTTATTTAGAGGATGGTTGATGATTATACAAAGAGCATGGATTGATAATTTAAGCCTTTGATGCCTTAATCATATATTCAGCAGCATACAAGGCCTGCTTATTGCCAGTTCTAACCTGGTCACCATGTACTTTTCAATATATTAAGACTTGAGAAAATTTTATATGCTTACATATTCACATACCAAATTTTCTAGTAAGGTTCTGAGTTCATTAATGGATCAATCTTGTGGAAACTACTGATATTATCATTTCCCTTGGCTACATATAAGGTTAAGTGGTCACAGTCACCCCTATATCCTGCATTACTGATTCAAAGACAACTTCTGAATCACAAAATATTATTTGTTTACCAACCTCTATTGGATTTACTTACTACTTAATGAATTTTTTTCCTTCACGTTTCAGCTGTTATTTTACTGGTTTGAAAATACCTTGTGCTCTGATTTAATCAGTTTATTCATCCATGGTCTCTAGATTGCTAATAAAGAATTCTATATTTGAAAAAAAATGAATGAACCTGTACATAGAATTATAACCAAGCATCAAACACACAATACTGTCGTGAAAAATTTACACAACATTTATAAAAGAAAGGGGGCATTCATTCAACATTTACTCAGGTATGGAATGCTAATTCAAGGCTTATAAAAAGAAGAAATATTTACTATATCCAAACAACAAGCGATTTAACTTATATTAGAATATTACTTCACAGCTAAGATATGGGTGATTTACTCACATAAGTGCTTACTGTCTTTTGTATTTAGTTCCATGTTTTTATTTGCTTCACTTTCTGTTTTTAGTTTCCAGTTCAGATTTTCTAGATTTTTTTTGTTTGCAGTCACACCGTGGAAGCAATACCTTGGCAGTTTAACTGTCTAAACAAAATGGGAAGCATGCACCTGAAAATGAAAAGCAATCAGCTGAAAATGAAAAGCATCCATCTGAAATTGACGGCAGCAAAACAGAAAAACAGTCTAAACAGAAAAATCCGGGCAGAAAAACAGCAGTGCAAGCTGATGAAAATGAGGGCAGAAAGTGTAAGATATTGAATTGGGAAAAACAAGTAATTGCGGAAGGAAGATTGGCATCCACTGATCCAGAAGCTTTGGTGCACTTTAAAAAACTTGGATCGCAAGGTTGGAAAGTTTGGATTGATGCGGCGGTGGATCCAGAAGCATTCTTGCGGAAGCCGAATTCCGCGATGACTACTATTGGAGAAGCTGTTGGATCAACTGTGGCCTGGAATAAAAATTACGTTGCCTTCAGCTAGAGTGCTTTCGTAGGGTATGCTTTTGTAGACATTCCATCTTTCTTATGTATATATTGGGTTAAATCATGCATGTATTATGAAACGGTTATGTTTTTTGTGACGGGTTAAGTTGGTGATGTACTACGTACTTGTGTTTTAAGTTGATCGAATATTATGTTAAGTAATATATATGAATGATTCCGTGTACTAATATTTGTTGCATTGAAATGTGAATCATATTATCATTAATATATATGAATTTGTTTTACTAGTCAGGTCCATGTAAATTACAACAGAAAAAAAAGTTGTAATAAGTCATGTTACAACGGTGAGAAAATGTTGTAATATAAAGCAATTCACAACGGTGTAAAAATGTTGTAATATCAATGAAATCACAACGGTGTAGGCATGTTGTTATATAAATGAACACAACATATTACAATATCTACAACAACCGGGATAAAAGTTGTAATATAGTATATTACAACGGTGACAAAAGTTGTTATACGTATACTCTAACTTTACTATAGTATATACGACAACGGAGAATTATAGTTGTAATAAATTTTATTACAACGGTAGATAACTGTTGTTAAATAACCCTATTACAACCTTGTTGCAATGGTGCAGAAAAGTTGTAAAAGAAAATAATATATTACCACGTCTGCATACACGACGGTGGAGGCACCATTGTAAAATGATATTACAACGGTGTTGCACCGTTGTAATAGGGTGAATTTGTTGTAGTAACTGTTGCTAGATTATTTGCTTAGAGGAAGGATGTGGACATAGAAATTTTTGATAACGGTTGGAAATAAAACCAAAATTGAATTGCTGTTAGCCTTAAAACATCTGAAGAATCCCGGATGTGCTTAAGTTCCAAATGATCCACCCATACTTTATTGATTGTTGTTGTCTGAATTCAGTTTGTTATACTTCACATTGCAACTGATTTGTACCACGTACCAGGTATTATATTCATATCATGTTCAAATGCAAAGGAATAATATACATCCTCATTTCTAAATTAATCTAACATCATACGAAAGTAGTCAGAAATCATAGTAATACAAGATAAAATGCATCTGCCACATGATCTGAATTTCCAAACTCCTCTCCTTACCACAATAGTTGTTCTAGCAAAGAAAGAAATAGGAAAAATGTAAATAATGATGACCAATTATATACAGTCTGGAAACTCATTGTAAAAATGAAATAAAAGATAATGGACATTTGATATTCACTATAAAAACTTGCTTAAAAATATATAGGAGTAGTTGGGGTAGAAAACAGGAAAATGAACTAAAGGTTACCTAGTCTTATTTTTTTTGTGACAAGTTGATATGTACACATTTTTGATATGTACCCAAACAATGTACAAACGAAATACTGCGATCTGTCACCACACAGTTACCGATTTAATCATCATCCATTTATATGTCAATAAAAAAAGTTTAAAAAATAATATGTTATTACAAAACAATTAACGGTGTTGTGGTTAAACAATCTGTTGAATTCAGAGCACAATGTATACTCATTATCATATCATGTCATGCTTTTCCATTTATCAGTATATACTTCATAGCTCTAATAGCTATAAACGCACGGGAATCACCATCTACCAAGTGAATCTGACGTTGCATTGTATGTAGACTTGAAAAGAGAAGGAAAAAAAAATCATTACTGCATTTGGCATTGTCAAGCATGGAACATGCACCACTTCTATGATTTTGTTGCTCAACAGAATGGGCTATATATAGTTATGTGTAAGCTGCATATATCACTCCTAAAATGTTTAAACCCAGTCATTTATACTCCCTCCTCTCCTATTTTTATCTTCTTTTCCTCTCTCACCAAATTAGTCATGCTGCAAAAATATACATCCACCTTTGTGTAAATGCAAGGCAACTAAACAAATAAAGTAATAAGGAAACATGTCTGTAAATGCAGAAATATATATCCACTTATCTAAACATAGAAATCGATATTATAACGTACAACCATCAGCCTCACAAAAATGTCAAAGAATGGCTAGTACGTAAGAAGCAAGATGCCTGCTTTGACCAATGCAATGACATTACTTTATATCCATGTTAAGATCCCATACCACAAACTATTGCTATCGTTAATAAATTTAGTCTTACCTTTTAAGCGAAAGAAATGATTTAGTTATTAATGAATGGAAATGTACCATAAGCTTGTTATTAATCCATGGGTTTTCAAGTAAAATAGCTGAGTACACAAATCTGATAATGAAATAAATGATGATGTGGAAGATGAAAAAAAATAGTATTTTGCTTTTTAAAACAACTCTAGAAAGATAATTATAAATGAACTTGTGAGAGAATTACATGCGCTAAGTAATTAAGTCATGTCTTTGAATTATAATATAAACTAGTAATATAAGTTGATTTTTTTTATTATGTATACAATGTGAAATTTTAAGTTAATGTATGTAGTTTACTTTCTTTATAAAAATAAATCAAAACTGATTAAGACCATCCTATTAAATACTCCAATATCTAAACTAATAAAGACCATCCTCCTGTTAACTACATGTTCTACAATTTAACATGTAGACAAAATCCATTAAAGAAAATACAAATGCAATGAATTAAGTAATTATGCTTGGAAAAGAGTGAGAATCAAACTCAAATATCAAACCTCGCCAATAAACAACAAACCAAACATTAAAACTAAAATAGAAAAGTTCATCAATAAATTTCAAACCAAAGTAGGAGTGGAAGAGCTATGTTAGTTTAGCATGCAACTTGCAAGGTTTGGACGGTTTGGATAGCTGGTGTTAAAGAAACAACAGTGTTCAATGAAAACGTCTTAGATTTAAAAGCAAAACAATATGTGAACTAAACAAAAAACAATGGTCAACTCTCGTGCAAAACATCAAGCAAAAGCTCGCTAAAAAATAATTTGAGAAAGAGATATTACAACACTGATATATACCTAGTCCAAATCCTAAGTTCAAGTAGGAAACTCGTGAATCAAGCTAATTCGGTATGCTACCATCCATCTGCAATAGTTTCAAGCTATCAAGTGAGAATAAAAAATAAAGTTTCCAAATGATAAAAATAACTTACATGAACAAAGTTGAGAGGGAAGACCTCCAGGGCTTCAAATCCACAGCCTCGCCAATTTAAAATGAGTTGCCTAACCAATTGAGGATCTATAATAGAAATACAAAAAATTTGAATTCTGTAGCAATTTTTTTTTCCAGATTAAGGTTGAAGGTAATCCTAATGGGAAAGATAAACAAAATTGAAAAATGATCCTAAAACATAACTTATAGAAAGAAGAACAAAGATACCAAAACCGTACCAATGTTAACAATAGTATGTTCAAAGGGATTATAGTAACTTTTTAAGCATTATCTAAAGGGGAAAAGATAAAGCTATAGTGAATATGCCTAAATTTGTAATTGTTTTGTGTTGATCATGAACTGGTTAAATAGTTCAGACTGAAACAAAGGGTTATATGGATCCAAGTGAAATAAAAAGAAGATTTGGAAGCTTTGGATAAAGTAACGGGACATGTTTATGGTTTACCACTCGCAGTGAGATAAAGTTAAGCCGAAAACTCGTCAGAATACATAGAATGTTGTGTATTAATATGAATTATGCTAGAAAAGTGTTAAATAAGGGACTATATAAACTTGAATTTTTTTAATACCTTTTTTTAACTCGTGTTTTCGTTGTCTTTTTTGTCGTCACATATTCAATAAATCAGGAATTCATTATCAAAGTAAGGAAACAAACAATTTTACATTCCTAATTTAATCAGATATCAAATTATCCTACAGTTGCAACCTTATAAACATACTATGAAGACATTTGCCACCTCAAGTAATCAGTCAACTCAGATTATCTTAGGTAAGGATTATGTTATGTGACAATCCAAGCTAGAATAAATATCATGAAAGATAACAGTCCAAAATCCACCAGGTTTAAAAAGGTGGTGAAAATTATTCTTCGACTGCATTCTAGCAATGCAGCTATCTTTGATCGGATATACGGAGAATGCATTATCAATTAAAATACAAATTCAGGAACACAGTTCACTTGTTCGGCATCTAAAGCCTTTGATGACCTAAGCCATGAATTTTAATTGCAAGTACAAATGAATGTTTGAATAGAACTAATTTATTCTTAGGTGAATAAATTTATTCCTATCAATGTTTAACACCAAAACGAATTGAATTTCATGTTTAAATGAAGAAGAGTAGAGGTGACACTCGCAAAGAATAGCCAAACACGTTATCTACATATGACTGCTTGCCATATTCCTAGGTAAATGATTTTATTCTCATCAAAATTTATTGGTAAGCAGCCGACAATATGAAATTGAAGAATACAAATACACAGTGAACTAAAATTATGTCATTCAGTGAAGCTAAGGTTAGAACACAACAACATTACAAATCAAGTACATTTTAGCACGATGACATGTGGAGATGATTGCAATAGAGGTCAAACATCATGTACAGAAGAAAAACCATAGTAATAATAAGGATAAGTAAATTCCTTCACATTTATCTTTCTTAGTTGAATAAAATTAATGGCTTAAAATCATCATTTTACAATTTTATTTATATAAAACAATTATATAATGTCATCGAGAAGAGAAATAACAAATGTTTTGAAAACAATTAGTATCAGAAAATGCTCCAAGTCTCAAATTAGATCGATGAGAAGGATTATGATGCAAAAGGTTTATCCCCTAACATTAGAAACAAAACAATTAGACCTGAGACGAAGTGGAACAGAAGTTTGAATCATGTAATGCAAAGGAAAAAGGCAAATCACATTTGATTCATGTAATTGAAAATAATAGGGAGATAAAAGATCTTACCCTTATTGAAGAAACTGAGAAAAAGAATTATTTTACTTTAGAAGAGGAGCAGGATACACAACAAATTTTGTTTTCTTTTATAATTCAATTTTCATTACAACACTCTTTTTTCTCGCTCCCTCTCTTGCTCACTTTTCACTTTTTTTCTCTTTTCTCTTTTCACTCTTTCTCTTTTTTTTTCCTCTTTCACTTACAACACACAAAATGACCACCCATATTTATATAGTAGTCTACATGACCTTACAACTCCAATAGACATAACCCTACATAAATAGACACGACTTTTCACGAATAGACACGACTCTTGACGAACAGACATGACACTTGACAAACAGACACAACTCTTCATGAACAGACATGACTTTTCACTTTAACGGACACGACTCTTCATTTCAACCGACAAGACTCTTCGGTTGAACGGACATGACTTTTAACTCTAAAGACGCTACCTTTTCACTAATTGACATAACCATTCACCTTTTTAAATTTCCCAATAATCTTGCATTTAATGTTTACCTAACAAAACTCCCCCGTAAACTTAAATGCTTTATTCCTCCAAGGGGGTTTGTATGCGTCATCGACCAAATCAGCATACGGTGGCGTCTCCTCCTTAGCAGCAACCTTTTCGGCTTTTGCGGCCTCGGTTAATCTCTCTAGTTCAACCTGCAATTCTTCTTTCTTAACTTGTATCTTTTTTAGTTCACTCTCGTAATGTTCCAAATTTGCTTTACATTCCTTGATCTCCTTCTCTGCAGATACAAATTCAAGTTCTTCATCTCCTTCAATGTAAATTCCATCTTTTCTTGATTTTATAGCTTCAACTGCTAACTGTAATCCTGCCTTTGCCATAGACAAAGCCATGGTAGCCTTTTGCACCAATTCTTTCACCCTGTTTTCTTCGTTAATAATTTCTTGAATACTGGAAACAGTTGCACTTATGTCTTGCAGAGCGTTTCAGCCATATCATCGTCATTAACACTCTCATCTTTAATTAAACCAACCATGAACTTGCTTCCTTTATTTCCAGTTCCAGGTTTCTGATAGGCTACTCTAGAATCAGCTTTCACAGCTTCTCCTCCATTCATTTCTGCCACTTCTCCTTCACCCTTGTTGCTTTCCATCGTCTTATCAGTGTTAACCCCTTCATTTTTAGACTCTTCATCTGCCTTGTCAGCAGCCTCTCTCTCTGTCTTACCAACTTCTACATTAGCCTTGTCAGCCTCAATGCTTGTCTTGCCAGCTGCTTCCTCAACCACACCAGCTTTTACATCTGCGTTGTTTGTATTCTTTGAATCGTCATCATTCTGCAATTCTTCTTTTCTACTTTCTCCGCTTGCCATGCAAGCATCATGCTTATCCTTAGAGTTGTTCTCACTTTCACTAATGTCTTCCTCAATCTCATCCTCTTTTTCGTTGTCAGTTTTCTTTCTTATCAGCTCCTTTTTAGCTTTTTCGACCTCCTCTTCGTCTTCTTTTTCTTTAGCAACTTTCTTTTCCATCAACACCGCTTTGAATCTTTTGATCTCCTCTTAATCATCTTCATCAACTTCCTCTTCATCTTCTTCTTTGTAATCCTTTGCATAAATCTTTTTCAGTAAATTCCACAAATCTTTTGCCGTTTTTTCTCCATTAATATGACACCATGCTTCTTTATCAACGTTCTCACTCAGCACCATAAAAGCTTGAAGATTGTTCTTTCTCAAGCTTGTGAATGCCTCACTCTCTTTCTTCGTCATGTTTTTAACGTATTTTGGCCACTCATAGCCACTCTCAACAATCTTCCATAGTCCTTTGGAGATTAACTCTTCTTTCTACTACTCCACTTTTTGAAGTTTTCTTTTGTGAGAACAAACAATAAGAAGAATAAAAATACCATAGTTTCAACCTAGCTCTGATAACAATTTGAAGAAACTGAGAAGAGGAATTATTTTACTTTAGAAGAGGAGGAGGGTACACAACAAATTTTTACTTTTTTACAATTCAAGTTTCTTTACAACATTTTTTCTTGCCTCACTTTTCCTCTCTTTCTCACTTCACATACAAAATGACCACCCATATTTATATAGTGGTCTACATGACATTACAACTCCAATAGACATAACCCTTCATAAATAGACACAACTTTTCACGAATAGACACGACTTTTGACGAACGGACATGACACTTGACAAATAGACACGACTCTTCATGAACAGACATGACTTTTCACTTTAACGGACATGACTCTTCATTTCAACCGACACGACTCTTTGGTTGAACGGACATGACTTTTGATTCTAAAGACACTACCTTTTCACTAATTGACATAACCATTCACCTTTTTAAATTTCCCAATAATCTTGCATTTAATGTTTACCTAACACCTATGTGGTACATCAATTAGATCTGAAAGCAAATTCATCAAAAAATGAGAACGAAGGGAAGGAAAAATGGAAACCACGTAAATTTGGGAAAGCAAATGTTCAGAGCATGATTTCTGAACTAATTACGTGGTGGCTATCTAATTTAGACGGGAAAACGGAGAACAATCTTAACACAGCTGGTCAAATCTTAATGAAGAGAAGGGTATTTTAGGTATTTTAAAAAGACACCAAGTAATTCAGTTCATGGAGTTTTTTTTATTAGTAATAAAAATATAGTAACTATTTTTGTCCTCCTTTTGCGCATTCCGCAACAACATAGATAGAATCTTGATCGGTTTCTTGTCAATATGCGATCATAATAGTAAAAAATTTGGTAAGTTATCTATTTTAAGAAGAAAAAATAATAACATTTTGATAATATTGATAATGATGATGGTAATCATATTAGTAAACTAAGTTTGATATTTTTTAAAATACGTGATCTAAGAAATAAAAGAGAGCATATAGGTAAATTAAGTATACTAATAAATTAAATATGATTAATAATAAATTATCGTACTTACCTTATAGCTTTCAAAAAATTAAAAGTTCTTTTAATGTACATTTGCAGACGAACTGCTTTAACCGTCATGGCTACACTATTGCATCATGGACTGGGCATCAAGAAAAAAGGGTAGCAGCTTGCGTGAAATACGAGGTTGTATTGTTGTAGAGGATTAATTCAGCATTATGTAGTATTAGGTTTTCAAAATTGTTGTAATACGATTTTAGATATGTATAAAATAATTGCAGGAGGAAGAATGATTGTATTCGAATAAATTGAATGTTTACAGAGCACTGTTATTTATATATACCAGGTTTAAAAGATGCGGCAAATAAAAGAAAGTGAAAAATGAATGTTGGGCCAAGCCCATGTACAAGCCTAGGGACCAGAAATATAAAGTATCCTTTATCTGTTGAAATAACACGGCATCGATTCATTTTATATCTTATTTGCCCCCTTCAAATCTAGGGTTACCAGAAACCCTAAATTTGACTTCGTCCAGATGAGTCGATGCCTTCATCCAGGTGCTTTTTTGAGTTTTGTTGTCTAGAGAATCATGAGCACAAAGTAAGCTTCTAGTAATTGTCTCTCTCTTATTTGTCTTCATCCACTGTTGAGGTTGAGACTTCGTTGTGTACTTGGTTTTCAGATCTGAAGTCAGGGAGTCCTGCTTGTCTTCAATTGATGGATTTGTTGCGGAGCAATGTTTGACCTTCAATTCTTCATGAAGCCTGGTAAAAATTTTGGCTGAGAGAGCTTTGGTAAGTATGTCAGCTTTTTGATAGAAAGAAGGTATGTAGTTAAATTGCAATTTTCCTCCTTTTACTTGCTCTTGAACAAAGTATATGTCAATTTCTATATTCTTTGTTCGAGCATGTTGAAGAGGGTTGGCTGACATGTAAATTGAACTCTGATTGTCACACCAAACTGTTGCTTTTGATGTATTGTTTTGCTCTAGTTCTCTTAGCATAGATTGATTCCACATAGTTTCAGCTGTAGCACACGCAATACTCCTGTATTCTGCCTCAGCACTTGACTTTGATATAGTGGATTGTCTTTCGGAACTCTATGATATTAGATTGTCACTCATATAAATGCAGTACCCAGTGATGGATCTGCTGTTATCTGGATCTACAGCCCGATCTGAGTCTGTAAATCCAGTAATATTTAAGTCTTTTCTGCCCTTTAAGGTTAATCCATAGTCCAGAGTGCCTTTTAGATATCTTAGAATCCTCTTTACAGCTCTCCAGTGTTCATCTTTTGGTTCCTGCAAAAATTGAGATACCTTGCTAACACTGAATGATATGTCAGGCCTTGTTATGGTGGCATACTGTAATGCCTCCACAACACTCCTGTATTGTTTGACATTGTTTATAGCTTCTCCCCTGTTTTTAGAATAATGTTGGCTAGAAATCATAGGGGTTGGTTGTGGTTTGGCTTCAATCATACCAGTTTTGATTAGCAGTTATGTTATATACTTTCTTTGGTTCAGTAACATTTCTGAGTTTGATATTCTTTTTGCCTCTATACCCAGAAAGTAATTGATTTCTCCCAAATTTTTGATGGAGAATTCCTTGTTTAAGTATTTGATAAGCTTTCTATCTCAACACCACTGTTAGCTGTAATGATTAAGTCATCAACATAAGTTAGTATGTATACGGTGAATGATTGGGTAATTTTAATAAAAAAGGAATTGTCAGATTTAGTGGGCCTGTATCCCAATGTATTCAGAGCTGATTTGAGTTTATCAAACCAAACTCTGGGTGCCTGTTTCAACCCATAGATTGCCTTGCTAAGTTTGCACACTAGTTTTGGATCTTGAACATATCCCTCAGGCTGTTGCATGTATATTTCCTCTTCCGGATTACCATTAAGGAAGGCATTATTAACATCTAAATGTTGAATATTCCAGTGGTTTTTGAGTGCTATTGTGAGGAATAGTATAATAGTTGTGGGTTTGACTACTGGTGAAAATGTTTCACTGCAGTCAAATCCATACTCTTGCTTAAAGCCTTTTGCAACTAATATGGCTTTGTATCTGCTAATAGTGCCATATGGATTTCTTTTGATTCTGTATGTCTATTTACAACCTATGATATTCTTATTGTTAGGTTGAGTAACAAGTATCCAAGTTTGTTTTTTGATAAGTGCATTGAATTCTTCATCCATTGCAGTTTTTCATTCACTATGTTTATTGGCTTGATTGAAGGTGGCTGGTTCATCTTTGCTCTCAACAGTAAAATATAACTTTGGCTTGAATATGCCACTTTTGTATCTGGTCATCATAGGATGACCAGAGGTAGTAGGAGGTGGATCAGTGTGCTGTTCAGAGTGCCTTGCACTGCCTTCAGTGGTAGGTGAGTGTTCATCAGATCTTTCAGCTGATGTTGATTAACTTCTAGTTTCTAAATTTTGACTATTGTCATTCTCAGGTGTTGGATTGGCGTGGCTGATGGGTTCATCATTGCTGAGTTGATCATCCTCAGTAATGTACATAATTTGATCATCAGTAGCCATCTGATCACTTGTTGTTGAAGAGTGCTCAGTATACAGTGGGATATCAGGTATGGTTAACCTTTCATTGATGACTTTGTTGGTGATTTTAATATGAGATTGAGCATAGGGAAAAACACTTTCATTGAATATATCATGTCTGCTTATGAAGATTTTACCATTTCCATCAATACATCTGTATCCTTTCTGCTTAACTGCATAGCCTAGAAAAGGGCATGATCTTGATCTAAAGTTAAGCTTGTTAGCATTGTATGGTCTAAGGTAAGGAAATCATAGACAACCAAATGCTTTTAGATCATGATAATTTGGCTTAATTTTATATAACATTTCAATTGGACTAATATTATTTAATACTTTAGTTGGCATTCTATTAATCAAATATGCAACAGTATTAAAAGATTCAGACCAAAATTTCAAAGGTAATGAAGCTTGAGATAACAGTGTTAAGCTACATTGAACTATATGTTTATGCTTTCTTTCGGCTAGGCCATTTTGTTCAGATATATATGGACATGTTAATCTATGAATTATGCCTTTGTTATCAAAATATTTAATAAGAGTCTTATACTCAGTGCCACCATCAGGCTGAAATATTTTCAATCTAGTACTAAATTGATTTTCTATCATATTTAGAAATCATATAACAACATCATGAGTATCATATTTGGATTTTAAGAAACAGATCCAATTATATCTAGAGTGAGCATCAATGAAAGAGATATAATATTTATACCCAAAATCAACTATTATTGAGGCTGGACCCCATAGATCAGTGGCTATTAGATCAAAAGGCTTAGAGTAAACAGTTGATGAATTGTCAAAAGGTAGTTTATGAATTTTACCTAATTGACAATGAGTGCAGATATATGGTAAATTCACATTACTGTAAGAAATGTTATTATTATCCACAATGCTTTTAACAACATTGACACTAGGGTGACCCAACTTATGATGCCAAAGATCAAAAATAATGTTATTACTGTTTTGATCTGAACAGTAGAGACAAGACGTTGTTTTTCTTTTACAGGATGCGGTTGATCTCCAAGTTTGAACTTGTATAATCCATGTGTTTCATCACCCTGCAATAAAATTTCATGTGTTAGCATATCTTTGACAACACAATAATTAGGATAAAATTCAAAGTAGACATTGCTATCTTTTGTGAATTGGGACACACTCATTAGATTTTTTCCTAATTTTAAGTACACTTAGTAATTTGTGCAGAAACAATTATTTCTTACCCTTTAACAAAGCATTACCAGTATGAGAAATATTAATACACTTACCATCACCCATGGTTGTTAACTGTTTACCTCTATATTTTCTATTTCCAAGATTGAGATTATCTAGATTGTTGGTCATATAATTAGTAGCACTTGAATCGGGAAACCAGTTATCATCCAATGTTGAATTTGACATTATTGCTTCAGTTTGATTGCATTGTTATCCATTGACTTGATTTGATGATTCTGGTTGAACTTGTGCCACATTAGCATTAGGATTATTCTCACTGTTACTACTATTTCCTTGATTCCTAGTGTAATTAGAATTAAATTTGAAATAGCATTTAAGTGCAGTGTGATCAATTCTTTCACATATTTGACATTTGGTTTGTTGTTGTTAGACTATCTTCCTCTTCCTTTGGGGGAAACCTCCTCTTTGATTGTTGTTATTATTATAATTTCCTTGCTCCCTACATCTATTATTAGCAGCATAATTGAGTGAGTAATTTGAATCAGTAGAATTCTTGTGAGAGATTCTTGCCTCATGTGAAAGTAACATAGTGTGTACATCATCGAGTGGTGGTGTAACCTTTTGTGATGTAATAATGGCTACTGCAGCCTCATACTCATCACCTAGTCCATTTACAAGAGAAAGAACTTGATCTGAATCTTCAATATTGCTTCTTGAAGCTTTCAACATATCACAAATGTTTTTAAATTTTGCTAGGTGCTCACTCGTGCTCATATTGTCTTTCTTGCAATTTTGAAGTTGTCTTTTATAGAACAAAGATTTAGCTGCAGACTATGTATTAAAGATTTTCTCACAGGTAGTCCATGTTTCATTAGCGGTTTTACATCCAATAACTTCTGGCATTAGGGCAGCACTAATAGATGATAAAAACCATGCACTGATTAATCTTTCTTGCCTATAGTAAGAAATATAATCATCAATACTTACTATGTTGTTTGATCCATCAGTTATAAACTTTGGTGGAATTGGTATTGTGCCAAGGATGTATCCTTCCAGACCATATCCCCGAAGAGAAGTTTCCACCTGTAATTTCCAGAGAAGATAGTTGTTTTGATCAAGAGGGATTGTGATTAGTTGACTTTTGAGGCTGATCACATTCTCGGGAGGATGATTTGGATTTGCAGGTTGAGATGCCCCTGAAGTATTGCTGGATCCAGTATTGCTATTGGCTATTCCAAATATTACAATGAGGATAAATGCAAGAAAAAGAGGTAGTACAAACTGAACTTCTTTACTTTGAATTGAATTGCTCAAGAAGTTGATTTGTAGTCAAGAACTTGAGCACGGAGAGCTTTAAATGATGAATATTTGTTTTTCACACTAGTTTTCAGTTGAAATTACTTCTGATGGCTTTCTTAATGCTCTCTTTCTTGATTGTGAATGCTTTTAGGGTAATATGATCGGTAAAGAATGATTCAGATTTGATTTTCTCTCTCTTGATGATTGAATCATTGATGCACCCAGATTAATCTAGGCATGGCACAGTGGCTTGATCAATTCTAGAGTAAAAATCTCAAATGATAAGATCAAAAGTGATCTATGATGAGTCAGATTCAAATGATGAATCTTAACTGATGAGAATCTGCCAACAAAATTTCTTTTTTTGTTTCTAAAAGCAGATTGGTAATGGCTCTGATACCATATTTAGTTTTCAGAATTGTTGTAATATGATTTCAGATATGTTTGAGATAATTGCAGGAGGAAGAATCATTGTATTCTAATGAATTGAATGTTTACAGAGCACTGGTATTTATATATACCAGGTTTACAAGATGCGTCAAATAAAAGAAGTGAAAAATGAATATTGGGCCAAGCCCATATACAAGCCCAAAGACCAGAAATATAAAGTATCTTTATCTGTTAAAATAAAATGGCATCAATTCATTTTATATCTTATTTTGTAGATATGGCCTGGTCATGTTGTGATGCAGTCAATCAAGCATGCTGGGGTGAAACAAAGTGTAAAATTGAGTCTAGACTGAAATGAACTATGAGCATGTTGGGCGCATGAATTAGTTCATACTGGCAAATGAACTGCAAGTATGTTGGGTTGTCCAAAGACTTAAAAAGGAGGCTCCAGGTATTCGAATGGTTGCTAAAGAGAGGATGCTGAACTTGATGTTGAGTGAACCAAATATAGGAACATGAACTGAGTGAATTAGATGTGCCTAGGAGAAGACTACTGGCAAGTGAATTGATTCGTTAAGAAAGTAAACATGATGTTGAGTGAGACAATCCTGAAATGGGAAAATGCTACAAGTGTGTAAACATACAGTAGAAAGAATACTGACCCACAATTGAATTGCAAGTAATAGTCCGTAACAGGAAAATAATGTTAAGCATAAAGTTACGGGTTTTTTCAGCCGTAAGGATGGTCTGCTGAAATTTTATTTTCAAAGGACAAAACATCAAATTTTAGGTATCAGTTTGTGGTGTGCATGGTATCTGTATTTGACTATCAATTTTTAAGTTTTAGTTTTACAGTATGTATGGTATCTTAACTTAGATATCCATTTTTAAGTATCAGTTTTACGATGTGTATGGTATCAATTTTGAAGTGTGTATTGTCCTTGAAAATAAATTTTTGATGGATTGTCCTTGAGCTTGAAAAGAATATGAACTTTGTCATTCACAATAAAAGCCACTAGTGGTAATGTGGAGCTTTATTTAGAGAAGTGAATGGTTGGTTCACGATTGTACGGAGAAAAAACCTATTTTATGTTTTATTATATTTAATTCCCACCTCCTTGTTGCTTACACTTTATTGTTTGTCTTACTTGTTTAAATGCTAAGGTATATCTAATTTTTTGGCGATGTTTTATTATATTTGGTTGCTAATTAAATTAAGTACAGGTGACTAAAGATATTTGAAGCAAAGGCTAGCTAGTTGTCAACACTGTTTTTTTTTTGGTGCATTGTACACTACAACAAAACTCACTTTTAACAACCTAACAAGGATGAAAAAGATCGATTATCCCTAGTTGTTGTTCATTGTGACTCATGGTTACTCTTTATTTCATTCAAATTTGGCGCGTATTTCGTATTTTACAAGAATGCCAGGTAAATTCTATCTTCCTTTTTTTTGTATTGGATAATATGCATTGTTTTCTCTTTTTTGTACACCTTTTAGGGGATGTTTACAAATTGACATCGACGCCAATCAGTGTTTCAGATCTCGTAAATATCGTCTGAGATCTCCTCGAAAATCTCATTTAGGCTCCGTCTGAAACGAAACGGCAAATCTTACTGTGAATCTCGTTTCGAATATTCGTCTGAGGTATTGCAATATCGAATGATATATCGACCAAGACGAGATACTGAGATATCACCCAAGTTCATGGTTTTCCTGGCTAAAATTTAAAAACTTGTGTCTAAACCAAAACAATAATTAAGAAAACTCAAATCTAGCCATGATATTCTTCTAGTATTCTATATTTTTCATGTTAAATGAGCATATCATATATTCCTATATGTTCTACAATGATTATGATTTTCATATTCGTCATTTTTTACTAGCATGCTACCTATGATATTTTGTATTTTATGTTCTGCTTATGTTAAATTGTTATATGTTTTGGATTCTTTTTATGTTCTTTGTCTAATAACAATTCATGTTCATAGATAATAAGTTCTAAGTATTAATCTATTTGTATTATGTTATTTCTTTCATTTTAAGCATATTATGATTTATGAATATGAATGTTCTTTCATAAATTAAGAATGACGAGGTAATTTTGTAATTCAAGTTTAAGTTACTATTTTATAATGACATTCACGAAAACTATTGTGTAAGAAAATTAGTTTTTGACATATCATATACCCCGAGATTGTTCCCATATGAGCATCCAAACTCGAGATGAAAATCCAAGACAAACACCTGAGTTAGACTCATCTCATTCGAGATCTCCCAGATATGAAACAAGTTTCTAAAATCGCCGAGATGAAGCGCGACCGATGTCCGAGATTTAAAATCTTGAAGCCAATTCATAGGACATAACATACCATGCTACTAACTTTGTTTTCTTATTGAATATGATTCATCATGTATTTTACAAAAATGATGGTGTAGCGATATAAACTTGAATGCAATCACATGTATAAACATCAACCAATCTTTTGTAAACCTGAAAAGAAATAGCACACCTTCATTTATTCAGTTTGACTGGATCAATTTGCTCTTTTTTCCAGCTTACTTTCCTCATATCTTTTTTGCCTATCTGCATTAGTATTTTGACTAACTACATTACTGTTCCAAGTTAGCTGATGTGCATGTAAAAATGCACATTTATATTCACATATTTATTCATGTTTAGGGCTAATAAATGTCATATATGGGTATTTTATCATGTTTAAACAATAATTGAATTAATTTCAAAACATCACGCATTTATCATCATATAGGGGGAAAATGGTCATTTTTGTGCTTGTATTATTTTGAGAATGTTTACTTGGATATTTTTTATATTTTTGCAGAAATTGGATGCATGTAAAAGGAGGACTTCATAAAGATATATACGCATACAAAGAAAAAAGGAGGAAATCAATGCCTTGCCCAAAAAATGAAAAGGGAAATCAATCAATGAAAAGGGAATCAATTCAAATAGAGGATTAATGGAGGGCCCCACTCACTCTCCCTCCTTCTTTAGTGGGGACAAAAATTATGGCTTCATAAATCATTATTGCTAAAGACAAAATGTAGCTTAAGGAGGGGGCATTCTTGGTAGCACGCAAAAAGTGAATTAGGGTTTAGTCATGTATAAATAACTCATGTATGTGAATGTAGAAGGCATTTTGGGTTTTTAGTTTAGAGTAGAGGCTAAAATAAAAATCTCTTTTTTCTTCCATGGCTTCTTAGCCATTTGTTTTTGTAATCTCTCATTTGAATGTAATCTTAATTTTTCGTCTTTTATTTACATTTTATTTTCTTTTATGCAAGTAGATTAGTTATAGTTTTAGTTATTTAGCTTGTATTTTCATTTATTTCTTTCATATTGCAAACTACATTTGCTGTTAAAATAACAAACATGAGAGGATAAATCCCTACAACTTAGGGATAATGAAGCTCTCTTTATTCATGTAGTTTCAATATACTTGTTTATTCATGATCTCTCTTTGTGCTTTAATTCATGTTGATGGTTATGGTTTTTGTGTTCATTATTGAGTTTGATAGCCTATAGTGTTGACACCACATAGGCTATGCTTGTTCATATGTTCACTAATTACCTCTTCATCTACATATGATTATGGTAATTAAGTAGAGATTGAAATCTAAATTTGATTGTTTATACTCCTAATTAATAGAGGATATGCCATGCTTAAAGTACGATTCAATTTCAACTTGTTATCATTTTTCATAAAATTAGTAAAGTTGTTTAAGAGGTGTGACAAATTTTGATGGCTTATGTTAGGCTAATCAATAGCACAAATAGGTCATGCTTAGAATAGTCACATTAATTAAATTAACTATTGACCAAAAAGAGAGATCATGGTTTCATTTTACATTGATTCATGTGATCTTGAGAGTGAATTTGCTCCTAAATTGTTATTTAATCTCTTATTTTTCAACCAACGTCTGTAGTTAATAATTTGTTATATTTTGCTAATTTTTAGCTAGTTAGTTAACATTCTCACCCGCTTTCGGTTTAATTTGATTGAGTAATTTTAGAATTAATTCTTTCCCTGTTGATCGACCCATATTCGCCACGTACTACGACTGTACGTCGTGCGCTTGCAGTTATTATTACGATATTTTGTCAACGGTTTTCTAATTCCATAGAAACACCGTTTGCAAACATTAGCTTTGAAAACTTATTAGAATGTGGAATTTTCTTTATATTTGATATACACTGGTTTTGTACTTTTTGACATTGGGTATGTCCTGTAATAGTTTGATACTTTGATTTGTGTTTTCATTACTTGAAAAGGTTTTTAAGACTTAAAAGAAGTAGCTCTTCATCTTTCACATTGTCATGAGCTTCTTTATTGAATGAAGTTATGGGATACGTACTGCATTTAGGGTGTCCAAGTCATTTGCGAATTGATTTTTTTGTCAAATACCTATGTTGATTCCATGTTGCCACTGTCCTACTTTTCATTAGAATTCTCTTTGGCTTGTTTATTCATTATTATGTCACCTTTTTAAGCATGTTTAGAGCAGTCCCAGCAGTGTGGGGGTTAAGTTGAAATGGTGGAAGCAACAGAGTCGGGAAGGGAGTGGAGAGGATTTGGAAATGTCGTTGATCGCCATTTGAAAAGTAAGCGGCGACAGGTAAATGATTTTCAAAAAATTGTATATACTTTATTCGATTTTCGGAAAATTGTTTAATGTATAAACGGTATTCTGAAAACCGTTTATCATATTATTCCAATATTTTTTTGTTGTTACTTAGTTTCTATAATTCGTTAATCTTGTGAAATTTTTTCTCATCGTTTCTCATTGGTTTTTAAAAAATTTGGTTTTTAATTGTTTATGTGCATATGCTTCTACTTGTTTATGTAAATTAGTTTCTAATTTGTTGGTTAATTATTTTTTTATAGTTTTAAAATTACATTTACCGCGAAAGTCTTATTTTTTTTAAAAATAGTTTTGGTGTATAATTTTTTAAAATAGTTTTACATTTGATTTTTTAAATAGTTGTAAAATTTTTAAAATAATTTTACAATTATTCTTTTAAATAGTTTATCGTGATTCTTTTTATAAAATTACATCACGTAAATGATCTTTTCATATATAATAATTAATGTTTAAACACTTTGAAACAAAAAATTAATATACCGTCATCTCTTTTCCGCTTTTGAAAGTATGTTGAACTCCGTCTTGTAGACTAGTGATCGATTGTAATGGAAATGTCGGGTCAATCATTGTCTCCTTCCTTACTCCGCAACCACCTTCTTTGCCTTCAATCGTTCTTTGATTCTTTCTCGAAGATTTTCTACTTTGAATGCCACTCGCGGCGCTAGAGCCTTCAATATTTTCCTCTTCCATCTCCAACAAATCCCACTAATATAATAACCCTGAAAATTTGCAAATTGGGTATTTATATGTGGAGAATGAAGAAATTGATTGTGGTAAAGTGGTGAGATTGATAAGAAATTGATTGGTTTGTAATTTAACAAAAATTTCTTGGATTTTCAATGAATTGACGGATTAGGGTTATGAATAGATTTGGGGTTTCTGAAGGAGGACATGGTCGAACTTTTGTGTACAGAGACGAATGTCTCTGTAAACATTAGCTCGTGACATTTTTTCATTTCAGCTAAAGGGTTTTCTGAAAATCGTTGCCCCTAAACAGTTTTTAGAAAACTGTTTAGTCCCTAAACGGTTTTCATAAAACCGTTTAGCTTTTATATTAAAAAAAATTAATCCAGTGCCCTCCCACCGAGTGTTGGAACGGTGGGAGGAATTAACGCTTTTGTTGTCATTTTACCACTCATATTCACATTGATTGCTGGGAGTGCTCTAACTACTTTCGTTCTCAGCTGGTGTGAATCAATTGGAAAGTCCATGTTTGCCATCAACTATAGTGCTTTTATCCGATTTTTTTTTGGAACCCACATTTTTCAAATGCAAAAAATTTGACTATGTGTTTAAAAAAGATCAGTTGGGCCAAAAGATAGGTCTCCATTAATACTAATGTCAAAGTTAACTTAAGTCTATGCTTGTATATAATGGTGTTTGATGCTGCATGGTTCAACTTGGATTAAAAACAACAACGCATCTGCATGGATGCAAATGGGAGGTGTTGCAGCATCACGTATCGAATTATGGACGTTTGATCTTTCTATTATAAAACAAATGAAGGTAACATTTTAAATCTAGATCTTTAAAAGACGTCAGTTCCATAGCATATTACTAAAATATTTTGGATTGCAGCATTTTTTTTTTCATTTTGACACTTTAGATAGTTCCCATACAACTATTTTCTACAACATTATTTTATAACTTGATAAGGATCAAGTTTTTGAAACTGGTAGATGCACAGTTGATGGAGCCCAAAATTTGCTTCAGTCCAACTACTAATTTTGTTATGAGTATAATAACATCAAACCCAAAGATATCATACTTTTCGGTTTAATTGTCATAGTATTCTCGGATCCCATCTTCATAAAAATTTAACAAAGTTATCTAAGTTATATAAAAATTAACCTAACTCGTACAAATTAACTAATTTCTATAGAAGTTAACCAAGAAATTAAGTAACTTTGTCAAAAAATCTAATTATTTATAATTTAATATGTTTTTAAAATAAATCAAGTTCATAAAAATAAAGAAATTAATAAAGTTTAACTAATTTTTGTAACAGGTAATCAAGTTGTATAAACATTTAGTAAAATTGATTAAGTCTGTAATATTTAACCAAGTTTTGTGAAAAATGAACTATATTTTAAATAAATTTATAAAAATTATCCAAGCTATTTAAGATTTTAAATAAGTTAAACAAGTTTATATAAACTGAATAATGATCTAAATATTGACAATATTTTAAGAAAAGTGATTAAATTTATAAAAAAATATTTAAGTTTATAAAACATCAATAAATCAAATAAATTTATAAAACTTAACCTAGTTTATAAAAATTAACAAAATTTTTATAGAAATTAAATTTATAAAAAATAATTAAGGTTTTATAATAGAGTAAATTCATACGGATAACGAAGGTAATAAAGTTTAGTCAATTTTTATAAAAGTTAATCATGTTTTATAAATATATGACAAAACTAATTAAAATTTGTAAAATTTAACTAAGTTCCAAAAAAATTAAATGAATTTATAAAAATTAAATAAATTTTGTAAATTTTAAATAAAATAAATAAGTTTTATATAAATTAAATAATTATATAATATTGACAAAATGTTAGGAATAATAAATAGATTTATAAAAAATAATAAAGCTTACAAAAAGTTAACATATTTTTCTAAGTTTTATAAGAAATAAATAGTTTTACAAAAATTAACCAAGTTTTATAAATTTAGATATGGTTCGTCCTCTATTGTCTTTTACTCCGAGCTTTCTTTCTAGCCTACTTTTACCTCGAGATATGTTCCTTCCTTCTTCAACCGGCCTTCGCCTCTTTCTCTTCCACCACCTAATCCACCTAACCCTCCCTTCACCATGAATCTGTCTTTAAAGCCAGATCTACCCTCGCCCATCCTTAATCCTCATCCGCCTTATCATGATTTATGCAACGGTGACATTACAGCGAAATGGACTTCATTATTTTATGCTAAATCGAAGAACGTAAGAGATTTTGCACCACCACCGATATCTCTTAACTTTTCAGGCAAGGCGATAGTTCCTACAGAAGATATTCTTCTAGCGATGAAAGATCAATGGCATGAGTGCCTAGTGGGTTTTTTCCTGCAGAGGCTTTGGAAACCCACAAGTGGTATTAAAGTTAAATCGAATGGTGTAGTTTTCTTCTTTCAAGCATTGAAGACAAAATTAGATTTACCCGTACAGACCATGTTATTATCCAAAATAAACTCTTTATAATCAAGCCATGAGATGTAAAACTAGGCAGTGATGCTAGATTAATCAAAAGTGCATCGGTTTGGATTAAAATGAGGAACATTCCTTTGTTTACTTCGTCAAAAATTGGCATAAGATGGTTAGCTACTAGAGCAAGAAATTTTTTATGTACGGACACATCAGCTGAAAGATTGAAACTGTTGGAGTACGCTAAGTGTATGGTCGTTGTGAACCCTGAACCCCAGTTAATCTCTAAATTTGCGGTTGAGTTACCTGATGGGAGCGACCAAATTGTATTTGTGCATTACTTGTGGCAACCAAAAGTATGTGTAGTTTGTAAGGGTTTTGGCCATTTGAAAGAAAACTGCAAATCGGTAAGCACAATGAATAATATGAGTGAAAGTGAACTACCTTGTACAGTTAAGCTCAGACCTAACTCAGGAGAAACTGTTACTACTTGTAATGCATTGAATAAGGCAAACAATGAAGGAAGAAAAGGAAATAAGGGTAATAAAAAGAAGCATGAGCGTGAAATTGAACTAGTAACTAAGAAAAATGACATTGGAGAAAAGTTTCTTTCAGGAAAAAAGATGTTCATAAAGCATCATATAGAGTTAGAAAATTTAGCAGTAGTTATGTGCAAAAAAAGGATTAATATGTTGTTAGCACAGGGGTTGTGAAGGCCCACTATTTTTAAAATCAAAAGTCAATTATAGACGACATCCGACATGCATACAACTGATTTTAGATGTTAAAAACAGTGGGTCGTGGGTAAAAAAAATACTTTACATAAGCAACCAATAACAAGGAAGACTACAACGATATAAAATAAGTGATTCACATAAATACACCATCACAATCTTTTTTATATATTTAGCATTTATAAAACAATAAACACGTGGATGCTGCACAATACCTAAGCTCTAGTTTGTCCTTTTTTTCTTCCTCTCCTTTTTCTTTCCCTTACCTGCCATACATGATAATCTATACAAAGGAAAAAGCGTATCAATTGTTTTTGGACTGTGCCTAACCCTATACACCCTAGCCCAACCTAAGGTGTCCGGTGGCTATTGCATAGGAAAAGACTGCTTTCGTACCCCTTTTTGGAGATCAAGACCACATAATTATATTTCCTGTTCTTCTCCTGCATCCAAATACTTGTTAGTTTATTAAAACCATTACATCCATTTAACTATTACAATCAATGCAATTTAATACCAATGTAAACGTTGCAGTTAACATAATTGATGCAATTAGTACACCAACATAATCAAATAAAAGTAGAAAATAATATCTTACTCGTCTTTATTGTAATATTCGCATGTAGTCATCAAACACCATAAATATCCAATGACAACTCCAAATTATAAGATAAGAAGATAACAACACAAATATACTTACGCAATTATTATTTATCAACCAATGGTAATACGCCATCAATGTAAGTATAAACAATTCAGTTTATGCTAATCACTCTAAAATATTAACACGTCATTAACATCACCGAACGTATACTATTCCAATCAATATTATTAAAAGAACATCCATCATCAAATAACCATTATCGACTGCACATCAATTTGCAGTAATAATGGTATAACATTGCATATTCATCCTTAATGCAATCTATCGTCATGAAACAAAACATGCAGTAAATAGAACTTAGCTATTAAAAATGCATTGCAACTATTCAACCGTATTTATGATAAATGTCTTTCTTACAAGTACAAAATCGTCTTATTATTATTCATTATAAAAGAACCTTTCTTGTTTAATTCATTTTTAGAATTCTTATTGCTTCTTACCTTTCAAAACATTATATTTTATCAAAATCTAGCCTCATCAAATCAACTTGGAAATCAATTATATTTTTATTTTATGCTAAAACAATAGCGATTTTATACTAAATTCTTTTAATATATTAAAAAGTTATTTTATAGCCATTTATTCCAAAACAGTGCAATTTTCAGTGAAACTACATCATTATTTATAAAATCTTATTCTTTTGAACAAGAACATTTATGATTTTGTTTAGAAAATTGCAAATGATAACCTTGTTTAACATCTCTAAGCAATTATTATTTTCAATCACCATTAATGCATACAAACCATGAATAATCATACTTTTTATTTATTTAGCATACTTCAACGTCATTACTCAATTTCATGAATTTATTTTTAATGAATAACTCATATATTCAAATCCAAAACTAATAAAAATTCTGATACTGCAATAATCGGTAATAAGCAGTAATTTTAGGCACAACGCACCCAAAATGAAAAAAATTGTTAACATATTATATCATAAACTAATAACATGAATATGCATCAAGAGAACACAAAAATTAATCATTTAAATTCAATTAGTCGAGTTAAAAAAACTCGTACCAACACTTTTGCAAATAATCTCCAAACTCATACAATCCGTCTATCTTGTCCATTTTATCTAACGCACATTTGCTTTTGCTGTAGCAAATTTTGTCATATAAGCTTTCTTCCTTTTTCTCTTTATTCTATCATCCCTCTTTGTTCTCTAGTTTAGCATGTAATACTTTCATTTATTTCTAATAAGGAAAATTTAGAGAAGAAAATAGTATATGTTTAAAGAATTTTCAAGGAGGAGGAAGAAAAAAGAACATGGAAGTTAGGGTTAGATTTGGCCCACTTATATAGAAGTTATAGATTGATTTAATACATTAGATTAATCCCAGGAATTCTTAAAGTAAATCACAGCCGCTCCCTTAATTATTTCATCACGAAGTAATATCTTAAGGCACATCTCATATGTTTACTATTATTATTTTTATCCAACCCATGATAAAAAGGGATTTGAATACACCAAAAATAGTGACAAATGAATGTATCTTTAAAACTTATTTAAAAGTTACCGTTTACATAAGAGAATTAATTTCTAGTCTTTGGGAAATAAATCCCTAATAAAAACTAATCAATTGACATACATGTCAATTGGTACCTAATTAATCCTCACATGCACAAATAATCTGCATTTACATATATATACACACACACACACATGCACACGTACACACATGTATGTGACAATTCAAAGTTACACCAATTAATGTCTAATAGCTGTAAAAATATGCATAAACCTCACAAGCATCCATAATTAAAATATATTGTCAATTAACGCATAATTAATTGCTAACCTATTTTCAATAGTGTAAATCAAGTATATAATTTTAAATCCCTCATTTTTCACTACTTCCCTCATAACATGCAAAGTCAATGTATAATAAAGTTACATACATACATATATACATAGGGATGGAGAAAAGCTAGGAGTCGTCGAAATGAACCAAGATTCCCATTGGAGAATATATTGATATCATCCGCAAAGGATATGAAAGAAATCACCGGGCATCGCTGAAGATGCCAAACTGCTGAATCTGACCAGCAATCATAACAGAGTTTACCCCTTTGAAGAGAGCCTCTACGCTTTGACAAAAAGCGTCGGTGAAAGGGGATCACTTTGATGAAGACCCATTCCGAACTGAAAAAGAACTTTGGTCGAACCATTCATAATAACAAAGAATCAGCAATTAGAAATGAGCCTCCAGACTTAGTCTACTAGAGTTACCGAGAAACCAAAAGCTCTCAAAACTCTGATAATAAAAAACCAATAAATGCAATCATAAGTCTTCGCCATATCTAGTTTTACTACCACATTGGACCCCCAAACCTTCTGATCGGTATGGGAGATAAGCTTCTGAGCTAGAAGGACATTGTCCGTGATTAACCAACCTTTTATAAAGCCAGCTTAAGACGAAGAAATAATGCGTTCAAGGATGGGAGCAAGCCTAGAAGATAGAATCTTAGAGATAACTTTGTTAGAAAAGTTGCATAAGCTAATAGAATGAAGATCAGAGCAACATCGAGGGTTCTAACACTTAGGGATGATAACCAGATAGTTAGATGTTCATCCTCTAAATAACAAACCACCAAAAAAGAAGAACGGAATCTCTAATCAGAATTCATGCTGAATGATCGGCAGACACTCCGATAAAAAAAACTCGTTGAATCCGTCCGGACTACTCACACTATCCTTACAAAGAGAAAAAAACACAAGAGTGGATCCCCTTACTAGCAGGAGGAACGCTAAGCGGCGGTGCGTCAACAAGAAGCACTAAATAAGAAATAGAATAAAAAAGGACTGGGTCCAACCGATCAATAGAAGGACATTGCAATAATGATCGAAAATAGGAAGCAATCGCATCTTCGATCTCCGTAGGAGAAGAGGCTACCTGCAGACCCGGACAAACTATCTGATAAATGGATAAGATACGATTCTTTTTCCTAATAACAGAATGAAGTAAATTAGAGTAAGAGTCTCCATCGAAGACCCATTTGATTCTATTCTTCTGACGAAGGAAGTCATTCTCAATACGCTACTCGAAGGAAAAGGCGATTTGGGCTTGAACCTAATACGCCTTATGCATAGCCAAAGGATCTTCATCAAAAGATGCTTCCGCTACAATAGTGGATTCTTCCGCCACTCAAACCCGATCAAAGATATTCTTAAAGATCAGGAAGTTCCAAATTCTCAAACAAGATTTAAGGCGCTTTAGTTTGGAAGAGAAAACAGCTGTAGGCAGCCAAAAGCTAGAAGAGACCAAGAATCAGCAATAGAGAAGAAAGAGTGCTGAGATCGCCATATTGATTGAAAGCGGGCGGTGGCCCCGAAGGAGTGTAATCCAAAAGACTGTGGCGTAGGTGAGAAACAGAGAAAGAAAAAGGAAAGCTAAACCAACTATACGACCCGAAAACATAATCGAGACGAGAGTGGATCTGGCTATGTCTCTCTTGGTTATTACATCACATAAGCAGAACCAAAAAAAGACACCTTAGACAAGCCATACTGTAGGATGAAGGAGTTGAAATCTTCATTCGCCACTCGGTTAATGGAAGACCCCCCTTTCTTCGCCTGGCTTGACACAACATTGAAATCACCGCCAATAACTGAGGCATAAATATTTAGGTCTAAAGAGACAAAATGTCTTACCAAAGGGTCCAACGCTCTATGTGATCGCATCTGGCGTAAATCACCGAGAAAAGGAAAGGGGAAGTAAGAGCAGAGAACACTCAATTGATAAAATTTGTGCCGAATCAAACAGAAGGCACACAGAAACCTCACCGATTCACAAGATCAAATCTTATTGGAAACATAGTGGAAGCCACCGCTGAAACCTAATGCAAGGACAGCAGCGAAAATCAATTCAAGTCCCATAAGAGGTTCCTAAAGTGCTACCACCAGTATGGAATGTTTTCTGATGATACGCTTAAGGCGCGCAATCGAAGCAGCGTTCCTCACGCCTCGAATGTTCCAGAAAAGGAAGTTCGCCATCAAAAGAGAGAAGTAGAAGAAAGAAATATAGAAAAAAATCAAATCAAATATAGCGTACTACGAGTTGACCAAACAATCTGCTCAGAAGCTGTTACCGAGTGAGTGCTAATAGTACGAGGAGTACGCGCCAAAGAACGCTTGCCACTCCTAGAGGTGCAAGCGGAATGACGGGACAGAGGGGCAATAGCGGGCACATACATGCGAAGGCATAGGGCTTTCACCCAACCTACAAAAGCAAGAGTTCCAAGCTAGGAAGTTTAGACAATCTTAATCTCACCTGCATTAAGAAAGGGAATGTAGTTGGTGAAAGGAGGAGAGATATCAAAACAAAAATCGGAAGACGTAGAAGCATCAAACACCGATTTCACTACTCGGTGTGTGGAATCCTCAACAGCAAAATCACCATCGGAGTGACGATTCTTCTCTGGGTGAGAAATCCAGGAATTGAAACAAGATAAAGAGGAGATGCGACCGAACCCCCAGACCAAATCATGGACATGCTGCAAAACCCACAGTCTAACTATGGGTAGTGACATATAGGTTACCAAAACCCGTACACTATATAACGTCGACCCCAATAGTTAGACTAGCAAAACCACGAACTAAACAACACCAACAACCCAAAAGCCACAAAAAAACAAGGCACCAAAAAAACACGCACATGTCATAGACTGGCATGTCATGTACCACTGCAAACGAAGGACAAAAGGTAGGCCAAATTGTAAACAACCCACTCATAAGAAGTAGCCAAACACCACAAAACCCACGAAAATTCCAATTAGTGAGAACAGGAAGTAGGGCAAAGACCCAATGAAGTACCACCCAGGAAAATCACAACAAGGATTGAACAACATCACAAACAACTCACCACTGGAGACCAACAAAGAAAAAGAAAAAGGAACAAATTCCTTCACCGGCAATGGCACGCAGAAATGCAGGCTTAACAGCCTAGCAACACACATCAGAAATCACACAACCCCAAGGAACAACAAACACAACGCAATAGGAACCCAACAAATAACCATATTCAAAAATTGACAACAACAAAAAATCAGAAGAACAAAAACGAACCTGACTGCGGGAATGCCCCAAAAAGGCAAGTGGAGAGCCCAGCAATTTCAAGAACCACCGAAGAAAAATTACTCTTAGTTACCTCGCCAAGAGCCGAACTACCAGGCTGCAACCAAGAAACCAAATCCATCGAACAACCACTAACCGACGAACGATAAGAGGTCACAACTTGCCAATACAGCACCAACCAAGACTCCACGACTGCTACACTCATCAAAGCCTGATGGCCGAAGTTGAGAGTCTAAACCCGCCCCCATAAACAACCACAGACGAACGTGAAGCAGTTGCCTCACGCCGTAACTCTGGCCCTCTCAACTAGACCCGCCAAATGGGCCCGGTCTGGTGATAAATGGGTCGGGTAGAATTTGACCCGACTCATTCAAGGCTTAATCAAACCTAACCCGCTTAACCCGTCTAATAAACGGGTTGACCAGACCCAACCCGATTATTTAAAGGGTCAACCCTACTCGACGCAATTATCAAACACATATGGCAGTAAAAGAACCAAAAAATTACTGCAAAATCTGGATAAAGGAATACTGCACTAAAAAAATACAGTTAACAAATACTGCAACATTAAACAGAGTTGAACTACTAGAGAACATAAAGTAGAAAATGTTTGAAGGTCATATAAAGTAAGATTATAAACTGAAACATATAGAAACTAAATGATTTTGCATAATATAGTTTATGTCAACAAAAGCAGCACAAATTTACCAAATAAAATACAACAAGAACATGATGTATTAACATAAATACTAATAGAAAGGCCTATAGAGAGCAACAGGGAAGAGAGAGGTCCACACTATTGAAAATATAGTGTCAGCTACTTTAATGGAGAGAATACCTTTCTTTTACTTAATGCTTCATATATGGGCTGCCACATCAATGGGCCTGCTAAAGCCCAGACGCAAATCATTTTTTCTTTCTTTACATGTACTGTTGCTCTGCAACTATAAATAGTAACTCATGTACTCTCTTTTTTAATTAACAAAAATCATTACAAGTTTTACGTTCTGTTCAATACAATTGTTCAAGAATTATACGTTCCTATCCAAAAATTAATATGGTATCAGAGCAAATCTTGCTTAACAGCAGCTACTGAATTACCATCTAATCAATTTCGTGAGGTTGAATTGAGGATATCCATCAGTTAATCTTCATCATTTGGATATCAGAACTCATCAGAGAAAGATCTCTTCATTTGAGTTCAAGATTCACAGTCCATTTCTGTGCCGTGCCTAACACAGTGTTGGCTGCATCAAGAATCGACTGCAAATCTGATACAGGTTGAAATCATACATTCTGCAATCGATCAAGAAGACCAGAATACAGTTTACAGCCAAGAAAATTCTCTCAGTTTCGTACCTGCCCTTACTTTGTCCTCAATTTTCCTTATCATCATCAAGAATTTCCAAGACTGTACAAGGCTTCTTGATCTCCTCAATTCTAAACCACAAAATTTGACTCATACCTGATTCTTGGAGCTACCTCTTCATCATGGTTGAACCAACTACTTCAGAAGAAGGTGATGTATCCAGTACACGAGTCAACCCACCATCGCAAGCCGCTGAACAACTTGTCAAGACTATCATAAACCCTCAGAGCCAACTGATTACAGTCAAACTTGATGAGAATAACTTCCTTCTGTGGAAGCTTCAAATTGAAACCGCCATTCAAGGCTACGGCCTCGAAGGCTACATCTATGGAACATTGGCAACTCCTCCTCAGTTCATAACTGACAAAGACAACAAGATAATCAGTAATGAAGAATATAATCAATTTCATAGACAAGAAAGACTTATTAGTGCATGGCTACTATCTTCAATTAGCCCAAATCTGTTATCTCAAGTGATTGGGTGCAAGACTGCTAACGAAATTTGGGTCACATCGACAAGAATTTCAATGCTCAATCATCAGCCAAGTCTCTATTCTATAGAAGGCAATTACAGAACTGCAGAAAGGAAAATCTGAGTATGAGGGAATATATAACCAAGGTTAAAAATATATGTGATATGCTCCTTGCCTCAGGAAGCAAGATCGATGAATCTGAGCATATATTGTCATTATTAAATGGATTAGGCAACGAATATGAAGTTGTTATTGCAGTTGTAACATCACAAAAGACCACACCACCTCTTGACGATGTTCACTCTATACTTCTCTCACATTAAGCCAGAATTGATATAAAGAACACAAATGAGTCTGATTACTCACTAAATTTGGCAGTGAGTAACAGGGGAAGAGGACAACCCTACAGAGGTACCAACTCTAATCAGAGAGGTGCCTATCCTAACAGAGGAAGAGGTGGCAGGTGGAATAACAACAGCAACAAGCCAAAGTGTCAAATCTGTGAGAAAGTGGGACACACTGCTTTTAAGTGTTACTTTAGGTACAATTCAAACTTTGTGCCAAACCAAAACGACAACAATCAAAGAAACACAAACCCTAATGCTAATATAGCACATACTCAAGGTGATGCATCAAATTCCTCAGACATTAGCAAAAGCAACAGTCAAAATGAAAGCACAAGAATTGATAGTATTCAAGATGACAACTGGTATCTTAACTCAGGAGCCACTAATCACATGACAAACAACCTTGACAATCTCAATCAAGGAAACAGGGAGTATAGAGGTAAACAGTCAATAAGCATGGGTAATGGTAAGTGTATCAACATTTCTCATATTGGCAATAGTGTAATTCAAGGAAAAAGACAATTATTTCTACATAACCTTCTTAGGGTGCCAAAGATCAAAAAGAATTTGATTAGCGTATCACAATTTGCTACTGATAACAATGTCTTTTTTGAGTTTTTTCCTAAACACTGTCTTGTTAGGGATATTCTAACTAATGAAATTTTACTACAGGGTGATGCCATAAATGGATTATACAAGTTCAGAATTAACACAAGAGAAAATCCTGCTGTTCAGAATTCATGTTACACTTCTGTGATGCAAGACAGTTGTAAAAACACAACTGCATTTGATATATGGCACCTTAAATTAGGTCATCTTAGTGTAAAAGTAATGAAAACTATATTCAGTAGGAACAATATTGTCTGTGATGATGTTTCTCTACCTTACATTTGTACCTATTGCCAATTGGGTAAGAATCATAAACTACCATTCAATGACTCATTAACTAAGTACTCTAATCCATTTGATCTTGTTGCATGTGATTTGTGGGAACCTGCCTCAATAAGTACCGATTACGGTTACAAATATTATATCTCATTTGTAGATGCTCACACAAGATACACATGGATATATTTTCTGAAATCAAAGTCTGACACTCATGACACCACCATTAGATATATGAATATGATTGAAAATCAATTTGGCACTAAGGTTAAAGTCATACAGTCAGATGGTGGGTCTGAATTCAAAATTTTAGACAATTATTTCAGGGATAAAGGGATTATTCATAGGATTACTTGCCCCTACACTTCAGAGCAGAATGGGTTAGCAGAAAGAAAGCATAGACATATAGTCGAGACTGGCTTAACTCTACTTGCACATGCCTCTTTACCAATCAAGTTTTGGTCTGAATCATTCAACACTGCAATTTATTTAATTAATAGGATGCCAACAAAAGTGTTGAATGATATCAGCCTATTAGAAATTTTATACAAAGTTAAACCAGATTACTCTAGCCTAAAAACTTTTGGGTGTCTATGCTTTCCCTACACTAGACCATACACTTCAAACAAGTTACAATTCAGGTCTAGAGCTTGTACCTTTTTAGGTTATGCTGTTAGACAAAAAGGCTACAGATGCATCGATGAAAAGGGAAGGATTTTCATTAGTAGACATGTGATATTTAACGAAAATATCTGTAACGGCTGGAAATTTTGGACTCCTCGAGAGTCGAAAACTCCGCGACGTTAGTGAAAGAAAGTAGAGGGTGAGGAAGAAAAGATAGAACTAATAGAATAGAAGAAGAAGAAGAACTTACATCATCAGAGTAAACACGAATCTCACAGCGGAACGAATAAAATATAACATAACTTTGAAATACAAATCAGTACTCGTATATACATACCATTTCAAAGTACAACACTTAACAACACAGCGGAATAATAATAGCTATAATCCTGAAGCCTCCTGCTCCAAGCTCTCCAAGTGTATCTGAAAAATCCCGACTACTTGACTGCCCGTACAAATTTAGGCACCCAAGAGTTTAGGGAAAACAAACAAAATAAACTCCGGGTCAGTCATGGGACTGGTGTGAATAAAACTCCAACACTTGGTTAAATAAAGGATATCTTTCTGATATTATAATAATGTCTAAATACAAATAGATATCAATCTAGCAGAACGCTTGCATCTCACGTTCCACATACATAGTATACAAATAAAACCGTGAGCGCTTATTGGAGATTGGATTCCAACAGACAAGGTATGGGAGCACCTTCCGATCAGTGTACTCTAGAGGAGATACACTAGGGTTCAACAAGAACGTCTTGCAACCCGGCCACACATGACCGTTCACTCATTTAGCTTGAGTGTAACGAATATATTATCACCGATGGTTGGGATCAGCAACCATCCTTCCCGATAAGGGACAGCATTGAAATAGATTATAAAGAAGTACAATTGAATATTCTCTAGATGGTGATAATACACCCTGCTTGGGTATGGCCCAACTAGCCATGCTGCCTAGCCCAACTTCTGTTATTTTCCGGTTGTGAGGTTTTGAGGTCACGTTTATCACTTTGACAGATTATTTCTTCAATTACTTTGAATGCCACATCGTCATACCTGCCAAATCATTATCGATTTCTCATGGCATCACGGGTATATAAGCTAAGAGAAACGAATTTCTCCGCCCCCAACGTAATACGTTTAAAGAGATCAACCTATATGATTCGTTAAGAATACTTTGTCAGACACTCGTCCATATACGTTGTTCTGGGACTGAATAAACCGAAGGCACTATTCAGTGAATCCATCCTACCTAGGCTTTTCACAATAGCTCTTGCACTTCACTCCGTCTTCAATTATCTTCAGCGTACTTGATTCGCAACGCTTATGCTAATACGGAGTGGTTCTTCGGATAATAATCCAACCGGTCTCTCCATATTTACAACGTAAATATGGTCAAAACTTTGATAGTCTGTGATTTAACTATCAAATGAAAACATGTCGGTGTACAAACAACGATCTTATTTCCAAATGGAAATTCGATCGATCAATCATCATATACATATATATGTTCATATTTCCTTATTCCATATATTTAGAAAATATATGTTATTAATCATTGGAAAACATTTCCATAGCTTATTTTCACATCACTATTATTTCGCAACTATCAGTCCCTAACTGTAACTAGTATGAGAACAATTCTCTAAGTATCAATCCGGAAGGTCGAAACCAACATCAGATCGTCACTTAGAAAACCGTTCAACTTACCCTCTCCAGTCAGTTTCTGAATTTGCTTAACTCTATTTCTTAAATTCTTATCATGAAAACATTTCATTTTCTATGTTTAGAAAACATATCTGACTATATTTGGAAAACGTTTCCAAAACTCATTTACGGATTTCCAATGAACGTTGTATAAAACATCGTTTCGCTTAATCCATTTATCGCTTATTCCTTAACTTTATTCCTAATCAACCTTTTAGATCGAACCACAACTATTCCTTTGTCAATTCTGAAGTCAATCAAGTTGGGGTATAATTACCTCGCAGACCTTAATTGAACAACGTCCTTTACTATGAAATAGATGAAGCTCATCACTCACTTTTTACAATCATCTGTTTACGCAAATTCTCGGATTCAGGTTACGAATCTACTTCTTATATGAAAACGTTTGATTATAACTATAACCTTATAATTCCTACTTCTGCAATATCTAACCTAAATTATAACTTTATCTCCTAACTCGAATAATTTAACAGACACCTAATTTCTAAATCAATAACTAAATCTTGATTTAAACCCTGGAAAGTAAATAGTACTTTCCCGAATTCGCTATAATCGAATTCGACGTATAACTCTCTTTTGAGTAATCTCTATTCGATTAACTCTCCCTTTTTAATAACTTATATTCGATAAACTCTATTTCGATTAACTCCTATCGAATAACTCTTCTTGGTTGGCTCTATTTCATTAACTCTTATCGAATAACTAATATTCGAATAACTCTTCTTGGTTGGCTCTATTTCATTAGCTCTTATCGAATAACAAATATTCGATTTTCTTAAATGTGTCAATTCTTATCGAATAACTAACATCCGATTTAACATAAATGGATTTACTCTTATCGAATAACTTATTCGATTAACTCAACTTGATTTTCTTAACTCGATTATCTCAACTCGATTTCTTAACTCGATTACTTAACTCGATAAATCTTAACTCGATTACTTAACTCGATAACTTAACTTAACCCAAATCGGTTAACTCAACTCTAATCGATTAACTAAATTTGATTTACTCCTTCGAATAACTAATTCGAATAAATTAATTGATTAACTCCTTCGAATAACTAATTCGAATAACTTACCTTCAAATAACCAATATTCGATTTACTCTAACTCGATTAACTTAATTCTAATCGATTTACTCCATTTCGATTCAACTTAATTCAAATCGATTAACTTAACTCAAATTGATTAACTCCTTTCGAATAACTAAATTCGATTTAACTCTTCTCGAATAACCAATTCGATTAACTCAAATTGAAAAACTAATATTCAATTAACTCTTACGTGTTTAACTCTATTCGAATAACTAATTCGAATAACTTACCTTCGAATAACTAATATTCGATTTACTCTAACTCGATTAACTTAATTCTAATCGATTTACTCCATTTCGATTCAACTTAATTCAAATCGATTAACTTAACTCAAATTGATTAACTCCTTACGAATAACTAAATTCGATTTAACTCTTCTCAAATAACCAAATTCGATTAACTCAAATTGAATAACTAATATTCAATTAACTCTTACGTGTTTAGTTCTATTCGAATAACTAATTTGAATAACTTACCTTCGAATAACTAATATTCGATTTACTCTAACTCGATTAACTTAATTCTAATCGATTTCCTCCATTTCGATTCAACTTAATTCAAATCGATTAACTTAACTCAAATTGATTAACTCCTTTCGAATAACTAAATTCGATTTAACTCTTCTCGAATAACCAAATTCGATTAACTCAAATTGAATAACTAATATTCAATTAACTCTTACGTGTTTAACTCTATTCGAATAACTAATTCGAATAACTTACCTTCGAATAACTAATATTCGATTTACTCTAACTCGATTAACTTAATTCTAATCGATTTACTCCATTTCGATTCAACTTAATTCAAATCGATTAACTTAACTCAAATTGATTAACTCCTTTCGAATAACTAAATTCGATTTAACTCTTCTCAAATGAATAACATTTGATTTCTCCACTCGAATAAACTATATTCGATTACTCTTCCCTTGAATACACTATATTCGATAACTCTACTTCGAATAAGTGATATTCGACAACTCTACTCGATTAACTCCACTTGGATAACTCTAACTGGTCAACTCTAACTGGTCAACTCTAACTGAGTAACTCTAACTGATCAACTCTAACTGGTCAACTTTAACTGGTCAACTTTAACTGGTTAACTCAAATGGTTTAACCTAACTGGTTAACTCAAATGGTTTAACCTAACTTGATTTACTTGTCTCGATTAACTGAACTAATCCACTTAGTTTAACTTAGTTAATTCACTTTGATTAACTCTAACCGATTTACTTAGTTTAACTCAGCTAATTCACTTTGATTAACCCAACTAATTTACTTCGATTAACCAATTAGTTTAACTTGACTAATTCACTTAGTTTGACGCAACTAATTCACTTTGATTTACAAATTAGTTTAACTTAACTAAGTCACTTAGTTTGACGCAACTAGTTCACTTTGATTTACCAATTAGTTTAACTTAACTAATTCACTTCGATTAACCGCTTAGTTTATCTTAACTAATTTACTTTGGTTAACTTAACCAATTACTTTGATTAACTCGACTAACTTTGCTTTGGTTAACCTAACCCATTACTTTGTTTAATCCTTTTATCACACTCTGGTATTTCTTATGGTTTTTAACACATCACCTAACAACGATGAATATCGTCCAACCACACGTAATCACAACAGATTATATACATCACATTTATATATCACAATACATAAATCACAGTAAAAATAACTGTTGAGGAATCCAGTTGGATTCCTCCAACCTGTTTCCCTGCATCCACAGATGTTAAACAACACCAGTATAATATTCTGATAAACAGAATCAACATATAACTATTTGACGGTTTATATATATATATATATACATACGTAAATATATATATATAATCTCTACTAACTGACTAGCAGTTCAAGCAAACAATCAACACACAGTCAAACAGACAACATTTTAACAGTTCTAAGAATACAACGTGAAAATAGAACTGTTTAGAGTTTGTGAGATTTACTCACCTTTGCGCGTTAGCCGTTTAAATAACGGTTTGCGTTATTTGATTTCGACGGACAATTTATTTCACCATAAATTGTAACGAGCTCGGATTCACTCCCAGTCAGCTTCATTGTGAAGCTCTCGTCCATACGGTCCCAACGCAACTTACGGTTCGTCAATCTGATATCGTATGATCAAGATATGGTTTATACAAGATAAGATACTATTTTTGAATTTAAATTAAAACTATATTTTAATTTAAAGTTGGGCTTTACCCTATTTTCGGTCCACTTACCCTTAACAAAACCGAACCCATACCCGATCCTTTTCTCCCCCAAAACTAAACCGTGCTTCAGCATTTCCAAACCATTACCGAACATTTCAATCTTCCTCCTCTCTCAAATCCTTCACCGAATCAACACACTGACACAACCGAACCACTCCTCATCCAAGTCTCTACACGATGATCAACCTCCTACACAACTCGCATCCCAGTGGAAAATTGCATCAGCAGGACTGTCGAGTCCTCCCAGGATTTCACGCGACATCAACAACAACCGAACCCATCCAAGAACTCACACAACGAGCGCCTCACCATCCCGATCACCCTGCTAATCCCCGTTCCCTTCCTCGTGGCCTCCGATCATCGTATGCTCCAACCCTAGGTTTCGACGCCATACCACAGTGAACCCCAAATACCATCGCACCAGACAGAACTCACACGGAAATGAAGCCCTTGCTTCGCTGATTCCACTCATATACACTTTGTAATTTATAGAATTTTTATTTGTTTAATTTGTGATTTTCTTTTGAGGATTTCTTGCTGCGTTCTTGGGTTAATGCGGTTATATAGAGCTGTGGGTGGTAGGTAACATTTGTGGCTGTGGAAGGAGCATGTGTGGCCTCTCTTTTGGCCAAGCAAAATGATATATATATGTTTATTTATTGATTTATATATTTTATTTTCTCGATTTCCTATTCGTTCTTAGTCTTTAAAAATTACTGCGACTGCATACGATTTCCTAAAATCACAAAAACAGACATGCCACTAGAGTTCGACATTACGGTCCCAACGAAACTGGTTTCGTCGAATTTCGACTCCGTTTGCTCACACAGCGTATTTTTAACTGTCAAAATACTGACTGTTTTTCACTCTAAAAATCCGTATGGTCACACAGTGACTCTAAAAATAACGAAACTGGAAATCTAACAACTATTTGATATTGCGGATCCAACAAAACTGGTTTCGTCGAATTCCGGCTTCGTTTGCAAAAGTGGCTATTTTTAACGCTTTGAATAGCCCATTTAAATATATAAATATATTTAAATAAATTTAAATATTAATAATTTAATATTATCGTATATCTTCACATATGATATCGTACAGCTCCAGAATATCATATCAGAATATACAGTTTGATATTTCAGATTTCAGATTATCTCGATATTCAGTTTATATCGAAAATCCTTTTATAACGTATATAAAGCGTCGCAAATTATAAAGGAATTCTACAGCGACTTTTCTGAAATTTGATTTGGACGTACATCAAAATCTACACGACGAAATCTCGATTTTTCTCTTGCACTAGAAAGATATACTCCACCAGCTCCACACGTCTCTTGTTTCCCAGAAATCCGGCTTAAAACGAATCCTGTATATTCAGTTGAAGTTCAAATCGCCAAATAGCGAACTGCCGCGACGTTTCAAGTTCGTTTTTAATTATAATTATAAATTATAAGTTCGAACGTTGTACTTTAAGTTATCGATATCGCCAAATCGATATATAAATAATTAAATAAATTAATTATTCGACAGCTAACAAAACGCGTCATTACAGACTTCCCCCCTTAAAATAATTTCGTCCTCGAAATTGCTAAGTTAGAAAAATGCTACTAACTCTACTACTAGATTTAAAAATCCTTTTTGTTTACCTCCAAATTTCAGTTTCGACTGGACCCATTTAATTTTAATTAATTTATTAATTCATTTCCGACCAACTAAAATTTTCAAAAATTCTGAAAATTTTCTAACACCTTAAATTTTCGAAAAATTTCGCCATAACCTCCTTTGTACGGCTCAATACGTCAAACCACAACTCGCCTCTCTAGGCCTCCTCCAATCCAAAAGAAAATCAAACAGCCAAGCGGCTTGCCAATTCGGCTCATAAAATCCAAACTCATATATAATATAAACTTGTACCTTTATGTCGGTCGTATCATTATATCCCTACCCTCTGTTATCAGCTCGGCATATACAAATGCCATCCCAATCAACTCCAACCAATTTATTCTTAACACAACCATTCGCTTATTCAAGCCGAATTCCATTTTTAATCTCAAGTTTTATTCTTGATTTCCAATTTCTAAGTCCAGCTAAATTTCAAATTCTTGACTCATCAACCCAATTCCATAACAGATTATTCTCTAATCCAATTCAATTCTATTTAACTCTGTTCAAGTTAAATTTCAATTTATTTTTACCATCTCATTTTATTTAACTTCATTAGTTAAATTTTAATTCCAGAACTTAAGTTCCTGGGTTTCTTTCAAATCAATTTGAAATCATAATGCCAATTCAAAACCTTTGAATTTCTAAACAACTTGTTTTCTCAAAACAATTCAAAAACAAAACCTTTGGTAGTAATCCGTCACTTAGAACTCGAAAATGAACACTGATGATGTCTAGATTCATCATCAGAAATCTATTTTCCAGCTATCGAAGTGAGTTCAATACTATATCATTTTCAATTTGAAAAACATTTTCAAAATCTCCTAGGAACTTAAAATTTCCTTATTTTAAATTCCAAATTCTGATTTAAATTCATTTTTAATTCAAACTATTTCATATATTACATTCATATGAATTCTGATTGGTCATTTATAACCATTTAACCCTTTTATAATCTTATTCGATTATAATAACAACCAACACAGTCAATATACTATAATAAATTCAAGATATATATTTCTTCTATAAACAAATATATTTTGGGAAAAAATATTTCATTTACCCTCTTTCCAAACATACCATGACGGTTCATCGTATTCGAGTGTTTAGTAACCCTTATCGATACAGTGGACCAAACTGATCGACCAGAATTCATAAGCCACTCAACCAATGAGTCTCCATAATATAAATCACTTTATATTAACAAATACGCACTCGTATATATACATTCAAATTCAGTCTAGGATATTACTAATCCTATCTCTACTGAATTACGCCACAGAGCCAAGGTAATAACTAAACCAATGCTCCGATACCAACTGTAACGGCTGGAAATTTTCGACTGCTCGAGAGTCGAAAACTCCGCGATGTTAGTGAAAGAAAGTAGAGGGTGAGGAAGAAAAGATAGAACTAATAGAATAGAAGAAGAAGAAGAACTTACATCATCAGAGTAAACACGAATCTCACAGCGGAACGAATAAAATATAACATAACTTTGAAATACAAATCAGTACTCGTATATACATACCATTTCAAAGTACAACACTTTACTACACAGCGGAATAATAATAGCTATAATCCTGAAGCCTCCTGCTCCAAGCTCTCCAAGTGTATCTGAAAAATCCCGACTACTTGACTGCCCGTACAAATTTAGGCACCCAAGAGTTTAGGGAAAACAAACAAAATAAACTCCGGGTCAGTCATGGGACTGGTGTGAATAAAACTCCAACACTTGGTTAAATAAAGGATATCTTTCTGATATTATAATAATGTCTAAATACAAATAGATATCAATCTAGCAGAACGCTTGCATCTCACGTTCCACATACATAGTATACAAATAAAACCGTGAGCGCTTATTGGAGATTGGATTCCAACAGACAAGGTATGGGAGCACCTTCCGATCAGTGTACTCTAGAGGAGATACACTAGGGTTCAACAAGAACGTCTTGCAACCCGGCCACACATGACCGTTCACTCATTTAGCTTGAGTGTAACGAATATATTATCACCGATGGTTGGGATCAGCAACCATCCTTCCCGATAAGGGACAGCATTGAAATAGATTATAAAGAAGTACAATTGAATATTCTCTAGATGGTGATAATACACCCTGCTTGGGTATGGCCCAACTTGCCATGCTGCCTAGCCCAACTTCTGTTATTTTCCGGTTGTGAGGTTTTGAGGTCACGTTTATCACTTTGACAGATTATTTCTTCAATTACTTTGAATGCCACATCGTCATACCTGCCAAATCATTATCGATTTCTCAAGGCATCACGGGTATATAAGCTAAGAGAAACGAATTTCTCCGCCCCCAACGTAATACGTTTAAAGAGATCAACCTATATGATTCGTTAAGAATACTTTGTCAGACACTCGTCCATATACGTTGTTCTGGGACTGAATAAACCGAAGGCACTATTCATTGAATCCATCCTACCTAGGCTTTTCACAATAGCCCTTGCACTTCACTCCGTCTTCAATTATCTTCAGCGTACTTGATTCGCAACGCTTATGCTAATACGGAGTGGTTCTTCGGATAATAATCCAACCGGTCTCTCCATATTTACAACGTAAATATGGTCAAAACTTTGATAGTCTGTGATTCAACTATCAAATGAAAACATGTCGGTGTACAAACAACGATCTTATTTCCAAATGGAAATTCGATCGATCAATCATCATATACATATATATGTTCATATTTCCTTATTCCATATATTTAGAAAATATATGTTATTAATCATTGGAAAACATTTCCATAGCTTATTTTCACATCACTATTATTTCGCAACTATCAGTCCCTAACTGTAACTAGTATGAGAACAATTCTCTAAGTATCAATCCGGAAGGTCGAAACCAACATCAGATCGTCACTTAGAAAACCGTTCAACTTACCCTCTCCAGTCAGTTTCTGAATTTGCTTAACTCTATTTCTTAAATTCTTATCATGAAAACATTTCATTTTCTATGTTTAGAAAACATATCTGACTATATTTGGAAAACGTTTCCAAAACTCATTTACGGATTTCCAATGAACGTTGTATAAAACATCGTTTCGCTTAATCCATTTATCGCTTATTCCTTAACTTTATTCCTAATCAACCTTTTAGATCGAACCACAACTATTCCTTTGTCAATTCTGAAGTCAATCAAGTTGGGGTATAATTACCTCGCAGACCTCAATTGAACAACGTCCTTTACTGTGAAATAGATGAAGCTCATCACTCACTTTTTACAATCATCTGTTTACGCAAATTCTCGTATTCAGGTTACGAATCTACTTCTTATATGAAAACGTTTGATTATAACTATAACGTTATAATTCCTACTTCTGCAATATCTAACCTAAATTATAACTTTATCTCCTAACTCGAATAATTTAACAGACACCTAATTTCTAAATCAATAACTAAATCTTGATTTAAACCCTGGAAAGTAAATAGTACTTTCCCGAATTCGCTATAATCGAATTCGACGTATAACTCTCTTTCGAGTAATCTCTATTCGATTAACTCTCCCTTTTTAATAACTTATATTCGATAAACTCTATTTCGATTAACTCCTATCGAATAACTCTTCTTGGTTGGCTCTATTTCATTAACTCTTATCGAATAACTAATATTCGAATAACTCTTCTTGGTTGGCTCTATTTCATTAGCTCTTATCGAATAACAAATATTCGATTTTCTTAAATGTGTCAATTCTTATCGAATAACTAACATCCGATTTAACTTAAATGGATTTACTCTTATCGAACAACTTATTCGATTAACTCAACTTGATTTTCTTAACTCGATTATCTCAACTCGATTTCTTAACTCGATTACTTAACTCGATAAATCTTAACTCGATTACTTAACTCGATAACTTAACTTAACCCAAATCGGTTAACTCAACTCTAATCGATTAACTAAATTTGATTTACTCCTTCGAATAACTAATTCGAATAACTTAATTGATTAACTCCTTCGAATAACTAATTCGAATAACTTACCTTCAAATAACCAATATTCGATTTACTCTAACTCGATTAACTTAATTCTAATCGATTTACTCCATTTCGATTCAACTTAATTCAAATCGATTAACTTAACTCAAATTGATTAACTCCTTTCGAATAACTAAATTCGATTTAACTCTTCTCGAATAACCAAATTTGATTAACTCAAATTGAATAACTAATATTCAATTAACTCTTACGTGTTTAACTCTATTCGAATAACTAATACGAATAACTTACCTTCGAATAACTAATATTCAATTTACTCTAACTCGATTAACTTAATTCTAATCGATTTACTCCATTTCGATTCAACTTAATTCAAATCGATTAACTTAACTCAAATTGATTAACTCCTTTCGAATAACTAAATTCGATTTAACTCTTCTCGAATAACCAAATTCGATTAACTCAAATTGAATAACTAATATTCAATTAACTCTTACATGTTTAATTCTATTCGAATAACTAATTCGAATAACTTACCTTCGAATAACTAATATTCGATTTACTCTAACTCGATTAACTTAATTCTAATCGATTTACTCCATTTCGATTCAACTTAATTCAAATCGATTAACTTAACTCAAATTGATTAACTCCTTTCGAATAACTAAATTCGATTTAACTCTTCTCGAATAACCAAATTCGATTAACTCAAATTGAATAACTAATATTCAATTAACTCTTACGTGTTTAACTCTATTCGAATAACTAATTCGAATAACTTACCTTCGAATAACTAATATTCGATTTACTCTAACTCGATTAACTTAATTCTAATCGATTTACTCCATTTCGATTCAAATTAATTCAAATCGATTAACTTAACTCAAATTGATTAACTCCTTTCGAATAACTAAATTCGATTTAACTCTTCTCAAATGAATAACATTTGATTTCTCCACTCGAATAAACTATATTCGATTACTCTTCCCTTGAATACACTATATTCGATAACTCTACTTCGAATAAGTGATATTCGGCAACTCTACTTGATTAACTCCACTTGGATAACTCTAACTGGTCAACTCTAACTGGTCAACTCTAACTGAGTAACTCTAACTGATCAACTCTAACTGGTCAACTTTAACTGGTCAACTTTAACTGGTTAACTCAAATGGTTTAACCTAACTGGTTAACTCAAATGGTTTAACCTAACTTGATTTACTTGTCTCGATTAACTGAACTAATCCACTTAGTTTAACTTAGTTAATTCACTTTGATTAACTCTAACCGATTTACTTAGTTTAACTCAGCTAATTCACTTTGATTAACCCAACTAATTTACTTCGATTAACCAATTAGTTTAACTTGACTAATTCACTTACTTTGACGCAACTAATTCACTTTGATTTACAAATTAGTTTAACTTTACTAAGTCACTTAGTTTGACGCAACTAATTCACTTTGATTTACCAATTAGTTTAACTTAACTAATTCACTTCGATTAACCGCTTAGTTTATCTTAACTAATTTACTTTGGTTAACTTAACCAATTACTTTGATTAACTCGACTAACTTTGCTTTGGTTAACCTAACCCATTACTTTGTTTAATCCTTTTATCACACTCTGGTATTTCTTATGGTTTTTAACACATCACCTAACAACGATGAATATCGTCCAACCACACGTAATCACAACAGATTATATACATCACATTTATATATCACAATACATAAATCACAGTAAAAATAACTGTTGAGGAATCCAGTTGGATTCCTCCAACCTGTTTCCCTGCATCCACAGATGTTAAACAACACCAGTATAATATTCTGATAAACAGAATCAACATATAACTATTTGAAGGTTTATATATATATATATATACATACGTAAATATATATATATAAAATCTCTACTAACTGACTAGCAGTTCAAGCAAAGAATCAACACACAGTCAAACAGACAATATTTTAACAGTTCTAAGAATACAACGTGAAAATAGAACTGTTTAGAGTTTGTGAGATTTACTCACCTTTGCGCGTTAGCCGTTTAAATAACGGTTTGCGTTATTTGATTTTGACGGACAATTTATTTCACCATAAATTGTAACGAGCTCGGATTCACTCCTAGTCAGCTTCATTGTGAAGCTCTCGTCCATACGGTCCCAACGCAACTTACGGTTCGTCAATCTGATATCGTATGATCAAGATATGGTTTATACAAGAGAAGATACTATTTTTGAATTTAAATTAAAACTATATTTTAATTTAAAGTTGGGCTTTACCCTATTTTCGGCCCACTTACCCTTAACAAAACCGAACCCATACCCGATCCTTTTCTCCCCCAAAACTAAACCGTGCTTCAGCATTTCCAAACCATTACCGAACATTTCAATCTTCCTCCTCTCTCAAATCCTTCACCGAATCAACACACTGACACAACCGAACCTCTCCTCATCCAAGTCTCTACACGATGATCAACCTCCTACACAACTCGCATCCCAGTGGAAAATTGCATCAGCAGGACTGTCGAGTCCTCCCAGGATTTTACGCGACATCAACAACAACCGAACCCATCCAAGAACTCACACAACGAGCGCCTCACCATCCCGATCACCCTGCTAATCCCCGTTCCCTTCCTCGTGGCCTCCGATCATCGTATGCTCCAACCCTAGGTTTCGACGCCATACCACAGTGAACCCCAAATACCATCGCACCAGACAGAACTCACACGGAAATGAAGCCCTTGCTTCGCTGATTCCACTCATATGCACTTTGTAATTTATAGAATTTTTATTTGTTTAATTTGTGATTTTCTTTTGAGGATTTCTTGCTGCGTTCTTGGGTTAATGCGGTTATATAGAGCTGTGGGTGGTAGGTAACATTTGTGGCTGTGGAAGGAGCATGCGTGGCCTCTCTTTTGGCCAAGCAAAATGATATATATATGTTTATTTATTGATTTATATATTTTATTTTCTCGATTTCCTATTCGTTCTTAGTCTTTAAAAATTACTGCGACTGCATACGATATCCTAAAATCACAAAAACAGACATGCCACTAGAGTTCGACATTACGGTCCCAACGAAACTGGTTTCGTCGAATTTCGACTCCGTTTGCTCACACAGCGTATTTTTAACTGTCAAAATACTGACTGTTTTTCACTCTAAAAATCCGTATGGTCACACAGTGACTCTAAAAATAACGAAACTGGAAATCTAACACTATTTGATATTGCGGATCCAACAAAACTGGTTTCGTCGAATTCCGGCTTCGTTTGCAAAAGTGGCTATTTTTAACGCTTTGAATAGCCCATTTAAATATATAAATATATTTAAATAAATTTAAATATTAATAATTTAATATTATCGTATATCTTCACATATGATATCGTACAACTCCAGAATATCATATCAGAATATACAGTTTGATATTTCAGATTTCAGATTATCTCGATATTCAGTTTATATCGAAAATCCTTTTATAACGTATATAAAGCGTCGCAAATTATAAAGGAATTCTACAGCGACTTTTCTGAAATTTGATTTGGACGTACATCAAAATCTACACAACGAAATCTCGATTTTTCTCTTCCACTAGAAAGATATACTCCACCAGCTCCACACGTCTCTTGTTTCCCAGAAATCCGGCTTAAAACGAATCCTGTATATTCAGTTGAAGTTCAAATCGCCAAATAGCGAACTGCCGCGACGTTTCAAGTTCGTTTTTAATTATAATTATAAATTATAAGTTCGAACGTTGTACTTTAAGTTATCGATATCGCCAAATCGATATATAAATAATTAAATAAATTAATTATTCGACAGCTAACAAAACGCGCCATTACAATATCTTTCCTTATAGCAACAATAGCATCAATACAACAAACAAAGTCTACAATAACAAAACAGATATACCTGAAATTCCCATATATGTGGAAACTATACCTTCCCTTACTAACAGGACGGCTGTTGATGCTCATATCACTAATAACACCACTGATAATCAGCATGATGCCAACAATGATGAACCACTCAACCTCGCCAGCCCTGTACAAGAAAAAAACAAAGACAGTTATAATCAAAATGAAAGCTACCAGGACAGTACAAACAGAGCTGAAAGATCAGACAATACAACACCTGAAGAAGGGAACAATCATGACGAGCAATCACCTGATCCACCGGGAGCAACTGGCTATCCAATGATAACCAGGTCCAAAAGTGGAATATTCAAGCCAAAAATATACTTCGCAACAGCCAGTGATGATGAGCCATGCACTTTCGAGCAAGCAGTCAAATCCAAACAGTGGAAAGCTGCAATGGATGATGAGTACAATGCACTCAACAACAACAAAACATGGGAATTAGTCAAAAAGCCAGAAGATAAAAACCTGATTGGTTGTAAATGGACATATAGAGTTAAAAAGAATCCTGACGGCACCGTTAACAGACATAAAGCAAGACTTGTTTCTAAAGGTTACACTCAAGAATATGGGTTTGATTACAATGAAACGTTTTCACCAGTGATCAGACCAGCAACAATTAGATTAATTTTTACTATTGCTCTAAATAACTAGTGGAATATACTTCATCTTGATGTAAATAATGCTTTTTTAAATGGAGTTTTACAGGAGGAAATCTATATGATGCAACCACAGGGATACATCAAGGAACCAGGACACGTATGCAAGCTCAAAAAGGCTATATATGGTTTAAAGCAGTCCCCAAGAGTTTGGTTTGAAAGACTAAAGTCTGCACTAGCCAATTTGGGTTATCAATATGCCAAATCAGACAACTCTTTATTCTTTAAAATTTGCAATAACACCACTATTTATGTTCTAATTTATGTTGATGACCTTATTGTAACAGGAAATGACATGGCTGAAGCAAAGGAACTAATTCAATATTTAAACAAGGAATTTTCCATTAAAGACCTTGGTGAAGTCACATACTTTTTGGGCATAGAAGTGCTTAGAAGGTCAAAAACAGAGATAACATTGTGCCAGAAAAAGTATATAACAGAATTACTGATTAAAACAAATATGATGGAGGCTAAAGCTCAACCAACCCCAATGGTCGCAAACCAGCACTACTCTAAACACAGGGGAGAAGCCATGATAACGTTAAACAGTACAGGAGTGTTGTGGGGGCACTTCAATATGCAACCATAACACGCCCAGACATCGCATTTAGCGTTAACAAGGTCTCTCAATTTTTACAGGAACCAAAAGAAGAACACTGGAAAGCAGTGAAGAGGATATTACGATATCTAAGAGGAACCATAGACTATGGGTGTAACAACCCGTAAAATCCGAGCCAGTTTAAAATTTTTATTTTGGCAATTTTAGCGAATTTTGAATATTTAAAATAGATTATTTTAAATAATATCGACGAGAAATTTATTTTGAATATAATTCGAACGAATATATTTATATACGTCGTCGTTAGAATATAAATAATTATATATAATTATAAAAGGAATTAAAATGGCGCGGTAGTTCGATAATTCGATTTCAAACTTCAATTGAATGTACCGGGAGCAAAACAATCCGGATTTTAGTGAAACCAAAAATAATGGAATCTAATTGAGAATATCTTTCCAACGAATCCGAAAAATCAAGATTTCATAGCGGGAATCAAAAGATATGTCCAGTTGAAAATTCTGAATAGTCGCTATGGAATTCAGGCCCTTAAAAATAGAAATTTTGCAAACGACCTCGGATTTTGACGAAACCACTTTTGTTGGATCCAGGATGTAAAGTTATTGCTAGGTTTAAAATTTCATAATTTTTCGATTCAATATGTGAGCGTGGTAAAGGAAAACGCGATTGACCAGTTTCAGTTGATTTTAATCGACTGGAAAATGGCCATTTTTCAAACGGTCTCAGAATTCGAAGAAATTAGTTTTGTTAGAACCGTATCGTCAATACGAAGCTAGAAAATATTTTTCTGGAATTTTTCAAGTTAGTATGTGACCCCAATAAATTGAAATACGCGTTCAAATTCAATATATAGAAGTATATGTTGATTTTGACGAAAACTGATCGAAACGATCGAATCAGCCTACGATACATATCCCATTGTGTTCGGAATGGGGGTAATACGCTGTGGACGACAGTTGGTGGGTCTCGTTTCGTGTTCGAAATTTAAAGTTGCTTTTTGAAAGTATAAAATAAATTAAATTATAAAATCTATAACCTCACTCCCTCCCTCTCTAGTTCTCACTCCATTTCAAAAAAAAAACCGTGCCCTAAATCGCCAGCCCCCCCCCCCCGTAGATTCATCGTCGTCGCTTCAGGCGCCGAGACCGCCGTGACCCCCCCCCCCCCGGTGCTCCGCTTCCTCCCGATCCTCTTCCCCTTCCTCCGCGTCCCCTTCTTCCTCGACCCCTCTTCTTCTCCGCGCCATCCCCCAAAGACCCACCCTCCAGGCCATCGCGCCACCGCCTGGTTCACCGCGCCGACCCCCTGCCTTCTCCTCCCTCTCTAAACCCTACCCCAAACCCCTCGCGCGAGCTTCAGACCCCCCCCCCCCCACCACCACCCTCCGCCACCTGCTGACTCCGCCGCGTTGGAAGACGCACCACCCTCGGCTGATGCAGCAACCCCTCCCCTTTTTAACGACTGTAAGTTTTCCATTTATTATTTATTTTAATTTATTCCTTCTTTGAATTTGTTTATTTTAGCTAAGGCAATTTAAATATAAAAACCTGATTTAAATTCAGTTTTAAAAATGAGATTTTTAGCCTCATAAAGATACGGTTTTTAATTTAAAAAAAAGGGGTTTGATTTGTAGATATTAAAAATATATGTTGAGATAAAAATGTGATTTTTATAGTGAAGAAATAAAAATTAAATCTTTATATATGAAAAGGCGAAATATTTATATTTGAAAAGGCGAAATCTTTATATTTGAAAAGACGAAATCTTTATATTTGAAAAGGCGAAATCTTTGTGTAGAGAATAGCGTGATAAAAATATAATCTCTATTATATGAACATCGATGTAAAAATAGAATTTTTATCTATATAGTAGCGATTTAAAAATAGAATTTTTATCTATATAGTAGCGATGTAAAAATAGAATTTTTATCTATATAGTAGCGTTGTAAAAATAGAATTTTTATCTATATAGTAGCGTTGTAAATATAGAATTTTTATCTATATAGTAGCGATGTAAAAATAGAATTTTATCTATGTAGTAGTAGTATAAAAATATAATTTTTATATACATAGCAACAATATAAAAATTCGATTTTTATATATTGAATAGTAAAGTAAAAATTCGATTTTTACATATGTAGTGAATACGGGCAACGAAAGTGACAAAAGGCGAGAACGACGAAGACTTCTATAAATGAAGTGTCATGGAGTTGGGATAGCTATTGGTGAGAACTTCTCACTTTAAATTTTCTCTTTCTAGTAATATATATATATATACTAGGATGCAGACGGTGCTTAGCAGCACCCGACACCCGTCATCCACAGACCATGGATGGCTTGTTTGTTTGATTGATGTGTTGTGAAAAGTGTTTGGGATGTCGATGTGAAATAGATAATAAAATATATTCATAGGTCGAAATAAATAATTTGGTCGTTAAAAATATAATTTTTAACGTGAATGTGAATAAATAAATATTCATTTACAAACCGGACAGTTTGTTTATGTACACCTATTTGAAGGACATTGATTGGGACGATAAATTTTACACATCGTCCAATTGCACGAATAAAATCTGTGTTTGTTGATTTGAAACCCCACACGGGTATTGGGATAATATATGACATACACTAATCCCAATAATTAGTTGTATGTCGATCGATTGATTGACAGGCTGTTATAATCGTTAGATATCTATATTTGATGTTTATACAGTGTAGTGCACTTTGGATGATGGTTGATTATTTATCATTGCTATTATATACATTTGTCGTATGGAATCCATATAATTAACTTTATATGGTAATTGATTGGGCCTCATTCCAATTTAGAAGATAAAGAAAATTATAAAATAAAGGTTCATGTGTTGACAGTACTCATCCGTTGAGATTAGTCATGTGTTGAACGAAATATTTTAACAATAAAATTTACATCTTTATCATTATAAAATAAAGGTTCATGTGTTGACAGTACTCATCCGTTGAGATTAGTCATGTGTTGAACGAAATATTTTAATAATAAAATTTACATCTTTATCATATATAAAATTAGAAACTAATTGGGAAATAGATAAGATGAGTGGTCTCCTGGATATTGATCTGATGTTGGTTTCGGCCTTCGGGATTAATATTCAAGGAATCGTTTTCTTACTAATTTACGGTTGGAGTCTGATTTGAAATCAAACGATAGATACCTTAATTTTTATAAAATATATTAAATAACAAAAATAGTCACACGTGGACAGTACTCATCCGTTGAGAATAGTCATGTGTTGACAAAAATATAGATTCACATAGTGAATAGAATAAATATTCATTTGTTGAATAGGATAACGGAATTATTGAAATATAAAGCCGTGTTGATTAGAGATGCGCTATGTTGACGCGAACGATATTTATATCGATTATATTCGTTTTTATAATGAATATTGAAAGGAGATAAAAATCGAATATTTATAACAGGAATTTGATTTGAATTGAATAGAAAACGAATTTGATTTGAATTGAATAGAAAACGAGTTTGATTCGAATTGAATAGAAAACGAGTTTGATTTGAATTGAATAGAAAACGAATTTGATTTGAGTTGAATAGAAAACGAATTCGAATTGAATTGAAAAGAAAACGAATTCGAATTGAATTGAAAAGAAAATGAATTCGAATCGAATTAAAATCGATTTGAATTGAAATCAAATAGAAATGAAAGTAAAAAGGATTTATAATAGAAAATTCAATTTTGTTTTGAATTGGAAATGGAAGTTGAAATGTTTTTGAAACGAATTCAAAACTATTTATAAAATTCGTTTTAAATAGAAATCGACGAAATATATATTATATATCATATATATAAAATATCAGCCTGAATAGAACACGTCGCGCTGCGGCAGTTCGTGAATTTCGACCATTGATTTCGAACGGACGTTACGGGAGATCCGACCATCGGATTCTCCTAAAACCGGAACCGTTGGGTTCGTATCGAAAAGAGCTTTCTAACGAATATTAGAAATTTGAAATCTAACGGCTGGATTTGGAGATACGTCCAAATCAAATTTGGAAAAGGTCGCTGTAAGTGCAGTTCGATGGCCGTTGTTGGAAATCGACTGTACGGGCCTTGATAAAAATATTAAAAATAGCAATAATTTGTGTAAAATCATAAGAAATGATTTGGGAAAAATTGGGATGAAAAACTCCATATTTGAAAAGATAAAAATAGATTTGTATCGAAATGAACTAGTTTTGAACTAATATTAAAACCCATTTATTTTTAAATAAATAAATTGGATTTGAAACGGGTTTTAAATAGAATTGATTTGTAGGTTTATCGTGAAGGGTGTTTTAAATAACATTTGTTCTTTAACCCGATAATAAATAGAATGTGATTTGGGTTTGTCGTGAACTGTGTTTTAAATGACATTAGTTCTTTAACCCAGTAAAAGGAGTTTTAATGAATCTGTAATTAGATTGAAATGTGAATTGATAATTTAAATTATCAAATTTGGAAAATGAGCGAGAATAAAGTATCACCAGTTTTGCTCCAAGCGATAGTTAAATCTTTAATTAGATTTGAACGTGAAATGGTAATAAATTTTACCGATAACACCGTTGTGTTAGATATGGAGTATTACAAGTTTTGCTTCATGGGATGAATAGGTTGGGATTGGGAAATAAAATAAATAATTACTTCGGTGTGGTTCGCTAATATCGACTAGTTTGGAAAACCATAATCTGGTTTGAAATGATATCCAAAGTAAGATTAAAGGATAAATTTTAAAGAATTTATCTTGGAGAAAATTAATGGGAACCATTCCCTAAGAATTGAAATTTAGAAACTAGCTGTAGGTTAGTTAAGAAGAATGGTTTCCTGGGTATTGATCTGATGTTGGTTTCGGCCTTCGGGGTTAATATTTGGGAAATTGTTCTCTTGCTGATTTACGGTTAGTGACTAATGAATTGGAATGATGCGTATTGTGACGTCCAGGAATTTCGCTCGATCCGAATCAGTCGTTAAACCGATCTAGACCGTTCGAAACCCCTGATCGTTTGATAACAGGACAAATCAGAACGCAGACGAAAGAACATTTCATTGCTATTACAACAATCCCATCAGAATACAAGAATGTACAGAGTATAAATGAATAAATTACATTCGACAAATATCAGAGATTACAATAAATTACATAGCAGCGGAAAATAATACGAAACACAACTGAAAGTAATACACGGATACAGAGCTTTCCGAGCATCGTTCCAGCTGTATATCAGGACCCTGTGAATATAAATCTGCAAAACCAAAACTACTAGCTGCCCGTGTCGAAAATAAGGGCACCCAGAGTTTAGGTTAAAACAATAAACTCCAGGTCAGTCATGTGACTGGTGTGAGAACTAAAACAGTTATTTAAAACTTTACTTTAAAAGAGAGTAATTCAAGGGACCACGCCGTATAACACGGAACGGGTTTCCTCCCAAGAATACCAGTGCATAAAAATAAAAAACGCAATGCTTTTTCGAAAAATGAAGCTATTATAAGACCCAGGTCCCATCACACAATGCAACGCAAGCCGGAGGATAGGGTTTTCCCTTATAACAGCCAAACATGCTTGGTACGTTTAAAACAAATCATTTGATACTATAATAAGTGTATAGTGTCAAAAGAATTTCAATCATAAATATAAATCATAGGCGGCATAGCATCCCATGCTACTATGTCGCCGTACTAGGCTCTACAAATAAAGCCGAAATATCCCGTATTGGAAATTGGATTTCCGTCATGAGTCGAGGCAAGGGGCAAGCTCCTCTCCGCTTTCGAGACACTCTAGCAAATGTCTTAGGACTACACACTCTGGGCAATCCTGGATGCTTCAGGGCCGGTCCTCACTTACGTTAGAGGATTATTTATTCCTGAACACACGTTTCCCGGTCCATACAGACCTATAATCGAGGCGCCTCATCCAACAACCACAAAGGTGAAAAGTATATAAATGTCAGGGCTGGTAAGTCACTGACACCACCAAAGCTAGAAAGAAACGTCGTGCTCTCCCTGCAGTCCGTATCCCGTTTTTGACTCATACCGAGGTGTGAGGCTTGCGAATTCACGTTATACACAAAACTACGCCACAAAGGCCGTGCTTTGATCACCAACCACAAGACTTTGCTTTTCAACAGAAGCCTTGATCCATGCAACTCAGTGTGCCACACAGGAAGTTCATGTTATGCGACTGATGTCCATCGATATACAACCTCTGAGCTCGTACGTCTCAGAGAAGGGCGTTAAGCAAGAGAATAAATTCTCCGCCACCAGATAGATGTATATTTAATAGAGATCAATCAACACAGAATAAAATCCAATGTCAGACACACAATCCATTTACAAGTTTGTTCTGTGTCTGAACGAAACCGGAGGCACTTTCCTCGCATATCCATCGATCTCCAAGTACGTCTGGACGACCACTAACTGATTCCCTCATCTTGGGTGTACAGCCCAATCAAGATCATCAGTAATCACCCAAACGATGTGAAGACTTCCGGTCTTCAACCACCGTCTTCATCCTCGACTTATCGTCGAATCGGTTATTCAGGTATAAACCCGGACTTTCCGAACAACCCGCGTATATTAAAAACGAATGTTACACAAACACAACATACGCCTCATTCCAATGCAGAATATCATTTTATTCACGAAATCACATTCTTAGGGAAAGGTTCCCATTAATTTTTATCCAAGATAAATTCTTTAAAATTTATCCTTTAATCTTCCTTTGGATGTCGTTTCAAAACCAAATTATGGTTTTCTAAACTAGTCGAGATTAGCGAACCACACCGAAGTAATTATTTATTTTATTCCCCAATCCCAACCTATTCATCTCATGAAGCAAAACTGGTAATACTCCATATCTAACACCTCAGTGTTGTCGGTAAAATTAATTACCATTTCATGTTCAAATCTAAATAAAGATTTAACTATCGCTTTGGAGCAAAACTGGTGATATTCCATTCTCGCTTGTTTTCTAAATTTGATAATTTAGATTATCAATTCACATTTCAATCCAATTATAGATTCATTAAAACTCCTGTTACTGGGTTAAAGAACTAATGTCATTTAAAACACAGTTCACGACAAACCCATATCACATTCTATTTATTATCGGATTAAACAACAAGTGTTATTTAAAACATTGTTCACGATAAACCCACAAATCAATCCTTATTTACAACCCTTTTCAAATCCAATTTATTTATTTAAAAATAAATGGGTTTTAATTTTAGTTCGAAACTAGTTCATTTCGATAAAAATCTATTTTTATCTTTTCAAACATGGAGTTTTTCATCCCAATTTTTCCCAAATCATTTCTTATGATTTCACACAAATTATTACTATTTTAAATAATTTTATCAAGGCCCGTACAGTCGATTTCCATCAACGGCCATCGAACTGCACTTACAGCAACATTTTCCAAATTTGATTTGGACGTATCTCCAAATCCAACCGTTAGATTTCAAATTTCTAATATTCGTTAGAAAGCCCTTTTCGATACGAACCCAACGGTTCCAGTTTTAGGAGAATCCGACGGTCGGATCTTCCGTAATGTCCGTTCGAAATAAATGGTCGAAATTCGCGAACTGCCGCAGCGCGGCGCGTTCTATTCAGGCCATTATATTATATAATATATATATATATTATATATTATATATATTTCATCGATTACTATTTAAAACGAATTTTATAAATAGTTTTGAATTAGTTTCAAAAACAATTTCAACCTTTATTTCAAATTCAAATCAAAATTGAATTTTCTATTATAAATCCTTTTTACTTTCATTTCTATTTGATTTCAATTCAAATCGATTTTAATTCGATTCGAATTCATTTCGTTTCTATTCAATTCGAATTCATTTCGTTTTCTATTCAATTTGAATCAAATTCGTTATATATTCAATTGAAATCAAATTCGTTTTCTATTCAATTTAAATCAAATTCGTTATATATTCAATTTGAATCAAATTCGTTATATATTCAATTTGAATTCAATTCGTTTTATATTCAGTTTGAATTCAATTCGTTTTATATTCAATTTGAATTCAATTCGTTTTATATTCAATTTGAATTCAATTCGAATTCAAGTTATAAAAACGAATAGAATCGATATAAATATCGTTTGCGTCAAAATAGCGCATCTCTAATTAATACGGCTTTATATATTTCAATAATTCCGTTCTTTTATTCAACAAATGAATATTTATTTTATTCAATACGTGAATCTATACTTCTGTCAACACATGACTAATCTCAACGAATGAGTACTGTCCACGTCTGGCTATTTTTGTTATTCAACATATTTCGTTCAACACATGACTAATCTCAACGGATGAGTACGGTCAACACATGAACCTTTATTTTATAATATTCTTTATTTTCTAAATTGGAATGAGGCCCAATCAATCACCATATAAAGTTAATTATATGGATTCCATACAACACATGTATATAATAGCAACGATAAATAATTAACCATCATCCAAAGTGTACTACACTGTATAAGCATCAAATATAGATATCTAACGCTTATAACAGCCTGTCGATCCATCGATCGACATACAACTAATTATTGGGATTAGTGTATGTCATATTTTGTCCCAATACCCGTGTGGGGTTTCAAATCCACAAACACAGATTTTATTTGTGCAGTTGGGCGATGTGTAAAATTTATTGACCTAATCCATATCAGTCAAATCAGTGTATATAAACAAATCGGCCGATTTGTTTATAAATCTTTATTATTCACATTCACGTTAAAAATTATATTTTTAACGACCAAATTATTTTATTCAACCTATGAATATTCTATTTGGTTCATTTATTAAATAAAATGATATCTTTATTTTTCTAATTTATTTTAGAAAATTTCGGCGGCATAACGGCACGATACTAGAAATGGAACAAGGCTTAGCCTTATCCCCGGTCTAGTGAAGGCCCACGCCATTCACACATCAATCAAATCCATTCCATTTCACCAAACAATTCAATTCAAACCAAATAAACTAACCAACTACACAACCAAACAATTTAACAAACAAGCCATCCATGGTCTGTGGATGACGGGTGTCGGGTGCTGCTAAGCACCGCCTGCATCCTAGTATATATATATATATATAACTAGAAAAAGAAATTTAGAGTGAGAAGTTCTCACCAATAGATAATCCAACTCCACGACACTTCATTTGTGGAAGTCTTCACCGTCCTCGTCTTTCGTTTCCCGTATTCACTACATATATAAAAATCACATTTTTATTTCGCTATTCAATATATAAAAATCGAATTTTTACTTCGCTATTCAATATATAAAAATCGAATTTTTACTTCGCTATTCAATATATAAAAATCGAATTTTTACTATGCTGTTAAATATATAAAAATCGAATTTTTACTATGCTGTTCAATATTTAAAAATCGAATTTTTACTATGCTGTTCAATATTTAAAAATCCCATTTTTTTACTATCACGCTTTATGGATAAAAATTCTATTTTATCACCGCTACTATATAGATAAAAATTCTATTTTATCACGCTATTCTCTATATAAAGTTTCCGCCGTTTCAAAATTAAAGATTTCGCCTTTTCTAAAATAAAGATTTCGCCTTTTCTAAAATAAAGATTTCGCCTTTTCAAAAATATAGATTTCATTTTTTTTCAAAAATATAGATTTCATCTTTTCAAAAATATAGATTTCATTTTCACTCTTTCTATAATATAAAAATCATATTTTTAATATCTATACTATATAAAGATCATATTTTTAATATCTATACTATATAAAGATCATATTTTTAATCCACTACATATGTAAAAATCACGTCCTTCTCCCTTTCTTTGCTAATCACATATAAAAATTATTCCTTTCTTTGCTAATCACATATAAAAATTATTCTTTTCTTTGCTAATCACATATAAAAATTATTCCTTTCTTTGCTAATCACATATAAAAATTATTTTAAAACGATTAAAACTCACCGTATTCCTTCAGGGGGGGTCGCTACCATCTGCAACAGCGTCGAAGAAGGCCGGAGCTGACTGGAGGAGGCACAGCGCGTTCATCTGACTCCGGTGGCGCGCTCGATGGAGGCTCAGAACTCGAGAGGGGATAGGCGGCTACGGTGGTTGCTTCAGGAGGGGTACGGGTTTTCTTCGACGAAGAGAGGGAGGCATCGGGGTAAAAGGGTCTCGACGTCAGGTGAGGTGGGGCGCGCCTCTCCGGCGACGGTGGGAAGACCCAGGCGGCGGCGCTCGAGATCGACAGGGCTAGGGTACGATTTGATTTCTCTTTTTTTTATTAAAATGAACGGGGGGCCTGGAAGTTATAGGAGGAGAGAAAGAGAGGAAATTTTATTTAATTGTTTAATTATTTAATTTCTAAAAAGGTACTTTTTATTTCGACCTCGAAACGAGGCCCACCGCCTGTCGTCCAAAGCGTTTCACCCCCATTCCGAACACAATGGGATATGTATCGTAGGATGATTCGATCGCTTCGATCGGTTTCCATTAAAATCAACATATAACTTTATATATTGAATTTGAACGCGCATTTCAATTTACTGGGGTCACATACTAACTCGAAAAATTCCATAAAAATATTTTCTAGCTTCGTATTGACGATACAGTCCTAACAAAACTAGTTTCGTCGAATTCCGAGACCGTTGGAAAAATGGCCATTTTCCAGTCGATTAAAATCAACTGAAACTGGTCAAATGCGTTTTCCTTTGCCACGCTCACATATTGATTCGAAAAATTATGAAATTTGAAATCTAGCAATAATTTGACATCACAGACCCAACAAAAGTGGTTTCGTCGAAATCCAAGGTCGTTTGCAAAATGTCAATTTTTAAGGGCCTGAATTCCATAGCGACTATTCAGAATTTTCAACTGGATATATCTTTTGATTCCCGCTATGAAATTTCGATTTTCCGGATTCGTTGGAAAGATATCCTCAATTAGATCCTAATGTTTTTGGTTTCACTAAAATACGGATTGTTTGGCACCCGGTACGTTCAATTGAAGTTTGAAATCGAATTATCGAACTACCGTGCATTTTTCAATTCTATTTATAATTATATATAATTATTTATATTCTAACGATGACGTATATAATATATACGTTCGAATTCTATTCAAAATAAATTTTCGTCGATATTATTTAAAATAATCTATTTTAAATATTCAAAATTCGCTAAAATAGCCAAAATAAAAATTTTAAACTGGCCTAGATTTTCCGGGTTATTACAATCTCCCCCACTTAAAACTTTTCATCCCCGAAAAGGAACAAAGTCGAAAGTGGTTTGATTAATCAACTCTACGTTCGATCTGGCTTCCATTCTCCAACTTTTCAGTTTCTGAGAATTTTCAAATTCTTCAAAAATTTGGCTAACACCCTAAATTTTTGAAAAATTTCGCCATAACCTCCCCTGCACCGGGAGCCACGGGAAAATCCCGAAATTGCCATATAGGCCTTCTGATCTCAAAAAGAAAAAGAAAAAACCAAGCGGCTAGCCAATCGGCTCATAAAATCATCATCACCCGAACAAAACAGTAAATTATATAGTAAACATGTACCTATTTGTCGGGCAAACAAATTTTATTCTCTGCTCTAGCCTCCTTGTTATGACCTGTTCAATGTAAGTATATGTATATGCAAGCAAATGCAACCAATTTCAATATAATTCAATATTAGGTTCTATTAGGCTAAATGGCTAAAAATTAGCAAACAAATAAACAATCAACACAAACATCAATCAATTAGTGAATTAGAGTTTCAAATTCATAACTGGATACATATATACAAAAATCATGTTTTTGATGCCAATTCACAACAATGTGTTCTAGCAATATTGGTTTTGGTTCTCACACCAGTTTAATGGAAATATATAGATATCACACCTTCGAAACACGAACACAAATTTTGATGATGATATATCAATCATCAGAATCACCTCCGGGTGTCTAGAATGTGATCCTATATCTATCCAGTATATTAAAACTTCGAATATACGTTCATGACGCGTATATGCAAAATCTTTATATATCGGATTGTCCAAATTCAAAATAAATAAATATCCAAATACGTATAAAATGGTTTAAATTTCAAAACAAAACTGTTTTCATTTGAAAAATATACTCTTCACACTCGTTCTAGGATACTACTGATCCTATCTCTAACGAGTCATTCTAATTGGATATTATTAATCCAATATCTGATGAATTCTTTCGTATGGTTCTAATGTGCCTTGTTATCGAGCTCTGTAAACCAAAGCTCTGATACCAAATGTGACGGCCGGGAATTTCGCTCGATCTGAATCAGTCGTTAAACCGATCTAGACCGTTCGAAACCCCTGATCGTTTGAGAACAAGACAAATCAGAACGCAGACGAAAGAACATTTCATTGCTATTACAACAATCCCATCAGAATACAAGAATATACAGAGTATAAATGAATAAATTACATTCGACAAATATCAGAGATTACAATAAATTACATAGCAGCGGAAAATAATACGAAACACAAATGAAAGTAATACACGGATACAGAGCTTTCCGAGCATCGTTCCAGCTGTATATCAGGACCCTGTGAATATAAATCTGCAAAACCAAAACTACTAGCTGCCCGTGTCGAAAATAAGGGCACCCAGAGTTTAGGTTAAAACAATAAACTCCAGGTCAGTCATGTGACTGGTGTGAGAACTAAAACAGTTATTTAAAACTTTACTTTAAAAGAGAGTAATTCAAGGGACCACGCCGTATAACACGGAACGGGTTTCCTCCCAAGAATACCAGTGCATAGAATAAACAACGCAATGCTTTTTCGAAAAATGAAGCTATTATAAGACCTAGGTCCCATCACACAATGCAACGTAAGCCGTAGGGTAGGGTTTTCCCTTATAACAGCCAAACATGCTTGGTACGTTTAAAACAAATCATCTGATACTATAATAAGTGTATAGTGTCAAAAGAATTTCAATCATAAATATAAATCATAGGCGGCATAGCATCCCATGCTACTATGTCGCCGTACTAGGCTCTACAAATAAAGCCGAAATATCCCGTATTGGAAATTGGATTTCCGTCATGAGTCGAGACAAGGGGCAAGCTCCTCTCCGCTTTCGAGACACTCTAGCAAATGTCTCAGGACTACACACTCTGGGCAATCCTGGATGCTTCAGGGCCGGTCCTCACTTACGTTAGAGGATTATTTATTCCTGAACACACGTTTCCCAGTCCTTACAGACCTATAATCGAGGCGCCTCATCCAATAACCACAAAGGTGAAAAGTATATAAATGTCAGGGCTGGTAAGTCACTGACACCACCAAAGCTAGAAAGAAACGTCGTGCTCTCCCTGCAGTCCGTATCCCGTTTTTGACTCATACCGAGGTGTGAGGCTCGCGAATTCACGTTATACACAAAACTACGCCACAAAGGCCGTGCTTTGATCACCAACCACAAGACTTTGCTTTTCAACAGAAGCCTTGATCCATGCAACTCAGCGTGCCACACAGGCAGTTCATGCTATGCGACTGATGTCCATCGATATACAACCTCTGAGCTCGTACGTCTCAGAGAAGGGCGTTAAGCAAGAGAATAAATTCTCCGCCGCCAGACAGATGTATATTTAATAGAGATCAATCAACACAGAATAAAATCCAATGTCAGACACACAATCCATTTACAAGTTCGTTCTGAGTCTGAACGAAACTGGAGGCACTTTCCTCGCATATCCATCGATCTCCAAGTACGTCTGGACGACCACTAACCGATTCCCTCATCTTGGGTGTACAGCCCAATCAAGATATCAGTAATCACCCAAACGATGTGAAGACTTCCGGTCTTCAACCACCGTCTTCATCCTCGACTTATCGTCGAATCGGTTATTCAGAATGGGTATAAACCCGGACTTTCCGAACAACCCGCGTATATTAAAAACGAATGTTACACAAACACAACATATGCCTCATTCCAATGCAGAATATCATTTTATTCACGAAATCACATTCTTAGGGAAAGGTTCCCATTAATTTTTATCCAAGATAAATTCTTTAAAATTTATCCTTTAATCTTCCTTTGGATGTCGTTTCAAAACCAAATTATGGTTTTCTAAACTAGTCGAGATTAGCGAACCACACCGAAGTAATTATTTATTTTATTCCCCAATCCCAACCTATTCATCCCATGAAGCAAAACTGGTAATACTCCATATCTAACACCTCAGTGTTGTCGGTAAAATTAATTACCATTTCATGTTCAAATCTAATTAAAGATTTAACTATCGCTTTGGAGCAAAATTGGTGATACTCCATTCTCGCTTGTTTTCTAAATTTGATAATTTAGATTATCAATTCACATTTCAATCCAATTACAGATTCATTAAAACTCCTTTTACTGGGTTAAAGAACTAATGTCATTTAAAACACAGTTCACGACAAACCCATATCACATTCTATTTATTATCGGGTTAAAGAACAAGTGTTATTTAAAACATTGTTCACGATAAACCCACAAATCAATCCTTATTTACAACCCATTTCAAATCCAATTTATTTATTTAAAAATAAATGGGTTTTAATTTTAGTTCGAAACTAGTTCATTTCGATAAAAATCTATTTTTATCTTTTCAAACATGGAGTTTTTCATCCCAATTTTTCCCAAATCATTTCTTATGATTTTACACAAATTATTACTATTTTTAATAATTTTATCAAGGCCCGTACAGTCGATTTCCATCAACGGCCATCGAACTGCACTTACAGCAACCTTTTCCAAATTTGATTTGGACGTATCTCCAAATCCAACTGTTAGATTTCAAATTTCTAATATTCGTCAGAAAGCTCTTTTCGATACGAACCCAACGGTTCCGGTTTTAGGAGAATCCGACGGTCGGATCTCCCGTAATGTCCGTTCGAAATAAATGGTCGAAATTCGCGAACTGCCGCAGCGCGGCGCGTTCTATTCAGGCCATTATATTATATAATATATATATATATATTATATTTCATCGATTACTATTTAAAACGAATTTTATAAATAGTTTTGAATTTGTTTCAAAAACAATTTCAACCTTTATTTCAAATTCAAATCAAAATTGAATTTTCTATTATAAATCCTTTTTACTTTCATTTCTATTTGATTTCAATTCAAATCGATTTTAATTCGATTCGAATTCATTTCGTTTCTATTCAATTTGAATTCATTTCGTTTTCTGTTCAATTTGAATCAAATTCGTTATATATTCAATTGAAATCAAATTCGTTTTCTATTCAATTTAAATCAAATTCGTTATATATTCAATTTGAATCAAATTCGTTATATATCCAATTTGAATTCAATTCGTTTTATATTCAATTTGAATTCAATTCGTTTTATATTCAATTTGAATTCAATTCATTTTATATTCAATTTGAATTCAATTCGAATTCAAGTTATAAAAACGAATATAATCGATATAAATATCGTTCGCGTCAAAATAGCGCATCTCTAATTAATACGGCTTTATATATTTCAATAATTCCGTTCTTCTATTCAACAAATGAATATTTATTTTATTCAATACGTGAATCTATACTTCTGTCAACACATGACTAAATTCAACGAATGAGTACTGTCCACGTGTGACTATTTTTGTTATTCAACATATTTCGTTCAACATATGACTAATCTCAACGGATGAGTACGGTCAACACATGAACCTTTATTTTATAATATTCTTTATTTTCTAAATTGGAATGAGGCCCAATCAATCACCATATAAAGTTAATTATATGGATTCCATACAACACATGTATATAATAGCAACGATAAATAATTAACCATCATCCAAAGTGTACTACACTGTATAAGCATCAAATATAGATATCTAACGCTTATAACAGCCTGTCGATCCATCGATCGAAAAACAACTAATTATTGGGATTAGTGTATGTCATATTTCGTCCCAATACCCGTGTGGGGTTTCAAATCAACAAACACAGATTTTATTTGTGTAGTTGGACGATGTGTAAAATTTATCGACCCAATCCATATCAGTCAAATCAGTGTATATAAACAAATCGGCTGATTTGTTTATAAATATTTATTATTCACATTCACGTTAAAAATTATATTTTTAACGACCAAATTATTTTATTCAACCTATGAATATTCTATTCGGTTCATTTATTAAATAAAATGATATCTTTATTTTTCTAACTTATTTTAGAAAATTTCGGCGGCATAACGGCACGATACTAGAAACGGGACAAGGCCTAGCCTTATCCCCGGTCTAGTGAAGGCCCACGCCATTCACACATCAATCAAATCCATTCCATTTCACCAAACAATTCAATTCAAACCAAATAAACTAACCGACTACACAACCAAACGATTTAACAAACAAGCCATCCATGGTTTGTGGATGACGGGTGTCGGGTGCTGCTAAGCACCGTCTGCATCCTAGTATATATATATAACTAGAAAAAGAAATTTAGAGTGAGAAGTTCTCACCAATAGCTAATCCAACTCCACGACACTTCATTTGTGGAAGTCTTCACCGTCCTCGTCTTTCATTTCCCGTATTCACTACATATATAAAAATCACATTTTTATTTCGCTATTCAATATATAAAAATCGAATTTTTACTTCGCTATTCAATATATAAAAATCGATTTTTTACTTCGCTATTCAATATATAAAAATCGAATTTTTACTATGCTGTTCAATATATAAAAATCGAATTTTTACTATGCTGTTCAATATTTAAAAATCCCATTTTTTTACTATCACGCTTTATGGATAAAAATTCTATTTTATCACCGCTACTATATAGATAAAAATTCTATTTTATCACGCTAGTCTGTATATAAAGTTTCCGCCTTTTCAAAAATAAATCTTTCACCTTTTCTAAAATAAAGATTTCGCCTTTTCAAAAATATAGATTTCATTTTTTTTCAAAAATATAGATTTCATCTTTTCAAAAATATAGATTTCATCTTTTCAAAAATATAGATTTCATTTTCACTCTTTCTATAATATAAAAATCATATTTTTAATACCTATACTATATAAAAATCATATTTTTAATATCTATACTATATAAAGATCATATTTTTAATCCACTACATATGTAAAAATCACGTCCTTCTCCCTTTCTTTGTTAATCACATATAAAAATTATTCCTTTCTTTGCTAATCACATATAAAAATTATTCCTTTCTTTGCTAATCACATATAAAAATTATTTTAAAACGATTAAAACTCACTGTGTTCCTTCAGGGGGGGTCGCTACCATCTGCAACAGCGTCGAAGAAGGTCGGAGCTGACTGGAGGAGGCACAGCGCGTTCATCTGACTCCGGTGGCGCGCTCGATGGAGGCTCATAACTCGAGAGGGGATAGGCGGCTACGGTGGTTGCTTCAGGAGGGGTACGGGTTTTCTTCGACGAAGAGAGGGAGGCATCAGGGGAAAAGGGTCTCGACGTCAGGTGAGGTGGGGCGCGCCTCTCCGGCGACGGCGGGAAGCCCCAGGCGGCGGCGCTCGAGATCGACAGGGCTAGGGCGCGATTTGATTTCTCTTTTTTTTTTAAAATGAACGGGGGGCCTGGAAGTTATAGGAGGAGAGAAAGAGAGGAAATTTTATTTAATTGTTTAATTATTTAATTTCTAAAAAGGTACTTTTTATTTCGACCTCGAAACGAGGCCCACCGCCTGTCGTGAATAGCGTTTCACCCCCATTCCGAACACAATGGGATATGTATCGTAGGATGATTCGATCGCTTCGATCGGTTTCTGTTAAAATCAACATATAACTTTATATATTGAATTTGAACGCGCATTTCAATTTACTGGGGTCACATACTAACTCGAAAAATTCCATAAAAATATTTTCTAGCTTCGTATTGATGATACGGTCCTAACAAAACTAGTTTCATCGAATTCCGAGACCGTTGGAAAAATGGCCATTTTCCAGTCGATTAAAATCAACTGAAACTGGTCAAACGCGTTTTCCTTTGCCACGCTCACATATTGATTCGAAAAATTATGAAATTTTAAATCTAGCAATAATTTGACATCACGGACCCAACAAAAGTGGTTTCGTCGAAATCCGAGGTCGTTTGCAAAATGTCAATTTTTAAGGGCCTGAATTCCATAGCGACTATTCAGAATTTTCAACTGGACATATCTTTTGATTCCCGCTATGAAATTTCGATTTTCCGGATTCGTTGGAAAGATATCCTCAATTAGATCCTAATGTTTTTGGTTTCACTAAAATCCGGATTGTTTGGCACCCGGTACGTTCAATTGAAGTTTGAAATCGAATTATCGAACTACCGTGCCATTTTCAATTCTATTTATAATTATATATAATTATTTATATTCTAACGACGACGTATATAATATATACGTTCGAATTCTATTCAAAATAAATTTTCGTCGATATTATTTAAAATAATCTATTTTAAATATTCAAAATTCGCTAAAATAGCCAAAATAAAAATTTTAAACTGGCCCAGATTTTCTGGGTAATTACACGTATGTTGTGTTTGTGTAACGTTTGTTTACTATATACGCGGGTTGTTCGGAAAGTCCGGGTTTATACCCATTCTGAATAACCGATTCGACGATAAGTCGAAGATGGAGACGGTGGTTGAAGACCGGAAGTCTTCACATCATTTGGGTGATTACTGGTGATCTTGATTGGGCTGTACACCCAAGATGAGGGAATCAGTTGGTGGTCGTCCAGACGTACTTGGAGATCGATGGATATGCGAGGAAAGTGCCTCCGGTTTCGTTCAGACCCAGAACGAACTTGTAAATGGATTGTGTGTCTGACATTGGATTTTATTCTATGTTGATTGATTTCTGTTAAATATATATCTGTTTGGCGGCGGAGAATTTATTCTCTTGCTTAACGCCCTTCTCTGAGACGTACGAGCTTAGAGGTTATATATCGATAGATATCAATCGCATGGCATGAATTGCCTATGTGGCACGCTAAGATGCAATGATCAAGGCTTTTGTTGAAAAGCAGAGTCTTGTGGTTGATGATCAAAGCACGGCCCACATGGCATAGCTTTGTGTATAACGTGAATTCGCGAGCCTCACACCTCACACCGATCCAAGTGGCTGCCCAGAGTGTGTAGTCCTGAGCATTTGCTAGAGTGTCTCGAAAGCGGAGAGGAGCTTGCCCCTTGCCTCGACTCATGACAGAAATCCAATTTCCAATACGTGTATTTCGGTTTTATTTGTAGAGCCTAGTATGGCGACATAGTGGGATGGGGCACTTATGCCGTATATGATTGACATTTATGATTGAAAATGTTTTGACACTATACACTTATTATAGTATCAAATGATTTGTTTTAAACGTACCAAGCATGTTTGGCTGTTATAAGGTAAAACCCTATCCTCCGGCTTGCGTTGCATTGTGTGATGGGACCTGGGTCTTATAATAGCTTCATTTTTCGAAAAAGCATTGCGTTGTCTTTTCTATGCACTGGTATTCTTGGAAGGAAACCCGTTCCGTGTTATACGGCGTGGTCCCTTGAATTACTCTCTTTTAAAGTAAAGTTTTAAATAACTGTTTTAGTTCTCACACCAGTCACATGACTGACCTGGAGTTTATTGTTTTAACCTAAACTCTGGGTGCCCTTATTTTCGACACGGGCAGCTAGTAGTTTTGGTTTTGCAGATTTATATTCACAGTATCCTGGTTTACAGCTGGAACGATGCTCGGAAAGCTCTGTATCCATGCATTACTTTCAGTTGTGTTTTATATTGTTTTTCCGCTGCTATGTAATTTATTGTAATCTCTGATATTTGTCGAATGTAATTTATTCATTTATACTCTGTATATTCTTGTATCTGATGGAATTGTTGTAATAGCAATGAAATGTTCTTCCGTCTGCGTTCTGTTGTATGTGGTTCTCAAAGTATCCGCTCTTCCCTTCACGGGGAAGTTACGGGCTATCACATTTGGTATCAGAGCTTTGGTTTACAGAGCTCGAGAACAAGACACATTAGAACCATACGAAAGAATTCATCAGATATTGGATTAGTAATATCCAATTAGAATGACTCGTTAGAGATAGGATCAGTAGTATCCTAGAACGAGTGTGAAGAGTATATTTTTCAATTGAAAACTATTTTGTTTTGAAAATTTAAACCATTTTATACGTATTTGAATATTTATTTACTTTGAATTTGGACAATCCGATATATAAAGATTTTGCATATACGCGTAATGAACGTATATTCGAAGTTTTAATATACCGGATAGATATAGAACCGCACTCAAGTAGCCCGGAGATGTTCTGATGGTGGTTCGAAACATCATCAGCATTTATTTTCGAGTGACGAAGATGTGATATCTATATATTTCCATTAGAATGGTGTGAGAACCAAAACTTATATAGATAGATTTATTTGTTGTGATTTGGCATCAAAAACATGACTTTTGTATATATATCAAAATTATGAATTTGAAACGTTAATCCACTAATTGATTGATGTTTGTGTTGTTTGTTTATTCGTTTGATAATTTTGAACCATTATGCCTAATTGTACCAAATAGTGAATTATATTGAAAATTAGTCGCATTTGCTTGCATATACATGTACTTACATTGAACAGGTCATAGCAAGGAGGTTAGAGCAGAGAATAAAATTTGTTTGCCCGACAAATAGGTACATGTTTACAATAATTTACTGTTTTGTTTGGGTGATGATGATTTTATGAGCCGATTGGCTAGCCTCTTGGCTTCTTCTTTTTCTTTTTGAGATCAGAGGGCCTATATGGCAATTTCGGGATTTTCCCGTTGCTCCCGGTGCATGGGAGGTTATGGCGAAATTTTTCGAAAATTTAGGGTGTTAGCCAAATTTTTGAAAATTTGAAAATTCTCAGAAACTGAAAAGTTGGAGAATGGAAGCCAGATCGAACGTAGAGCTGATTAATCAAACCACTTTCGGCTTTGTTCCTTTTCGGGGACGAAAAGTTTTAAGTGGGGGAGATTGTAACAACCCGTAAGATCCGAGCCAGTTTAAAATTTTTATTTTGGCAATTTTAGCGAATTTTGAATATTTAAAATAGATTATTTTAAATAATATCGACGAGAAATTTATTTTGAATATAATTCGAACGAATATATTTATATACGTCGTCGTTAGAATATAAATAATTATATATAATTATAAAAGGAATTAAAATGGCACGGTAGTTCGATAATTCGATTTCAAACTTCAATTGAATGTACCGGGTGCAAAACAATCCGGATTTTAGTGAAACCAAAAATAATGGTATCTAATTGAGAATATCTTTCCAACGAATCCGAAAAATCAAGATTTCATGGCGGGAATCAAAAGATATGTCCAGTTGAAAATTCTGAATAGTCGCTATGGAATTCAGGCCCTTAAAAATGGAAATTTTGCAAACGACCTCATATTTCGACGAAACCACTTTTGTTAGATCCGGGATGTAAAGTTATTGCTAGGTTTCAAATTTCATAATTTTTCGATTCAATATATGAGCGTGGTAAAGGAAAACGCGATTGACCAGTTTAAGTTGATTTTAATCGACTGGAAAATGGCCATTTTTCAAACGGTCTCAGAATTCGACGAAATTAGTTTTGGTAGAACCGTATCGTCAATACGAAGCTAGAAAATATTTTTCTGGAATTTTTCAAGTTAGTATGTGACCCCAGTAAATTGAAATACGCGTTCAAATTCAATATATAGAAGTATATGTTGATTTTGACGAAAACTGATCGAAACGATCGAATCAGCCTACGATACATATCCCATTGTGTTCGGAATGGGGGTAATACGCTATGGACGACAGTCGGTGAGTCTCGTTTCGTGTTCGAAATATAAAGTTGCTTTTTGAAAGTATAAAATAAATTAAATTATAAAATCTATAACCTCACTCCCTCCCTCTCTAATTCTCTCTCCATTTCAAAAAAAAAACCCGTGCCCTAAATCGCCAGCACCCCCTTAGATTCATCGCCGCCGCTTCAGGCGCTGAGACGGCCGTGACCCCCCTCCCCCTCGTTGCTCCGCTTCCTCCCGATCCTCTTCCCCTTCCTCCGCGTCCCCTTCTTCCTCGACCCCTCTTCTTCTCCGCGCCATCCCCCAAAGACCCACCCTCCAGGCCATCGCGCCATCGCCTGGTTCACCGCGCCGACCCCCTGCCTTCTCCTCCCTCTCGAAACCCTACCCAAACCCCTCGAGTGAGCTTCAGACCCCCCCCCCTCCGCCACCTGCTAACTCCGCCGCATTGGAAGTCGCACCACCCTCGGCTGATGCACAACCCCTCCCCTTTTTAACGACTGTAAGTTTTCCATTTATTATTTATTTTAATTTATTCCTTCTTTGAATTTGTTTATTTTAGCTAAGGCAATTTAAATATAAAAACCTAATTTAAATTCAGTTTTAAAAATGAGATTTTTAGCCTCATAAAGATACGGTTTTTAATTTAAAAAAAAAGGGGTTTGATTTGTAGGTATTAAAAATATATGTTGAGATAAAAATGTGATTTTATAGTGAAGAAATAAAAATTAAATCTTTATATTTGAAAAGGCGAAATATTTATATTTGAAAAGACGAAATCTTTATATTTGAAAAGGCGAAATCTTTATGTAGAGAATAGCGTGATAAAAATATAATCTCTATTATATGAACATCGATGTAAAAATAAAAAATTTATCTATATAATAGCGATGTAAAAATAGAATTTTTATCTATATAGTAGCGATGTAAAAATAGAATTTTTATCTATATAGTAGCGTTGTAAAAATAGAATTTTTATCTATATAGTAGCGTTGTAAAAATAGAATTTTTATCTATATAGTAGCGATGTAAAAATAGAATTTTATCTATGTAGTAGTAGTATAAAAATATAATTTTTATATACATAGCAACAATATAAAAATTCGATTTTTATATATTGAATAGTAAAGTAAAAATTCGATTTTTACATATGTAGTGAATACGGGCAACGAAAGTGACAAAAGGCGAGAACGACGAAGATTTCTATAAATGAAGTGTCGTGGAGTTGGGATAGCTATTGGTGAGAACCTCTCACTTTAAATTTTCTCTTTCTAGTTATATATATATACTAGGATGCAAACGGTGCTTAGCAGCACCCGACACCCGTCATCCACAGACCATGGATGGCTTGTTTGTTTGATTGATGTGTTGTGAAAAGTGTTTGGGATGTTGATGTGAAATAGATAGTAAAATATATTCATAGGTCGAAATAAATAATTTGGTCGTTAAAAATATAATTTTTAACGTGAATGTGAATAAATAAATATTCATTTACAAACCGGACGGTTTGTTTATGTACACCTATTTGAAGGACATTGATTGGGACGATAAATTTTACACATCTCCCAATTGCACGAATAAAATCTGTGTATGTTGATTTGAAACCCCACACGGGTATTGGGATAATATATGACATACACTAATCCCAATAATTAGTTGTATGTCGATCGATTGATTGACAGGCTGTTATAAGCGTTAGATATCTATATTTGATGCTTATACAGTGTAGTGCACTTTGGATGATGGTTGATTATTTATCGTTGCTATTATATACATTTGTCGTATGGAATCCATATAATTAACTTTATATGGTAATTGATTGGGCCTCATTCCAATTTAGAAGATAAAGAATATTATAAAATAAAGGTTCATGTGTTGACAGTATTCATCCGTTGAGATTAGTCATGTGTTGAACGAAATATTTTAACAATAAAATTTACATCTTTATCATTATAAAATAAAGGTTCATGTGTTGACAGTACTCATCCGTTGAGATTATTCATGTGTTGAACGAAATATTTTAATAATAAAATTTACATCTTTATCATATATAAAATTAGAAACTAATTGGGAAATAGATAAGATGAGTGGTCTCCTGGATATTGATCTGATGTTGGTTTCGGCCTTCGGGATTAATATTCAGGGAATCGTTCTCTCACTAATTTACGGTTGGAGTCTGATTTAAAATCAAACGATAGATACCTTAATTTTTATAAAATATATTAAATAACAAAAATAGTCACACGTGGACAATACTCATCCGTTGAGATTAGTCATGTGTTGACAAAAATATAGATTCACATAGTGAATAGAATAAATATTCATTTGTTGAATAGGATAACGGAATTATTGAAATATAAAGCCGTGTTGATTAGAGATGCGCTATTTTGACGCGAACGATATTTATATCGATTATATTCGTTTTTATAATGAATATTGAATGGAGATAAAAAATCGAATATTTATAACAGGAATTTGATTTGAATTGAATAGAAAACGAATTTGAATTGAATAGAAAACGAGTTTGATTTGAATTGAATAGAAAACGAGTTTGATTTGAATTGAATAGAAAACGAATTTGATTTGAGTTGAATAGAAAACGAATTCGAATTGAATTGAAAAGAAAACGAATTCGAATTGAATTGAATTGAAAAGAAAATGAATTCGAATCGAATTAAAATCGATTTAAATTGAAATCAAATAGAAATGAAAGTAAAAAGGATTTATAATAGAAAATTCAATTTTGATTTGAATTGGAAATGGAAGTTGAAATGTTTTTGAAACGAATTCAAAACTATTTATAAAATTCGTTTTAAATAGAAATCGACGAAATATATATTATATATATCATATATATAAAATATCGGCCTGAATTGAACGCGCCGCGCCGCAGCAGTTCGTGAATTTCGCCCATTGATTTCGAATGGACATTACGGGAGATCCGACCATCGGATTCTCCTAAAACCGGAACCGTTGGGTTCGTATTGAAAAGAGCTTTCTAACGAATATTAGAAATTTGAAATCTAACGGCTGGATTTGGAGATACGTCCAAATCAAATTTGGAAAAGGTCGCTGTAAGTGCAGTTCGATGGCCGTTGTTGGAAATCGACTGTACGGGCCTTGATAAAATTATTAAAAATAGTAATAATTTGTGTAAAATCATAAGAAATGATTTTGGAAAAATTGGGATGAAAAATTCCATATTTGAAAGATAAAAATAGATTTTTATCGAAATGAACTAGTTTTGAACTAATATTAAAACCCATTTATTTTTAAATAAATAAATTGGATTTGAAACGGGTTTTAAATAGAATTGATTTGTGGGTTTATCGTGAAGGGTGTTTTAAATAACACTTGTTCTTCAACCCGATAATAAATAGAATGTGATTTGGGTTTGTCGTGAACTGTGTTTTAAATGACATTAGTTCTTTAACCCAGTAAAAGGAGTTTTAATGAATCTGTAATTAGATTGAAATGTGAATTGATAATTTAAATTATCAAATTTGGAAAATGAGCGAGAATGGAGTATCACCAGTTTTGCTCCAAGCGATAGTTAAATCTTTAATTAGATTTGAACGTGAAATGGTAATAAATTTTACCGATATCACCGTGGTGTTAGATATGGAGTATTACCAGTTTTGCTTCATGGGATGAATAGGTTGGGATTGGAAAATAAAATAAATAATTACTTCGGTGTGGTTCGCTAATCTCGATTAGTTTGGAAAACCATAATCTGGTTTGAAATGATATTCAAAGTAAGATTAAAGGATAAATTTTAAAGAATTTATCTTGGATAAAATTAATGGGAACCTTTCCCTAAGAATTGAAATGTAGAAACTAGCTGTAGGTTAGTTAAGAAGAATGGTTTCCTGGGTATTGATCTGATGTTGGTTTCGGCCTTCGGGGTTAATATTTGGGAAATTGTTCTCTTGCTGATTTACGGTTAGTGACTAATGAATTGGAATGAGGCGTATGTTGTGTTTGTGTAACGTTTGTTTACTATATACGCGGGTTGTTCGGAAAGTCCGGGTTTATACCCATTCTGAATAACCGATTCGACGATAAGTCGAAGATGGAGACGGTGGTTGAAGACCGGAAGTCTTCACATCGCTTGGGTGATTATTGATGATCTTGATTGGGCTGTACACCCAAGATGAGGGAATCAGTTGGTGGTCGTCCAGACGTACTTGGAGATCGATGGATATGCGAGGAAAGTGCCTCCGGTTTCGTTCAGACCCAGAACGAACTTGTAAATGGATTGTGTGTCTGACATTGGATTTTATTCTGTGTTGATTGATTTCTGTTAAATATATATATGTTTGGCGGCGGAGAATTTATTCTCTTGCTTAACGCCCTTCTCTGAGACGTACGAGCTTAGAGGTTATATATTGATAGATATCAATCGCATGGCATGAATTGCCTGTGTGGCACGCTAAGATGCAATGATCAAGGCTTTTGTTGAAAAGAAGAGTCTTGTGGTTGATGATCAAAGCACGGACCACGTGGCGTAGCTTTGTGTATAACGTGAATTCGCGAGCCTCACACCTCGGTATGAGTTAAAAACGGGATACGGACCATTGGGAGAACACGACGTTTCTTTCTGGCTTTGGTGGTGTCAGTGACTTACCTGCCCTGACATTTATATACTTTTCACCTTTGTGGTTGTTGGAATGAGGCGCCTCGATTATAGGTCTGTAAGGACCGGGAAACGTGTGTTCAGGAATAACTAATCCTCAAACGTAAGAGAGGACCGGCCCAACCGATCCAAGTGGCTGCCCAGAGTGTGTAGTCCTGAGCATTTGCTAGAGTGTCTCGAAAGCGGAGAGGAGCTTGCCCCTTGCCTCGACTCATGACGGAAATCTAATTTCCAATACGTGTATTTTGGTTTTATTTGTAGAGCCTAGTATGGCGACATAGTGGGATGGGGCACTTATGCCGTCTATGATTGATATTTATGATTGAAAATGTTTTGACAATATACACTTATTATAGTATCAAATGATTTGTTTTAAACGTACCAAGCATGTTTGGTTGTTATAAGGTAAAACCCTATCCTCCGGCTTGCGTTGCATTGTGTGATAGGACCTGGGTCTTATAATAGCTTCATTTTTCGAAAAAGCATTGCGTTGTCTTTTCTATGCACTGGTATTCTTGGGAGGAAACCCGTTCCGTGTTATACGTCGTGGTCCCTTGAATTACTCTCTTTTAAAGTAAAGTTTTAAATAACTGTTTTAGTTCTCACACCAGTCACATGACTGAACTAGAGTTTATTGTTTTAACCTAAACTCTGGGTGCCCTTATTTTCGACACGGGCAGCTAGTAGTTTTGGTTTTGCATATTTATATTCACAGGATCCTGGTTTACAGCTGGAACGATGCTCGAAAAGCTCTGTATCCGTGCATTACTTTCAGATGTGTTTTATATTGTTTTTCCGCTGCTATGTAATTTATTGTAATCTCTGATATTTGTCGAATGTAATTTATTCATTTATACTCTGTATATTCTTGTATCTGATGGAATTGTTGTAATAGCAGTGAAATGTTCTTCCGTCTGCGTTCTGTTGTGTGTTGTTCTCAAAGTATCCGCTCTTCCCTTCACGGGGAAGTTATGGGCTATCACATTTGGTATCGGAGCTTTGGTTCACAGAGCTCAAGAACAAGACACATTAGAACCATACGAAAGAATTTATCAGATATTGGATTAGTAATATCCAATTAGAATGACTCGTTAGAGATAGGATCAGTAGTATCCTAGAACGAGTGTGAAGAGTATATTTTTCAATTGAAAACAATTTTGTTTTGAAAATTTAAACCATTTTATACGTATTTGAATATTTGTTTACTTTGAATTTGGACAATCCGATATATAAAGATTTTGCATATACGCGTCATGAACGTATATTCGAAGTTTTAATATACCGGATAGATATAGAACCGCACTCTAGTAGCCCGGAGATGTTCTGATGGTGGTTCGAAACATCATCAGCATTTATTTTCGAGTGACGAAGGTGTGATATCTATATATTTCCATTAGAATGGTGTGAGAACCAAAACTTATATAGATAGATTTATTTGTTGTGATTTGGCATCAAAAACATGACTTTTGTATATATATCAAAATTATGAATTTGAAACGTTAATCCACTAATTGATTGATGTTTGTGTTGTTTGTTTATTTGTTTGATAATTTTGAACCATTATGCCTAATTGTACCAAATAGTGAATTATATTGAAAATTAGTCGCATTTGCTTGCATATACATGTACTTACATTGAACAGGTCATAGCAAGGAGGCTAGAGCAGAGAATAAAATTTGTTTGCCCGACAAATAGGTACATGTTTACTATAATTTACTGTTTTGTTTGGGTGATGATGATTTTATGAGCCGATTGGCTAGCCGCTTGGCTTCTTCTTTTTCTTTTGGAGATCAGAAGGCCTATATGGCAATTTCGGGATTTTCCCGTTGCTCCCGGTGAGGGGAGGTTATGGCGAAATTTTTCGAAAATTTAGGGTGTTAGCCAAATTTTTGAAAATTTGAAAATTCTTAGAAACTGAAAAGTTGGAGAATGGAAGCCAGATCGAACGTAGAGCTGATTAATCAAACCACTTTCGGCTTTGTTCCTTTTCGGGGATGAAAAGTTTTAAGTGGAGGAGATTGTAACAACCCGTAAAATCCAAGCCAGTTTAAAAATTTTATTTTGGCAATTTTAGCGAATTTTGAATATTTAAAATAGATTATTTTAAATAATATCGATAAGAAATTTATTTTGAATATAATTCGAACGAATATATTTATATACGTCGTCGTTAGAATATAAATAATTATATATAATTATAAAAGGAATTAAAATGGCGCGGTAGTTCGATAATTCGATTTCAAACTTCAATTGAATGTACCGGGTGCAAAACAATCCGGATTTTAGTGAAACCAAAAATAAAGGAATCTAATTGAGATTATCTTTCCAACGAATCCGAAAAATCAAGATTTCATAGAGGGAATCAAAAGATATGTCCAGTTGAAAATTCTGAATAGTCGCTGTGGAATTCAGGCCCTTAAAAATGGAAATTTTGCAAACGACCTCGGATTTCGACGAAACCACTTTTGTTGGATCCGGGATGTAAAGTTATTGCTAGGTTTCAAATTTCATAATTTTTTGATTCAATATGTGAGCGTGGTAAAGGAAAACGTGATTGATCAATTTTAGTTGATTTTAATCGACTGGAAAATGGCCATTTTTCAACCGGTCTCAGAATTCGACAAAATTAGTTTTGTTAGAACCGTATCGTCAATACGAAGCTAGAAAATATTTTTCTGGAATTTTTCAAGTTAGTATGTGACCCCAGTAAATTGAAATACGCGTTCAAATTCAATATATAGAAGTATATGTTGATTTTGACGAAAACTGATTGAAACGATCGAATCAGCCTACGATACATATCCCATTGTGTTCGGAATGGGGGTAATACGCTATGGACGACAGTCGATGGGTCTCGTTTCGTGTTCGAAATATAAAGTTGATTTTTGAAAGTATAAAATAAATTAAATTATAAAATCTATAACCTCACTCCCTCCCTCTCTAATTCTCTCTCCATTTCAAAAAAAAAACCGTGCCCTAAATCGCCACCCCCCCCCCCCCCCCGTAGATTCATCGCCGCCGCTTCAGGCACCGAGACCGCCGTGACCCCCCCTGGTGCTCCGCTTCCTCCCGATCCTTGAAACGACCCGAACTTCCCCGGTCTCCGGAGAGAAGAGAAAGAACGGATTGTTTTGAGAACACGACAAAATAGAATGCAGACGGAAGAACATTTCATTGTATATTACAACAATGCATCAGATTACAAGAATATACAGAGTATAAATGTATATTACATAGAAATATCAGAGATTTAAATTACATTTAAATACATAGCAGCGGAAAATAATACAATACACAACTAGAAGAGATATACGGATACAAAGCTTTCCGGATATCATTCCAGCTGTAAACCAGGATCCTGTGAATATAAATCTGCAAAACCAAAACTACTAGCTGCCCGTGTCAAAATAAGGGCACCCAGAGTTTAGGTCAAAACAATAAACTCCAGGTCAGTCATGGGACTGGTGTGAGAACTAAAACAGTTATTAATCTTTATTTTTAAAGTTAGGTAAATCAAGGGACCACGCCCTATAACACGGAACGGGTTTCCTCCCAAGAATACCAGTGCATGAAACAACAGCGCAATGCTAAATAAAGAACAATGAAGCTATTATAAGACCCAGGTCCTATCACACAATACAACGCAAGCCGGGGGATAGGGTTTTTACCTTATAATAGCCAAGAATGCTTGATACGTTCAAAACAAATCATTTGATACTATTATAAGTGCATAGTGTATAAAACAACTTCAAATCATAAGTATCAATCATAGACGGCATAAGCGCCCCATCCCACTATGTCGCCATACTAGGCTCTACAAATAAAACCGCAAATGTCACGTATTTGGAAATTGGATTTCCATCTATGAACCGAGGCAAAAGATAGTCCTCAACCGATTCGAGACTCTCTAGCCCGAGCCTCAGGACCCAGACACAGGTGGGCCCTTGGATCGTCAGGGTCGGTCCACCGATGTGGATTAAAATGCCTGAACATGCGTTTCCCCGCCCTATGGGGCGTAGGTGAGCCAACGAATGACTCCATCGGACCCGGATCGTCCGATCTAACTGAGGCGCCTCGCAACAGCAACAACCACATAAGTCAAACTCGTCAGGGCATGTAAAACCACTGACGCCACTTCTAACTAGAAAGAAACGCATGCCCTCCCTGAGGTCCTCTCCCGTTTCTGGTTCATACCGGGTGTGAAACTCGCGAAGTAAACGTTACACAAAGCTATGCCACAAAGGCCGTGCTTCGATCATCAACCACAAGACTTTGCTTTTCAACAAAAGCCTTAATCATTCGCCACTTAGGCATGCCACACAGGCAATTCACTCTATGCGTTTGATATCCATCAGTATATAACCCCTGAGCTCGTACGTCTCAGAGAAGGGCGTTAAGCAAGAGAATAAATTCTCCGCCGCCAAACAGATATATATTTAATAGATATCAATCACACAGACTAAAATCCAATGTCAGACACACAGTCCATTTACAAGTCCGTTCTGGGTCTGAACGAAACCGGAGGCACCTAGTACCCCGCATATCCATCGATCTCCAAGTACGTCTGGACGATCACCAACTGTTTCCATCTTCTTGGGCGTACAGCCCAATCAAGATCATTAGTAACCACCCAAACGACGTGAAGACTTCCGGTCTTCAACCACCGTCTTCATCTTCGACTTATCGTCGTATCAGTTATTCAGAATGGGATAAACCCGGTCTTTCTGAACAACTCGCGTATGTATATATATATAATAAACACGTGTTACACAAACACAACATACGCCTCATTCCAATTCAGAATATTCTTTTATTCAAATATTCTTATATTTTGAGAAAGGTTCCCATTAATTTTATCAAAGATAAATTCTTTAAATTTATTCTTTAATCTTCTTTGAATATCAATTCAAACTAGTCGGGATTAGCGAACCACACCGAAGTAATCATTTATTTTAATTTCCCAATCCCACCTTATTCATCCCATGAAGTAAAACTGGTCATACTTCATATCTAACACCACGGTGTTATCGGTAAATTCAATTACCATTTCACGTCCAAATCTAATTAAAGATTTAACTATCGCCTGGAGCAAAACTGGTGATACTCCACTCTCGATCTTTTCAATCTAATTAAAGATTCATTAAAACTCCACTTAGTTTTAATCTTTAACTGGGTTAAAGAATCAGTGTCATTTAAAACACGGTTCACGATAAACCCAAAAATCAATATCAATTCAATTCCAATTAAATATTATTTAATTGGTACACTTCATTAAATCTAAATAAAAAGATTTAATCTTTTCTCAACTGGGTTCAAGAACAGTATTAATGAAGACACCATTCACGACAAACCCAAATCACATTTGATATTAAATACAAGGCTCTGAATAGAAAATATATCAGCTTATATTCAATATCAAATTCTACGACCAATTAATATCGTATTGGAAATAACGATATGTATATATATATATATATATCTTTCAAATTTCCATAACAACATCTGTATAATCATGAAATCCAACATCGAAATATTCCGAAGACAATTTCGATTCAAATCCATTCCAATGCAATTATTGGAAATTCTGGTTATTTTCAAAACCATTTTCAAATCCAATTTATTTATTTTAAAAATAAATAAATTACTATTCTAGTTCAAAACTAGTTCATTTCGATAAAAACCTATTTTTATCTTTTCAAATGTGGAGTTTTTTATCTCGATTCTTTCTAAATCATTTCTTATGATTTTACACAAATTATTACTATTTTTAATAATTTTATCAAGGCTCGTACAGTCGATTTCCATCAACGGCCATCGAACTGCACTTACAACGACCTTTTCCAAATTTGATTTGGACATAATTCCAAATCCAACCGTTAGATTTCTAATTTCTAATATTCGTTAGAAAGCTCTTTTCGATACGAACCCAACAGTTCCAATTTTAGGAGAATCCGACGGTCGGATCTCCCGTAATATTCGTTCGAAGTCAATGGTCGAAACTCGCGAACTATCGCGGCGCGGCGCGTTCTATTCAGGCCATTATATTATATATATATATATATATATATATAATATATATTTCGTCGATTTCAATTCAAAACGTGCTTTATAAATCGTTTTAAATTCATTTTCAAAACGGTTTCAACTTCATATTCAATTTCTAATCAAAATTGAATATTCCAATATAAATTGGTTTTAAATTCATTTCAAATTGATTTCAATTCAATTTCAATTTAATTCGAATTTCTTTTCAATTTCAATTTGAATTCAATTCCTTTTGATTTCAATCCGGATTCAATTCTATTCAATTTAATTCGAATTTCAATTCTATTCGAATTTCAAATCATTTCAGTGTATTTCGAATTTCAAATCAATTCAGATTAATTCGAATTTCAATTCACTTTAAATATAATTCGAATTTCAATTCATTTCAATATAATTCAAATTTCAAATCTATTCGATTTCAAATCTATGCAATTTAAGTCGAATTTCAAATCTATTTCAATATTCATTCGAACTTCAAATCTATTTCAATATTCATTTGAATTTCAAATCTATTTCAATATTCATTGAAAAATGAAAAAAAATCGATATAAATATCGTTTACGACAAAATGGCGTCAATCTAATCAACACGGCTTCATATATTTCTATTTTCAAATATTCTATTTCAAATATTTCTTTTTCAAATATTACTTTTTCAAATATTTCTTTTTCAAATATTTCTATTTCAAATATTTCTTTTTCAAACTGGAATGAGGCCCAATCAATTACCATATAATGTTAATTATATGGATTTTCTATAACACATGTATACAATAACAACGATGAATAATCAACCATCATCCAAAGTGCATTCTACACTGTATAAGCATCGAATATAAATATTTAACGCTTATAACATTCTGTCAATCAATCGATCGACATACAACTAACTATTGGGATTAGTGTATGTCATATATCATCCCAATACCCGTGTGGGGTTTCAAACAATCAAACACAGATTTTATTTGTGCAGTTGGGCGATGTGTAAAATTTATCGTCCCTATCAATATCAGTCAAATGTGTGTATATAAACAAATCGTCCGATCTGTTTATTTTTATTTCATTTCATATACACGTTAAAAATTCTATTTTTAACTATTTAATATTTTCCACTATTAAATATTTTATTTCGTTTCACATCACATCACACAATCAACTGCACATCAAAATCAAACAAACAAGCGTACAAGCCGTCCATGGTCTGTGGACGACGGGTGTCGGGTACTACTAAACACCGTCTGCATCCTAGTATATATTTTAACTAGAAAAACAAAATTAAAAGGTGAGAAGTTCTCACAAAGGGTTCCACTCCGCCGTGCTTTGCTTTTGGACTGTTGAACCTTTTCGATCTGCTTGAAATCGCAATGCAGTTCTTTTCACACTGTTCAAATAAAAGTTATATTTTTATTGCTTCATTTTAATAAATAAAATTCATATTTTTATTTCTACTTCATATATAAAGATCAAATTTTTATTTCGTTATATATATAAAAATCGTATTTTTATTTTCTCTACCTTATAAAAATTATATTTTTATAATATCTACTATATAAAAATTATATTTTTATAATAAAAATCTAATCTTTCCAATTTTAAAAATCTATACTTTGCATTTCTAAAAAAAATTCTCGCCTTTCTATTAATAAACATCTCTTCCTCTTATAAAAATTTCACCTTTCTTCTTATAAAAATTCAAACTTCTTCTATCTAAAAATTCAAACTTCTTTAATATAAACATTCAGACTTCTTTAATATAAAAATTCAAACTTCTTTAATATAAACATTCAGACTTCTTTAATATAAAAATTCAAACTTCTTTATCTACTAAAATTTATATTTTCTCTTAACCCAAAATCATATTTTTATATAAATAAAGATTATATTTTTACTAGTCTAAAAATAAAATAAAATGAATCAGAGGACTTACAGGAAATTCAGGGTCTCGGGTGGTCGAAGGAAGTGCTGCGGGTCATCGATGATCGGCGCAGGCTGTGGTGCGACTTCCGTTGTGGGTGAGGGCTTTTCAGAAGAAGAGAGAGAAGGGAGCGAGAGGGGCGAGGTCGGGGGTTGCTGTCATTAGCGGCGGAGGGGGTGCTCGGCGTCCATGGAGGAGGGTGGAGGGGGTGGAGGTCGACGGCGCCTGGTCAGGGGGATGTCGATTTGGGGATTGGGCGTCGGGGGTTTTCGGTTCCAGCGAGGAGGAGAGAGAAGGAGGGGCAGCAGGGGGTCGCGTCGGCGAGGGGGAGGGCGGATCGAGGCGGCGCGGCGGTGATGGCCTGGGTGGCGGTGGGTTTTGTCTCGACGGTTTTTTTTTTTATTCTGAATCGGGTTGGTTTGAAGAAGGGGGGATCAACGCTATAAGGAGGAGAGAGGGTTTATTTTTATTTATTTAATTTTATTAATTTCTAAAAACCCACCTTTTTAATTCAAACCCGAAACGAGGCCCACCGCCTGTCGTCCATAGCGTATTACCCCCATTTCGAACACAAGGGGATAAGAATCGTAAGCTGATTCGACTGTTTCGATCAGTTTCCGTCAAAATCAACATATAATTCTATATATTGAATTTGAACACACATTTCAATTTATCGGGCCCACATACGAACTCTAAAAATTCCCGAAAAATATTTTCTAGCTTCGTATTGACGATACGGTCCTAACAAAACTAATTTCATCGAACTCTGAGACCGTTTGAAAAATGGCCATTTTCCAGTCGATTAAAATCAACTGAAACTGGTCAAACACGTTTTCCTTTGCCACGCTCACATATTGATTCGAAAAATTATGAAATTTGAAACCTAGAAATAACTTGACATCACGGATCCAACAAAAGTGGTTTCGTCGAAATCCGAGGTCGTTTGCAAAATTTCCATTTTTAAGGGTCTGAATTCTATAGCGACTATTCTGAATTTTCAACTGGACATATCTTTTGATTCCCGCTATGAAATTTCGATTTTTCGGATTCGTTGGAAAGGTATTAACACATAGATCCTATTATTTTTGGTTTCACTAAAATTCGGTTTATTTTGCACCTGGTACATTCATTTGAAGTTTGACATCGAATTATCGAACTACCGCGCCATTTTCAATTCCTTTTATAAATACAAATAAATATTTATATACTATCGACGATCTATATAATATATACGTTCGAATTCTATTCAAAATAAATTTCTCGTCGATATTATTTAAAATAATCCATTTTAAATAATCAAAATTCGCTAAAATTGCCAAAATAAAAATTTTAAACTGGCCCAGATTTCCGGGTTATTACAATCCTCTTCCCCTTCCTCGACGTCCCCTTCTTCCTCGACCCCTCTTCTTCTCCGCGCCATCCCCTAAAGACCCACCCTCCAGGCCATCGCGCCACCGCCTGGTTCACCGCGCTGACCCCCTGCCTTCTCCTCCCTCTCGAAACCATACCCCCAAACCCCTCGCGCAAGCTTCAGACCCCCCCCCCCCACCACCCTCCGCCACCTGCTGACTCCGCCGCGTTGGAAGTCGCACCACCCTCGGCTGATGCAGCAACCCCTCCCATTTTTAACGACTGTAAGTTTTCCATTTATTATTTATTTTAATTTATTCCTTCTTTGAATTTGTTTATTTTAGCTAAGGCAATTTAAATATAAAAACCTGATTTAAATTCAGTTTTAAAAATGAGATTTTTAGCCGCATAAAGATACGGTTTTTAATTTAAAAAAAAAGGGTTTGATTTGTAGATATTAAAAATATATGTTGAGATAAAAATGTGATTTTTATAGTGAAGAAATAAAAATTAAATCTTTATATTTGAAAAGGCGAAATATTTATATTTGAAAAGGCGAAATCTTTATATTTGAAAAGACGATATCTTTATATTTGAAAAGGCGAAATCTTTATGTAGAGAATAGCGTGATAAAAATATAATCTCTATTATATGAACATCGATGTAAAAATAGAATTTTTATCTATATAGTAGCGATGTAAAAATAGAATTTTTATCTAGTAGCGATGTAAAAATAGAATTTTTATCTATATAGTAGCGTTGTAAAAATAGAATTTTTATCTATATAGTAGCGTTGTAAAAATAGAATTTTTATCTATATAGTAGCGATGTAAAAATAGAATTTTATCTATGTAGTAGTGGTATAAAAATATAATTTTTATATACATAGCAACAATATAAAAATTCGATTTTTATATATTGAATAATAAAGTAAAAATTCGATTTTTACATATGTAGTGAATACGGGCAACGAAAGTGACAAAAGGCGAGAACGACGAAGATTTCTATAAATGAAGTGTCGTGGAGTTGGGATAGCTATTGGTGAGAACTTCTCACTTTAAATTTTTCTCTTTCTAGTTATATATATACTAGGATGCAGACGGTGCTTAGCAGCTCCCGACACCCGTCATCCACAGACCATGGATGGCTTGTTTGTTTGATTGATGTGTTGTGAAAAGTGTTTGGGATGTTGATGTGAAATAGATAATAAAATATATTCATAGGTCGAAATAAATAATTTGGTCATTAAAAATATAATTTTTAACGTGAATGTGAATAAATAAATATTCATTTACAAACCGGGACGGTTTGTTTATGTACACCTATTTGAAGGACATTGATTGGGACGATAAATTTTACACATCGCCCAATTGCACGAATAAAATCTGTGTTTGTTGATTTGAAACCCCACACGGGTATTGGGATAATATATGACATACACTAATCCCAATAATTAGTTGTATGTCGATCGATTGATTGACAGGCTGTTATAAGCGTTAGATATCTATATTTGATGCTTATACAGTGTAGTGCACTTTGGATGATGGTTGATTATTTATCGTTGCTATTATATACATTTTTCGTATGGAATCCATATAATTAACTTTATATGGTAATTGATTGGGCCTCATTCCAATTTAGAAGATAAAGAATATTATAAAATAAAGGTTCATGTGTTGACAGTACTCATCCGTTGAGATTAGTCATGTGTTGAACGAAATATTTTAACAATAAAATTTACATCTTTATCATTATAAAATAAAGGTTCATGTGTTGACAGTACTCATCCGTTGAGATTAGTCATGTGTTGAACGAAATATTTTAATAATAAAATTTACATCTTTATCATATATAAAATTAGAAACTAATTGGGAAATAGATAAGATGAGTGGTCTCCTGGATATTGATCTGATGTTGGTTTCGGCCTTCGGGATTAATATTCAGGGAATCGTTCTCTTACTAATTTACGGTGATTTGAAATCAAACGATAGATACCTTAATTTTTATAAAATATATTAAATAACAAAAATAGTCACATGTGGACAGTACTCATCCGTTGAGATTAGTTATGTGTTGACAAAAATATAGATTCACATAGTGAATAGAATAAATATTCATTTGTTGAATAGGATAACGGAATTATTGAAATATAAAGCCGTGTTGATTAGAGATGCGCTATTTTGACGCGAACGATATTTATATCGATTATATTCGTTTTTATAATGAATATTGAAAGGAGATAAAAATCGAATATTTATAACAGGAATTTGATTTGAATTGAATAGAAAACGAATTTGATTTGAATTGAATAGAAAACGAGTTTGATTTGAATTGAATAGAAAACGAGTTTGATTTGAATTGAATAGAAAAGAATTTGATTTGAGTTGAATAGAAAACGAATTCGAATTGAATTGAAAAGAAAACGAATTCGAATTGAATTGAATTGAAAAGAAAATGAATTCGAATCGAATTAAAATCGATTTGAATTGAAATCAAATCGAAATGAAAGTAAAAAGGATTTAAAATAGAAAATTCAATTTTGATTTGAATTGGAAATGGAAGTTGAAATGTTTTTGAAACGAATTCAAAACTATTTATAAAATTCGTTTTAAATAGAAATCGACAAAATATATATTATATATATATATATATTATATATATATAATATAATGGCCTGAATAGAACGCGCCGCGCCGCGGCAGTTCGTGAATTTCGACCATTGATTTCGAACGGACATTACGGGAGATCCGACCGTCGGATTCTCCAAAAACCGGAACCGTTGGGTTCGTATCGAAAAGAGCTTTCGAACGAATATTAGAAATTTGAAATCTAACGGTTGGATTTGGAGATACATCCAAATCAAATTTGGAAAAGGTCGCTATAAGTGCAGTTCGATGGCCGTTGTTGGAAATCGACTATACGGGCCTTGATAAAATTATTAAAAATAGCAATAATTTGTGTACAATCATAAGAAATGATTTGGGAAAAATTGGGATGAAAAACTCCATATTTGAAAAGATAAAAATAGATTTTTATCGAAATGAACTAGTTTTGAACTAATATTAAAACCCATTTATTTTTAAATAAATAAATTGGATTTGAAACGGGTTTTAAATAGAATTGATTTGTGGGTTTATCGTGAAGGGTGTTTTAAATAACACTTGTTCTTTAACCCGATAATAAATAGAATGTGATTTGGGTTTGTCGTGAACTGTGTTTTAAATGAAATTAGTTCTTTAACCCAGTAAAAGGAGTTTTAATGAATCTGTAATTAGATTGAAATGTGAATTGATAATTTAAATTATCAAATTTGGAAAATGAGCGAGAATGGAGTATTACCAGTTTTGCTCCAAGCGATAGTTAAATCTTTAATTAGATTTGAACGTGAAATGGTAATAAATTTTACCGATAACACCGTGGTGTTAGATATGGAGTATTATCAGTTTTGCTTCATGGGATGAATAGGTTGGGATTGGGAAATAAAATAAATAATTACTTCGGTGTGGTTCGCTAATCTCGACTAGTTTGGAAAACCATAATCTGGTTTGAAATGATATCCAAAGTAAGATTAAAGGATAAATTTTAAAGAATTTATCTTGGATAAAATTAATGGGAACCTTTCCCTAAGAATTGAAATTTAAAAACTAGTTGTAGGTTAGTTAAAAAGAATGGTTTCCTGGGTATTGATCTGATGTTGGTTTCGGCCTTCGGGGTTAATATTTGGGAAATTGTTCTCTTGCTGATTTACGGTTAGTGACTAATGAATTGGAATGAGGCGTATGTTGTGTTTGTGTAACGTTTGTTTACTATATACGCGGGTTGTTCGAAAAGTCCGGGTTTATACCCATTCTTAATAACCGATTCGACGATAAGTCGAAGATGGAGACGGTGGTTGAAGACCGGATGTCTTCACATCGTTTGGGTGATTACTGATGATCTTGATTGGGCTGTACACCCAAGATGAGGGAATCAGTTGGTGGTGGTCCAGACGTACTTGGAGATCGATGGATATGCGAGGAAAGTGCCTCCGGTTTCGTTCAGACCCAGAATGAACTTGTAAATGGATTGTGTGTCTGACATTGGATTTTATTCTGTGTTGATTGATTTCTGTTAAATATATATCTGTTTGGCGGTGGAGAATGTATTCTCTTGCTTAACGCCCTTCTCTGAGACGTACGAGCTTAGAGGTTATATATCGATAGATATCAATCGCATGGCATGAATTGCTTGTGTGGCACGCTAAGATGCAATGATCAAGGCTTTTGTTGAAAAGCAGAGTTTTGTGGTTGATGATCAAAGCACGACCCACGTGGCATAGCTTTGTGTATAACGTGAATTCGCGAGCCTCACACCTCGGTATGAGTTAAAAACGGGATACGGACCGTTGGGAGAACACGACGTTTCTTTCTAGCTTTGGTGGTGTCAGTGACTTACCAGCCCTGACATTTATATACTTTTCACCTTTGTGGTTGTTGGAATGAGGCGCCTCGATTATAGGTCTGTAAGGACCGGGAAACGTGTGTTCAGGAATAACTAATCCTCAAACGTAAGAGAGGACCGGCCCAACCGATCCTAGTGGCTGCCCAGAGTGTGTAGTCCTGAGAATTTGCTAGAGTGTCTCGAAAGCGGAGAGGAGCTTGCCCCTTGCCTCGACTCATGACGGAAATCCAATTTCCAATACGTGTATTTCGGTTTTATTTGTAGAGCCTAGTATGGCGACATAGTGGGATGGGGCACTTATGCCGTCTATGATTGATATCTATGATTGAAAATGTTTTGACACTATACATTTATTATAGTATCAAATGATTTGTTTTAAACGTACCAAGCATGTTTGGCTGTTATAAGGTAAAACCCTATCCTCCGGCTTGCGTTGCATTGTATGATGGGACCTGGGTCTTATAATAGCTTCATTTTTCGAAAAAGCATTGCGTTGTCTTTTCTATGCACTGGTATTCTTGGGAGGAAACCCGTTCCGTGTTATACGGCGTGGTCCCTTGAATTACTCTCTTTTAAAGTAAAGTTTTAAATAACTGTTTTAGTTCTCACACCAGTCACATGACTGACCTGGAGTTTATTGTTTTAACCTAAACTCTGGGTGCCCTTATTTTCGACACGGGCAGCTAGTAGTTTTGGTTTTGCAGATTTATATTCACAGGATCCTAGTTTACAGCTGGAACGATGCTCGGAAAGCTCTGTATCCGTGCATTACTTTCTGTTGTGTTTTATATTGTTTTTCTGTTGCTAAGTAATTAATTGTAATCTCTGATATTTGTCGAATGTAATTTATTCATTTATACTCTGTATATTCTTGTATCTGATGGAATTGCTGTAATAGCAATGAAATGTTCTTCCATCTGCGTTCTGTTGTGTGTTGTTCTCAAAGTATCCGCTCTTCCCTTCACGGGGAAGTTACGGGCTATCACAATGGGCTTACATTCAGAGGGGGAAGACAACTAGACATTACTGGGTACACAGACTCAGACTGGGCTACAGACCCAGACGACAGAAAATCAATCACTGGGTACTGCATTTTTGTTGGAGAAAATCCTATTTCATGGAGTTCAAAAAAGCAATCTACGGTGTCAAAATCTAGTGCTGAAGCTGGATACAGAAGCATCGCAAGTGCCACTGCAGAAATTGTTTGGCTACAATCTATACTTAAAGAGCTAAAAACACTAGTACAGAACTGCTTATTTGCGTCGCCTTATTTGCGTCAGTTTAGCTTAAAACAGTAGCACATATGGTTATTTGCGACTATTTTAAATACAAACCGTAGCAGGTTGTCGGGAAAAAGATGAAAAAGACAAATTTGCGACAGTTTTATTTGAAAACAGTAGCAAATGTTTACAGTTTGCAACCACCGTATTTAAATCCGTGGCAAATAAGGTGGGATCGGAGCTACGGAAGTTTCAATTTGCGACCGCCAAATGAACGACAGTCACACAAACATCTTTATTTGGGTCTGCTGCTTAACCTAATTTTTTTCAATCGATGCTTCACAAGAAAAAAAAACTGAACAAAATCTTGCCTCCATATTTTGATCGAACGAAATCACGCCTCCAAATCCTCCACCTGCTTTCGATCCATTAAGAAGAACGAAATCCAGCCTTCAACCTCCAAATCTGTCACTTCCGTTCAAAACGCGCCTCTCCAGATCCGTCACTTTGGTTTCGACCCAGAGTCTGCAACTCGACGTCTTCGACCTCCTCAAAAACCGCATTTCAGATCTAGGTAAGTGATGTACTCCATAAGGGTCAGGAAACCTAGTGGGTGGCTTTTTAAGTCGGTTGTTTTTGATTTTGCAGGTGGCTATATTGTTTATTTGTCTTCTGGCATTGTTGGGGTTACTGCAGCATGTTAGGTATAATTTTGATTGTTAGGTTCACGTTTTGTTGTGACATACTGTTTTTCAATGTTTGTGGTCTTTGGTAATGGTTGATAGAACACATGTCTCGGCAAAACTTACAAATTAATTTTTAAAGTCGTTACTTTATAGTATGGACTGTTCCATAACTGTTATATCTAATACTCAAGTCTTTGGAAAAATTTCAGTTTCTATGAGTCCTTGAGATATTTTAATCAATCATCAATTTCTTATGATAACTTTGTTAACATGGGAAAAATTATTTCAAGGAGTGTTTACCTTCAACTTGGATTAAGGAATGTATGTTCAGTATATATAATTAGTTTTGTTTTCAACAAATTAAGTATTCGTAAGCTGCAATACACTAGCATGAATCCTTATTTTCCATTTTATCTTTGAGACTGCTTGGCTGACAACTCAGTTGGTGCTATTAACTAATATAGGTAGACAACTTTGATCCAATTCCTATGCCTATTCCTGGCACAATGTGTGTTTGGATATATGTCTGTTTGGATTTTTCAGTTAAACAATAAACTATATTTCAACCCTGGACATGTCGTCGATGTATTGGGTATTGGGTTAGCCTTTGTAACATCTTCAACAAGTATGATGCCCCTGCCTGGTGTACAGTTGTTGTCTATCGGTGCCTGGTGTACAATTGCAGTATCTCAGCATTGCACACCTTTTGACACTACACCATGTGTTTGACAAAACATCTTCTACAATTTAATAGATTATTATATATCATGTGATAGAGTAGATAAACAAATCATACAATTGTTCCTTTTTCAAAATCATAAGTTCATTCCCTCTTTTTCCAAAAATATCATACAGTATATGAAACATGAACTTGATTGGTTAAAGTATTCAAAGATATTGATACACTCCATAGATCATTAAACATCGTTATTTCATGTTGCGAACATATGAGATATCCTGAGTTATTTCTTATATTGTTATATTCAAACTAAATATTAATTTTTTGATCTTTGATTTGACTTATTACTGATAGTAAGTCACTTGATTTTTTCCTCTAAATTCATTCTTGGACAATATTCATATTATTTTTCATGGTTATCGAGTAATAGTCTTACTTCTATAATGTTAGTTTAACTAGAAACTAGATTTTATTTTGTAGGAGTTACATTGCAGGATAATTAATATAAGGAGTTTTAATGGAGAACTATAAAACGGTATTTGAAAACGATAGTGCTTCTCTTTCTAAGAAACGGTAAGGATATGAATTGACCATTTATATTGCTTATTAATGGCCACATAAATCTTTAAATAATATTTTTGATTCTCTGTATTCTCTCTTCAATTTTAATTATCTTTTCATTCCACTCTCATGCATTCAAAAGAAAATTATGTGGTTTTGGCTGATTTGGTGGTTGGCTATTAATATAGTTTCAATAGTAAATATATTTACATATCCCAGTTGGTAGGCTAAGGTGGTTCCACCGAGCCAGACTAAGTGCATAACAGCGCACTAACTGAAAGTCAGTCCATACTAAACTATCATGTGCTCCAAGTTGAAGCTAAGGTAGTTGGAAATTAAAGCAGCTACTTCGTCGAAGCTGTGGCATTAGAGAATGATAAATTCTCCATCTTATTGCTTAGCTAAGCCGATACACTTTTGAAAACAGCATAGTTAAATAGCAAAAATGTACATGTTAGCAGTTAAGAGATAAAATAGATGGGGACTACAATAGGTTTGTTGTTGATAGTTGATACGAGAGGAACTACTTATAGCCATATCAAAGACTTTAAAAGTTTAGGTGTTTGTGACAGGTTATGGTTCTGGTAAGGATTAGATGATGATAAACTTACGTGCTAATTATATGTCATTTACATATTCTCATGCGTTTTTTGAAATAGTATATGATAATATTGTATATTTTGTTATTTTGTTGCAAATTGACATCTAAAAGAACAAGGACTGGTTATTCTTTTGCTTTGAAATATGGATTTTATATTTACTTCAGGTTTGGATTAAAAAAAGTGCAAATATCATTCACAAACAAGTGTATTGGAGCAGGATCTGGGTTAGATATGTACTTTGGACCAGTAAGTCAGTGGAACTTTCGGCTGCTATTGATGGTACTGAAGTTGGAATTGGTTGCAATTGAGTTAATTAGGATGGTTTTTGGTGGATGGGAGAGTAAGATTGCCTTTGATTGATCCTATTATCATTTATTATAGATTATTACACCAATTGGCTACACAGTTTAGAAGTTATCATGGTATTGTCTTTAATTTACCTAATATGCATGTTCCTCAGACATGTGCTTTTCTCTATTTTACAAGTCATATACATTATTTTAAGTGCAAAATATAACGTATGTATATTAGTGAAATAAAATTTCCTACCTGCCTAATATACGTATTTATGGCCAGTTACTATTATAAATAACTATGAGTTACTGCAAATAATTAAGATGTTCAAATCTTTAGTGATTATTTAAACTTTAGGTAAAATATTTTATATGAAATTACACCTTCCAACCATGTTTTATATGCATAAATATGGGTAGTTACTGTAAAATATTAAAGCTTTTAAATAATCAATTGTCCAACTGAATAAATAGCGTTGCATGCCATACTTATTTGGTTCAATTATATTTATTTTTGTTGGAAACCAACAGAAACGAATTCATTTTGACCAACAATATTGAAGTTAGTCATGTTTAATGTCCTTAAATGACACAAATTAAAACAGTATGAACAATTGAAAGATAAAAATGGCAGATTTAATTAGGAGCAGAAATAAAATTAAAGGTATCTAAAAGGACATTTGATATGGGGTCGCCTCTTATTTAAAGAGGCACAACAACTATGCTGTCAAAATTGTCATTCAATATAGCGTTCATATTAGTGGAAGACAATTTATGCTCTTGCATCATATAAGGTAAAAAATTCTACATGCCATGCATGCTGGCTTTGTAATTTAAAATTTTAGACCAAGGAGCAACCAAGTAATATAACCATTGGTACATTTTCTTTGCAATTTTATTAGAAAATTATAGCTAATTGGTTTATTTATGTGTTGATCTTCTCTCTTTAGGGATAATTTATGCAAATGAGTTCAAGGAGTCAAGAATTAAATCATTATCTGCTAACTGGGCATGACAAATACCATCGTATGCAACTATAATGGCAAAGAGGTGAGTTTATATCTTGTACTTAACATAAATACTATTGTTTGTGTACTCAATTCAGATTGTGAGCTGCCCTTTTTATTAAGTTATTATTTTGCAAGTTACTCTAATGTTATGGGATTTCACTTAAAAATTTAACAGTCGTAAAGGTAAAATGGTATCTGGAGCTTTAATGAGGTGTCTTATCAAATGCATGCATCTAAGTTAATTACCTAAAAATGCATGTGTCAGGACTATATAAATTTGCTGCCATATGTCCTTTGAAGAAAAATATGGGTATTATTTTGGAGCATTGCTTCATATACAATAAAAAAGTTGTTTAAATTGTCCATAAGCTCAAATTTAGTCATCATGAGAAAGGAGGGAAACACTGGTCATCAACCAGCAAAACACAACACTCAAGGTTATATGTTGCAACTTCTTTGTAAAAATGTTATAAGTTGCATCAAATAGTAATGAGGTGCCAAGGTTCTTTTGAGGTTTGAAATTAAAATTTTAGATTGAACAATTCACAAGATAAATTATCCATAACATATAACATTTGCAGTGTAAAAGTTACAATTCAGCTCTTTTTTAGGATGATACCAACAGAAACATTTGAAGGGGTTTGCTCTTTTTTCCACTTATTTGTTATATTTTAGCGAAGGTGGCCTTAAACTTGGAGTTGTATTTATGCCCGCAAATAACTACAGATAATTTATTATAAGATTAGGACTATTTTAAAAATTGTTATTGCTAGCCACACTTATAGGAAACTGCACTCACTGTACCACTGTAAAGAGTGTGCAAACAATATGTATATTTATACCCAAGTATCAATTTACCATTAATAAAAGGGGTGAAAGCTTATATCAAATTTAGAATTCTGCAAATAGTATAAATTGATCACTTTCAACTAGAAGTTCTATTAACATTCTGCAAATTTTGATGTACATGTCTGCAAACAATTGGGTCATGGGAAAATTGGCCTGGTCATTTCAATGATATTTGGAGATACTGGACTGATGATGGACTAGGATATTTTGAATTTCTTCAAGTAATCTAAAAGGAAATGCACTAGATAAACATTTTTTAACAACTAGTTTTTATTTGTGTAACTCTATTGCAGCTGGCCGAGGATTTAGATGCCATTCCAGTCTGGGTGATCAATTCTGGTAAAGTTAATCTTTGTCATTTGCTAAATTTATGTACATTCTATTTTCATTGCCTTTATATTTTTTATTCCGGGTTTAACTGTTTTTTCTTTCTCCGCAGGAATGAGCCATAATAACCAAGTTGATTCATCCAGCATTTTACCTTTGTCCAGGTTTGTACGAAATTGCTCACATTGATTATTTAATCTATCTGCTAATGAAGATCTGGGCTAGCTTTAAGAAAGACTTAAGAAGTAGTATCCTTTTTCAACATTGGGCAGAGTTAGAACGTGCTACATGAAAATAACTTTTTACTCGTTTAATCTCTGTATTATAATCCATTTTCTGCTGAAAATAAAGCTACAAGTAGCATGCCTCCTTACAGTGTAATGCAATTATATAATACTTTGTTATATTACTACCCTTTCGCAGTAAATTCTCCAAAAACCGTTTATTAGGAAATTTGTAGCAGTTTGAAAAAACTACATATTAACATGGTCACTATGAAAAACTGCTATATCCTTTTTTCTACATGCAACCATGTTATGTTCATGGCTGCAACCATCTTAACCCGGCTGGTCACTATCAACAGATATTTCATATTCAACCAGTTGATTTCAGCACTTTCTTCTTCCCAGTTTTGATAATAACATGCCTTGAGAAGTTGTTGCTTTCCACCATTTGTTTTAACATGAAGTTTCCTGCAAAATACTCTTCTTAATCAATATTTTTCTTATTTTTCCATGCTGCAGTACCTTCTCGTTGAGAAGTTGGACTGAATATCTATTTTCACTTTGGGATTGTGTATCGAATATATATTCAACAAATCGAATTTGTGTTATGTAATTAATTTCATGGAATCATACATTATTTTTAGTCACGGAACATATGTATTGGGGATAAGAATACTGAAATAAGATCCCTCCTCATACACATTTATGTGCATATGTATGTGTATGTCCCTATGTACATATATTTCCAGGTTTGAATGAAATACCATTTTACACTATATTTCCAGGGTTGAATGAAATAGGACGGATCATTACTATTATAAATCAAATATTATTATGTCAGTGTTTTCAGACTAATTGAGTTGATATTGGTTCATCCTAATTGTATATATTTAACTCAATACTGTTAATTTTTCCCCTTTCATAGTTAAATCTCAAAATATCTGTCAACTTGACATGTTGTTGCCTATCATATAATCATTCATAAAACTAAATATTAAAATCTCTTTTATGCAGGAATAATGGAAATAGAGCAATATCGACACAATGAAGAGCAGAACTCTTCTGCTTCGCAAACATCTAAGAAGGAAAAAAAAGGTCTGGCCCCTTTGCTTTAACCAGTCATATAATTGAAATCCCCTTTTTATTGACTCTTTTGTAACTTGAGGTCTGGCTCCTCTACTTTTTCTGTTGAATCTAAATTTCAGTTCGATTTGGTTTCGATATCCATTGAAATTAAAACAGAACAATGAAAATCTGGCTGTTTCGTTCAACTTGATTCTCCTTTCATTTTCCTTTCCTTAATGTTTGGTGTCTCTTTAATACTAACCATGCTTCTCAGTTGAACTTAACTAGTTTATATGATTTGTTTTACATTTGTTGTTTAATTATTAGACTGGTAAAATAAATTTTGATTTACCATTATTGATGGAAAAAAACATTTACACTAATTTATGACCAAAGAAGGTACAGGTTTGCCAATGAAATTCCGATTTTTAAACTTTAATACATGGTTTTGAGATCTAGTATCTATTTCAACCGAAGGACTAGTGTAAGATCTCCAATTTTGCCCATATATTATCAAAAAGGATAAATGCTAATAGCAAGTCTTCACTGGGCTTCATTGGTGCATGTTGTTGTAGGAAATCTTTATTGCTTTTTTTTTATTATGCTTACAGTTTTTGTTTATTACATTGATTCACATTTTTTTGGGGAAATTTCCAAAATCACATATTAGCATCATAATTTTGGAAATTTGGGAAATTGATTTTGGTGTCTTATTTTTTATTATGACGTAAGTGAAGTTAGCTGTCTAATATGTACGGTGTGCATCAAGTAAAAGTGGTGTTTGCGATTTTGATAAGTATTACCCTCTTTTAACTCTATACCCGGTAATCATTTTTAAAGATTAACGTCGTAACATAGAAACCTCTGTATGTTATACCACAAATTATGTCTACACATCCATTTGTCGTTCTTGTTTAATATGGCTTAGTGTCTTTCTCTCAAACGTTCAGGTTTTCTTCCAGAGCATTTTGGGACCAGAGCGAGTAATCTGAATTTTGGGGAAGGCTTCTCATCAAATATTGTACGAATCTGTTTATTACAGTACGTTACTCCTATGTTCTCCTATTAATATTATGTTACTCCTATTTTCTCATTTCTATCTTGTTCGGAAAGGCTTCTCATCAAATATGTGGAAGAGAAGTTGTCTGATATAAATGAGCTTGTGGATCCAAATTTGAAGATGAACTTTGACAAGGCCTCTGTCGATAAAATGTTAGATCTAGGCATCAGATGCATAGCTACGGACTCTGGTCAGAGGCCAACCATGGCTGCTGTTGTAAGAGAGCTCAAAGAGGCAGCAGGTGTAGAAGTTCAATGGGCAAGTAACGCATTTGAGATGCCAGCTCTCTCTCTCAGCTCTCTTTCAATCAGCAGTAACTATGAAAAACCTGATCGTATGTAGTTGCTTCTGCAACTCAACTCCAATAGGACCCTATTGCAGGAAAGGTGCCATGTGGTGATACTAAGAAAATGGATGCTAGAATCATTTCCATTATAGTGCTTTCCTCATATTTACTTGTTTTTCTATGCATAGCGATAATCATATATGTATTGCAGTCCAAAAAAACATGGAAAGTGGTGTCATTCCATTTTTGGATCCCTTATCAATTGCAAGAAAATCAGGTATGTTATTTTTTTGAAAAATAAATAAATAAATCTGTAGGTATCATTTCATGTTATTATGTGATGTAGTACATATTGTTTCATGTAGTCGTATTTGGAGTGATATCATTTCATATTATTATGTGATTCAGGAATTAAACTTAGACAAACAAGCACAATGATTGCATCATTTCGTTCCATGATAGCTACTCTGTCGGCTCTCAGTGAAATTTTTTGCGCTCTTGGAGATTGAAAGGGCAACAAATTATTTTGACTATGGAAGAAAAATAGGAGAAGGTGGTCCTGGGTGTGTATCATGGTACATTGGATGGAAGCGATGTGGCTATTAAATTACTGAAGATAGTGGACCGGAATCATGACAGACAGCGTGAATTTGTTACAGAAGGGAATATGCTTAGCCGACTACATCATCGTAACTTAGTCCAATTAATTGGTTTATGCTTTGAAGGAAGGCCCTGCCTTGTGTATGAACTTGTCCGCAATGGTAGCGTACAATCACATCTACATAGTACGCATCACTGTATTTTTTTGTTAAAATGCTTAATGTAATGGACACCATCCGAATACTATAAATTAAATATTCATTGATATCGGATTGTATATATTTCAGTCTGTTCAATGGAATTTATGTTATCATTGAGGATTAACCCTTGCATTTCTCGTTCGACTGTACCTGTCTATGAACTATCCTTCACATGAGTGATATATTTTTCAATGGCAGTCAAAATAATGCTATGTTGGTTTTTTTGGCAGATGCTGATTCAAGTCAACCACCACGAAGACAAATTGTGCTATTTTTAGTTTTAAGCTGGATGATCCATTTTGTTCTTTTGTAGTCATGTGAAGAATGTTAATTTCTGATGAAATAAGTATTATGTAAGTATTTACACGTATTGGTTGGATCTTAGCATATGATTAGTTATGACTCATGCAAACTAATTCTATTGTATGGTTTTCAGTGTTACAAATGATGTAAGATTTCGTGAATTGTGTATGTATTTCTTGTGTCACATATTTTGTGAATTGCTTATAAGCTAGGAAATGTTGAACTGTATTGACAGCTGACAATCATAATGGCTGAGATGAAATGCGGTTGCATTAGACCTTTTAAATTCAGAAGTTATTTGCTACTGTTGTAAATAAAACACAGTCGCGAATGCTAAACTTAATGCGACAGTTATTTTAAAACTTGTCGCACAAGGTCAAGGTTTTGAAGTTAAATATCGATTTCTTGCTACTGGTGTAAAACAAACCGTCACTAATGAATTAGTCTACAGCGACTGTTATTATAGAATATCAGTCGCAAGAACCTGTATATTGCGACAGTTTTAAAACCGTCGCAATAAGTTTACACATGTTGCGACGGTCGCATATGCGACGGTTATAAAACAGTCGCAAATAAGCTTAAACAACCGTCGCAAATGACCTGTTTTGTAGTAGCGAAATCCCAAACAAGGCCAAAGCAACTATATGGTACGACAATCAAAGCTCAATTTACATGTCATCTAACCTTATTAGCATGCCAGAACCAAACATATCGAAATAGACATCTATTTTGTAAGGGAATACGTAAGAGATGGGAAACTAGAGGTTAACTTCATACCGTCTTACCATCAGAAGGCCGATATCATCACCAAGGCACTGTCGGCGAAGAACTATACTCGATTGCGCGATGAACTGAAGGTCCATAAATCAATCGGTCACGAAGATCCAGCTAGCACTTCAAATCAGTCAAATCCATCACTAATCAGAGAGTCAAGCTCCAAGTCTGAACAACAAAGCTCCAGATCCGAAGGGAAAAGCTCCAATTTGAACAGCTTACAAACCCTAAAGCCATCGGACGACAATAGGAAGCAGAGCGGCTTGACCTTGCATCGTACAGCAAGAAGAGGACCAGTTATCGATAGATCAAACTCGAAATTACCGACCCTAACTTCTACAGAGCTAATCGTCGTTGTAGCTCCCTAACCCTAGATTTGAGAGGGGGTATTGAAAATATAGTGTCGGCTGCTTTAATGGAGAGAATACCTTTCTTTTACTTAATGCTTCATATATGGGCTGCCACATCAATGGGCCTGCTAAAGCCCAGACGCAAATCATTTTTTCTTTCTTTACATGTATTGTTGCTCTGCAACTATAAATAGTAACTCATGTACTCTCTTTTTTAATTAACAAAAATCATTACAAGTTTTACGTTCTGTTCAATACAATTGTTCAAGAATTATACATTCCTATCCAAAAATTAATACACACTAAGATCAGCATTGCAACCAATAAAAAATCAACAGCATGCTGATAAAGCATCAGGGGCTGCAAGCGTAAATACCGGCTAGAGATTGTAATAAACCTGAAACAAAGACATGAAAATGAAACATCACCATATTGTTTAGAAATTGCTGACTCTAAACTATGAATACTAAAGGCAACTGCTATAAAAAGAATTACAAATTAAGGGTTTATAATCTAGCCATCTAACATGTCTTTATAACAGCTATGCTCTATCTTAGGTCCTGGAGAACACAAATGCCATTCTACAAAAAACACAAATTTCTATTCTTCTTTTCCTACATGAAATGGAGAAGGAAAAATTAAATAACTAAAGCAGTCTGCAATGCTATTTGCTCCATCATCTGAGCATCAATTTTTTGTTTTGCCTCATAGCTCCAAAAATATGGGTTTCACATCAATAAGTTGGAACTAACATCCAATAACTTATATCTTTTAAGTTATCCAGATTAAATTTCAAAAATTACATGCCACACATTTAGTCTAGCAACATTAATAGTCTAAAAGATACAAGTTAAAAGCTGTTTTTGCAAACAAGAAGTAGTTAACGATTCAATTATAAATATAAATTTGATTTCACGATTAATCTTTATGACGTAGTACTCTACAGCTCTTATTTCCAAGTCTGTTGTTTGTACACAATAATGATTAAATACTATTAATCGATCGCTTTTTAATTAATTATATATTTGTGCAATAACCATATCATGTTGTAACACAACCAAAGACTACAAAATCAATTTGTATGCATGCAGCTAGCTACCGACTGACAAATCATTTACTGGTGACTTTCAGTGTTTATGTACGTGTCTTTTTATGTTACATGAAATCCAATTTATATATTCATCATTTCCAGGTCATTTTATATGTTTTCCTTATTAAGTTGGCATTTTTTTGTTTCTTCTTTGGAAGTCCTAGGCCAAGTACATTCATCATTTCAAATCATGTGTATTAGCAAGCGTGTGTAGTCTGGTAGAACAATGCCCTGTTTTCTTTGGAAGTATAAATGCAAAGTTGATCGTTTTCAGTAAAAGTGCTCTAATTAAACATGCATTGCAACTGTTCAATCATATTTATGATAAATGTCTTTCTTACAAGTACAAAATTGTCTTATTATTATTCATTATAAAAGAACCTTTCTTGTTTAATTCATTTTTAGAATTCTCATTGCTTCTTACCTTTCAAAACATTATATTTTATCAAAATATAGCCTCATCAAATCAACTTGGAAATCAATTATATTTTTATTTTATGCTAAAACAATAGCGATTTTATACTAAATTCTTTTAATATACTAAAAAGTCATTTTATAGCCATTTATTCCAAAACAGTGCAATTTTCAGTGAAACTACATCATTATTTATAAAATCTTATTCTTTTAAACAAGAACATTTATGATTTTGTTTAAAAAATTGCAAATGATAACCTTGTTTAACATCTCTAAGCAATTATTATTTTCAAACACCGTTAATGCATACAAACCATGAATAATCATACTTTTTATTTATTTAGCATACTTCAACGTCATTACTCAACTTCATGAATTTATTTTTAATGAATAACTCATATATTCAAATCCAAAACTAATAAAAATTCTGATACTGCAATAATCGGTAATAAGCAGTAATTTTAGGCACAACGCACCCAAAATAAAAAATTTGTTAACATATTATATCATGAATATGCATCAAGAGAACACAAAAATTAATCATTTAAATTCAATTAGTCGAGTTAAAAAAAACTCGTAGCAACACTTTTGCAAATAATCTCCAAACTCATACAATCCGTCTATCTTGTTCATTCTATCTAACGCACATTCGCTTAGCAAATTTTTTCATATAAGCTTTCTTCCTTTTTCTCTTTATTCTATCATCTCTCTCTATTCTCTAGTTTAGCATGTAATACTTTCATTTATTTCTAATAAGGAAAATTTAGAGAATAAAATAGTATATCTTTAAAGAATTTTCAAGGAGGAGGAAAAAAAGAACATGGAAGTTAGGGTTAGATTTGGCCCACTTATATAGCAGTTATAGATTGATTTAGTACATTAGATTAATCCCAGGAATTCTCAAAGTAAATCACAGCCGCTCCCTTAATTACTTCATCACGAAGTAATATCTTAAGGCACATCTCATATGTCTACTATTATTATTTTTATCCAACCAATGATAAAAAGGGATTGAATACACCAAAAATAGTGACAAATGAATGTATCTTTAAAACTTATTTAAAAGTTACCGCTTACATAAGTGAATTAATTTCTAGTCTTTAGGAAATAAATCCCTAATAAAAACTAATCAATTGACATACATGTCAATTGGTACCTAATTAATCCTCACATGCACAAATAATCTGCATTTACATATATATATACACACACACGCACACACACACACATGTATATGACAATTCAAAGTTACACCAATTAATGTCTAATAGCTGTAAAAATATGCATAAACCTCACAAGCATCCATAATTAAAATATATTGTCAATTAATGCATAATTAATTGCTAACTTATTTTCAATAGTGTAAATCAAGTATATAATTTTAAATCCCTCATTTTTCACTACTTCCCTCATAACATGCAAAGTCAATGTATAATGAAGTTACATACATACATATATACATAGGGATGGAGAAAAGCTAGGAGTCGTCGTAATGAACCAGGATTCCCATTGGAGAATATATTGATATCATCCATAAAGGATATGAAAGAAATCACCAGGCATCGCTGAAGATGCCAAACTGCTGAATCTGACCAGCAATCATAAGAGAGTTTACCCCTTTGAAGAGAGCCTCTACGCTATGACAAAAAGCGTCGGTGAAAGGGGATCGCTTTGACGAAGACCCATTCCAAACTGAAAAAGAACCTTGGTCGAACCATTCACAAGAACAAAGAATCAGCAATTAGAAATGAGCCTCCAGACTTAGTCTACTAGAGTTACCGAGAAACCAAAAGCTCTCAAAACTCTGATAATAAAAAAAACCAATACATGCAATCGTAAGTCTTCGCCATATCTAGTTTACTACCACATTAGACCCCCAAACCTTCTGATCGGTATGGGAGATAAGCTCCAGAGTTAGAAGGACATTGTCCGTGATTAACCGACCTTTTATAAAGCCAGCTTAAGGCGAAGAAATAATGCGTTCAAGGATGGGAGCAAGCCTAGAAGATAGAATCTTAGAAATAACTTTGTTAGAAAAGTTACACAAGGTAATGGGATGAAGATCAGAGCAACATCGAGGGTTCTAACACTTAGGGATGATAACCAGATAGTTAGATGATCATCCTCTAAATAACAAACCACCAAAAAAGAAGAACATAATCTCTAATCAGAATTCATGCTGAATGATCGGCCAGACACTTCGGTATTAAAACCTCGTTGAATCCGTCCGGACTACTCACACTATCCTTACAAAGAGAAAAGAACACAAGAGTGGATCCCCTTAATAGCAGGAGGAACGCTAAGCGGCGGTGCGTCAACAAGAAGCACCAAATAAGAAATAAAATAAAAAAGGACTGGGTCCAACCGATCAATAGAAGTTCACTGCAAAAATGATCGAAAATAGGAAGCAATCGCATCTTCGATCTCCGTAGGGGAAGAGGCTACCTATAGACCCGGACAAACTATTTGATGAATGGATAAGATACGATTCTTTTTCCTAATAATAGAATGAAATAAATTAGAGTAAGAGACTCCTTCGAAGACCCATTTGATTCTAGTCTTATGACGAAGGAAGTCATTCTCAATGCGCTACTCAAAGGAAAAGGCGATTTGGGCTTGAACCTAATACGCCTTGTGCATAGCCGAAGGATCTTCATCAAAAGATGCTTCCGCTACAATAATGGATTCTTCCGCCACTCGAACCGGATCAAAAATATTCTTAAAGATCAGGAAGTTCCAAATTCTCAAACAAGATTTAAGGCGCTTTAGTTTGGAAGAGAAAACAGCTGTAGGCAGCCTAAACTTAGAAGAGACCAAGAATCAGCAATAAAGAAGAAAGAGTGCTCAGATTGCCATATTGATTGAAAGCAGGTGGTGGCCCCGAAGGAGCGTAATCCGAAAGAGTGTGGCGTAGGTGAGAAATAGAGAAAGAAAAAGGAAAGCTAAACCAAATATACGACCCGAAAACATAATCGAGACGAGAGTGGATCTGGCTATGTCTGTCTTGGTTATTACATCACGTAAGCAGAACCAAAAAAAGACACCTTAGACAAGCCATACTGTAGGATGAAGGAGTTGAAATCTTCATTCGTCGCTCGGTTAATGGAAGACCCCTCTTTCTTCGCCTGGCTTGACACAACACTGAAATCACCGCCAATAACTGAGGCATCAATGTTTAGGTCTGGCAGAGACAAAATGTCTTACCAAAGGGTCCAACGCTCGATGTGATCGCATCTGGCGTAAATCACCGAGAAAAGGAAAGGGGAAGTAAGAGCAGAGAGCACTCAATTGATAAAATTTGTGCCGAATCAAACAGAAGGCACACAGAAACCTCACTGATTCACAAGATCAAATCTTATTGGAAACATAGTGGAAGCCACCGCTGAAACCTAATGCAAGGACAACAGCGAAAATCAATTCAAGTCCCATAAGAGGTTCCTAAAGTGCAACCACCAGTATGGAATGTTTTCTGATGATAAGCTTAAGGCGCGCAATCGAAGCATCGTTCCTCAAGCCTCGAATGTTCCAGAAAAGGAAGTTCGCCATCAAAAGAGAGAAGTAGAAGAAAGAAATCTAGAAAAAAAATCAAATCAAATAGAGCGTACTACGAGTTGACCAAACAATCTGCTCAGAAGCCGTTACTGAGTGAGTGCTAATAGTACGAGGAGTACGCGCCAAAGAACGCTTGCCCCTCCTAGAGGAGCAAGCGGAATGACGAGACAGAGGGGCAATAGCGGGCACATAAGTCCGGGGAACATGCGAAGGCATAGGGCTTTCACCCAACCTACAAAAGCAAGAGTTCCAAGCTAGGAAATTTAGACAATCTTAATCTCGCCTGCATTAAGAAAGGGAATGTAGTTGGTGAAAGGAGGAGAGATATCAAAACAAAAATCGGAAGACGTAGAAGCATCAAACACCGATTGCACTACTCGGTGTGTGGAATCCTCAACAGCAAAATCACCATCGGAGTGACGATTCTTCTCTGGGTGAGAAATCCAGGAATTGAAACAAGATAAAGAGGAGATGCGACCGAACCCCCAGACCGAATCATGGACATACTGCAAAACCCACAGTCTAACTATGGGTAGTGACATATAGGTTACCAAAACCCGTACACTATATAACGTCGACCCCAATAGTTAGACTAGCAAAACCATGAACTAAACAACACCAACAACCCAAAAGCAACAAAAAAACAAGGCACCAAAAAAACACGCACATGTCATAGACTGGCATGTCATGTACCACTGCAAACGAAGGACAAAAGGTAGGCAAAATTGTAAACAACCCACTCATAAGAAGTAGCCAAACACCACAGAATCCACGAAAATTCCAATTAGTGAGAACAGGAAGTAGGGCAAAGACCCAATGAAGTACCACCCAGGAAAATCACAACAGGGAGTGAACAACGTCACAAACAACTCACCACTGGAGACCAACAAAGAAAAAGAAAAAGGAACAAAGTCCTTCACCGGCAATGGCACACAGAAATGCAGGCTTAACAGCCTAGCAACACACATCAGAAATCACATAACCCCAAGGAACAACAACCACAATGCAATAGGAACCCAACAAATAACCATATTCAAAAATTGACAACAACAAAAAAATCAGAAGAACAAAAACGAACCTGACCGCGGGAATGCCCGAAAAAGGCAAGTGGAGAGCAGGTGCACCAGCAATTTCAAGAACCACCAAAGAAAAATTACTCTCAGTTACCTCGCCAGGAGCCGAACTACCAGGCTACAACCAAGAAACCAAATCCGTCGAACAACCACTAATTGACGAACGATAAGAGGTCACAACTTGCCAATACTGCACCAAACAAGACTCCACGACTGCTACACTCATCAAAGCCTGTTGGCCGAAGTTGAGAGTCTAAACCCACCCCCATAAACAACCACCACTACAACAAAAAACACTTTTCGCAACAGGCAATATCTGTTGCAGTAGACCAATTGCAACAGACTCGCGCCTGTTGGTATAGCCGGAGTTGTAAAAAGTCCGCAACATTTTTTGCCTGTTGCAATAAGACGTAGCAGTATGCTTTTTTGCAACTGGCCTTTGTTGTTGCAATAGATCATTTTGCAACAACAAATGACAGGTGTAACCCTATAATAGGCATTCGAAAAACAAGATACTACAACTATTTTTGACAATTGCAATATGATTACTTGCAACATTACATGCTCGTTGCAAAATTCAAAAAACCTATTTCCCTACTGTAATACACCATTATTTGCATTTAATAATGTAAAAATGAAAGCATATATTATCAAGAAATAAATAAACATATATTATCAAAAAATAACAGATATTTTATTTCAATAGAAATATAATACTACATACAATTGCAGCAAAAATTCACAAAATTTTCATACACTATTCACATATACAATAATTTCTATTCTCTCCTATAACACATTTTCTGAAAATACAATTTTTCTGATCATATTTTTCAAAACATCTTATGTCTTGTCCTTCTAAAACTTTCCATGGTGAAACATTCCAAGCTGTATAGTTTGAGGGACTCCTTCAACTCTTTCTCTACTTCACTTCTATCAGATTCAATATGTTCCAAAATCCTAAAAGAAAGAAATAATACAACTATAATCATATTCATATATAATGAATAAAAATAAGAACTGAAATTATAAAATATGTCTACAAATCTTACAGGGACACAAATTGAAAGTAATATCCAATTCAAGTAACGACTTCTCTAATAATGCAGCTGATGTAATTTCTTGAGTAAAGTATAAAGTTATAGACATACCTGTTAGTTTACCATCTCAAAAGACAATTGCTGATAAGTCCAACCCAAAACAAGGAGTTGGTTTACTATCATAGAGTCATGACAGCCAATATCTTTTCACATGCAATGACAATATGCCAAATGTTTTCTGCATAACATAAGTAATACAAAGAGAAGGGGGCAAAAATTTTCTAATACAATGTTTCCTGCAAACTTCCTGGGAAGGCTTTTTTTTTTAATAACTTGCATCTTTGAGTGAACTGCTTTGTGTTTTATTCATTTAAAGGGAGGATTTTACATAAGTTATTGGGACTTATTTAGCAATGTTTAACTGCTGTTATTACTAATAATTTCTTTCATCAAAGTTGCAACAAAGAATCTTTACCTCGTTCATTACATGAGCATGATATTCAGAAGTATAAAATGTAAATTGTATTAACTACTTAGATCTTGAGGCACAGTAGTAAATAATCAAGATGATATTACATGTTAAGAGGAAAAGAAAGAGTAATTGTTAAATAATGGCCAAGTTCATTTTAGTAACTGTAATTGTTACTTCATCTAATTTGTTATATCAGTAATAGAATAAAAAGAACAGAATGAACAAAAATTTACCTGCAGTAGGAGACGGGAACGATTCCAGCACGATGTTGAGCGATCTGAAGAAAAGAAGGCTCAGCCATATCAAAATTTACCTAACGGTGGATATTATCAGGGCTTAAAAGTCATGGGGATATAATTATCTCTACTCAAATTTGCTTTCTTTTCACCTGATCGAACATAAAATAATTGTTTTATCAAATACTTTAAATTGCTAGTTTCACCACAAATACATTTGAAATTTCAAGGTACATATTTTATTCACATGCATGAAGAGACTGAGAATTCAATAACATAAGACCTACAGTACTAGCATAAATATATGTGTTATTAGCATAAGATGAATAAAATTCATACGGAAAATATTATTTACATGTTCTTGCTGACTAGTTAACGAGTGCATAGACAGACTTAAAGCTAAAATAAGATACTCTTGAAATAGATGTAAGCTTCTATCCAGATAAAAGAAAAAAGGTCTTAAGAACTTTAGAAACATTAGTTCACCAACATGGTCAATGTGATTTACTCCAAAATTGCAAGCTAAAAAATGCTTATCACAATGTCTAGATTGATTAATCAGCTTGTATAAAAACAGTAGCTCTTTCAATTTTTTATGACCTACCAAGGTTCAAATCTGAAAGTTGTAATGGTATCAAAATCTCACCACTTGCTTTGATTGTTCCAGAACTAGTCTTAAGGGTTCTCAGCGTAACCAGAATGAAGTTTGAATTTGACGTGAATGTTGCAAACTGCTATTTGTTTGGTGGAACTGGAGTAGAAAGGAGGAAGACTGACGGTAAGACAAGCTGACAAAGTTTCAAGTGAAACAAAAGCTGTCAATTTCAAGTGAGAGGTTGACGAAGAACTTGGATCTTTACCAGTGTCCGCTTCAGTCATATCTTGCTCAATTTGTCTAACAGCCAATGTTTCTCCTCCTTTCCACTCCAATTACACCAAACAAACTAAGATTTGCAATGTTAAATGTCGAATTCTAACTTCACTCCTGCCACATTGAAACCTGTTGAGGTTGATTTTGGAACAACCAGGACAAATAGTAGACTCAATTTCGATACCATAACAACTACTGAATTTGAATCGTGGATGATCATAAAATTGGAAAAAATGTCGTATATTTACAGTTGCAAAATCTGAAAACAACAGTAGTCATAACTATACCAAAGAAAATTCAAGCAGACTAAAAATTACATACCTACATACCTGGTTCAGTTTCTCTTCAGATCGGATAATCAATAACGAGGAAAAAAAATTAAAACCAATTGAGAAGTGAAAAAGATTTACCTACTTGATGATCAAACTCCATCCAATTTCAACGTCCTCTCAATCTCAGATTTAAAATTTTCAGGGCATGGTCGAAAACGTTGGAAAACTCAAAATCGAACGAGTCGTCGTGGAAAGGTTGAGCATGGAAATCACCTTTAAGGACGAGGGGCGGAGAAGGGACGAGATCGATTTCGTCGGAGTTGGAGATGTCGATGGATCGGAGGGAGAAGACCTCATGGCCGAGGCGGGCGCTGATGCAGAGTTCGGAGGAGGAGTTGGTAAGCAGGTCGAATGATCGGAAAAGGAGGAGGAGACAACGTTCTTTTGGGACCAGTCGCGGGTGGCCCAGAGGTGGCGTAGTTTGGGGTTTAGGGTCTCGCTGAGCTGGTGAGAGATGTACTAATCGTCGGAGGTGTAGATGGGGTAGATCTTAAGAGATGGGTTTGGATCCGATAAGGGGGTTAATGAGTTGAAGGAGGGAGACTGATTGGCTTTTGAGGGGCTGTTGAGGGTAAAGAGGAGGGAGAAGGAAAGGAAGACGAGGAGGGGTTTGATAATCAGTACCAACTTCATTTAAGACAACTTATGAGAAACACGAATTTTATTTGGCTGGGGCAAATCAAAATTTAGGGTTAAGGCAGCGGGTAAAGAAATTTTAGGGGAAACAGGAGGGAAACAAAATTTTGGTGGAAACTAAATTTAGAAGGAAATTTTTAGGCGTTGTTCGCTAGTCAAAGCAGTGTGGAAATTTTACTATTGTCATTTGAAATCAATATCAAATTTACCTGTCCAAAATGTTATCATTTGAAACATCAAATTTAACTGTTCAAAATGTATCATTTCAAACCCTGCCGAAGGTGCTGCCCTAAGACCACTGCGATCTGACCGGACAGGTTGAATGTTGCTAGCGGGGTCATTTCCCCCACACCTCCTTCGTTGAGTTTAATACTGGACAAAATTCTAAAAAATATTTTAACATATTACAAAAAATTAATTAATTAAATATAACTCGGTTAAACTAAAAATCATAAACTAAAATACTCTACTTAAATATCATGTTTAAGTAATTCGTTTTAATACTCCACTTTTGTTTCGTGCAAACGCGTCCTTAGTTACTATTAATAATTAATTAATTATATGTTCATAATTATTAATAGAAATTATATCTTGTTTCGAATTAATTGTATTTATCATTATGTAGTAGTAGTTCTTAATGATTCCATATTACTTATCTATTATTAAATACTAGTCTTAGTTATTATATAATTATTACTAAATATTAATCAATAATTTAACAGTAAATATTAATTAATAATTGTTAAATTTTAAATATTAATAATTTAACATTAAATACTAATAGTAATTACTAAATAATATAATTTTTAATGATATAATATTAATTATATTTGCCAATTATTAATTGTGTATATATGTATATGTGTATGTGTGTATACGTATATGTATACTATTCTACTTATACTTCTTATATTATAATCGAATATTACTTAGGGAAAAATAATTTTTAAAAGTACATTTTCTGCAAGTGGCTTTACCTGTTGCAAAAAAATTATGGTTATTGCAACTGGTGAAAACAGTTGCTAAATATATAATTTTTGCAACTGGTTTGAAAGTGTAGTTGTAAATAATATGTCTATTGCAACAGGAATGAAAGAGCAGTTGCTAAAAGTATGTTTTCGCAACAGACTTGAAAGCGTTGTTGCGAAAAATATGCTTTTCGCAACAGGAAGGAAAAGCCTGTTGTTAAATCTTATTTGTTGCAACAGCTACGAAAGGTTTGTTGCTAAATATCATTTACTGCAAGTGACATTTGAGGCCTGTTGCAAATAGCTAGTTGCAATAGGGTATTTTTCTTGTAGTGCACAGACGAACGTGAAGCAGTTGCCTCACGCCGGAACTCTGGCCCTCTCAACTAGACCCGCCAAATGGGCCCGGTCTGGTGATAAATGGATCGGGTAGAATTTGACCCGACTCATTCAAGGCATAATCAAACCTAACCCGCTTAACCCGTCTAATAAATGGATTGACCCGACCCAACCCGATTATTTAAAGGGTCAACCTGACCCGACGCAATTATCAAACACATATGGCAGTAGAAGAACGAAAAAATTATTGCAAAATCTGGATAAAGGAATACTGCACTAAAAAAATATAGTTAACAAATACTGCAACATTAAACAGAGTTGAACTACTAGAGAACATAAAGTAGAAAATGTTTGAAGGTCATATAAAGTAAGATTATAAACTGAAACATATAGAAACTAAATGGTTTTGCATAATATAGTTTACGTCAACAAAAGCAGCACAAATTTACCGAATAAAATACAACAAGAACATGACGTATTAGCATAAATACTAACAGAAAGGCCTATAGAGAGAGCAACAGGAAAGAGAGAGGTCCACACTAAGATCAGCATTGCAACCAATAAAAAAATCAGCAGCATGTTGATAAAGCATCAAGGGCTGCAAGCGTAAATACCGACTAGAGATTGTAATAAACCTGAAACAAAGACATGAAAATGAAACATCACCATATTGTTTAGAAATTGCTGACTCTAAACTATGAATATTAAAGGCAACTGCTATAAAAAGAATAACAAATTAAGGGTTTATAATCTAGCCATCTAACATGTCTTTATAACAGCTATGCTCCATCTTAGGTCCTAGAGAACACAAATGCCATTCTGCAAAAAACACAAATTTCTATTCTTCTTTTCCTACATGAAATGGAGAAGGAAAAATTAAATAGCTAAAGCAGTCTGCAATGCTATCTGCTCCATCATCTGAGCATCAATTTTTTGTTTTGTCTCATAGCTCCAAAAATATGGGTTTCACATCAATAAGTTGGAACTAACATCCAATAACTTATATCTTTTAAGTTATCCAGATTAAATTTCAAAAATTACATGCCACACATTTAGTCTAGCAACATTAATAGTCTGAAAGATACAAGTTAAAAGCTGTTTTTGCAAACAAGAAGTAGTTAACGATTCAATTATAAATATAAATTTGATTTCACAATTACTCTTTATGACGTAGTACTCTACAGCTCTTATTTCCACTTTGTACGCAATAATGATTAAATACTATTAATCGATCGCTTTTTAATTAATTATATATTTGTGCAATAACCATATCATGTTGTAACACAACCAAAGACTACAAAATCAATTTGTATGCATGCAGCTAGCTACCGACTGACAAATCATTTACTGGTGACTTTCAAAGTTTATGTACGTGTCTTTTTATGTTACATGAAATCCAATTTATATATTCATCATCTCCAGGTCATTTTATATGTTTTCCTTATTAAGTTGCCATTTTTTGTTTCTTCTTTGGAAGTCCTAGGCCAAGTACATTCATCATTTCAAATCATGTGTATTAGCAAGCGTGTGTAGTCTTGTAGAATAATGCCCTGTTTTCTTTGGAAGTATAAATGCAAAGTTGATCGTTTTCAGTAAAAGTGCTCTAATTAAACTGTCATTTTAAGCTGAGATCGTAAAGAAAAATTTTGTTGCATATTATTAATATTGATAACTAATTACATTATATTTTTCGGTTAGCCCATATATAACACAAAAATGTTTATGTTCTCCATTATAGTTCAATTATCTTATAAACAGTAGTGATACATAGTAATGAACCACCATTTACGTACTATATGATAATGTTGTAGTGCAAAATCAGAGATTTGGGTAGCGGAATATGAATAAACCCAATGATCTAGTCTGTCAACAATTTCAACAACGCCAAAAATAAAAACAAGTGGCACAAATTATAGAGAGAACAAAATTAGAAAACAGAGGAAAGAGCACACCAATTTTTAACGTGGTTCGGCTTTACCTGCGTCCACGGAGACCCAACGACTTTTATTTCTCAATGAAGAAATGAGTACAAAAGATTACAAAAGAGAGAAGACTAATGGTGGATTGCATACTTCATACAATAACATGACCCCTATTTATATAGAGGGATTTCTTGGGGATAAAGTAGAGAAGTTTCATGAAGAAAAATAAATATAACATCTTCCTTGATTTGATTGGAGCATAAATGGATGGAGCAACTATGGTCTCAATCTCTTTCCCTAAGAATTGATTCTTTATTAATAAATTGATTGATTGGCCTTTTATTTTTCTTCCAAAAGAAAACTTTCTCCTATCTCTTTCCATGTACGAGCCAATTAATTGATTGACAACCAATCAATTTCTTTCCTTCTCTACAAATATTTGAATCATTAATTTCAACACTCCACCTTGATTCAAATATGACAATATTTCTTCATCATCTCATCTTCAACAATCAACATAGAAGTTGTTGGGCCCAGCGCCCCATGGCGCTCAAGTAACACGAAGCAAACTGGTCAAGTTTGAGCAATCCTCAAACTTGTCCTTTGGAAGTGACTTGGTCATCATATCTGAAGGATTATCCGAAGTACCCACCTTCAATAATTTGATCTTGCTTCGTTCTTCCTCAAGCATAAGAAAGAAGCCTCTAACATCAATGTGCTTCGTCCGTGAACTATAAGCCTGATTCTCAACAAGATGAATCGCACTCTGACTGTCTGAAAATAGCTCCATTGTCTGCTGCGCCATTGAAAGATCATCCAACAACTGAAGTAAGTACAATCCTTCCTTTGTTGCTTCCACAATCGACATTAACTCTGCTTCGGTAGTCGAAAAAGCAACGATAGACTACAACTTTGATCTCCACGAAATCGGGCCTATGCCAAGTGTAAAAACATAGCCCGACACCGACTTCCGTCCATCTCTATCCCCAGCGTAATCTGAATCACAGTATCCTCTAAGAGAGATGCCTCCATCTATTCCACCATATAACAAGCCAACTGAAGAAGTGCCACGAAGATATCTGAGCATCCACTTCACTGTTTGCCAATGCTGTTTACCTAGGTTAGACATATATCGACTAACAACACCAACTGCATGGGCCAAATCCGGTCTCGTGCACACCATTGCATACATGAGACTACCAACAACACTAGAATAAGGTATATTAGCCATATACCTTTTATCTTCTTCCGATGTGGGACACATATCTTTGGATAGCTTGAATTGAGAGCCTAATGGAGTAGCCACCGGTTTAGCATTCTCCATACCGAATCGAGATAGGACTTTCTCGATGTATTGAGTTTGAGTGAGCCTCAAAACTCTTTGCTTTCTATCCCTTTGAATCTTCATCCCCAAAATTCTCTGTGCGTTTCCCAAATCTTTCATCTCAAATTCCTTACTGAGCTCCATCTTCAACACCAAGATTTTATACATGCTCTTAGAAGCTTCAACATATCATCAAAATAAAGTAACAAATGGATGATGTCATCATTACAATTTTTAAAATAGACACATTGGTCCTTAAAGCTTCTAGAGTAACCATGTGAGATCATAAACTTATCAAATTTCTTGTACCACTGTCTAGGAGACTGTTTTAAGCCATAAAGAGATTTGTTAAGTTTACAAACATGACCTGGCCGGCTGCTGTCAATGAACCTCTCTGGCTGCTGTAGGTAAATGTCCTCCTCAAGATCACCATGCAAGAATGTTGTCTTGACATCTAGTTGTTCCAACTCCATGTCGAAGTGAGCAACTAATGCCAAAAGAATGCGAATGGAAGTGTGTCTAACAACTGGAGAAAAAATATCATGAAACTCCATGTCTTTCTTCTGAACATAACCCTTCGCCACTAATCTTGTTTTGTACCTCAAGTCACCATTGCCGCCATCTTTCACCTTAAAGATCCATTTACATCCAATTGCTCTCTTGCCGGAAGGAAGTGGCACTAAATCCCAAGTGTGATTTTTGTGCAAAGACTCAATCTCCTCCTCCATTGCTACTAGCCAACTGGAGCTATCAACTGAACTAATGGCATCTTTGTAGTCTCTTGGTTCATCATGAAATATGCTTAATGCATAAGCTGCCATGTCATCAAAGTCAATATCTTCAATGCTTAATCTCACAAAATCATCGAGCCATGTAGGTCTTTTCTTCTCTCTCATTGGTCGGGTTTGAATTTGAGCTCCATCTTGAGATTGATCTTTTGTCTCTTCCTTATCAACCACGGTGTCATCGGAATCACCATTTTACTCGTATGGAAGTCTGATGATCTGCCTTGTGTTTCGTATTCTGAATTTGTCCTCTCATCATCATCATTAACTGAAGAAGAAGGCTCCACCTTCAACATAGCCTTCTCATCAAATGTAACATGCCTGCTAGTAACAATCTTCTGGGTAGTAGGACACCACATCCTATATCCCTTAATTCCTTTCTTATATCCAAGAAAAATACACTTGCGCGATCTTGGATCCAACTTCCCTTTGCTCTCATGCACATAAGCTGGACAACCAAACACTCTGAGAAAGGAATATGATACAGGCCCTCCCTTCCATACTTCTTCAGGAATCTTCATACCTATGGCGGTAGAAGGTGTGCGGTTGATAAGGAAAACCGCCGTAGATAATGCTTCTGCCCAAAATCTCTTATTTAATCCCGCAGTCAGCCTAAGCAACGAGTTCTTTCCAACAAAGTCCGATTCATTCTCTCTGCAACCCCATTTGACTGAGGGTCTCCTGGTGTGGTGTAATGTCTTTTGATTCCCTCGGACTAACAAAATTTGATGAATTTTTGAGAAGTGAATTCACCACCATTATCTGAACGAAGAACCTTCACTTTCTTTCCAGACTGCTTCTCAACAAGAGATTTCCAACTTTGAAACCTATCAAAAGTTTCATCTTTGGACTTCATAAAGTAAACCCATACTTTTCTAGAAAAATCATCAACAAATGAAACGAAATAGTTGGCTCCTCCATAAGATAGGCATGGTGCGGGGCCCGAAACATCAGTATGAACATACTCTAAAACATCTTTAGACTTATGCTCTGCAATGCCAAAAGAAACCTTGGTCTGCTTTCCAAGTACACATCATTCACAAAAGTCAAGTTTTGAATGATGAACACCGTCAATCAAGCCTCGCTTTCTCAATACTTCTAAACTGCGCTCTCCAATGTGGCCCATACGAAAATGCCACAATCTGGTAGAGTCGGAATCAACTGAATCAATAACTGAAGTAGACTCCGCAACAGCATTTGTACCCTTCAGCAAATATAGATTTCCAGCTTTTACCCCTTTCATTACTATCAATGAGTCATTTGTAATTTTTAATGAATCTTTTTCTATCACACACTTTAAGCCAAAATTGCACAATGCTCCAATAGAGATCAAACTACGCCTTAAATCAGGTACATGCCTGACATCACATAAAGTGCGAACAACACCATCAAACATCCTGATTTTTACTGTTCCAATACCAATGATGCGACAAGAAGCATTATTTCCCATGAGAACCTCTCCTCCATCAAGTTGACGGTAAGTGGAAAAAGAGTGCCTATCAGGTGTCATGTGATAGGATGCTCCCGTGTCAATAATCCACATAGTACTCTTCACAGGAGAGGTGATTAACATAAAAATGTGTTTATTTTATGCTCTTATATATTATCTTTTGTAAATAAATAAATGATACTTTGGGTATTTTTATGTGTTTTTACAGGTTGTCAATTAATGTCTCATCCATTTAAATTAAAGGCCAACTACAAAGAAAAAGCTACTTCCTCATATCAAAGCTAGTTCAATTGCAAAAAGAAATTGTGTCTCAATGGTAAAAGCTTTGAAGTGTGTACAGAGTGGCCTGAGTTCGATCCTTGGCAAGTGCTATTTTTATGGAGAAGGAACATGAATGCATTCACACCCTGCCTCATGCGTTTTGAAGGATAAATGAACTAAGTGATATTATATATATATATATAGTCATATTTATGCATCTATATATATATTTATATATATATATAATATGCACTTAATGAGGATTTTTGAATTTTAGCCAATCCTCTCAAGAATTTAAATCCAATCAATCACATTTGATTGTCATGCAAAAAGAAGGGGAAGGTTTTAATTACACATCTTCAATTAAACACACCCTTATCTTCTCACTGACCGTGCAATGCATCAAAAGGAAGGACACTAATTACAATTCTTCAATCAAGCAAGGAATATTCCTTCAATTTTGGAAAGGATATTTTCATATATTTATTTTGTGGGCCTTGTATTCAAATAGAAAGAGAAGGCTACATCCTGTATAAAAAGACCATTGTATCATTGTAAAGGGAATGCCATTTTTTCTCCACTATTCTGTATTCTCGTTTATTAATAAAATGTTTTCTTCATGTTAGTTGACTGTCTTTTTCTTTTATAACGATTTGTGTGTCTACTCAATTAGTTTTGGTAGAACACATATTGTTATTTTCTTTTATTACTGCATGTTAGCGATTGTCATTTGATTAGATTCAACGGCACATCCTGCTTTTAATTTTCTGTTATTGTTCTAGTTGTTATTGTCTTTTTCTAGTAATTGGTTCCTTTCTTTTCAGTTGTTGAATTTGATATCGGTCTGATTAGATTCAGATTCGTAGTAGTTTCAATAACATTAATTCAAACAAAAACTTCTCCAAATTTTGTCTAACCCGCCTAAGAATTGATAAATAATAAGATTTAAACACCTCCCTGTGATTCGACCTGCATATTACGCGACCTGTGCGCTTGCAGTATTTATTTTAAAATTCGCGCTTTTCTAATTCATAGGAAAGCGACGATCAAGCTTTTGGCGTCGTTGCCAGCGAGGTAACAATTGAATTTTATTATTTATTTAATTTCCGATTCGTGTTAGTTTTTATTTTATTTTGTATATATTTTTGTTTCTTGTAAATATAGAAAAAAAATCTCAATTAGTGATGTGGCGTATTAATTACATATATACTGTCATGAACTAAGCAAGAGAAAAAAATAATTTGTTGCCTTTTTTTCTTTCAATTTCTTTTCCTATTTTCAATCATTCCTTTCCATTTTTCAATCCTCCTTCCAACTTTTATATTCATTTCTTCTTTTACAATCTTTCAAAAAAAAATCTTGCCTTTTCTTTCCAAATTCTTTTCCATCTGTATTTCCTTTCCAATTTTTCATTTTACATTTTGTTTCTTTCCCTGTTCCCTCCTATATTTCCTTTCCTTTCTTTAACTCCTTTCTATTTTCTTTTTTCTTTCACATTAAAAAAAAGGTTGGTTTGTTTTTGCAGTTCTCTAATCTTTCTTGACCATCAACACTGACCAACATTCATTGCCACAACCTCCTATACAGTCTGCCTTGCCCAATAATCAACACCCAACGTTAATCCTCCAAACCAAAATTCTGCCACTCTGCATCATACCCATAACCATACATCTTACCGATCATGACAGTCTTCATCCTTCGATCATCGCTTCCATAGTTCAAACATCGCCTTCACGCCCATCCATCATTTCTCAACATCAGCCCCCCCTCAACAAATTCCCATAAATAAATAAATAAATAAAACTATTAATTTTCCTCGATTTTTCTTTCCTTTTCTTCATTTATTTCTTTCCCTTCTTACAATATTTTCCGAATCTCATATCTTCCTTGATTTCTCCCTCAAACAAAAAAAAAACTTTCCCTTCTTTTCTATTTTTTTCCTTTCCATTTTTCTTAACATTTTTTTCTTTTCTAATATTTTTTTTCTCTTTTCCTTTACAAGTTTACAAAAGAAAAAAAATCCTTTTTTTTCCTGTATTCTTTATCATCTCAGCCACCTTGTTCATACAAATCATCCCTCCATCATCTTCATTACTTCAAATTTTCACCCTCCTCTGTCCATATTCAATCACCTTCTTCGGTCACAAAACCATCATCCCATACCTCCACAATTTCCACCAGATTTCATCACCGCAACATTAACCCTCCTCTCATAACACAAACCACCATCAAAAAATCCACAAACCTCACTTTTACTCATCCACAGCAACCACAAGTCCATTCTTATTTTTATTTTTTATTTTGTGTTTTGTTTTTCTTTTAGGGTAGTCTTCTGAGTCCATTTTTATTTTTATTTTATTTTTTGTTTAATTTTTCATTTAGTCTTTCGTGGTAAGCATTGTTGAGTTTAGTTTTTATTTTATTCTTTTCTTGTTCATCTTAGTTCTTTTGGCTTAGTACCTAGTTTTTTTGTTTTTATCGAGTTCTTTTTTTTTCAATTTCTATTTAGTTTTTCCTTTCTTTTCATTAAAAAAAAAGAGGGAAGTGACTTTACTTTTTATTTAGGCTTAATTTTTATTTTGTTAACTGAGTAGTTTTACTTGTTTTATTTCTTTAGTCGAGTCAGTTTGTTAGTTTATTTTATTTTTTTTCTTTTTCAAATTTTTTGTTTTTCCTCTCCTTTTCGATTGTTTTTATTTGATTTTCTTTCTAAAAAAAACAAGGGTCTAACCGTAGGCCAAGTTGAAGGATCAGATTCAAGCAAACAACGAAGGAATCAAAAGCGAGCAAAACAAAGCAATCAGTGAAGTTTGAATTGTTGGAGCGGCTGCACACCAAGTGGGGTGTGAACGCGCTAGCGCTACCCAATTTCACTGGAGGACTGCCGATCTAGGTGAGAAATTTCTAAACTTTACAGGTGCTCGGCTGCAAATAAAAAAAATTATAGACATTGCTTGTAAAAAATTTCTGCAGGGGCAGCGGCTTACTTGTACAATTTTTTTAAATTCTGCAATTATTTTTGTGTGATTGTTGTTTTTGGCTACATTCTGAAATAAATCTAATTACGAGCACAGCCCTAACAAACATAAGGTGAGGAAGTCATTACCTTTCCTTGGCTCCAAAAGAATTAAACTCTGTCATTTGCATACTCCTTGGACTTAAATAAAAATTGATTAGACGTTGGCCTTAGGAGCAAAAACTCAAGCTCAATAGGACACACGAATTGAGTTAAACAGCTTAGATTTAAAAATTTATTTTGCTGTGTGGAATTCGTTCTATTCCTTTTGTAAAGGACGGTGATACGTTTTACATCAGGAATTTTTCGACATTCTAGCAAATTAACTTTTTCAATCTATTTATTTAATTTGATTTGCAAAATATTTAACTGCAAGAGTGTATTTTGTGAAATTGATTTTCTCAAGGGTTTGATCGCGGATATATATTAGTTCAATTTATTGAACTTCTAGCAAAAGAGGTTGCATACTACCCGTAAAACAATGGTCGTATCCCTTAGTATTTATACTATACGTGAACGGCCATAAGACCCTCTTCCCCCTTCAAATCGAGATTGTCAATTAATAAGATACACTTGAGTTTGTTATTTATTTTGATTAGGAGCTTCTTGTGTCAACCTTAAGTCTAGGATTTTCTTTGTTTGCATTTAACAACAATGAGTGAAAAAAGTGTTAGCCAACACAATTCTCCTAGAGGTTCTCAAGTAAACCAAAACTTTCAAAACGAGACGGATCAAAATCAAACAAATCAAAACTTACATAATCTCAATATGAATGGACCCTTATCTCTTCGTGATCGATGTTATCCAACTAGGACCGTTCAACCCTCTGTCATCGTATTCCCACCAGCTGAAGGAAACAATTTTGAGCTTAAACATTCTTTTATTCAAGGGGTACCAAAATTTACTGGGTCTGAAAATGCTTATGAATTTCTAAGTGAATTTGAATTGTATGCGTCCACAACAAAAAGGCAACAGTTGTCTAATGAATCAATCAAGCTAAGGCTAATTCCATTTGCATTACTTGAAAGCGCTAAAAGATGGCTAAATTCTCTTCCTAGAAATTCCATAAGAAGTTGGGATGAATTTGTCACTATATTTTTGAAAAAGTTTTTCCCTTTCCATAAAACTCTCAAAATTCGAACCGAGATAAATCAATTTTGTCAAAATGAGGGGGAAACATTTTCAAAGTACTTTGAGAGGTTCAACCAACTATTATATAGTTGTCCTCATCATGCTTTTCCCAAAGATCACTTATGTCAAATTGCATATGAAGGGCTAAACTATCAGACTAGAACTCAACTAGAATCAATGTGTGGAGGAGACTTTATGTCTAAGACGGCCGATGAAGATTGGAAATTCTTAGAAGATTATTCTGAAAAGGACATGCAATGGGAATCAATTCGTGTTCCCGCTCGTACTTCTACTAGAGGAGTGCATGTCGTGGACCCAAGTCAAATTTCCTTAGAAAATCAAACTCTTCAAGCTGGAGAAGGGCAACCCCACTATTACTCTCAAGACCAAGCCAATGCTATAGCTCAAAATAATCCTTACTCATCCACGTACAATCCTGGTTGGAGGAACCACCCAAATTTTTCTTGGTCAAACCCCAATAATTCGGCAAACCCATCTCACGTGCAACCCTTTATTCCAAATCCGAATTATCAAGCTCCATCTCCCAATTCTCAAACCTCTCAAGCTGCACCTCAATCCAAACAACCTTATAGGCACCCCAACTTTCAATCATCAAACCAATCCTCTCAATCTTCTCAACCGTCACAAGATATTGTTCGATTATAAAAATAAATAAATAATCAAGATGTTAAACTCGAACAAATGATGAATATGATGAAGGAACTAATGAAAAGTAATGAGCGAGGAAAGTTGCCTAGTCAACCCGAGGTGAATCCAAAATATAACTCTCGTACTGTGAATTCTTGTGAGGATGGAAATAATTCGGTTAACGTTGTCACCACCCTGAGGTCTAGAAAAATGATTGACAATAATGTTGGCAATCCCGACAACCATTCGATTTCAACCCCAATTGAAAAGCTTGACACTCTTGCGATGGCAACCAATGCCAACTCCTTGGAACCTTATGAAACCCCATCTTCTTCGAATGTTGGCAACCCCAACATCTCTTCTTCTAATGTCGGCAACCCCGATAATATTTCCTCCTCTAATGTTGGCAATCCCAGCATCTCACCTTCTATTCCTGTACCTCAATCACTTTCCACATTGAAACCTTCTTCTTCGAACGATCAAATTTCTGAAAGAGTCTATAAACCAATAGCCCCTTATCCTCACAGACTTAACAATAAGAAGAAGGATGCAAATTCTGAAAAAATTCTTGAAATCTTCAAACAAGTTCGTGTTAATATTCCACTCTTAGACACCATCGAACAAATTCCTCAATATTCCAAGTGTCTCAAAGAGCTATGCACCCGAAAACGAGCCACTAATGTTCCTAAAACTGCCTTTCTAACTGCGAATACAAGCTCCATTCTTTCGAATCCTGCCCCAGTCAAGTACAAGGACCCCGGTTGCCCTACAATTGATTGCAAAATAGGAAACATTCACATATCTCGTGCCCTACTTGATCTTGGTGTGAGTGTAAATCTTCTTCCTTACACTGTTTATCGTCAACTTGGATTAGGGGAGATTAAACCAACAAACATCACTCTTCAGTTAGCTGATCGATATTTTAAAAAACCATTGGGTATAATTGAAGACGTTTTGATTCAAATTGAACAATTTTACTTCCCTGTCGATTTCATAGTTCTAGAAACCGAGCCTGTTTTGAGTCAGGGTAGTCAAATTCCATTGATTTTGGGTCGCCCCTTCTTAGCCACCTCAAACGCTATCATAAATTGTAGGAGCGGCCAACTTCGACTATCGTTTGGACACTTAACCATTGAATTGAATATTTTTCATCAACCCAAATATTCTGAAATAGGAGAAGTTGACGTGATTGAAACAATTAAAGAAGATACATCAGATTTAGCCCTTCAAGAAATTTCTCTTGCATCAATAAACATATCCACTATGTCTTTTGAAGAAATTTTTGAAGAAGAACTTAAACTTTTAAATGACGAGAATGGATATATGGAACATCTCAAAGATAATCGTAATTCCATATCATCAAAAGAAATTGTGGTTAAACGCTCAAATTTATGGGATTTTGATAATCTTCTGCTGAATAACACAAATCATTGTCACAATAAACACTTCATAGGGAAGATTTTGATTTTAGAATCTATTGACATGCCTTTGATACCTCACGAGTTTGGAGGTAAAAAACCAACACTCAACATTTTCGATAAGAACAAGTGTGAGGGGAAAAGGAAATTTCATCCTTCACAAACCATTTATCATCTTCGTAGATTTCATCTTGCATATGATTTTCACACGCATATAGTTGGTAAATTGCATTTTATTTTACAAATCATTTTGCATTTAATCCATCTTTGGGTTCTATCTTTCACATTTAGGAAATGTGTTTACAGTGTGGACACTGTTTAGTCCAAGTGTAGGGGGAGTCTGCATTACAACCATTTATTTTTCTTTAATTCTTTTTTTCTTTTCTTTCTTTTCTTTCTTTTCATATAGGACCATCATGCATTTTAGATCGTAGTAACATGTTATTTTTTTTTTTGAAATTACGACTCATTTTAGATTGATACAACAAAATAAGTTAAGGATTATTAATCAGTTGATAGTATTTTTTCTCTCAACTAAGATCAAATAAGAAATATAATGAAAAGTTGAATTTTGAAGGATAATAGTGTAACTGGTAAATAGGGAGATTCTTAGGTGATGGCCATGAAATCTATTCTATATTGTAGTCTTTGTTTAAATAAGTGGAGGACTTAAAATACTTATATTGGCTTTTCGAATCTTCAAAACTAAGTTGTGTTAAGCTGAATTCGCGTATCTCTCTCTTATTCTTATATTTTCAATAATAATAATAGCAATCCAAGGGTATCCAACATTGCTTGTATATCGAGCGTTGGTGTGCAAACCCGCCAAGCTCTATCCGACATGTTGTTGACAAAGTCAGCGTTGGAATATCTTGGTCTCATTTTATGAGATTGGACACCTAAGAATTACCGACATGTTGTTGACAAAGTCAGCGTTGGTCTGCACAATCCGCCAAGCTCTGTCCTAACTCTCCGTCAGTCCGTAAGGCAGTGTATGGGTGGTATATCTTGGTCTTTTAAGTTAGGTGTATGTAATTAATCATAAATTTTAACTTTTACAGAAATAGAGAATAAGCGATGATGCCCAAACATTTCTTGACCTTATTGATTCGACTAGCCATACACAAGGAAATTAGAATACCACTTTACAAACTGTGACAAACAAACTAAGAATTTATTTCATGGCTGCACTATGTTATCGACCGAACGAGCTGGCAAAACTGGAATTTAACATTTGAAAGCTTGAATTATATTGAAAATTTGTGACAAATTGAGATATCTAAAATAAAATCAACTGATTAGAATTTTTAACTTAATTTGTTGTACCACTTTTCTGAAACAAGTCATGTTGTCATTTTTGTTTTTTATTGTATCCATTGCATTCATGTAGTTGCATTAGATCCACACATACTGCATTTGGATTTTGTGGGTAGTATCCGCTGAAAACCCTCACGAGACACCACTCGTCCTACTAGGGACACCTAGAGGTTTAACGGCTTGTTGCATACGCTCAATGCAATCGTGTTTCCTACGAAAGTGTGACCTATCTAGTTTAGCTTTTCAATTTTTTTATTTTTTTATTTTTCTTTCTTTTCACTCGAGGACGAGTAAAAGATAAGTGTGGGGGTATTTGATTAACATAAAAATGTGTTTATTTTATGCTCTTATATATTATCTTTTGTAAATAAATAAATGATACTTTGGGTATTTTTATGTGTTTTTACAGGTTGTCAATTAATGTCTCATCCATTTAAATTAAAGGCCAACTACAAAGAAAAAGCTACTTCCCCATATCAAAGCTAGTTCAATTGCAAAAAGAAATTGTATCTCAATGGTAAAAGCTTTGAAGTGTGTACAGAGTGGCATGAGTTCGATCCTTGGCAAGTGCTATTTTTATGGAGAAGGAACATGAATGCATTCACACCCTGCCTCATGCGTTTTGAAGAATAAATGAACTAAGTGATATTATATATATATAGTCATATTTATGCATCTATATATATATATATAATATGCACTTAATGAGGAATTTTGAATTTTAGCGCAATCCTCTCAAGAATTTAAATCCAATCAATCACATTTGATTGTCATGCAAAAAGAAGGGGAAGGTTTTAATTACACATCTTGAATTAAACACATCCTTATCTTCTCATTGACCGTGCAATGCATCAAAAGGAAGGACATTAATTACAATTCTTCAATCAAGCAAGGAATATTCCTTCAATTTTGGAAAGGATATTTTCATATATTTATTTTGTGGGCCTTGTATTCAAATAGAAAGAGAAGGCTACATCCTGTATAAAAAGACCATTGTATCATTGTAAAGGGAATGCCATTTTTTCTCCACTATTCTGTATTCTCGTTTATTAATAAAATGTTTTCTTCATGTTAGTTGACTGTCTTTTTCTTTTATAACGATTTGTGTGTCTACTCAATTAGTTTTGGTAGAACACATATTGTTATTTTCTTTTATTACTGCATGTTAGCGATTGTCCGTTTGATTAGATTCAACGGCACATCCTGCTTTTGATTTTCTGTTATTATTCTAGTTTTTATTGTCTTTTTCTAGTAATTGGTTCCTTTCTTTTCAGTTGTTGAATTTGATATCGGTCTGATTAGATTCAGATTCGTAGTAGTTTCAATAACATTAATTCAAACAAAAACTTCTCCAAATTTTGTCTAACCCGCCTAAGAATTGATAAATAATAAGATTTAAACACCTCCCTGTGATTCGACCTGCATATTACGCGACCTGTGCGCTTGCAGTATTTATTTTAAAATTCGTGCTTTTTCTCATTCATAGGAATGCGACGATCAAGAGGCGGAAGCTGTAAAAATGCCAGGATCATTATCTGAATCTGATGTCTCCACTGTAGATGCTGAAGCCTTCTGGGTAACAGCTTTGTTTTTATTCTCCAACTTGGGGAAATTTGCAATATAATGTCCAGATTTTTTGCAATAATGACAAACTCCCTTCCGGGCTGCTCTTGACTGAGATCTGGACTTTGCTCTATCTCCACCATAATTGGGTCTACTTTTACTTCTTCCTCTCTGTGCAACAAGACTTTCAGAATCGTTCTCCATGCTCATGCTTGCTAACTTTCCTCTCAACATTTCGTTATGCAAATTTGTCTTCACATCCTCCAAGCAAATAGACGAATGTCCATAGATCATAGAGTTAACAAAAGTGTTATACTCTGCAGGTAAAGAACACAAAAGAATAACAGCTTGTGCCTCATTCTCAATCTTTACATCAGCTGCTCGAAGATTCATGACAAGTGTGTTGAGGGCATCTATATGAGCAAATACATATGTTCCAGGCCTCATTTTGAAAGAATAAAGTTGTTGCTGCAAGATGATGCGGTTGTTGAGAGACTTGTCGTAGAACTTTCTTTGAAGAGCATCCCACAATTCCTTAGCAGTTTTCACATGAGAAAACTCTCTAAGTACTTCATCAGAAAGGCTAAGTTGGATGGTAGTGAGAGCATCCTCTTCCAATTCTTCTAACTCTTCAGGTGCTAATTTCTTCAATTTCTCTGGATCTGAGACAACCTTAAATGTCCTCTCTTTCTTCAACACCGCTTCCATCTTCATCTTCCATGTGCCAAAATCCCCCTTTCCATCAAATCTAGCAACTCCATAATTTGTAGCGCTTCTACCACCGTTATTCTTTGCGGAATTTGACATGGTTGAAAAAGTCTTTGAACAGGACGACTAGCTCTGATACCAATCTATAGTGCAAAATCAGATATTTGGGCAGCGGAATATGAATAAACCCAATGATCTAGTCTGTCAACAATTTCAACAACGCCAAAAATAAAAACAAGGGGCACAAATTATAGAGAGAACAAAATAGAAAATAGAGGAAAGAGCACACCAATTTTTAACGTGGTTCGGCTTTGCCTACGTCCACGGAGACCCAACAACTTTTATTTCTCAATGAAGAAATGAGTATAAAAGATTACAAAAGAGAGAAGACTAATGGTGGATTGCATACTTCATACAATAACATGACCCCTATTTATATAAAAGGATTTCTTGGGGATAAAGAAGATAAGTTTCATGAAGAAAAATAAATATAATATCTTCCTTGATTTGATTGGAGCATAAATGGATGGAGAAATTATGGTCTCAATCTCTTTCCCTAAGAATTGATTCTTCATTAATTAATTGATTGGCCTTTTATTTTTCTTCCAAAAAGAAAACTTTCTCTTATCTCTTTCCATGTACGAGCCAATTAATTTATTGACAATCAATCAATTTCTTTCCTTCTCTACAAATATTTGAATCATTAATTTCAACAAATGTGTGAAATGAATGCAACATTAGAAGAAGTTTCCATAACCAACAAATTCTGAAATTGGAAAAGAAGCATTAGAGAGATCCCCATTAAGACTTGCATGTCAAAAACAGTTTACTTCTAGTGTCCCTGACTAGTTGTTCATCACCTATAACATAAACTCTTATATGAAAATATAAGACATAGATTAAGCAGTTAGCAAAACAATAGACGTAGATTGTAATGTTTTCGTGGTAAACAAGCTTCTGTAACTTGGAAGCACAACCAAGAAAATCGCTAAATTGCAAAGGAGATACATAATCTGAGAACAATCAAATTAAACTGAAAATTGTATACCAACTGGAAAGGGATCGGAATACCAATCGACAGCTGGAATAATAACCGAGTGGCATCTCAATACAATAAATTTCAAACGAGATGAAGTAATCCAAAAGCAATTAGATTAAAAACGCACCATAAATCATACCTTGAATTAAGTTCCCCTCTCACTTTTGTATATCATCGTCTCTTTCTCAGATTCAATAGTAGAAAATGGCTTTGCAAACTCCTCTACATCATTGTGGAGCTTTTCAATCTCTAATTAGATACTAGCAAAACAAATAACAACAAAAATTAAAACTTGAAAACATAGGCAAACAAAAACAAACTGCAAGAGGACTTACATATATCAACCAGGCGAAGATGTGAGGAAAATAAAACTCATAATATACATTAGTATGGGTAGCACCAGACTAGACGAGTGGATCGAGCTCAAATAATATATATTATGAGAAAAATTATGTAGACAAACATTGGAAAGTTATTGCAAAAAGTTATATATATACATATATATATATATAATATTGTAGTGCAGTGCACAAAGCAATATGTATAACAGCCAACAGGTAATGGTAGATTACATGTACTTTTAAGTTATAATGGCACTTCCAGTGTTAGAGTTGTGGCTTTTGCTTTATATGCCCCAGCAATTTGATGTAATATTGAAGTAGTAGGAAATAGTAAAACTCATAACCAATGCATTAACATCGAACTTTGTTCCTGACTTACAGACCTATACGATATTGTAGTTGTCCACAAAATTAAGAACTAATTCAGGACTTTATGGTAGTTTTCCACATTATTCATGATCAGTTGTAGTTTTACCTCTACCTTGGATTTCACAGTAATTGCCATGCAAGCTTATAAATCGATTAAAACCTACCTTATAAATCGATTTATATGTTCAGAATTTGGATAAAACGGTTGATTAACATAGAAATGTGTTTATTTTATGCTCTTATATCTTATCTTTTGTATAAATATTACCTGGGTATTATTTTGTCACTTTTACAGATATGCCGACTTAACCACATGCAATTAGAAAATATAAAAATAGAGATCAAATTGCTGTATATTTACATATGAAGACTTGTTAATGAAGATCTCACATTCAGTTGCTTTTTGGACAAGAAAATAATTGGCAGAAAGGCTATGCATATCATAAATCAATGCAAAACTATCAGGAAAGCAAGAACAAAAGAAGAAAGGCCCAATTTCAATAGAATTAACTAAGGCCCATTTGTGATTGTACTAGGGTTTAGGTTGGCTATCTATCCTATAAATACCCTTGTAATCTCATTGTAAAGGTCAACCATGAATTGAAATCCTTCTTTTCTCTCTTTGCTGCATTTATATTTTCTTAGTAATTAGTGATGTCTACACAATTAGATTTGGTAGAGCACTATTTGTCTTTTTCATTAGTGATTAACCATCTGATTAGATTCAGCAGTAATCCTAATTTTATTTTCTGCTTGTTATTTAATTTCTGTAATTTTAATTTCTGCTTTTTAATTACCTTCCTAGGTTAAATTGGATTTGATTAGATTCAGATCTGATTCATAGTTTTATTTACTTTTTAACTGAAAATTGTGATTTGATCGTCGCTCAATTAGATTTGTTCTGAATCAAATTACATTTTCAATTTTTATTGTTTTTCAACCCAACTCCAAGTTTTTTCTAACTCGGCCAAAAAATATATAAATAATAAAATTTAAAATTCTCCATGTGTTCGACCTGCATATTACACGATCTGTGCGCTTGCAGTTATTATTACAAAATTCGCGCTTTTCTAATTCTCAAAAAGCGTCGATCAAGTTTTTGGTGCCGTTGCCGGGGAGGTAACGATTAAATTTTATTATTTATTTAATTTCTGATTTGTGTAAGTTTTTATTTTTATTTTTATTTTATTTTCTTGTATATATCAAAAAGAAAAATTCTTGATTGGTTAGATTTGATATTGTTCAATGATACCATAATCTTCTAAATAAGAGAAAAAAAATTCTTGCCAATTTTTGTTCAATTTCTTTTCCTTTTCTCATCTATTTCTTTCCTCTTTTCATATTTTTTCCTTTTACATTTTTTTCTCCCCTCTTCTATTTTCACAACAATAATAATAAAAAAGGAAAACTTGCTTCTTTTGTTTCAGATTTCTTTCTGATTCCCTTTCCAATCCTTACATTTCTTTTGTTACAAGTTCTTATAAAAAAAATACAAGTTTATTTGGTTTTTCCTATTTTCTTCTCGACTCTCCTCTATCACAAATTTCTTCTTTCAACATCTACCACACCATTGTTCGGAAAAAGTTCAACATCTTCCTACCATACACCATTTACCACAGTTCCAAACACCATCTCTTTCAGCAGCTAACATCACGACCATCTTCATCACCTTCAAACATCATCTGCTCGTATCCCTCAAACCATCCTTGTACCACCGTAGCCCTACCCAGTACAGTTAGAAAACCATACTACCCATTGAAACCGAACAATTCGTTGGGTCCTCTCTGAAAAACCAAACAACTCATCCTTGCCAATAAATCAACCCCACGCAATTTCATCTTCATCACGTCCTGGCACCATTGCTGACCAACCCCTCTGCCAAAACAATCACCACATCTTCACATTCACCATCACCTACCCATACCGCAAATACCACTTCGCACCCTCATTATCTTAACAATTCAAATTTCCTAATATCAATTAAAAAAAATGCAACTCATCACCCAGTTTACAGTTCACCCGCAACCCCACTTTCAGACCATCTCATAGTTCGCAGAACTGTAACGCAAGCAAACCACATTAAAGTCATCCAAGCCGTGCTTCCCCAAAATCAGCGCAACTTCCAATCGCAATAAACAACTCCTCCATCTTTTTCACAAATCTCGAACTCCACACACAATCAATCAATCATCCTTCCAAAAACGAAACGCAAGCAACCCACAAAAATGCCCAAACCGCATACCCAAATAGCATATGGTTCGAATATCATGACTCCAAGTTGATTTCGAAAAGAAAAGAAATGAAAAAATAGAGTGGAAACCCAAATCTTGTTGATTTCTGTTCGGCCGATTTATTTTTGGTTTTCTAGAAGAAATATTTGTTGCGTTTGTGATGTTATTACATAAAAGAATAGTGAGGCACAAGTCCATTGGGTTTTAGTTTGAGGGGCGTGATTTTTGAGGGGGCGATTTGTTTCCAATTTTTGTGGCTCGAATTGTTTTAAAAAAGAAAAGAGAGAAAAAAAGGGTTTGACTGCTTCTCTATTTTTGAGAGTACTCCGAGGTAGGGCTGCACACAACCCACATCTAATCCGACCCAACCCACCAACCCGACCCAACCCAAATAAACCCAACCCAACCCATACTAGTTCGGGTCGGATATGGGTTACAATTTGTAACCCATACTATATACGGGTCGGATTCAATATTTTGTTCAACCCAACCTTATTTTAACTCAACCCAACCCTATATAAAAAAACTAATTTAATATAACCCACTTAAAAAATTAGAATAGTATAATCCTAGAATAATATTCATGCATTCTATAGTAAATATACAAAAAGACATATTTCATGTCAATCCAAACTGAAAAGAATTTGGAAAATATATTCTAAAGAGCACTTTAATGTATTTTAAAATGAAACACTTGTTTTACAACGTAGTAAATTAGCGTTATATGATGTGTTTTACAATGAAATTTTAATAAAATATGACTTATAACGAATCAGTTATTTTAAATGCATTATGCTAGCTACAATCTTATAAATTATGCTGAATATTTTAATATTATTTTTAAAAAATTCCCTCATATCTTTATTTTTTTATTATATCCAAGCGACCCAGCACAACCCTACTAAACCCGACCCAAGCCATATCCAACCTCATATAAGGTTGGATACGGATTGAACTACCTTAAACCCATACCTATGCGGGTCGGATGAAGTATTAGGTCTAACCCGACCCAACCCATACTTTGTGCAGCCCTACTCTGAGGCATCCTGATTTTTGAGTATGGGTGTTTATATCGTGTTGACTGTTGAGGCTTTTTGCGTTGGTGTTGGCTTAATTATTGTGTTTTCAATTGCGTATTTGTTTTATACACTTGAGTGGGTCGTAGATTTTTTGAGAAATCAGTTTTCTGTGTGTGGCAAGTTGTTTTTAATTTTTTTTCCCATCTTAGCTTTGTTGTTGTTTTTGTTTTATTTAATTTTGTTGCAGTTGATTTTACTGAGTGTAGTCTGTTTGTTAATTTAGTTTTATTTAATTCGAACTTAGTTTTTTTTCACTTTTATTTCTTTTGTTTGGTTTTGCTCTCTTTCTCCCTCTTTATTTTCTTTTCCAAAAATAAAAAAATAAAAGTCAAAGGCAAAGGATCTCGAGTCAAACGAAGCAAATAGTTGTCAATGCTACTTAAATTCTCTGGACGGACTGCCATAAGCCACTGTAAAATTTTCTAAACTCTGCAGGTGCTGCAAAAATATAGAAATTACTTGTAAAAATCTTCTGTATGGGCAGTGGCTAGCTTGTACAATTTTTAAATTTTCGAAGTTATTCTTGTCTGATTGTTTGATTGACTGAAATTTCTGAATTAGTATGGTGAAGAATGAATTTCCATAACTAATCACTCTCGTCGATTTTCAATAAAATTTGATTAGACGTTGCAAAATAATTAACTGCAAGAGTGTATTTTATAAAATTGATTCTCTCAAGGGTTTGATCGCAGATATATATTAGTTCAATTTGTTGGACTTCTAGCAAAAGAGGCTGCATACTACCCTTAAAACATTGGTCATATCCCTTAGTATTTATACTATACATGAACGACCATAAGACCCTCTTCTCCCTTCAAATCAAGATTATCAACAAATTAAATATATTTGAGTACGTTATTTATTTTGTAATAAGAGCTACATGTGTCAACCATAAGTTCTGGGTGAAAAGAGCTTTAGCCACCATAATTCTCCCATTGATTTTGAGATTGATGAAATTGACATGATTCACACAATAATTGAAGAAACCTCAAATGATATTTCTGCAACCTTGAAAATGTGACTTGACCATTATAATTTTGATTTCGATGAACTCAAATATATTTCTGAATTAAATGAACTACTTGACTCGAAATCCTCGTCATTTGAATTTGACCATGGAATGTTGACAAATATTAGCATACAAGAACATCCTAAGTTGGACCTCAAACCCCTACTACAAGACCTTGAGTATTGAGACGACCCGATTTCCCGTTCTCACGGAAACAAGGTTATCTTTGGAATATAACACAGAAACATAAAATAGCAGAACAGAATTAAATAAATACACCAGAATGAACAACAAAATATACTGGATAAAAGTAATCATCAGAGTTACACAGTATACAGGATCTTACTTAGTACAAATACAGTTCAGCTATACATAAATGTCTACAGCGGAAATAAACAAAATATGTACAATAGGAGCTGAACAGCATAAAAAGAAATAAATGATAGAATCCATCTTCAGCTCCAGCTATCCAGAAAGAACCAGCTAAACCTGAATACAAGGCTGCCCGTGTGGAAAAAGGGGCACCCGAGTTTGAGAGTGAAACAAACTACGAGTCAGTCGTGGGACTGGTATGAGAAATCCACTCAACACATATATAATTGGCTAATCACAGGACCACGCCACTTTCGTGGAACGGGTTTACTCCATTGGATTGCCAGTGCTTTAAAACAAATCTTTCTTTTAAACATCGCTATGCTTTTTATAAAAATGAAACCGTTATAAGACTCAGTTCCCATCACACAATGCAACACAAACCGGAGGATAGAGTTTTTACCTTATAACGGCTAAGATATGCTTGATACGAATAAAACAAAGGCATTTGATATTATTGCTAGTGTTTATATGTTTTGAAAACGATTTCAAATCATAACTATCAATCATAGACGGCATTAATGCCCCATACCACTATGTCGCCATATATAGGTATACAATCAAAACCGCATGATGTCGTATTTGGAAATTGGATTTCTGTCATGAACCAAGGCAAAAGATAGTCCTTACCGCATTCGAGACTGCCTAGCCCGAGTCTCAGGATCAGAGCTCGAGTGACCCTTGGATCGTCAGGGCCGGTCCACCGATGTGGATTAAAATGCCTGAACCATGCGTTTCCCCGCCCTTTGGGGCGTAAACGAGCCAACGAATGACTCCATCGGACCCGGATCGTCCGATCAAACCAAGGCGCCTCGCAACAGCAACAACCACATAGGTGAAAAGTATATAAATGTCAGGGCTGGTAGGTCACTGACACCACCCTAGCTAGGAAGAAACGCAGGCCCTCCCTGATGTCCTCTCCAGTTTTAGGTTCATACCGGGGTGTGAGGCTCACGAATTCACGTTATACACAAAGCTACGCCACACAGGCGGTGCTTTGATCATCACCACAAGACTTTGCTTTTCAACAGAAGTCCTGATCACTGCATCTTAGCATGCCACACAGGCAATTCACACCGTGCACTGATGGCTATCAATCACACAGAACAAATTCCAATGTCGGACACACAGTCCATTTACAAGTCCGTTCTGGGTCTGAACGAAACCGGAGGAACTAAATACCTCGCAAACCCTTCGATCAACACGTACGTCTGAACGATCACCACTCATTATCCATATTTCGGGATGCCTCCCAATCAGGACCTCGGTTACCATCCAAACGAGGTGAAGATCTCCGGTCTTCGACCATCGTCTTCATCTTCGACTTTCAATCGTCGATCAATTATTTGAAATGAGAATTAACTCGGCCTTCTCAAATAATTCACGTATATTTAGAATTTCAATTCAATTTATTTCAATGGTTAAATTATTCGACACCACCAATTTTGTCCTTTAATGTAATTTTCACACCAAACGCATTCAACCATCAAACATCACATAAATCAAGCAAATTCAGTTTATTTCCATTCCATATCGCTTATGGTATTTTATAACTATTTATCGCTATTTTTATTTATTTTAAAATAGCCATTTTATTTAAAACGACGCTTCAGGCCATAAGGCAGCCGTGGCGCTGTTTTTCTTCAGATTTGATTTACACATATCTGAAAATCTAACCGTTGGATCTTCACAAAATTTACATCATTAGAAAGGTCTTTTCAAAACGAATCCAACGGTTCCAGTTTCGGGAAAATCCGACGGTCGGATCTCCCGGTACAATCGTTTGAAATTTCGATTTCAAATTACGAACTGCAGCGTCGTTATTCGATTAAATATAATTTTATTTATATATATAAATAAATATAATCGTTTCTGGCGCTGTTTTTCTTCAGATTTGAATTAAACATTCCAGACAATCCAACCGTTGGATTTTTACAAGGTTGGTGCCGTTGGAAAGATTATTCCAAGGCGAACCCGACGGTTGAGGTTTCGGGAAAATCCAATGGTCGGATTTCCCGCACTAGTCGTTTGAAATCACGATTTCAAAATACGAACTGCACGGCCTCGTTTCGTTTTAATTTTATTTATATTTATATAGTTATATAAATATAGTTCATTCGATGATTTCTATATCGTTTTCACTTCAAAAAAATTTCTAACACCTTAAATTTTGGAAAAATTTCGCCATAACCTCCCCTGCACCGGGAGCGTCGGGAAATCGCAAATAGCGTCCCGGTCCTTCTAATCTCAAAAAGAAAAAGAAAAAGCCAAGCGGCTAGCCAACAGGCTCAAAATCATCACCCAAACAAATCAGTAAATGTGTACCTATTTGTCGGGCACAAAATTTTATTCCTCTTCTCTAGCCCCTTTGCTATAACCTGTTCAATGAATATGCATATACATATATATACAGTTCTTATCATTTATCCTTTTCTATTCAACTTCATATTTGATTTCTATTTGGTTTTAAAACGCCATTCATTCTAATGCTACATAAATAGGTGCAAATCATTTCATTAGCTAATTAATGAATATTTCTACTCATCTATGTTTATTTTGAACAAGTGGTTATTTTTAACATTTCACATTTCAACGATTTATGCATACAATAAAAATGTGATTTTTATTGTAAAACAACTCATTTCAAAACACTATTTTTTTTCTATATAGTTCATGTAGGTGATAAAATAGAATTTTTATCATAAAACAATTTATTTCAAAATATGAATACCATTCAACACATGAATTTCTAAACAACGAATGAATATCAATTCAACACCTGAATGTTTTCAATAGTTTTTAGATATAGATAAAAATGTGATTTTTATTATCTAACAGTTTATTTCAAAATATGAATACCATTCAACACATGAATTTCTAAACAACGAATGAATATCAATTCAACACCTGAATGTTTTCAATAGTTTTTAGATATAGATAAAAATGTGATTTTTATTATCTAACAGTATATTTCAAAATATGAATACCATTCAACACATGAATTTCTAAACAACGAATGAATATCAATTCAACACCTGAATGTTTTCAATAGTTTTTAGATATAGATAAAAATGTGATTTTTATTATCTAACAGTTTATTTCAAAATATGAATACCATTCAACACATGAATTTCTAAACAACGAATGAATATCAATTCAACACATGAATGTTTTCAATAGTTTAAGCATATGAAATTAATTCAAACACACAAATATTATTCAAAATTTCGGCAGCATAACGGCAGGGTAGTTACACCGGGACCGTCCCTAGTACGGCTCCTCGCTCTACCTTAAAACCTCGCGGTTTTTGACAATGGGGATCATGCATCTAGTTCGCACGCAGGCGGCATGTATATATTTATTTCATTTCCACAAACTAATCCTATGTGGTTTCAACCAAATATTTCACAACCACAAATGGGTATTTTTCAACCACATACAACCAATATCAATCACAAACAATCCCAAACAACCCTTCGCTATCAATCAAATTTCCACAACAATTTCAACCAATAAATATCGTCCATGGTTTGTGGACGAGGGGCGTATATATATATATATATATATATATATATATTTATATATAGCAATTCACTTTTACTTCACACATATATATATAAATTTTAAATCAGAAATCTCACCAATATCTATCCAACTTCACGACTCTTCTTAATAGAAACCTTCGCCTATTTGTCGCTTTCACCCGTATTCTCTGCATATGTAAAAATAGAATTTTTTCTATGTTATTCAATATATAAAAATCGAATTTTTGACTTCGCTATTCATTGTATAAAAATATGATTTTTATATCGACTTTCAACATATAAAAATATGATTTTTATTTCGACTTTCAACATATAAAAATATGATTTTTATTTCGACTTTCAACATATAAAAATATGATTTTTATTTCGACTTTCAACATATAAAAATATGATTTTTATTTCGACTTTCAACATATAAAAATATGATTTCCACTTTTATAAAAATGCAGTTTTTATCTTAAAAAAAAAATGCAGTTTTATTCTTTAAGAAAATTCAGTTCAGTTTTAAAATACTTTTAAAAATTCAGTTTTAAAGTTCTTTTATAAAAACAGTTTTACTTTATTTTAAGAACAAAAATCAGTCTTAATTTTCTTTAAAACAAATCTGTTTTTACTTTATTTTAAAAACAAAAATCAATACGGTTTTTATACTTTTTTAAAAAAAATCAGGCTTCATTTCCTTTTAAAATTCAGGCTTTATACCTTTTAAAAAAAACAGTTTAAAAATCATTTTCAAAATCAGTTCTTAAATGTTTTAAAATCAGAACTTAAAACAAAAATAAACTAAATAAATAAAATGAAAGAAAACGTACCGAGGGGGGGGGGTTTCTCGCAGATCGGCGGCGGCAAGGCTTCTCGAGGGCGGCGGCTGGGGGTTTCAGCGAGGTGGCGATGGCTTCGAGGGGCTGCGGTGGGGTTCGTCGGCGTCAACTTCGAGGTGGCGACTGCTTCGCGAGGGGGAGGGCTTCTTCGCAGTTCGTCTGCGACTCCTCGAAGGCGGCGGCTTCGCTTCAGGGGGGGGCTTCGGAGGGCGGTGGGCTGTCAGGGGGTTCGATCGCCTGTTTAGGTTTTTTTTCTTTTTTTTTTTGTTTTCTAGATTGTGAATCGGGGGGGGGCCTTCGCAGGAGATAAGGAGGGAAGGGGGGATTAAAATATATTTTTTTTTTTTATTATTATTTATTTAATTATTTAATTTCGCAAATAGGTTGACTTTTACATATGACCTCAAAACGAGGCCCACCGTCTGTCGTCCATAGCGTTTTACCCCCATTCCGAACACAATGGGATATGTATCGCAAGCTGGTTTGATCGTTACAGTCAGTTTCCTTTTGAATTTACATTTAAATCATTATATTGAATTTTAAACGCACATTTTAAATTACCGGGGTCACATATTAACTAGAAAAATTCCAGAAAAATATTTTCTAGCTTCGTATTGACGATACGGTCCTGACAAAACTAGTTTCGTCGAATTCTGAGACCGTTTGAAAAATGGCCAATTTCCAGTCGATTGAAATCAACTGAAATCGGTCAAACGCGTTTTCCTTTGCCACGCTCACATATTGATTCGAAAAATTATGAAATTTGAAACCTAACAATAACTTGACACTGCGGACCTAACAAAAGTGGTTTCGTCGAAATCCGAGGTCATCTGCAAAATGTCCATTTTTAAGGGCCTGAATTCCATAGCGACTATTCAGAATTTTCAACTGGACATATCTTTTGATTCCCACTATCAAACTTCGATTGGTCAGATTCGTTAGAAAGATATTACCAATTAGATTCCATTATTTTTGGTCTCACTAAAATCCGGATTGTTTTGCACCCGGTATATTCAATTGAAGTTTGAAATCGAATTATCGAACTACCGCGCCATTTTCAATTCTATATATAATTATAATTAATTATATTGGTTTTCAAATGTCGATTTCAACTCAGTTTTCATCGCCATTATCTAAAATATTTATTTTAAATATTTAAAATCCATTATTTTAGCCAATTTAAAAATTTTAAATTGGTTCAGATTTTCTGGGTCGTTACAATCTCCCCCACTTAAAACTTTTCGTCCCCGAAAAGGAATAAAGTCGAAAGTGGTTTGATAATTCTACGATCACACAATACAACAACCAATTTGTTTTTAATATTCAGAGTATAGAATAAACAATGCACATCCATGGGAAGAAAATAGCAACAGAATAGAGAATTAAATGGTAATGCAAGGTAAAGTAAATGTACCTTGCACCAGAGTCAATCAGAGATATCCACTCGGCATCTGGGGTAAGCTTTCTGAATGCTCTCCTCAGTTTCCCAAGTACAATCGCGCGGATCTCCACTCCATTGCACTTTGACTAAGTGAACCTTCTTGTTCCTCAGCTCTTTGGTTTCTTTGCCGATAATCTTTAGCGGCTCTCGCCTCACAGCTAATTCTGGAGTAATTTCAATGTCCTGCTGAGCTGCTTCTTCCACGATCAAGTCTGGATCATGAACGTGTTTTCGAAGTTGAGATATATGAAATACATCATGCACGCCAGGCAACCAGTCAGGCAGTTTGACCCTATAAGCGAGAGTCCCAATCCGTTCCAGAATAGGAAACGGACCAATGAATTTAGGCGCTAACTTTCCAGTTTTACCGAACCTGATAACTCCTCTCATCGGCGATACCTTCAAATATACATAGTCGCCAACTTCGAAGGATATATCTCTTCTTCTTTTATCGGCATAGCTCTTTTGTCGGCTTTGAGCGGCGAGCAATCGCTTCCTAATAAAATTGACTTTGTCGGCAGCTTCTCGAATCATATCAGGCCCTAACACAAGTCTATTTCCAGGCTCGACCCAACAAGCAGGAGATCGGCACGGTCTACCGTACAATGCTTCGAATGGCGACATTGTCAGACTCGCCTGGTAGCTGTTGTTATAAGAGAATTCAGCCAAATGCAGATGGTCTTCCCATGATCCACCGAAATCTATAACACAAGCCCGCAATAGATCTTCTAAAATACGATTCACCCTCTCAGTCTGACCGTCTGTCTGAGGATGATAAGCGGTGCTCAAGTTTAACTTCGTTCCTAGCTCGACTTGAAATGCTTCCCAGAATTTACTAGTGAATATTGTATCTCTATCACTGACTATACTGAGCGGCACTCCATGTAGTCTAACTATTTCCCTGAAGTATATCTGCGCCAGACTCTGAGCGGTTCTATTTGATTTGACAGGTATAAAATGGGCGGTCTTCGTGAAACGATCTACGATCACCCAAATACTGTCATTTCCTTTTCTGGTCTTGGGCAGACCATCAATGAAATCCATAGAAATATGTTCCCACTTCCAGCCAGGAACTTCTAGTGGTTGTAATAGTCCAGCCAATTTCTGTTGGTCGCTTTTAACTAGCTGGCAAGTAGGGCATCGACTAACATATATCGAAACGTCTCTTTTCATAGCCTTCCACCAGAAAGTTCTTTTGAGATCGTTATACATTTTGGCCACACCAGGATGGATACTCAGCTTGGACTTGTGACACTCGTCTAACACTTCCCTTTTTAACTCTGGGATGTCAGGAACACAAATCCTTCCTTTTAATCTCAAGGTCTCGTCGTTATCTATTTGAAAACACGAGGGTTCGCCTTTTTGAATCCTTTTGATCATATCTTTAATAAAGTTATCCTCCTTCTGAAGAATAGATATTTTGTCAATCAAGGAAGTCGTGATAATAAAGCTGGCGATCATTACATTCTTTCGACTCAGCGCATCGGCCACGACATTGGCTTTCCCTGGAGTATATATAATTTCAAAGTCATATGCTGCAAGAAACTCCAGCCAACGTTGCTGCCTCAAATTCAAGTCCTTCTGAGTGAACAGATACTTTAATGACTGATGATCTGTAAACAGTTCGAATCTCTCACCGAGAAGATAGTGTCTCCAGATTTTCAAAGAGAATATGATAGCCAATAACTCAAGATCATGAGTTACATAGTTTTTCTCGTGCGGCTTCAGTTGACGGCTAGCATAAGCAATTACTTGGCCTCTTTGCATTAACACTGCGCCAAGGCCTTCTCTAGAAGCATCAGTCCAGACTTTTAGATCTTGGTTGCCATCGATGATGGTTAACACTGGAGCTGTAGTTAATCTCAACTTTAGCTCTTCGAAAGCCTCCTCACTTTCCTGAGTCCATTTGAACTTAGAATGCTTCTTTGTTAGCTTAGTTAAGTGACCAGATATCTTCGAAAAGTCTTTAATGAACTTTCGGTAATAGCTAGCCAATCCGAGAAAACTGCGGACTTCAGTGGGAGTACTGGGCTGTTTCCAATTCTGAATAGCTGTGATTTTGCTTGGATCCACAGCAATTCCTTCTTTCGATACAACATGGCCCAGAAATTTCACTTCTTCTTGCCAGAATATACATTTGGAAAACTTGGCTTTCAATACATTCCTTCTGAGGATTTCTAGAACCTGTTCCAGATGATTTTCATGTTCGGCCTTTGATTTAGAGAAGATTAGAATATCATCAATAAAAACCAAAACAAATTTGTTCAGTACTCCTCTGAATACTCTGTTCATTAGATCGACGAAATAAGCTGGAGCGTTACATAATCCGAACGGCATTACTAACCACTCGTAGAATAAGTCGGGGCCTCTGAACGCTGTCATTGGAACACACTCTTCGGCAATTCGAAGTTGATGGAAACCTGTAGCTAGGTCCATTCGTGAGAATACTTGTGCTCCATTTAATCGATCTAACAAATCATCAATCCGCGGCAATGGATACTTGTTCTTTATTGTCTGTTTGTTCAGATCACGGTAATCCACACAAAGACGTAGAGTACCGTCAGATTTTGGGACAAACACCACTGCTGCACCCCAATCAGAGAAACTAGGCCTGATCAGACCTTTCCATACTAGCTGTCGTGTTTGATTGTCTAATTCCTCCTTCTCTTTCAAGGACATTCTTCGAATAGCGTGAACTACCGGCCTTGCATTGGGAACTAAAGCAATCTTGAAATCTATTTCTCTCTGCGGAGGTAAGCGAACAACTTCCTCAAACACATCCGCATAGTTCTTGACGACAGGGATGTCTTTAATGAGGTCAGGAATATTCTCTATGATTTCAGGGACATTTTCAATTTGGGCTGGAGAAACATTCAAAGCTGCCCAGAAGTCTTTTCTATTAGCATTCTGACCTTCACAGGGAATGGTTATATAATCACCTGATTTAATCTTCGCCTTTACGACTCTCTCGGCGCATTTGACTTCAGCTTCATATTTGGTCAACCAGTCTAACCCCAAGATAAGATCAAACTCTTTGAAATTCATGACGACCGCGATGGTAGGAAACCGATATCGAGAGAAAGAAACCGGCACTCCACAAATCCAACTGAGTTCTATGGAACCCCCAACCGGATTCTGGACAGTCATTGGTTCCTTAAGCTTTTTCAAATTCAATTCCAGTTTCTTAGCTGCATCCTTTGCAATGAAGCTTCGTGACGCGCCTGTGTCAAACAGTACTTTAACTGGGATGTCTTTGACAGTTAGCGTGCCTTCTAAAACATCTGGCCTTTCCTGAATAGCTGAGGGCTCGGAAGTTTCTGCTACTTCATTTACCTGAGCTTCTTTGGTCTTTCTTAACAGCCAGCAATCTCGCTTTATATGACCGGCCTGATGGCAGAGATTGCATTTTCTATTCGCTTGAAATCTTTTCTTGGGTGGGAACTTATTCTTTCTTTGTTGGTTCCAAGATTTGCAACTTATCGCCAAATGTCCTTTTCTATTGCAGCTTGAGCACGTGGCGGTCATTATTCGTTCGTTCCCAGATTCAGCCCTTTTTCTCTTGGCACTGGGCTTCTTATTGATCTCCGACCTTGTACTGGCTTCAGGAACATCAGTTTCTGAACCTTCTTTGTCACTACCACAAACTTCTTCGTCGCGCAACATTCCTTTCTTGTCGAGATCTTCGTACTGATAAGCCATGTATATCATTTCTGAGAAAGGAAGCTTCACATGCCCCAATACCTTATTCTGGTATTTCCTTTGAAGACCATGAATAAATCTCATATTTTTACCCTTCGGATTTTGAATTAGATGAGGAGCGAAGTGAGAAAGTTCATTAAATTTCTTATGATATTCGGGAATGGTCATATCACCTTGTATTAGATAAGAAAATTCATCACATAATCTCTCGGTTGCTTCGGGAGGAGTAAACCTTTCTAAGAAAATTACTTTGAATCTATCCCAGGTGATATCACCTTCTGGATTATCTTTAATAATTGAATCCCACCAAAACAAAGCTTCTTCTTTGAGTGCCCAAGACGCCAGTAATCTTTTCTGATCATCTCTCAGCTTTAAACCCTCAAAGATTTTCTCTGCAGAACGAATCCAAGCTTGTGTTTCCATAATGGGCTCCTTGCCTAAGAATGGCGATCCACCAAGATTTCGAAATCTCTTGTATAGAACTTCTATATTGGATTCTGGCTGCGGGAGCACAACTGGCTCATTAGCTGGTCGGGCCATACTATTACTTCTTCTGATCCTGTCACTCATTTTCTAGTACTTCTGCAATTAGCAGAACAAGTGTCAGGTCACAGAAAAGATAGTTTAAAATATAGAAACACATACTTCAATGTAAATGTGTCTATCGAGGTGTAATTTCATTCTGCTTTACTCATACTAGGATATTGCTGATCCTATCTGTAGAGTTACCCGTCCTAGAACACTACTGGTTCTATTTCTGACGAGTTCGTTCAAATGTTATATTCCAGAACTAAGCTTAACCAAAGCTCTGATACCACGTTGAGACGACCCGATTTCCCGTTCTCACGGAAACAAGGTTATCTTTGGAATATAACACAGAAACATAAAATAGCAGAACAGAATTAAATAAATACACCAGAATGAACAACAAAATATACTGGATAAAAGTAATCATCAGAGTTACACAGTATACAGGATCTTACTTAGTACAAATACAGTTCAGCTATACATAAATGTCTACAGCGGAAATAAACAAAATATGTACAATAGGAGCTGAACAGCATAAAAAGAAATAAATGATAGAATCCATCTTCAGCTCCAGCTATCCAGAAAGAACCAGCTAAACCTGAATACAAGGCTGCCCGTGTGGAAAAAGGGGCACCCGAGTTTGAGAGTGAAACAAACTACGAGTCAGTCGTGGGACTGGTATGAGAAATCCACTCAACACATATATAATTGGCTAATCACAGGACCACGCCACTTTCGTGGAACGGGTTTACTCCATTGGATTGCCAGTGCTTTAAAACAAATCTTTCTTTTAAACATCGCTATGCTTTTTATAAAAATGAAACCGTTATAAGACTCAGTTCCCATCACACAATGCAACGCAAACCGGAGGATAGAGTTTTTACCTTATAACGGCTAAGATATGCTTGATACGAATAAAACAAAGGCATTTGATATTATTGCTAGTGTTTATATGTTTTGAAAACGATTTCAAATCATAACTATCAATCATAGACGGCATTAATGCCCCATACCACTATGTCGCCATATATAGGTATACAATCAAAACCGCATGATGTCGTATTTGGAAATTGGATTTCTGTCATGAACCAAGGCAAAAGATAGTCCTTACCGCATTCGAGACTGCCTAGCCCGAGTCTCAGGATCAGAGCTCGAGTGACCCTTGGATCGTCAGGGCCGGTCCACCGATGTGGATTAAAATGCCTGAACCATGCGTTTCCCCGCCCTTTGGGGCGTAAACGAGCCAACGAATGACTCCATCGGACCCGGATCGTCCGATCAAACCGAGGCGCCTCGCAACAGCAACAACCACATAGGTGAAAAGTATATAAATGTCAGGGCTGGTAGGTCACTGACACCACCCTAGCTAGGAAGAAACGCAGGCCCTCCCTGATGTCCTCTCCAGTTTTAGGTTCATACCGGGGTGTGAGGCTCACGAATTCACGTTATACACAAAGCTACGCCACACAGGCGGTGCTTTGATCATCACCACAAGACTTTGCTTTTCAACAGAAGTCCTGATCACTGCATCTTAGCATGCCACACAGGCAATTCACACCGTGCACTGATGGCTATCAATCACACAGAACAAATTCCAATGTCGGACACACAGTCCATTTACAAGTCCGTTCTGGGTCTGAACGAAACCGGAGGCACTAAATACCTCGCAAACCCTTCGATCAACACGTACGTCTGAACGATCACCACTCATTATCCATATTTCGGGATGCCTCCCAATCAGGACCTCGGTTACCATCCAAACGAGGTGAAGATCTCCGGTCTTCGACCATCGTCTTCATCTTCGACTTTCAATCGTCCATCAATTATTTGAAATGAGAATTAACTCGGCCTTCTCAAATAATTCACGTATATTTAGAATTTCAATTCAATTTATTTCAATGGTTAAATTATTCGACACCACCAATTTTGTCCTTTAATGTAATTTTCACACCAAACGCATTCAACCATCAAACATCACATAAATCAAGCAAATTCAGTTTATTTCCATTCCATATCGCTTATGGTATTTTATAACTATTTATCGCTATTTTTATTTATTTTAAAATAGCCATTTTATTTAAAACGACGCTTCAGGCCATAAGGCGGCCGTGGCGCTGTTTTTCTTCAGATTTGATTTACACATATCTGAAAATCTAACCGTTGGATCTTCACAAAATTTACATCATTAGAAAGGTCTTTTCAAAACGAATCCAACGGTTCCAGTTTCGGGAAAATCCGACGGTCGGATCTCCCGGTACAATCGTTTGAAATTTCGATTTCAAATTACGAACTGCAGCGTCGTTATTCGATTAAATATAATTTTATTTATATATATAAATAAATATAATCGTTTCTGGCGCTGTTTTTCTTCAGATTTGAATTAAACATTCCAGACAATCCAACCGTTGGATTTTTACAAGGTTGGTGCCGTTGGAAAGATTATTCCAAGGCGAACCCGACGGTTGAGGTTTCGGGAAAATCCAATGGTCGGATTTCCCGCACTAGTCGTTTGAAATCACGATTTCAAAATACGAACTGCACGGCCTCGTTTCGTTTTAATTTTATTTATATTTATATAGTTATATAAATATAGTTCATTCGATGATTTCTATATCGTTTTCACTTCAAAAATTTTTCTAACACCTTAAATTTTGGAAAAATTTCGCCATAACCTCCCCTGCACCGGGAGCGTCGGGAAATCGCAAATAGCGTCCCGGTCCTTCTAATCTCAAAAAGAAAAAGAAAAAGCCAAGCGGCTAGCCAACAGGCTCAAAATCATCACCCAAACAAATCAGTAAATGTGTACCTATTTGTCGGGCACAAAATTTTATTCCTCTTCTCTAGCCCCTTTGCTATAACCTGTTCAATGAATATGCATATACATATATATACAGTTCTTATCATTTATCCTTTTCTATTCAACTTCATATTTGATTTCTATTTGGTTTAAAAACGCCATTCATTCTAATGCTACATAAATAGGTGCAAATCATTTCATTAGCTAATTAATGAATATTTCTACTCATCTATGTTTATTTTGAACAAGTGGTTATTTTTAACATTTCACATTTCAACGATTTATGCATACAATAAAAATGTGATTTTTATTGTAAAACAACTCATTTCAAAACACTATTTTTTTCCTATATAGTTCATGTAGGTGATAAAATAGAATTTTTATCATAAAACAATTTATTTCAAAATATGAATACCATTCAACACATGAATTTCTAAACAACGAATGAATATCAATTCAACACCTGAATGTTTTCAATAGTTTTTAGATATAGATAAAAATGTGATTTTTATTATCTAACAGTTTATTTCAAAATATGAATACCATTCAACACATGAATTTCTAAACAACGAATGAATATCAATTCAACACCTGAATGTTTTCAATAGTTTTTAGATATAGATAAAAATGTGATTTTTATTATCTAACAGTATATTTCAAAATATGAATACCATTCAACACATGAATTTCTAAACAACGAATGAATATCAATTCAACACCTGAATGTTTTCAATAGTTTTTAGATATAGATAAAAATGTGATTTTTATTATCTAACAGTTTATTTCAAAATATGAATACCATTCAACACATGAATTTCTAAACAACGAATGAATATCAATTCAACACATGAATGTTTTCAATAGTTTAAGCATATGAAATTAATTCAAACACACAAATATTATTCAAAATTTCGGCAGCATAACGGCAGGGTAGTTACACCGGGACCGTCCCTAGTACGGCTCCTCGCTCTACCTTAAAACCTCGCGGTTTTTGACAATGGGGATCATGCATCTAGTTCGCACGCAGGCGGCATGTATATATTTATTTCATTTCCACAAACTAATCCTATGTGGTTTCAACCAAATATTTCACAACCACAAATGGGTATTTTTCAACCACATACAACCAATATCAATCACAAACAATCCCAAACAACCCTTCGCTATCAATCAAATTTCCACAACAATTTCAACCAATAAATATCGTCCATGGTTTGTGGACGAGGGGCGTATATATATATATATATATATTTATATATAGCAATTCACTTTTACTTCACACATATATATATAAATTTTAAATCAGAAATCTCACCAATATCTATCCAACTTCACGACTCTTCTTAATAGAAACCTTCGCCTATTTGTCGCTTTCACCCGTATTCTCTGCATATGTAAAAATAGAATTTTTTCTATGTTATTCAATATATAAAAATCGAATTTTTGACTTCGCTATTCATTGTATAAAAATATGATTTTTATATCGACTTTCAACATATAAAAATATGATTTTTATTTCGACTTTCAACATATAAAAATATGATTTTTATTTCGACTTTCAACATATAAAAATATGATTTTTATTTCGACTTTCAACATATAAAAATATGATTTTTATTTCGACTTTCAACATATAAAAATATGATTTCCACTTTTATAAAAATGCAGTTTTTATCTTAAAAAAAAAATGCAGTTTTATTCTTTAAGAAAATTCAGTTCAGTTTTAAAATACTTTTAAAAATTCAGTTTTAAAGTTCTTTTATAAAAACAGTTTTACTTTATTTTAAGAACAAAAATCAGTCTTAATTTTCTTTAAAACAAATCTGTTTTTACTTTATTTTAAAAACAAAAATCAATACGGTTTTTATACTTTTTTAAAAAAAATCAGGCTTCATTTCCTTTTAAAATTCAGGCTTTATACCTTTTAAAAAAAACAGTTTAAAAATCATTTTCAAAATCAGTTCTTAAATGTTTTAAAATCAGAACTTAAAACAAAAATAAACTAAATAAATAAAATGAAAGAAAACGTACCGAGGGGGGGGGGTTTCTCGCAGATCGGCGGCGGCAAGGCTTCTCGAGGGCGGCGGCTGGGGGTTTCAGCGAGGTGGCGATGGCTTCGAGGGGCTGCGGTGGGGTTCGTCGGCGTCAACTTCGAGGTGGCGACTGCTTCGCGAGGGGGAGGGCTTCTTCGCAGTTCGTCTGCGACTCCTCGAAGGCGGCGGCTTCGCTTCAGGGGGGGGCTTCGGAGGGCGGTGGGCTGTCAGGGGGTTCGATCGCCTGTTTAGGTGTTTTTTTTCTTTTTTTTTTTGTTTTCTAGATTGTGAATCGGGGGGGGGGGCCTTCGCAGGAGATAAGGAGGGAAGGGGGGGATTAAAATATATATTTTTTTTATTATTATTTATTTAATTATTTAATTTCGCAAATAGGTTGACTTTTACATATGACCTCAAAACGAGGCCCACCGTCTGTCGTCCATAGCGTTTTACCCCCATTCCGAACACAATGGGATATGTATCGCAAGCTGGTTTGATCGTTACAGTCAGTTTCCTTTTGAATTTACATTTAAATCATTATATTGAATTTTAAACGCACATTTTAAATTACCGGGGTCACATATTAACTAGAAAAATTCCAGAAAAATATTTTCTAGCTTCGTATTGACGATACGGTCCTGACAAAACTAGTTTCGTCGAATTCTGAGACCGTTTGAAAAATGGCCAATTTCCAGTCGATTGAAATCAACTGAAATCGGTCAAACGCGTTTTCCTTTGCCACGCTCACATATTGATTCGAAAAATTATGAAATTTGAAACCTAACAATAACTTGACACTGCGGACCTAACAAAAGTGGTTTCGTCGAAATCCGAGGTCATCTGCAAAATATCCATTTTTAAGGGCCTGAATTCCATAGCGACTATTCAGAATTTTCAACTGGACATATCTTTTGATTCCCACTATCAAACTTCGATTGGTCAGATTCGTTAGAAAGATATTACCAATTAGATTCCATTATTTTTGGTCTCACTAAAATCCGGATTGTTTTGCACCCGGTATATTCAATTGAAGTTTGAAATCGAATTATCGAACTACCGCGCCATTTTCAATTCTATATATAATTATAATTAATTATATTGGTTTTCAAATGTCGATTTCAACTCAGTTTTCATCGCCATTATCTAAAATATTTATTTTAAATATTTAAAATCCATTATTTTAGCCAATTTAAAAATTTTAAATTGGTTCAGATTTTCTGGGTCGTTACAAGTATGCTTACTTGAACTCTTTAGAAAATTCTCCCATAATCTTGGCCTTTGATCTTACCAAGGACCAAGAAGAAAAACATTTGAAAATTTTACGGGATAATCTGCATCTGAATTGTATAAATCATTGGCATGACACAATTTTCGTAAGAAAGATTTTTATTTCAGAATTCATTAACATGCCTGTTGCACCTCATAAATCAAATAAGAAATCATTATGCATCATTTTCGATAGAGGCAAGTGTGTGTGGGGGGGGGGGAAGCATCGTTCGTCACAGAACATTTATCGTCATTATAGATTTCATTTTGTATATGATTAGCATTGGCATATAGTGGCTAAACTTCATTTCATTTTACAAATAATCTTGCAACTCATTCACCTTTGGGTATGATCTTTCAAATTTAGGAAACGTTTATAGTGTGGACACTGTTTAGTTCAAGTGTGGGGGGAGTCTGCATTGCGTTCTTTTCATTCTTTTTTAATATTTTTTCTTTCCATTTAGGACCATCATGCATTCTAATCGTAGGAACATACCATTTTTTTTTTTGAAATACGACTCATTTTAGATTAATATAACAAAATAAGTTAACAATTGTTAATCAGTTGATAGTATTTTTTTCTCTCAAATAAGATCGAATAAGAAATATAATGAAAAGTTTAATTTTGAGGGATAATAGTGTAACTGGTACATAGGGAGATTCATAGGTGACGGCCATGAAGTTTATTCTAAATTGTAGTCTTTGTTTAATGAGTGGAGGACTTAAAATACTTAAATTGGATTTTTGAATCTTTAAAACTAAGTTGTGTTAAGCTGAATATGTGTAACTCTCTCTTATTCTTATATTTTCAGTAATAATAATAATAGTAATCCAAAGGTATCCTACATTGCTTGTAAATCTCGCGTTGGTGTGCAAACCCGCCAAGCTCTATCCCACATGTTGTTGACAAAGTTAGCGTTGGTATATCTTGGTCTCATTTTATGAGTTGGACACCTAAGGATTACCGACATGTTATTGACGAAGTCAGCGTCGCTCTACACAATCCGCCAAGCTCTGTCCCAACTCTCCGTCCATCCGCAAGGTAGTGCATGGGTGGTATACCTTGGTCTTTAAGTTAGGTGTAAGTAATTAATCGTAAATTTCAATTTTTACAGAGATAGAGAATAAGCGATGATTCCCAAACACGTCTTGACCTTATTGATTTGACTAGCCATACACAAAGAAATTAGAATACCACATTGCGAACTGTGACAAGCAAACTAAGAATTTATTTCATGGTTGCACTATGTTATCAACCGAATCAACTGGCCAAACTAGAATATAACATTTGAAAACTTGAATTATATTGAAAATTTGTGATAAGTTGAGGTATCTAAAATAAAATCAACTAACTCGAAATTGTTAATTTAATTTGTTGTACCACTTTTTTGAAATAAGTCGTGTTTTCATATTTTATTTTGTTTTTATTTGCATATGTCCATGTGTTTATATAGTTGCATTAAAATCATTGCACACTGCATTTGGATTTTGTGGGTAGTATCCACTGAAAACCATCATGAGACACTACTCGTCCCACTATGGACACCTAGACGTTTAACGGCTTGTTGCGTACGCTCAATGCAATCGTGTTTCCTATGAAAGTATGACCTATCTAGTTAGTTTTTAATTTTTGTCTTACTCGAGAACGAGTAAAAGATAAGGGTGGGGGTATTTGATTAACATAGAAATGTGTTTATTTTATGCTCTTATATCGTATCTTTTATATATAAATAAATATTACTTTGGGTATTATTTTGTCACTTTTACAGATATGCCAACTTAACCACATGATGTCATAAAATATAAAAATAGAGATCAAATTACTATATATTTACATATGAAGACTTGATAATGAACATCTCACATTCAATTGCTTTTTGGACAAGAAAATAATTGGTAGAAAGGCTATGCATATCACAAATCAATGCAAAATTACCAGGAAAGCAACAATAAAAGAAGAAAGGTTTAACAACCCGGAAAATGAAAACCAAATTAAAAAATTTATTTTGAGTAATTTTTGCAGAAAATACGTCAGAATTTAAAAATTGGATTTTTAAATAACAATAAAGCCCTTGAAAATAGCCATTTTGCAAATGACCTCCATTTTCGACGAAACCATTTTGCTTGGATCCGGAATATAAATTTATTGCTAGGTTTAAAATTCCATAATTTTTGGAATTAATATGTGAGCATGGCAAAATAAAACGTGTTTTGCAAATACATTGCGAATTGGATCGACCAGAAAATAGCGATTTTTCAAACGGTCTCAAAATTCAACGAAATTAATTTTGTTGGGACCGTATCGTCCAAACATAGCTCGGGAATTTTTGGAATCAGTATGTGGCCCCGGTAAATTAAAATATACATTCAAATCTAATATTGAATGTTTTATATTTTAATTTGAAGAAAAACTGACTGAAACAGTCGAATGCGCTTACGAAACATATTCCATTACGTCCGGAATGGGGGTATTTAGCTAGGGGCGACAGTCGTTGGGTTTGATTTGGAGTTCATATGGATTAAGGGGTATTTTCAAAATTAAAAGAATTAAAATAAAAATATAAATATATTGGCCAATAGGATTCAACGTTGACCTAATTCATTTCAATCAAAACCCGTAAATAACGAACGACGGAAGGAGCTGATTTCTTCTCTCCTCGATCTCTCTCAATCCACTCAATAAAATCGAACGATCCTTTAGACGATTTTGTAGAGATTTCTCCCAGCTTCAAATCCATACTAGATTCGCCCCCTATCGTGGTGTATTTCTCGAGAAACGCGCCTCCAAACTCACGTCGTTCACCGTCGAAATCCACCACCATGCTGCGTGCGAGTTCGTCGCCGTTCAGGGGGGTGGCGCGCCTTCCGAAGCTCTTCGACGTGGTATAATCTGATCGACTCCAAGCTTCACCGATTGGAAGATAAATCAAAACCCTAGTTTGAATCAAAACTGAAAGGTACGACCTTTATATTTTTAAAGGGTTATAACACTTTAAAGCATTGCAAAGTTCAATTTATTTATAAAAATCGCATCTTTTTCGTATGTTGTCGAAATCCAGTGAAACAAGAGACATTGGGACTGTGACATCGTACACTACATTTTAGAAGAGACTAGAACGTATTTGGAGCTCTCTACAAAATTAGAAGGAGTGGAACCCAATGTGAGATTTCTAAATTCAAATTAGAATGGAAAAGCAATGTATAAATTATACATACACGGTATAAATCATATATGCATTAAATGAAATTGAAATGGAAATAAGTACGTTTATATATATATATATATATATATACACTCCCCTCGTCTTCAGACCATGGACGGTATAAATTGTTTGAATTGTGATTGTGAATGATTGATGGTGGTTGCAATAAAATTGGTTGTGTTTGTGGTATATTCATTGTGTTGTGAAAATGAATGGTATTGTGGAAATTATGGAAATGAAATTATTGTAATGCTGCAAGGCCTAGGATAGCAGAGGAGCCGTGCTGGACACGGTGCCGGTGATAAATACCCTGCCGTTGTAATGCCGAAATTTTCTGAAATGAATCATATAATATCGTTGTTGTGTTGAAATAAATTGTTTGAACGATAAAAATAACATTTTTATTGTATGTATGAAGTATATAAAATATTCATGTTTGAAATAAATTGTTTGAACGATAAAAATAACATTTTTATTGTATGTATGAAGTATATAAAATATTCATGTTTGAAATAAATTATTGGAATAATAAAAATAACATTTTTATTGTATGTATGAAGTATATAAAATATTCATGTTTGAAATAAATTGTTTGAACGATAAAAATATTACTTTTATCATGTATATGAAGTGTTAAAAATAGTCATGTGTTGAAATATATTTTTGTTCGCCAAAAATATTATTTTTAACATGTTAATGAAGTAAATAAAATAACCGTGTGTTGAAATATATTTTTACTAGTTAAAAATATTATTTTTAGCATGTATATGAAGTGTTAAAAATATTCATGTGTTGAAATAAATATTGTTCATTGAAAATATTATTTTTATCATTTATGTGAAGTGTTAAAAATAACTGTGTGTTGAAATAAATACTTGTTCACTGAAATTATTATTTTTAACATGTATATGAAGTGTTAAAAATAACCGTGTTTGAAATAAATATTTGTTTATTGAAAATATTATTTTTAACATGTATATGAAGTGTTAAAAATAACCGTGTGTTGAAATAAATATTTGATCATTGAAAATATTATTTTTAACATGTATATGAAGTGTTAAAAATAACCGTGTGTTGAAACAAAAATTTATTCATTGAAATTATTATTTTTAATATGTATATGAAGTGTTAAAAATAACCGCGTGTTGAAATAAATATTTATTCATTGAAAATATTATTTTTAACATGTATATGAAGTGTTAAAAATAATTGTGTGTTGAAATAAATGTTTTTTCATTGAAAATAATATTTTTGACATGTATATGAAGTGTTAAAAATAACCATGTATGAAAATAAACATTTGTTTGCTAAAAATATTATTTTTAGCGTAGATATGTATATATATACATATACATATACATATGCTAAACAGGAAAATGGATTAGCTGTTGAGTAAAGAATTTATTTGCGTGCCCGACAAATAGGTTAGCCTTAATGAGTTGGCTGCGCAATTTTATTATTATATAAACTCCTATGAGTGTCATTGGATGCGGTGTGCTGGTTGTTCTGTGTGAGATTATAAACAACACCATAGAATAGCAACAATTAATTTTGAACTACACTGCATGGCATAATTCATGAAGATAACATACTCTATCATGTACCATATGAACATTTGGAGCTTATGTGACGAGGTTGGGATTACCATACGGGCAAGACGCTCGTATGGCGATGACTGAATTACAGGTTGAACTGATGACTGATATGGACTATATAAAATATAACCGTAAATTGCCAGATTAAATAAAAACCCCATACGGGTCTGGAGTTGACAATAATCACGTCTCTCTAGTTATTAGATACGACACATGGATTATTCTATTTCCAACACTGGACAAGGTGACGAGAATTTATTTTCTGGAGTTATGATTTTTACACACTCCCTTGGGCATAAAATAAGTCACTAAAAATTGTGTATGCTTATTCTGGATTTATTGGATGCCTAATACGACCCAATAAATTTCCAAACCCCTCTCCGTACAAACGAGACTATGGCGAAATTTTCCGAAATTTGAAGGCGGTGGCCAAATTTTTGAAGAGAAAATGGTTTGGAAATCGTCGAATGAATTATATATATAAATTAAAATAAAACGAATCGTGCAGTTGCAGTTCGTGTTTGAAAACGTAACTTTAAGTGATTATACCGAGAGATCCAACGATATAAACTTTGTTAAGATCCAACAGTTAGAAATTGAGAAATGTGTAAATCAAATCTGAAGAAAAACAGCGCCAGGGCCACGTTATGACCAAAAGCGTCGTTTAATTAAAATGGACTATTTTTAAATAAATAAAAATAGTGATAAATTGTTATAAAATATTATAAACGGTATGGAATGGAAATAAACCGATTTAACTTGGTTTATTGGATATTCTGATGGTTAGGTGTATTTGACATGAAATTATTATATTGAATTGAAACGTGAATGTCAAATTATTTAATCATGGAAAGAATTGATTTGAATTCTATGCATACGTGAATTATTTGAAATGGCCGAGCTAATTCTAGGGGTGTAAACCGGTCGGACCGAACCGGACGGAGGTGTGTTCAGTTTCTATCCTAAAAAAATCGGACCGAACACGGACCGGACCAAATTTTTTCTTGAACAAATTTCGTTGTCCTAATTCGTGTCCTAAATAAATTTGGTCGGACTCGAACACGGACACAGGTGGACTAGGTCGGACTCGGTCGGACATGACTATTTATATTATATTTTGTACATTTTACTAGTTTTTTTTTTTCAATTATACGCCGAATTTCAAGTAATTCGGACGAGCTCGGACCGGACATGATTTTTTCTCGTACAAATCTTGTTGTCCTAACTCGTGTCCTAAATGAAAATCGGACGGACTCGGACGGACGTATTTCGGTCACTGACACGAACGGACGTTGGACATTTGGACAAAATTTATAGCCCTAGTTAATTATCGTTTCAAATAATTGATCGATGATTAAAAGTCGAAGATATGAAGACGGTGTAACACTGATGATCTTCACATCGAATGGATTACTACTGATGCCCTGAATCGGTTAGCTCCCAAGAGGGGTTACGGTGGTAGTGGTCCGGATGTATTTGTTGATTGTTCGGATGTGCGAGGGCCTCTCTCCTGTATTGGACATATGGGACGAGGAATAAGGTGCCTTCGGTTTCGTTCAGACCCAGAACGAACTACTAAATGGATGTGTGTCTAGCATTGGATTTTATTTTGTGCTGATTGATTTCTGTTAAATATATATCTGTTTGGTGGCGGAGAATTTATTCTCTTGCTTAACACCCTTCTCCAAGACATATGAGCTTAGATGTTATGTATCAATAGACATCAGTCGCATGTCGTGGAATGTCAATGTGGCATGTGGAGATGCAAGTGATCAAGGCTTTGGTTGTAAAGCAGAGCCTTGTGATTAATGATTAAAGCACGACTTTAAATAGCATAGCTTTGTGTATAGCGTCAATTCGCGAGCTTCACACCCCGGTATGAACCAGAAACTGGATGAAGGACGACAGGGAGGACATGCATTTCTTTTTAGCTAGGAGTGGTGTCATGGTATAAAGCCCAAACATTTTTACTAATGCGATTGTTGGAAAGCGAGGTACCTCGGATATATCGGTCACTACGGGGCCGATGGATTTACGCCCCATAGGGCGGGGAAACGTATTGTTTAGGAATAACTAATCCACTTACGTAAGTGTAGACCGACCCTGCATGCTCCAGGTGCAGTTACGGCTGTATCCTGAGACATGGGCTAGATGGTCTCGAATTCGGTAAGGACGATCTCTTGCCCTGGTTCATGATGGAAATCCAAATCCCAATATGACATTGTGCAGTTTTGATTGTATAACTAGTATGGCGACATAGTAGGATGGGGTACTATGTCGTCTATGATTGATATTATGATGGAAATTATTTTTGAAACATATATACACTAATAATAATAATAATAATATCAGATGATTTTGTTTGATACATATCAAGCATATTTTGGCCATTATAAGGTAAAACTCTGTCCTCCAGTTTGCGTTGCATTGTGTGATGGGACTAGAGTCTTATAATAGCTTCATTTTCTATAAAAAAGCATTGCGTTGTTTAAATGATTTACTTTATTTATGCATTGGTAATCCAATGGAGTAAACATGTTCCGCATTAGCGGCGTGGTTCTGTGATTAGCCTTATTATCAAATAAGTTAAGTAGATTTCTCATACCAGTCCCATGACTGACTCGTAGTTTGTTTCACTTTGCAAACTCGGGTGCCCCTATTTTCTACACGGGCAGCCTTGTATTCAGGTTTTAGCTTGGTTCATTTTGGCTATGGATGGAAGTTGTAGAAGCTGACGATGGTCCTTTATCATTTCTATTGTACTGTTTCAGACACTATTCTGTATATTATGTTTGATTCCGCTGTAGACATTGTATATTAAGCTGAAACTGTAATCTGTACTAAGTATGATCCTGTTATGCTGTGTAACTCTGATGATTATACTATTTCCAGTGTATTTTGATGTACATTATCTGGTGTAATGATATATTTCTGTTCTGCTATTATTATTTATGTGTTATATTCCAATGATTATCCTTGTTTCCTTGGCATGGGGGTTTGGAGTTATCACAAAAGGTCCAATTTCAATAGAATTAACTAAGGCCCATTTGTGATTGTATTAGGGTTTAGGCTGGCTGTCTATCCTATAAATACCCTTGCAATCTCATTATAAAGATCATCCATGAATTAAAAGCCTTCTTTTCTCTTTGCGGCATTTATATTTTCTTAGCAATTAGTGTTGTCTACACAATTAGATTTGGTAGAGCACTATTTGTCTTTTTCATTTATTTTTCATTAGTGATTAACCGTCTGATTAGATTCAGCGGTAATCCTAATTTTATTTTCTGTTTGTTATCTAATTTTTATTTTCTGTTTGTTATTTAATTTTTGCAATTTTAATTTCTTCTTTTTAATTGCCTTCCTAGGTTATATTGGATTTGATTAGATTCAGATCTGATTCATAGTTTTGTTCACTTTTTGATTGAAAATTGTGATTTGATCGCCGGTTCAATTAGATTTGTTCTAAATCAAATTACAGTTTCAATTTTTATTGTTTTTCAACCCAATTCCAAGTTTTGTCTAACTCTCCCAAAAAACATATAAATAATAAAATTTAAAATTCCTCCCTGTGTTCGACCTGCATATTACACGATCTGCGCGCTTGCAGTTATTATTACAAAATTCGCGCTTTTCTTGTTCTTAGAAAGTGTCGATCAACGGTAAAGTACAATAGTGATCTTGATGATTTCGAAAAGGCTAAAGCATCAATAAAGTGAGTCATGGACCACTATGACTTAAGATTGATACAAGTTCAGTAAATTCATAAGATTGAGACATACGTTCATGGGCTCATCGATAATGATGGCTTAATTCATTACTTAATAGGAAACATAAAAGAACCATTTAGAGAATTATACCCAATGTGAAACATGTCATAATTATAAAACTATACATAACACCAAAGCAATTCAATTGTAGAAAGGACTAATATTAAAATATCTTCCAGAGAACCAAATTTGAAATCCCCAAAACCCAAATTTTATATATGTTTAATGGAAGGAGGAGAGTTGTATAAACAATATATACAGCTTGCAATACAGAACAAACATAATATTATACACAGTATCATACGAATTCACCTATAGCAAGGATAAACATTAGCGTATCACTTAAAGAGCCAATTTTCGAAATTGTATAACCCAAACTGTAGAATAATATATTGGAAAGAGGATAGCAGACTGACATACCAATTATTTTATTCAGCCAAAGGTAAATACCAGTTCGAATCCATAGAAGCTAATCAAAGTCGAATCCTAACTGAAACAACAAGCGAATAACAGTATAACGAGTACATGGACTAAATTTAGATGTTCTACCTCATATCAAGTGCGTAGAGGCCTCCCCATAACATGATTGGGTGGAAGAAATTAGGAGGCAGCAGCGAAGATTTGAGTAAATGCCTGTCATCATGATTTTGGGGTGGAATTAAAATTAGGGTTATCGGTTACGTATTTTGCAGAGACCGACGTAAGTTAGGGTTGAATGGGTTACTTGGGTTGGATTGACCTTGAACCGTTTATTTGATCGTTTAAACGGGTTGGTTCATAAAAATTAAAAAAATTAAATGGGTCGGACCCAACCCGTTTAATGTTAGGGTTAACTGGTGGGGTAGAAGGGATAGAGTCAAGTTCGATGGACCTACTCTCAACCAAACCCTACCACAATGAGGCATGCACGATAAGTAACTAGCGGGAGAGGAGCTCGCCTCAAGTGCTTCAATGGCATAAATAGGATCAAAAGAGTTCAGCATAGGCAGCGGTGGCAGTGCACAATCATCCTACCACGAAAACCCTTAGAACCAGCCATAGTATCACCCAAAGCCGTCCAACCAAATCGTAGTGGGGAAAAGAAGAAATCGTTTTAGGCAGACAGAGAATGGGTAGCAAGGGGAATCAACCACACAAACCTCTTGATGAGAACCAAAGCAAGAAGGAAAGTCCCTACTGTACAGCAGAAAAAGGCACATCGCACTGCCTAAAGGAGGCAAAACCACACAAAGGAAACAATGAAGAAAAATAAACTGGTACCAGTTACATAAAAACTCCACAAACAACCAAAAAGCGATGTTGAAGAACAAGCAAGAAATCGATTAAACATGGTAACTTGATTAACACCTTAGAAGCGTAAACCACACAACCAGGAACCATCACACCAGAATCCAAATAAATTTGCTGAAATAATGGAATTATCCCTAGGACATATCCTAAGAACGAACCATGAGCCAAAAAACAAGGCCACCAACATTCGACATTGGTGAAACCCTAAAATCGCCAACACAAGCGGAGAAGAAGACCACGAGAAATCAATCTCAACCAGAGAGAACCATAGAGACACGCTTGAGAAGCAAGCTAATCAAAAGAGCCAAGAACGACGAAATGGAGAGAATCTCTCACAAAGAAGGAGAATCGATCACCATTAAACAGAGAAAAAATTTTGGTTGATAAAAAATGTGTTATATCCCTAGGTTCTATTAAAAACAGGAATCAATTATTGTTAAAGTTAATTTAATGATAGATTTGTTCATTTTATCTGTTACTACAAAAATTAGGCCTAATGCATTCGCTTGCTATAATATCTAATGTCAAACAAAAAAAAAGCAAAAAGGCACTAAATTATTTTCATCCCAAACCGTAAGTTAAGGGACCTATGGAAAAGTTACCCTGAATCTTAAGAAGGTAGTAACTGCTCACTAAATGTTAATTGGTCAACAATTACAATAGAGAAGGTATTTTGATTGATATTTTGTTTGTAACAAAACTTATTTGCAAGTTGCAAAATTCACTTGAACTCTATTAGTAGTTGTGTTCTTGTATAGCGGTACATTCAATGCATTAGCGTATTTATATTGTTGAAAAAAGAAAGATAATTATAGAAACCTAACCAATAGATACTGAAAATTAGCATTCAAATATGAAATTAAAAAATGAATAATAATATTATCATTATCACTATTTTTTATTATTGTTGTTGTTATTATTATCATTATTATTATTATGTATCTTTGTTGGCTTGATATTTGCTTAATTTTGGTATTCTATCGTGGTGGTAACAAAGAAACTGATTTATTAATGACAATTAAACCTCTATTCGTTTTAATCTAATTTTTTCAACGATAGTTAAGGCCCCAAACGAGAACTTTGTCCTGCGCCTAAGGAAACTAGCCCTGTAAAGTCCCAAAATAGAATTTTGCCTGGGCATAAGATTGGCCCCGGATTCGTATCGATCTCGTGAATTCCATCACCAGTGTTAATTTAGTATTGATGTTAACAAAAATGCTTTACAAGGAAGAGAAATAGATTTTCTCTCACACATACATATATATATGTATATATAGGAGCGTTTCGGGAATCTCCTGTTTTGCAGCACCCCTTTAGCACCCATACCGTACTGTAAGCTACACTAATTAAAATCCAACAAGATTTTGTAGATGTTCAATCCATGTATATACAATCATCAACCAAAAATTTGAGCTCGTTCTGACATTCGTACAATAATATATTTGATGTTCAAATTTAACAGTTCGAATAAATGTTTGAACGGTGAATATTTGAGCTAAGATTTTGAAAATGTTATTAATGTTAGAACGATCTCAAATTTTGGATAGATGATAATATATATGTGCAATGCACGTCTACAAAATATTATTAGATTTGGATTAGTGTAGCTCATAATAGAATAGAGGTGCTAAAGGAGTGATGCAAAACAGGCGTGCTCCAGAATGCTCCTCATGTATGTATATGTGTGTATGTATATATATCGTATAATCTCTCTTTATATATAGATATATGCGTATACACACGCATACATACACATCTGTATAAAAAGAGAGATTATATGATATATATATATATATATATATATATATATATATATATATATATATATATATATATATAGGAGAGTTCCGCTACACCTCTTATATTGCACGTGAACTTTTCCCCTGAATCTCAGTCATTCAATTCTCACACTCATTCTCTCTCCCCTGAAAGAGAGAGTGGATGGGGGAATGAATGGCTGAGACTCAAGGAGAGAGTTCATGTACAATATAAAAGGTGTAGCGGAACGCTGCCATATACATACATATATGTATGTATACATATACATATACATATATATATACATATATATATGTGTGTGTGTGTGTGTGTGTATATGTATACATACGTACATATAAGAGAGAGAGAGAGAGATTATATCATCATTCTTTCATAGTACACCTCTTACATCCAAACAATAATCACTCATTTATAATTAAGTAAGTTAATGGAGAAGAGAAAGTTAGTGGAAAAAGAGAGAAATAAAAATGTATAGCAGAAATTAGGGTTATTGCATTGTATGGGATGCATATATATATATATATATATATATATATATATATATATATATATATATATATATATATATATAGACACACACACACACACATATTTGAAAATTGGTTCATTTTATTAATAACTAGAAAAATACATAATAAGGTTAGCATACTAACCTAAATACAAACTGAAAAGCAGAAAATAAATACATACTAAGTACTAAATTAAATCCTAAAAGAAAGTTTTGAACCCATGATGAGGTTACCAACTCCATAGCAAGTGCGATCCCGCTGCACTTCTAATCCTCTATTACTATCCTTTGAGTCCTTTCTTCGAGTGACAGAGATTAAAACAGTTTGCCGCCATTCCGTTACTTTAAGCTAACATATGAAACTGTCGAAACAACTTGATAATCTTCATAATCTGCAGAACAATAATTTGTTGCCTAAAAATCCGATGACCTGAATGCTGTGGTACTGAAATAAAATCTCTTCAATTCTTCATCGATCCTTGAACGGCTGGTAAAGATTTCTGCAAATAACTCAAAAACAAAGTTCCACTTTCTACAATTTGAACCATAAAATGGGTACATGATCACAAAATGTAGATTTGAAGTTCGCCTGAGATAATTCTGCAAATAGTAGAAGCCATTTACCAATTGCCTTCAGTAATCACACAAGCTATAGTACGGCAGTTAATCCAAACCGAATCTGACTTGCAAACATCGAATCGAAACAATCTTGCTGCTAAAGTAGCAATATGCGCCATTCAACAGACTAACTATCCAAGCATATGCCACACATATTGTTAAAATTATTCTCAAATATTTCCTTTGAGAAGATTAGCAAATGACGTAAAACTCAAAGAAGTTCCACTGTTAAATTAATCAAGCCCCAAAATTCGAAACTGCAAACATCAACCTATATTGTTTTCTTCTCTCTTCATTTGAGTACTGCATTGCTGTGTTGTTTAGTTCCTGCGAATTGCTCTTTGTTTTGCTTCTTATTTCTCTGATTATTATATGAGTATTCTGTGAATGGCAATGTTGATAAGATCTCAATCGCAAAAAGGAAAGGAGTCCACCATTTTGGTATCAGAGCCCAGCAATGGTGAGAATATTTCTGACCCTCACCTTCAGGATCATGCAGACAGTCATGATGAACAATCATCACTCATTTCCATTACCGATGAGGATCTACCTGAAATTAGGCACAAGCAAATCTTGGTTAAATACAAAAATTCAGTAACTCTGAAGAAACTGGAGACAACTACACAAGATCTAGCAAAGAATGCCGATAGAAATTACCAAGAATTGTCAAGAACAGGCCAAGATACTAAAGAAAAGGTTGAACAACTCCAACAAATGATAACAAATTTTTTCTTCTGAAATATCAGATTAGAAGAACAGCAAAAACATCAATCAACCATCGCCTGCAAGATCAAACATATACATTTCTCCTAATAACAGGCCAAGCTTCACTTCCAGACCACCCAACTCCAACATAGATCAACAACATGTATCAAGAACAAATGATGTCATGTCTGTTTCACCAAGAGACTTGACTATGTTAAACATCAAAATAGATTTACCCATATTTACTGGTGAAGACAGAGCATTGGACTGGCTGAGACAGGTAGAAAGCTTCTTTAGATACAATAAAATGGACATACAAGAATGGGTGCATATCTCTTCATACCATCCAAGGAAAGAAGCACTACAATGGTTCTTTAGACACTCACATACAGTACCAGATTATGACCAGTGGGTTGTCTTTTACAAGGCTATTTAGGTACGTTTTAACCCTAATGAACTTGATAAACCATATGATACTTTTTCATCCCTAAAACAATCTACTTTTGTTATGCAATATGTAAATCAATTTGAACAATTAGAAGGGATGACTGAGCAAGTAACACCTACCCATTTGTTACAAAAATTCCTTGGTGATCTTAAATAGGAAATCAATTTGACGCATTATTCTGTGATATATAATTGTTGTCACCTATGAATCTATGATACATGTGAATTGAATCAACTCGGGTGTCAGTGACCAGAATTTGCACTATATATATATATATATATATATATATATATATATATATATAGGAGTGTTACAGCACACACTTCACGAATGATCATAATACATGCTTTGTACGTGAATTATGTTTAAAAAACCATATATATTTAGCGCGTTTAAGATAAAATGATATGTATGAATATTTAATTATATTTTTGCGTTGAAATCATGCGTAATTAGTTTGAAATTTATCTCTAAGTTACTATATCTACTTTTTTTTAGTTTTAATTTAGATACATGTTTTTAATTTAAAAAAAACAATGTTGAAAATATTGTTTATTTGTTAGATCCTATTTTTAAGTGTTATTAAGATTGTTAGTATTTGCATAATTACATTTCGAATTTGTAAAAAAACACTGATTGTTACACCTTATTTTTAAGTGATATATTTAAATAAAGGCATGTAAAGACGTGGTCATGATACATGTTTTACACATGGATTATGTTTTTAGAAAATGTATATGTTTAGCACATTGAAGTGAAAATAATTTATGCGAATATTTAGTTATATTTTTGCATGAAGTCATGCGTAATTAGTTAAATTTTTATTTTAAGTTACAATGTCTAATTTTTATTAGTTTTAATTTTGATTTGTGTTGTTAATTAATAAATAACGATGACGTAAACAATATCTATTGGATATAATCCTATATTTAAATCAAAGTAAGATTTGTTTGCATGTGTAGAAATGCAGTTTGAAATTTGAATATATTTAATTATTAGATTCTATTTTTAAGTGATATATAAAGCTAAATATATGTAAGGGCATTTTCAAAACTTCGCGGTTGAACCAAATGTTTACACTTTCAAGACAACTATTAACATATATATAACATTAATTATAAATAAGCAACAATTTCAATTTATTATTCATTTATTTCAATGAAGTTATTTTAGATCCCCTAACAAAGTTTCAGAATTGACATCAAAATTATCTACAATATTTTCCTGTATATAAGTGTGCAATGCACGAGTTACACGCTAGTTAGTATTTCAAAGTTAGACTTGTCCTACATTATAATGGACCAGTTTCGTAATATCAAATTGGTTAGATATTTCAGCCTAATAATCAATTAGGTATACTTAAAAGTTTTTTTCTATAGAAACCAATTTTAGAGAATAGAAGTAACTGATCTATATAAATTTTTACAAAACCGCACCTATTATACAAAACACCATATAAAACAGTCTTTACACACACATGCTCACATGGGTTGTCATCAAGTTATCATTTGAGTATCTCAGAATCCTTATAAAACAGTCTTTTTCTGTAGTAGTATTTCAAAGAACTGATTTTACATTATAAAGACTGATATCGTAATATCGAACTGGCTGGAAATGTAAGGATTTCTATAGCGTCTAACCTCGACATATATATGGAACCATAAAATATGTACAGGGGTTATCTCACTGTAACTAATGAGCAAAATGACTTTTTGAAATAGTATTAAAGGATATCATTAATAGAAGAATTCTAACAAATGATTTGAATAGAAAAAAGTTATTACAAAAAAATAATTTTGTAATGGAAAAATCTTTTCTTACTAATTTTCGCAGCAGGTATAGTAGCTTGATTAATTTTGGTGGTAATGGAAAAATCTTTTCTTACTTTAAAATTTGGTACTAAAAAAAAATCACTTGTTTGACTTATCAAGATAAAAGGTTAATGCTTGACAAATAAGAAAATTATTAACTCCTATTTTATAGGATAATTCTACTGGAACTAAATAAAATATGGAAAAAAAAAAAAACATAAGAGTCTTGGACAAAATCCTGGATTGAGATGCAATTTAAATTACGGTGAGATTTAATACTTCAAATTACACAAGTATCAAACATGATATGAATGAGGCTAGAGATATTTCAGTGCAAAAAAGAGATCTCAAACAAGCATACAATGTAATTTCCAGGACCGCTTGTTACAAAATATAGTTTCCATTAGCTTATAAGCACTATATATTTTCAAGAGAATTAATATTATATATTCTTGAAAGAATGCATTGGCATTAAAGAAGTATATGAAAAAACTAATATTTTGTTAGCCAAACTTGAATAAAAACATGTATGATGAACTAAAATGTTAAGTTGAATATATATATATATATGTATATATATATATACACACACACACACACATACATATAATAAACTAAAATGAAAAAGCAAAACAAACATAGACGAAGCCATTAAATAGTATACATCTCTAGGATCACTAGATATTATTTAATGTCAGTACATGTGTCTGTATATATATATATATATATATATATATATATACACACACACACAGACATACATACACATCTATGTTGAGTTCAGGGGTGTGTATAATTAGCTAAGGTGCTTAGGGGAAAGGTTTGCGCCTATGGCTTTTTGCACCTTGTACCATTTTGTGCATCTTATATACGAGTGTGGGCTTTTTGTGGAAAAAAACTGCACTATAAATTACTACTAAAAATAATAAATCTAGCGTTAATAGCTTTTTTTTTTGGGCAAATGAAAAACATGGATTAATATTTTATTTAACTGCTTAAGCATTAACCACCTTATTAAGCAATATTTCAACTTAACTATTTCACCAACTAAAAAAAAATAGAATTATTTAGTTGACTCAATTTCTAAACCATACTTATAATTTATTTAACATAACTATTTAAGTTTTAAACTAAAATAATCAAATTAAATTTAAACAACAACAACAATAAAGCCATATATCCCAAACAAGTTGGGGTTGGCTATCAAATTAAATTTAAAGTTTAAACTAATTCAAATTAACTTCTAAAAAAATAAATTAAAATTAGCTTTAAATTTTAAGCTTTAAATCATTGAAATCAACTCCAAAGTTTAAAGTTAAAACTGATTAAACTATTAATTAACAGGGAAAAAAAACAATCAGCTCACAGGCGTTGTCAGATTAAGTTTGGCAACAGGGAAAGGTAGTGATAGTGGCTAGGCAACAGCAGACGACGGCTGTGGCACTGACGATGGATTGCAGCAGTCCTTTTTGCCCAAACTTTTCAAAAACTCTTAAGAATAAATATCAACTGTAGTCGACTTTCAATATCAATTAGAGAACTGGTTTATGTGGGTTAACAATTTGGGTTGGTCAGCAAAACACGGTCACCTACTTGAGGCACTTTACTTCGCTTCAGCGCCTCAAAGAAGTAGTTCGTTAGTGCACCACCAGTAGCCGAGGCGCCCAAGATCGAGAAAGGCGCAGAGGTGCGCCTGTGCTTTTCAGGCGCCTTGGTGCACATGTTGACCACTATGTGTATAAGAAAGACAAATGTTTATCTGGAGTATGGGACAATGACTCCTTTTGAACTCCAAAAAACACAACATAGAAAGCAATACTTATGACATGCATTTCGCAACGTAAAAATATATTGTTAACTTTGCGAAAGATGTACCACAAATATATACTGGTCTTATATGCGTATGTATACATATATATATATATATATATATATATGCATGCATGCATGCATGTATGTACACACACACACACACACATATATATATACATACATATATATATATATATATATATATATATATATATATACCTGGACCAACCAAAATATTTTAAACACTTCCACAGTCCATGAAAAAACTGTGGCAAAATAGCTACATGTTGAGCCAATTATTAGGTCATTGACTTAAGATCCACAATTTTATACTACTAAAAAATGCTGGAAGAAACTAAAGCAAAGAGCCCGTAGCAAATGCATAACTATCGCTACAGTTCTACAACAAATTTATAATATAAATATCCAAAATTATTTTTTACGTGACAATCTTTCACTTTTCACTTTATTGCATGTGCCAATTCAAATAAAGTTTAATAGCTACAACTTCATGGACATAGGTTTATCCTTATATTTATTATTGATTAGTAACTATAATTTCATAAGACAAAAATATAATGCACATTAATTATTGATTAAGAAGTTAATTAGTTTATAAAAAAATATTTAGCAAATCAATATACGTTATATTTATCCTTACAATAAAGTATGCGGATATCTCAATCAGTATCAACAAAGAATGTTGAAACTTTGTCGTTAAATGCCTAATGATCCTAAAAGCTATGATCGAAGACCAGGCTAGATGGTCGTAAATTGAACAAAAAAATGAAACAAAGCATTATTTAGGATGACGAAGCAATTTATGCAATTGAATCCCGTAAATGAATTAAAACGTAATTGGTGCTTCAAAGTGGATGAACAATTATGAATCATTTAGTAAATGTTATACAACCAGTGAACAAGTTGGGTTCTAGTTCATCCACTTTGAATTACAAATTATGCTTAGTTCACTGTTTTCGGAATCAAACCATGCGATGCTTTGGTATTTGAATGACGCTAATATTTCAAATTTTGTGTTATTTACGATCATGGACATTTCAAATCAGTAGGAATTGAATACCAAATTTTCAGAAAACGTAATCAACACTGCAAATTATTTACAAATCTTGATAGTTTTTATCGTGAAAACTACTGTCCATCATGGGCCGTTTCACGCACTTTACACAAATACAATTTTCCTATTCAAAATAGAGTTACTTTTCAGTTTTTGATTTTCGTCTATACAAAAGTGCAAATGGCGCATGTATATGGTGAAAAACAACCGTTTTAGAAAATGAAATTAATACACAAAGCAGAAAACAACATTTATTATTTTTTATGTTTTGAGAAATAATGGAAGGATGATAAATATCATCATTCTGTTGTCCCTCCAACAACTCCATTGTTCCCTCCATCTTTCTTCAATCACCTCCGTCATCCCTCTACTCTTCTCAGATTTCATAATCATAATTAATGTTGAAAACAAAACAAAAAACACCACCTTAATTTTTCATGTGAAATCAACATCAAAACCAGTGATCCTGTTTTTGAAAGATATAAAATGACAAACCAAAGCTCTAGTTTTTACCACCCATTTCATTCAAGTGAATCAAAACTGATCCCGAATGCCTAAAGTAAACTTAATTTTAAAGTGGAACAATTTGTGATACCAATTTTTATTTTTATTTAAAGGTGGGATTTTATACACAGAAAAGAAGAAGAAAAACCAACGATATTTTCAGTGTACTAATTATGAAGAAGCATACAGCTTTATGAAGAATCAAAGGGACATGTTTCAAAAACTTTAAGCGTGATGAGTTGATTAATAAAAATCCTTATAGAATACTTGTAAAGCTAAATAGTTGGAACATATTCATCATAAATACAACAAAATGCTTTGCAAACTCTTAAAATAAATCACACATGATCCACCTGGCCTGACCATAATTAGCTTGGATTAAGGCTCAAAGACAATTCTAGAACGTGTGAAGCACGTGGGTTCATCAATATATTTAACATGTAAACTATAACACCCTTAGTTGAAATGTAAACTTTAAATCTCATATCGCGGAAAATGCATGTGAAGTGGGAGCTTAATTTAGAAAACTCCTCAGAATAACATCTAGACCTTTCAAGAAACAAAACCCCACCCACACTTCAGTTTGTCCGTGAGGCAAAGGTAAGTTGATGAAAATATTTGCATGAGTAAGGAGAGGACTTTTGCAATGGTATCAAAGCCAGTATCCAATCCAGCTGAAATTGTGTCATGTATATCGATCAAGGTTCAAGGTTTCGTCCGGTACCCTGAAATTTCAGGGTTACCGGACCGGTGCCGGTCATCGGCGGTCCGAAATCAACGATGACAACCAATTCCAGTCCTAGGACGAAAGAAAATTCTCGATCGAATCATTTGGTCACTGAAAAAAAGCAACATGTGAAGGAGCAGTGAAAAGGAACCGAAAGCATTGACAAAAGAAAACAAACAAATACCTCAAGAGATCGATCTTCAAGCTTTAGAGAACAATCTTTCGTGAGTAATTTCTTTACCTTCTTCGTGAGATCGAACACCTCGAGAGATCGAGATCGATTGATTTTGATTTTCCCATTTTATTCGATCGGGATTACAAAATACAGTCGCCTTTTTTTTTAACTCGTGTTTGCTTTTGTTGAGGTATGGATGATGGGCTAAAGGGGAGAAGAAAAAAAAAAGTGGGGAGTGGGTTTGGGCTGGACACAAAGTATACCCATATTTGTTTGGGTATCTTCAGGTTCAGCAACAACTTGAAGGTTGCATACCCAGACAACCTTACATTCCGCTCTCTATGTAATATATTTTCAGTTCTGCTCTATAAATATATTTTATTTTATTTACTGTTAACAAGTTCATTACCAAAATACTGAAAACCGAAACCGAAACAAAATCAAAATTACCGAAAATTACGAAACCAGCTGAAACTAACAAACTTTCAAACGACCGAAACCGAGTTTCTCGAACCTAGGTGTCGATCACCATGCTTGGGAAACAAGCCGGCTGTTACATAAATTTGGTGTTTAAATCAAGGTTCGAAAACTCGGTTTCGGTTTCGGTTTCGGTCATTTGAAAATTTACTGGTTTCGGACGGTTTCGACGGTTTCGGCGGTTTCGGTTTTTGTTTCGGTTTCGGTTCAAAATCAAACATTTATATTTTTTTATAAAAAAGATAATGATAAATATTGCAAATCCACCTAGAAATATAGTTTACAAAAATATAATAACAACTTGTTCGATCTAAGATATAAAACGGATAATTTATTTGTATATTAGCAAGCAGAAGTACTAATCCTCTGATTCCTCTTCACATAAATAAAATGATTAGTGAGCCAAAGCCCATCTTTATTAACCAAAGCCCAGCCCAAAACAATATTAGTTCAAATGTCTGTATTAGCTAGGTCAGTTTCCACGTTCCATTGTTCACCCACTTCTGTCGCACAAACAATATCGAGCGGCAAAAAAGAAAAAAGCGAAACACAGCAGCAAAAAAGAAAAAAGCGAAACCTTCTTGAAGATCGAAGACGAAGTTGAAGCCTGCGGTGCTCGAAGACGAAGTTGAAGACTGCTATGCTCGAATTGGGGGTTTTAGTATGCTCGAATTTGCTGAGATCGACGACTTTGCTAGAGTTAGGGTTTGCTTTCTTCGATTAGTCGATGCTTTATGTTTTTCTTTGTCATCTCTTCTTCTTCTTCTGTTTCGCGATTTTTTTTTTTTTTTTTTTTGCACTGTTTTGACCGGTACGAGATTTTGCCATGGTTTCGTTTCGGTGAGTGTCGGGAACGAAACGAAATCAACGAGATCTCGGTGTTTCGGACGAGATTTCAAACCATGGTTTAAATTTAGGTCAACGTCTTAATATTTAATGAATAAAAGTATGGTTATTGATTGACATAAGTTTCTCTCTTTCTCTCTCTCTCTCTCTCTCTCTCTCTCTCTCTCTCTATATATATATATATATATATATATATATATATATATATATATATATTGGTCGTAAGTTGAAAGCAGTAATATTTTTTCACATGTGCATGTGATTATAACAATAGGTACGTTGTCATGGCATTTTATAACATATCCAGGTCAATGAAAATGCAGTCAAAGCGAAATGAGAATAGTATAAAAGCATTGTAAGTCAAAAAGAGGAAAGTGGAAAAAAAAATCCACTGAGATGATGCAAGACATATATTGCCATAACTCTTGCATGCATTTGAATTTACCTACTACGTGAATCCTTATATATAGAAAGAACCAAAGAAGCATTTCTTTGTGAACAAAGGCAAAAACAGATAGTGGTACCTCATTAGGACACATGCAGATTTTCAAAACCGATCAGATCACCCTTGTCATATGAAAATGTTATGGCTGCCATCTTCTGGCAAATTAAGCTTTGCAATATCTACAAACAAAGGTTATAAATATAAATAAAATGATTGTTAACCCTGCACGCTTAACTTCCAATAATTTATTTCCCAATAATTTATTCTTCTTGTATAGTTATCAAAAATTAGTGTACGAATATGTTTTTTGAAGCAGAATACAGTGTTAGGCAACATTCCTAAAGCCCAAACCACATCAGACGGAATGTATGCGAAAACTGAGCAGAGTTAGATAACATGTTCTTAGAAATTAGTGTTTAATTATTCAAAATATTTGGGCACGTAAATTTTAGAGTACAACGTGTATATCCAGTAACATTTGAATAGTTGATATACCTCAGGGACGGAGAAAAGACAATAGCACCATGGGCTACAGCCATGCCAACGATTCTGTAGATAAATAAATAATTATCATCATATGACTAATGCCTATCCCAGCCATAATTGAAACCCAAAGTTTTTTAAACAAGTGGATACCTTATCATTGTTAATTCTCATCTATTCCAGAATAGTTTGTGAATAATTTGCAGCTCTTTTAATTCTGTTGTATTTGATTTGATTCAAGATTGTACTTTAGCCCAGGGTCAGTTATAGACATAATGCTAGCGAAATAAAAATATAAACATGCCCAACAACCTATTAAGCAACGCGTAAACATCCAATATCACGTATGATTAAAAGAAAAACGATAACCCTGTGTCAAAAAAACATAGGAAAGTATCCAGGAGTGCTTAATAGCGCTTGTTAGGAACTAGAAACATGAGCATCTTGAAAATTGGACATAATAAAGCAGTTATGCTGAAAGGGAAAGCACCCAAAAAAAAAAAAACATCATTCCAATAACATTAATGACGATATAGGCATGTAATACTTCAAAACAGGTCAACCGGTGTTTAGCTCTATTTTAATGTCTGCTAGTAAACGTGTTTAGCTACTCAAATGGTGTTGTGGCCACACAGCATTCACCGGTTTGGAATCAGACAGAAAATAGATGATTATTTTTATTGTTGCCACACCCCCCCCCCCCCCCCCCCCGGCGGCCCAAATGATTTTTAATTAGTATGAGGGAAAATAAAGCATTCAACTGCTGTGGTTCAACTTTGCATTAGTGTGTGAACTTCATGCAGGATCTATCAATACGTATGACATGAGAAGAGACAAGCTTTCGGACAAATATATCAAATACAAAGTTAATTGTATTTGTCACTGGGTTCAAAAAAATAGTACTGACATATTTCAGCTCTGACGATCGTGCATACATGTAATGCAAAACTTAAGGGTTATTTGAATTTAGGTCATTTCACTCTTTCCCCCATCCTTCCATCAACTCAAAATAGCCAGATTTAACTCGCAAAGAATTCTACTGTCTTATCCTTCCCTCTCATCTCAAATAACCCTCAATTTCCAACCATGTTTATCAATTTCCAACCCTAATAACAAAATCAAGACAATATAGATAGTAATTAGTAAATATGATAAAGAGGATATTTTATTAGAAATGAACTGAGAAACATATATAGAGCAATCGCACGGAGAATAAGAATGCAAAACTTAAGTGGTGCAACGAAGAAGAAAAATGCAATACTCAAATTACCCATCTATGAATAGTGGTAAAGTAAGATAATTTATAGCTTTCGCTTTATGATATTTCTACCTTCTCTTTAATTCTCTTCAACTATTTTATTTTAAAATCACAGTATAATTTAATTTTTTACAATTGTTCGCCATATTTTATTATGTCTATATTATTTTACAATCAAATACCTACATTTCCTAATTTTTGCTATCATTTCTAAAGTTCTCCTTTTCATATATAATTACATTTCAGTCCATATATTTAAATTAATTAAGTAAAAGTAATCTTAAGCATAAACTATTTAAATAGATCGAATTAACAAATATCCACTAATTCATCTACTAATTCCTGAAAATAATGTCAATATTCATAACGCATCCATACAAAAAAGTTGGTAAAAAAATTCTTTTAAATATAAAATTATATAGATCACATCATGGTTATCACGGCGGTAAGTCGAGTCGATAGAGATCTAATTAGTCGACTAGTGGACTAGTCGTAGACTAGTCGGACTAGTCGATAAATAAATATATACATATATAATTTGAATTTCTAACTAATACATATGGACAAAATTCAAATATGTACTGACATATGGTAAATCATATTTAACATGTTAAACCTGGTTGCTCAACTTTTGTTTTTCCACTTGTAGTTGGCTACATATGATCATATTTAACATGTCGACATGGGTATGTAGTTTGACAGCTGATAAAAAGAGACAAATATGGTCCACATGACAGCCTGGCCTACAAATAAAAATGCCTTACCCACTCCAAATGAGATAAAAATGTCCTAGCCTACGTTTGGGTCTTTATTAGCAGCTGCTTTTGTCTGCTTTGTGCACTAGGGCAAAAATAAATAAATAAAATTCAAGTCACTGGATCGACAACAGCCTCTTTTATCTGCGGCTCTGCCTCGTGTTTTCATCTGCCCCCAAATCGAAGCTAGAGCACTTAGTTGATCTGCAATAACAGATGATGAGAGTGAAACGGCTTCCAGTGCTCAAATCCGACATCGACTTCCAAATCGACTTCGAGTTCATCATTTTAGGGTTCCAAATCCGACATCGAAACTTCGATTTAAGGTTCCGGTGAGTTCGATTTCTAAGGTTTCAGTTTTCAGTCGACGTTTGGCAAGTCGACGTTTCATGTCGAGGCTTGAACCTCGACTAGCCGACTAGTCGACGACTAGTCGCGACTAGTCGAGCGCCGTAATAACAATGGATCACATCACAAAATTATACACATAAACAATAATATAAACGTATATTTAATAATAGTAGTATAATATCTTTGGTGTTACGTGTAACATTCTTTCATAATTGTCGATCCAAACTCTTATCCTTAATAAGCAAAATAAAAGCATTCTTTTTACTACTATTCTCATCAATCATCATGAATAGGAATGAAAAAAAATCCTATATTGTAAATACAGATCTTTAATGAAATCGGACCATTTGTATTGTGGTAGTTAAAAAATTGAAAATTTTATATGATGCTTTTTTTAATATGATCGTAACACATCTGGTCTCATAGTTGTGTAAATCATCTCGAAGACCATGCCATTATGCTCGTTGATTATAACTTATTTATCTCGCTGAATTGTCTGTTAAATAGTTGTAAGATAGAGAAATTACCAAGGTTTGGAATTCCGTTTTCCGGTTTCGTCTCGGTCATTTATAATTATCAATGTTTTGGCTCCGTTTTGAAAATTGTGGAAATTCCGTTTAAACCCAGGTTTATTAGTTTCGGATTTTTTTTTCCCCACCCTAAATGTGTTAAATATTCAATTGTAACCAAGAAATTTTAGTTATAATTTAATTTCCACTAACCATTTTATAGTCTTAATAAAATATCACATTGTTCATTTTCATTGTCATGCTTTTTAGCCTGTATACAATGTTGAACTCAAACTCTCATAGTTATTTAAGTACGAAGCTGTATGGCTGTAGCGTACTTGCCATACTTCATCAAGTCAACACTCTGGTTTAGGTCATTTCACTCTTTTTCCCCCATCCTTCCATCAACTCAAAATAGCCAGATTTAACTCGCAAAGAATTCTACTGTCTTATCCTTCCCTCCTCTCATTTCAAATAACCCTCAATTTCCAACCACGTTTATCAATTTCGAATCCAAATCACACTAAAAAGCACTTTGAATATGAAATAGGTGTAACTGATTAAGGAGCGTGTCAAAGACAATTGAAGGTAACCAAGGATGTGTTTTTTCAGTTCTACATTCCTATATTTAGGGCAAAATCCGAAATGGAAATTTCCTCGAATTTCGACCCAGCGAGTATTGGATCCAGTCGAAACAGGTGGAATTCCAGTGTACCACGTGAAAGCTCAAACCTTGGAAATTACATGCTCTCGTTAGTTACAGAGATCTTCTCCCCTCTCCTTGATTCTCTTTTGATTTTGACATTTTAACAATGTAGTCAAGGTGAAAAGGCGCAAAAAAGCCCAAGGCTTGCGCCTTAGCTGCGCTTTTTTTCTACTGTCACCGTAAAAACTACACCTAAAATTATAACTTAATATACAGTTTTGACAACAAATAATGGCATGATTTCGCAATGTTGATGATAAAACTTTTTTTTAAGTTCACGTCACAAACCAAAATAGTCGAAAAAACATTCAACCTAAGTTTAAAAAAAAAAAAAAACTTAAAACGAAAAAAGCGCGCTTTGGGCTTTCTGCGCTTTCTTTGCGCTTCACTAGCAGGTGCCCTTAAACTTCAAAAAAGCCCCCTGGTTGCGCTTTGCGCCTTTTTGAACCTAGGCGCACGCCTTGACTACACAGCATTTTAATCCCTAAAGTTGTCGATTTTACAATTATCCAAAATATTATGTTAACTCTTTCCATGATTTACATTCATATATCTATTGTTTATAATTACTACGATTATTTATAAAGTACTGATAATCTATCCCTTATTAGTTCAAATTCAGGTTAATTAATTTAAATTAATCACACTACCTATTTAAACAAATTCAACTAACTAATATTCAGTAGTTTGTCTAATTTTCTGAAAAAATAACCATTTAAATATGTATGCCACGTTCATATTAATAAAATGGTACTCAAATTTTCATTCAAATATAAAAATACATAAATCAGTTAAAACATACATACAAACAAAAATTAATTTAGTTTTATATAGCATACTGCATTACAAAATTTAATTTTTAACAATGTTTAAAGTATTAATATTATGCTTCTACATCACTACATGTGTAAAGCACAGGTTACATACTAGCAATAATGTATTATCAGTTTGAAAATACAATGTAAATGGTGCGCATATGCTTACAAAAAGGTGTTAAATACTAAAAAAACTGTAGATGTTTAACATCATAAGATTATGCCCAGATATGTACCAGAAGTTGGCGGAACTTCATCTTTGCTTCATTATCCACTTCTGCCTTTCACTACGGTGAAAGATTCTGTTTTAGCAACTTCGACGTTCCATAGCAAATTAACGAACAAGTTAGTTTTGATGAGTAAAACAAGCATGCACAATAATGATAATAGCGGAAATACATTTCTGAACATGACTACCTTTTTGCATTTGGAGACCGTCAGCTTTCTCCTTTCAGTTAAGTGCAGACCACAATGGTATGCAAAGGTAGTAGCATGATTTTTGTCCTAAGCGGATCATATATGCTTATGTTGACAACGTAAAAGTTGGGTTATCAATCATATACATATTATAAATAAAACAACACAAACTAGTAATTACAAGTAAATCAAAACGACAGGATTTAGTTACCATAGTAAATAATTGTTGAAACATTATCACCCTGCTGGAGTGCAGGGACAATTTGCTTCTCACTGATTTGCAAGCCAAAATGGCATATAAAGTTTTTTGTCATAGCATGCATTGCATCTTATGTAGATGTATATCTGTGAATGTCAACTAGCATAAAATTGAGGTCACTAGGCATACATCTACATAAACGAAAACTAAGATAGTTGTTGATCATCATAACATAAAATAATAAGGTCGGTCACAATGAGAAAGCAGCAAAGCGAAAATATAATGCAAGTAGATGGCAAGCTATGTTGCAAACTTATTGATTTGTATTTTTTAAAACCAAATGCCTCATAATGCTTCGAGTTCAACATTCGGACACCAATTGGTTCAGAAGATTGCAATACACAATCAATGCTTTCTAACATTACAGGGTACATCAAGAAGCCAAGGGTACAAACACTGGCATTTTGTACATTATCTACAAGATATTGCAAGCAAGTGGTGCAGAATAAACTCAAACGTAAAACATAGCCAGCAACCGTAGATTTGATGCAAAGGGTAGCTAGCAATTATTGTTCAAAACGATATGATACATTGTTTAAATCTCTTTATAGAATTATTCAACCCCATTATACAAACATAACATGAATAAATCTCAGGAAATCACAAAAGATTGTCCCTTTGATTATAACATATCTAAGAAGTTTAACTTGGGCATGTTAGCTCAAACAATTATCAAGTGACCTAATATAACTAAAAAGATTGTTGTTAAAGCTCCAACAGTCAGACCAACAAAAATAAAGGGAAAATTAACAACAAAAGTAATCAACAAACAAAGTATAAGTGACAGCATAAAAGATACTCATGGAGAAATACTACAGTAATATGGAACAGCTACCTAGAATTTATAGTTAAAACACAATAAATGGTTAGCCACGACCATGCTTTACTTGAGTGCTGCAACCTGCAAATAAAACATTGAACTGGATTACAGCAAATATTCTCCAATCTATAATCACTCCTCCAATCTGAAGTGAATAGAAGCCTTGTACTGTACATACGCAATATACATAATCAAGCAGTCATGCACTATTTTTCCATGTCAATAACCACCGTTCACCGAATCATTAACATCATCCAGTCTAATAGGTGAATCATACCATTTGGAGTTATCATGATAGAATCCATCAACATGCATTGCTACCGAATTATGATCACCCATGACCATTTCATCAGCATGCCTTGCAGTCTTTATAAGCTTATTATCTTCCACTTCATTTCCACAATCAAGAATGCTTTTATCATCAAAACTATCACAATCCCCCTTAATCATCCACTTGTCATCTGCCTTGCACCTTTCCCAAGTCACGATATTCCCAAGAGCTGAATCAAAATCAGTGTCCTCGTCCATTATCTGGTGATCCTTTGCAAACATCCGATCATGTCCCGCAAGAGCATTTTCCCATTGCACCACATCATCATTGTCGTTCACTAATGCATCACCAATGTTCTGGGTTGCCCCAACACTCCTCAGCCTGCTCAATATATCAGCAAGCTCACGGGATAAAGGACCAACAAGCTCTACAGGAATTTTCGCAATCTTCTCCACTAGTAACCCAGTCTCTATTTTAAGCTCTTGTATTTGTTGAAGCAGAGTACTCTGACAAGAATTGGTATCGATGGTATCGTCTCTCTGATGATTAACTAAAGCTTCTGATTCATTATTATCTTCCCTCACTCCATAAATCTCAGGGTCCACGTCAAAACCTCCTTTAATTCCAACCATTCGATGTATGATTCTTGCATTTCCATCTAATGCTCCAGGCTCATGACCCGTATGCACTGCATACATTTTAAACATAGCACTTCCTTCCTCTTGATACACGAAGCTCCTATCTTTCTCATTATAGTTTGCTATAGGAACAATCGCCCTGATCCTAAATCCACAACCACACCTCTTGGACTGATATGGTTCTCGCTTCAAAACTCTAGCTTTCTTCGAAGATGACCCCGCAGCCGACATAGGTTCGCCAGCTCTGTGACATGCATAATCCTTAACTTCGGCCATGAATGGCTTGTATCTTATATACTTCTGCCTAATACAAAGCACGACTTTATGCTCAACTGCTAACTGTTGCAATTTTCTCTGTACATCACTAGCTGGAACCTCAAATGACTCTGTGTATTCAAACCTTCGCCTCTTTGATTTGCCACAATACCCACCTCTCACCCCACCTGAACTCACAGCACCAGAACAAACGCCACATGACGAAACACAGACCCTAATAAACGATTCTGGAATCCCATAAAACTTTGCACCGACGGTCCAACTCTGCTTGATCCGGTCAATCGTCTCCTTCAACCCCAAATGCCTTAACAAATCCGGATCTGCATGCAGTGAACTCACAATCTCCTGCCATTGCTCAACATATGACACACTCTGCATGGGGTTACTCTTAAAATAAAGTGAAACGCTACCATTTGAATCCACCTTAGCCTGCAACTTATCTTGAATCCTCTTCCAGGCCGTCAAATATGCTGTATCTTCGTTTCTATCTTTCCAAACCGCACGCCAGGATTTAAGCACTTCCTGTGGAGAAGCTTTCTGTATCTCACTAGTAGTAGCTAAGCGGCCTTCCAGAATGCACTTAACCATCAAGGAATGCGAATCTTTATTAAATGTGTAAAACTGGGACGACATATGAGGAGTCGGGTCGACGTATGGTGAAATTAAGCTAGTATCAGGGTTAGGATTTAGTAAGGGTTTTGAATCCTGCTCGATTTCGTCGTCCTCGTCTTCTTCGTCCATCAGAAGAGATTCTAGGGTTTGGTCTCCAGCTAGAAAAGATTGATGGTACGAGTGCAGGAGATCTGCGCCGATTAGGGCTTGGTCGGAGTTCGAAATCAGGTTTTTGGGATTCATTTGTGTGATTGTTGGAGACGGGGAGGACGATTTAGGCATTTATCTTTCAACTTTATCTCGCCCAAAATACCTTTGGTAGTAGAGAGAGTTTTTGGTAGGAGTGTGACGACTTCGATGAAGAGTGAGTGTGATTGGACTAAAATTGGGACCCGGTACAGGTCTTCAGCTTTGTTTGACCGCCATTGACTTGTTTAGGGCAGGTTATATTTGCAGGTATAGACGAAAATCGAATGGCTAAATGGTTGCACCCTACGGCCCATTGTTAAAGTCATTTCAACATTTAATGGAATCAACTATAAAAAAACAGCTGACATAGCGTGGCAGAGTGAAAAAACGTGCTCCTGTCTGATAAGAGGTCATGAATTCAGTGTCTATTCCAACATCATGTGGGCATATTAACCAATTTTTCAGAAAAAAACAAAAAACTTACAAAAACGACTTTAGAAATTTGTTATTAAGTGAAAAAGAGTGTCCATAAGCAAACACAATCAATTACACGTGTAACCAAACAACACTGCAATAACTCTTTTACAAATTTCAAATTAGGAGTTGGTGAATGAAAACGGTAGTTGTGCTTATTATATCATGTTATGCTTACAAATCAATATTTTTGTGATTTGTTCATTACAATGAAAGAATAAAGACAATTGATTATATTTGATTACATATAATATTTTCTATTATAACTATTTTTTTTTTCTTTTTGGGACAACAACAAAGGTAATAATGCTTGGATATTTTTTTTATTTTTTATGTCCTATCATAATACAAAATTTGAACTCTAAATTATTCATATGTATTGCATAAACAAATTAGTTCGTGGTGACTTAACCGTAGCTAAATTAATTAGATTCTTATATATCAAAGAAGCATTGTAGAAAAGTTGGATGGAAAACACTTTTGTGTATTGGAGTTTGATTCCTCTAAAAAAATGCCTTTCTAAATTTAAATCTGTTTCAAATATATTTGTTCATTTCTTTCCAAAATCGAGTTGTTCGTGAAATCTCAGATTCACGATTGGATGTCTTAGTATGCAAAGTACAATTAATACTTATGTTCACCGAAATTGTTTTTGTGAGAACGCTTGTTTTAAACTAACAATAGCCATATTGATCGCAGTTGTTAACTTATTTGAGTGATGCAACAACAGTTGTAGTTAAATTAAAAATAACCTGTCACGGTTCTAAAGAAAAATCAAAAAGTTGCCTCTCTTCTCTCTTTCTCCTTGGTTTGCCTCTGACTATTTTAATCCTTCAAGTTCAAAAGGATTTATTTCTATCAACCTAAAGGGCGGAGGTGATTGGATTCAAACTTAAGATGCGATAACAGTTGTGGTTGAATGTTATACTTTAACCTGCATCAGTGATATTCAAATATAAGAGTATCTTAATAATTTAGTTTGTTACAACTACGGTTATTTTTGTCGATATTTTTAGCAAGTAATGAGGGTGTTTTTTTTATTGAAGAAGTTGTAAGGAAAGGATTAATCAATAAAAGTCAACATATTAGTAGCACAATAGATACTTTCTTCAATTTCAAGTTGCATTTGTGTTGACCCGCTTTTTAGTCAAAGCAGTCACATATGGAATCTCTTCTCAACAATACACTCAAGCGTTGGGAATATCGTTAGAAGACATGAAGTGATTTGGTTGAAATCGCATCACAAACAAAGAAAGGCCTGAAACTCCTACCAGATGACCTTTTTTGGGCCCGAAAACAGCGATTACGGAGCTGAGCTCTGTAACTCTTGTAGATCTCTGAATTAGCTTCAGTTTGAGCTTTGGTTTGGCTCAATCGGACTTACGGTTTGAAAGTTATGCCCGTTTCCGTGAATGTATGCAGAACCGGAAAACTTGGATTTGTGTAATTGAATCAACCCCTCGGATCGGATCGGAGGTTCCTGTTCGGATCGGACCCTATCTTCATGAGTTTGGCACAACACTTCCTGGCATGTGTGATTGGTTCGGCTCGGGCGGGGATGGCGGACCCGACCCGCTGCGCTTCGGATGCTCAGAAGAGCATTGACTCTTTCACTCGAGGATACCGGCTCGGTTCGGATAGGACGATCCGACCCGATCCGCCTGTAGCGAGCTTCACCTCAGCTTTGACCGAATCTTCAGGCATAACTGCCTCCTGTTAATCCGGATCGGTTGCCATCTGTCCTAGCACGATCTGAAGGCCACTTCTCCACTCTCTCCGAGATGTCCTCTCCGCTCACCACGTCACACCCGATCCGACCCGATTCAGGACTCCCAGCAGCTCCTCTACGCCTATAAATACTCCACGAGATGGTCATTTCAAGGGACTTTTTCCCGGCACTAACACCTCCCGACCTCCATTACCAAGTATTCAAGGACTTTGGATACTCCTCGCCTCAATCAAACACGAGGCTATCGTGCATAAATTCAATCTCTTTTCTCCTCTTCTTCATTGTACACACGAGGATTTCGTGTATAAACTGCAAACAAACAACATTGTAATAGCTTCTTAGGATTTAAGAAACTATAAAGTGGACGTAGGCTTGGTTTGAGCCGAACCACTATAAAAATCTCATGTGTCTCCTCTTATTTTACTGCTTTTTCTGTATTAATCTGTGATTGTGAGGTTTTCACATAGCATTTGGGTGTTAGGCCCAGATTTCGGTCTAACATTTTGGCGCGCCAGGTAGGGGGGCACACGATACAACTTCTTCTACTAGCTTGAACGGAAGCGGATTATTTGGCTATTGGATCAATGGTCAAGCGAAAGAAAGACGGAACCTTCTCTCGTGCTGAGGATGTTGGCACTGAAGGAACAAGGAACGAGGCAAGCCAGGAGGCTTCCTCTCATGAAAATCCATCAGCATACTTAACCAGAGATGAAATGGATGGCGTTCTCGATGAATTGAGAACCCATATGGCTAGGCAAGATGATCTCCTCCGCAAACAACAGGAGATGATCGACCAATTCTTCGCTCGGATGGAAGGTAGGCCGAGTGGCAACACACAACTCGCTGGAAATAGCACGGAAATAGCCCCAGCAGCAGCTGCAAATCGGATCGGTTCGGATCCGATCCGAACCGAGGGCCAAAATCTGAATTCAACGCAGATGGAAATGGGAGACATTCCCCACCGGATCGGATCGGACCCGATCCGAACCACCACCTTACATGAGCCTGGGGGCAGCAGCCTCCCCTCTGGAAATCAAGACTTCGCTCCAGCACGACCTACCTCCGCACCGGTTCGGATCGGTAATCCCACACAACTTCAGCATCAAGCTCCCCGGTTCGGAACAGGCGATCCTGATCGGATCGGTACATCCGACCCGAACCGTGCACCCCTCCATAACCCCCCTCGCTTCTCCGAGCCGCAGCAAGGGGGCACCTCCGAACCGAACCGGATGGCCTTCCAAGCTCCCTATACCTCTCTGAACTCTTCTGGGCTCAACGCTGGGGGCACCAGCTCCGAACTAGGCAACTTGCAACAGCTCTTTGAAGGCGACCGGCTCGCCAATCTCATTGAACGCCTTTCGAGAGGCCGCACCTATCAAAACGACATGGATGATGTCAATCACAATCCATTCACACAGGAATATCAGTGAATTCTATCTTGAATCGGATAGGTTTTTGCGTGAAGAAGACGCAACCTCCGAGAAGAAAATTCTCGATGTTAACATGCTCAAAGACGGAGAACCGTCTGATTCTGATAAAGGCAAAGGAAAAGTTGTCGTCAAGAATGACCGCAACGCTCAGCCCCGGAGAGGGCCCAGATATGAAAAGTACACTGAACTCAATGCCCCACTCTCAGACATCTATCTGGACACAAACGGTGACGTCTCCTATCCAAAGCCTCCCAGGAGGGAGCCATCACAAAGAGAACGCGATTCTGGGAAATATTGCGTATTTCACGATATGGACGGTCATGACACAAATGACTGTAGACACTTGCGAGATCTGATTGAGGAACGGGTTAGACGTGGAGAGCTACCCGAGTATGTGAAACAACCAACACCTGTACCTGTGCTGCCACCACCTGCTCCCCGGAGAGGGAATGACCCTGGAACGAGCTCCCATCGGCTCGTCATCAAATGATCTGGATTGGATCACTCTGTGTTTTCGGCATTTCTTAGGATTTAAGATATGTCTCTTTGCTTTCTTTAGGTTTTCCGATTGGCTAAATCGGAGTACACACGTTCGGGGTTAGGATTTAGCTCCAAAACGTGCTCTGCACTCGATGACAAACCAATCAGGATTTGCTTTGGTTTTGTACTTTGAATCGAATAAGGAAGGACTTTCCGAGCATGGATTATGTTTGGCAATTTAAGTATCTTGTCAGGTTGTGGCAGGATTCTCAATCTCAACTAAAGTATGGCTTATACTTATCTCGGACCCCTAGGCATGGATTGTGCTTAGGGACAGACTGTCTTGTCAGGTCTTGGCAAGCATAGCTCTATCCCGACATGGGTATGGATTGTACTCACTAGGACTCTTAAGTATGGATTATACTCTGGAACGGCTTATTGTTTTGTCAGGATTTGGTAAAGGAACTCAATAAAACTCGGGTATGGCTTATGCTCAGTTTGAACTTCCTGGTATGGCTTGTACCCGGAAGGTTAGGTCCTTCGTCAGGTTTTGGCAGGATGATTCGAACGTGTCTTGAGCATGGTTTATGCTCAAACAAACGCCCAAGCATGGTTTATGCTCGAAAGTGTAATCGGTTTTGTTAGGTTTTGACATACCTGTTTGCTTTCTCTTCTTCGCAGGTATGGATTATACTTGCAGCTGGCAGGCCCGGCGTGGCCTTGGATTATCCAGAACACATCTTCCTTCAACCAGCAAGATATGTTCTGGGGGGCAAAATGTTGACCCGCTTTTTAGTCAAAGCAGTCACACATGGAATCTCTTCTCAACAATACACTCAAGCGTTGGGAATATCGTTAGAAGACATGAAGTGATTTGGTTGAAATCGCATCACAAACAAAGAAAGGCCTGAAACTCCTACCAGATGACCTTTTTTGGGCCCGAAAACAGCGATTACGGAGCTGAGCTCTGTAACTCTTGTAGATCTCTGAATTAGCTTCAGTTTGAGCTTTGGTTTGGCTCAATCGGACTTACGGTTTGAAAGTTATGCCCGTTTCCGTGAATGTATGCAGAACCGGAAAACTTGGATTTGTGTAATTGAATCAACCCCTCGGATCGGATCGGAGGTTCCTGTTCGGATCGGACCCTATCTTCATGAGTTTGGCACAACACTTCCTGGCATGTGTGATTGGTTCGGCTCGGGCGGGGATGGCGGACCCGACCCGCTGCGCTTCGGATGCTCAGAAGAGCATTGACTCTTTCACTCGAGGATACCGGCTCGGTTCGGATAGGACGATCCGACCCGATCCGCCTGTAGCGAGCTTCACCTCAGCTTTGACCGAATCTTCAGGCATAACTGCCTCCTGTTAATCCGGATCGGTTGCCATCTGTCCTAGCACGATCTGAAGGCCACTTCTCCACTCTCTCCGAGATGTCCTCTCCGCTCACCACGTCACACCCGATCCGACCCGATTCAGGACTCCCAGCAGCTCCTCTACGCCTATAAATACTCCACGAGATGGTCATTTCAAGGGACTTTTTCCCGGCACTAACACCTCCCGACCTCCATTACCAAGTATTCAAGGACTTTGGATACTCCTCGCCTCAATCAAACACGAGGCTATCGTGCATAAATTCAATCTCTTTTCTCCTCTTCTTCATTGTACACACGAGGATTTCGTGTATAAACTGCAAACAAACAACATTGTAATAGCTTCTTAGGATTTAAGAAACTATAAAGTGGACGTAGGCTTGGTTTGAGCCGAACCACTATAAAAATCTCATGTGTCTCCTCTTATTTTACTGCTTTTTCTGTATTAATCTGTGATTGTGAGGTTTTCACATAGCATTTGGGTGTTAGGCCCAGATTTCGGTCTAACATTTTGGCGCGCCAGGTAGGGGGGCACACGATACAACTTCTTCTACTAGCTTGAACGGAAGCGGATTATTTGGCTATTGGATCAATGGTCAAGCGAAAGAAAGACGGAACCTTCTCTCGTGCTGAGGATGTTGGCACTGAAGGAACAAGGAACGAGGCAAGCCAGGAGGCTTCCTCTCATGAAAATCCATCAGCATACTTAACCAGAGATGAAATGGATGGCGTTCTCGATGAATTGAGAACCCATATGGCTAGGCAAGATGATCTCCTCCGCAAACAACAGGAGATGATCGACCAATTCTTCGCTCGGATGGAAGGTAGGCCGAGTGGCAACACACAACTCGCTGGAAATAGCACGGAAATAGCCCCAGCAGCAGCTGCAAATCGGATCGGTTCGGATCCGATCCGAACCGAGGGCCAAAATCTGAATTCAACGCAGATGGAAATGGGAGACATTCCCCACCGGATCGGATCGGACCCGATCCGAACCACCACCTTACATGAGCCTGGGGGCAGCAGCCTCCCCTCTGGAAATCAAGACTTCGCTCCAGCACGACCTACCTCCGCACCGGTTCGGATCGGTAATCCCACACAACTTCAGCATCAAGCTCCCCGGTTCGGAACAGGCGATCCTGATCGGATCGGTACATCCGACCCGAACCGTGCACCCCTCCATAACCCCCCTCGCTTCTCCGAGCCGCAGCAAGGGGGCACCTCCGAACCGAACCGGATGGCCTTCCAAGCTCCCTATACCTCTCTGAACTCTTCTGGGCTCAACGCTGGGGGCACCAGCTCCGAACTAGGCAACTTGCAACAGCTCTTTGAAGGCGACCGGCTCGCCAATCTCATTGAACGCCTTTCGAGAGGCCGCACCTATCAAAACGACATGGATGATGTCAATCACAATCCATTCACACAGGAATATCAGTGAATTCTATCTTGAATCGGATAGGTTTTTGCGTGAAGAAGACGCAACCTCCGAGAAGAAAATTCTCGATGTTAACATGCTCAAAGACGGAGAACCGTCTGATTCTGATAAAGGCAAAGGAAAAGTTGTCGTCAAGAATGACCGCAACGCTCAGCCCCGGAGAGGGCCCAGATATGAAAAGTACACTGAACTCAATGCCCCACTCTCAGACATCTATCTGGACACAAACGGTGACGTCTCCTATCCAAAGCCTCCCAGGAGGGAGCCATCACAAAGAGAACGCGATTCTGGGAAATATTGCGTATTTCACGATATGGACGGTCATGACACAAATGACTGTAGACACTTGCGAGATCTGATTGAGGAACGGGTTAGACGTGGAGAGCTACCCGAGTATGTGAAACAACCAACACCTGTACCTGTGCTGCCACCACCTGCTCCCCGGAGAGGGAATGACCCTGGAACGAGCTCCCATCGGCTCGTCATCAAATGATCTGGATTGGATCACTCTGTGTTTTCGGCATTTCTTAGGATTTAAGATATGTCTCTTTGCTTTCTTTAGGTTTTCCGATTGGCTAAATCGGAGTACACACGTTCGGGGTTAGGATTTAGCTCCAAAACGTGCTCTGCACTCGATGACAAACCAATCAGGATTTGCTTTGGTTTTGTACTTTGAATCGAATAAGGAAGGACTTTCCGAGCATGGATTATGTTTGGCAATTTAAGTATCTTGTCAGGTTGTGGCAGGATTCTCAATCTCAACTAAAGTATGGCTTATACTTATCTCGGACCCCTAGGCATGGATTGTGCTTAGGGACAGACTGTCTTGTCAGGTCTTGGCAAGCATAGCTCTATCCCGACATGGGTATGGATTGTACTCACTAGGACTCTTAAGTATGGATTATACTCTGGAACGGCTTATTGTTTTGTCAGGATTTGGTAAAGGAACTCAATAAAACTCGGGTATGGCTTATGCTCAGTTTGAACTTCCTGGTATGGCTTGTACCCGGAAGGTTAGGTCCTTCGTCAGGTTTTGGCAGGATGATTCGAACGTGTCTTGAGCATGGTTTATGCTCAAACAAACGCCCAAGCATGGTTTATGCTCGAAAGTGTAATCGGTTTTGTTAGGTTTTGACATACCTGTTTGCTTTCTCTTCTTCGCAGGTATGGATTATACTTGCAGCTGGCAGGCCCGGCGTGGCCTTGGATTATCCAGAACACATCTTCCTTCAACCAGCAAGATATGTTCTGGGGGGCAAAATGTTGACCCGCTTTTTAGTCAAAGCAGTCACACATGGAATCTCTTCTCAACAATACACTCAAGCGTTGGGAATATCGTTAGAAGACATGAAGTGATTTGGTTGAAATCGCATCACAAACAAAGAAAGGCCTGAAACTCCTACCAGATGACCTTTTTTGGGCCCGAAAACAGCGATTACGGAGCTGAGATCTGTAACTCTTGTAGATCTCTGAATTAGCTTCAGTTTGAGCTTTGGTTTGGCTCAATCGGACTTACGGTTTGAAAGTTATGCCCGTTTCCGTGAATGTATGCAGAACCGGAAAACTTGGATTTGTGTAATTGAATCAACCCCTCGGATCGGATCGGAGGTTCCTGTTCGGATCGGACCCTATCTTCATGAGTTTGGCACAACACTTCCTGGCATGTGTGATTGGTTCGGCTCGGGCGGGGATGGCGGACCCGACCCGCTGCGCTTCGGATGCTCAGAAGAGCATTGACTCTTTCACTCGAGGATACCGGCTCGGTTCGGATAGGACGATCCGACCCGATCCGCCTGTAGCGAGCTTCACCTCAGCTTTGACCGAATCTTCAGGCATAACTGCCTCCTGTTAATCCGGATCGGTTGCCATCTGTCCTAGCACGATCTGAAGGCCACTTCTCCACTCTCTCCGAGATGTCCTCTCCGCTCACCACGTCACACCCGATCCGACCCGATTCAGGACTCCCAGCAGCTCCTCTACGCCTATAAATACTCCACGAGATGGTCATTTCAAGGGACTTTTTCCCGGCACTAACACCTCCCGACCTCCATTACCAAGTATTCAAGGACTTTGGATACTCCTCGCCTCAATCAAACACGAGGCTATCGTGCATAAATTCAATCTCTTTTCTCCTCTTCTTCATTGTACACACGAGGATTTCGTGTATAAACTGCAAACAAACAACATTGTAATAGCTTCTTAGGATTTAAGAAACTATAAAGTGGACGTAGGCTTGGTTTGAGCCGAACCACTATAAAAATCTCATGTGTCTCCTCTTATTTTACTGCTTTTTCTGTATTAATCTGTGATTGTGAGGTTTTCACATAGCATTTGGGTGTTAGCCCCAGATTTCGGTCTAACAATTTGTAATAATGACAAGATTGCATTTCATTAATAGCTTCGTAGTTGTATTTGCATGATGTTATGATTGCATTTGATTGTTAGTTTTGTAATTGTATTTGGATGATTCGGCCCTTTTTATGTTGGTATCATAACAATGTTATGCACGCATTTGTTAACTAGCTTTATAGACGCATATGGACCACGTAGTTATATTAAATTACTAATATTGACTTTTTTGTAACTAATGTAACGACCCGCACCCACTCAAGGGCGAGAGACGTTTCATGACATAACGCATAATAATAACAGCAACAGCATAACATATATTACATCAGAGTTACATATCCCAAGGATCCATATATTACATCACAGTACAGCGGAATCACAAACATAATGTACATGTCTGATAAAGATAAAGGATAGAGGCAGGCCCAACCACCGGAGTCTTCTAGAGTAGATCCAGAGCAATCCAAATCTAGCTCTAACTCCAAACCCAAAAGCACTAGTAGCTAACCCAAAAAGATAACTATATAACCTGCTTACGATGCCCAAACTTTCCATAGTTAAAACAAGCTCCCTTCATCTTCTTAGCTTCACTACCAATTTCAGACTTTTCTTCATCCCGATTTCTCTTCTGGACTGAATTCTTCTTTGATTGATCTTTGCCTTCAGCGACACTTAGTTGATCATTGTATTCATATCTATAAGCAAAGTCCACCATCTCAACGAATGGGAGCATAACGTGACTTGTCATTCGGTTTCGATACCTTGGATGTAAACCCAGAATAAACCTTTCATTCTTTCTTTTTGGATTTTGAACCAACTCAGGGGAGAATCAAGAAAGTTCATTAAATTTGTTCAAGTACTCTTCTACGTACTTCTCACCTTGTCGTAAATTGGAGAATTCTTGGTAAAGTCAGGTGATTCCTTCAGTAGGTATGAACCTGTTCTCAAACACCCTCTGAAACCGCTCCTAAGAGAAGTGACCTTCATTCTCGTGCATGGTCATGGTATCCCACCATACCGATGCTTCCTCCTTTAATAACCATGAAGCTAAACTTTGCTTCCTTTCATCGCATAGATTCAAGCCTCTGAATATCTTACTGCAATCCCTAAGCCATGCCTGGGCTTCAAGTAAGGTTTTTTTCCCAGTAAATGGCTTCCCACCCAAATTCTTATACCTTTTAGTGATAACATCCAGATCTTGCTCGGGCTGGGGTGGATTTATTGTTGTTGCTGCTTGATTCCTGATTGGGTTTTGATCCTGGGTAGTACCATTACTCCTTCCCCTGCCTCTTGTGGGCCTTCGACTCTTCTAGTACTCACCTTCCTACTATATCTGCATAGTAAGACAATGAGTTAGGCTATAGATGTAGTAAGAAGCAGGAATGAGCTAATGAAAGCTGAAGCGAGTAGGGAATGCTTCCCTCATTCTAGGATATTTCTAATCCTATCTCTGATGAGTTACTCATCCTAGAATACTACTGATCCTATCTCTGATGAGTAATTATACGTTATGTCCCAGAACTAAGGTTATAACCTTGCTTTGATACCAAATGTAACGACCCGCACCCACTCAAGGGCGAGAGACGTTTCATGACATAACGCATAATAATAACAGCAACAACATAACATATATTACATCAGAGTAACATATCCCAAGGATCCATATACTACATCACAGTACAGCGGAATCATAAACATAATGTACATGTCTGATAAAGATAAAGGATAGAGGTAGGCCCAACAACCGGAGTCTTCTAGAGTAGATCCAGAGCAATCCAAATCCAGCTCTAACTCCAAACCCAAAAGCACTAGTAGCTAACCCAAAAAGATAACTATATAACCTGCTAATCAACCTGCTCGTGTGGAAAAAGTGGGCACCCGAGGTTGCAAGGGAAAAACAATATTAAGTCAATCATGGGACCGGTGTGAGAAAACTTTATTAGCTAATCTTATACTTAGCCTTATATTGATTAAGGTATTTCGGGACCACGCCGCATGTCGCAGAACAGGTTTCCTCCCAAGGATACGTGCACAAATATAGTAACTATAACAACCATAAAACAGATTTGAAACCATGAATTTAGGAAAATAAACGATTATAAGCCTCAGGCCCCACCATACAATGCAAGCGCATACCAGAAGATAGTGGTTTTCCTTATAATCTCAAAACACGCTTGATATAGTTTTAAAACCAAATCATTAAATACTATAATAATGTCTGAGGTGTGGAAAAATCTTTTCGAAAATAAACTTACGAATCTAGGCTTGCATAGTGCCCCATCCCACTATGTTGGCTACATAGGTATACAACCAAAAATCGTAAAGGTTCGTATTGAAAGTTGGATTTCCACCAATGAGTCTAGGCTAAGGATCTTCCCAGTCCAATTCGTAAACCCCAGCTAGTTTCCAGGATCCCGTATGGCTCCTTCAGAGTGGCAGCGTCGTTCCACCCTACTTCGTGGATTAGAGTAACAGCCTGAACATAACGTCCCTCAGTTTGTGTGTAGACTGTCATCTAGGTATATCGACCTAGTCCGAGGCGCCTCATCCAATAAACCACATAAGTAAATGTCTGGGCTTCATATGGAACATTAAGTCCTTACCCTTACGGTCTACAATCCTATTTTGGCTCATTCCGGGTTGTGAGGCCCACGAAGTCACATCATATACAAAGCCACGCATTTAAGCCACGCTTTGGTCTTCAACCACAAGGCCCTGCTTTTCAACAAAAGCCTTGATCATTTGCACTTATCATGCCACACTGTCATTCCTTAAAACACAATCTGCTATTCACCAACATACAACCTTTGAGCTCGTATGTCTCGAAGAAGGGTGTTAAGCAAGAGAATGAATTCTCCGCCACCAATCAGAAGTATGTTTAGTAAATGTCAGTTTGCATTTTATAGTACAGTGTCAAACATGAAATCCATCAACAAGTCCGTTCCGGGAATAGGAACGAAACCGAAGGCACTTGATTCCACGTCCCCGCCTGGGAGTGCAAGTCCTTGCAAAACCAAATCGCTTTAAGTACGGTCAGATTAGCAGCTACTTTAACCTCATGTGGGCCGTTGCCCAAGACATCAACAGGCCATCCATCCGATGTGAAGAAATCTGGGTCTTCTACCATTGTCATCGATATCTTGACATCATCATCACGTCAAATAATTATTCAGAATGGGTAAAAACTCGGTCTTTCCAAATAATTAGCTCGTCTTTTAAAACCAATAGGTATACAGGATCTCATGAATCTCATTCCAATCAAGAATATTCCTTTATTCATATATTCATTAAATTAGGATTTATTCCCATAAATCTTATCAAAGATTTAATTCATTTAAACCTCTTGTTTAAGTTTTTCTTTGGAAACCATTACAAAAGATTTTACAATATCTTTTCATAATCTAAACCAAATTTAGGTTTAATAAACTGTTAAATAAACATCCGGGCTTTCATTTCAATCCATTCCGATCCTCGCCCAAATAAATAAACGTTGGTCAGGTAAGTTCAGCGCACTGGTTGCAGCATACCTTACCTTGTTAAACACCCCGTTTATCCTTCCGGATCTCACAATCGGGACAAACTTGCTCATGGTTTCCGCACATTTAACCAAAATAGATGTTTATTATTTAAAACATTATTCATTTGTCCAAAATACCTTCATTTTTCCCATTATTTCATTTTTAAAATAATCATTTAAAATCAAATTTCTGGAATGAGACTCATTCAACTCCTGTATAACCCGAGAATCTGGGTACATACAAACATTCAATAAACATAAACAAGATATCATGTGTCTAATGAGTTGTATTAAACTCGTTATTTATTTAAGATCGGATATCGGTGTCATAATTGGGTTCCATTTTATTACTTAACAACCAAACAGTATTGATCAACCCAATCAACCTCATGAATTTGTTTAGAAACCATTAACAACCATATAGCACCAATATAGTCACCCCAAATTTTCTAAGAGACATTTAATCAAACACCATATGTGCATCTCTTAAACTATGTAATTAAAACCCTTAAAGTGAGTTTTTCTCACCTACTTAATAGACTACCCAAATTTTACCTAAAGATCGAATCTTTAACGGATTAATTTTCTTAATCACATCAAATCACTTACCAATAACCCAAACATATTACCAAAATTAATTCAAGGCATGTATATTTATGATATTCCATAAAGGTGTAACTTTGTGAACCTAGCATAAAGGTTTTCACTCCAAACAAATTGCCATTTTTACTTCATGAACCTATTTAAGGATTTTTTTTAACAATCATATTCCATCAATCATCCATGAATTCACCGCTAAAACTCTAAGAAACATTTCAATAAACACTTTATATGCAATAATTAAATCAAGCAACAAAACCCTTTAAAAAGTTTAGTTTTTCTCACCCAAAAGCTTCCAGATCCTAGGTATAGGTTGTAGGGACCTAGCTTTAGATTTCTCTTCTTTCCTTTTGCTTTATATTGTTTTTTTATGAAAAGGGGGCCATGGCCATGAGTATTAGGGAGAGGGAGGAGGATTAAGGATGGTGGAAATTAAAGTGGATGAGAGAGGTCCTTTTATAGCTTAGAAAGTCACATGGATTGGTGACTTCTCACAAATCTAGGGGAAGAGAAATGGATGGCTTATATTCATCCTTATCCACTTTCATACTTATCCAAAAGTGTGCTTTCTCATGTGTTTTCTCACCGACTTTCCTACCCCTACCAAACATTAATACTTTCCATATATTTTTCGGTCACATTGTCCAGTTTTAACATACTTCAATCCTATGTAAACAAATCTGAAATCTGAATTCATTTACTATTTTAAATAATGTATTTTAGTTTTCTTTTGTTAATAACTTTTTATCTATGAACTCTCATACTCCCAAAACTGGTACTCAACTAATATCCCCTATTCTGGATTTTTCTAGATAGGTCTCATATTTTAATTTTGTCGTTAGGAATGTTAAATTCCAATTATCGATAAAATTTAGTTTAGATTTTTGGTCTTTTATTTTTTATTTTCCACATGCGAATGTCGTTTTATGCGAAACTTCCCTGAGTACTAAAATTCACTATTTCGGATCCAACGGAGCTGGTCTTACGATTTAGCGGTATCCCGTTCTCAAGATATCATCAAAACTGTCTGTTTTTAGTTCAAATTTTGAATCTTTTACGAATTTAACATATCTAACGGATGCCATTTTTGACGTAACTTGGTTACCTAATTTCATCATTTCATATTTAATGGAACTGATTTCATCGAAATTCGAGTTCGTTAGCTACTACTTCCTTATGAAACTGCTATTTCATAAGAGAAATCGATATTAAATTGGTTCTGAAATTTCTGGGTTGTTACAATTGATTTGTATTATCAATATCCATTGGAATAAATCCATTGGTTGCAATGTAAAATGGTGAACTTCAGAAGAAAACCCATTTTCTAAATTAATTTGAACCAATTATAAAATAGCATTTTATGTTTATGTAAACAACTAGTTAAAAATAAAATTTTGATTTGATTAACAAAAACGAGTTTGAAAAGTACATTTACTTAGTTGACTAGGTTTTTGATCACTAAAATACCCTTAGAAGGGGATAGAGCTAAGCGAAGCGAAAAGGGTTTTCCATAAGATGGGAAATGAAATCTATTAGCCCCACTCGAGGTTTGTGAATAAGTGATTGTCTAATAATGAGCAAGGAATATCCGTCTTTTATTAAAATAGATATTAATTTTAATAATAATATTACAGGTTACAGGTTGGTTGACTTCTGTTGAAGAGCTTATTCGAGATCGGTCCTTTCTTTCTTTTATTATGTACACTGTTCATATGTATTTTTGGAGTGACAATTGTATTATTTAGGAGTAGATATACTTCGTTGTCGGGTGGTGGCCTTGTCGGAACTCGATTTTGAAGTATGACAGGCGGTGGTTTATCCGGAGCTCATCCATCTACATTCTGTACTTATGGTCAAAGTCTGAGTTAGATTGTGTACTTTTGGTTACCTGACAGGCATGTTGGTAGCTATTGTCACTTGTTATATATGTGTGTGTGTGCGCGCGCTCTCTTCTTTTTAGTAGATCACACATTTTTGCTTTCAAGTTTTTCTATTATTATTATTATTATTTGGCAAAGCGGACTGGTTTTTATAATGCTCCATAACACTTTTTATTATAACAAATAATAAATACATTATTACAGGAGTAAACTAATTGTCTAGCTACTGCTATCGGATTTTAAGTTGGACCGTCCACCGCAAACGATTTTATAGTGGACCGACCACTGCTACTAACCTAGCTTATTGTACATGAGCTAATCTAATAGATTAGACTACTCTAAGTTGCCTAAACAACTAACTCGAATATAAACCGCACAGGGTACAACATTACATGAAATATACAATTTCTTAACTACTACCAAGACATGTGACAAACACCAAGACTGTTGTGCAGATTACAAATCAAACTAACAAGCCAAACATCCAAAGTAACACAACAAATATGCAAACATCAAAGGATAGCGTAGCATCACAGAGCTTGGTCATTGAGAACATAGTAGGATATAGGGGAGAATTGCCAATAAAGAAGCTTTACACAGTGTAAATAAACAAAGTTAACATCATTTCATAGCCTTTGGAAATAACAGAGCACAACCTGAATGAATTCGTGACATTGCAGCATCTCAACAAAGGATGTCGTCACATTACAACTCATAAAATCAAGTTGACTAATAAGAAGACCAAGTACATAGAAAAAGGAAGCAAAACAAACCAAGTAAACAAAAAAACCATTGAAGCACACAGCTTTCGCCGTGGACGATGGTTACAAATAGTGATGATGCTCCAACGAATGACTACACAGCCTAAATCTCCTAAGCTCCACACAACCAAGGAGATACACATCCAATAACCGACTTTCAAGCTTAAAACACCAACTATAGGAGATGCAAACCATGAAAACTGAAATTCACAGACAACAACAAAACTCACCAACAAAAGCAGAACCACAGCCTTCCAAAAACATTTCTCGTTCAGCTGAAAGAGAGTCTCGATGTGAGGAAATGTAGAAAGGGTGAACGATGTGGCAGAAAATTGGAGAGTTAGAGTCTCCACACAAGAGCCAAGCTTGAATGGATAACCAGAACATCTCTACGAAACCCCAAGCACAACGTAAGCTATATTAGATGGAAAGAGGACAAAGAGCGAAGGGTAGAAAGTGAAGGGCGAACGAGAGAAAAAGGAGAAAACGAGTGGAGATACAGACGTCATTCTAGGGTTCGATAGAAGCGTTTCGTGTATTTTCATTAGTGTCATGTGTATGTTGATTTTTATTTTTAAAAGACTATTAATTTATTTTGAATATTATAATATTTTAAATGATCATATATATTAATTTATTTTGACTATTATAATATTTTAAATGATTATATTCAAAATATAAACGTCTTAATAGCATAAAATACATATGCTAGCCTAGGAAAATGGAAATTTTGTCCATTGTAATGTACGATTTTAAGTGTCGTATGTCCAATAAATGTCATGAAGGGATTATAAATTATTGTATATGTATACTAAATATAAATGAAATAATACATGCATCGACCACTACAAGTTTTTTATTTAATTTTTTTATAAATATGGGTATATTTATGTATGCATTACAAAATATTATATACATATACATATATATGTATATTATATTATATTTAAACAAGTATATGTGTACGTACATATGTACATGATCTGTTTAAATATAAAAAATCAAAATTTAAAATTCACCTTTTCAAATTTGAAGTACATTAGAATTGTCCAAAATAAATATCTAATAAAATTAAATATCATTTGATTAATATTCTCGATTGTAACAGATATTTTTCTCTAACCACTACACCATAGATGACCTACTACAACGAAAACTCATGGTGTTGCCAGATACAATGTTGCCATAGCTATGCTGTTTTTTGTCAATTGCAACGCACACTTCAATATGTTAGCATAGATATCAACCATGCGTTGCAGTAATTGGGTGAATAAAATTATCAAACCACGTCAACACGATCCAACGGTCCAGATTAGCAATCCAGGAGATGTAATGTAACACCCCACCTCCATTAAGGTCGCTCGCAAAGGGAATGCATTAACTTTGGTGGGGGTCATAGGAGTATAGAACAGATAAAATTACAAAACAGACAAATTTAAGCAGCGGAAAACAATTTGAACTTTTATTCCATAGTAGAATAGGATAAAACTTTCATAAGGGTTGTTTCAAACATCAACACCAAAACATCAAAACCCATTACATCAAATATCTGTCTTGTTTCTCAAAAGAAGCATAATACAAAATAACATAATTCCCCAATTAAGCAGTAGCCAGCCATAACAGTAAAGCAAAGAGTCCAAAGCAATACATCACAATCTTTGAGCTTGAAAAGAATTTGAACTAAGCGGTGGTATTCCCTCCCTGTGGACCTGAGGGGGAAGGGGGCGAAAGAAAGAAGGCGAAACAAAAACAGAGTCAGACATAAAGCCTAGTAAGTCCAGTGACTTTCAGCATGTAAAAGGTAAAAGTATCATGACATGAATAAACTGGATACAAGACATAACCTTGATACTAAGGATCGCAAGATAACGAGATAAGCATAAGATAAGACTAGAACATGATAAGGTATCGTACTGATTCCTAATTTCTCTGCACCATCTAACTAGTGTTCAACTAATGCCATTTCTTACAAAACAAGATAAGTGATCCCCATTTCCCACATGATAGTTTTATAGGTACATATCTCATGATGAGGGTCCCACCTCATATTGACAGTTCACTTGTCCCCACCGTACCTATCTTAATTGATCGGCTCCCACTCATAACGTTCTGCATGTATTTGTATCAACCCGGCCCCTACTTATAGATACCTGTGTTGGTCTCACCATAGGGTGTATCATTTACTAGGGTGGCAACCCGATACAGTTCTAGAGTGCACAGCTTTATACCTACTTGGTACTCAGTGTCTAAATTTTCCCATGCCGGAATTACGTGCACGCCCGTAATCCGTCGGAACCTGCACTGCCATACCACCTGCCGGTATCTTAACCGCTTATAATCAGCCCAGTAATCTTGCCCCACCCTGCCTAGCTCAAGGTCCCGTTGATACCTAATGTGGGTTACTGTTGGAAAGGGTCCCGCTACTGGGGTTTTCCTAGGGTCTATTCGTATACCCCCCATATTGGTTAAGTGTCATCAGTCTATCAATTCAAGTTTACTTAACCCATCCACTCATCATGTTATATTGGTTATGTGTCATTAATCCAATCGAGTTACTTAACCCACCCACTTGTCATGTCATATTGGTTAAGTGTTGCATGTTGACTTAACCCTACCATACTTAACATGTTTGTTTACCATTAATTATTTATTAATGCATCAACCTCTCACATTGGACTTATTTGCGGTAGCTAGATTGTGCTAGGTGGTTCCTAGCAGTCTTACACCGCAAACCCATTCCAACCTCAGGTTCAAGCATTTAATGCGCTAACCTCTCACATTAGACTTTTGCTGTTGCTGGATGTGCCGGGCAGTTCCGGGCAGTCTTACATCACAAACTCATTCTAACCTCGTGTTAGACATTATTACCCATCTAATCTTCGCCTTTGACCTCTCACATTAGATTGTTGTCGTTGCGGTTGCTGAATGTGTCGGGCGGTGTGACGGCCTGGAATTTCGCTCGATCCGAATCAGTCGTTAAACCGATCTAGACCGTTCGAAACCCCTGATCGTTTTGAGAACAGGACAAATCAGAACGCAAACAGAAGAACATTTCATTGTTAATTACAACAATTCCATCAGATACAAGAATATATAGAGTATGAATAAATATACATTCGATAAATATCAGAGATTACAATAAATTACATAGTAGCGGAAAAATAATATAAAACACAACTGAAAGTGATACACGGATGCAGAGCTTTCCGAGCATCGTTCCAGCTGTAAATTAGGATCCTGTGAATATAAATTTGCAAAACCAAAACTACTAGCTGCCCGTGTCGAAAATAAGGGCACCCAGAGTTTAGGTTAAAACAATAAACTCCAGGTCAGTCATGTGACTGGTGTGAGAACTAAAACAGTTATTTAAAGCTTTACTTTAAAAGAGAGTAATTCAAGGGACCACGCCGTATAACACGGAATGGGCTTCCTCCCAAGAATACCAGTGCATAGAATAAACAGCGCAATGCTTTTTCGAAAAATGAAGCTATTATAAGACCCAGGTCCCATCACACAATGCAACGCAAGCCGGAGGATAGGGTTTTCCCTTATAATAGCCAAACATGCTTGGTACGTTTAAAACAAATCATTTGATACTATAATAAGTGTATAGTGTCAAAACAATTTCAATCATAAATATAAATCATAGACGGCATAAGTGCCCCATACCACTATGTCGCCATACTAGGCTCTACAAATAAAACCGAAATACACGTATTGGAAATTGGGTTTCCGTCATGAGTCGAGGCAAGGGGCAAGCTCCTCTCCGCTTCGAGACACTCTAGCAAATGCCTCGGGACTACACACTCTGGGTAACCCCTGGATGCTTCAGGGCCGGTCCTCTCTTACGTTTGAGAATTGGCAATTCCTGAACACACATTTCCCGGTCCTTACAGACCTAAAATCGAGGCGCCTCATCCAACAACCACATAGGTGAAAAGTATATAAATGTCAGGGCTGGTAAGTCACTGACACCACCAAAGATAGAAAGAAACGTCGTGCTCTCCCTGCAGTCCTTATCCCGTTTTTGACTCATACCGATGTGTGAGGCTCGCGAATTCACGTTATACACAAAGCTGCCACGTAGGCCGTGCTTTGATCATCAATCACAAGACTTTGCTTTTCAACAAAAGCCTTGATCCATGCAACTCAACATGCCACACAGGCAATTCATGCCATGCGATTGATATCTATCGATATATAACCTCTAATCTCGTACGTCTCAGAGAAGGGCGTTAAGCAAGAGAATAAATTCTCCGCCGCCAAACAGATATATATTTAACAGAAATCAATTAACACATAATAAAATCCAATGTCAGACACACAATCCATTTACAAGTTCGTTCTGGGTCTGAACGAAACCGGAGGCACTTTTCTCGCATATCCATCGATCACCAAGTACGTCTGGACGACCACCAACTGATTCCCTCATCTTGGGTGTACAGCCCAATCAAGATCATCAGTAATCACCCAAACGATGTGAAGACTTCTGGTCTTCAACCACCGTCTTCGTCTTCGACTTATCGTCGAATCGGTTATTCAAAATGGGTATAAACCCGGCCTTTCCGAACAACCCGCGTATATTAAAAACAAATGTTACACAAACACAACATACGCCTCATTCCAATTTAGCAGCCACTAACCGTAAATTAGCAAGAGAACAATTCTCCAAATATTAACCCCGAAGGCCGAAACCAACATCAGATCAATACCCAGGAAACCATTCTTCTTAACTAACCTACAACTAGTTTCAAAATTTCATATTCTTAGGGAAAGGTTCCCATTAGTTTTATCCAAGATAAATTCTTTGAATTTATTCTTTAATCTTCCTTTGGATGTCATTTCAAACTAAATTATGGTTTTCCAAACTAGTCGAGATTAGCGAACCACACCGAAGTAATTATTTGTTTTATTTCCCAATCCCAACTTATTCATCCCATGAAGCAAAACTGGTAATAATCCATATCTAACACCACGGTGTTATCGGTAAATTTAATTATCGTTCCACGTTCAAATCTAATTAAAGATTTAACTATCGCTTTGGAGCAAAACTGGTGATACTCCATTCTCGCTCAATTTCTAAATTTGATAATTTAGATTATTAATTCACATTTCAATCTAATTGCAGATTCATTAAAACTCCTTTTACGGGGTTAAAGAACTAATGTCTTTTAAAATACAGTTCACGACAAACCCAAATCACATTCTATTTATTATCAGGTTAAAGAACAAGTGTTATTTAAAACACCCTTCACGATAAATCCACAAATCAATTCTATTTAAAACCCATTTCAAATCCAATTTATTTATTTAAAAATAAATGGGTTTTAATTTTAGTTCATTTCGATAAAAATCTATTTTTATCTTTTCAAATATGGAGTTTTTCATCCCAATTTTCCCCAAATCATTTCTTATAATTTTACACAAATTATTGCTATTTTTAATAATTTTATCAAGGCCCGTACAGTCGATTTCCATCAACGGCCATCGAACTGCACTTACAGCGACCTTTTCCAAATTTGATTTGGACATAATTCCAAATCCAACCGTTAAATTTCAAATTTCTAATATTCGTTAGAAAGCTCTTTTCGATACGAACCCAACGGTTCCGGTTTTAGGAGAATCCGACGGTCGGATCTCCCGTAATGTCCGTTCGAAATCAATGGTCGAAATTCACGACTGCCGCGGCGCGGTGCGTTCTATTCAGGCCATTATATTATATATATAATATATATTTCGTCGATTTCTATATAAAACGAATTTTATAAATAGTTTTAAATTTGTTCAAAAAACATTTCAACTTCCATTTCCAATTCAATTCAAATTTCAATTCATTCTATATTCAATTCAATTCGGATTCGATTTCTATTCAATTCAATTCAAATTCGTTTTTCTAAATATTCGATTTTTAAATCTCTTTTCAATATTCACTATAAAACGAATATAATTGATATAAATATCGTTCGCGTCAAAATAGCGCATCTCTAATCAACACAGCTTTATATATTTCAATAATTCCGTTATTCTATTCAACAAATGGATATTTATTCTATTCAATACATGAATCTATATTTTTGTCAACACATGACTAATCTCAACGAATGAGTACTGTCCACGTGTGACTATTTTTGTTATTCAATATATTTTATAAAAATTATGGTATCTATCGTTTGATTTCAAATTAGACTCCAATCGTAAATTAGTAAGAGAACGATTCCCTAAATATTAACCCCGAAGGCCGAAACCAACATCAGATCAATATCCAGGAGACCACTCATCTTATCTATTTTCCAATTAGTTTCTAATCTTATATATGATAAAGATGTAAATTTTATTGTTAAAATATTTCGTTCAACACATGACTAATCTCAACGGATGAGTACTGTCAACACATGAACCTTTATTTTATAATATAAAGATGTAAATTTTATTGTTAAAATATTTCGTTCAGCACATGACTAATCTCAACGGATGAGTACTGTCAACACATGAACCTTTATTTTATAATATAAAGATGTAAATTTTATTGTTAAAATATTTCGTTCAACACATGACTAATCTCAACGAATGAGTACTGTCAACACATGAACCTTTATTTTATAATATTCTTTATTTTCTAAATTGGAATGAGGCCCAATCAATTACCATTTAAAGTTAATTATATGGATTTCATTCAACACATGTATATAATAGCAACGATACATAATCAACCATCATCCAAAGTGCACTACACTGTATAAGCATCAAATATAGATATCTAACGCTTATAACAGCCTGTCAATCAATCGATCGACATACAACTAATTATTGGGATTAGTGTATGTCGTATTTTATCCCAATATCCGTGTGGGGTTTCAAACAATCAAACACAGAATTTATTTGTGTAGTTGGGCGATGTGTAAAATGTATCGTCCCAATCAATGTCCTTCAAATAGGTGTACATAAACAAACCATCCGGTTTGTAAATGAATATTTATTTATTCACATTCACGTTAAAAATTATATTTTTAACGACCAAACTATTTTATTCAACCTATGAATATTCTATTCGGTTCATTTATAAATAAAATGATATCTTTATTTTTGTAACTTATTTTAGAAAATTTCGGCGGCATAACGGCATGATACTAGAAACGGGACAAGGCCTAGCCTTATCCCCGGTCTAATAATGGCCCACGCCATACACATATCAATCAAATCCATTCCATTTCACCAAACAATCAAATTCAAATCAAATAATCTAACCAACTACACAACCAAACAAACAAGTCCATGGTCTGTGGACAATGGTGTCGGTTGCTACTAAACACCGTCTGCATCCTAGTATATATTTATAATTAGAAAAAGAAATTTAGAGTGAGAAGTTCTCACCGACTAGCTAATCCAATCATCTCGACTCTTCTTATGTAGAAGTCATCGCTGTTCTCGCCTTTTGTCATTTTCGCTGCCCGTAGCCACTACATATATAAAAATCACATTTTTATATTCCTGCTATGTATATAAAAATCACATTTTTATTCTACTATTATATAGATAAAAATTCCATTTTTATACCGTTGTTCATATAGTAAAGATCAAATCTTTACTATCTATATAATATAAAAATCATATTTTTATTATCTCTACTATATAAAAATCATATTTTTATTCTTTCTATAATATAAAAATCATATTTTTATTATCTCTACTATATAAAAATCATATTTTTATTATCTCTACTATATAAAAATCATATTTTTAATTTTTAATATAAAAATCATATTTTTATTCTTTTAATAATATAAAAATCATATTTTTATTCTACTTCATTCGTCAAAAACCATAGAAGCTTTAAAGCGGAGAAAACTCACTTTTTTTCTAACGTCCGGATTCGTTGTTCGGGTTCCAGAATTTGCAAACGAGCTTCAATCTTCACAACATCTTTTTTTCTAGCTTAAATGCGCCATTCCGGACAACTTTCGCCTAAGAGACTTTTTGCCGAAAATGCTCCAATTCGCCAGAATTCGCGAAAGTACACGAATTTTACCGCTTTCAGACAGCAGACTTCGAACGCGTTTTCCGAGCAGCTCTGAACTCCAAAACACGACTTCCGTATAGCCAAATCGAAGAGAATTTCGTGCTCTACAACTTTGGTTTATAGGGACTTTGGCCAGAAATGCACCGTTTGGGAGTTATTGACGAAATACAGTCAGGGGCTTATTTGCAAAACGGGCGATTAGTGTAAAATTAGTTTTTGTGACCGGGGGGCCCACGGCTGGAATTGAGGAGAGGGAAGGGGGCGCCGGACCTGATTGGGCGTGGGGAGGCGGCTAAGGGGCGGCGGCGGCGGTGGTGGGGCCCGTGGTGGTGGTGGTGGCTCCTAGGGTTTGCAAAATCACATGAAAGAGAGGAGAGAGAGAGGAGGAAGAGGAGGAGGAGGGGAATAGGAGGAGGGGGTGCGGCGGCTCGCCGGAGGCCGGTGGTGGCGCTGGTGGAGGAGGGCAGTGGCGGTGGGAGGGTGGAGGCCATTTTTGAGTTTTTGAAGAGGAAGAGAGAAATGAAATTATGAAGAGAAAAATGGAGTAAAAGTGATTATATGCTAGTTTCTCGCGTATCACCTGAACGCTAACGATCTCCAATCGCCGCGGATTTCCGACACGAGATAGTAGACGTGAAGACGAGTCCAACGAAACAAATTTCGTCGAATTCCGAGTTCGTTTGACCGTTCAAAAAAAAATCACGAATATGCTCAGATATTGCTCAAAAATGCGATTTTGGCGCACCTTTTCTTCTCGCACGCTCACACACTAACACCAAAAATCATGCCCTCTTGGATTTAACAATTATTGGACCATACGAATCCAAAAAAAAAACGAAATCGAATTCTGAGGTCGTATCAATAATGTCCCTTTGTAAAATGACTGCTCGCTTTACCCTGCACTGTTTCAGCTCGCACGGCCACATACTAACTCCGTTCGACGCGAAATTTGGAACTAAACAATGATTTGTCATTGTGAATCCATAAAAATTTATTTCGTCGAATTCTGAGCTTGTATGCAAAATTTCACTTTTTAAGGGCTATGTTTTGTTAACCGAACAACTCCAGCCCATAGCCACTATTCCGGATATCGGAATATATCGAAGCTTATACTTTTTGGAGTTCTAAATGGCATTTTGAACTCAATGGAAGTGGTTTCGAGTCCAAATTCATCCGTATGCAAAATTTGACTTTTTGGGTCATGTATAATTTACATAGTGACTATTCTGAATTTTCAACTGGGCATAACTTTTGATTCCCGCTATGAAATTTCGATTTTTCAGATTCGTTGGAAAGATATTCCCAAATAGATCCTATTATTTTTGGTTTCACTAAAATCCGGATTGTTTTGCACCCGGTACATTCAATTGAAGTTTGAAATCGAATTATCGAACTACCGCGCCGTTTTAATTCCTTTTATAATTATATATAATTATTTATATTCTAACGACGATCTATATAACTATATACGTTCTAATTATATTCAAAATAAATTTCTCGTCGATATTATTTAAAATAATCTATTTTAAATGTTCAAAATTCACTAAAATTGCCAAAATAAAAATTTTAAACTGGCCCAGAATTTACGGGTTGTTACAATCTCCCCCGCTTAAAACTTTTCGTCCCCGAAAAGGAACAAAGTCGAAAGTGGTTTGATCAATCAACTCTACGTTCGATCTGGCTTCCATTCTCCAACTTTTCAGTTTTTGAGAATTTTCAAATTCTTCAAAAAATTTGGCTAACACCCTAAATTTTCGAAAAATTTCGCCATAACCTCCCTTGCACCGGGAGCCACGGGAAAATCCCGAAATTGCCATACAGGCCTTCTGATCTCAAAAAGAAAAAGCCAATCGGCTCATAAAATCATCATCACCCAAACAAAACAGTAAATTATAGTAAATATGTACCTATTTGTCGGGCAAACAAATTTTATTCTCTGCTCTAGCCTCCTTGCTATGACCTGTTCAATGTAAGTACATGTATATGCAAGCAAATGCGACCAATTTTTAATATAATTCAATATTTGGTTCAAAATTATCAAACAACTAAACAAACAACACAAACATCAATCAATTAGTGAATTAGAGTTTCAAATTCATAACTTTGACATATATATACAGAAAATCATGTTTTTGATGCCAAATCACAACAAATAAATCTATCTATATAAGTTTTGGTTCTCTCACCAGTCTAATGGAAATATATAGAAATCACACCTTCGAAACTCGAATATGAATACTGATGATGATGCACCATCATCAGAATCATCCCCGGATGTCTAGAATGTGACTCTATATCTATCCAGTATATTAAAACTTCGACTATACGTTCATGACGCGTATACGCGAAATCTATATATACTCGATTGTCCAAATTCAAAATAAATAAATATTCAAATACGTATAAAGCGATTTAAATTTTCAAAACAAAATTATTTTCATTTGAAAATTATACTCTTCACACTCGTTCTAGGATACTACTGATCTTATCTCTAACGAGTCATTCTAATTGGATATTACTAATCCAATATCTGATGAATTCTTTCGTATGGTTCTAATGTGTCTTGTTCTCGAGCTCTGTAAATCAAAGCTCTGATACCAAATGTGACGGCCTGGAATTTCGCTCGATCCGAATCAGTAGTTAAACCGATCTAGACCGTTCGAAACCCCTGATCGTTTTGAGAACAGGACAAATTAGAACGCAAACAGAAGAACATTTCATTGTTAATTACAACAATTCCATCAGATACAAGAATATACAGAGTATGAATAAATATACATTCGACAAATATCAGAGATTATAATAAATTACATAGTAGCGGAAAAATAATATAAAACACAACTGAAAGTGATACACGGATACAGAGCTTTCCGAGCATCGTTCCAGCTGTAAATCAGGATCCTGTGAATATAAATCTGCAAAACCAAAACTACTAGCTGCCCGTGTCGAAAATAAGGGCACCCATAGTTTAAGTTAAAACAATAAACTCCAGGTCAGTCATGAGACTGGTGTGAGAACTAAAATAGTTAGTTAAAGCTTTACTTTAAAAGAGAGTAATTCAAGGGACCACGCCGTATAACACGGAACGGGTTTCCTCCCAAGAATACCAATGCATAGAATAAACAGCGCAATGCTTTTTCGAAAAATGAAGCTATTATAAGACCCAGGTCCCATCACACAATGCAACGCAAGCCGGAGGATAGGGTTTTCCCTTATAATAGCCAAACATGCTTGGTACGTTTAAAACAAATCATTTGATACTATAATAAGTGTATAGTGTCAAAACAATTTCAATCATAAATATAAATCATAGACGGCATAAGTGTCCCATACCACTATGTCGCCATACTAGGCTCTACAAATAAAACCGAAATACACGTATTGGAAATTGGGTTTCCGTCATGAGTCGAGGCAAGGGGCAAGCTCCTCTCCTCTTCGAGACACTCTAGCAAATGCCTCGGGACTACACACTTTGGGTAACCCCTGGATGCTTCAAGGCCGGTCCTCTCTTACGTTTGAGGATTGGCAATTCCTGAACACACGTTTACCGGTCCTTACAGACCTAAAATCGAGGCGCCTCATCCAACAACCACATAGGTGAAAAGTATATAAATGTCAGGGCTGGTAAGTCACTGACACCACCAAAGCTAGAAAGAAACGTCGTGCTCTCCCTGCAGTCCTTATCCCGTTTTTGACTCATACCGATGTGTGAGGCTCGCGAATTCACGTTATACACAAAGCTGCCACGTAGGCCGTGCTTTGATCATCAACCACAAGACTTTGCTTTTCAACAGAAGCCTTGATCCATGCAACTCAGCATGCCACACAGGCAATTCATGCCATGCGATTGATATCTATCGATATATAACCTCCAAGCTCGTACGTCTTAGAGAAGGGCGTTAAGCAAGAGAATAAATTCTCCGCCGCCAAACAGATATATATTTAACAGAAATCAATCAACACAGAATAAAATCCAATGTCAGACACACAATCCATTTACAAGTTCGTTCTGGGTCTGAACGAAACCGGAGGCACTTTCCTCGCATATCCATCGATCTCCAAGTACGTCTGGACGACCACCAACTGATTCCCTCATCTTGGGTGTACAGCCCAATCAAGATCATCAGTAATCACCCAAACGATGTGAAGACTTCTGGTCTTCAACCACCGTCTTCGTCTTCGACTTATCGTCGAAGCGGTTATTCAGAATGGGTATAAACCCGGCCTTTCCGAACAACCCGCGTATATTAAAAACAAATGTTACACAAACACAACATACGCCTCATTCCAATTTAGCAGCCACTAACCGTAAATTAGCAAGAGAACAATTCTTCAAATATTAACCCCGAAGGCCGAAACCAACATCAAATCAATACCCAGGAAACCATTCTTCTTAACCAACCTACAGCTAGTTACAAAATTTCATATTCTTAGGGAAAGGTTCCCATTAGTTTTATCCAAGATAAATTCTTTGAATTTATTCTTTAATCTTCCTTTGGATGTCATTTCAAACTAAATTATGGTTTTCCAAACTAGTCGAGATTAGCGAACCACACCGAAGTAATTATTTGTTTTATTTCCCAATCTCAACCTATTCATCCCATGAAGCAAAACTGGTAATACTCCATATCTAACACCACGGTGTTATCGGTAAATTTAATTACCATTCCACGTTCAAATCTAATTAAAGATTTAACTATCGCTTTGGAGCAAAACTGGTGATACTCCATTCTCGCTCAATTTCTAAATTTGATAATTTAGATTATCAATTCACATTTCAATCTAATTGCATATTCATTAAAACTCCTTTTACGGGGTTAAAGAACTAATGTCTTTTAAAACACAGTTCACGACAAACCCAAATCACATTCTATTTATTATCGGGTTAAAGAACAAGTGTTATTTAAAACACCCTTCACGATAAACCCACAAATCAATTCTATTTAAAACCCATTTCAAATCCAATTTATTTATTTAAAAATAAATGGGTTTTAATTTTAGTTCATTTCGATAAAAATCTATTTTTATCTTTTCAAATATGGAGTTTTTCATCCCAATTTTCCCCAAATCATTTCTTATGATTTTACACAAATTATTACTATTTTTAATAATTTTATCAAGGCCCGTACAGTCGATTTCCATCAACGGCCATCGAACTGCACTTACAACGACCTTTTCCAAATTTGATTTGGACATAATTCCAAATCCAACCGTTAGATTTCAAATTTATAATATTCGTTAGAAAGCACTTTTCGATACGAACCCAACGGTTCTGGTTTTAGGAGAATCCGACGGTCGGATCTCCCGTAATGTCCGTTCGAAATCAATGGTCGAAATTCACGAACTGCCGCGGCGCGGTGCGTTCTATTCAGGCCATTATATTATATATATAATATATATTTCGTCGATTTCTATTTAAAACGAATTTTATAAATAGTTTTAAATTTGTTCAAAAAACATTTCAACTTCCATTTCCAATTCAATTCAAATTTCAATTCATTCTATATTCAATTCAATTCGGATTCGATTTATATTCAATTCAATTCAAATTCGTTTTTCTAAATATTCGATTTTTAAATCTCTTTTCAATATTCACTATAAAACGAATATAATCGATATAAATATCGTTCGCGTCAAAATAGCGCATCTCTAATCAACACGGCTTTATATATTTCAATGATTCCGTTATTCTATTCAATAAATGGATATTTATTCTATTCAATACATGAATCTATATTTTTGTCAACACATGACTAATCTCAACGAATGAGTACTGTCCACGTGTGACTATTTTTGTTATTCAATATATTTTATAAAAATTATGGTATCTATCGTTTGATTTCAAATTAGACTCCAATCGTAAATTAGTAAGAGAACGATTCCCTAAATATTAACCCCGAAGGCCGAAACCAACATCAGATCAATATCCAGGAGACCACTCATCTTATCTATTTTCCAATTAGTTTCTAATCTTATATATGATAAAGATGTAAATTTTATTGTTAAAATATTTCGTTCAACACATGACTAATCTCAACGGATGAGTACTGTCAACACATGAACCTTTATTTTATAATATAAAGATGTAAATTTTATTGTTAAAATATTTCGTTCAACACATGACTAATCTCAACGGATGAGTACTGTCAACACATGAACCTTTATTTTATAATATAAAGATGTAAATTTTATTGTTAAAATATTTCGTTCAACACATGACTCATCTCAACGGATGAGTACTGTCAACACATGAACCTTTATTTTATAATATTCTTTATTTTCTAAATTGGAATGAGGCCCAATCAATTACCATTTAATGTTAATTATATGGATTTCATTCAACACATGTATATAATAGCAACGATACATAATCAACCATCATCCAAAGTGCACTACACTGTATAAGCATCAAATATAGATATCTAACGCTTATAACAGCCTGTCAATCAATCGATCGACATACAACTAATTATTGGGATTAGTGTATGCCGTATTTTATCCCAATACCCGTGTGGGGTTTCAAACAATCAAACACAGATTTTATTTGTGTAGTTGGGCGATGTGTAAAATGTATCGTCCCAATCAATGTCATTCAAATAGGTGTACATAAACAAACCATCCGGTTTGTAAATGAATATTTATTTATTCACATTCACGTTAAAAATTATATTTTTAACGACCAAACTATTTTATTCAACCTATGAATATTCTATTCGGTTCATTTATTAAATAGAATGATATCTTTATTTTTGTAACTTATTTTAGAAAATTTCGGCGGCATAACGGCACGATACTAGAAACGGGACAAGGCCTAGCCTTATCCCCGGTCTAATAATGGCCCACGCCATACACATATCAATCAAATCCATTCCATTTCACCAAACAATCAAATTCAAATCAAATAATCTAACCAACTACACAACCAAACAAACAAGTCCATGGTCTGTGGACAATGGTGTCGGGTGCTACTAAACACCGTCTGCATCCTAGTATATATTTATAATTAGAAAAAGAAATTTAGAGTGAGAAGTTCTCACCGACTAGCTAATCCAATCATCTCGACTCTTCTTATGTAGAAGTCATCGCTGTTCTCGTCTTTTGTCACTTTCGCTGCCCGTAGCCACTACATATATAAAAATCACATTTTTATATTCCTGCTATGTATATAAAAATCACATTTTTATTTTACTATTATATAGATAAAAATTCCATTTTTATACCGTTGTTCATATAGTAAAGATCAAATCTTTACTATCTATATAATATAAAAATCATATTTTTATTATCTCTACTATATAAAAATCATATTTTTATTCTTTCTATAATATAAAAATCATATTTTTATTATCTCTACTATATAAAAATCATATTTTTATTATCTCTACTATATAAAAATCATATTTTTTTTCTTTCTATAATATAAAAATCATATTTTTATTCTTTTAATAATATAAAAATCATATTTTTATTCTACTTCATTCGTCAAAAACCATAGAAGCTTTAAAGCGGAGAAAACTCGCTTTTTTTCTACGCCCGGATTCGCTGTTCGGGTTCCAGAATTTGCAAACGAGCTTCAATCTTTACACCATCTTTTTTTCTAGCTTAAACGCGCCATTCCGGACAACTTTCGCCTAAGAGACTTTTCGCCGAAAATGCTCCAATTCGCCAGAATTCGCGAAAGTACACGAATTTTACCGCTTTCAGACAGCAAACTTCGAACGCGTTTTCCGAGCAGCTCCGAACTCCAAAACACGACTTCCATATAGCCAAATCGAAGAGAATTTCGTGCTCTACAACTTTGGTTTAGAGAGACTTTGGCCAGAAACGCACCGTTTGGGAGTTATTGGCGAAATACCGTTAGGGGCTTATTTGCAAAACGGACGATTAGTGTAAAATGAGTTTTTGGTGACCGGGGGGGGGGGGGGGGGCACGGCCGGAATTGAGGAGGGGGATGGGGGCGCCGGACCTGATTGGGCGTGGGGAGGCGGCTAAGGGGCGGGGGCGGTGGTGGTGGGGCCCGTGGTGGTGGTGGTGGCTCCTAGGGTTTGCAAAATCACATGAAAGAGAGGAGAGAGAGAGGAGGAGGAAGAGGAGGAGGGGAAGAGGAGGAGGGGGTGCGGCGGCTCGTCGGAGGCCGGTGGTGGCGCTGGTGGAGGAGGGCAGCGGCGGTGGGAGGGTGGAGGCCATTTTTGAGTTTTTGAAGAGAAAGAGAGAAATGAAATTATGAAGAGAAAAATGGAGTAAAAGTGATTATATGCTAGTTTCTCGCGTATCGCCTGAACGCTAACGATCTCCAATTGCCGCGGTTTTCGGACACGAGATAGTAGACGTGAAGACGAGTCCAACAAAATAAATTTCGTCGAATTCCGAGTTCGTTTGACCATTCAAAAAAAATCACGAATATGCTCAGATATTGCTCAAAAATGCGATTTTGGCGCACCTTTTCTTCTCGCACGCTCACACACTAACACCAAAAATCATGCCCTCTTGGATTTAACCATTATTGGACCATACGAATCCAGAAAGAAAAAAACGAAATCGAATTTTGAGGTCGTATCAATAATGTCCCTTTGTAAAATGACTGCTCGTTTTACCCTGCACTGTTTCAGCTCGCACGGCCACATACTAACTCCGTTCGACGCGCCATTTGGAACTCAACAATGATTTGTCATTGTGAATGCATAAAAATTTATCTCGTCGAATTCTGAGCTCGTATGCAAAATTTCACTTTTTAAGGGCTATGTTTTGTTAACCGAACAACTCCAGCCCATAGCCACTATTCCGGATATCGGAATATATCGAAGCTTATACTTTTCGGAGTTCTAAACGACATTTTGAACTCAATAGAAGTGGTTTCGAGTCCAAATTCATCCGTATGCAAAATTTGACTTTTTGGGCCATGTATAATTTACATAGCGACTATTCTGAATTTTCAACTGGGCATAACTTTTGATTCCCGCTATGAAATTTCGATTTTTCAGATTCGTTGGAAAGATATTCCCAAATAGATCCTATTATTTTTGGTTTCACTAAAATCCGGATTGTTTTGCACCCGGTACATTCAATTGAAGTTTGAAATCGAATTATCGAACTACCGCGCCGTTTTAATTCCTTTTATAATTATATATAATTATTTATATTCTAACGACGATCTATATAACTATATACGTTCTAATTATATTCAAAATAAATTTCTCGTCGATATTATTTAAAATAATCTATTTTAAATGTTCAAAATTCACTAAAATTGCCAAAATAAAAATTTTAAACTGGCCCAGAATTTACGGGTTGTTACAGGCGTTTCCGGGCAGCCTTACACCACAACTCAAATCTAACCTCGTGTCTTAGGCGGCCATTAGATTTAATTAAATTATATACTTGCCAATTATGTCCAAATTCCAATTTTTACATGCCAATTATCATATGCCCAATTATTGATTTACATGACAATTTACATATGCCCAATTATTGATTTACATGCCAATTTTCATATGCCAAAATACATGCCAATTTACATATGCCCAAATATTGATTTACATGCCAATTTACCCAAACTTGCAATTATAATAATAATACCCCATATCCATCACAAATTATGCCCAATAATTCCACCGAACATGTTATGCCCATAAACTCACCCAAATAGGCAATACCCAATATTCCCCATATTCCAAACGTTCGTATTTCGCGATTTCAGCCTAGGTTCGAAGTTAACCCAGGTTCAATAAAAGAAAACAAATAGGGGAGAAAGAAGTTGCATAAAATAAGAACAGAGAGAAAATAGGCATGAAAATATCATCACATGCATGAAGGATAAGACTTGATAAGAACATCATCATGAACATGAAAAACTGATGTACAACAAGATAAACTGATGATAATAGCATCGTGAGAATAAGAATAGAAGCAAAAGAACAACTTAGAATCAGGCATTGTCTCAATTTCATCTTATTACATGTCAAGGCTAGATTTAGGTGTTCAAATCTAAAAATAACTGAACTTACAGCGTTTGGATTAGAAAAGATAATTGAATCGCTTGTTGTTGTTGAAGAACTCTAACTTGATATTGATTAATCCTCTAGGTTGATGAAGAACTTTTTGATTTGATTTAGGTTTTAGTGGCGGCTAGGTTCAGATGAGAGTTTGGTGGCATGGAGGTGCCATGAGAGTGAATAATAGAATTAGGGTTTAGGTTTGGATATGTATTTATAGATGTGTGTTAGGCAAACCATAGCCTTTAGATTAGCACAGGAGTCATCAGAGCCATCTAAACCAAAGAGACATGTCACCCAGCTAACCACAGTGCGACACATAAGCCCTAAAACACAAAATTTTGTCACAGACCATTCTAGGCCGACGGGATCGATTCTAAACACCCTGAATTGACCCTGGGGTCGACCCAGCGAGCCCGGGTCGACCCATAAAATAGGTCGGTTTGGCGTTTTGCCTTCCCGCTTCCGCTGTTTTGAATTTTTTCTTGAATTTCAGGTTGATTTTTATTTTATTAATTTATATATATACATATATTTCCCTTATATGTATACAAACCTCCAAGGTCCATAACTTTCTCATACATTATCCGTTTAATGCAAACTTTGGGTCCGTCTTGACCAGAATTTTGAGACGAACGTAGTGGTATAGTCTGTTTTACTTAATTCTCACTTTTAAAATTAAGTATTCTTTTAATTCGTCTATTAATATTCATAGAAAAATATGGGGTGTTACATTTTCCTCTCCTTAAAGGATTTCGTCCCCGAAATCTCTAAGTTAAGAAGAATGCATCCTACCATCCAACATCCATCTTGTCAACCATCACTCACAAGCATCCATTGTCCTTAAAAAGATTTCTAATGCTATATGAACATATGCAAAAGTGTGCGTGTATATGTTCCTTATCTAATGCAAAATCAGGCGGTCTACTAATTCAGTGGACCTCCTTAATGTGAATTATGTTAGTGCCATGAGTCCAATTATGTATGCAATTATTCCTAATGTATTTCATAACATCTACATGAGTGCACAGTCATTCATCCATATGCAACATTAATATGATAACACGTCCAATTTCAATCTCATCCATAACCAAACATATATATATATATATATATGCATATGCAATGTGAAAGTGACTTGAGTCGATCTAGTGCCTAAGGTATGTGTGTGTAAATGCATCCACGAGCAACCACTAGCAACCACTTGCATCCACCAAACATAACATGTCTCAAACACATGTTTACAATCATAGGATATTCCTAGCTAAAGGTCGATGATATAATCAAAAGGACGTCCTAAACGATAGAACAAGTATAAACAAAGCGGTAGAAAAAGGGGAAATTAAGAACATACCCTCAAAGAGAAAAGGATACAACGTACGCATCTTAGCTTCCGTCTCCCAAGTAGCGTCTCCTTCATCACTTCCCCATTGTACTTTGACTAGCTTGACTTCTTTGTTGCGTGACCTCTTGACCTCTGATCCAAGGATGCACGTAGGGGCTCGTCTAATTGTGGCCTTCAACTTCCTCAAGTATGCTCGGCTCCACCACTTCCATGGTGTCATGTAAGCACTTCCTCAAATGTGATACGTGAAACACATTATGTACACCACTAAGCTTCTCGGGCAACTCTACTCTGTAGGCCATCTGTCCAACTCTCTGTGTGATAGGAAACGGTCCTACGAATCTCGGTGCTAGCTTCCCTACCGACCCAAAGCAAACAACATTCCTTAATGGTGATACTTTGACAAAGACCATGTCTCCAACACTGAACTCAAGGTCGGTCCTTCTCCAATTAGCATACGACCTTTGCCTATCTTGTGCGGTCTTCATATGTCTTCGAATTAGATCCACTTTCTCCGAAGTCTCTCTAATCATATCTGGCCCAAGTACTAGCTTATCTATGGATTCCCACCAACAAGGTGGTTATCTACATGGCCGTCCATACAAAGCTTCAAAAGGTGCTACGCCAATGCTAGACTGATAACTGTTATTATATGCAAACTCTACTAGTGGAAGGTGGTCCTCCCATGTCCCGCCAAAGTCCAAGATACAAAGCCTCAAAAGGCCTTCTAGAATCCGATTCACCCTCTCAGTTTGGCCGTCCGTCGGAGGATGATACGCTGTGCTTAAGCATAACTGAGTCCCTATGGCTTCTTGCTAACTTTTCCAAAAGTCACTAGTAAAGATAGGATCACGATCGCTTACTATGCTAGAAGGTACCCCATGCAAACGAACTATCTCCCTAACATAAATAGGTGCTAACGATGATGCAGTCCTCTTTCTCTTGACAGGAATGAAGTGAGCACTCTTCGTAAGTCTTTCCACTATCACCTAAATACTGGTATTGCCTCTTCTAGACCTAGGCAACCCATCTATAAAGTCCACTGAGATACTCTCCCATTTCCATTGCGGAACCTCTAGAGGATGAAGCAGTCCACCGGCTTTTTCTGCTCAGCCTTGACTTGCTGACATACCAAGCATTTAGAAATGAACTCAGCCACGTCCTTCTTCATTCCGGCCCAAAATAAAACTCGCTTCATGTCTTTATACATCTTGTCACCACCGGGATGTATGGTCATCGTAGAATGATGAGCTTCCTCAAGAACTGTCTTTCTCAAGTTCTCGTCTTGTGGTACACAAAGTCTCCCGTCCCTATGTAACCAACCCTTGTCATCTAGGGTATACCTACCAAGATGGCTCGAAGACTCCCCTCCTATGAGCTTTTCTACTAGCTCATGCAACTGTGGGTCATCTCGTTGGGCCTCTCCAATCTGTCCCAAAAGCGTAGGTCTCACCTCTAAGGATGCTAACAAACCGATCACATAATCGACAGAGGGTCTAAAGTCAAAGGCCACTATGTACTCTAAGCTATGCCTCTCCACAAACATAGGACTCAAATTCTTCATACTCAAGGCGTCAGCTACAATGTTACCCTTGCCAGGGGTATATGCGATCTCAAAATTGTAGGATGCTAAGAACTCCATCCACCTTTGTTGCCTCAAGTTAAGATCTTTCTACGAGAAAAGGTACTTCAACGATTTATGGTCAGTACACAATTCAAACTTCTCACCTAGGAGATAATGGCGCCAAGGCATAAGCGCAAAAACGATGGCAACTAACTCTAGATCATAGGTTGGGTAGTTTTTCTCATGTACTTTCAACTGTCTTTCACCATAAGCTACTACCTTCTCTTCTTGCATCAAGACAGCGCCTAGTCCCATACCGCATGCATCCGTGTATACAGTAAACATTTTACTCCCGTCTGGCAATGTCAACACTGTGGCTGTTTTAAGAGCCCTTTTCAATCGTTGGAAAGCAATGTCACAATCAATGTCCCAAGCAAAGGCTGGATTCTTCTTCGTCAGTCTAGTAAGCGGGGTTAATATCTTCGCAAAGTCCTTAATGAACTTCCTATAATAGCCTGCTAATCCAAGAAAGCTTCGCACCTCTATTGCATTCTTTGGGATTTTCCAATTTTGCACCGCAACTACTTTTGCGGGGTCTACAGCTATCCCATCTTTGGACACCACATGTCCTAGAAACCTTACTTCTTCTCTCCAAAAGTGACATTTGGAAAACTTCGCTTTCAGCGGATGTGCTCGAAGGGTATCCACGACTGCCCTCAAATGCAAAGTATGTTCTTCCTCGTTCTTTGAGAAAATCAAGATGTCGTCCACGAAGACTACCACAAACTTATTAAGGAACTCCCTAAACACCCTACTCATCAAGTCAACAAAATAGGCGAGTGCATTCGTCAAACCGAAAGGCATAATGAGCCATTCAAAGAAACCGTCAGGGGTCCTAAAAGCAGTCATGTCTATAGTGTCCTCAGCCACTCTTAGCTGATGAAAACCCATAGCCAAATATAGTTGTGAGAAAACGGATGCACCTATAAGCTGGTCAAACAAATCATCTATTCGTGGAAGTGGGTGCCTATTTCTCTTAGTCGGCTTGTTTAACTCTCTATAATCTACACATAAGCGAAGTGAACCATCTGCCTTAGTAGCGAATACTATTGGAGCACCCCATTCAAAAATACTTCACCTAATAAACCCCTTCTCAAGCAACTCTTTAACTTGTTTACTAAGCCCCTTCCTTTCCCTAGGAGCCATGTGTCGTATGGGTAAAGCAACTGGTTTGGCATTATCAACCAAGTATATGCGGAAATCTATTTCACATTTTGGGGGTAAACCCTTCACCTCATCCAAGACATCGGGATACTCACGGACTATTATAACAGATTGCAAATTATCAATAGATGCATCGAGAGATTCTAGGTAACTAAGCATGATAGAACCCTTGGGGTTACACGAGATTTCGAGGGTATTACCGAGACGAGTCAAAAGTCTAACTATCCTCCTTTCACAATCGAGAATGGCACCATTTCTGGATAACCAATCCATCCCTAGAATCAACCCATAGCCCATGAAACTAAGAACATATGCATTACATCGAAACTCAACACTAAGTATAGATATTCCCATATCCAAGCAAATCATAGATAAATGAGCCAAACCCCCAATCGGATTTGAGACAACAATGGGATCCTCTACCATACATGTACTAAGGTGCAGAGACTCTACTATAGAAGAAGATATAAAAGAATGCGATGCGCCAGAATAAAAAAGAGTGTGTACAGGATGATCAACAAGAAAAACTAAACTTTCAATGGAAATATTTCTACCTCCCTCTTGAGTGGGTGCCATGAGAGCATGAACTTGCCCTCCAGAAGGTCCTTCCCTTTGCCCTTGCTTCTTTGGGCAATCCTTAACCACATGTCATGTCTTGCCACAATGGAAACAACCACCCGTCTTCCTCTTCTTCTTTCTACAATCTTTAGCGATGTGGCCAATGATACCACAATAGTTACACTTCCTCTTGTCGCGTGGCTTGTTGTTCTTTCCACCCTTCTTATTGTCCACCTTCTTGTTTTGAGGTTCATCCTTCTTCACTTCTTTCTTCCCACCCTTGTCTTCTTCATGTAATAGCGCCATGTCGACCAATCTCTCAAAAGATGCGCCCATTGGAATATGGGACATAGCTAGACCATGCAATGGTTCATTCAAGCCTCTAGCAAAACGTAAAGCTTTCTTGTGAGGTGTATCTACCAACTCCAACCCAAATCTTGCAAGCAAATTGAATTTGTTGACGTATTCCTTGACTGACATACTCCCTTGTTTGAGTGCTAGAAACTTCTCCATCTGTAGGCTTTGTTCAGCTGGTGAGAGGAACTTCATCTCAAACCTCCTCCTAAAGTCCACCCAAATCTCAACTGGTTGCTCAGCACTAGTAACTTCCCACTAGTAAGAGGCTTCTTCCTTCATTAGCCAAGTGGCCAATTGCATCTTCCTCCTATCATCCACTTCAAAGATAGCAAACAACTCTTCTGTTTCCTTGAGCCAGTTCCGTGCTTCAACAAATGTCTCAGTCCCTTTAAAGATCTTTCTGCCCATAGCACGGAAGTCCTTACAAATCTTAGCAAAAGCATCTACATGAGGAGCGACAACAGCTGGGGGAGGAGGAGGAGGAGGAATGTTGGCTGGGCCCGCGGCAGTGGTCCTAGCCTCTAGGTATCGTCTGAACCAAGCGGGTATCGGAACACCCTCGGGTATCTCGGGTTCCCCAGACATGCTGAAAAGAAAAAGGAAAGGATTCAAAACAAAGAAAATAAGGATACTGCATACGGCTTTGGGGAATATGCCTTTTTAAAATAACAATACTTTTCCTTGAAAATGCTTCTTTAAATCATGGTTTTGAAAATATTTTCTTTAAAATATGCATTTGAAAATAGTTTTCAAAATCTTTATCCGTTCTGGTAACCTTCAACTCTGATACCACGTGTAACACCCCACCTCCATTAAGGTCACTCACAAAGGGAATGCATTAACTTTAGTGGGGGTCATAAGAATATAGAACAGATAAAATTACAAAACAAACAAATTTAAGCAGCGGAAAACAATTAGAACTTTTATTCCATTACAGCATAATAGGATAAATCTTTCATAAGGTTTGTTTCAAACATCAACACCAAAACATCAAAACCCATTACATCAAATATCTGTCTTGTTTCTCAAAAGAAGCATAATACAAAATAACATAATTCCCCAATTAAGCAGTAGCCAGCCATAGCAGTAAAGCAAAGAGTCCAAAAGCAATACATCACAATCTTTGAGCTTGAAAAGAATTTGAACTAAGCGGTGGTATTCCCTCCCTGTGGACCTGAGGGGGAGGGGGGCGAAAGAAAGAAGGCAAAACAAAAATAGAGTCAGAAATAAAGCCTAGTAAGTCCAGTGACTTTCAGCATGTAAAAGGTAAAGGTATCATGACATGAATAAACTGGATACAAGACATAACCTTGATACTAAGCATCGCAAGATAACGAGATAAGCATAAGATAAGACTAGAACATGATAAGGTATCGTACTGATTCCTAATTTCTCTACACCATCTAACTAGTGTTCAACTAATGCCATTTGTTACAAAACAAGATAAGTGATCCCCATTTCCCACACGATAGTTTTATAGGTACATATCTCATGATGAGGGTCCCACCTCATATTGACAGTTTACTTGTCCCCACCGTACCTATCTTAATTGATCGGCTCCTACTCATAACGTTCTGCATGTGTTTGTATCAACCCGGTCCCTCCTTGTAGATACCTGTGTTGATCCCACCATAGGGTGTATCATTTCCTAGGGTGGCAACCCGATACAGTTCTAGAGTGCATAGCTTTATACCTACTTGGTACTCAGTGTCTAAATTTTCCTATGCCGGAATTACATGCACGCCTGTACTCCGTCAGAACCTGCACTATCGTACCACCTGCCGCTATTTTGACCGCTTATAATCAGCCCAGTCCCCACCCTGCCTAGCTCAAGGTCCCATTGATACCTAATGTGGGTTACTACTGAAAAGGGTCCCGCTACTGGGGTTTTCCTAGGGTCTATTCGTATACACCCCATTTTGGTTAAGTGTCATCAATCAATCAATTCAAGTTTACTTAACCCACTCATTCATCATGTTATATTGGTTAAGTGTCATTAATCCAGTCTAGTTACTTAACCCACCCACTTGTCATGTCATATTGGTTAAGTGTTGCATGTTGACTCAACCCTACCATACTTAACATGTTCGTTTAGCATTAATTATTTATTAATGCATCAACCTCTCACATTGGACTTATTTGCGGTAGCTGGATTGTGCCGGGCGGTTCCGGGCAGTCTTACACCGCAAACCCATTCCAACCTCGGGTTCAAGCATTTAATGCGCTAACCTCTCACATTAGACTTGTTGTTTGCGGTTGCTGGATGTGTCGGGCGGTTCTGGGCAGTCTTACACCACAAACTCATTCTAACCTTGTGTTAGGCATTATTACCCATCTAATCTTCGCCTATGACCTCTCACATTAGATTGTTGTCGTTGTGGTTGCTGGATGTGCCGGGCGGTTCCGGGCAGCCTTACACCACAACTCAAATCTAACCTCGTGTCTTAGGCGGCCATTAGATTTAATTAAATTATATACTTGCCAGTTATGTCCAAATTCCAATTTTTACATGTCAATTATCATATGCCCAATTATTGATTTACATGCCAATTTACATATGCCCAAATATTGATTTACATGCCAATTTACCCAAACTTGCAATAATAATAATAATAATACCACATATCCATCACAAATTATGCCCAATAATTCCACCAGACATGTTATGCCCATAAATTCACCCAAATAGGCAATACCCAATATTCCCCGTATTCTAAACGTTCGTATTTCGCGATTTCAGCCTAGGTTCGTAATTAACCCAGGTTCAATAAAAGAAAATAAATAGGGGGACATAGAAGTTGCATAAAATAAGAACAGAGAGAAAATAGACATGAAAATATCATCACAGGCATGAAGGCTAAGACTTGATAAGAACATCATCGTGAACATGAAAAACTGATGTACAACAAGATAAACTGATGATAATAGCATCATGAGAATAAGAATAGAAGCAAGAGAACAACTTAGAATCAGGCATGTTCTCAATTTTATCTTATTACATGTCAAGACTAAATTTAGATGTTCAAATCTAAAAATAACTGAACTTACAACGTTTGGATTAGAAAAGATAATTGAATCGCTTGTTGTTGTTGAAGAACTCTAACTTCATATTGATTAATCCTCTAGGTTGATGAAGAACTTTTTGATTTGATTTAGGTTTTAGTGACGGCTAGGTTTAGATGAGAGTTTGGTGGCCTGGAGGCGCCCTGAGAGTGAATAATAGAATTAGAGTTTAGGTTTGGATATGTATTTATAGGTGTGTTAGGCAAACCATGACCTTTAAATTAGCATAGGAGTCATCAGAGCCATCTAAACCAAAGAGACATGTCACCCAGTCAACCACAGTGCGACACATAAGCCCTAAAACACAAAATTTCGTCACAGACCATTCTAGGACGACGGGGTCGATTCCAAACACTCTGAGTTTACCCTGGGGTCGACCCAGCGGGCCCCGGGTCGACCCATAAAATAGGTCGATTTGGGGTTTTACCTTCCCGCTTCTGTTGTTTTGAATTTTTTTCTTGAATTTTAGGTTGATTTTTATTTTATTAATTTATATATATATACATTTATTTCCCTTATATGTATACAAACCTCCAAGGTTCATAACTTTCTCATACATTATCCATTTAATGCAAACTTTAGGTCCATCTTGACCAGAATTTTGAGACGAACGCAGTAGTATAGTCTGTTTTACTTAATTCTCACTTCTAAAATTAAGTATTCTTTTAATTCGTCTGTTAATATTCATAGAAAAATATGGGGTGTTACAAATAATGTTTAAGGAGGGAAACAAAAACAATTTGGCAAAACACTTAACAAAATATTCACTCAACCTCTCAAACACTCACTCTCAAACAAAATACTCCGCCGCTCAGCCTATCAAACACTCACTCTCAGGTTCAATCAGGGATAAAAGTTCAAGTTTACAAGCTTAATTGGGGTTCGATTAGGGCAAGTTCGAGTTCAAGTTCAATTAAGGATTCGATGTTTCAATTAGGTCTTCAATTGGGGTTTGTTTGGGTTCGATTTAATCTGCTGCTTACGGTATCACTCAATGTATATTTCAATTTTTTCTGATTTATTGTTGTGTTGCCTAATTTACTGATTTACTTGTGCATTCAGGTGTAATCATATTCCTGATTTTATTATTGTGTTTGTCTTTGTCCTTATAGTCATGACTAAATGATATTTGTTTATGTTATTTGTTTGTCAATTAGTGATGAAAGATAAGGAAAAACTATAGACATAACTTCCTAAGTTCAGTGAAGAATACATCGGTGGAATGAAACTTTTTATTCGAAATACTTTTTCTATATTCGCGGTAGGTGATGAAATTACATGCTCTTGCGAAAAGTGTTATAATCGCAAGTGGCATCGTCAAGAGGTAATCTACGACCATATGATTTGGAATGGTCCATCTGAATTGTATGTTAAATGGATTTGTGGCGTTTCCTGTTTAGATCCTAAAAGGATCGATAACAATATGGATTGTGAAGTAGAAATAAATTTTAGAGATAATCTTGATGAGATGTTGCAACATACTTGTGGAAATATGCAGAATAATGAATGTGGGTCTTCTGATGGATCAAATGGAATAGATGTCGATGCTAGAAAAGTTCATCAACGCATTGAACAGGGAAAGCAACCATTATATCCTGATGTACTAATTTTTCGCAATTAAGTTTCATTGTCAGGCTTTATTCTTTAACATTCTTATATGGAATCACCGAGTCTGCATTCAGCGATTTATTAGAGTTGATAGAAGTTTTTCCACAAGCCCACATCCTTTTATCTTTCACTGCTACCAAAAATATCATTAAAGATTTAGGCCTCGATTGCCAAAGAATACATGCATGTCCAAATGACTGCATGCTATATCGGACAAAAAATGAAAAGGACAATAATTGCAAAACTTGTGGTTTTTCAAGGTGGGCTATACCGGAAAAGAAAGTGGCTATTGACAATGATTCAGAAAAACGGATTCATAAAGTACCAGCAAAAGTAATGCGTTATTTTCCACGAAAACCAAGGTTGCAAAGGATGTTCATATCCAAGGAGTATGCAGAACTTATGTTATGGCATGCAGTGGGACAAAAAAATGATGGCAGACTTCAACATCCAGCTGATGGTGAGGTTTAGAAGACGATGGATGCCAATTATCCTCATTTTTCATCTGAAAACAGAAATATCAGGTTAGGAGTAGCATCTGAATGATTCAGTCCTTTTCGTACAATGACTACACAACATAGTACATGGCCAATCATATTGGTAAATTTTAACTTCCACCTTGGTTATTCATAAAGACAGAAATTTTGATATTTTCAACCCTTATCCCTGGTCCAGAGTCTGCTAAAAATTACATTGATGTCTACATGCAGCTTCTTATCCTAGAATTGGAAGAATAATGAGATCTTGGCATATAAATTTATGATGCCTTCACTGGTGATAATTTCAGATTACGTGCAAACGTGTTATGAACGATCAATGACTTTTTGGGATATGTAATGTTATCCGACTGGAGCACAAAGGGTTATTTAGCTTGTCCTGTATGTCATTTTAGACTTCTTCAACTTACTTGAAACATAGTAAAAAATGTGTTACATGAATCATAGGAAATTTTTAGACCCGGGACACAAGTGGAGGTTTGATAAGAAAAGATTCAATGGTGAAATTGAAATGGGAACACCTCCCGGAATTTTATCCAGAACTGACATTAAAGAATTGTTGGTTGGTTATGAGAATATTTTTGGGAGGAAAGAGGTCAAGAAGCATAAAAATGAATCTCCTTTTAAAAAAAGTCAATATTTTTTAATTTAGCATATTGGAGTCAAAATGTATGTCGACAGAACCTTGATGTTGTGCATATAGAGAAAAACATTTGTGATAACATACTTGGTATTTTATTAAATATTGATGGGAAGTCGAAAGACCATTTAAATGCTCGGTATTATTTACAAGAGATAGGCACCAAGGAGGTCCTTTATCCGGTTCTATCAGCTAATGGGAATTACCTTGAGACGAGGGACCATATTTGAAATGACAAACAAAGAGAAATATTTTGCTCAGTGTTGGAGAATGCTAAACTGCCTTATGGTTGTGCAGCTAATATCAGCCGATATGTAAATAAGAAAGAGAGGAAAATTGCAGGGTATAAGTGCCACGATGCTCATTTTCTTCTCCACAACTTGCAGTAGTTTGCTGTGAAGAAATCTGTAAAACCTGAAATTGCAATACCTATGATAAGATTAGGTGCATTTCTAAAAAGTCTTTGGAGTAAAATTATCGATTTGGATGATCTTAAGAGGCTACAAAAGGAAACCGTGGAAATTCTTTGTCAGTTTGAGATGATATTCCCAAATGCTTTCTTTGATACAATGGTGCACTTTCTAGTTCATTTATGCAAGGAACTTGAATATGGCGGATCTGCACATGTTCGTTGTATGTTGCCTATTGAGCGTTATCTTTGTAAGCTAAAATCATATGTTCGCAACAAAAGTAAACCTGAGGTGTCCATTGCTGAAGGTTATCTTGCAGAAGAATGTTTAATATTTTGTTCAAGGTTCTTAGGTGGCGATGGAGCAGGAAAAATGCAATTTGAAACCTGTCTACAGAATCTGGAATATCCTATTGGCACAAGGAGAAACAAAGATGGAAAATCTATTCATCTTAAAAATTCTCAATGGAAGGAATGTCATCATTACGTTTTATTCAATTGTGGTAACGGGGAAATAGAGAGTTTACTTGAGTAAGTTTTAATTTTAATTTTAGTAATTATTGAAGAATTAGAAAATTTGTTTCTATCTATTATTAACCAGGTCTTTATTCTAGGGAACATCGAGCTTTAATTGATGGTCATGCATCATTAAAAAAAAAAAAGAGAGAGAACACTGTGAAGAATTTTGGAAGTGGTTAAACGAAAAAGGAGAACATTTCAAAAGAAGTACAACTTCTTGTAATGGGACCTCTTCGAACAACTAAGAGGTTTACTGGATATGTTATCAATGAATACAGATTTTATACAAGGTTCAGAGATGTCAAATGTACAACACAAAACGACGGTGTATTTTTGATAGCCTTGACTACTAGCTTTGCAAGTTCAAAAGATCAAAATCCATTGGTTGGTGAGATTAATTACTATGGATCAATTGAAGAAATATTAGAATTAGATTATTGGGGAGAATTTAGTGTGGTATTATTTAAGTGTTGTTGGTACCAAGAAGTGAAAGATTTATATGGGCTGACTCGTGTCAATTTTAATCGATTGTGCCAGAAATCTGATCCTTATGTTATGGCTTCACAAGTACAATAAGTGTTTTATATAGAAGATCCAATTGATAAGATGTGCCACAATGTTATCAAAAAATTGCCGAGTGACTGTTGTGAAAAACGAAAGAGTATATGAAAATGAAGATTTGAATGATATCTAGCCTGCTTATGGAAAGGGAAATCAAGATTTTGATGTTCGTTAGTGTAGAGATGATGTCCCAATAAGACGAATCTGCCTTCCACCTAGCAAAGTGAAAGACAACGCTTCTTAATTTCTGTGTATCACTAACATATTTATTCAAGTAACTGCTCAACACAATTTAAGTAAGAAAATGTTGTTTCTACCTTGATTACATTAAAGTGAAGTGACTGTTTTATTTTATAAGTAACTGATGTATCACATTCATGGCTTGTTTTTGTAACTATGTCATTCTAACATTAATTCCTCCATTTTATGTAAACCGGACAAAATTCCAGTTAAGGATTTAAAAGTACTCTTGATGTTTCGAGGAGATGAAAAAAATTCAAATATAATTTTATGTTTTATCACATTCAAATAAGGCAGATAAACATCTTTACTTCATGTTTTTGTAGTCCAAGACCCTTACAAATTTTGCAAATCAGAGATGGTATACAGACACACACTGCTGGTATATATTTTTGCTTATTTTTATGGTTTGCTAGTATTGAACTACAGTAATGAACTATAGAATTCTTACAATTTCCGATTGTTGAAGCATCAATCTAATTCTTACATTATTTTGTTAAGTGTTTTGTCGCTTGCTATGGCATAATGTGATGATCATGGCTTCACATAAGTTTTAGGAAATGTGAAAATGTAACTGATCGTGTACAAGACCGATGCTTTAGTAAAGAACCACGGAATTTTAAGAAATTTATTTTCTTTTCAATCAGTAATGATCGTGTCAGTTCGTAATTGAAACAATGGTTGAGTTTGTTCTTGAACGAGTCGTGGCATGTCCCTTCAATCAGGCAGTTATGCAACTGAGGTATGCATACCATAGATTGTGTTGAAATGTCTTTGTGCTGAAATGCAACTCAGTTATACTATGGCTATAGTTTGTGCTTAAATGCAACTGAGTCATGCATGCCTCTCATTTTGTGTTGCAATGTAAACGAGGCATTGCATCAGTTTGTAACTGAGGCATGCATGAATTTGGTTGTGCTGAAATGCGTTAGTTGTACTGAAGGTGTAACAACCCGGAATTTTGGAACCAATTTAAAATTTTTATTTTAGAAATTTTAATATTTAAAATAATTTGTTTTAAATAATAATGATTAAAAATTTATTTGAATCGAAGTTAGAATGAAAATATTTATTTTAATTATAAAAGAAGTTAGAAATAGCGTGATAGTTTGAAAATTTGAATCTGAACTTTGACTGACTGTACAAGATGCAAAATAAATCGGATTTTAGTGAAACCAAAAATATTAGAATCTATTTAAAAATATCTTTCTAATGAATCTGAAAAATCGAAATTTCATAGCGGGAATCAAAAGTTATGCCCAGTTTAAATTTCAGAATAGTCGCTATAAAATTTATATATATATTTTAATATTAAAAATAACCATTTTGCAAACGACCTCTATTTTCGACGAAACCACTTTTGTTGGAACCGGAATGTCAAATTATTGTTCGTAATTTTTGGAATCAATATGTGAGCGTGGCAAAAGAAAATGTGTTTTGTCAATTTAAGTCAAATTTAATCAACTTGAAAATGGTCATTTTTCAAACGGTCTCCAAATTCGACGAAATTAATTTTGTTAGGACAGTATCGTCAAAACAAAGCTAGAAATATTTTTACTGTAATTTTTAGATCGGTATGTGGCCCCGGTAAATTTAAATATACGATCAAATTAAATAATTAAATGTTTTATGTTTTAAAATGAAGAAAAGTGGGCTGAAACAATCAAACGGGCTGACGGGACTAGCCCATTGGGTCCGGAATAGGGGTATTTGGCTAGGGACATCCTTTGTTGGGTTGGAATTGGAGTTATTAAGAGATAACGGGCCTTAACTAAAATTAAAGAATAAAACAATATTATATTATAAATAACCATATAATATTCAAACCCTAATTCCTATACCTGAGCCACCACTACCAACCCTCAATTGCCAGAAATGTCCCGATTTCAATCCCCATTATCTCTCGATCTAATCCAAATTTTAACACAAATCAAAAGTAAAAAATCATTGACCTTTCTAAGATCTTTAACTTCAACGGACGAGATCTGTCTTCGTGAAGTAAACAACGTGCAATCGCTGCTCAAACCGGGAAGTTTCGCTCGTGTTTTCCGATGACCTGGAGGGTGCGAGTTGCACCACTTGGAGGGCGTCGGCGAGAGGAAGGTAGGGGCTTTCGAGTGGTGATAGTTGATCGATCTCTAGAGGCGTGGGGGTGGCGCGATTTCCAAGGATGGAAGCATGAAAGTGGGTTCGAAATAGAAGAAAGGGGCGGCGACTTTATTTCCAGGAATGAAGAAGGAGATTTGAATGTAATTTAGAATTAATTATAAATTTAATTATATAATTTTTGTATTCAATGTATAATCGATCATATCTTTCTCAAACCTTATCAGAATTCGACGAAACGAAATTCATTGGAACCACAAAATTGAGATCTACGCGATGGAACAAACCAGATCTGAAACGAAGCACTTTGAAAATTCATACAAAAAGCTATGTGAGAATTCTGATTTAATAATTAAATTTTAATTATTTTTCTCGCTTTTAAAATCATTGTATGTATGTTGGTAATTGAGATCTGCGATGTTTGTGATTTAGAATTTATTGATTGTTGTTTGTTGTGTATTCTGATGTTCATAATTTGCTAGGTCTACGATGAAATTTCATTTTAGGCTGAATCTCTAGTTGTGGTTAAAATCCTATTTTATTTTGGATCTATGCATACGGTTATAGTTTACAGTAAAATCGTTCTTCTATTTTCTAGATTTACTTTCTATCGTTCAGATCTATATCTTTTCATTTTAGATCCATGCGTACAGATTTGATTAAAATAAAAATTTCAACTTTTATTTTTAAATCCATTAATATTGATGTGATTTATTCATAAAAATATAGGTTTTATTGAATACATAAACTTGGAATTTAGAGTTAGAATAAAGATTCCATATTTATTTTAATTCATGAAACATGTAATTGTTGTAGATTAAAGATTTCATCTTTATTTTGATTTATGAACATGAAATTTGATCAACGATAAAAATTTATAGTTTTTATTGTTTTCACGGACATGAGTTTTATCAGAAATGGGATTCGTAATAAAAATCACATTTTCATAATTCACATGTAACATGGATTTTTATCAAATCTAGATTTGGAATAAAAATCTCATTTTCATAATTTGCATGAAATATGGATTGTTATCAAAATTTGAATTTGCAATGAATATTAATTTTCATTGTTTGCAGTAAAAACTTCAATTTTATTGGTTACATAAAACATAGTTTTGCTTCGAATTGTTTCAACTAAAATGAACACATTTTTAGTGTCTAACTATTTCAACTAAAAGAACACATTTTTAGTGCCGAATTATTTCAACTAAAAAGCACACATTTTTAGTGTCGAATTGTTTCAACTAAAAAGATCATATATTTAGTGTTTAATTGTTTCAAATGAAAAGAACATAGTTTTAAAAGTTACATTTTTATTGTCAATTTAGATGTAACAAAATAGCAGAAATAAAAGATTCATTTTTATTGTCATTTTAGATGCAATAAAAAGAATAGATTTAAATGTCATATTTTTATTGTCATTTGGTTTCAATAAAAAGAGTGAATATAAAAAAAAATACATTTACAATGTAATTTAGTTTCCATTGGAAAGAATGAAACATTTTTGTTCATTAAAAATGATTGAACAAAAATATACGTTTTAGTTCACTAGAAAGAATGAGACATTTTTGTTCATTAGAATGAATGAGACATTTTAGTTCATTAGAAAGAACGAATACATTTTTGTTCATTAAAAAGGATTAAAAAAAATAAACATCTTTGTCAAACATGTTAGTTGAAATTAAAATAAACATTTTTGTCAAATATGTTAGTTGAAATAAAAATATACATTTTTGTTAAAACACATTAGTTAAAACAAAATTTACATTTTTGTCAAAACACATTAGTTGAATCCAAATGGTCGCTTTTGTCAAATTATATAAGTTGAAACCAAATGGTCACTTTTGTTAGATGATAAAGGTTGAAATCAAAATTGTCACTTTTGTCAAATTATAAAGGTTGAAATCAAATTTGTCGTTTTGTCAAATTATAATAGTTGAAACCAATTTTGCAATTTTTGTCAAAATGTAACCGTTGAAACAAAATTGGCATTTTTGTCAAAATATAATGGTTAAAACAAAAATAACATTTTTGTTAAATAGATCTATGTTAAAACAATAATATCACTTTTGTTAAATAGAAATTGTAAACAAATAAAATTATCATTTTTATTTGTTATGTTGAGTAGAAAAATGTGAACAAAACAAACATATCACTTTTATTTGTTTTGTTGAATTAGAATTATCGACGAAACAAACATATCACTTTTATTTGTTTTGTTGAATTAGAATTGTCGACAAAACAAACACATAACTTTTATTTGTTTTGTTGAAATAGATTTATCGACAAAACAAGGTCATAATCTTTATTGTTTGTTAAAATAGATTAGTTGAATCAAACCATATATTTTTGTCAAAATATACACTTTTGTCAAAATAGATTAGTTGAATCAAAACATATATTTCTGTCAAAATATACACTTTTGTCAAAATAGATTAGTTGAATCAAAACATATATTTTTGTCAAAATATACACTTTTGTCAAAATAGGTTAGTTGAATCAAAATACACATTTTTTGTCAAAATGAACATTTTTGGCAGAGTAGATTAGTTGAACCGAATTATTTATTTTTGTCAAATTATGATAGCTAAAACAAAAATTACATTTTGTTAAATATGATGGTTGAAAACAAAAATTATACTTTTGTTAATTAGATTTGAAATAAAATAAAAATCGCATTTTTGTTAAATAAAAGAGTTAAAACACAAATAGCATTTTTGTTAAATAGGTTTGTGTCAAAACACTAATAGCATTTTTGGTAAATAGATTTGTATTACAACAAAGATATTCATTTTGTTAAATGAGAATTGTTAACAATATGAAATATCGTTAATATTCATTTTGTTAAACTAGAATTGTTAAAATATGAAATTATCACTTTTTATCATTGTGTTAAAATAGAATTGTCAACAAAAATGAATGTATCACTTTTTAAGCATTTTGTTGAAATAGAGTTTGTATGCAAATTATAGAATATATCTTTATTGTCAATATACACATTAAAATTTCTGTATATATTAAAGTGGCATTTCTATTGACAATATACACATTAGAATTTGTGTATATTAAAAAAACATTTCTATTGCAAATATACACATTAGAATCTGTGTATAAATTAAAAAGACATTTATATTGTCAGAATATATATTAGAGTTTGTATGCAAATTAAAACAAACATTTTTATGTGTGTCATGTCATACATTGAAATTATGTACAAATAAAAATGTTTCTTTTTATTTGTTAAAGTATAAAATAGGAATTGCATACAAATAGTAAAGATAAAATTTATCTTTTTATTTGTCATTAGCAAAGATGTCATGTAAATTAAATACATATTTATTTGACATTATGAACATGTAAATATGATATGCCAATAAAACATTCTTTTATTTGGCGTGTTAAATACGTTAGAGGAATCGTCGAACGATTTATATTTATATATAATATTATACATATAAATATAAATTAAAATTAAACGAATCGTGCGCGGTAGTTCGCGTTTCGGAATCGTAACTTTAAACGATTATCTGAAAGATCCGACCGTCGGATTTTCCCAAAACTGGAACCATTAGGTCCGCTTTGGGAAGATCTTTCCAACAATATGAATTTTGTTAAAATCTAACGGTTAGATTTCGAGATATGTTTAAATCAAATTTTGATAAAAACAACGCTAGGACCGCCTATTGACCCGAAGCGTCGCTAAATTAAATTGGGCTATTTTTATATAAATAAAAATAGCGATAAATCGTTATAAAATAATATTAACAATAAAAATTAATTTAAATTATAATTATGCGAGAATTATTTGAAAAGACCGAGTTCAATCTCATTTCAAATAATTATACGACGATTTAAAGTCGAAGACGTTTAAGACGATGATTGAGGACCGGCGATCTTCACATCGAATGGACGACTACTGATGCCTGGCATTGGTTGGCTCCCAGTAAAGGGTTAAAAGTGGTAGTTGTCCAGACGTACTTGTTGATTATCCGGATATGTGAGCATCTCTCTTACGTATTGGACATACGGGACGAGGTATAAGGTGTCTCCGGTTTCGTTCAGACCCAGAACAGACTTGTAAATGGATGTGTGTCTGACATTGGATTTAATTCCATGTAAATTAATTTGATTTCTATTTAATATAGATCTGTGGTGGAGGAGAATTTATTCTCTCGCTTAACACCCTTCTCTGAGACGTACGAGCTTAGGGGTTATATATTGGTAGTTATCGATCGCATGGCGTGAACTGTCGATGTGGCATGCCAAGATGCAATTGATCGAGGATTTTGTTGAAAAGCAAAGCCTTGTGGTTGATGATCAAAGCATAGCCTATTTCGGCATAGCTTTGTGTATAGCGTGACTTCGCGAGCCTCACACCCGGTTTGAGTCAAAAATGGGACAAGGTGTAACGACCCAGGTTTTTGAACGATTAATTTTAAATATTTAATATCGTTTTAAATATTGTGTTGATAATATAAAAGAATTTTTATATTGGATTATCGATTAAATAATCGAAATACGATTTATTTGATAATTATCAATTGAATTCAGAATTAAAACTGTATCAAAACGATTCTATAGATTAATATGAATTCTATTTGAATTAGAACGATAATGATAACTTATTTTCGATGAGTTTCATTGTTTGAAATCAAATTAATAATTTAATCGAATTTAATTTAAACCGTCAGTTTAAAATTCATATCTTCTCCAGATAATCGAATTTAATTTTAGAACCCATGCTATTGAGTCCAGAATAGTGCTAGAATCTGGTAACGTCAATCGTTGTGTTAAATAGCGGTTCGGTAATTACAAGTAGGAAACGCGAGATATTGAAATTATTCAATTAAAACAATAACTAATCAAAATCTTTTCAAATAGTAACAGCCGACCTACACCCTTAGTAACACCACCCTAAAATTAAAACCACGCAGACCTACTCGTACCCACGTAGCTCATTTTCTTCCTCGAGCACACACTTTTGTCATCCATTTTGGATATCAAAGAAACACTGAAGTAATGGCTCTTGTACTTCTGTCTGCTCTCTTGCTTATAAATAAGCTTCGCCTTCGTTGTTTTTTCTTCTTCTTTCCTATACCCTAAAACCAGAAAATCAATCGCACCAAAACAATTGAATCCATTTACTTTCCTTTCCACTGTTTCAAAATCGAATCAAAATCCAATTCGCGAACCCTTGAAGCTCGACAGCAGGTAGAAGACGCTTGCGAATTAGGGTTCATGGGGTATGTTGCGACGATGACCGTGGGTTTGAGGAGCGATTGGAGGAGTTCGATCATTATTGTTGGGTATTGAAGTGTGCGATTTGTGAAATCGAAGATGGGAGTACGGTGTTGAGCACAACAGGGTAGTGCGATGGGGTTTAGTTGCGATAACTGGAGGGCGACAGTTGAAGAGGAGAAGACGATCAGTAAGTTTCGAAGCTGATGGATTTTCTGGCGGTCCGACAACAGTGAAGAAGAAGTTATAGTGTTGGCTAGTTTGCTAAAACAGGTAAAAAAAATAGTTAATGTTTTCTTATATGAATTAAATTAATTTATCGGTTAGGATTTAATTCATATATCGGTTAGAATTAAATCATTATATCGGTTAGAATTTTATTAGCATATCAATTAGAATTAAATCAGTATACCAGTAAGGGTTTAATGAGTATATCAGTTAAGATTAAATTGGTATACTATCAGGAGTGAAGAAAATAGCACTTATTGTTATCGGGGATTTTGAATCATGAAAGAAATTTTAATTTATGTATATTTTTAATATACAACCTTGTTAAGGAAATTCAGTAGCTAATTTATAAAATTCGGATTTTTCTTAGACAAGGAAAAATCAAATAAAATCATTCGTGTGGAATTCGAAGACTCGGAAATCGATGAAAGAAATTGAAAACTGGTACAAGTGCAAAGGAAAATCAGGTGAGTAAATCTCACTCACCTTTAGAATTATTTTTATTTCGTTAAAAATAATTGTTGTTGCTCGTTTGGATTTTTCTGCTTGCTTTATATATATTAGTTATTTAGGCTATATATATATATATTGGGTTGTTGATTGGTTGGATTCCCGCAGTCTCATTAGCGGATGCCCGCAGTTTCATAGCGGATGATTACCCTATACGCCCCACGCTATGATTAGTGGATGACCTTCTATACCGCGATATTCTGCCACGAAGCAGAATGGGTATTATTTATGTGCTAACGTCTGTGGATGCAGGGAAACAGGTTGGAGGAATCCAACTGGATTCCTCAAAAATATATTATCTGTTTGTTTATTTGTTTGCATATATATTGTTATATATGATGTGTTAGAAAAATAAATAATTGGTTGCTTTGTGTGTTTTATCACTGGGCTTAAGTAATGATATTTAAAAATATCGTGGAAGGATATTTGAGTTTTAAAAGGGAAAATTCTATTTTTAAATAGAATTTGAATTTTTAAATGGAATAAAATATAAACTTGTTTTTTTGAAAATAAAACAAGTAGTTTCTTTATAAACGAAGTTTATAAATAGTTCTTTTATAACGAAGTTTAAATGAAGTGAAAAGAATTATCATTTGATAATTCAGAAATAGAAATACAAGCGTGAAATTGGAATTTTGAAATGAAATTTCAAAACAGGATGTGAAATGAAATTTTTAAATATATAACTCAAATGAAATTTGAGTATAACATTTGAATTTTAAAAAGGGGTTTAAATATTTGAATTTTAAGAAGAGATTGAATATTAGAAATTCAAATAGAAGTTCAAATAGAATTTGAATAGACGGAATTAGAATGAAAAATAGAATTTGAATTCAAGGAATTAAAATAAAATTTGAATTCAAAAGGAATTCGAATAAAGAAATTCAAGTAGAGATTTGAATGTAGAATTTCAAAATAGAATTTGAAATAAACTTTGAAAATAGGATTTCAAAGTAGAATTGGAAATAGAATTCAAATAGGATTTCAAAATAGGAAATCCAAATGGTTTTGAAATGGAATTTGAATTCAAGGGAATTCAAATGGATTTGAGTAAAGAAATTCAAAGGGTGTTAAAAATAAGTTTGAATATTAGAATTCAAATGGGATTGGAGATGGATTTGAATATTAGAATTCAAATGGAAATGGAAAATGAAATTTGAATATAAGAGATTCAAATAGAATTCAAATAGGATTTAATCTATGGAATTTGAATATGAAATTCAAATGGGTTTTAAACTATGGAATTTTGAATATAGAATTTAAAAAGGAGTTTGAATATTTGAATTTCAATAGAATTCAAATATAGAAATTGGAATATAGAAGTTCCAATGGAATTTAAATATAGAGTTTGAATAAAAGAATTCAAATGAATTCGAACATAGAATTTGAATATGGAATTGAAATAGAAAATTCAAGTATTGAATTTGAATATCCAATAGAAAAGGAATTGGGATTTGAAATATAGAATTCAAAAGTAAGATTGGAATTTGAACCAAGGAATTCAAATCGAGTTAAAATGGAATTGAATTCGTTTTAAGAAGTTTAAAAAGTTTATATATATAAATATAATTAAAACGAACTCGCCGCAGCGCTGCAGTTCGTAAATTGGCGACTCGAACTTCAATTGAGTATACAGAACTCAATTGGGGTCGAAATTCTTCGAAACAAGAAACGTCAGGACCGATTTGATAATAGCTTTCTAATGAAGGAGAAAAATCTGAATTTCGTCGTATAGATTTTTAGTTATGTCAAAATCAAATTTTTAGAAAAGCAGCGCCATAAACCATTATAAACCATAATGGATTATATATATAAATATTGGGATTTTTAAGCAAATAAAAATCCGGATTTCCATTTAAAAATCTAGACTTGAGTTAGAAAATAAATGTGAACTCAAGTGAAGTAAAGAAGATGATTTTTGAAACAATAATCCTATTTTTGATTATTGAATAGAATTAACTAAATCAAAGGAGAATTAGTTAATCGAGTTTGAACTAAAGTCGAACTTTGAAAAGTGAAATTTGGGATTGTAAATATATATTCGAAATCGAATATAGAACTTAAATTGAAATTTGAATTCAATTGATTGATAAGTAAGTGGAAATATATTTGAAACGTGTTATATTCAAATATGCAAGCGAAATAGGCAAAGAGATAGATAACGAGTTAATTTAACGAGTGGAGTCAAAACGAGTATATGGGGTTGAAATAAATTGGACAGGTATAAACACACAGGAGACAGGTATGGGATAAAGTGATGAAGGTATATAATTAGTGTGCTCGACAAAAAGGTACATGTTTAAATTCATATATGGGTTTTATGCGCCGTATCGGCAAGCCGCTTGGCTTTTCCTTTTTCTTTTTGATTGAGGAAGATACCGGGAAGCTATTTGAAATTTCCCGATGCTCCCGATACAGGGGAGGTTATGGCGAAATTTTCCGGAAATTTAAGGAGTTAGAATATTTTTAAGATATTTTGATAATTTGAAATCATTGTATCGACGTATTGAATTCGATAGTAAAGTGAATATAAAAATCGAATGTTGTAAACAAAAGGGGATAGAGATAAGTGATTGGAATTGGTTCCAATTGCAAACAGAGATTTTTCTAATATATAGAAAATAAAAGAAGTTGATATTTGGAAACGTTTTCCAAATGGCATAAGAGGCCAAGATGATTATTGAAAATATTTGGTTAACAAATATTGATGAGCAAATGGAAAAGTGATTTAATTAATGAAATATTAATTAAAGGGCCCAGTGATTTGTTTGATATGTTTGGATGAACACTTGTTTTTATTCGATAGTTAAACCACAGACTATCGAAGTTTTGACCATCGTTGTCAATATGGAGAGACCGGTTGGATTATTATCCGAAGAACCACTCCGTATCGGCATTAGCGTTGCGAACCAAGTATGCTGAATATATTGAAGACGGAGTAAAGTGCAAGGGCTTTTCTATTTATAGAAATAGTGCCTTCGGTTTCGTTCAGTCCCAGAACGAACGTAAATGGACGAATGTCTGACAAAGTATTTCCAATAATCAAATGGGTTGGTCTGTATGAATATATATGGTTGCAACGGATTTATCCCTTAGCATAATATCCAGAATATTTGTGCAAACTCAACTAGTGATTAACGGATCTGACAATGTGGCATTCAAAGTGATTGTGTTATCAAGGAATGGTAAGTAATCGTAGCCTCAGGCCTCAACAACCGGGAAAGGACAAAAATCGGGCAGGCAGCATGGCTATGTGGGTCGCACCCATTAGGGTGTATAATCACCTATCTAGAGAAATTCCTTTTGTTTCTAAATCTATCGATTCTGCCCATTCGGGAAACGGTGGTTTGAGTCCAACCGTTGGTGATATACATTCGATACACTCAAGCGAAATGAGTGGTCGGTCATGTGTGGGCCGGGTTGCAAGACGTTCTTGTTGAACCCAGGTGTATTTGCCTCTAGAGATACATCATCGGAAGGTGGTCCCATACCTTGTCATGTTGGAAATCCAATCTCCAATAAGCGCCATGCGGTTTTTGATTTTATAATATATATGTGGAGCGTGAGATGCAAGCGTTCTGCTATTTGGTTATTTACTTGATGTAGACATTATTATAATATCACTGGATTTTTGTATCAAAGTGTTTTGGGTCATAGTAAGGTAAAAACCGTCCATGTTTATGTGTGGGCTGGTCTTACTATTATCTTTTCTTTCGAAAAGAGTTTTGAAAGTTAAACAAGTGGTTGGAGTTTACTCACACCAGTCCCATGACTGACCCAGAGTTTATTTTGTTTTGTTTTCCCTAAACTCTTGGGTGCCCAAATTTGTACGGGCAGTCAAGTGTTTCAGGCTTTTACAGATACACTTGGAGGAGCTTGAAGCAGGAGGCTTCAACGTTAGTTATTTAGAGTTACTTCCGCTGGATCAAATGTTATGTGTACTCTGATGATGGTATGTATGTATGTACAAAACAGATTTGTATTTCGAAGCTTATGTTATATAATATATTTTATTCGTTCCGCTGTGAGTTTGTGATCTTTGTTTTCTTCTATTCTAATATTTCTTTCTTCCTATTTCTCATCCTCTAACTTCTTTCTAATAATGAGTCGTATTTCGGTGCAATTTGAGTTGGACGTGTGGTGTTATTAGTCAACTCAGATAGCACGGATTTGCGGGTCATTACAGGTGGTATCAGAGCTTAGGTTGAGCGAACACCTAGGCTTGTGTGACATGTGCTCATTAGAGATAGGGTCAGTAGTACCCTAGAATGAGTTGAGTGTATAGACACGAGAGAGCGTATTTGTTAATTGATATAAAAATTGTTTTATATTGTGTTGAATAGTCTGTGAGTGGTTTATGAATTCTGGTCGAATCGTGGGACGCCACGACGTCGATAGGAGTTTCTAAACACTTGAACAGAAAATACGACACAATATTGTTTTTAAGTGGGTAAATGAAATAATTTAACCCAAAATTTCTATTTTGATATAGAAAGAATAATTTTTGAAATTATTATATTATATGGATGTGTTGATTGATATCATTATAATCAGATAAGATTATAAAAATTGAAATGGTTATTTATAACCAAACTGAATTTGTATATGAATGAAATATATACAAATGAGATGAATTAGAATTGAATTCAAACCAGAATTGAGAATTCAAAATCCTGGGAAGTTGAAAAATATTTTTCAAAGTATATTAAAATAATATAGCTTTGTTTTAGAAGGATTTGGAAGAATACCATTTTAAATGGATTTTGAAATTGTTAAGCACTGAACTCACTTCAGTGGCTGGGAAATTATTCTGATAATGATTGCAACATCATCAGTGTTCATTTCCGAGTTTCTAAGTGATGAATTGCTACCTTAGAAAAAGTTTTTGATGGAAATTTGTTTGAAAGAAAACAAGTAGTTTGAAAATTCAAATTTGAAATGAAAATAAATTTATGTATATATTTATAGGATTTCAAAAGAATTTGAAAAGAAAAACCCAGGGATTTGAATTCTGGAATTTAAATTTAACTTAAACAAGTTAAATGGGTCGAAGTGAATGAATTGATTAGAATCAATTTAAATAGATTTATTGAAATAAATATGAATTGAATGTGAAGGCATATGAAAGGAAGAAGACCAAAAGTTTTGGTTGAAAATAAAGTCATAGAAATATGAGGAGTTGAGTTTCAACATAAAGGAGTTTGAAAAGTAATAGGTTTGTACCATTTTTTCTACCTTAGCAATTTCGAGGACGAAATTATTTTAAGGGGGGAAGAATGTAACGACCCAGGTTTTTGAACGATTAATTTTAAATATTTAATATCGTTTTAAATATTGTGTTGATAATATAAAAGAATTTTTATATTGGATTATCGATTAAATAATCGAAATACGATTTATTTGATAATTATCAATTGAATTCAGAATTAAAACTATATCAAAACGATTCTATAGATTAATATGAATTCTATTTGAATTAGAACGATAATGATAACTTATTTTCGATGAGTTTCATTGTTTGAAATCAAATTAATAATTTAATCGAATTTAATTTAAACCGTCAGTTTAAAATTCATATCTTCTCCAGATAATCGAATTTAATTTTAGAACCCATGCTATTGAGTCCAGAATAGTGCTAGAATCTGGTAACGTCAATCGTTGTGTTAAATAGCGGTTCGGTAATTACAAGTAGGAAACGCGAGATATTGAAATTATTCAATTAAAACAATAACTAATCAAAATCTTTTCAAATAGTAACAGCCGACCTACACCCTTAGTAACACCACCCTAAAATTAAAACCACGCAGACCTACTCGTACCCGCGTAGCTCATTTTCTTCCTCGAGCACACACTTTTGTCATCCATTTTGGATATCAAAGAAACACTGAAGTAATGGCTCTTGTACTTCTGTCTGCTCTCTTGCTTATAAATAAGCTTCGCCTTCGTTGTTTTTTTTTCTTCTTTCCTATACCCTAAAACCAGAAAATCAATCGCACCAAAACAATTGAATCCATTTACTTTCCTTTCCACTGTTTCAAAATCGAATCAAAATCCAATTCGCGAACCCTTGAAGCTCGACAGCAGGTAGAAGACGCTTGCGAATTAGGGTTCATGGGGTATGTTGCGACGATGACCGTGGGTTTGAGGAGCGATTGGAGGAGTTCGATCATTATTGTTGGGTATTGAAGTGTGCGATTTGTGAAATCGAAGATGGGAGTACGGTGTTGAGCACAACAGGGTAGTGCGATGGGGTTTAGTTGCGATAACTGGAGGGCGACAGTTGAAGAGGAGAAGACGATCAGTAAGTTTCGAAGCTGATGGATTTTCTGGCGGTCCGACAACAGTGAAGAAGAAGTTATAGTGTTGGCTAGTTTGCTAAAACAGGTAAAAAAAATAGTTAATGTTTTCTTATATGAATTAAATTAATTTATCGGTTAGGATTTAATTCATATATCGGTTAGAATTAAATCATTATATCGGTTAGAATTTTATTAGCATATCAATTAGAATTAAATCAGTATACCAGTAAGGGTTTAATGAGTATATCAGTTAAGATTAAATTGGTATACTATCAGGAGTGAAGAAAATAGCACTTATTGTTATCGGGGATTTTGAATCATGAAAGAAATTTTAATTTATGTATATTTTTAATATACAACCTTGTTAAGGAAATTCAGTAGCTAATTTATAAAATTCGGATTTTTCTTAGACAAGGAAAAATCAAATAAAATCATTCGTGTGGAATTCGAAGACTCGGAAATCGATGAAAGAAATTGAAAACTGGTACAAGTGCAAAGGAAAATCAGGTGAGTAAATCTCACTCACCTTTAGAATTATTTTTATTTCGTTAAAAATAATTGTTGTTGCTCATTTGGATTTTTCTGCTTGCTTTATATATATTAGTTATTTAGGCTATATATATATATTGGGTTGTTGATTGGTTGGATTCCCGCAGTCTCATTAGCGGATGCCTGCAGTTTCATAGCGGATGATTACCCTATACGCCCCACGCTATGATTAGTGGATGACCTTCTATACCGCGATATTCTGCCACGAAGCAGAATGGGTATTATTTATGTGCTAACGTCTGTGGATGCAGGGAAACAGGTTGGAGGAATCCAACTGGATTCCTCAAAAATATATTATCTGTTTGTTTATTTGTTTGCATATATATTGTTATATATGATGTGTTAGAAAAATAAATAATTGGTTGCTTTGTGTGTTTTATCACTGGGCTTAAGTAATGATATTTAAAAATATCGTGGAAGGATATTTGAGTTTTAAAAGGGAAAATTCTATTTTTAAATAGAATTTGAATTTTTAAATGGAATAAAATATAAACTTGTTTTTTTGAAAATAAAACAAGTAGTTTCTTTATAAACGAAGTTTATAAATAGTTCTTTTATAACGAAGTTTAAATGAAGTGAAAAGAATTATCATTTGATAATTCAGAAATAGAAATACAAGCGTGAAATTGGAATTTTGAAATGAAATTTCAAAACAGGATGTGAAATGAAATTTTTAAATATATAACTCAAATGAAATTTGAGTATAACATTTGAATTTTAAAAAGGGGTTTAAATATTTGAATTTTAAGAAGAGATTGAATATTAGAAATTCAAATAGAAGTTCAAATAGAATTTGAATAGACGGAATTAGAATGAAAAATAGAATTTGAATTCAAGGAATTAAAATAAAATTTGAATTCAAAAGGAATTCGAATAAAGAAATTCAAGTAGAGATTTGAATGTAGAATTTCAAAATAGAATTTGAAATAAACTTTGAAAATAGGATTTCAAAGTAGAATTGGAAATAGAATTCAAATAGGATTTCAAAATAGGAAATCCAAATGGTTTTGAAATGGAATTTGAATTCAAGGGAATTCAAATGGATTTGAGTAAAGAAATTCAAAGGGTGTTAAAAATAAGTTTGAATATTAGAATTCAAATGGGATTGGAGATGGATTTGAATATTAGAATTCAAATGGAAATGGAAAATGAAATTTGAATATAAGAGATTCAAATAGAATTCAAATAGGATTTAATCTATGGAATTTGAATATGAAATTCAAATGGGTTTTAAACTATGGAATTTTGAATATAGAATTTAAAAAGGAGTTTGAATATTTGAATTTCAATAGAATTCAAATATAGAAATTGGAATATAGAAGTTCCAATGGAATTTAAATATAGAGTTTGAATAAAAGAATTCAAATGAATTCGAACATAGAATTTGAATATGGAATTGAAATAGAAAATTCAAGTATTGAATTTGAATATCCAATAGAAAAGGAATTGGGATTTGAAATATAGAATTCAAAAGTAAGATTGGAATTTGAACCAAGGAATTCAAATCGAGTTAAAATGGAATTGAATTCGTTTTAAGAAGTTTAAAAAGTTTATATATATAAATATAATTAAAACGAACTCGCCGCAGCGCTGCAGTTCGTAAATTGGCGACTCGAACTTCAATTGAGTATACAGAACTCAATTGGGGTCGAAATTCTTCGAAACAAGAAACGTCAGGACCGATTTGATAATAGCTTTCTAATGAAGGAGAAAAATCTGAATTTCGTCGTATAGATTTTTAGTTATGTCAAAATCAAATTTTTAGAAAAGCAGCGCCATAAACCATTATAAACCATAATGGATTTTATATATAAATATTGGGATTTTTAAGCAAATAAAAATCCGGATTTCCATTTAAAAATCTAGACTTGAGTTAGAAAATAAATGTGAACTCAAGTGAAGTAAAGAAGATGATTTTTGAAACAATAATCCTATTTTTGATTATTGAATAGAATTAACTAAATCAAAGGAGAATTAGTTAATCGAGTTTGAACTAAAGTCGAACTTTGAAAAGTGAAATTTGGGATTGTAAATATATATTCGAAATCGAATATAGAACTTAAATTGAAATTTGAATTCAATTGATTGATAAGTAAGTGGAAATATATTTGAAACGTGTTATATTCAAATATGCAAGCGAAATAGGCAAAGAGATAGATAACGAGTTAATTTAACGAGTGGAGTCAAAACGAGTATATGGGGTTGAAATAAATTGGACAGGTATAAACACACAGGAGACAGGTATGGGATAAAGTGATGAAGGTATATAATTAGTGTGCTCGACAAAAAGGTACATGTTTAAATTCATATATGGGTTTTATGCGCCGTATCGGCAAGCCGCTTGGCTTTTCCTTTTTCTTTTTGATTGAGGAAGATACCGGGAAGCTATTTGAAATTTCCCGATGCTCCCGATACAGGGGAGGTTATGGCGAAATTTTCCGGAAATTTAAGGAGTTAGAATATTTTTAAGATATTTTGATAATTTGAAATCATTGTATCGACGTATTGAATTCGATAGTAAAGTGAATATAAAAATCGAATGTTGTAAACAAAAGGGGATAGAGATAAGTGATTGGAATTGGTTCCAATTGCAAACAGAGATTTTTCTAATATATAGAAAATAAAAGAAGTTGATATTTGGAAACGTTTTCCAAATGGCATAAGAGGCCGAGATGATTATTGAAAATATTTGGTTAACAAATATTGATGAGCAAATGGAAAAGTGATTTAATTAATGAAATATTAATTAAAGGGCCCAGTGATTTGTTTGATATGTTTGGATGAACACTTGTTTTTATTCGATAGTTAAACCACAGACTATCGAAGTTTTGACCATCGTTGTCAATATGGAGAGACCGGTTGGATTATTATCCGAAGAACCACTCCGTATCGGCATTAGCGTTGCGAACCAAGTATGCTGAATATATTGAAGACGGAGTAAAGTGCAAGGGCTTTTCTATTTATAGAAATAGTGCCTTCGGTTTCGTTCAGTCCCAGAACGAACGTAAATGGACGAATGTCTGACAAAGTATTTCCAATAATCAAATGGGTTGGTCTGTATGAATATATATGGTTGCAACGGATTTATCCCTTAGCATAATATCCAGAATATTTGTGCAAACTCAATTAGTGATTAACGGATCTGACAATGTGGCATTCAAAGTGATTGTGTTATCAAGGAATGGTAAGTAATCGTAGCCTCAGGCCTCAACAACCGGGAAAGGACAAAAATCGGGCAGGCAGCATGGCTATGTGGGTCGCACCCATTAGGGTGTATAATCACCTATCTAGAGAAATTCCTTTTGTTTCTAAATCTATCGATTCTGCCCATTCGGGAAACGGTGGTTTGAGTCCAACCGTTGGTGATATACATTCGATACACTCAAGCGAAATGAGTGGTCGGTCATGTGTGGGCCGGGTTGCAAGACGTTCTTGTTGAACCCAGGTGTATTTGCCTCTAGAGATACATCATCGGAAGGTGGTCCCATACCTTGTCATGTTGGAAATCCAATCTCCAATAAGCGCCATGCGGTTTTTGATTTTATAATATATATGTGGAGCGTGAGATGCAAGCGTTCTGCTATTTGGTTATTTACTTGATGTAGACATTATTATAATATCACTGGATTTTTGTATCAAAGTGTTTTGGGTCATAGTAAGGTAAAAACCGTCCATGTTTATGTGTGGGCTGGTCTTACTATTATCTTTTCTTTCGAAAAGAGTTTTGAAAGTTAAACAAGTGGTTGGAGTTTACTCACACCAGTCCCATGACTGACCCAGAGTTTATTTTGTTTTGTTTTCCCTAAACTCTTGGGTGCCCAAATTTGTACGGGCAGTCAAGTGTTTCAGGCTTTTACAGATACACTTGGAGGAGCTTGAAGCAGGAGGCTTCAACGTTAGTTATTTAGAGTTACTTCCGCTGGATCAAATGTTATGTGTACTCTGATGATGGTATGTATGTATGTACAAAACAGATTTGTATTTCGAAGCTTATGTTATATAATATATTTTATTCGTTCCGCTGTGAGTTTGTGATCTTTGTTTTCTTCTATTCTAATATTTCTTTCTTCCTATTTCTCATCCTCTAACTTCTTTCTAATAATGAGTCGTATTTCGGTGCAATTTGAGTTGGACGTGTGGTGTTATTAGTCAACTCAGATAGCACGGATTTGCGGGTCATTACACAAGGGAACGCAGGGAGTGCACACGTTTCTTTCTAGCTAGAAGTGGTGTCAGCGTTTACAAGCCCTGACATTTTTACTTATGTGGATAATGGATTATGAGGCCTCGGTTATTTGGTCGATTGTGACCATTTTATAGGTTCAATAGGACCGGGAAGCGTGTGTTCAGGCATAACTAATCCACTAACGTATTTGTGGACCGGCCCGGCAGTATCCAAGGGTTCACTACGGGGGATCCTGAGACTTTGCTAGAGTGTCTCGAATCGGTAAGGAGATCGTTCCTAACCTTGACTCATGATGGAAATTCCAATTTCCAATATGACACCATGCAGTTTTAATTGTAGAACTAGTTTGGCGACATAATATATGGTAGCTATGCCATCTATGGTTGATACATTATGATTGAAATGTTTTTGAAACATATATACACTAATAATAATATCAAATCCGTTTTACCGTATCTAGCATTTTTGACCATTATAAGGTAAAACTCTATCCTCCGGTTTGCGTTGCATTATGTGATGAGACTTGAGTCTTATAATGGTTTCATTTTTCTAAAAAGCATTACGTTGTTTTATGATATTCTTTATTTAAATTATGCACTGGCAATCCAATGGAGTAAACCCGTTCCGCGATAGTGGCGCGGTCTTGTGATTAGCCTTATTACTAGTTAAGTTAAGTAATGATTTCTTATACCAGTCCCATGACTGACCTGTAGTTTGTTTTACTTTGCAAAATTAGGTGCCCTCTTTTCCACACGGGCAGTCCAATAGCTTATTTTGCAGATATATTGAGCAGGATTCTGGATCGAAGCTTAAAGCTGTGTCCAGAGCATTAATAGACTTCCGCTGTACCAGATTATTGATTTCGTTGAGTTGTATAAAATTTGTTGTAAATTTATCTTCTGATATTGTATTATTATATCGATGTACTCTGATGTTGCATTATTATGATGTAATAAAAGTCTCATGTTATTTGTTCTGATGAGTTGTATTCCCAGATTAGCGTACTCGGGTTTTGAACGGTCTTGGTAGATTCTGTGATCGATTAGGGCCGGGCGAAATCCGAGTCGTTACAGTTGGTATCAGAGCTCTAGTTAGCTCAAATCTTTGGGGTACCGCTCGTTAGAACTGAACAAAAGACTCATCAGAGATAGGATTAGTAATATCCTATGTAACACCCCACCTCCGCTAAGGTCACTCACAAAGGGAATGCACTAGTTTTGGTGGAGTATTATCTAGGTAAACATGCAAAGAGATATCACAAGGCAGAACATAAATAAAGCAACGATAGAAATTAAAAACCAACTTTTTATTATCTTCCAGGTTAGAGTCAAAAGCTCATATATCCAAGATACAAATTATTCCATTACATCAAGTTCATAATAAAGAAGCATAAACTTTAAACAAAAGTAAATTATTCCCCATAAATAGCAGAAGCAGCTATAGCATAGCCCAAGACCAAACTGTACATGAGCTATCAGAAAGCAAGCTCAATCCAAGCTAAGAGCTAGTGTTTCCTCCCTGAGAACCTGGGGGAAAGAAACGAAAGAAAAGGAGGCGAAAGAAAAAGGGTCAGTCATAATGACTGGTAAGCCCTAGCGACTTTCAGCATGAAAACTAGTAAAGGTAACATGATATGTGAAAACTGGAATTAAACATAAGGATGATAACAGAACTGGTAGGATAATTAAGATAACAAGATAAGTCAAGTCTAGCATCGCATATTCAAGGTTCGCTGCACCAACTGTACTAGTATTCTAACCCATGTCAAGTATTAACCATGAAATGATCCCTTGGCCCAGTACCATGAAGTGACCAATTACGAGGTCCTACAGTACGATCTACTAGTCGATCGGCTCCCTACAAATCCTAGCTCGTCATGTGTCTATGTCATACGGCCCTATCCTGAAATGTAATTACCTGTGCTAGGTCCACCATAGGGTGTATCAAGTCCTATGGTGCCAACCACCGACACGAATCAAGCACGCACAGTGTAAATCTACGGGTGCCCAATGCCTGCTTTTTCAACTCCGGACTACGTGCACGACCATAGCCCGCCTGAACCTACAATGGCGCACCTACTCAACCATCGTTCTGGTCGCTCACAATCAGCTGAGTAATCGTGCCCCACCCTGCCTAGTCCCAGGGTATCGTGATACATCTAAGTGGGTTACTGCTGAAAAGGACCGCGTAACTAGGGTTTCTAATGGGTTAAGTGTTGTCATTCAAATTCGTGACTTAACCCTATCCAAATCATGTATCAAGTTGGTTAAGTGTGTTCAAGCAGTTCATGACTTAACCCTATCCAATCATCATGTCAAGTTGGTTAAGTATATTCAAATGGTTCATGACTTAACCCTATCATGTGGCATTAATTCATTAGTGCACGTCAACCTCTCACATTAGACTAACTGTTGTGGTTACTGGATTTGCCGGACGGTTCCGGGAAGATTTACACCACAACATAGTCTAACCTCGGGTTTTTACGTGCGATATGATCAACTACCCATATTGGATCCTATTATTTGCAGCCACTGGATTTGCCGGGCGGTTCCGGGCAGATTTACACTGCAAACTCAACCCAACCTCGAGTTGGCCATTTTCAAGTTATCTAATTGTCATGCCCACGTTCAAGTTTTCATGTCTAGATTCATGTCAAGTTTTCAGGTCATGTTTCATGTCAAATCGTGTCAAGTTCATATCCATATTCAGGTTCAAGTCATAACAATGTTCATGTTCAAGTTTAAAGCTAATTTATGTTTTATCTAGTCTACCCAAATCGTATTCCCATCGCACGTAAGTTCGAATCGATACAAATAAATCTAATAGGGAATAACATAAAAAGGAACGGGTATAAGGTGGCAAAAATGATTACTAGCATAGCATAGTATGACTTGAAATAAAAGATTAAAACATTACTGGCATATGGAATATTGGCCTTAAACATAAAGATTCCAAATCTAGCAAAATAAGGTACTAGTCAAGATAACAATTGTCATAAGGTGATAGTATAGTCATGATACGACTGTCATAAGGTGATAGTATAGTCATGATAACAGTTGACATAAGGTGATAATCATAAACCTGTGACTAATAGCAGATTCAATATGATAATATGAGGGGTTTCTCTTTGATTTACAACATGAATAGGCCCCAAATCAATGTCATAGTAATATTCAAGAGTCAAGATCCAAGATGAACAAGAATGGATGTAAAACAGTCATCATACATAGGTCCAATTTCAATTTACAACATATTCATATTTCATTTATAGTTTAAATCTGAAAATAACTGGGGCTTACAGATCGTGGTTCGAGAATTAGAAAAAGAGAGTCGATGTTGAATATGATTAGTCAAGTCCTAATAGAAGTCCCCAAATCAGCAATTCCCTTAACGCAGTCTCAACGTAGAAGAAACAGTCCCTCTCTCAAACTTTTCAACCAGAATTAGAGCAGCATAAAGTCAGAAAGAATTTTGTGTAGAGAGACTGGTGTTAGGGGCTGTATTTATAGGGTCAGGTCAACGAATGTGGACAGAAATGAGTCCAAATACATCAAAGCGAATCTAGCTTCAGAAATGGGCTCGGGCACCAGGTCGACCCCCAGGTCGACACTATGGTCGACCTGGTCCTGGGCAGGTCGACTACATAGTCGACCCCCATGTCGACCTGGTCCTGGGCGGGAAATTTCCCGCCCAGTCCATTCTGAGGTTTGAAATTCGAATTGAGTCTGTTTTGAACTTGAAAACTTCTGAAAACTTCGAAAGATCATAACTTGGTCATACGGACTCCGATTTTTGAAAACTCGGACTCGTTTCCAAGCAGAATTTCGAGACGAACGCAATGGCGTAACCCATTTCCCTTGATTCTTATTTTAAAAATTAATTCTGCCCTGATTTATGGTTATTACACGTTATAAAAACACGGGTTGTTACATTCTCTCCCCTTAAAGGATTTCGTCCCCGAAATCTCCAAGTTAGGGAGGATGTGTCCTACCATCCATCATCCATCTACTCAAAGCATCATCCACATGCAACCATTATCCTTAAAAGATTTCTAGTGTTGTATGAACATATGCAGAAAGTGTGTGTATATGTACTTATCTAATGCAAAAGATAGGCGGTTACTGATTCAGTAAACCTCCTTAATGCAAAATATGTTAGTGTCATGAATCCAACATGTATGCAAATTCCTAACATAGTTTATAATCTCTACATGAGTGCACAAACATTCATCCATATGCAATATCCAAGTGATAGCATAACAAGTTCCATCCATGTACAAGTATTACCACTCATGCATATGCAACATGAAAATGTGATTGAGCCGATCTAGTGCCTAATGTGTGTCATGCATCCACTAGCAACCACTTGCAACCATTTGCAAACATCAACCATAACATGTTTCAATCACATGTTTATATCCATATGGTTCTACCTAAGGTTCTCAAGATAAGATCGAGAAGATAACAAGACAAACGTAGATATTAGAAGCATGATACGAAAAGGTTTTCAAGTTTATAGGAAAAAGAGATCGAGAATGTACCCTAAAAAAGAAATGGGTAAAGCGCGCGTATCTTCTCTTCGGTTTCCCAAGTTGCGTCTTCTTGGGTTTCACTCCACTGCACTTTAACTAGCTTGACTTCTCGATTCCTTAGCTTCTTAATCTCCGTTCCTAAGATACGAATCGGAACTCGCCTCAATGTTGCTTCTTTTTCTACTTCTACGTCTTCAAGGATGCTTGGCTCAACCACTTCGGATGACTTATGCAAGCACTTCCGGAGATGCGAGATGTGAAAGACATTGTGTACTCCAGATAACTTCTCGGGTAAGTCTACCTTATAGGCCATCCGTCCAATCCTCTCAGTGATGGGGAACGGTCCTACAAACCTTGGTGCTAGCTTTCCAACTGCTCCAAAACAAACTACATTGCGTAACGAAGAAACTTTTATAAAGACCATATCTCCGACTTCGAACTCTAGGTCTGTCCTTCTCTGGTCCGCATAAGATTTCTGTCTATCTTGGGTCGTTTTCATCCGTCTTCGTATCAACTCAATCTTCTCAGAAGTGTCCCTTATCATGTCGGGCCCAAGTATAAGTCTGTCTGTCGTCTCCCACCAACAAGTTTGCGATTTGCACGGTCTTCCATACAGGGCTTCGAACGGTGCCATTCCAATGCTAGCTTGGTAACTATTGTTATACGCAAACTCCACGAGAGGAAGATGGTCTTCCCAAGTACCACCAAAGTCAAGAATACATAGCCTCAGGAGATCTTCTAGTACCCTATGTACCCTTTCAGTTTGTCCATCCATCTGTGGGTGATAGGCCGTGCTTAAATTTAGTCGTGTTCCCATTGCTTCTTGCAGACTATTCCAAAACTGGCTAGTGAAAATGGGGTCACGATCACTAACTATACTAGAAGGAACTCCATGCAACCGTACTATCTCTCGAAGGTAAATTGATGCTAGCCCTGATGCGATCCTCTTGCTCTTCACTGGAATGAAGTGAGCATTTTTCGTGAGTCTATCAACTATAACCCATATGCTAGTATTTCCCTTCCTTGACATAGGCAGTCCATCCACGAAATCCATTGAGATACTCTCCCATTTCCACTGCGGAACCTCCAAAGGATGTAATAGCCCACCAGGCTTCTTCGACTCGGCCTTTACTTGTTGGCACACCATGCACTTCGAGACGAACTCTGCCACGTCCTTTTTCATTCCAACCCAAAAGAACATGTGTTTCATATCCCTGTACATCTTATCCCCTCCGGGATGTATAGTCATCTTCGAGTGATGAACCTCTTCGAGAACTCTCCTTACTAAGTCTCCCACTTATGGGACACATAGCCTTCCATCATTCCTTAGCCATCCCTTGTCATCTATAGTGTACCTACTGAAGTGACTTGACGTCTCACCCCTAATCAGCTTGTCCATGATTTCGACTATCTGTGGGTCTTCCTTCTGTGAAGTCCCTACTTGATCTAGAAGTGTAGGCCTTAGCTCAAGAGATGCTAATGTAGCAGTCAATGACTCAACAGCAGGTGTAAAATCAAAGGTTGCTATAAACTCAAGGCTTTTCATTTCAACAAACAAGGGGCTCAAAGTCAACCTTTTTTCTACTTAGCGCGTCCGCCACCACATTACCCTTGCCAGGGGTATAAGCTATATCGAAGTCATATGATGCCAAGAACTCCATCCACTGCTGTTGTCTCAGATTCAAATCTTTCTTAGAGAAGAGGTACTTAAGCGATTTGTGGTCGGTATACAGCTCGAACCTCTCCCCTAGAAGATAATGGCGACAAGCTTTAAGTGCAAAAACAATCGCGGCCAACTCCAAGTCATGCGTGGGATAGTTTTTCTCATGAACTTTAAGTTGTCTGCCCCCGTAGCATATTACTCTTCCCCCTTGCATTAGGACTGCGCCTAATCCCGTGCCGCACGCATCTGTGTACACAGTAAACATCTTACCTCCATCGGGTAATGCCAAAACTGGAGCTATGGTGAGGGCTCTCTTAAGTCTCTGAAAAGCAGCGTCACACTCTATGTCCCATGCAAAAGCTAGGTTCTTCTTTGTTAACTTAGTAAGAGGGGCTGAAATCTTAGCGAAGTCCTTAATGAACTTCCTGTAGTAGCCCGCCAAACCGAGAAAGCTCCTCACCTCCGTTGCATTCTTAGGAATTTTCCAGTCCTGTACCGCAACTACCTTTGCGGGGTCCACGGCTATGCCTTGCTTAGAAACTACATGTCCAAGGAACCGAACTTCCTTCCTCCAAAAATGGCATTTGGAGAACTTAGCCTTTAACTGGTGTGCTCTAAGTGTTTCCATGACCTCCTTGAGGTGTCTAGCATGCTCTTCTTCATCTTTTGAGAAGATCAAAATATCATCCACGAAAACTACCACAAACTTGTTAAGGAACTCCTGAAACACCCTACTCATCAAATCTACAAAGTACGCGGGTGCATTCGTTAACCCAAACAGCATGACGAGCCATTCGAAGAACCCATCCGGAGTCCTAAACGCAGTTTTGTCAATGCTATCCTCAACCACCCTAAGCTGATGGAATCCTGTGGCTAGATCGAGTTGAGAGAAAACAGATGCTCCCACAAGCTGGTCAAACAGATTGTCGATTCTTGGTAGTGGGTGCCTATTCTTTTTTGTCAGCTTGTTTAACTCACGATAATCTACGCACAGACGAAGCGATCCATCCGCCTTAGTAGCGAATACCACCGGAGCACCCCATTCAGAAATGCTTCGTCTTATGAAATTTTTCTCAAGCAACTCGTTAATTTGTTTACTGAGCTCTCTTCTTTCTCGTGGGGCCATGTGCCTAACGGGCAATGAAACTGGCTTGGCATTATCAACAAGATAAATTCGGAAGTTTATCTCGCGTTTAGGAGGTAATCCCCTCACTTCATCAAAGACATCTGGATATTCTCGGACCACTCTTACAGATTGCAAATTATCGTCGGACGAGTCAAGGGATTCAAGATAACATAACATGACCGGACCCTTAGGGTTACAAGAAATTTCAAGGGTATTACCAAGGCGAGTCATGAGCCTCACTACCCTTCGTTCACAATCAAGAATGGCTCCATAATCGGATAGCCAATCCATACCTAGGATCAAGCCGTATCCCATTAATCTGAGAACATAAGCATTACACGTGAATTCTACGCTTAAGATAGAGATCCTCAAATCCACACACATCATAGATAAATGGGCGGAGCCCCTAATTGGATTTAAAACTATAACGAGATCCTCAACCAGACTAGTACTTAGGTGCAGATTTTCAACAATATCAGAAGAAATAAAAGTATGCGATGTGCCAGAGTCAAATAAGGTTCGAGCAGGAAAGTCAGAAATGTAAACAAGGCTTTCTACGGAAATATTACTACCTCGGTCAAGAGCTGGAGTGGTGTTGAGAGCATGCAACTGCCCTCCAGAAGGTCCTGCTCGCTGGGTCTGCCCCTGCCCCTGCCCTTGCTTCTTAGGGCAATCCTTGCTGATGTGTGCAGTATCTCCACAATGAAAGCATTCACCCAACTTCCTCTTCTTCTTTCTACAGTCTTTAGCTAGATGTCCAGTAATACCACAGAAGTTGCACTTCCTCGTCTCACGTGATTTGTTGTTGCTTTTGTTATTCTTATTATTCTTGTTGTTCCCCTTCTTGAAGTCAGCTTTCTTATTCTGAGTTTCATTAGGCTTAACCTCCTTCTTGCTATTCTTGTCTTCCTCATGAAGTAGAGCCATATCCACCAAGCTTTCAAAGGTCGCCCCCATGAGTATATGAGTTAGGGCCAAGCTGTGTAGTGGCTCGTTCAATCCTCGAGCAAAGCGTACAGCCTTTTTCTGGGCTGTGTTGACCAAATCCAAACCGAACCGAGCAAGCTGATTAAACTTATTCACGTACTCCCTAACAGACATGTACCCTTGCTTGAGGGCTAGGAACCTCTCCATCTGAAGGTTCTCTTCTGCTGACGATAAGAATTTAAGCCCAAACCTCTCTCTAAAGTCTGCCCAAGTCTCAACTGGCCTGGTAGCGTTGGTGACTTCCCACCAAAATGCAGCTTCCTCATTCAACAACCATGCTGCCAACTGAACTTTCCTATGGTCCTCCATATCAAAGATAATGAACAAGTCTTATGTCTCCTTTAGCCAGTTTCGTGCCTCAACAAAGGTTTCTGTTCCAACGAAGTTCTTGCCTCCCATTGCTTTAAAGTCTTTGCATATTTTGGCAAAGCAGGTACCAGGAGGAGGAGGAACCGCGACCACTGGGGGAGGAGGAGGAGGGATGTCTGTCGTGCCTGCGTCGTTGGCCCTGGCTTCTAAGTACCTTCAGAACCATCCAGGCACGGGTATTCCCTCAGGAAGGCTAAGATCGGTCATGCTGAAAAACGAAAAGAAAAGATTCAAACGAGGAAACAAAGGGAAGTGCTAATGGCTTCTTGGGGAATAGCCTCTTTAAACATTAAAACTTTTCTTGAAAAATGCTTCTTTATAAATGGTTTTGAAAATAGTTTCGGAAGGTTTTTAAAACTTTTGCCCAGCCTGGTAACCTTCTGCTCTGATACCAAATGTAACACCCCACCTCCGCTAGGGACACTCACAAAGGGAATGCACTAGTTTTGGTGGAGTATTATCTAGGTAAACATGCACAGAGATATCACAAGAAGAACAAAAATAAAGCAGCGGTAGAAATTAAAAACCAACTTTTTATTATCTTACAGAAAAGAGTCAAAAGCTCATAAATCCAAGATACAAATTATTCCATTACATCAAGTTCATAATAAAGAAGCATAAACTTAAAACAAAAGTAAATTATTCCCCATAAATAGCAGAAGCAGCCATAGCATAGCCCAAGACCAAACCGTGCATGAGCTGTCAGAAAGCAAGCTAAATCCAAGCTAAGAGCTAGTGTTTCCTCCTTGAGAACCTGGGGGGAAGAAACGAAAGAAAAAGAGGCGAAAGGAAAAGGGTCAGTCATAAAGACTGGTAAGCCCTAGTGACTTTCAGCATGAAAACTAGTAATGGTAACATGATATGTGAAAACTGGAATTAAACATAAGGATGATAACAAAACTGGTAGGATAATTAAGATAACAAGATAAGTCAAATCTAGCATCACATATTCAAGGTTCGCTAAACCAACTATACTAGTATTCTAACCCATGTCAAGTATTAACCATCAAATGATCCCTTGGCCCAGTACCATGAAGTGACCCATTACGGGGTCCTGCGGTACGATCTACTAGTCGATCGGCTCCCTACAAGTCCTAGCTTGTCATGTGTCTGTGTCATACGACCCTATCCTGAAATGTAGTTACCTGTGCTAGGTCCACCATAGGGTGTATCAAGTCCTATGGTGCCAACCACCGACACGAATCAAGCACGCACAGTGTAAATCTACGGGTGCCCAATGCCTGCTTTTTCAACTCCGGACTACGTGCACGACCATAGCCGGCCTGAACCTATAATGGCGCACCTACTTAGCCGTCGTTCTGGTCGCTTAGAATCAGCCCAGTAATCGTGCCCCACCCTGCCTAGTCCCAGGGTATCGTGATACATTAAGTGGGTTACTGCTGAAAAGGACCGTGTAACTAGGGTTTCTAATGGGTTAAGTGTTGTCATTCAAATTCGCGACTTAAACCTATCCAAATCATGTATCAAGTTGGTTAAGTGTGTTCAAGCAGTTCATGACTTAACCCTATCCAATCATCTTGTCAGGTTGGTTAAGTATATTCAAGTGGTTCATGACTTAACCCTATCATGTGGCATTAATTCATTAGTGCACGCCAACCTCTCACATTAGACTAACTGTTGTGGTTACTGGATTTGCCAGGCGGTTCCGGGCAGATTTACACCACAACATAGTCTAACCTCGGGTTTTTACGTGCGATATGACCAACTACCCACATTGTATCCTATTGTTTGCAGCCACTGGATTTGCCGGGAGGTTCCGGGCAGATTTACACTGCAAACTCAACCCAACCTCGAGTTGGCCATTTTCAAGTTATCTAATTGTCATGCCCACGTTAAACTTTTCATGTCTAGATTCATGTCAAGTTTTCAGGTCATGTTTCATGTCAAATCGTGTCAAGTTCATGTCCATATTCAGGTTCAAGTCATAACAATGTTCATGTTCAAGTTTAAAGCTAATTTATGTTTTATCTAGTCTACCCAAATCGTATTCCCATCGCACGTAAGTTCGAATCGATACAAATAAATCTAATAGGGAATAACATAAAAAGGAACGGGTATAAGGTGGCAAAAATGATTACTAGCATATCATAGTATGACTTGAAATAAAAGATTAAAACATTACTGGCATATGGAATATTGGCCTTAAACATAAAGATTCCAAATCTAGCAAAATAAGGTACTAGTCAAGATAACAGTTGTCATAAGGTGATAGTATAGTCATGATACGACTGTCATAAGGTGATAGTATAGTCATGATAACGATTGACATAAGGTGATAGTCATAAACCTGTGACTAATAGCAGATTCAACATGATAATATGAGGGGTTTCTCTTTGATTTACAACATGAATAGGCCCCAAATCAATGTCATAGTAATATTCAAGAGTCAAGATCCAAGATGAACAAGAATGGATGTAAAACAGTCATCATACATAGGTCCAATTTCAATTTACAACATATTCATATTTCATTTACAGTTCAAATCTGAAAATAACTGGGGCTTACAGATCGTGGTTCGAGAATTAGAAAAAGAGAGTCGATGTTGAATATGCTTAGTCAAGTCCTAATAGAAGTCCCCAAATCAGCAATTCCCTTAACGCAGTCTCAACGTAGAAGAAGCAGTCCCTCTCTCAAACTTTTCAACCAGAATTAGAGCAGCATAAAGTCAGAAAGAATTTTGTGTAGGGAGATTGGTGTTAGGGGCTGTATTTATAGGGTCAGGTCAACGAATGTGGACATAAACGATGCCAAATACATCAAAGCAAATCCAGCTTCAGAAATGGGCTCGGGCACCAGGTCGACCCCCAGGTCGACACTATGGTCGACCTAGTCCTGGGCAGGTCGACTACATAGTCGACCCCCATGTTGACCTGGTCCTGGGCGGGAAATTTCCCGCCCAGTCCATTCTGAGGTTTGAAATTCGAATTTTGAATTCGAATTGAGTCTGTTTTGAACTTGAAAACTTTTGAAAACTTCGAAAGGTCATAACTTGGTCATACGGACTCCGATTTTCGAAAACTCGGACTTGTTTCAAATCAGAATTTCGAGACGAATGCAATGGCGTAACCCATTTACCTTGATTCTTATTTTAAAAATTAATTCTGCCCTGATTTATGGTTATTACCTGTTAAAAAAACACGGGTTGTTACATCCTATAAAAGGATACTCATTAGAGATAGGATCAGTAGTATCCTAGAATGAGAAAACTCATTTGAGATGGGGTAAGTAATGTCCTAAAATGAGTTGAGAGTGACAAGTTTATAATTAACGTATTTGTGATTATATATATAACCCGATCTTAGAAAAATATGATTTTTGATATATAAAAGTTATATATATTTAAAAAGCTAATCAACTAATAAAAGTATTGAAACCAATAAAAAATTAAAATTGAATCGGTTAATTAAACAACTTTCAGCTCCGTTCCTTTTCGAGGACGAAAAGATTTTAAGTGGGGGAGATTGTAACAACCCAGAATTTTGGAACCAATTTAAATTTTTTATTTCAGAAATTTTATTAGAATTTTAATGTTTAAAATAATTAATTTTAAATAATAACGATTCAAAATTTATTTAAATCGAAGTTAGAACGAAATATTTATTTTAATTATAAAAGGAGTTAGAAATAGCGCGGTAGTTTGAAATTTGTAATCTGAACTTTGACTGACTGTACATGATGCAAAATAAATCGGATTTTAGTGAAACAAACAATATTAGAATCTATTTAAAAATATCTTTCCAACGAATCCGAAAAATCGAAATTTCATAGCGGGAATCAAAAGTTATGCTCAGTTTAAATTTCAGAATAGTCGCTATAGAATTTATATATATATATTAATATTAAAAATAGCCATTTTGCAAATGACCTCCGTTTTCAACGAAACTACTTTTGTTGGAACCGGAATGTCAAATTATTGCTAGATTACAATTTTCGTAATTTTTGGAACCAATATGCGTGCATAGCGAAAGAAAACGTGTTTTGTCAATTTCACTCAAATTGAGATCATATCTTTCTCAAATCTTATCAGAATTCGACGAAACGAAACTCGTTGGAACCATAAAATTGAGATCTACGCGATGGAACAAACCAGATCTAAAATGGAGCACTTTGAAAATTCATACAAAAAGCAATGTGAGAATTCTGATTTAATATTTAAATTAAATTTTAATTATTTTTCTCGCTTTTAAAATCATTGTATGTATTTTGATAATTCAGATTTGCGATGTTTGTGATTTAGAATTTATTGATTGTTGTTTGTGGTGTATTTTGATGTTCATAATTTGCTAGGTCTACGATGAAATTTCATTTTAGGTTGAATCTCTAGTTGTGGTTAAAATCCTATTTTATTTTAGTTCTAGGGATACGGTTATAGTTTACAGTAAAATTGTTCTTCTATTTTCTAGATTTACTTTCCATCATTCAGATCTATATCTTTCATTTTAGATCCATGTGTACAGATTTGATTGAAATAAAAATTTCAACCTTTTTTTTAAAACCATTAATATTGATGTGATTTATTCATAAAAATATAGTTTTTATTGAATACATAAACTTGGGATATAGAGTTAGAATAAAGATTCCATCTTTATTTTAATTCATGAAACATGTAATTGTTGTAGATTAAAGATTTCATCTTTGTTTTGATTTATGAACAGGAAATTGATCAACGATAAAAATTTACAATTTTTATTGTTTTCATGGACATGAGTTTTATCAGAATTGGGATTCGTAGTAAAAATCACATTTTCATTATTCACATGAAACATGGATTTTTATCAAATCTAGATTTGGAATAAAAATCTCATTTTCATAACTTACATGAAATAGGGATTTTTATCAAAATTTGGATTTGCAACGAAAATTCATTTTCATTGTTTGCAATAAAAATTTCATTTTTATTGATTACATAAAACATAGTTTTACTTTGAATTATTTCAACTAAAAAGAACACATTTTTAGTGTTGAATTATTTCAACTAAAAGAACACATTTTAGTGTTGAATTGTTTCAAATAAAAAGCACACATTTTTAGTGTCAAATTGTTTCAACTAAAATGAACATATTTTTAGTGTTTAATTGTTTCAAATGCAAAGAACATAGTTTTAAAAGTTACAATTTTATTGTCAATTTAGATGTAACAAAATAGTAGAAATAAAAGATTCATTTTTATTGTCATTTTAGATGCAATAAAAAAAATAGATTTAAATGTCATGTTTTTATTATCATTTGGTTTCAATAAAAAGAGTGAACATAAAAAAAAATACATTTACAATGTAATTTAGTTTCCATTGGAAAGAATGAAACATTCTTGTTCATTAAAAATGATTGAACAAAAATATACATTTTAGTTCATTAGAAAGAATGAGACATTTTGTTCATTAGAATGAATGAGACATTTTTGTTCATTACAATGAATGAGACATTTTAGTTCATTAGAAAGAATGAATACATTTTTGTTCATTAAAAAGGATTAAATAAAAATAAACATCTTTGTCGAACATGTTAGTTGAAATTAAAATAAACATTTTTGTCAAATATGTTAGTTGAAATAAAAATATACATTTTTGTTAAAACACATTAGTTAAAACAAAATTTACATTTTTGTCAAAACACATTATTTGAATCCAAATGGCCGCTTTTGTCAAATTATATAAGTTGAAACCAAATGGTCACTTTTGTCAGATGATAAAGGTTGAAATCAAAATTGTCGCTTTTGTCAAATTATAAAGGTTGAAATCAAATTTGTCGTTTTGTCAAATTATAATAGTTGAAACCAATTTTGTCATTTTTGTCAAAATGTAACCGTTGAAACAAAATTGGCATTTTTGTCAAAATATAATGGTTAAAACAAAAATAGCATTTTTGTTAAATAGATTTGTGTTAAAACAATAATATCACTTTTGTTAAATAGAAATTGTAAACAAATAAAATTATCATTTTTATTTGTTTTGTTGAATAGAAAAATGTAAATAAAACAAACATATCACTTTTATTTGTTTTGTTGAATTAGAATTGTCGATGAAACAAATATATCACTTTTATTTGTTTTGTTGAATTAGAATTATCGACAAAACAAACACATCACTTTTATTTGTTTTGTCAAAATAGATTTGTCGACAAAACAAAGTCATCATCTTTATTGTTTGTTAAAATAGATTAGTTGAATCAAACCATATATTTTTGTCAAAATATACACTTTTTTCAAAATAGATTAGTTGAATCAAAACATACATTTTTGTCAAAATATACACTTTTGTCAAAATAGATTAGTTGAATCAAAACATATATTTTTATCAAAATATACACTTTTGTCAAAATAGGTTAGCTGACTCAAAATACACATTTTTTTGTCAAAATGAACATTTTTGGCCAAGTAGATTAGTTGAACCAAATTATTTATTTTTGTCAAAATATGATAGTTGAAACAAAAATTACATTTTGTTAAATATGATGGTTGAAAGCAAAAATCACATTTTTGTTAATTAGATTTGAAATAAAATAAAAATCTCATTTTTGTTAAATAAAAGAGTTAAAACACAAATAGCATTTTTGTTAAATAGGTTTGTGTCAAAACACTAATAGCATTTTTGGTAAATAGATTGTGTTACAACAAAGATATTCATTTTGTTAAATGAGAATTGTTAACAATATGAAATATCATTATATTCATTTTGTTAAATTAGAATTGTTAAAATATGAAATTGTCACTTTTTATCATTTTGTTAAAATAGAATTGTCAACAAAAATGAATGTATCACTTTTTATGCATTTTGGTGAAATAGAGTTTATATGCAAATTATAGAATCAATCTTTATTGTCAATATACACATTAAAATTTGTGTATATATTAAAGTGACATTTCTATTGACAATATACACATTAGAATTTGTGTATATATTAAAGAGACATTTCTTTTGCAAATATACACATTAGAATCTGTGTATAAATTAAAAAGACATTTTTATTGTCAGAATATATATTAGAGTTTGTATGCAAATTAAAACAAATATTTTTATGTGTGTCATGTCATACACTGAAACTATGTACAAATAAAAATATTTCTTTTTATATGCTAAGGTATAAAATATGAATTGCATACAAATAGTAAAGATAAAATTTATCTTTTTATTTGTCATTAGCAAAGATGTCATGTAAATTAAATACATATTTATTTGATATTATGAACATGTAGATATGATATGCCAACAAAACATTCTTTTATTTGGCATGTTAAATACGTTAGAGGAATCGTCGAACGATTTATATTTATATAATATATATATATATATATATATATTAAAATTAAACGAATCGCGCGTGGTAGTTCGCGTTTCGGAATCGTAACTTTAAACGATTATACCGAAAGATCCGACCGTCGGATTTTCCCAAAACTGGAACCGTTAGGTCCGCTTTGGGAAGATCTTTCCAACAATATGAATTTTGTTAGAATCTAATGGTTAGAATTCGAGATATTTGTAAATCAAATTTTGATAAAAACAGCGCTAGGACCGCCTGTTGACTCGAAGCGTCGTTAAATTAAATTGGGCTATTTTTATATAAATAAAAATAGCGATAAATCGTTATAAAATAATATTAACAATATGAAATGCGAGAATTATTTGAAAAGACCGAGTTCAATCTCATTTTAAATAATTATACGACGATTTAAAGTCGAAGACATTGAAGACGGTGATTGAAGACCGACGATCTTCACATCGAATGGACGACTACTGATGCCCGACATTGGTTGACTCCCAGTAAAGGGTTAAAAGTGGTAGTTTGTCCGGACGTACTTGTTGATTGTCCGAATATGCGAGCACCTCTCTTCCGTATTGGACATACGGGACGAGTAATAAGGTGTCTGCGTTTTCGCTCAGACCTAGAACGGACTTGTAAATGGATGTGTGTCTGACATTGGATTTCGTTCCAGGTAAATTAAATTGATTTCTATTTAATATATATCTATGGTGGCAGAGAATTTATTCTCTTGCTTAACACCCTTCTCTGGGACGTACGAACTCAGGGGTTATATATTAGTAGTTATCGATTGCATGACGTGAACTGTCGATGTGACATGCTAAGATGCAATTGATCGAGGCTTTTGTTGAAAAGCAGAGCCATGTAGTTGATGATCAAAGCATAGTCTATTTCGGCATAGCTTTGTGTATAGCGTGACATCGCGAGCCTCACACCCCGGTATGAATCAAAAACGGGACAAAGGAATGTAGGGAGAGCACACATTTCTTTCTAGCTAGAAGTGGTGTCAGCATTTACAAGCCCTGACATTTTTACTTATGTGGATGATGGATTACGAGGCCTCGGTTATTTGGTCGACTGTGACCATTTTATAGGTCCAATAGGACCGGGAAGCGTGTGTTCAGGCATAACTAATCCACTAACATATTTGTGGACCGGCCCTGCAGTATCCAAGGGTTCACTACAGGGGATCCTCAGACTTTGATAGAGTGTCTCGAATCGGTAAGGAGATCATTCCTAGCCTTGACTCATAATGGAAATTCCAACTTCCAATATGACACCATGCGGTTTTGATTGTAGAACTAGTATGGCGACATAGTATATGGTAGCTATGCCATCTATGATTGATACATTATGATTGAAATGTTTTTGAAACATATATACACTAATAATAATATCAAATCTGTTTTATCATATCAAGCATTTTTGACCATTATAAGGTAAAACTCTATCCTCCGGTTTGCGTTGCATTGTGTGATGGGACTTGAGTCTTATAATGGTTTCATTTTTCTAAAAAGCATTATGTTGTTTTATGATGTTCTTTATTTAAATTATGCACTGGCAATCCAATGGAGTAAACCCGTTCCGCGATAGCGGCGTGGTCATGTGATTGGCCATATTACTAGTTAAGTTAAGTAAAGATTTCTTGTAATGACCCGAACTTCCCGGTAAAGGAAAGAACGGATTGCTTTGAGGACAAGACGAATCAGAACACAGACAGAAGAATATTTCATTGCTTATTACAACGATTACATCAGAGTACAAGAATATACAGAGTATGAATTAATATTATACATCAAAAAATATCAGAGATTTAAATACATTACATAGCTGCGGAAAATAATACAAAACACAACTGAAAGAGATACACGGATACAGAGCTTTCCGAATATCGTTCCAGCTGTAAACCAGGATCCTGTGAATATAAATCTGCAAAACCAAAACTACTAGCTGCCCGTGTGGAAAATAGGGGCATCCAGAGTTTAGGTTAAAACAATAAACTCCCGGTCAGTCATGTGACTGGTGTGAGAACTAAAACAGTTATTTAAAACTTTACTTTAAAAGAGAGTAATTCAAGGGACCACGCCGTATAGCACGGAACGGGTTTCCTCCCAAGAATACCAGTGCATAGAATAAACAACGCAATGCTTTTAGGAAAAATGAAGCTATTATAAGACCCAGGTCCCATCACACAATGCAACGCAAGCCGGAGGATAGGGTTTTCCCTTATAATAGCCAAACATGCTTGGTACATCTAAAACAAATCATTTTAATGCTATTGTAGTGTAAAGTATACAAGACAACTTCAAATATAAATGTATCAATCATAGGCGGCATGGGTACTATCGATCATTTCGCTAATACTTGGCTCTACAATCAAAATCGAAATGTCACGTATTGTAAATTGGATTTTCGTCATGAGTCGAGGCCAGGGATGGCTCCTCACCGCTTCGAGACACTCTAGCAAATGTCTCAGGACTACACACTCTAGGTAACCCTTGGATCTTCAGGGCCGGTCCTTCGTTACGTTTGAGGATTAGTTATTCCTGAACACACGTTTCTCGGTCCTATCAGACCCATCCATCGTCTCTGTAGAGACCGATATATCCGAGGTGCCTCGCATTACAACAACCACATAGGTAAAAATAATATAAATATCAGGGCTTGTAAAACGCTGACACCACCCAAAACTAGACAGAAACATCGTGCACTCCCTGCAGTCACGATCCCATTTTTGATTCATACCGAGGTGTGAGGCTCGCTAATTAACTCTATACACAAAGCTACGCTGTGTTAAAGTCGTGCTTTGATCATCAACCACAAGACTCTGCTTTTCAACAGAAGCCTTGATCACTACATCTCAGTATGCCATACAGGCAATTCATGCCATGCGACTGATATCTATCGATATATAACCTCTGAGCTCGTACGTCTCAGAGAAGGGCGTTAAGCAAGAGAATAAATTCTCCACCGCCAAACATATATATTTAATAGAAATCTCAACATAGAATAAATCCAATGTCAAACACACAATCCATTTACAAGTTCATTCTGGGTCTGAACGAAACCGGAGGCACCTTATTCCTCGTCCCGTATGTCCAATACAAGAGAGAGGTCCTCGTATATATGGTCGATCTCCAAGTACGTCTGGACGGTCACCACTTATTACCTTGTCTTGGGTGCAGCCCAATCAAGACATCAGTAATCATCCAAATGATGTGAAAACCTCTGGTCTTCAACCATTGTCTTCATCGTCGACTTATCATCGAATCTGTTATTCAGAATGGGTATGAACCCGACCTTTCCGAATAACTCGCGTTTATAATAAACAAGTGCTATAAAAACACAACATACACCTCATTCCAATACTGAATATTCTTTTATTTAAATATTCACATCTTTAGGGATTTGTTCCCATTAATATTATCAAAGATAAATTCTTTAATCAAAGATAAATACATGTTTACATCCATAGGGCTCTACCTAGGATTCCCTGAAACAGGGTCGAGAAGATAAACGAGACAAACTCCTTACGGGGTTTGTAACAGAAAATAGGACCGAGAGGGTGTCCACAAAAGATAGCCTACAAGTAAGCTCTACAGAAAACAGGGACCAAGGATACACTCCCAAAAAGAGATATCATGCGCGTATCTAGTCTTTGACCATCAAAGTCGTACTTCCTTGAGCTCAATTCCGTTGTGCCTTGCCCGTCTTTTAACTTCGCGATTTCGTAGCTTCTTATTTCCTGTTTCCATAACATGAGCTGGAACTCATTTCTTCATCGCCTCTCGTTCCACTTGCACTTATCCCCTTTCTAGAATACTTGACGCAAATATGACTGCGTACTCATGATCTCATGCAAGCTTTCTGAAATTCACTAGTGAATCTCGGACCTCGTACCATAAGGTATTCCACGTAGAAGAACTTTCTCTAGAAAGTAAGCAGATGTCAACCAGGTTATCAAGCACACTTACTAGGGTGAGTTCTATAACCCATGCATAAGTGAAATAAACCATCCGTCTCATCGGCGAACACCACTCGATCGGGCTTCAATATTTCCAATAAAGGTATCAAGGGATTCTAGGTAACTAATCATGACCGAACCCAAAAGGTTCCACGAGACTTCGAGGGTATTACCAAGGCTAGTCAAAAGTCTAACTACCCTCCTATCAAAACCGGGAGTGGCACCCCTTACTGGATAACCACTTTATTCCTAGAATCCATCCATAGCTTATAAACATAAGCATTATTTCCAAACTCAACACTTGGCCTAGACATTCTCAAATCCAAACAAGTCATGTATACATGGACTGACTCTCCAATAGGACTTTGAGACAAAAATTGGGATTCTCTATTACGCTAGTACTTAATGGTGCAGAGACTCCACTATCGAAGAAGACTTAAATGATACGATGATCAAACCAAAGTCCTAACGGGATGATAGAGAAGAAAAACTAAACCTTTAACAAGATCGTTACCCTCCTTCCGAGGCACCCTAGAAATGAGAGCATACTACTGCCCTCCCGATGATCTTGTCCTTGTCCCATGATACTTAACTATCCGTCCCGTTCCACCATGCCAAAGGTACTCTCTCGTCATGGGTTTCATTGTTCATCTTTCTCTCTCATTCTGAGTTGAGCCATACCAACAAGTTGCTCATCCTTAAACTCGTATCCTTTATCCTCTTTCTCACTATCCTTTCTTATAACGCGACCACTGGTCTCCCGAGAACAGCCTCCATCGCATGGAAAGCACTTTCGAAGATAGAAAAGACTAGTCGCAGTTAAAACCACTGTGACTACAGATGGAGGAAAGAAAGGAAAAGAGATTCAATCAAGGAAACCAGGATAGTGCTAATGGCCTTTGGGGAATAGCCTTTTTCTTTTTAAAAGAAAATTTTCTTGAAAAATGCTTCTTTATAAACGATTTTCAAATAGTTTTCAGAAGGTCTTTAAAAACTTTTGCCCAGTCTGGTAACCTTCTGCTCTGATACCACGTGTAACACCCCGCCTCCGCTAGGGTCACTCGCAAAGGAATGCACTAGCTTTAGAGGGGCATTATTGGTAAACATGCACAGAAATATCACAAGACAGAACATATACAATAGCGGAAGTAAAATCAAACTTTCATAACATGAATAAATAAGGTCTAAAGCCTTTTACATCAGAGTACATCAAAACCTGTCTTGCAATAGTAAAGAAGCATAAAGACATTTTCATAAATTATTCCCCAAGTAAAAACAGTAAAGTAGCCATAGCCAAGAAAAGTCCAAGCCATCCATGATGACCTTCGAGCAGAAGAAGTCCGAACTAAACAGCAGTGTTTCCTCCCTGTAACCTGGGGGGGGGGGGAAACGGAAGAAAAGAGGCGAAACAAAACGGGTCAGTGAAAAAGACTGAGTAAGCCCTATCTACTATTAGTATAAAAACTAGTAAAGTTAACTGACATGAGAAACTGAGATGAACATAAGCATGATAACAAGATAGATAAGCTAAATCAAAATAACAGGATGAACTACCGAACTCAGATAAACTAAGATGTCATGATAAATTACGATGTCAAGACAAAACAAGGTATCACATCGTCAGGTTCCTATCAAGTATAATATCCCAAGATATCCATCACGTATAACGTCCCATGGTATCTATCCTGTATATCTGCTCTGCACCTACCGTACTAGTATCCCAACTGTATTACGTGTTATCCGTGAATGACCCTTACTCAAAAGTCGTGTAATGGTCCATGTCAACCTAATATGCCGCATATATAGGTTACTCAACTCATATGTTTCTTTCCATGTATAAGTTCAGCCCTTTGCCGTAGGCTGTACGGGCTTTCCCATGTAAACGGTTTATCCTTGAAGTTGTTTTGGACTGCAACCCTTGATCTAGTTGTGTTTCCTTACCATGAACTGTCGCGCGTCCACTTAGGATTTATGCCACCTAGGACCGCTAGGGATTATGCTACCTAATGAACGTTTCCGTGTCTCGGTTTGGGTTTTGGCCACCTAGGACCACTAGGGATTACGCCACCCGTCAACCGCGCCCTTGATCCCACGTATGTATCGTGAATCGTTTTCCATGTCTAGATGCACATGTTCCCCAATGTGCCATCCGAGTTCCGTGCCAGGGCAAATCAAGAAATACGGAACTCGGTCGGGAGCTTTAAATCGTCTGCCGATGCAGATATCAAGGTCTGTTTTTGTACCCGTGGCTATGGTCCCACGTGACCCCTCCCTCAACTACTGAAAGGCAATCCAAGAAAAATCATGTATAAGAACCACTCCACGGCCCCACTATAGCCCCACTTTCCTACGGGCCAACCTCACCCATGACTCGATAGCAAGCACATGGTCTGTTGGGGTTCCCTGCCTTTCCGCACGTACACGATTGACTAAAGATGGTAGGTAGTCGGCGATGTGCTATCCAGGGCAAAAACCAAGAATCGTCGACTCCACGCTAATCCATCCCAGTCTTTAGGTCGCTCGCATAGCAACCAAGGCATACTCTTGGTCCTTCTAACACAGACCTTAACCTCTCATGGGCCTAGTATAATTACCTGGCAGCCCACAGAGGGATCCCAAGAATATCCTCACGTCCCCCGAAGCTTCCACTTCGGCACCCAGTGCGCTGGAGCTTTTATCCAAGTCAGATAGCTTGCTCCTCCTCGTATACTAAGCGATGACCTACCGCATCAGGTTACTCATCGCTTTGTGAATTAGTCCTATGTCCTTAGCTAAGAATTATTACTTAGTTACCCTTAACTAAGGTTTACCACTTAGCTTCCTTTCCCGTTATCCTTGATTAACCACGGTTTTCTACCTAGTTCTTCTAGCTAGGTTTGTCTATTGGGTTAAGTGTTACCATTCAAGTCCATGACTTAACCCGCCCACGAATCACGTCAAAGATTGGCTAAGTATTTAAGTTCAAGACTTAGTCCCACAAGTTGGTTAAGTGTACCCAGAGGCTCATGACTTAACCCTATCAAGTCAAATTGGTCAAGTACTAGCTTACCTAAATCCTATCGGATTATCTTGCTAGATCGATTAAGCATAGATTATCTTAACCTCATCAAATCATCATGTATAATTGGTTAAGTATAAGTTGCATAACCCCATTAAATTATCACGTTAAGTTGGTTGAGTATTGGTTACTTAACCTTATTGAATTACCAAGTTTAAATCGGTTAAGTGTTTAACTTAACCCCATCGAATTACCGTGTTTAGATTAGTTAAGTGTGGATTATTTAACCCCATCTAATTACCGTGGTTAGATTAGTTAAGCCTTAATTACTTAACCCTATCTAATTACCAAGTCGGATTAGTTAAGTGTAAATTACTTAACCCCATCCCCTAATCATCTTGCATGGTTAAGTGTCATTAAGAAATCAAACCCGATCCCACTTAACCTTATCAAGTTATCATGTTGGATTGATTAAGTATTGGTTAACTTAATCCCCGTCCACTAGTCGTATAAAAATGGTTAAGTGTCATTAGGCAAATCAAATCACTTAACCTACCCAACCTTGTCATGTTTTGTTAAGTATCATTAGCCTAATCAATTTACTTAACCCCTTTATCCGTGTCATATTTGGTTAAGAGTCATTAATCAAATTAACTTAACCCTATCATGTGACATTAATTACTTAATGCACCCCAACCTCTCACATTAGACTTTGTTGTGGTTACTAGTTAAGCCGGTCGGTTCCGGGTAGCTTTACACCACAACTTGGTCTAACCTCGGGTTCAAGCACAACATGACCAACTTCTCACATTGGGTTCTATTGTTTGCAACTACTAGTTAGGCCGGTCGGTTCCGGGTAGTTTTACGTTGCAAACTCAACCCAACCTCGAGTTGGCCACTTTCATGTTTAGTCTAATGTCATGTTCATATTCAAGTTTTCAAGCAATTGGGTAGACCTAACTTAATAGGTAAATTCCCAATGGGTAGACCTAACTTAATAGGTAAATTCCCAAGCTTATGTTTTTATGCATATTTACATGTCAACTTCCATGTTATCTTTCAAGTCATGTTTTCAAGTTGTATCTTCATGTCATTAGAACTTACCCATAACATAACCTATCGCTTTTAAACTCGCATATATGTTCGCAACAACGTAATGGATTAAAAGAAGAGACTTGGCAAAAGCATGTCAAAAATGGATATTAAGCCACAAGTTAATCATGGTGGCAAATGAGGCACAAATGTGTTCATTAGCTTGCATGTTACATTCTTAAGCCTCAAAAACATGCATAAACCCAAACTTGGCACATAAGCGAATCATGGTGACAAAAGACATGGAATGATGGCTAGAAACTCGCATATATCATCATATAAGGATTATGACTTCATATGCAAGTTGACATAATGATTATGAAGGTTCTCATGTTGCATAATGCAACATTTCAACATAAAGGTGGTATCTTTTTGCTCATAAGATCGAGATAATGACTTCATAAACTTGCATGACATGATAGCATATATCATACTCAATGATCAAACCCAAATTTGCAACATGAACATTTAACTTCATGGTTAATATCTAAGAGTAGGGAAGGGCTTACATTGCTATGAAGGCCTAAATCGATTAAACTAAAGCTTGTGATGAAGCCTATGCATGCCATCACCCAAAAATCCAAAGATGGATGCTCCAAACCCACCAAAACACCATCTTTATGAACAAAGATCAAAGCTTTTGCCTTGAAATCAACTTGAGAAGCTCTCATACTAACATAGGGACTCTCTAACACTCTCATGATCATGAAACCTCTCATAGAAATGAAGTGGAGGCTAGGATAGTTGAGTGGAGGCCATGAGAGTAGAAATTTGGCCATAGTTTAGTTACATGAGTGAATAATGAGGGTTTAGGGGTAGGTTTAGGGTCTTTTTATAGAGATTAGGATAGTTTTAGGCCCTTAGATTAACCCTAGGACCAACCTGAACCGTCAGATTTCAAACCAGGCCCAGAAACCTAGCCAAGATAGAAACAGGTGCACCAGGCAAGACTGCTCGTCTGAGCCAGGTCGACAGCCCAGTCGACAGGGCTGTCGACTTGGTCAGACCAAGTCGACTCCCAAGTCGACAGGGCTGTCGACTTGGGTACTGTGGCGGGAATTTTTCCCGCCTGGCCCAACTGGCCCAATTTTCCAATTTTCAAGTTTGAATTTGAAATCTGTCTTTACTTAGAGATTTTCTGAAAACTTCGTTGGGCCTTAATCGGGTCATACGGACTCCGATTTTCGAAAACTCGGGCTCTATTTCGCGTATTTTTCCGAGACGAACGCAATGGCGTAGCCCGTTTAACTTGATTCAGAATTTAAAATTAAATTCTGCCTTGATTCTCGTTTTAACATGTTATCGAAATACGGGTTGTTACATTCTCCCTACCTTTTAGGATTTCGTCCCCGAAATCTCCAAGTTAGGAAGAACATATCCTACCATCCATCATCCATCTACTCAAAACATCATCCACAAGCAATCATTGTCCTTAGATGATTTCTAATGCTGTATGAATATATGCAAAACGTGTGTGTACATGTTCCTTAGCTAATGCTAATGATCAGGCCTGAATAATCTTTCTAATGCAAAAATATGTATAGTGCCATGAATCCAACATGTATGCAAATAGTCCTAGTTATATAAGTACTATATGCGTGCACAAACATTCATTCATATGCAATATCCACATGACAACACATTCAATTTCATCCATAAAGAAGTATAAATGCTCGTGCATATGCAACGTGAAACGTGATCGCGTCAATCTAGTATCTAACGTGTATTCTCGCATCCACGAGCAACCACTTGCAACCACTTGCAACCATATCAATCATAACATGTTTCAAATACATGTTTACATCCATAGGGCTCTACCTAGGATTCCCTGAAACAGGGTCGAGAAGATAAACGAGACAAACTCCTTACGGGGTTTGTAACAGAAAATAGGACCGAGAGGGTGTCCACAAAAGATAGCCTACAAGTAAGCTCTACAGAAAACAGGGACCAAGGATACACTCCCAAAAAGAGATATCATGCGCGTATCTAGTCTTTGACCATCAAAGTCGTACTTCCTTGAGCTCAATTCCGTTGTGCCTTGCCCGTCTTTTAACTTCGCGATTTCGTAGCTTCTTATTTCCTGTTTCCATAACATGAGCTGGAACTCATTTCTTCATCGCCTCTCGTTCCACTTGCACTTATCCTCTTTCTAGAATACTTGACGCAAATATGACTACGTACTCATGATCTCATGCAAGCTTTCCAAAATTCACTAGTGAATCTCGGACCTCGTACCATAAGGTATTCCACGTAGAAGAACTTTCTCTAGAAAGTAAGCAGATGTCAACCAGGTTATCAAGCACACTTACTAGGGTGAGTTCTATAACCCATGCATAAGTGAAATAAACCATCCGTCTCATCGGCGAACACCACTCGATCGGGCTTCAATATTTCCAATAAAGGTATCAAGGGATTCTAGGTAACTAATCATGACCGAACCCAAAAGGTTCCACGAGACTTCGAGGGTATTACCAAGGCTAGTCAAAAGTCTAACTACCCTCCTATCAAAACCGGGAGTGGCACCCCTTACTGGATAACCACTTTATTCCTAGAATCCATCCATAGCTTATAAACATAAGCATTATTTCCAAACTCAACACTTGGCCTAGACATTCTCAAATCCAAACAAGTCATGTATACATGGACTGACTCTCCAATAGGACTTTGAGACAAAAATTGGGATTCTCTATTACGCTAGTACTTAATGGTGCAGAGACTCCACTATCGAAGAAGACTTAAATGATACGATGATCAAACCAAAGTCCTAACGGGATGATAGAGAAGAAAAACTAAACCTTTAACAAGATCGTTACCCTCCTTCCGAGGCACCCTAGAAATGAGAGCATACTACTGCCCTCCCGATGATCTTGTCCTTGTCCCATGATACTTAACTATCCGTCCCGTTCCACCATGCCAAAGGTACTCTCTCGTCATGGGTTTCATTGTTCATCTTTCTCTCTCATTCTGAGTTGAGCCATACCAACAAGTTGCTCATCCTTAAACTCGTATCCTTTATCCTCTTTCTCACTATCCTTTCTTATAACGCGGCCACTGGTCTCCCGAGAACAGCCTCCATCGCATGGAAAGCACTTTCGAAGATAGAAAAGACTAGTCGCAGTTAAAACCACTGTGACTACAGATGGAGGAAAGAAAGGAAAAGAGATTCAATCAAGGAAACCAGGATAGTGCTAATGGCCTTTGGGGAATAGCCTTTTTCTTTTTAAAAGAAAATTTTCTTGAAAAATGCTTCTTTATAAATGATTTTCAAATAGTTTTCAGAAGGTCTTTAAAAACTTTTGCCCAGTCTGGTAACCTTCTGCTCTGATACCACGTGTAACACCCCGCCTCCGCTAGGGTCACTCGCAAAGGAATGCACTAGCTTTAGAGGGGCATTATTTGTAAACATGCACAGAAATATCACAAGACAGAACATATACAATAGCGGAAGTAAAATCAAACTTTCATAACATGAATAAATAAGGTCTAAAGCCTTTTACATCAGAGTACATCAAAACCTGTCTTGCAATAGTAAAGAAGCATAAAGACATTTTCATAAATTATTCCCCAAGTAAAAACAGTAAAGTAGCCATAGCCAAGAAAAGTCCAAGCCATCCATGATGACCTTCGAGCAGAAGAAGTCCGAACTAAACAGCAGTGTTTCCTCCCTGTAACCTGGGGGGGGGGGGGGGGGGGGGGAAACGGAAGAAAAGAGGCGAAACAAAACGGGTCAGTCAAAAAGACTGAGTAAGCCCTATCTACTATTAGTATAAAAACTAGTAAAGTTAACTGACATGAGAAACTGAGATGAACATAAGCATGATAACAAGATAGATAAGCTAAATCAAAATAACAGGATGAACTACCGAACTCAGATAAACTAAGATGTCATGATAAATTATGATGTCAAGACAAAACAAGGTATCACATCGTCAGGTTCCTATCAAGTATAATATCCCAAGATATCTATCACGTATAACGTCCCATGGTATCTATCCTGTATATCTGCTCTGCACCTACCGTACTAGTATCCCAACTGTATTACGTGTTATCCGTGAATGACCCTTACTCAAAAGTCGTGTAATGGTCCATGTCAACCTAATATGCCGCATATATAGGTTACTCAACTCATATGTTTCTTTCCATGTATAAGTTCAGCCCTTTGCCGTAGGCTGTACGGGCTTTCCCATGTAAACGGTTTATCCTTGAAGTTGTTTTGGACTGCAACCCTTGATCTAGTTGTGTTTCCTTACCATGAACTGTCGCGCGTCCACTTAGGATTTATGCCACCTAGGACCGCTAGGGATTATGCTACCTAATGAACGTTTCCGTGTCTCGGTTTGGGTTTTGGCCACCTAGGACCACTAGGGATTACGCCACCCGTCAACCGCGCCCTTGATCCCATGTATGTATCGTGAATCGTTTTCCATGTCTAGATGCACATGTTCCCCAATGTGCCATCCGAGTTCCGTGCCAGGGCAAATCAAGAAATACGGAACTCGGTCGGGAGCTTTAAATCGTCTGCCGATGCAGATATCAAGGTCTGTTTTTGTACCCGTGGCTATGGTCCCACGTGACCCCTCCCTCAACTACTGAAAGGCAATCCAAGAAAAATCATGTATAAGAACCACTCCACGGCCCCACTATAGCCCCACTTTCCTACGGGCCAACCTCACCCATGACTCGATAGCAAGCACATGGTCTGTTGGGGGTTCCCTGCCTTTCCGCACGTACACGATTGACTAAAGATGGTAGGTAGTCGGCGATGTGCTATCCAGGGCAAAAACCAAGATTTGTCGACTCCACGCTAATCCATCCCAGTCTTTAGGTCGCTCGCATAGCAAACAAGGCATACTCTTGGTCCTTCTAACGCAGACCTTAACCTCTCATGGGCCTAGTATAATTACCTGGCAGCCCACAGAGTGATCCCAAGAATATCCTCACGTCCCCCGAAGCTTCCACTTCGGCACCCAGTGCGCTGGAGCTTTTATCCAAGTCAGATAGCTTGCTCCTCCTCGTATACTAAGCGATGACCTACCGCATCAGGTTACTCATCGCTTTGTGAATTAGTCCTATGTCCTTAGCTAAGAATTATTACTTAGTTACCCTTAACTAAGGTTTACCACTTAGCTTCCTTTCCCGTTATCCTTGATTAACCACGGTTTTCTACCTAGTCTTCTAGCTAGGGTTTGTCTATTGGGTTAAGTGTTACCATTCAAGTCCATGACTTAACCCGCCCACGAATCACGTCAAAGATTGGCTAAGTATTTAAGTTCAAGACTTAGTCCCACAAGTTGGTTAAGTGTACCCAGAGGCTCATGACTTAACCCTATCAAGTCAAATTGGTCAAGTACTAGCTTACCTTAATCCTATCGGATTATCTTGCTAGATCGATTAAGCATAGATTATCTTAACCTCATCAAATCATCATGTATAATTGGTTAAGTATAAGTTGCATAACCCCATTAAATTATCACGTTAAGTTGGTTGAGTATTGGTTACTTAACCTTATTGAATTACCAAGTTTAAATCGGTTAAGTGTTTAACTTAACCCCATCGAATTACCGTGTTTAGATTAGTTAAGTGTGGATTACTTAACCCCATCTAATTACCGTGGTTAGATTAGTTAAGCCTTAATTACTTAACCCTATCTAATTACCAAGTCGGATTAGTTAAGTGTAAATTACTTAACCCCATCCCCTAATCATCTTGCATGGTTAAGTGTCATTAAGAAATCAAACCCGATCCCACTTAACCTTATCAAGTTATCATGTTGGATTGATTAAGTATTGGTTAACTTAATCCCCGTCCACTAGTCGTATAAAAATGGTTAAGTGTCATTAGGCAAATCAAATCACTTAACCTACCCAACCTTGTCATGTTTTGTTAAGTATCATTAGCCTAATCAATTTACTTAACCCCTTTATCCGTGTCATATTTGGTTAAGAGTCATTAATCAAATTAACTTAACCCTATCATGTGACATTAATTACTTAATGCACCCCAACCTCTCACATTAGACTTTGTTGTGGTTACTAGTTAAGCCGGTCGGTTCCGGGTAGCTTTACACCACAACTTGGTCTAACCTCGGGTTCAAGCACAACATGACCAACTTCTCACATTGAGTTCTATTGTTTGCAACTACTAGTTAGGCCGGTCGGTTCTGGGTAGTTTTACGTTGCAAACTCAACCCAACCTCGAGTTGGCCACTTTCATGTTTAGTCTAGTGTCATGTTCATATTCAAGTTTTCAAGCAATTGGGTAGACCTAACTTAATAGGTAAATTCCCAATGGGTAGACCTAACTTAATAGGTAAATTCCCAAGCTTATGTTTTTATGCATATTTACATGTCAACTTCCATGTTATCTTTCAAGTCATGTTTTCAAGTTGTATCTTCATGTCATTAGAACTTACCCATAACATAACCTATCGCTTTTAAACTCGCATATATGTTCGCAACAACGTAATGGATTAAAAGAAGAGACTTGGCAAAAGCATGTCAAAAATGGATATTAAGCCACAAGTTAATCATGGTGGCAAATGAGGCACAAATGTGTTCATTAGCTTGCATGTTACATTCTTAAGCCTCAAAAACATGCATAAACCCAAACTTGGCACATAAGCGAATCATGGTGACAAAAGACATGGAATGATGGCTAGAAACTCGCATATATCATCATATAAGGATTATGACTTCATATGCAAGTTGACATAATGATTATGAAGGTTCTCATGTTGCATAATGCAACATTTCAACATAAAGGTGGTATCTTTTTGCTCATAAGATCGAGATAATGACTTCATAAACTTGCATGACATGATAGCATATATCATACTCAATGATCAAACCCAAATTTGCAACATGAACATTTAACTTCATGGTTAATATCTAAGAGTAGGGAAGGGCTTACATTGCTATGAAGGCCTAAATCGATTAAACTAAAGCTTGTGATGAAGCCTATGCATGCCATCACCCAAAAATCCAAAGATGGATGCTCCAAACCCACCAAAACACCATCTATGAACAAAGATCAAAGCTTTTGCCTTGAAATCAACTTGAGAAGCTCTCATACTAACATAGGGACTCTCTAACACTCTCATGATCATGAAACCTCTCATAGAAATGAAGTGGAGGCTAGGATAGTTGAGTGGAGGCCATGAGAGTAGAAATTTGGCCATAGTTTAGTTACATGAGTGAATAATGAGGGTTTAGGGGTAGGTTTAGGGTCTTTTTATAGAGATTAGGATAGTTTTAGGCCCTTAGATTAACCCTAGGACCAACCTGAACCGTCAGATTTCAAACCAGGCCCAGAAACCTAGCCAAGATAGAAACAGGTGCACCAGGCAAGACTGCTCGTCTGAGCCAGGTCGACAGCCCAGTCGACAGGGCTGTCGACTTGGTCAGACCAAGTCGACTCCCAAGTCGACAGGGCTGTCGACTTGGGTACTGTGGCGGGAATTTTTCCCGCCTGGCCCAACTGGCCCAATTTTCCAATTTTCAAGTTTGAATTTGAAATCTGTCTTTACTTAGAGATTTTCTGAAAACTTCGTTGGGCCTTAATCGGGTCATACGGACTCCGATTTTCGAAAACTCGGGCTCTATTTCGCGTATTTTTCCGAGACGAACGCAATGGCATAGCCCGTTTAACTTGATTCAGAATTTAAAATTAAATTCTGCCTTGATTCTCGTTTTAACATGTTATCGAAATACGGGTTGTTACATTTATCAAGGCCCGTACAATCGATTTCCATAAATTGTCATCGAACTGCACTTATAATGACCTTTTCCAAATTTGATTTGGACATAATTCCAAATCTAGCCGTTAGATTTCAAATCTCTCATATTTGTTAGAAAGCTCTTTTCGATACAAACCCAATGGTTCTGGTTTTAGGAGAAACCGACGGTCGGATCTCCCGTAATGTCCGTTCGAAGTCAATGGTCGAAACTCGTGAACTGCCGCTGTGTGGTACTTTCTATTCAGGCCATTATATATATAATATATATATATATTATATATATTTCGTCGATTTCCATTTAAAACGTATTTTATAAATCGTTTTAAAATCGTTTTCAAAACGATTTCAACTTCATATTCAATTTCAAATCAAAATTGAATATTCTATATCATCGATATATAAATGATAATATTTTCAAAACATTATATTTCGAAATCATTTCCTTTTCAATATTCATTATATCAATGAATAAAATTGATATAAATATCGTTCACGTCAAAATGGCGCATATCAAATCAACACGGCTATATATATTTTTAAATATATTCGTGTCCATCCCAAATCGGACATCAAAATCATGTTTTGATCCATTACTGAATATTATTTTAAACTATTCATTATTTTAAAATAATCATTATTGTAAAATATTCATTCTTTCTGAACTGGAATCAGACACAGTCAATTACAATATAATGTGATTTATATGGATTTCTTACACACATGTATACAACAACAATAAAACATAGTCAACCATCATCCAAAGTGCATTCTACACTACATAAGCATCAAATATAAATATTCTACGCTTACAACAGTCTGTCAATCAATCGATCGACATATAGCTAATTATTAGGACTAGTGTATGTCATATATATCACGCCAATACCCGTGTGGGGTTTCAATCAACAAATAACGAATTTTATTTGTGCAGTTGGGCGATGTGTAAAATTTACCGTCCCAATCAATATCAGTCAAATGTGTGTACATAAACAAATCGTCCGATTTGTTCATAAATATTTATTTTATTCATATACATGTTAAAAATTATATTTTTAACTACAAAATATTTTACTCCATTCCACATCACACAATCAATTTTCACAACATAACCAAACAAACAAGTCGTCCATGGTCTGTGGACGATGGGTGTCGGGTGCTGCTATGCACCGTCTGCATCCCAATATATATTTTAACTAGAAATAAGATTAAAGTGAGAAGTTCTCACCTTACTTTTGGCTTCGCCTAAAATTGTAGCGAGCTCTAAAAATTCTCCGGTCTCTTCTAGAATGTAGAAGATGATGCCACGATCCCGGTGTCTCTTGTTTCACTGGATTTCGACCACAGACGAAAAAGATATGATTTTTATTCTATAATCATAGTTTGACACGGTTTTAAAGTGTTTAAAACAGTTTAAACTATTTCAGCTGTTACCTCTCAATATACATTCAAAACTAGGTTTGAATTTTGCGCGCAATCCGTGGCACGATAGGAGGATCGGCTTGTACAGCGTCGAAGGGGGTGGAGTCGCGCTCCTACGCGTGGTGGAGGGGCCCAGTTCGATCCCCACAAGCGACGGCGACGGCTTTTCAAAGTCCCTGACTTTGGAGGCGCGGATCTACTCATATGGGTGACGACAGGGGGTGTACCTTATATGGATTTGAAGAGGAGGGAGAGCTCTTCAAAAAGTTCCAAAGAGCCCTAGGATTTTGATGCATGGATTTGTCGAAAAAAAAGAGAGAAGGGAGAGAGAGGTTATCATCTTCGGTCTGGGAGGGTTTACGGGGAGAGAGAAATTATATATTTTTTTATAAAAATTCAGATTGGTCCGTGCTATTTACAATTCCAATAATATCTGTTTTCCCAAACGAACTCCAATTCAAACCCAATAACTGTCATTCCTAGCTAAATACCCCCATTTCGGACATAATGGAATATGTTTCGTAGGCTCATTCGACTGTTTCAGTCAGTTTTTCTTCAAATTAAAATATAAAACATTCAAATATGGATTTGAACGTACATTACAATTTGCCGGGGCCACATACTGATTCCAAAAATTCCAGAAAAATAAATTTAGCTATGTCTGGATGATATGGTCCTACCAAAACTAATTTCGACGAATTTGGAGACCGTTTGAAAAATGGCCATTTTCTTGTCGATCCAAATTGATTGAAATTAACCAAACACGTTTTACTTTGCCACGCTCACATATTAATCCCAAAAATTATAAATTTTGATATCTAGCAATAACTTGACATACCGGATCCAACAAAAGTGGTTTCGTTGAAAACGGAGGTCGTTTGCAAAATGACTATTTTCAAGGGCATTATTTCCATAGCGACTATTCTGAATTCTCAAGTGGACATAACTTTTTATTCCCGCTGTGAAATTTCAATTCTTCGGATTCGTTGGAAAGATATTTTCAAATAGATTCTAATATTTTTGGTTTTGCTAAAATCTGGTTTATTTTGAATCCTGTACATTCGTTTGAAATTTGAAATCGAATTTTCAAACTACCGTGCCATTTTCAATTCCTTTTATAATTTAAAATAAATATTCGATTTTAACTTCGTCGAAAATAAATTTTCCATTGTTATTATTTAAAATAATTCATTTTAAATACTCCAAATTCATAAAAAATGCCAAAATAAAAATTTTAAATTGGTTCTGATTTTCCGAGTTGTTACAATCTCCCCCACTTAAAATCTTTTCGTCCTCGAAAAGGAACGAAGCTGAAAGTTGTTTTACTAACCAACTCAACTTTCAGTTTGGCTTCCATTCTTCAACTTTTCAATTTCTAGGAATTTTATAATTCTTCAAAAAATTGGGTAACACCCTAAATTTTCGAAAAATTTCCCCATAACCTCCTTTGTACGCGGAGGGGTTTGGAAATTTATTGGACCGTATTAGGGACCCAATAAATCCTAAAAAGCATACACATATTCCGGTGTCCACAGGAGAGTGTGTATAGATCATAACTCCAGAGAATAAATTCTCGCCACCCTATAAATAGTTTTTGTGCCTTAATGACTAGAGAGACGTGTTTATTGCCAACTCCAGACCCGTGTGGGGTTTTATTAATCTAGCAATTTTACAATTATAGTTTATATAGTCCATATCAGTCTTCGGTTCAACGTGAAATATAGTCATCACCATACAAACCTCTCGCTTGTATGGTAAATCTTCAACCTCGTCAGATAAGCTCCAAATGCTTATGTTGTATATGATAAAGTATGCTATTTTCTCGCAGTGTGCCATGTAGTGTATTTCAAAATTAATTGTTACTATCCTATGGCGACGTTTATAATCCCACATAGAACAACTAGCACTCTGCATCCAATGGCATTCACATGAGTTGATATATAAATAAAATTGCGCATCCAACTCATTAAGGTTTACCTATTTGTCGGGCATGGAAATAAATTCTTTACTCAACAGCAAATCCATTTACCTGTTCCATGTGTATACATGTACATATATGTTATTTCAAGCTATTTTCAATTCAGTTCAAGAATTGATTCAATTTGGCATAATGGTTCAAAATTTTAATTAATCAACAAATAGTCAAACAACACAACCAACAATCAGTTAGTTGGTTATCATTTCAAATTCATATTATATATATATATAAATCCATTTTTGATGCCAAATCACAACAATAAACCCTATCTAGTTTTGGTTCTCACACCAGTCAATTGGCAATACATAGATATCTCACTTTCGAAACTCGAAAATAAATTACTGATGCCGTACGTCATCAGTAGAATCATCCTCGGGCGACTAGAATGTGATTCTACATATATCCAGCATATTAAAATTTCGAATACATGTTTGCAAGGCGTATATGCAAAATCTTTATATATTGGATTGTCCAAATTCAATACAAATAAATATTCAAATAAATATTCAAATACGCTGAATAAGGTTTATATTTTCAAAACAATATTTGTTTTCATTTTTATTTGTAAAATATACTCTTTATACTCGTTCTAGGATACTACTGATCCCATCTCTGACGAGTCATTCTTATTGGATAATGCTAATCCAATCTTTGATGAATTCATTCGTTTGGTTCTAATGTGTCTTATTCTCGAGCTCAGTAAATCAAAGCTTTGATACCAACTGCAACGACCCGAACTTCCCTATAAAGGAAAGCACGAATTGCTTTGAGGACAAGACGAATCAGAACACAGACAGAAGAACATTTCATTGCTTGTTACAACGATTTACATCAGAGTACATGAATATACAAAGTATGAATATACAGAGCTTTCCGAATATCGTTCCAGCTGTAAACTAGGATCCTGTGAATATAAATATGCAAAACCAAAACTACTAGCTGCCCGTGTGGAAAATAGGGGCACCCAGAGTTTAGGTTAAAACAATAAACTCCAGGTCAGTCATGTAACTGGTGTGAGAACTAAAACAGTTATTTAAAACTTTACTTTAAAAGAGAGTAATTCAAGGGACCACGCCGTATAGCATGGAACGGGTTTCCTCCGAAGAATACCAGTGCATAGAATAAACAACGCAATGCTTTTAGGAAAAATGAAGCTATTATAAGACCCAGGTCCCATCACATAATGCAACGCAAGCCGGAGGATATGGTTTTCCCTTATAATAGCCATACATGCTTGGTACGTTTAAAACAAATCATTTTGATACTATTATAGTGTAAAGTGTACAAAACAACTTCAAATATAAATGTATCAATCATAGGCGGCATGGGTACCATCTATCATGTCGCCAATACTAGGCTCTACAATCAAAATCGAAATGTCCGTATTGGAAATTGGATTTCCGTCATGAGTCAAGGCCAGGGATGGCTCCTCACCGCTTCGAGACACTCTAGCAAATGTCTCAGGACTACACACTTTGGATCTACAGGGCCGGTCCTCCGTTATGTTTGAGGATTAGTTATTCCTGAACACACGTTTCTCGGTCCTATCGGACCCATCCATCGGCTCCGTAGAGACCGATATATTCGAGGTGCCTCACATTCCAACAACCACATGGGTAAAAATAATATAAATGTCGGGGATTGTAAAACGCTGACACCACCCATAACTAGACAAAAATGTCGTGCACTTCTTGCAGTCACGATCCCGTTTTTGACTCATACCGAGGTGTGAGGCTCGTGAATTAATGCTATACACAAAGCTACACTGTATTAAAGCCGTGCTTTTATCATCAACCACAAGACTCTGCTTTTCAACAGAAGCCTTGATCACTCCATCTCAGCATGACACACAGGCAATTCATGTCATGCGACGGATATCTATCGATATATAACCTCTTAGCTCGTACGTCTCAAAGAAGGGCGTTAAGCAAGAGAATAAATTCTCCGCCGCCAAACAGATATATATTTAATAGAAATCAATCAACACAGAATAAAATCCGATGTCAGACACACAATCCATTTAAAAGTTCGTTCTGGATCTGAACGAAACCGAAGGCACCTTATTCCTCGTCCCGTATGTCCAATACAAGAGAGAGGTCCTCGCATATCCGGCCGATCTCCAAGTACATCTAGACGAACACCACTTATTACCTTGTGTTAGGTGTATAGCCCAATCAAGACATCAATAATCATCCAAACGATGTGAAGACCTCCGGTCTTCAACCACCATCTTCATCGTCGACTTATCGTCGAATCAGTTATTCAGAATGGGTATAAACCCGGCCTTTCCGAATAACTCGCGTATATAATAAACAAGTGCTATAAAAACACAGCATACGCCTCATTCCAATTCTGAATATTCTTTTATTTAAATATTCACATCTTTAGGGATTTGTTCCCATTAATATTATCAAAGATAAATTCTTTAATATTTATTCTTTAATCTTCCTATGGGTGTCAATTCAAACCATGGTATGGTTTTCCAAACAAGTCGGGATTAGCGAACCACACTGAAGTAATCATTTATTTTATTTCTCAATCCCAACCTAGTCATCCCATGGAGCAAAACTGGTAATACTCCTTATCTAACACCTCAGTGTTATTGGAAAATATTAATTACCATTTCCCGTTCAAATCTAATTAAAGATTTAACTATCGCTAGGAGCAAAACTGGCGATATTCCATTCTCGATCATCTCCCAAATTTGATAATTCAAATTATCAATTCACATTTTCAATCTATTTAAAGATTCATTAAAATTCCGCTTAGTTTTAATCTTCCCAGAAATCAATATTAATGATTATTTAACTTTGGAAACGCAAACATGTCGCATCGACAATCTACACCGCACTATTGATTTCTGCCGATATATAACCTCTAAGCTCGTACGTCTTGGAGAAGGGTGTTAAGCAAGAGAATAAATTCTCCGCCACCAAACATATATATATATTTAGCGGAGATCAACCATACAGTTCGAAATACAATGACAAACATGTAATCCTGCCTTTAACTGGGTTAAAGAACTAATGTCATTTAAAAATACAGTTCACGATAAACCCAAATCACATTCCATTAATTATGGAATCTTCACGGAAAAACAAATCAATACATAATCGATATCAATTTCCGTATCCGACGAATAATATAAATGGAATAACGCTTAAGCCTTTTTAAATTCCATATGTATTAACAGTTTTCCTCCACAGAAGTTCACTTCGATTATTATCAATCAAATTCCATTCAATTCCAATTTAATATATTAAATTGGAAAACTTTACTTTGGAAAATTCCTGTTAAATCTGAATAAAAAGATTTATAAATTCCAAATCACATTTCACTGTAAATCGGGTTAAAGAACAAATGTTGTTAAAACACAGTTCACAATAAACCCAATTCACATTCCATTTTTAATCGGGTTAAAGAACAAATGTTATTTAAAACACCGTTCACGATAAACCCAAAAATCAATTTCAATTCAATTCCAATTAAATAATAATTAATTGGTATACTTCATTAAATCTAAATAAAAAGATTTACTCTTTTCTTAATTAGGTTTAAGAATAGTGTTAATGAAGACACTATTCATGACAAACCCAAATCCCATTTGATATTTAATACAAGGCTCTGAATAGAAAATATATCGGCTTATATTCAATATCAAATTCTGAAATCGACAAATATCGTATTGGAATAACGATATATATACATATCTTCCAAATTCCTCCACAATATCCGTATAATCACGGAATCTAATATCGAAATATTTCGAAGATAATTTCGGTTCAAATCCATTCCAATTCATATATTGGAAATTCCTATTATTTATAAAACCATTTCAAATCCCATTTATTTATTTAAAAATATTGGATTATAATTTTAGTTCATAACTAGTTCATTTCGATAAAAATATATTTTTATCTTTTCAAATATGGAATTTTTCAGCCCAATTCTTTCCAAATCATCTATTATGATTTTACACAAATTATTGATATTTTTAATAATTTTATCAAGGCCCGTACAGTCGATTTCCATAAACGATAATCGAAATGCACTTACAACGACCTTTTCCAAATTTGATTTGGCCGCAATTACAAATCCAAACGTTAGATTTCAAATCTCTCATATTCGTTGGAAAGCCCTTTTCGATACGAACCCAACGGTTTCGGTTTTAGGAGAATCCAATGGTCGGATCTCCCGTAATGTCCGTTCGAAGTCAATGGTCGAAATTCATGAACTGCCGCGGCGCAACGCGTTCTATTCAGGCCATTATATATATTACATATATTTTGTCGATTTCCATTTAAAACGTATTTTATAAATCGTTTTAAATTCGTTTTCAAAACGATTTCAACTTCATATTCAATTTCAAATCAAAATTGAATATTCCATATCATCGATATATAAATGATAATATTTTCAAAACATTATATTTCGAAATCATTTCCTTTTCGATATTCATTATATCAATGAATAAAATCGATATAAATATCGTTCACGTCAAAATGGCGCATATCAAATCAACACGGCTTTTTATATTTTTAAATATATTCGTGTCCATCCCAAATCGGACATCAAAATCACGTTTTGATCCATTACTGAATATAAAATAATCGTTATTTTAAAATATTCATTCTTTCTGAACTGGAATCAGACACAGTCAATTATCATATAATGTGATTTATATGGATATCATACACATATGTATACAACAACAATCAAACATAGTCAACCATCATCCAGAGTGCATTCTACACTACATAAGCATCAAATATAAATATTTTACGCTTACAACAGCCTGTCAACCAATTGATTGACATACAACTAATTATTGGGACTAGTGTATGTCATATGTCATCCCAATACCCGTGTGGGGTTTCAACCAATAAACAACGAAATTTATTTGTGTAGTTGAGCGATGTGTAAAATTTATCATCCCAATCAATATCAGTCAAATGTGTGTACATAAATAATTCGTCCGATTTGTTTATAAATATTTATTTTATTCATATACACGTTAAAAAATATATTTTTTAAGTGTAAAATATTTTACTCCATTCCACATCACACAATCAATTTTCACAACATAACCAAACAAGCAAACAAGTCGTCCATGGTCTATAGACGACAGGAGTCGGGTGCTGCTAAGCACCGTCTGCATCCTAGTATATATTTTAACTAGAAATAAGATTAAAGCGAGAAGTTCTCATCTTGCTTTTGGCTTCGCCTAAAATTGTAGCGAGCTCTAAAAATTCTCCATTCTCTTCTAGAATGTAGAAGACGATGCCACGGCCCTGGTATCTCTTGTTTCACTGGATTTCGACCACAGACGAAAAAGATATGATTTTTATTCTATAATCATAGTTTGCGACGATTTTAAAGTGTTTAAAACAGTTTAAATTATTTCAGCCGTTACTTCTCAATATACGCTCAAAACTAGGTTTGAATTTTCGCGCAATCCATAGCACGATAGGAGGATCGACTTGGAAAGCGTCAAAGGGGGTGGAGTCGTGTTCCTGCGCATGGTGGAGGGGCCCAATTCGACCCCCCCAGCGGCGGCGGTGGCTCTTCGAAGTCCCCGACTTTAAAGGCGCGGATCTGCTCGTACGAGCGACGATAGGGGGTGTACCCTATATGGATTTGAAGAGGAGGGAGAGCTCTTTAAAAAGTTCAAAAGGGCCCTAAGGTTTTGATGCATGGATTCACCGGAAAAGAAGAGAGAAGGGGAGAGCGGTTATCGTCATCGGTCTGGGAGGGTTTACGGGGAGAGAGAAAATAATTTTTTTAATAAAAATTCCGATTGGTCCGTGCTATTTATAATTCCAAAAATGTATGTTTTTCCAAACGAACTCCAATTCAAACCCAATGACTATCATTCACAGCTAAATACCCCCATTTCAGACACAATGGAATATGTTTCATAGGACCATTCGACTGTTTCAGTCAGTTTTTCTTCAAATTAAAATATAAAACATTCAAATATGGATTTGAAGGTACATTACAATTTGCGGGGCCACATACCGATTCCAAAAATTCCAGAAAAATAAATTTAGCTATGTCTGGACGATACGGTTCTAACAAAATTGATTTCATCAAATTTGGAGGTCGTTTGAAAAAATAGCCATTTTCTGGTCGATCCAAATTGACTGAAATTAACCAAACACGTTTTACTTCACCGCGCTCACATATTAATCCCAAAAATTATGAAATCTAGCAATAACGTGACATCCCGGATCCAACAAAAGTGGTTTCATCGAAAACGGAGATCGTTTGCAAAATGGCTATTTTCTAGGGCTATATTTCCATAGCGACTATTCTGAATTTTCAACTGGGCATAACATTTAATTCCCGCTATGAAATTTCAATTTTTTGGATTCATTGGAAAGATATTTTCAAATAGATTCTAATATTTTTGGTTTCACTAAAATCTGGTTTATTTTGAAACCTGTACATTCATTTGAAATTTGAAATCGAATTTTCAAACTACCGTGCCATTTTCAATTCCTTTGATAACTTGAAATAAATATTCGTTTTTAACTTCGTCGAAAATAAATTTTCCATCGTTATTTTTAAAATAATTCATTTTAAAAATTCAAAATTCATTAAAATTGCCAAAATAAAAATTTTAAATTAGTTCTGATTTTCCGGGTTGTTACAATCTCCCCCACTTAAAATCTTTTCGTCCTCCAAAAGGAACAGAGCTGAAAGTTGTTTTACTAACCAACTCAACTTTCAGTTTGGCTTCCATTCTTAAACTTTTCAGTTTATAAGAATTTTCCAATTCTTCAAAAATTTTGCTAACACCTTAAATTTTCGAATTTTTTTGCCATAACCTCCTTTGTACGGGGAGGGGTTTGGAAATTTCTTGGGCCATATTAGGCACCCAATAAATCCTAAAAAGCATACACATGTTTATAGTGATATATTCCGGTGTCCACAGGGGAGTGTGTATAGATCATAACTCCAGAGAATAAATTCTCGTCACCCTATAAATAGTTTTTGTGCCTTAATGACTAGAGAGACGTTTTTATTTCCAACTCCAGACCCGTGTGGGGTTTTTATTAATCTGACAATTTTACAGTTATAGTTTATAAAGTCCATATCAGTCTTTGGTTCAACCTGAAATATAGTCATCGCCATACAAACCTCTCGCTTGTATGGTAAATCTTCAACCTCGTCACATAAGCTCCAAATGCTTATGTTGTACATGATAAAGTATGCTATTTTCTCGCAGTATGCCATGTAGTGTATTTCAAAATTAATTGTTACTATCCTATTGCGACGTTTATAATCCCACATAGAACAACTAGCACTCTGCATCCAATGGCATTCACAGGAGTTGATATATAAATAAAATTGCGCATCCAACTCATTAAGGTTTACCTATTTGTCGGGCATGCAAATAAATTCTTTACTCAACAGCAAATCCATTTACCTGTTCCATGTGTATACATGTACATATATGCTATTTCAAGCTATTTTCAATTCAGTTCAAGAATTGATTCAATTTGGCATAATGGTTCAAAATTTTAATTAATCAACCAATAGTCAAACAACACAACCAGCAATCAATTAGTTGGTTATCGTTTCAAATTCATAATTTTTATTTATATAAAAATCCATTTTTGATGCCAAATCACAATAATAAACCCTATCTAGTTTTGGTTCTCACACCAGTCAATTGGCAATATATAGATATCTCACTTTCGAAACTCGAAAATAAACTACTAATGCCATACGTCATCAGTAGAATCATCCCCGGGCGACTAGAGTGTGATTCTACATCTATCCAACATATTAAAATTTCGAATACACATTTGCAAGGCGTATATGCAAAATCTTTATATATTGGATTGTCCAAATTCAATACAAATATATATCCAAATACGCTGAATAAGGTTTAAATTTTCAAAACAATATTTTTTTCATTTTTATTTGAAAATTTTACTCTTCATACTCGTTCTACGATACTACTGATCCCATCTCTAACAAGTCATTCTTATTGGATATTGCTAATCCAATCTCTGATTAATTCTTTCATTTGGTTCTAATGTGTCTTGTTCTCGAGCTCTGTAAACCAAAGCTCTGATACCAACTATAACGACCCGAACATCCCCGTAAAGGAAAGCACGGATTGCGTTGAGGACAAGACGAATAAGAGCACATACAGAAAAACATTTCATTGCTTATTACAACGATTTACATCAGAGTACAAGAATATACAGAGTATGAATAAATATTATACATCAGGAAATATCAGAGATTTAAATACATTTCATAGCAGTGGAAAATAATATAAAACACAACTGAAAGAGATACACGGATACAGAGCTTTCCGAATATCGTTCCAGCTGTTAACCAGGATCCTGTGAATATAAATCTGCAAAACCAAAACTACTAGCTGCCCGTGTGGAAAATAGGGGCACCCAGAGTTTAGGTTAAAACAATAAACTCCAGGTCAGTCATGTGACTGGTGTGAGAACTAAAACAGTTATTCAAAACTTTACTTTAAAAGAGAGTAATTCAAGGGACCACGCCGTATAGCACAGAACGGGTTTCCTCCTAAGAATACCAGTGCATAGAATAAACAACTTTTAGGAAAAATGAAGCTATTATAAGACCCAGGTCCCATCACAAAATGCAACGCAAGCGGAGGATAGGGTTTTCCCTTATAATAGCCAAACATGCTTGGTACGTTTAAAACAAATCATTTTGATACTATTATAGTGTAAAGTGTACAAAACAACTTCAAATATAAATGTATCAATCATAGGCGGCATGGGTACCATCTATCATGTCGCCAACACTAGGCTTTACAATCAAAATTGAAATGTCACGTATTGGAAATTGGATTTCCGTCATGAGTCGAGGCCAGGGATGGCTCCTCACCGCTTCGAGACACTCTAGCAAATGTCTTAGGACTACACATTCTGGGTAACCCTTGGATCTTCAAGGCCAGTCCTCCGTTACGTTTGAGGATTAGTTATTCCTGAACACACGTTTGTCAGTCCTATCGGACCCATCCATCGGCTCCGTAGGGACCGATATATCCGAGGCGCCTCGCATTCCAACAACCTCATAGGTAAAAATAATATAAATGTCATGGCTTGTAAAAATCTGACACCACCCATAACTAGACACAAACATTATGCACTCCCTGCAGTCACGATCCCGTTTTTGACTCATACCGAGGTGTGAGGCTCGCGAATTAACGCTATACACAAAGCTACGCTGTATTAAAGTCGTGCTTTGATCATCAACCACAAGACTCTACTTTTCAACAGAAGCCTTGATCACTGCATCTCAGCATGCCACACAGACAATTCATGCCATGCGACTGATATCTATCGATATATAACCTCTGAGCTCGTACGTCTCAGAGATGGGCGTTAAGCAAGAGAATAAATTTTCCGCGGCCAAACAAATATATATTTAATAGAAATCAATCAACACAGAATAAAATCCAATGTCAGACACACAATCCATTTACAAGTTCGTTCTGGGGCTGAACGAAACCGGAGGCACCTTATTCCTCATCCCATATGTCCAATACAGGAGAGAGGTCCTCGCATATCCAATCGTTCTCCACGTACGTCTGGATGATCACCACTTACTACCCTTTCTTGGGTGTACAACCCAATTAAGACATCAGTAATCATCCAAACGATGTGAAGACCTCTGGTCTTTAACCACCATCTTCATCGTCGACTTATCGTCGAATCAGTTTTTCAGAATGGATATAAACCCGGCCTTTCCGAATAACTAGCGCATATAATAAACAAGTGCTATAAAAACACAGCATACGCCTCATTCCAATTCTGAATATTCTTTTATTTAAATATTCACATATTAAGGGATTTGTTCCCATTAATTTTATCAAAGATAAATTCTTTAATATTTATTCTTTAATCTTCCTTTGGGTGTCAATTCAAACCTTGTTATGGTCTTCCAAACTAGTCGGGATTAGCGAACCACACCGAAGTAATCATTTATTTTATTTTCCAATCCTAACCTATTGATCCCATGGAGCAAAACTGGTAATACTCCATATCTAACATGTAACGACCCAGAAAATCTGAACCAATTTAAAAATTTTAAATTAGCTAAAATAATGGATTTTAAATATTTAAATTAAATATTTTAAATAAGTAAGATGAAAAGTGAGTTTGAATCGACCATTGAAAACGAATATAATTAATTATAATTATAAACAAGGCCTGAAATGGCGCTGCAGTTTCAAAAATTGAATTCAAACTTTGTCGGACTATACCGGGTGCAAAACAAAACGGATTTTAGTGAAACCAAAAATATTTAAATCTGTTAGTGAATACCTTTCTAACGAATCTGAAAATTCGAAATTTCATAGCGGAAAGCAAAAGTTATGGCCGAATGAATTTTCAGAACGGTCGCTATGGAATATATATAGCCCGTGAAATTGGCCATTTTGCATACGACCTCGGAATTCGACGAAACCACTTTTGTTGGATCCGGGATGTGAAGTTATTGCTAGGTTTCAAATTTCATAATTTTTAAAGCTAGTATGTGAGCGTGGCAAAAGAAAATGTGTTTTGGTCAATTAAAGTTAAATTGGATCGACCAAAAATGGGCCGTTTTGCAAACGGTCTCAGAATTCGACGAAACTAGTTTTGTTGGAACCGTATCGTCAAAATATAGCTAGATTTATTTTTCTGGAATTTTTCGAATCAATTTGTGGCCCTGGAAAATTGAAATGCACGTTCAAATTAAATATTGAATGTTTTATATTTTAATTTGAAGAATAAATGACTGTAACAATCAAAATGGCTTACGAAACATATCCCATTGTGTTCGGAATGGGGGTAAAACACTAGGGGTGACAGTCGTTGGGTTCGATTCGGGGTTCTGATGCGAAGTACACCTTTTAGAGATAAATAGAATTAAATATTAATATTTATTTTCTATTAATAGCCTAAACCCTAATTTCATTTTGAAGCCGCCGTCTGCATCGATCTGAAGGGCCCAAATCTTTCGAAAATTGATCCATCAATTTCTCCTAATCTAACACGAATTTGATGCTCCTCCTAAAGTAAAAATCGGAGTGCTCTTCACGAGCTTTCTATTCATATAAAGATGATTGAAGTTGTTTAGGTATTTCGCTCGAGACCTGGGCTTAAAACCCTTGCTGTCGCCTGTCGTTTCTGAGGAGGAGGAGGCGCCGAGTTGGCCAGAACTCCGGCGAGTGGTGGCGCGTCCCTAGGCGCTCCATGTGAGCTGTTCTGATCTGGCCCCGGCGCGCTGAAATTCGTGCATCGAAGAACCCTAGTAGTCGAGGGTTTCGGCCAGAAACTGGAAGTCGTGGAACAAGATTGAAGAGGTGATAATTTTATATTTAATTAATTTAATTATCTCGTTAATTACCCAATTCATTAATCGACCATAACTTATTCATATGTGGTCGAAATTCAGTGAAACAAGAGACAGTGGACTCGTGTGGACACCTTTTACATTTTAGAAGAGACTACGTATTTTTCTGAGCCTTCTGCTATTTTTGGTGGAGTGGAACCCAATGTGAGATTTCTAATTTAAAAACAATATGGAAAATGACGATGTATAAATTATATAGTCGATGTATGAGTTATATAAGCGTTGTACACTTCATGTATAAGCGTTGTATAAGTTGTACGTTCGATGTATAAGTTGTATATGCGTTGTAAAAATTATATATGTGTTGAAATAAAAGTGAATTGCTATATATATATATATATATATATATATATATATATATATATATACGCCCCTCGTCCACAAACCATGGACGATATTTATTGATTGTGATTGATGTGAAATTTGATTGATAGCGAATGGTTGTTTGGGATTGTTTGTGGTCGATATTGATTGATTGTGGTTGAAAAAAACCCGTTTGTGGTTGGAAAATATTTGGTTGAAACCACATAGGATTAGTTTGTGGAAATGAAATAAATATATACATGCCGCCTGCGTGCGAACTAGATGCATAACCCCCATTGTCAAAAACCGCGAGGTTTTAAGGTAGAGCGAGGAGCCGTACTAGGGACGGTCCCGGTTTTAACTACCCTGCCGTTATGCTGCCGAAATTTTCTGAAATATACATGTGTTAGAATAATTTTCATTCGTTGAAATAAATTACATATGTTGAAAGAATATTCATGTGTTGAATTGCAATTCATTCGTTGAGTTGAAATTCATGTGTTGAATATTATTTGAATTTAAACAAATAGTTTTAGCGATAAAAATCACATTTTTATGTATATACAAACTAGAAAGAATATTCATGTGTTGAATTGCAATTCATTCGTTGAGTTGAAATTCATGTGTTGAATATTATTTGAATTTAAACAAATAGTTTTAACGATAAAAATCACATTTTTATGTATATACAAACTAGAAAGAATATTCATGTGTTGAATTGAAATTCATTCGTTGAGTTGAAATTCATGTGTTGAATATTATTTGAATTTAAACAAATAGTTTTAGCGATAAAAATCACATTTTTATATATATATACAAACGATAGAGAATATTCATGTGTTGAATTGAAATTCGTTCGTCGAGTTGAAATTCATGTGTTAAATGTTATCGTATTTTAAAATAAAATGAATAGACAATAAAAACTACATTTTTATTGTGAATATGAAGTGTTAAAAACATTCACGTGTTGAATAAATATTCTGATGATAAAAATATTTCTTTTATCATGTATACCACTTTGATAAAATACACACGTGTTGAAATAAATAATAGTTTGCTAGAAATATTATTATTGGCTTTGTTCTGCGTATATATACATATGTTGAACAGGAAAAATGGATTAGCTGTAGAGTAAAGAAATTATTTGCGTGCCCGACAAATAGGTAAGCCTTGATGAGTTGGCTGCGCAATTTTATTTTTATATCAACTCCTGTGAATGCCATTGGATGCGAAGTGCTGGTTATTCTGTGTGAAATAATAAATATCGCCATAGGATAGTAACAATTAAATTTGAACTATGCTACATGGCATACTTCTTGACGATAGGCATACTTCATCATATTCCACATAAGCAATTGGAGCTTGTGTGACGAGGTGGAAGATTTACCATACGAGCGAGAGGCTTGTATGGCGATGATTATATACTACAGGTTGAACTGATGACTGATATGGACTCTATAAAATATAACGATAAATTGCCAGATTAATAAAAACCCCACACGGGTCTGGAGTTGACAATAATCACGTCTCTCTAGTTATTAGATACGGCACATGGACTATTTATTTCCACACGGAAACGGGGTGACGAGAATTTATTCTCTAGAGTGATTATCTATACATGCTCCCCCGTAAACACCAGAATATATCACTATAAATATGTGAATGCTTTTTAGGATTTATTGGGTACCTAACACGGCCCAATAAATTTCCAAACCCCTCCCCGTACAAAGGAGGTTATGGCGAAATTTTTCGAAATATTAAGGCGTTAGTGAAATATTTGAAGTGAAAACGAAGTTGAAAATATAGAATGAACTATAGTTGAAATTATAGAATGAACTATATTTATATATATAAATATAAATATAATTAAAAGGAATCGAAGCCGTGCAGTTCGCGTTTCGGAATCGTAATTTGAAACGATTAGTACGAGAAATCCGACCATCGGATTTTCCCGAAATCGCAACCGTTGGGTTCGCTTTGGAAATATCTTTCCAACGGCACCAACTTTGTAAAAATCCAACGGTTGGATTGTCTGGAATGTTTAATTCGAATCTGAAGAAAAACAGCGCCAGAAACGATTACATTTATATATATAAATATAATTATATTTAATCGAATAACGACGCTGCAGTTCGTATTTTGAAATCGAAACTTCAAACGATTGTACTGGGAGATCCGACCGTCGGATTTTCCCGAAACTAGAACCATTGGATTCGTTTTGAAAAGACCTTTCTAATGATGTAAATTTTGTAAAGATCCAACGGTTAGATTTCCAGATATGTGTAAATCAAATCTGAAGAAAAACAGCGCCACGACCACGTTATGGCCCAAAGCGTCGTTTTGAATAAATAGGCTATTTTAAAATAAATAAAAATAGCGATAAATTGTTATAAAATATTATAAACGATATGGAATGGAAATAAACTGAATTTGCTCGATGTATGTGGTGTTTGATTGTTGAATGTGTTTGGTGTGAAAATTACGTTAAAGAACAAAATTGGTGTTGTCGAATGATTTAACCGTTGAAATAAATTGATTTGAAATTCTAAATATACGTGAATTATTTGAAAAGGCCGAGTTAATTCTCATTTCAAATAATTGAACGACGATTGAAAGTCGAAGATGAAGACGGTGGTCGAAGACCGGAGATCTTCACCTCGTTTGGATGGTAACCGAGGTCCTGATTGGGAGGCATCCCGAAATATGGATAATGAGTGGTGATCGTCCAGACGTACGTGGTGATCAATGGGTTTGCGAGGTATTTAGTGCCTCCGGTTTCGTTCAGACCCAGAACGGACTTGTAAATGGACTGTGTGTCTGACATTGGATTTTATTCTGTGTTGATTGATCTCTATTAAATATACATCTGTTGGGCGGCGGAGAATTTATTCTTTTGCTTAACGCCCTTCTCTGAAACGCACGAACTCAGAGGTTGTATATTGATGTACATCAGTCGCATGGCATAAATTTCCTGTGTGGCATGCTAAGATGCAGTGATCAGGGCTTCTGTTGAAAAGCAAAGTCTTGTGGTGATGATCAAAGCACCGCCTGTGTGACGTAGCTTTGTGTATAACGTGAATTCGCGAGCCTCACACCCCGGTATGAACCAGAAATGGGAGGAAGGACCTCAGGGAGGACATGCGTTTCTTTCTAGCTAGGGTGGTGTCAGTGACCTACCAGCCCTGACATTTATATACTTTTCACCTGTGTGGTTGTTGCTGTTGCGAGGCGCCTCGGATATATCGGTCGATCCGGGACCGATGGAGCCATTCGTTGGCTCGTTTGCGCCCCATAGGGCGGGGAGACGTATTGTTCAGGTATAATAATCCACATCGGTGGACCGGCCCTGACGATCCAGGGGGCAGTTGCGGCTGTTCCTAAGACATGGTAGGCTAGATTGTCTCGAATTCGGTAAGGACTATCTTTTGCCTTGGTTCATGACGGAAATCCAATTTCCAAATACGGGACAGTGCGGTTTTGATTGTATACCTATATATGGCGACATAGTGGTATGGGGCATTAATGCCGTCTATGATTGATAGTTATGATTTGAAATTGTTTTCAAAACATATAAACACTAGCAATAATATCAATTGCCTTTGTTTTATTCGTATCAAGCATATTTTGGCCATTATAAGGTAAAACTCTATCCTCCGGTTTGCGTTGCATTGTGTGATGGGAACTGAGTCTTATAATGGTCTCATTTTTATAAAAAGCATAGCGATGTTTAAAAGAAAGATTTGTTTTAAAGCACTGGCAATCCAATGGAGGAAACCCGTTCCACGAAAGTGGCGTGGTCCTGTGATTAGCCAAATTATATATGTGTTGAGTAGATTTCTCATACCAGTCCCATGACTGACTCGTAGTTTGTTTCACTTTCAAACTCGGGTGCCCCTTTTTCTACACGGGCAGCCTTGTATTCAGGTTTAGCTGGTTCTTTCTGGATAGCTGGAGCTAAAGATGGATTCTATCATTTATTTCTTTTTATGCTGTTCAGCTCCTATTGTACATATTTTGTTTATTTTCCGCTGTAGACATTTATGTATAGCTGAACTGTATTTGTACTAAGTAAGATCCTGTATACTGTGTATCTCTGATGATTTCTTTTATCCAGTATATTCTATTGTTCATTATCTAGTGTATTTACTTAATTCTGTTCTGCTATTATCTCTTTCTGTGTTATATTCCAAAGATAACCCTTGTCTCCGTCTGTACGGGATTTGGGGTCGTCACAACGTGGTATCAGAGCTTTGGTTAAGCTTAGTTCTGGAATATAACACTTGAACGAACTCGTCAGAAATAGAACCAGTAGTGTTCTAGGACGGGTAACTCAATACAGATAGGATCAGTAATATCCTAGTGTGAGTAGCAGAATGAAGTAACACCTCGATAGACACATTTACTTTTGAAGTATGTGTTTCTATATTTTAAAAAATACCTTTTCTGTGACCTGACACTTGATCTGCCATTTGCAGAAGTACTAGAAAATGAGTGCCAGAAACAGAAGAAGTAATACTGACCCGGATATAGAAGCTCTATTTATGAAATATAGAAATCTGGGGGGGGGAACCCTTCACGGGTGAAGAATCTATTATGAAAAAACAAGCTTGGATTCGTTCGGCTGAGAAAATCTTCGAAGCATTAAAGCTGAGGGAAGACCAGAAAAGATTACTGGCCTCCTGGGCACTCGAAGACGAAGCTTTGTTCTGGTGGGATTCAGTCATTAAGGATAATCCAGAAGGTGATATCACCTAGGATAGATTCAAAGTGATTTTCCTGGAAAGATTTACTCCTCCCGAAGCGACTGAGCGACTATGTGATGAATTTTCTTATCTGATACAAGGTGATACGACCATCCCAGAATATCATAAGAAATTCAACGAACTTTCTCACTTTGCTCCCCATCTAATTCAGAATACGAAGAGGAAGAATCTGAGATTTATCTACGGGCTTCAAAGGAAATATCAGAATAAGGTAATGGGGCATGTGAAGCTTCCTTTTTCAGAAATGATTTATATGGCTTATCAGTATGAAGACCTCCATATGAAAGGCATGTTGCGAGACGAAGAAGAAATCAGCTCTAGCAGCAAAAGAAAATTTGAAACTGATAGCCCAGAGGCAAGTGAGCAGCCTGAGGCTAGTACGAAGGCTGAAGTCAAAAAGAGGCCGAAGATCAATCAGAAAAAGGTAAAGGCAGTCGTATGTCTAAAGTGCGATCAGCAAGGGCATTCGATGAGAAATTGTAGATCTTCGAACAGACGAAAGGGTGATGGGTCTAAATCCGGGATGAATTTTCAAGAAAATAGAAAGTGCAGTCAATGCCAACAGGCTGGTCATGTAAAGCAAGATTGCTGGCTATTGAAAAAGACCAAAGAGGCTCAGGTAAATGAAGTGGCAGAAGCTTCTGAGCCCTCAGCTATTCAGGAAAGGCCAGATGTTTTAGAAGGCACGCTTACTGTCAAAGATATTCCAGTTAAAGTACTGTTTGACACAGGCGCGTCACGAAGCTTCATTTCCAAAGATGCAGCTAAGAAACTGGATTTGAATTTGAAGAAGCTCAAGGAACCAATGACTGTCCAGAATCCGGTTGGGGGTTCCATTGATCTCAGTTGGATTTGTGGAGTGCCGGTTTCTTTCTCTCGTTATCGGTTTCCTACCATCGCGGTCGTCATGAATTTTAAAGAGTTTGATCTTATCTTGGGGTTAGACTTGTTGACCAAATATGAAGCTGAGGTTAAATGCGCCGACAGAGTCGTAAAGGCGAAGATTAAATCAGTGATTATATAACCATTCCCTGTGAAGGTCAGAATGCTAATAGAAACGATTTCTGGGCAGCTTTGAATGTTTCTCCAGCCCAAATAGAAAGTATCCCTGAAATCACAGAGAATATTCCTGACCTCATCAAAGATATTCCTGTCGTCAAGAACTATGCGGATGTGTTCGAGGAAGTCGTTCGCTTACCTCCGCAGAGAGAAATAGATTTCAAAATTGCTTTAATTCCGAATGCAAGGCCGGTAGTTCACGCTATTCGAAGAAAGTCCTTGAAAGAGAAGGAGGAATTAGACAATCAAACCCGACAGCTAGTATGGAAAGGTCTGATCAGGCCTAGTTTCTCTGATTGGGGTGCAACTGTGGTATTTGTCCTAAAATCTGACGGTACTCTACGTCTATGTGTGGATTATCGTGATTTGAACAAGCAGACCATAAAGAATAAATATCCATTGCCGCGAATAGACGATTTGTTAGATCGATTAAATGGAGCACAAGTATTCTCACGAATGGACCTAGCTACAGGCTTCCATCAACTTCGAATCGCCGAAGAGTGTGTTCCAATGACAGCATTCAGAGGCCCCGACTTATTCTACGAGTGGTTAGTAATGCCGTTCGGCTTATGTAATGCTCCAGCTTACTTCGTCGATCTGATGAATAGAGTGTTCAGAGGAGTTTTGAATAAATTTGTTCTGGTTTTCATTGACGATATTCTAATCTTCTCAAAATCAAAGGCCGAATATGAAAAGCATCTGGAACAGGTTCTAGAAATTCTGAGGCGGAATGTATTAAAAGCCAAATTTTCCAAATGTATATTCTGGCAAGATGAAGTGAAATTTCTGGGCCACGTCGTATCAAAAGAAGGAATCGCTGTGGATCCAAGTAAAATCACAGCTATTCAGAATTGGAAACAGCCCAGTACTCCCACTGAAGTCCGCAGTTTTCTCGGATTGGCTAGCTATTACCGGAAGTTCGTTAAAAACTTTTCGAAGATATCTGGTCATTTAACGAAGCTTACGAAGAAGCATTCTAAATTCAAATGGACTCCAGAAAGTGAGAAGGCTTTCGAAGAGCTAAAGTTAAGATTAACGACAGCTCCCGTGTTAACTATCATCGATGGCAACGAAGATTTAAAGGTCTGGACTGATGCTTCTAGAGAAGGCCTTGGCGCAGTGTTAATGCAAAGGGGCCAAGTGATTGCTTATGCTAGCCGTCAATTGAAGCCGCACGAGAAGAACTACGTAACTCATGATCTTGAGTTATTCGCTATAGTATTCGCTTTGAAAATCTGGAGGCACTATCTTTTGGGTGAGAGATTTGAACTTTTTACAGATCACCAATCATTAAAGTACTTGTTCACTCAGAAGGACTTGAATTTGAGGCAGCAACGTTGGCTGGAGTTTCTAGCAGCATATGACTTTGAAATTATATATACTCCCGGGAAAGCCAATGTCGTGGCCGATGCGCTGAGCCGAAAGAATGTAATGATCGCCAACTTTATTATCACGACTTCCTTGATTGACAAAATATCTATTCTTCAGAAGGAGGATAACTTTATTAAGGATATGATCAAAAGGATTCAGAAAGGCGAACCCTCGTGTTTTCAAATCGATAACGACGAGACCTTGAGATTGAAAGGAAGGATTTGTGTTCCTGACATCCCAGAGTTAAAAAGGGAAGTGTTAGACGAGTGTCACAAGTCCAAGCTGAGTATCCATCCTGGTGTGGCCAAAATGTATAACGATCTCAAACGAACATTCTGGTGGAAGGCTATGAAAAGAGATGTTTCAATATATGTTAGCCGATGCCCTACTTGCCAGCTAGTCAAGAGCGACCAACAAAAACTGGCAGGACTATTACAACCACTAGAAGTTCCTGGTTGGAAGTGGGAACATATTTCTATGGACTTCATTGATGGTCTGCACAGAACCAGAAAAGGAAATGACAGTATTTGGGTGATCGTAGATCGCTTCACGAAGACCGCCTATTTCATACCTGTCAGATCAAATAGAACTGCTCAGAGTCTGGCGCAGATATACTTCAGGGAAATAGTTAGACTACATGGAGTGCCGCTCAGTATAGTCAGTGATAGAGATACAATATTCACTAGCAAATTCTGGGAGGCGTTTCAAGTCGAGCTGGGAACGAAGTTGAACTTGAGCACTGCTTATCATCCTCAGACAGACGGTCAGACTGAGAGGGTAAATCGTATTTTAGAAGATCTATTGCGGGCTTGTGTTATAGATTTCGGTGGATCATGGGAAGACAATCTGCATTTGGCTGAATTATCTTATAACAACAGCTACCAGGCGAGTCTGACGATGTCGCCATTCGAAGCATTGTACGGTAGACCGTGCCGATCTCCTGCTTGTTGAGTCGAACCCGGAAATAGACTTGTGTTGGGTCCTGATATGATCCGAGAAGCTGCTGATAAAGTCGATTTTATTAAGAAGCGATTACTCGCCGCTCAAAGCCGACAAAAGAGCTATGCCGATAAAAGAAGGAGAGATATATCCTTTGCTGTTGGCGACTATGTATATTTGAAAGTATCGCCGATGAGAGGAGTTATCCGGTTCGGTAAAACTGGAAAGTTGGCGCCCAAATTCATTGGTCCGTTTCCTATTCTGGAACGGATCGGAACTCTTGCTTATAGGGTCAAACTGCCTAATTGGTTGCCTGGAGTTCATGATGTATTTCACATATCTCAACTTCGAAAGCACGTTCATGATCCAGACTTGATCGTGGAAGAAGCAGCTCAACATTACATAGAAATTACTCCAGAATTAGCCGTGAGACGTGAGCCGCTAAAGATTATAGGCAAAGAAACCAAAGAGCTGAGGAACAAGAAGGTTCACTTAGTCAAAGTGCAATGGAGTGGAGATCCGTGAGATTGTACTTGGGAAACTGAGGAGAGCATTCAGAAAGCTTATCCTAGATGCCGAGTAGATATCTCTGATTGACTCCGGTGCAAGGTACATTTACCATACTTTGCATTACCATTTGATTCTCTATTCTGTTGTTATTTTCTTTTCATGGATGTGCACTATTTATTCTATACCCTGAATGATTTTTAAGGGAATATAGGATTTGATTAGTATATTTTTGGAAGGTTAAAAACAAATTGGTTGGTTGTGTTGTAAGATTATAGATTTATCAAACCACTTTCGACTTTGTTCCTTTTCGGGGACGAAAAGTTTTAAGTGGGGGAGATTGTAACGACCCAGAAAATCTGAACCAATTTAAAATTTTTAAATTGGCTAAAATAATGGATTTTAAATATTTAAATTAAATATTTTAAATAAGTAAGATGAAAAGTGAGTTTGAATCGACCATTGAAAACGAATATAATTAATTATAATTATAAACAAGGCCTGAAATGGCGCTGCAGTTTCAAAAATTGAATTCAAACTTTGTCGGACTATACCGGTTGCAAAACAAAACGGATTTTAGTGAAACCAAAAATATTTAAATCTGTTAGTGAATACCTTTCTAACGAATCTGAAAATTCGAAATTTCATAGCGGAAAGCAAAAGTTATGGCCGAATGAATTTTCAGAACGGTCGCTATGGAATATATATAGCCCGTGAAATTGGCTATTTTGCATACGACCTCGGAATTCGACGAAACCACTTTTGTTGGATCCGGGATGTGAAGTTATTGCTAGGTTTCAAATTTCATAATTTTTGAAGCTAGTATGTGAGCGTGGCAAAAGAAAATGTGTTTTGGTCAATTAAAGTTAAATTGGATCGACCAAAAATGGGCCTTTTTGCAAATGGTCTCAGAATTCGACGAAACTAGTTTTGTTGGAACCGTAACATCAAAATATAGCTAGATTTATTTTTCTGGAATTTTCGGAATCAATTTGTGGCCCTGGCAAATTGAAATGCACGTTCAAATTAAATATTGAATGTTTTATATTTTAATTTGAAGAATAAATGACTGTAACAATCAAAATGGCTTACGAAACATATCCCATTGTGTTCAGAATGGGGGTAAAACACTAGGGGCGAAAGTCGTTGGGTTTGATTCCGGGTTCTGATGCGAAGTACACCTTTTAGAGATAAATAGAATTAAATATTAATATTTATTTTCTATTAATAGCCTAAACCCTAATTTCTTTTTGAAGCCGCCGTCTGCATCGATCTGAAAAGCCCAAATCTTTCGAAAATTGATCCATCAATTTCTCCTAATCTAACACGAATTTGATGCTCCTCTTAAAGTAAAAATCGGAGTGCTCTTCACGAGCTTTCTATTCATATAAAGATGATTGAAGTTGTTTAGGTATTTCGCTCGAGACCTGGGCTTAAAACCCTTGCTGTCGCCTGCCGTTTCTGAGGAGGAGGAGGCGCCGAGTTGGCCAGAACTCCGGCGAGTGGTGGCGCGTCCCTAGGCGCTCCATGTGAGCTTTTCTGATCTGGCCCCGACGCGCTGAAATTCGTGCATCGAAGAACCCTAGTAGTCGAGGGTTTCGGCCAGAAACTGGAAGTCGTGGAACAAGATTGAAGAGGTGATAATTTTATATTTAATTAATTTAATTATCTCGTTAATTACCCAATTCATTAATCGACCATAACTTATTCATATGTGGTCGAAATTCAGTGAAACAAGAGACAGTGGACTCGTGTGGACGCCTTCTACATTTTAGAAGAGACCGCGTATTTTTCTGAGCCTTCTGCTATTTTTGGTAGAGTGGAACCCAATGTGAGATTTCTAATTTAAAAGCAATATGGAAAATGACGATGTATAAATTATATAGTCGATGTATGAGTTATATAAGCGTTGTACACTTCATGTATAAGCGTTGTATAAGTTGTACGTTCGATGTATAAGTTGTATATGCGTTGTAAAAATTATATATGTGTTGAAATAAAGTGAATTACTATATATATATATATATATATATATACGCCCCTCGTCCACAAACCATGGACGATATTTATTGATTGTGATTGATGTGAAATTTGATTGATAGCGAATGGTTGTTTGGGATTGTTTGTGGTTGATATTGATTGATTGTGGTTGAAAAATACCCGTTTGTGGTTGGAAAATATTTGGTTGAAACCACATAGGATTAGTTTGTGGAAATGAAATAAATATATACATGCCGCCTGCGTGCGAACTAGATGCATGACCCCCATTGTCAAAAACCGCGAGGTTTTAAGGTAGAGCGAGGAGCCGTACTAGGGACGGTCCCGGTTTTAACTACCCTGCCGTTATGCTGCCGAAATTTTCTGAAATATACATGTGTTAGAATAATTTTCATTCGTTGAAATAAATTACATATGTTGAAAGAATATTCATGTGTTGAATTGCAATTCATTCGTTGAGTTGAAATTCATGTGTTGAATATTATTTGAATTTAAACAAATAGTTTTAACGATAAAAATCACATTTTTATGTATATACAAACTAGAAAGAATATTCATGTGTTGAATTGAAATTCATTCGTTGAGTTGAAATTCATGTGTTGAATATTATTTGAATTTAAACAAATAGTTTTAGCGATAAAAATCACATTTTTATATATATACAAACGATAGAGAATATTCATGTGTTGAATTGAAATTCGTTCGTCGAGTTGAAATTCATGTGTTGAATGTTATCGTATTTTAAAATAAAATGAATAGACAATAAAAACTACATTTTTATTGTGAATATGAAGTGTTAAAAACATTCACGTGTTGAATAAATATTCTGATGATAAAAATATTTCTTTTATCATGTATACCACTTTGATAAAAATACACACGTGTTGAAATAAATAATAGTTTGCTAGAAATATTATTATTGGCTTTGTTCTGCGTATATATACATATGTTGAACAGGAAAAATGGATTAGCTGTAGAGTAAAGAAATTATTTGCGTGCCCGACAAATAGGTAAGCCTTGATGAGTTGGCTGCGCAATTTTATTTTTATATCAACTCCTGTGAATGCCATTGGATGCGGAGTGCTGGTTATTCTGTGTGAAATAATAAATATCGCCATAGGATAGTAACAATTAAATTTGAACTACGCTACATGGCATACTTCTTGACGATAGGCATACTTCATCATATTCCACATAAGCAATTGGAGCTTGTGTGACGAGGTGGAAGATTTACCATACGAGCGAGAGGCTTGTATGGCGATGATTATATACTACAGGTTGAACTGATGACTGATATGGACTCTATAAAATATAACGATAAATTGCCAGATTAATAAAAACCCCACACGGGTCTGGAGTTGACAATAATCACGTCTCTCTAGTTATTAGATACGGCACATGGACTATTTATTTCCACACGGAAACGGGGTGACGAGAATTTATTCTCTGGAGTGATTATCTATACATGCTCCCCCGTAAACACCAGAATATATCACTATAAATATGTGAATGCTTTTTAGGATTTATTGGGTACCTAACACGGCCCAATAAATTTCCAAACCCCTCCCCGTACAAAGGAGGTTATGGCGAAATTTTTCGAAATATTAAGGCGTTAGTGAAATATTTGAAGTGAAAACGAAGTTGAAAATATAGAATGAACTATAGTTGAAATTATAGAATGAACTATATTTATATATATAAATATAAATATAATTAGAAGGAATCGAAGCCGTGCAGTTCGCGTTTCGGAATCGTAATTTGAAACGATTAGTACGAGAAATCCGACCATCGGATTTTCCCGAAATCGCAACCGTTGGGTTCGCTTTGGAAATATCTTTCCAACGGCACCAACTTTGTAAAAATCCAACGGTTGGATTGTCTGGAATGTTTAATTCGAATCTGAAGAAAAACAGCGCCAGAAACGATTATATTTATATATATATATAAATATAATTATATTTAATCGAATAACGACGCTGCAGTTCATATTTTGAAATCGAAACTTCAAACGATTGTACCGGGAGATCCGACCGTCGGATTTTCCCGAAACTGGAACCGTTGGATTCGTTTTGAAAAGACCTTACTAATGATGTAAATTTTGTAAAGATCCAACGGTTAGATTTCCAGATATGTGTAAATCAAATCTGAAGAAAAACAGCGCCACGGCCGCGTTATGGCCCAAAGCGTCGTTTTGAATAAATAGGCTATTTTAAAATAAATAAAAATAGCGATAAATCGTTATAAAATATTATAAACGATATGGAATGGAAATAAACTGAATTTGCTCGATTTATGTGGTGTTTGATGGTTGAATGTGTTTGGTGTGAAAATTACGTTAAAGAACAAAATTGGTGTTGTCGAATGATTTAACCATTGAAATAAATTGATTTGAAATTCTAAATATACGTGAATTATTTGAAAAGGCCGAGTTAATTCTCATTTCAAATAATTGAACGACGATTGAAAGTCGAAGATGAAGACGGTGGTCGAAGACCGGAGATCTTTACCTCGTTTGGATGGTAACCGAGGTCCTGATTGGGAGGCATCCCGAAATATGGATAATGAGTGGTGATCGTCCAGACGTACGTGGTGATCAATGGGTTTGCGAGGTATTTAGTGCCTCCGGTTTCGTTCAGACCCAGAACGGACTTGTAAATGGACTGCGTGTCTGACATTGGATTTTATTCTGTGTTGATTGATCTCTATTAAATATACATCTGTTGGGCGGCGGAGAATTTATTCTTTTGCTTAACGCCCTTCTCTGAAACGCACGAACTCAGAGGTTGTATATTGATGGACATCAGTCGCATGGCATAAATTGCCTGTGTGGCATGCTAAGATGCAGTGATCAGGGCTTCTGTTGAAAAGCAAATTCTTGTGGTGATGATCAAAGCACCGCCTGTGTGGCGTAGCTTTGTGTATAACGTGAATTCGCGAGCCTCACACCCCGGTATGAACCAGAAACGGGAGGAAGGACCTCAGGGAGGACATGCGTTTCTTTCTAGCTAGGGTGGTGTCAGTGACCTACCAGCCCTGACATTTATATACTTTTCACCTGTGTGGTTGTTGCTGTTGCGAGGCGCCTCGGATATATCGGTCGATCCGGGACCGATGGAGCCATTCGTTGGCTCGTTTGCGCCCCATAGGGCGGGGAGACGTATTGTTCAGGTATAATAATCCACATCGGTGGACTGGCCCTGACGATCCAGGGGGCAGTTGCGGCTGTTCCTAAGACATGGTAGGCTAGATTGTCTCGAATTCGGTAAGGACTATCTTTTGCCTTGGTTCATGACGGAAATCCAATTTCCAAATACGGGACAGTGCGGTTTTGATTGTATACCTATATATGGCGACATAGTGGTATGGGGCATTAATGCCGTCTATGATTGATAGTTATGATTTGAAATTGTTTTCAAAACATATAAACACTAGCAATAATATCAATTGCCTTTGTTTTATTCGTATCAAGCATATTTTGGCCATTATAAGGTAAAACTCTATCCTCCGGTTTGCGTTGCATTGTGTGATGGGAACTGAGTCTTATAATGGTCTCATTTTTATAAAAAGCATAGCGATGTTTAAAAGAAAGATTTGTTTTAAAGCACTGGCAATCCAATGGAGGAAACCCGTTCCACGAAAGTGGCGTGGTCCTGTGATTAGCCAAATTATATATGTGTTGAGTAGATTTCTCATACCAGTCCCATGACTGACTCGTAGTTTGTTTCACTTTCAAACTCGGGTGCCCCTTTTTCTACACGGGCAGCCTTGTATTCAGGTTTAGCTGGTTCTTTCTGGATAGCTGGAGCTGAAGATGGATTCTATCATTTATTTCTTTTTATGCTGTTCAGCTCCTATTGTACATATTTTGTTTATTTTCCGCTGTAGACATTTATGTATAGCTGAACTGTATTTGTACTAAGTAAGATCCTGTATACTGTGTATCTCTGATGATTTCTTTTATCCAGTATATTCTATTGTTCATTATCTGGTGTATTTACTTAATTCTGTTCTGCTATTATCTCTTTTTGTGTTATATTCCAAAGATAACCCTTGTTTCCGTCTGTACGGGATTTGGGGTCGTCACATAACACCTCGGTGTTATCGGTAAATATTAATTACCATTTCCCGTTCAAATCTAATTAAAGATTTAACTATCGCTAGGAGCAAAACTGGCGACACTCCATTCTCAATCATCTCCTAAATTTTATAATTCAAATTATCAATTCCCATTTTGAATCTATTTAAAGATTCACTAAAACTCCGCTTAGTTTTAATCTTCCCAGAAATCAATATTAATGATTATTTAACTTTGGACACGCAAACATGTCGCATCGACAATCTACACCGTACTATTGATTTCTGCCGATATATAACCTCTAAGCTCGTATGTCTTAGAGAAGGGTGTTAAGAAAGAAAATAAATTCTCCACCACCAAACATATATATATTTAGCGGAGATCAACCATACAGTTCGAAATACAATGATAGACATGTAATCATGCCTTTAATTGGGTTAAAGAACTAATGTCATTTGAAACACAATTCACGATAAACCAAAATCACATTCCATTAATTATGGAATCTTTACGGAAAAACAAATCAATACATAATCGATATCAATTTTCGTATCTGACTAATAATATAAATGGAATAACGGCTAAGCCTTTTTAAATTCCATATGTATTAACAGTCTTCCTCCATAGAAGTTTAATTCGATTATTATCAATCGAATTCCATTCAATTCCAATTTAATATATTAAACTGGAAAACTTTACTTTGGAAAATTCCTGTTAAATCTTAATAAAAAGTTTATAAATTCCAAATCACATTTCAATGTAAATCGGATTAAAGAACGAATGTCGTTAAAACACAGTACACAATAAACCCAATTCACATTCCATTTTTAATCAGGTTAAAGAACAAGTGTTATTTAAAACACCGTTCACGATAAACCCAAAAATCAATTTTAATTCAATTCCAATTAAATATTAATTAATTGGTATACTTCATTAAATCTAAATAAAAAGATTTACTCTTTTCTCAAATTAGTTTAAGAACAGTGTTAATGAAGACACCATTCACGACAAACCCAAATCCCATTTGATATTAAATACAAGGCTCTGAATAGAAATATATCTTATATTCAATATCAAATTCTGAAATCAACAAATATCGTATTGGAATAACGATATATATATATATATCTTCCAAATTCCTCCACAATATCTGTATAATCACGGAATCTAATATCGAAATATTCTGAAGATAATTTTGGTTCAAATCCATTCCAATTCATATATTGGAAATTCCGGTTATTTTTAAACCCATTTCAATTCCCATTTATTTATTTAAAAATATTGGATTATAATTCTAGTTCATAACTAGTTCATTTCGAAAATATATTTTTATCTTTTCAAATATGGAATTTTTTAGCCCAATTCTTTCCAAATCATTTATTATGATTTTACAAAAATTATTGATATTTTTAAAAATTTTATCAGGGCCCGTACAGTCGATTTCCATAAACGGTCATCGAACAGCACTTACAACGACCTTTTCCAAATTTGATTTGGACATAATTCCAAATCCAACTGCTAGATTTCAAATCTCTCATATTCGTTGGAAAGCTCTTTTCGATACGAACCCAAGATTCCGGTTTTAGGAGAATCCGACGGTCGGATCTCCCGTAATGTCCGTTCAAAGTCAATGGTCGAAATTCTAGAACTGCTGCGGCGCGCGCGTTCTATTCAGGCCATTATATATATATATAATATTATATACATTTCATTGATTTCCAGTTAAAACGTATTTTATAAATCGTTTTAAATTCGTTTTCAAAACGATTTCAACTTCATATTCAATTTCGAATCAAAATTGAATATTCCATATCATTGGTATATAAATGATAATATTTTCAAAACATTATATTTTGAAATCATTTATTTTTCGATATTCATTATATCAATGAATAAAATCGATATACATATCGTTCATGTCAAAATGGCGCAATCAAATCAACACGGCTATATATATATTTAAATATATTCGTGTCCATCCCAAATCGGACATCAAAATCACGTTTTGATCCATTACTGAATATTATTTTAAAATATTCATTACTTTAAAATAATCGTTATTTTAAAATATTCATTCTTTCTGAACTAGAATCAGACACAGTCAATTACCATATAATGTGATTTATATGGATTTCATACACACATGTATACAATAACAATCAAACACAATCAACCATCATCCAGAGTGCATTTTACACTAGATAAGCATCAAATATAAATATTTAACGCTTACAACAGCCTGTCAATCAATTGATCGACATACAGATAATTATTGGGACTAGTGTATTTCATATATCATCCCAATACCCGTGTGGGGTTTCAACCAACAAACAACGAATTTTATTTGTGTAGTTGGGCGATGTGTAACATTTATCGTCCCAATCAATATCAGTCAAATGTGTGTACATAAACAAATCGTTCGATTTGTTTATAAATATTTGTTTTATTCATATACACGTTAAAAATTATATTTTTAACTATAAAATATTTTACTCCATTCCACATCACACAATCAATTTTCATAACATAACCAAACAAACAAACAAGTCGTCCATGGTCTATGAACGATGGGTGTCGGGTGCTGTTAAGCACCGTCTGCATCCTAGTATATATTTTAACTAGAAATAGGATTAAAGTGAGATATTCTCACCTTGCTTTTGGCTTCGCCTAAAATTGTAGCGAGCTCTAAAAATTCTCCTGTTTCTTCTAAAATGTAGAAGACGATGCCACGGTCCCGGTGTCTCTTGTTTCACTGGATTTCAACCACAGACGAAAAAGATACGATTTTTATTCTATAATCATAGTTTGCGACGGTTTTAAAGTGTTTAAAACAGTTTAAATTATTTCAGCCGTTACCTCTCAATATACGTTCAAAACTAGGTTTGAATTTTACGCGTAATCCGTAGCACGATCGGAGGATCGGCTTGTACAGCGTCGAAGGGAGTGGAGTCGCGCTCCTGCACATGGTGAAGGGCCCCAGTTCGATCCCCCTAGCGGCGACGGCGACTCTTCGAAGTCCCCAACTTTGGAGGCGCGGATTTGCTCGTACGGGCGACGAAAGGGGGTGTACCCTATATGGATTTGAAGAGGAGGGAGTGCTCTTCAAAAAGTTCCAAAGGGCCCTAGGGTTTTGTTGCGTGGATTTGCTGGAAAAGAAGAGAGAAGGTACCGTCGTCGGTCTGGGAGGGTTTACGGGGAGAAAGAAAATATATTTTTTATAAAAAATCTGATTGGTCCGTGCTATTTATAATTCCAAAAATGTCTGTTTTTCCAAATGAACTCCAATTCAAACCCAACGACTATCATCTCTAGCTAAATACCCCAATTCCGGACACAATGGAATATGTTTCGTAGGCCCATTCGACTATTTCAATCAGTTTTTCTTCAAATTAAAATATAAAACAATCAAATATGGATTTGAACGTACATTACAATTTACCTGGGCCACATACTGATTCCAAAAATTCCAGAAAAATAAATTTAGCTATGTCTGGACGATACAGTCCTAACAAAACCGATTTCATCGAATTTGGAGACCGTTTGAAAAATGGTCATTTTCCGGTCGATCCAAATTGACTGAAATTAACCAAACACGTTTTACTTTGCCACGCTCACATATTAATCCCAAAAATTATGAGTTTTGAAATCTAATAATAACTTGACATCCCGGATCCAACAAAAGTGGTTTTGTCAAAAACGGAAGTCGTTTGCAAAATGGTTATTTTCAAGGGCTATATTTCCATACTATTCTGAATTTTCAGCTGGGCATGACTTTTATTCCCGCTATGAAATTTCAATTTTTCGGATTCGTTGGAAAGATATTTTCAAATATATTCTAATATTTTTGGTTTCGCTAAAATCCGGTTTATTTTGAATCCTGTACATTCATTTGAAATTTGAAAGTGAATTTTCAAACTACCGTGCCATTTTCAATTTCTTTTATAATTTAAAATAAATATTCATTTTTAACTTCGTCGAAAATAAATTTTCCGTCGTTATTATTTAAAATAATTCATTTTAAATATTCAAAATTCATTAAAATTGCAAAAATAAAAATTTCAAATTGGTTTTGATTTTCCGGGTTGCTACATTTCTCATACCTGTCCCATGACTGACCCGTAGTTTGTTTCACTTTGCAAACTCGGGTGCCCTCTTTTCCACACGGGCAGTCAAGTAGCTTATTTTGCAGATATATTGAGCAGGATTCTGGATCGAAGCTTAAAGCTGTGTCCAGAGCATTGATAGACTTTCGCTGTACCAGATTATTGATTCCGCTGCGTTGCATTAAATTTGTTGTAAATTTATCTTCTGCTGTTGAATTATTATATCGATGTACTTTGATATATTCTGTACTCTGATATTGCATTATTATGATGTAATAAAAGTCTCCTGTTATTTGTTCTGATGTGTTGTATTCCCAGAGTTAGCGTATTCGGGTTTTGAATGGTCTTAGTCGATTCTATGATCGATTAGGGCCAGGCGAAATCCGAGTCGTTACAGTAGGCTTTGCTGAAATGCATGACTTTTGAAACTGCTTTATTTTGCAGTTGAAGGAGGCAGTGATGAAGTCGTTGAAGAACTTGTTACTGAAGGCACTAGAGATACTAGAGGCAACTGAGGTAATGAATGCACTGGAGGCTCGCGCTATATTTTGAAACTGTTTTAGTTTGATGTAAACATGAATGTAGTATTGGTTGTGTTTGTAAGTACTCTGTAAAACTGAATTTATTAGCTACGTTTTGTTATTTTGTAGTTGACTAAGTAGTACTTGTGTTACTAGTTAATTAATTGAAATGAAAAGTTTTTTTATTAATTTCAGTGTGTGATGTTAATTGCTATTATGTTGCAGTATGTTATGTGATTTTGTCATGGCTATGATATAATGTTACAGTATATGATGTTAAATGTTGCCGTGGCTATGATATAGTGTTGTCATTGGATGGTAAAAGTGTTGGCATATATTAATGCATGCGGGCCCCACAACTGGATTATGTGAACCCGACTACAGATTTTAGTGGCACAACAGGATTCCTTGAACCCGGGATGAAAATTTTAGTGGGCCCCACATTTTTGTAAATTTAGTACTTATGGCAACACCTATAACAACCCGAAAAATCAGAACCAATTTAAATTTTTTATTTTGGCAATTTTAGTGAATTTTGAATATTTAAAATGATTTATTTTAAATAATAATGACGAGAAATTTATTTTGAATAAAATTAGAACATATATATTTATTTGAATCGACGTTAGAATATAAATATTTATTTTAATTATAAAAGGAACTGAAAATGGCGCGGTAGTTTGAAAATTCGATTTCAAATTTCAAATGAATGTACAGGATTCATACTAAACCGGATTTTAGAGAAACCAAAAATATTAGAATCTATTTGAAAATATCTTTCCAAAGAATCTGAAAAATAGCGGGAATAAAAATTTATGCCCAGTTGAAAATTCAGAATAGTCGCTATGGAAATATATCCCTTAAAAATAGCCATTTTGCAAACGACCTCCGTTTTTTACGAAACCACTTTTGTTAGATTCGGGATGTCAAATTATTGCTAGGTTTCAAAATTCATAATTTTAGGGATCAATCTGTGAGCGTGGCACAGGAAAACGTGTTTTATCAGTTTTAATCAATTTGGATCGACCAGAAAACGACCATTTTTCAAACGGTCTCCAAATTTGATGAAATTAGTTTTGTTAGGACCGTATTGTCAATACGAAGCTAGGAATAATCTTTCTAAAATTTTTAGAGTCCGTATGTGGCCCCGGTAAATTGAAATGTACGTTTGAATTGAATATATATAGATTTATATTTTAATTTAAACGGAAACTGATCAAAACGTTAGAATTGGATTATGAACATATCCCATTGTGTTTGGAATAGGGGTAATAAGCTAGGGGCGATAGTCGTTGGGTGTCGTTTGGAGTTCGAAATAAAAGTCAACCTTTATGAGAATAAAATAATATTAAATTATATATATATTCTATAGCTTTAAAACATAATCATATTTTCCCCTTCTGAAAATCGATTTCCCCGAAAAAGAAAAATGGCGCCTCCTCCATCGTCGTTGCCCGTCGCTTCCCCACCCTCCTCCGCTGGCCTCACCACCCACCGCCGCTCTGATCTGGATCTCCCTTCCTTGCGTCTCTCTCTTCCCTCGCTCCTCCTCCATGATTCAGACGACGCCACCCCCAATACAGCCCCACCGCCTGGACCCGCTGCCTCGGCCCACCCGCTGACTAACCGCGACCTTCCCCTGACGACCTCCGACGAACCCATGCCCCATCCGACGCGCAGACAATCCCCTCCCCCTCTGAAGACAATAACAGTGAGTTTTCTTTATTTTATTTTCGTCTTTTCTGATTTTATTTAAATATAAAAAACCATGATTTGTATATATACGTCAAGTTAGGGTTTTTAGCATATAAGGTTTATATTTTTAAATTAGTAAAGTTATATTTTTAAATTAGTAAAGTTATATTTTTAAATTAGTAAAGTTTAGATCTGAATTTTTATTAGATAACGAGTAATAATAATATGATTTTTATTTATGTAGGGTAATAAAATATGATTTTTATTTATGTAGGGTAATAAAAATAGGATTTTTATTTATGAAGTGCAATAAATATATAATCTTTATAATGTATGAAGGAATATAAAAATATAATATTTATATGAAGTAGCGATAAAAATTCGATTTTTATATATATGAAGTAGCGATAAAAATTCGATTTTTATATATATGAAGTAGCGATAAAAATTCGATTTTTATATATAAAATGGCGAAGTAAAAATATGATTTTTATATAGAAAACTGAATTATAAATATAAAATCTTTTCTATACATGTAGCATTATGAAATATGATTTTTAAACATGAAGCGCTGTGTTAAAAATATAATTTTTATCATATAAATAACAAGTTAAAAATATGATTTTTAATATAGATTTCGTAAAACAGATTACGTTGGAATCAAAACGGCAAATCTGAGCGACAATAGAGAATGGAGGAGTGGGTCCCAAAAGTGAGAACTCCTCACTTTTATTTTATTTTCTAGTTAAAATATATACTAGGATACAGACGATGCTTAGCAGCACCCGACACCCGTCGTCCACAGACCATGGACGGCTTGTTTGTTTGATTGATTGTGTGGTGAAAATTGATTGTGTGATGTGGAATGGAGTAAAATATTTTATAAGTTAAAAATATTATTTTTAACGTATATATGAATAGAATAGATATTCATAAACAAATCGGACGATTTGTTTATGTACACATATTTGACTGATATTGATTGGGACAATAAATTTTACACATTGCCCAACTGCATAAAATAAATCTGTGTTTGTTGTTTGAAACCCCATACGTGTATTGGGATAATATATGATATACACTAGTCCCAAAAATTAGCTGTATGTTGATCGATGGGTTGACTGGCTGTTGTAAGCGTTAAATATTTATATTTGATGCTTATGCAGTGTAGAATGCACTCTGGATGATGGTTGACTGTGTTTGATTGTTGTTATATACATATGTTGTTTGAAATCCATAAAATCACATTATATGGTAATTGACTGTGTCTGATTCCAGTTCAGAAAGAATGAATATTTTGAAATAATGGTTATTTTAAAATAATATTCTGTAAAAGATCAAAATTTGGGTTTTGATGTCCGATTTGGGATGGACACGAAAATATTTAAATATATAAAGTCGTGTTGATTAGATTAACACCATTTTGATGTAAAGATATTTATATCGATTTATTCATTTTTATAATGAATATCGAAAAGGAAATGATTTCGAAATATAATGTTTTGAAAATATTATCATTTATATATCGATGACATGGAATATTCAATTTTGATTTGAAATTGAATATGAAGTTGAAATCGTTTTGAAAATGAATTTAAAACGATTTATAAAATATGTTTTAAAAGGAAATCGATGAAACATATATAATATATATATATATATATATATTATATATATATAATGGCTTGAATAGAACGCGCCGCACTATGGTAGTTCACGAATTTCGACCATTGACTTCGAACGGACATTACGGGAGATCCGACTGTCAGATTCTCCTAAAACCAGAACCATTGGGTTCGTATCGAAAAGAGCTTTCCAACTAATATTAAAGATTTGAAATCTAATGGTTGGATTTGGAATTATGTCCAAATCAAATTTGGAAAAAGTCGCTGTAAGTGAGTTCGATGGCCGTTTATGGAAATCGACTGTACGGGCCTTGATAAAATTATTAAAAATATCAATAATTTGTGTAAAATCATAATAAATGATTTGGAAAGAATTGGGATGAAAAATCCCATATTTGAAAAGATAAAAATATATTTTTATCGAAATGAACTAGTTATAAACTAGAATTATAATCCATTTATTTTTAAATAAATAAATTGGATTTGAAATGTTTTTAAAAATAACTAGAATTTTCAATATATGAATTGGAATGGATTTAAATCAAAATTATCCTCGGAATATTTCGATATTGTATTCCGTAATTTTATAGGCATTTTGTTGGAATTTGGAAGATATACATATCGTTATTCCAATACGATGTTTGTTGGGTTCAGAATTTGATATTGAATATAAGCCGATATATTTTCTATTCAGAGCCTTGTATTTAATATCAAATGGGATTTTGGGTCTGTCGTGAACGGTGTCTTCAGTAACACTGTTCTTGAAACCCATGTGAAGAGAATTAATCTTTTAATTAAGATTGTTAGAGTTTCCAATTATATTTAATAATTGGAATAAAATGGAATGTGAATTGGGTTTATCGTGAACTGTATTTTTAGCAACATTCGTTCTTTAACTCGATTTACAGTGAAATGTGATTTGGAATTTATAAATCTTTTGTTAAAATTTAAAGGAGATGTGTTTTTAGTGACATTCGTTCTTTAACTCGATTTACAGTGAAATGTGATTTGGAATTTATAAATCTTTTGTTGAGATTTAAAGGAGATTTTCCAAAGTAAAGTTTTCCAATTTAACATATTAAATTGGAATTGAATGGAATTCGATTTGGTAATAATCGAAGAAAGCTTCTGTAGAGGAAGGCGGTTAATATATATGGAATTTAAAAGGCCTTGTCATTATTTCATTTATATTATCAGTTGGATATGGAAATTTATATCAATTACATATATATCGATTTGTTTTCCATGAAGATTCCATTTTTAATGGAATGTGATTTTGGGTTGTCGTGAATGGTATCTTTAATAATACTGTTCTTAGACCCAACAGAGTTAAGAAAATCAGAAACTAACTGGAGATTAGCTAAGTTGAATGGTTTCCTGGGTATTGATCTGATGTTGGTTTCGGCCTTCGGGTTTAATACTTAGGGAATTGTTCACTTGCTAATTTACGGTCAAATGCTGATGGAATGGAATGTTATTTTGGGTTTATAGTGAACCGTGTTTTAAATGACATTGGTTCTTTAACCTAGTTAAAGACAGGGTATGATTTCCCCAGTTAAACAACCATTAATATTGATTTATTGGGAAGATTAAAACCAAGTGGAGTTTTAATGAATCTTTAATTAGATTGAAATGATCGAGAATGGAGTATCACAAGTTTTGCTCCAGGCGATAGTTAAATCTTTAATTAGATTTGGACGTGAAATGGTAATTGAATTTACCGATAACACCGTGGTGTTAAATATGAAGTATTACTAGTTTTGCTTCATGGGATGAATAGGTTGGGATTGGGAAATTAAACAAATGATTACTTCGGTAAGGTTCGCTAATCCTGGCTAGTTTGGATAAACCATAATTTGGTTTGAATTAATATCCAAAGGGAGATTAAAGAATTAATTTAAAGAATTTATCTTTGATAAAATTAATGGGAGCCTTTCCCAAAGTATATGAATATTTGAATAAAGAAATATTCTGGATTGGAATAAGGCGTATGTTATGTTTTTATAGCACTTGTTTATTATATACGCGAGTTATTCAGAAAGATCGGGTTTATCCCATTCTGAATAACCGATTTAACGATGTGTCGAGGATGAGGACGGTGGTTGAAGACCGGAGGTCTTCACATCGTTTGGATGATTACTGATGTCTTGATTGGGCTGTACACCCAAGACAAGGTAATAAGTGGTGATCGTCTAGAGTACTTAGAGATCGACCGGATATGCGAGGACCTCTCCCCTGTATTGGACATATGGGAGAGGAATAAGGTGCCTCCGGTTTCGTTCAATCCCAGAATGAACTTGTAAATGGATATGTGTCTAACATCGGATTTCATTCTGTGTGATTGATAGAAATCAGTTGCATAGTGTGAATTGCCTATGTAGCATGCTGAGATGCAAATGATCAAGGCTCCTGTTGAAAAGCAGGGTCTTGTGGTTGATGATCAGAGCACGAATTTAATATAGCGTAGTTTTGTGTAGCGTTAATTCGCGAGCCTCACAGCCCGGTGTGAACCAGAAACGGGAGAGGACTGCAGGGAGGGCATGCGTTTCCTTCTAGCTAGGAGTGTTGTTAGCGTTTTACAAGCATTGACATTTTACTTATGTGGATGATGGATAGCGAGGTGCCTCGGTTATATCAGTCGTTCCGGGGCCGATAGTTTGGTCGGGATATGACCAGTTTACGCTCCATAGGGCGAGGAAGCGCATTGTTCAGGCATTTTAATCCACATCGAGTGGACTAGCCCTGAAGATCTAAGGTGCAGTTGCGACTGTTCCTGAGGCTCGGGCTAGAGAGTCTCGAAGCTGTAAGGATGATCCCTTACCTTGGTTCACCGATGGAAATCCAACTTCCGAAACGTGACTTTACGGTTTTGATTGTAGAGCCTAGTATGGCAACATAGTGATTTGGGGGCACTTATGCCGTCTATGATTGATACTTATGATTGAAATTATTTTGACACTATACACTTATAGTAATAATAAAAGATGAAATTGCACATACCAAGCATATTTGGCTATTATAAGGTAAAACTCTATCCTCCGGCTTGCGTTGCATTGTGTGATGGGACCCGAGTCTTATAATAGCTTCATTGTTCCTTATTTAGCATTGCGCTGTTGTTTTTATGCACTAGTATTCTTGGGAGGAAACCCGCTCCGTGCTATACGGCGTGGTCCTTTAATTTACCTAACTTTAAAATAAAGATTAATAACTGATTTAGTTCTCACACTAGTCACATGACTGACCTGGAGTTTATTGTTTTAACCTAAACTCTGGGTGCCCTTATTTTCCACGGACAACTAGTAGTTTTGGTTTTGCAGATTTATATTCACAGGACCCTGGTTTATAGCTGGAATGATATTCAAAAAGCTCTGTATCCGTATATTCTTTTCAATTGTGTTTTGTATTATTTTTCCGCTGTATTGTAATTTGTAAATCTATGATATTTAGTAAATGTGTAATATTTATTCATACTCTGTATATTCTTGTATTCTGATGAATTGTTGTAATAAGAAATGAAATGTTCTTCTGTTTGTGTTCTAATTTGGTGTGTTCACAAAGTCAATCCGGGCTTTTCTTCACGGGGAAGTTCGAGTCGCTTCATTTGGTATCAGAGCTTTGGTTTACAGAGCTCGAGAACAAAACATATTAGAACCGAACGAAAGAATTCGTCACTCATTGGATTAGCAATATCCAATGAGAAGACTCGTTAGAGATGGGATCAACAGTATCCTAGAATGAGTCCGAAGAGTATTGTTTTTAAAATAAAAATGAAAATAAATTTTGTTTTGAAAAATTAAATTCAATTATTCGTATTCGAATGTTTATTTTATATTGAATTTAGACAATCAAGTACATAGAGATTTTAATATACGTCTGATCTACGCGTATTTGAAGACTCAAATATATTCGATAGATATAAAATCACACCCTAGTCGCCCGGAGATGATCCTGATGATTACTATTGTATCATCAGTATTTGTGTTCGAGTTTCGAAAGTGGGATGTTTATATATTTCCATTAGACTAGTGTGAGAACCAAAACTAGATAGGGTTTATTGTTGTGAATTGGTATCAAAAACATGATTTTTTTGTATATATATCTAAAGTTATGAATTTGAAACGATAATCAACTAATTGATTGATGGTTGTGTTGTATGATTATTTGTTATCTAATAAAACCATTATATGAAAGAACGGTAAAATAGGATAAATTGAACCAAATATTGAATGTATTGAAAATGCATGTATGCACACACACACACACACACACACACACACATATATATATATATATATATATATGTGTGTGTGTGTGTGTGTGTGTGTGAACAGGTCATAACAGGGAAGCTAAGAAGAGGAATAAAATTGTTTGCCAAACAAATAGGTACATGTTTATTGTATTTCTTGGGGTTTTTGATGATTTTATGAGCCAATTGGATAGCCGCTTAGCTGTTTCTTTTTCTTTTTGGATTGGAGAGGCCTGTGTGGCGGTTTAGGGATTACCCGGTGCTCCCGTACAAAGGAGGTTATGGCGAATTTTTTTGAAAATTTAGGGTGTTAGCCAGATTTTTGAAAAGTTCTTAAGAACTGAAAAGTTGAAGAACTTAAGCCATAATTAAAATAATGAAAGTTGAGTTGGTTTGTAAAACAACTTTTAGCTCCGTTCCTTTTCGGGGACGAAAAGATTTTAAGTGAGGGAGATTGTAACAACCCGGAAAATCAGAATCAATTTAAAATTTTTATTTTGGCAATTTCAGTGAATTTTGAATATTTAAAATGATTTATTTTAAATAATAACGATGAGAAATTTATTTTGAATAGAATTAGAACGTATATATTTATTTGAATCGGCGTTAGAATAAAAATATTTATTTTAATTATAATTGAAAATGGCGCGGTGGTTTGAAAATTTGATTTCAAATTTCAAATGAATGTACAGGATTCAAAGTAAACCGGATTTTAGCGAAACCAAAAATTTTAGAATCTATTTGAAAATATCTTTTCAATGAATCTGAAAAATTGAAATTTCATAGCGGGAATACAAAGTTATGCCCAGTTGAAAATCCATAATAGTCGTTATGGAAATATAGCCCTTAAAAATAGCCATTTTGCAAACGACCTCCGCTTTCGACGAAACCACTTTTATTGGATCCGAGATGTCAAATTATTGCTAGATTTCAAAATTCATAATTTTAGGGATCAATATGTGAGCATGGCATAGGAAAACGTGTTTTGTCAGTTTCAATCAATTTGGATCGACTAGAAAATGACCATTTTTCAAACGGTCTCCAAATTTGACGAAATTAGTTTTGTTAGGACCGTATCGTCAATACGAAGCTAGGAATAATCTTTCTAGAATTTTTAAAGTCTGTATGTGGCCCCGGTAAATTGAAATGTACGTTTGAATTGAATATATATAGATTTATATTTTAATTTAAACAGAAACTGATCGAAACGTTAGAATTGGATTACGAAACATATCCCATTGTGTTCGGAATAGGGGTAATAAGCTAGGGGCGACAATCGTTGGGTGTAGTTTGGAGTTCGAAATAAAAGTCAACCTTTATGGGAATAAAATAATATTAAATTATATATTTATTTATATATATATTCTATAGCGTTTTAAAACATAATCCTATTTTCCCCTTCTGAAAATCGATTTCCCCGAAAAATAAAAATGGCGCCTCCTCCTTCGCCGTTGGCCGTCGCTTCCCCACCCTCCTCCGCTGGCCTCACCACCCACCATCGCTCTGGTCTGGATCCCCCTCCCTCGCGTCTCTCTCTTCCCTCGCTCCTCCTCCACTGTTTAAACCACGCCACCCCCAATACAGCCCCACCACTTGGAACCGCTGCCTCAGCCCACCCTCCGACCAACTGCGACTTTCCCCTGACGACCTCCGACGAACCCACGCCACCTCCGACGCGCAGACAATCCCCTCTCTGAAGACAATAACAGTGAGTTTTCTTTGTTTTATTTTCATCTTTTCTGATTTTATTTAAATATAAAAACCATGATTTATTTATATACATCAAGTTAGGGTTTTAGCATATAAGGTTTATATTTTTAAATTAGTAAAGTTATATTTTTATATTAGTAAAGTTATATTTTTAAATTAGTAAAGTTTAAATCTGAATTTTAATTAGATAACGAGTAATAAAATATGATTTTTATTTATGTAGGGTAATAAAAATATGATTTTTATTTATGAAGTGCAATAAAAATATAATCTTTATAATGTATGAAGGAATATAAAAACATAATCTTTATATAAAGTAGCGATAAAAATTCGATTTTTATATATATGAAGTAGCGATAAAAAAATCGATTTTTATATATATGAAGTAGCGATAAAAATTCGATTTATATATATATATATATATATGAAGTAGCGATAAAAATTCAATTTTTACATATAAAGTGGCGAAGTAAAAATATGATTTTTATATAGAAAACTGAATTATAAAAATATAATCTTTTCTATACATGTAGCGTTATGAAATGTGATTTTTATACATGAAGCGCTGTGTTAAAAATATAATTTTTATCATATAAATAGCAAGTTAATAATATGATTTTTAATACAGATTTCGTGAAACAGATTGCGTTGGAATCAAAACGGAAAATTTGAGCGACAATAGGGAATGGAGGAGTGAATCCGAAAGGTGAGAACTCCTCGCTTTTATTTTATTTTCTAGTTAAAATATATACTAGGATGCAGACGGTGCTTAGCAACACCCAATACCCGTCGTCCACAGACCATGGACGGCTTGTTTGTTTGATTGATTGTGTGGTGAAAATTGATTGTGCGATGTAGAATGGAGTAAAATATTTTATAAGTTAAAAATATAATTTTTAACGTGTATATGAGTAGAATAAATATTCATAAACAAATCGGACGATTTGTTTATGTACACACATTTGACTGATATTGATTGGGATGATAAATTTTACACATCGCCCAACTGCAAAAATAAATCTGTGTTTGTTGTTTGAAACCCCACACGGGTATTCGGATGATATGTTACATACACTAGTCCCAATAATTAGTTGTATGTCGATCGATGGATTGACAGGCTGCTGTAAGCGTTAAATATTTATATTTGATGCTTATGCAGTGTAGAATGCACTTTGATTATGGTTGACTGTGTTTGATTGTTGTTATATACATGTGTTGTATGAAATCCATATAATCACATTATATGGTAATTGACTGTGTCTGATTCCAGTTCAGAAAGAATGATTATTTTGAAATAATGGTTATTTTAAAATAATGAATATTTTAAAATAATATTCCGTAAAAGATCAAAATTTGGGTTTTGATGTCCGATTTGGGATGGACACGAAAATATTTAAATATATAAAGCCGTGTTGATTAGATTAACGCCATTTTGACGTGACCGATATTTATATCGATTTTATTCATTTTTATAATGAATATCGAAAAGGAAATGATTTCAAAATATAATGTTTTGAAAATATTATCATTTATATATCGATGATATGGAATATTCAATTTTGATTTGAAATTGAATATGAAGTTTAAATCATTTTGAAAACGAATTTAAAACAATTTATAAAATACGTTTTAAAAGGAAATCGATGGAATATATAATATATAATATATAATATATATATATATATATAATGGCCTGAATAGAACGCGCCGCACTACGGTAGTTCGCAAATTTCGACCATTGACTTCGAACGGACACTATGGGAGATCCGACCGTCGGATTCTCCTAAAACCTAAACCATTAGGTTCGCATCGAAAAGAGCTTTCCAACGAATTTTAGAGATTTGAAATCTAACGGTTGGATTTGGAATTATGTCCAAATCAAATTTGGAAAAGGTCGCGGTAAGTCCAGTTCGATGGCCGTTTATGGAAATCGACTGTACGGGCCTTGATAAAATTATTAAAAATATCAATAATTTTTGTAAAATCATAATAAATAATTTGGAAAGAATTGGGATGAAAAATCCCATATTTGAAAAGATAAAAATATATTTTTATCGAAATGAACTAGTTATAAACTAGAATTATAATCCATTTATTTTTAAATAAATAAATTGGATTTGAAATGGTTTTAAAAATAACCAGAATTTCTAATATATGAATTGGAATGGATTTGAATCAAAATTATCCTCAAAATATTTCGATATTGTATTCCGTGATTATACAGGCATTGCGGAGGAATTTGGAAGATATATATATCGTTATTCCAATACGATGTTTGTGGAGTTCAGAATTTGATATTGAATATAAGCCGATATATTTTCTATTCAGAGTCTTGTATTTAATATCAAATGGGATTTTGGGTTTGTCGTGTACGGTGTCTTCAGTAACACTGTTCTTGAACCCCATGTGAAGAGAACAAATCTTTTAATTAAGATTGTTAGAGTTTCCAATTATATTTAATAATTGGAATAAAATGGAATGTGAATTGGGTTTATCGTGAATTGTGTTTTTAGCGACATTCGTTGCTTAACCCGATTTACAAAGCAATGTGATTTGGAATTTATAAATCTTTTGTTAAGATTTAAAGGAGATTTTCCAAAGTAAAGTTTTCCAATTTAACATATTAAAATTGGAATTGAATGTAATTCGATTTGGTAATAATCGAAGTAAGCTTCTGTAGGGGAAGGCAGTTAATATATATGGAATTTAAAAGGCCTTGTCGTTATTCCAGTTATATTATCAGTTGGATATGGAAGTTTATATCGATTATATGTATATCGGTTTGTTTACCATGAAGATTCCATTGTTAATGTAATGTGATTTTGGGTTGTCGTGAATGGTATCTTTAATAATACTGTTCTTAGACCCAACGGAGTTAAGAAAAATCAGAAACTCACTGGAGATTGCTTAAGTTGAATGGTTTCCTGGGTATTGATCGAATGTTGGTTTCGGCCTTCGGGGTTAATACTTAGGGAATTGTTCACTTGCTAATTACGGTTAAAGGCTGATGGAATGGAATGTGATTTTGGGCTTATAGCGAACCGTGTTTTAAATGACATTGGTTATTTAACTTAGTTAAATACAGGATATGATTTCCCATGTTAAACAAACATTAATATTGATTTTTTGGGAAGATTAAAACCAAGTGAAGTTTTTATGAATTTTTAATTAGATTGAAATGATCGAGAATGGAGTATCACAATTTTTGCTCCAGGCAATAGTTAAATCTTTAATTAGATTTGAACGTGAAATGGTAATTGAATTTACCGATAACACCATGGTGTTTGATATGAAGTATTACTAGTTTTGCTTCATGGGATGAATAGGTTGGGATTGGGAAATTAAAGAAATGATTACTTTGGTAAGGTTCGCTAATCCTGACTAGTTTGGATAAACCATAATTTGGTTTGAATTAATATCCAAAGGAAGATTAAAGAATTAATTTAAAGAATTTATCTTTGATAAAATTATTGGGAGCCTTTCCCAAAGTATATGAATATTTGGATAAAGAAATATTCGGTATTGGAATAAGGCGTATATTGTGTTTTTATAGCACTTGTTTATTATATACACGAGTTATTCAGAAAGACCGGGTTTATCCCATTCTGAATAACTGATTCGACGATGTGAGAATGAAGATGGCGGTTGAAGACCAGAGGTCTTCACATCGTTTGGATGATTACTGATTCCTTTATTGGGTTGTACACCCAAGACAAGGTAATAAGTGGTGATCATCCAGACGTACTTGGAGATCAACCAAATATGCGAGGACCTCTCCCCTGTATTGGACATATGGGAGAGGAATAAGGTGCCTCCGGTTTCGTTCAGACCCAGAACGAACTTGTAAATGGATGCACGTCTGTCATTGGATTTCATTCTGTGTGATTGATAGATATCGGTTGCATAATGTGAATTTCCTGTGTGGCATGCTAAGATGCAAATGATCAAGGCTTCTGTTGAAAAGTAGGGTCTTGTGGTTGATGATCAAAGCACGGCTTTAATATAGCGTAGCTTTGTGTAGCGTTAATTCGCATTCTCACAGCCCGGTGTGAACCAGAAACGTGAGAGGACTGCAGGGAGGGCATGCGTTTCTTTCTAGCTAAGAGTGGTGTCAGCGTTTTACAAGCCCTTACATTTTACTTATATGGATGATGGATAGCAAGGCGCCTCGGTTATATCGGTCATTCCGGGGCCTATAGTTTGGTCGGGAAATGACCAGTTTACGCTCCATAGGGCGGGGAAACACATTGTTCAGGCATTTTAATCCACATCGAGTGGACCGGCCCTGAAGATCCAAGGTGCAGTTGCACTTGTGCCTGAGGCTCGGGCTAGAGAGTCTCAAAGCGGTAAGGACGATCCCTTTCCTTGGTTCATCGATTGAAATCCAACTTTCGATACGTGACTTTGCAGTTTTGATTGTAGAGCCTAGTATGGCAACATAGTGGTATGGGGTACTTATGCCGTCTATGATTGATACTTATGATTGAAATTGTTTTGACACTATACACTTATGGTAATAATAAAAGATGAAATTGCACGTACCAAGCATATTTGGCTATTATAAGGTAAAACTCTATCCTCCCGCTTGCGTTGCATTGTGATGAGACCTGAGTCTTATCATAGCTTCATTGTTCTTTATTTAGCATTGCGCTGTTGTTTTTATGCACTTGTATTCTTGGGTGGAAACCCGTTCCGTGCTATACGGCGTGGTCCCTTAATTTACCTAACTTTAAAATAAAGATTAATAACTGTTTTAGTTATCACACTAGTCACATGACTGACCTGAAGTTTATTGTTTTAACCTAAACTCTGGGTGCCCTTATTTTCCACGTGCAGCTAGTATTATTGGTTTTGCAGATTTATATTCACAGGACCCTAGTTTAGAGCTGGAAGGATATTCGAAAAGCTCTGTATCCGTATATTCTTTTCAGTTGTGTTTTGTATTATTTTTTCGCTGCATTGTAATTTGTAAATCTTTGATATTAGTAAATGTGTAATATTTATTCATACTCTGTATATTCTTGTATTCTGATGAATTTTTTGTAATAAATGAAATGTTCTTCTGTTTGTGTTCTAATTTGGCATGTTCTCAAAGTCAATCCGGGCTTTCCTTCACGGGGAAGTTCGGGTCGCTTCAATACCTGTACCGATGTTGCCTTAGGGTCACAAAGATGTTGCCTTTGACTCTAAGGCGACGCGGCAAAATGCAACACCAGGAAAGTGTTGCCACAGATAGTTTTTGGCCTATAGCAACATTTTTTGGCACTTCCTAGATCACTTCTCTAGTGTTGCAGTACGCAATCTATGGCGTACTCAACATAAAAACCTTGATCGAAATAAATCGATTAAAAAAATCATGATATTTGAATTGGAATGTAAACAACACACACGTATATGTGTGTATATATATATGTATATATATATATATGCATGCGTGTGTGTACAATATATGTAAATAAAACAAGAAACGATATTAATATAAAAGTCATGTTTTAATATATGTATATACATATGTTCGATATTGTCTTTTAATAAAAACTAGCAAAAAATAATTCTAATGTATTGGGTTTTCAAATAAAAAAATAACATGGCCTTAAGAATATGGAAGGCGACAAGCTAAATTGCACAAATATTCATTATACATGTACATATATATATATGATAGAATGTCAATTGCCTTGCCAAAAAATGTAAATAAAATGTCAATTCTGAAACGGTACATTTCATCATCGATATCTTATTGGAAGCCAGACATGTCATTTGTTCGAGGTTTAATCCTCCTTCAACCTCGTGTTCTTCTCAATATCAATTTAAAACTCTAGGACTTTTTGCTTCGCCAATGAGGTTAGTAGAGTATGGGGTTTTAAAAAAAAGAGAAGAAAGAAGTGGAAAGGTTTGCATATTCATAGCTAAGAAGTTGCATCTTCTTCTCCAAAAAAAAACCTAGCTCTTAAAGACCAAAGTATATGTATTTGAATAAGTATGATCGACCTTAGAAATTATCTAGCACTATCAGTGGCTCCATTTATAACAAATCGCCATCTATGATTTCCCGATTCATGGCTAGAAACGACATTAACATCGCGGATGTTGTTGATGACAAATAATTTTAAGGTAAAAACACATATGACAAATCATTCCGTGAAAATCCGCACTTGCTAAAATTCACAATAGAAAGAATGAATATAACATTAAAAAATATCATAGTCTCTGATAAAGAAAACTAATTGTAACAACAACCATTAACTTCCAAATGTCTTTCAATATCTGAAAAAGAAATAATATAAATGCCTACGAAAATCAAATAAATAAATTGCAAATAGTTAATGGACAAATATTGCATATGCAACTCCATCCCATCATCGCATCCCTAGAGTGACTAAAATCACCACCAATCATTTCTAAATACCTATCAAAGTAAAGCAAAGAGGAAAAAGGTTATAAGAGGTCAAATATAAGTTTGATGAATGAAACACACTATATAAGCATATAGTACTAATAAGTCAACAAAACTACATTTTTATTTTAAAATCATATCCCAACATGTGTCACATATACCCCATAAATCGTCCAGACATGGCATGCTATTATGGAAATAATAGTGTCCTATTGTACTAAGATTCCACTAAAATACTAACTTATTCCCTAGGACAGAGTCACACGTGCACCTATTGAGAAACCTTCCCCCAGCTTAGGACCAAAACTATAGGCGTCAGTGATAAAATAAACGTAATATTTCTAATTTTACGATGATATTATTAGGAAATTTAATTACATAAATTAAATAAGATAATGTGAGTAGGTGATATGGATGAGGTTTGATTAACCAATTAGGCCATGTCATGTTAATGAACAAAATAAACTAGTCGGATTATTACGAGTCATAATTCTGAGTCAGATTTAGGAAAAGAAATATGATAAGGGTAAAACAGGCACTGTTTTCATTTAGGAACAACTTGGATAAGGTCTTTGTTAAGTTTCAAAATACATAAAAACTCTCTGTTTCAAAACTTTGTAAATTAGGTCCCTGTTTTTCAAAAATTATTAAAAAAAATTCGAAAATCAATGTAAAAAATTACCAAAATTCAAAACTTGATTCAATGTGTAATCATCTTTATATTCATGTAAGAAGAGTAAAAAATGCTTCAAAAACAAAAAATTCATGTTTCAGCGAATTCCTGCAAAATTTTAAAAAAATTGCAGTCATCTATTAAAATATTGCACGCCTTTATGCAATTTTTACTGAACTTTATAATTTAATGCCTGCACTAATTCAAATATCACATTATTTTTGAAAAATCATCAAAAAGAATTGAAAAAAAATGATGAACATTACATACAAAATGAAAATTAGATCATTTGCTATAAAATTATAGAAATGACTGCCATTATACAAAAAAAATCGGATATGCCTGTAGTTTTTTATACACTGAAACATGTCTGCAATAAACTAAGGGACTGTGGCAGATATGTTTGCATTTGTCCATAATAAGTGCAGATGTTTCTGCACTTGTATTTTCATTTTTTATAACCTACAATACAAATCTTGATGATTGCAGATATATCTACACTTATTCACGGTACGCGCAGACATTTCTGCAACTTTTATTTACCAGCAATCTTCCATTGATATATGCAATTTTTTGATTTTTTTTGTTAAATAGCAACACAAAAAACATGAAAATTTGTTGTTATCGTAGAAACAAGGGCCTACTTTAAAACGAAAGTAATGGAGGGATCCACTTTTGAGTAAATTTTAATTTTAAGGATGTCTCTCAAATATTCACTTTTATTTATACCCTTAAAACCCTTCCACCTCCATCTTCTTTATTCATTTTCACTCAAGCAAACTAAAAGGATAGACTTAGTAGCTCCAAAAGCAAGAATAACTTAGTATCAAAGCAGTGTTAGATAAAGCTATATCTGTTGATCCTTCAATGATGTTAAGGCTAAAGTCAATGGTACTCAGGCTAATAGTGAATTTTCATGTATTAATTTTTGCGATACTATATGTATAATTAAAGAGGATGGAAGTACCTTCGTGTATGAGAAGATGGTTAGCAAATCAGAGCTCGTATGTGGGAAATATGACGAAGAAGGCAAGAAGATTTGGGCTGGGAGCAATTTCAGACGTCTAGGAATAAATTCAGACATCTGAAATCAAATTGTGCATATCTCGAATAGTCATTTAAACGTCTGGAATTTCTAGCACATGTCTGATACAAGCCACGAAGAATCCCGAATGTAATTTCAGATGTCTGAAATTTAGGTTCAAACGTCTAAATCGAAAACTGGGCTGATTTTGGGCTTGGAACGCAGGGATTGATTTATGAGTTTATAAGGGGCATTATGGACATTTTCCCCGGGTTTCTACACAAGTATATAAGTTATTTTCTCATATTTTAAAGAATGTATGATTCATCCATCAAAGCAAAGGTTTAGTCCTTCATTAATTAGGGTTTGGCAATCCTAATTGTTTCTTCAATTCTAATCTCCACAAACATATATTCTACATTAGGGCTGTCAACGGGTCGTGTTGGGTCGGGTTAAGATTGATTCATAAATGGGTCGGGTAAACATATTTTTTAAACGGGTCATTTTTCCCAACCTTAACTCGACCCATTTATAAATGGGTTGACTCGACCTAACCCCTATAACCCGTTTAATTAAACGGGCCGTGTCGGGTCGGGTATACCCATTTGACCTATTGGCAAATATTTTCCACTAATATAAACAATAAAAGAACCAAATCACAAATATGCAACACTACTATATGATCACCAACAGGCAGCAAGCTACAAATCACCAAAAGACAACAAGTTATAAAATCACCAATAGGCAACACTATTATATAATCACCAACAGGAAGCACGCTATAAAATCACCAGCAGGCAACAAGTTACAAAATCAACAACAAACAACACATATAAAAAGTATGAAATCATTATGTCCAAAATAATCTTCCATACATAATAATATACGAGCATACTGCATAAATAAAAGGCTAACAGTATGGAAGAGATACAGTTGTTATAAGTAAAATATAACAATGGCATGTAAGAATAAATTAGTAAAATATGACAGCTTACACAAGAATATATAAGCATACTGATTACCGCACACATAAAAAACTAACACTAACAACATACATAAAAGACTAACAGTATGGAGGATATACAACATACAGTCGGGTTTGGCAGGTCAAAACCAGGTTAGCGAGTCAACCCTAAACCCACTCATTTATAAATGGGTCAAATTCAGGTTGATCCAAAAATGACCCGCTAACTAAACGGATTGGATTAACCTGCTAATTTCCTTTCGGGTTTCGGGTCATGTAGGAAATTAGCAGCCCTATTCCACATTAAATATTGGATTGTTGTAATCAATCTCTTGTACTCTTTTTATTTGGTGATAATAAAGCTTTCTCTCAAAGTGGATGTACACTAACAAATCACTAATGGAACCACTATAAATCTTGATGTGATTTAATCTATTGTTATCGTTCTTTATATTGCTTATTTTTATGTTTGTGATCGAATTTGAATCATTTGAGGTTGGTTTGATCATAGATTGGTTGTTTATGCACGATCTAGCTTATTTTCCGTTGCGTGGTCTCAATCATGTGTTTCTTCTCCAACGTTGGTATCAAAGCGCAGGTGTTGTTAGGTGGTTGTAGAAATGTCGAACCAGATTAAAATAGTCCCTCGATAGTTGGTTCAAGTGGAATAGCGTCGTATGTTCATGGATCTTATGCGACTTTGGGATCACAATTGGTTATAGACAAGCATAATGGCGATGATGATTTTGAAAAGTGGCAATGGAAGAGGAAATGTAAAGACCCGTAACTTCCCCGTAAGGGAAAGCGCGGATAGTTCGAGAATAAGCCACAAAATAGAACGCAGACGAAAGAACATTTCACTGTTATTACAACAATGCATCAGAATACAAGAATATATAGAGTATAGACAAATATTACACAGAAATATCAGAGATTTAAATTACATTTTAAATACATCGCAGCGGAAAATAATACAATACACAACTAGAAGAGATATACGGATACAAAGCTTTCCGGATATCGTTCCAGCTGTAAACCAGGATCCTGTGAATATAAATCTGCAAAACCAAAACTACTAGCTGCCCGTGTCAAAATAGGGGCACCCAGAGTTTAGGTTAAAACAATAAACTCCAGGTCAGTCATGTGACTGGTGTGAGAACTAAAACAGTTATTAATCTTTATTTTTAAAGTTAGGTAAATCAAGGGACCACGCCGTATAACACGGAACGGGTTTCCTCCCAAGAATACCAGTGCATAAAACAAACAGCGCAATGCTAAATAAAGAAAAATGAAGCTGTTATAAGACCCAGGTCCTATCACATAATGCAACGTAAGCCGGGGGATAGGGTTTTCCCTTATAACAGCCAAAGAATGCTTGATACGTTTAAAACAAATCATTTGATACTATTATAAGTGCATAGTGTATAAAACAACTTCAAATCATAAGTATCAATCATAGGCGGCATGGGTACCATATATCATGTTGCCATACTAGTTCTACAATTAAAACCGCAATGTCACGTATTTGGAAATTGGATTTCCATCTATGAACCGAGGCAAAAGATAGTCCTCAACCGATTCGAGACGCTCTAGCCCGCCCCTCAGGAACAGCCGCAACTGCCCCTTGGATCGTCAGGGTCGGTCCACCGATGTGGATTATTATGCCTGAACACTGCGTTTCCCCACCCATTGGGGTGTAAATGAGCCAACGAATGACTCCATCGGACCCGGATCGTCCGATCAAACCGAGGCGCCTCGCAACAGCAACAACCACACAGGTGAAAAGTATATAAATGTCAGGGCTGGTAGGTCACTGACACCACCCTAGCTAGAAAGAAACGCATGCCCTCCCTGAGGTCCTTCTCCCGTTTTTGGTTCACAACCGGGGTGTGAGGCTCGCGAATTCACGTTACACAAAGCTGTGCCACACAGGCTGTGCTTTGATCACCACCACAAGACTTTGCTTTTCAACAGAAGCCTCGATCAATTGCCACTTAGGCATGCCACACAAGCAATTCACTCCATGCGTTTGATATCCATCAATATATAACCCCTGAGCTCGTACGTCTCAGAGAAGGGCGTTAAGCAAGAGAATAAATTCTCCGCCGCCAAACAGATATATATTTAATAGAGATCAATCACACGGACTAAAATCCAATGTCAGACACACAGTCCATTTACAAGTCCGTTCTGGGTCTGAACGAAACCGGAGGCACCTAGTACCTCGCATATCCATCGATCTCCAAGTACGTCTGGACGATCACCAACTGTTTCCATCTTCTTGGGTGTACAGCCCAATCAAGATCATCAGTAATCATCCAAACGACATGAAGACTTCCGGTCTTCGACCACCGTCTTCATCTTTGACTTATCGTCGTATCAGTTATTCAGAATGGGATAAGCCCGGTCTTTCCGAATAACTCGCGTATATTTTAAATAAGTGTTACACAAACACAACATACGCCTCATTCCAATTCATCGGTCACTAACCGTAAATTAATCAAGAGAATAATTCCCTAAATATTAACCCCGAAGGCCGAAACCAACATCAGATCAATATCCAGAAAACCATTCTGCTTGGCTAACCGACAGTTAGTTTCTAAATTTCACATTCATAGGGAAAGGTTCCCATTAATTTTATCAAAGATAAATTCCTTGAATTTATTCTTTAATCTATTTTTGAATATCAATTCAAACTAGTCGGGATTAACGAACTTTACCGAAGTAATCATTTGTTTTAATTTCCCAAGCCCAACCTATTTATCCCATGAAGTAAAACTGGTAATACTTCATATCTAACACTACGGTGTTATCGGTAAATTCAATTACCATTTCACTTTCAAATCTAATTAAAGATTTAACTATCGCCTGGAGCAAAACTGGTGATACTCCATTCTCGATCATTTCAATCTAATTAAAGATTCATTAAAACTCCACTTAGTTTTAATTGTTAACTGGGTTAAAGAATCAGTGTCATTTAAAACACGGTTCACGATAAACCCAAAGTCACATTCCATTAATTATCGGGTTAAAGAACGAGTGTTATTTAAAACACTGTCCACGATAAACCCAAAAATCAATATCAATTCAATTCCAATTAAATATTATTTAATTGGTACACTTCATTAAATCCAAATAAAAAGATTTAATCTTTTCTTAACTGGGTTCAAGAACAGTGTTAATGAAGACACCATTCACGACAAACCCAAATCACATTTGATATTAAATACAAGGCTCTGAATAGAAAATATCCCGGCTTATATTCAATATCAAATTCTGCGACCAATAAAGATCGTATTGGAAATAACGATATATATATCTATATCTTTCAAATTTCCATAACAACATTTGTATAATCACGAAATCCAACATCGAAATATTCCGAAGACAATTTCGATTCAAATCCATTCCAATGCAATCATTGGAAATTCTGGTTATTATCAAAACCATTTCAAATTCAATTTATTTATTTAAAAATAAATAGAATTGTAATTCTAGTTCAAAACTAGTTCATTTCGATAAAAATCTATTTTTATCTTTTCAATTATGGAGTTTTTCATCCCAATCCTTTCTAAATCATTTCTTATGATTCTACACAAATTATTACTATTTTTAATAGTTTTATCAAGGCCTGTACAGTCGATTTCCACCAATGGCCATCGAACTGCACTTACAGCGACCTTTTTCAAATTTGATTTGGACATAATTCCAAATCCAACCATTAGATTTCAAATTTCTAATATTCGTTAGAAAGCTCTTTTCGATACGAACCCAACGGTTCTGGTTTTAGGAGAATCCGACGGTCGGATCTCCCGTAATATCCGTTCGAAGTCAATGGTCGAAATTCGTGAACTGCCGCGGCGCGGCGTGTTCTATTCAGGCCATTATATTATATATATAATATATATAATATATACTTCGTCGATTTCAATTCAAAACGTGCTTTATAAATCGTTTTTAAATTCGTTTTCAAAACGATTTCAACTTCTTTCCAAATTCAAATCAAAATTGAATTATTCCTTATAAATTCGATTTAAATTCATTTCAAATTGATTTCAATTCAAATTGATTTCTAATTCAATTTCAGTTCATTTTCAATTCAATTCAATTTCAATTCGAATTCATTTCTATTCAATTTCAATTCGAATTCATTTATATTCAATTTCAATTCGAATTCATTTATATTCAATTTCAATTCGAATTCATTTATATTCAATTTCAATTCTTTTCAAAATATCAAATTTTGAAATCACTTTCGATATTCATTATAAAATGAATAAAATCGATATAAATGTCGTTCCCGTCAAAATTGCGTCAATCTAATCAACACGGCTTCATATATTTCTATTTTCAAATATTCTATTTCGAATATTTCTTTTTCAAATATTCTATTCAAATATTTCTATTTCAAAACTTTCTTTTTCAAAACTGGAATGAGGCCCAATCAATTACCATATAATGTTAATTATATGGATTTTTTACAACACATGTATATTATAACAACGATGAATAATCAACCATCATCCAAAGTGCATTCTACACTGTATAAGCATCAAATATAAATATTTAACGCTCATAACAGTCTGTCAATCAATCGATCGACATACAACTAAACAATCGGGATTAGTGTACGTCAAATATCATCCCAATACCCGTGTGGGGTTTCAGACAATCAAACACAGATTTTATTTGTGCAGTTGGGCGATGTGTAAAATTTACCGTCCCAATCAATGTCCTTCAAATAGGTGTACATAAACAAACCGTCCGGTTTGTAAACGAATATTTATTTATTCACATTCACGTTAAAAATTATATTTTTAACGATCAAACTATTTTATTCAACCTATGAATATTCTATTCGGTTCATTTATTAAATAAAATGTTATCTTTACTTTTCTAGCTTATTTTTAGAAAATTTCGGCGACATAACGGCACGATACTAGAAACGGGACAAGGCCTAGCCTTATCCCCGGTCTAGTAAAGGCCCACGCCATTCACACATCAATCAAATCAATTTCATTTCACCAAACAATTCAATTCAAACCAAATACTCTAACCAACTACACAACCAAACAATTAAACAAACAAGCCATCCATGGTCTGTGGATGACGGGTGTCGGGTGCTACTAAACACCGTCTGCATCCTAGTATATATTTTAACTAGAAAAAGAAATTGAAGAGTGAGAAGTTCTCACCGAATTGCTAATCCAACGCCACGACTCTTCTTAGGTAGAAATCTTCGCCGTTCTCGCCTCTTGACACTTTTCACTGCCCGTATTCTCTACATATATAAAAATCACATTTTTACTTCGCTATTCGATATATAAAAATCGAATTTTTATTTCGCTATTCAATATATAAAAATTGAATTTTTACTTCGTTATTCAATATATAAAAATCGTATTTTTACTATGCTATTCAATATATAAAAATCGAATTTTTACTATGCTGTTCAATATATAAAAATCGAATTTTTACTATGCTATTCAATATATAAAAATCGAATTTTTACTTCGTTATTCAATATATAAAAATCGAATTTTTACTTCGTTAATCAATATATAAAAATCGAATTTTTACTTCGCTATTCAATATATAAAAATCGAATTTTTACTTCGCTATTATATAGATAAAAATTCCATTTTTACACGCTATCCTCTACATAAAGATTTCGCCTTTTCAAATATAAAGATTTCGCCTTTTCTATTATAAAGATTTTGCCTTTTTAATTATAAAGATTTCGCCTTTTCTATTATAAAAATTTCGCCTTTTCAATTATAAAGATTTAATCTTTTCTATTTTATTCACAAAATAAAAATCGAATTTTTATTCCTTAAACAACTATATAAAAATCACTGATTTTATAAATAAAAATAAAATTAAAAAACTTACAGATTTTGGTCGAAGGGGAGGAGGCTGTGCTTCTTCGTCGGAGGTCTTCAGGGTGGAGCGACGTCGGGTGGTGCGCGATGAGGTGCAGGCGGAGGTGGGTTGCGGAGGGGGTGGTCGATGCGGTTAGGGCTGCGGGTTTCGCTAGAGGGGCTGGAGGGGCGCGGAGGACTGCTGGCGGCGCCTCTGACGTCGGAGGAGGCGGAGGGCTTCAGGGGGGGGTGTGCGTCGATGTGGCGGCTAGGGCATCGATTATGGAGGATGAGGAACGTGGAAGGGTGGGGGGCCTGGTGCATCGCGAGGAGGAGGGAAGGTGGCCGCAGGTGGTGGCGGAGCTCGGGGGGCCGAGCGGCGGTTGTCGACGCCTGGCGTCGCGAGATTGGGGGGCGCGATTCTTTTTTTTTCTCTTCTGCAAAAATGAAAAGGGGGGGGGGGGGGGGGCTGAGGAGATAGATAAAGGGGCAAGGGGTTATTTATTTATTTATTTATTTTATTTGATTTTCAAAAAGCAGCTTTTTTATTCGACCTCGAAACGAGACCCACCGCCTGTCGTCCATAGCTAATTACCCCCATTCCGAACACAATGGGATATGTACCGCAAGCTGATTCGACCGTTTCGATCAGTTTCCGTTAAAATCAACATATAACTCTATATATTGAATTTGAACGCGCATTTCAATTTACTGGGGTCGCATACTAACTCTAAAAATTCCCGAAAAATATTTTCTAGCTTTGTATTGACAATACGGTCCTAACAAAACTAGTTTCGTCGAATTCTGAGACCGTTAGAAAAATGACCATTTTCCAGTCGATTAAAATCAACTTAAACTGGTCAAACGCGTTTTACTTTGCCACACTCACATATTGATTCGAAAAATTATGAAATTTGAAACCTAGCAATAACTTTTCATCCCGGATCCAACAAAAGTGGTTTCGTCGAAATCCGAGGTCGTTTGCAAAATTTCCATTTTAAGGGCCTGAATTCCATAGCGACTATTCAGAATTTTCAACTGGACATATCTTTTGATTCCCGCTATGAAATTTTGATTTTTTGGATTCGTCGGAAAGATATTATCAATTAGATCCTAATGTTTTTGGTTTCACTAAAATCCGGATTGTTTTGCACCCAGTACGTTCAATTGAAGTTTGAAATCGAATTATCGAACTACCGCGCCATTTTCAATTCTATTTATAATTATATATAAATATTTATATTCTAACGACGGTTCAAACGAATATACACGTTCGAATTTTATTCAAAATAAATTTCTCGTTGATTTTATTTAAAATAATTCATTTTAAATAATCAAAATTCTCTAAAATTGCCAAAATAAAAATTTTAAACTGGCCCAGATTTTCGGGTTGTTACAATCTCCCCCACTTAAAACTTTTCGTCCCCGAAAAGGAACAAAGTCGAAAGTGGTTTGATTAATCAACTCTACGTTCGATCTGGCTTCCATTCTCCAACTTTTCAGTTTCTGAGAATTTTCAAATTTTCAAAAAATTTGGCTAACACCCGGAATTTTCGAAAAATTTCGCCATAACCTCCCCTGCACCGGGAGCCACAGGAAAATCCCGAAATTTCCATATAGGCCTTCTGATCTCAAAAAGAAAAAGCCAAGCGGCTAGCCAATAGGCTCATAAAATCATCATCACCCAAACAAAACAGTAAATTATATAGTAAACATGTACCTATTTGTCGGGCAAACAAATTTTATTCTCTGCTCTAGCCTCCTTGCTATGACCTGTTCAATGTAAGTATATGCCAGCAAATGCGACCAATTTTCAATACGATTCAATATTTGATACAATTAGGCGTAATGGTTCAAAATTATCAAACAATTAAACAAACAACACAAACATCAATCAATTAGTTGATTAGCTTTTGAAATTCATAACTTTGATACATAGTCAAAAATCAGATTTTTGATGCCAAATCACAACAATAAGCCCTATCTAGTTTCGGTTCTCACACCAGTCAATAGGAAATATATAGAAATCTCACTTTCGTTACCCGAAAATAAATACTGGCGACGGTGCCCCATCACCAGAATTATCCCCGGGCAACTAGAGTATGATTCTATAACTATCCAATACATTAAAACTTCGAATACACGTTTGCAAGACATATATGCAAAATCTTTATATATCGGATTGTCCCGATCAATATAGAATAAATAATCAAATACGAATAGTTGATTTAAATTTTCAAAACAAAAATTTGTTTTCATTTTAAAAATATACTCTTCACACTCGTTCTAGGATATTACTGATCCCATCTCTAACGAGTCATTCCCATTGGATATTACTAATCCAGTTTCTGATGAATTCTTTCGTATGGTTCTAATGTGCCTTGTTCTCTGAGCTTTGTAAACCAAAGCTCTGATACCAAACGTAAAGACCCGTAACTTCCCCGTAAGGGAAAGCGCGGATAGTTCGAGAACAAGCCACAAAATAGAACGCAGACGGAAGAACGTTTCACTGTTATTACAACAATGCATCAGAATACAAGAATATACAGAGTATAGACAAATATTACACAGAAATATCAGAGATTTAAATTACATTTTAAATACATCGCAGCGGAAAATAATACAATACACAACTAGAAGAGATATACGGATACAAAGCTTTCCGGATATCGTTCCAGCTGTAAACCAGGATCCTGTGAATATAAATCTGCAAAACCAAAACTACTAGCTGCCCGTGTCAAAATAAGGGGCACCCAGAGTTTAGGTTAAAACAATAAACTCCAGGTCAGTCATGTGACTGATGTGAGAACTAAAACAGTTATTAATCTTTATTTTTAAAGTTAGGTAAATCAAGGGACCACGCCGTATAACACGGAACGGGTTTCCTCCCAAGAATACCAGTGCATAAAACAAACAGCGCGATGCTAAATAAAGAAAAATGAAGCTGTTATAAGACCCAGGTCCTATCACACAATGCAACGCAAGCCGGGGGATAGGGTTTTCCCTTATAACAGCCAAAGAATGCTTGATACGTTTAAAACAAATCATTTGATACTATTATAAGTGCATAGTGTATAAAACAACTTCAAATCATAAGTATCAATCATAGGCGGCATGGGTACCATATATCATGTTGCCATACTAGTTCTACAATTAAAACCGCAATGTCACGTATTTGGAAATTGGATTTCCATCTATGAACCGAGGCAAAAGATAGTCCTCAACCGATTCGAGACGCTCTAGCCCGCCCCTCAGGAACAGCCGCAACTGCCCCTTGGATCGTCAGGGTCGGTCCACCGATGTGGATTATTATGCTTGAACACTGCGTTTCCCCACCCTTTGGGGGTGTAAATGAGCCAACGAATGACTCCATCGGACCCGGATCGTCCGATCAAACCGAGGCGCCTCGCAACAGCAACAACCACACAGGTGAAAAGTATATAAATGTCAGGGCTGGTAGGTCACTGACACCACCCTAGCTAGAAAGAAACGCATGCCCTCCCTGAGGTCCTTCTCCCGTTTTTGGTTCACAACAGGGGTGTGAGGCTCGCGAATTCACGTTACACAAAGCTGTGCCACACAGGCTGTGCTTTGATCACCACCACAAGACTTTGCTTTTCAACAGAAGCCTCGATCAATTGCCACTTAGGCATGCCACTTAGGCATGCCACACAAGCAATTCACTCCATGCGTTTGATATCCATCAATATATAACCCCTGAGCTCGTACGTCTCAGAGAAGGGCGTTAAGCAAGAGAATAAATTCTCCGCCGCCAAACAGATATATATTTAATAGAGATCAATCACACGGACTAAAATCCAATGTCAGACACATAGTCCATTTACAAGTCCGTTCTGGGTCTGAACGAAACCGGAGGCACCTAGTACCTCGCATATCCATCGATCTCCAAGTACGTCTGGACGATCACCAATTGTTTCCATCTTCTTGGGTGTACAGCCCAATCAAGATCATCAGTAATCACCCAAACGACGTGAAGACTTCCGGTCTTCGACCACCGTCTTCATCTTTGACTTATCGTCGTATCAGTTATTCAGAATGGGATAAGCCCGGTCTTTCTGAATAACTCGCGTATATTTTAAATAAGTGTTACACAAACACAACATACGCCTCATTCCAATTCATCGGTCACTAACCGTAAATTAATCAAGAGAATAATTCCCTAAATATTAACCCCGAAGGCCGAAACCAACATCAGATCAATATCCAGAAAACCATTCTGCTTGGCTAACCGACAGTTAGTTTCTAAATTTCACATTCATAGGGAAAGGTTCCCATTAATTTTATCAAAGATAAATTCCTTGAATTTATTCTTTAATCTATTTTTGGATATCAATTCAAACTAGTCGGGATTAACGAACTTTACCGAAGTAATCATTTGTTTTAATTTCCCAATCCCAACCTATTCATCCCATGAAGTAAAACTGGTAATACTTCATATCTAACACTAAGGTGTTATCGGTAAATTTAATTACCATTTCACTTTCAAATCTAATTAAAGATTTAACTATCGCCTGGAGCAAAACTGGTGATACTCCATTCTCGATCATTTCAATCTAATTAAAGATTCATTAAAACTCCACTTAGTTTTAATCGTTAACTGGGTTAAAGAATCAGTGTCATTTAAAACACGGTTCACGATAAACCCAAAGTCACATTCCATTAATTATCGGGTTAAAGAACGAGTGTTATTTAAAACACTGTCCACGATAAACCCAAAAATCAATATCAATTCAATTCCAATTAAATATTATTTAATTGGTACACTTCATTAAATCCAAATAAAAAGATTTAATCTTTTCTTAACTGGGTTCAAGAACAGTGTTAATGAAGACACCATTCACGACAAACCCAAATCACATTTGATATTAAATACAAGGCTCTGAATAGAAAATATCCCGGCTTATATTCAATATCAAATTCTGCGACCAACAAAGATCGTATTGGAAATAACGATATATATATCTATATCTTTCAAATTTCCATAACAACATTTGTATAATCACGAAATCCAACATCGAAATATTCCGAAGACAATTTCGATTCAAATCCATTCCAATGCAATCATTGGAAATTCTGGTTATTATCAAAACCATTTCAAATTCAATTTATTTATTTAAAAATAAATAGAATTGTAATTCTAGTTCAAAACTAGTTCATTTCGATAAAAATCTATTTTTATCTTTTCAATTATGGATTTTTTCATCCCAATCCTTTCTAAATCATTTCTTATGATTCTACACAAATTATTACTATTTTTAATAGTTTTATCAAGGCTTGTACAGTCGATTTCCACCAATGGCCATCGAACTGCACTTACAGCGACCTTTTTCAAATTTGATTTCTACATAATTCCAAATCCATCCGTTAGATTTCAAATTTCTAATATTCGTTAGAAAGCTCTTTTCGATACGAACCAAACGGTTCCGGTTTTAGGAGAATCCGACGGTCGGATCTCCCGTAATATCCGTTCGAAGTCAATGGTCGAAATTCGTGAACTGCCGCGGCGCGGCGCGTTCTATTCAGGCCATTATATTATATATATAATATATATAATATATACTTCGTCGATTTCAATTCAAAACGTGCTTTATAAATCGTTTTTAAATTCGTTTTCAAAACGATTTCAACTTCTTTCCAAATTCAAATCAAAATTGAATTTTTCCTTATAAATTCGATTTAAATTCATTTCAAATTGATTTCAATTCAAATTGATTTCTAATTCAATTTCAATTCGTTTTCAATTCAATTCAATTTCAATTCGAATTCATTTCTATTCAATTTCAATTCGAATTCATTTATATTCAATTTCAATTCGAATTCATTTATATTCAATTCGAATTCATTTATATTCAATTTCAATTCGAATTCATTTATATTCAATTTCAATTCGAATTCATTTATATTCAATTTCAATTCGAATTCATTTATATTCAATTTCAATTCTTTTCAAAATATCAAATTTTGAAATCACTTTCGATATTCATTATAAAATGAATAAAATCGATATAAATGTCGTTCCCATCAAAATTGCGTCAATCTAATCAACATGGCTTCATATATTTCTATTTTCAAATATTCTATTTCGAATATTTCTTTTTCAAATATTCTATTCAAATATTTCTATTTCAAAACTTTCTTTTTCAAAACTGGAATGAGGCCCAATCAATTACCATATAATGTTAATTATATGGATTTTCTACAACACATGTATACTATAACAACGATGAATAATCAACCATCATCCAAAGTGCATTCTACACTGTATAAGCATCAAATATAAATATTTAACGCTCATAACAGTCTGTCAATCAATCGATCGACATACAACTAAACAATCGGGATTAGTGTACGTCAAATATCATCCCAATACCCGTGTGGGGTTTCAGACAATCAAACACAGATTTTATTTGTGCAGTTGGGCGATGTGTAAAATTTATCGTCCCAATCAATGTCCTTCAAATAGGTGTACATAAACAAACCGTCCGGTTTGTAAATGAATATTTATTTATTCACATTCCCGTTAAAAATTATATTTTTAACGATCAAACTATTTTATTCAACCTATGAATATTCTATTCGGTTCATTTATTAAATAAATTGTTATCTTTACTTTTCTAACTTATTTTTAGAAAATTTTGGCGACATAACGACACGATACTAGAAACGGGACAAGGCCTAGCCTTATCCCCGGTCTAGTGAAGGCCCACGCCATTCACACATCAATCAAATCAATTTCATTTCACCAAACAATTCAATTCAAACCAAATACTCTAACCAACTGCACAACCAAACAATTAAACAAACAAGCCATCCATGGTCTGTGGATGACGGGTGTCGGGTGCTACTAAACACCGTCTGCATCCTAGTATATATTTTAACTAGAAAAAGAAATTGAAGAGTGAGAAGTTCTCACCGAATTGCTAATCCAACGCCACGACTCTTCTTAGGTAGAAATCTTCGCCGTTCTTGCCTCTTGACACTTTTCACTGCCCGTATTCTCTACATATATAAAAATCACATTTTTACTTCGCTATTCGATATATAAAAATCGAATTTTTATTTCGCTATTCAATATATAAAAATCGAATTTTTACTTTGTTATTCAATATATAAAAATCGTATTTTTACTATGCTATTCAATATATAAAAATCGAATTTTTACTATGCTATTCAATATGTAAAAATCGAATTTTTACTATGCTATTCAATATATAAAAATCGAATTTTTACTTCGTTATTCAATATATAAAAATTGAATTTTTACTTCGTTAATCAATATATAAAAATCGAATTTTTACTTCGCTATTCAATATATAAAAATCGAATTTTTACTTCGCTATTATATAGATAAAAATTCCATTTTTACACGCTATCCTCTACATAAAGATTTCGCCTTTTCAAATATAAAGATTTCGCCTTTTCTATTATAAAGATTTCGCCTTTTCAATTATAAAGATTTCGCCTTTTCTATTATAAAAATTTCGCCTTTTCAATTATAAAGATTTAATCTTTTCTATTTTATTCACAAAATAAAAATCGAATTTTTATTCCTTAAACAACTATATAAAAATCACTGATTTTATAAATAAAAATAAAATAAAAAAAACTTACAGATTTTGGTCGAAGGGGGGGAGGCTGTGCTTCTTCGTCGGAGGTCTTCAGGGTGGAGCGACGTCGGGTGGTGCGCGATGAGGTGCAGGCGGAGGTGGGTTGCGGAGGGGGTGGTCGATGCGGTTAGGGCTGCGGGTTTCGCTAGAGGGGCTGGAGGGGCGCGGAGGACTGCTGGCGGCGCCTCTGACGTCGGAGGAGGCGGAGGGCTTCAGGGGGGGGGGTGCGTCGATGTGGCGGCTAGGGCATCGATTATGGAGGATGAGGAACGTGGAAGGGTGGAGGGCCTGGTGCATCGCGAGGAGGAGGGAAGGTGGCCGCAGGTGGTGGCGGAGCTCGGGGGGCCGAGCGGCGGTTGTCGACGCCTGGCGTCGCGAGATTGGGGGGCGCGATTCTTTTTTTTTTCTCTTCTGCAAAAATGAAAAGGGGGGGCTGAGGAGATAGATAAAGGGGCAAGGGGGTTTTTTATTTATTTATTTATTTTATTTGATTTTCAAAAAGCAGCTTTTTTATTCGACCTCGAAACGAGACCCACCGCCTGTCGTCCATAGCTAATTACCCCCATTCCGAACACAATGGGATATGTACCGCAAGCTGATTCGACCGTTTCGATCAGTTTCCGTTAAAATCAACATATAACTCTATATATTGAATTTGAACGCGCATTTCAATTTACTGGGGTCGCATACTAACTCTAAAAATTCCCGAAAAATATTTTCTAGCTTCGTATTGACGATACGGTCCTAACAAAACTAGTTTCGTCGAATTCTGAGACCGTTAGAAAAATGGCCATTTTCCAGTCGATTAAAATCAACTGAAACTGGTCAAACGCGTTTTCCTTTGCCACGCTCACATATTGATTCGAAAAATTATGAAATTTGAAACCTATCAATAACTTTACATCCCGGATCCAACAAAAGTGGTTTCGTCGAAATCCGAGGTCGTTTGCAAAATTTCCATTTTTAAGGGCCTGAATTCCATAGCGACTATTCAGAATTTTCAACTGGACATATCTTTTGATTCCCGCTATGAAATTTTGATTTTTCGGATTCGTTGGAAAGATATTATCAATTAGATCCTAATGTTTTTGGTTTTACTAAAATCCGGATTGTTTTGCACCCAGTACGTTCAATTGAAGTTTGAAATCGAATTATCGAACTACCACGCCATTTTCAATTCTATTTATAATTATATATAAATATTTATATTCTAACGACGGTTCAAACGAATATACACGTTCGAATTCTATTCAAAATAAATTTCTCGTTGATTTTATTTAAAATAATTCATTTTAAATAATCAAAATTCTCTAAAATTGCCAAAATAAAAATTTTAAACTGGCCCAGATTTTCGGGTTGTTACAGGAAAGCGGTTCTAAGGAGAAATTGGGTGCATTGGGTAGTGTTTGATACACATTTTTGCCGGTGAACATCTCGGATATCGAGAGAGAGGAAATGGAAGAGTAGGCATTTACTACACTTCAATTTGCCATGGGAGAGAATGTTATCTCCTAGATTAGTGGTGAGACGACCGCTAAGGGTATTTCGCAGAAGTTGGAGGAGCTATAAATGAAGAAGTTACTTACTAATCATTTGATCTTGTTGCGAACGTTTTAACCTATAAGATGAAAGAAGGAACTTTGCTCAAGGCACATTTGAATGTGTTTGATGATTTACCAATGAAAATGAAGACGGTAGATTTGAAGATTAAGGAAGATTAAAAGGCAATGATATTACTGTATTCATTACCGGACCGCTATATGAGTTTCCCAAATAGTTTGATCTATAGCCGGGACACATTAACATTGGATAATGTCAAAACGGGTCTTCTTAGTGAGGAATTGAGAGATCAACTGAACGAGTTGATGTGGGAAGTAGTAATGCCCGTAATGGTCAAGATTTGTCTGTAGAGAAGGAGAAATATGTAAAGAAGGAGAAGCAGGGCGTTCTAAATATAGGAATTACAGTTGGAGAGGAAAGTCTAAAGAAAGGAAAGATAAGTGCTATATTTGTAAGAATCCCGATCATTGGAAGAATGAGTGTCCAGACAAGGAAAAGGCAAAAAAGGAAGTAGCTTCTTCATACGTAGCAGCAGAGAGAGGTGTTGGTGAAGGAGACATGGATGTTTCGACAGTCGTAGGATCAGACGTTTTAGGTAGCGGTTGGGTACTCGATTCGGGGTGTCTTATCATATGACATCCAATAGGAATTGTTTTTTATGTCGATAAAGAAGGAAATGCAATTTTTATGGTTAATTGTGCTATGTGTAAGTCGAAAGGCATTGGATCCATGAAAATTAAGATGTTTGACGAAGTGGTTCGTACTCTCACCAATGTGCGCTACGTTCCGGGACTTAGGAAGTCTCTTATCTTTTTAGAGCAACTGGGTTCTTTAGGATGCAAGGTCACTGTTGAGAGTGATAACTTGAGGGTTTCGAAAGGGGCGCTTGTGGTTATGAAAGGTGCTTTAGCAAATGGAGTTTATTTGCTTCATGGAGTAACCATTGAAGGTGAAACTTGCAATGGCGTTGATAGTTCTCATGGCTTGGGTGCGACAAGGTTGTGGCATTTGAGTTTGGGTCATGTCTCAGAGAAAAGTTTGGATATTGTTTGGGGAGATAATTGGTGGAGAAAGTTTCAACAAGTTGGAGTTTTGCGAAGAGTGTGTTATGGGGAAGCAAACTACAGTAACATTCAATGAAGGAAAAAATGATTTGAGAGGAATTCTTGAGTATATGCACATTGATGTTTGGAGGCCAGCATTAGTAGCTTCTCTGGGAGGAGCAAGGTATTATATTTCATTCATAGATGACTTTTCTCGTAAAATTTTGGTGTATGTAATGAAGGCCCAAAATTTATTTGCGAACAAATTAAACAATCTGTAAACAATTGTTTAATTTGTTCAGCTTTCCTATACAACAAGGGTTGTTGTAAAGGTTGTCAAACTCTGGGACCAAAAATTATTTTACTAATAAATCCAATCAAGTTATTCTGAAATTTTGATTGTTTAAAAATAACAGAAAATAAACAAAAAGAAAGTTTTTAATAATAAAAGAAAGCAATTAGGGAGCAATGACATAGATTGAATTAACATGAATTAATAACCAAATAGATTGATACAGATCTAATTCATGTGTCTGTCACAAACATGAATCAATGATAATTAGATTTCTAGAAACAAATAAGTGAATAACGACAAGTATAGCCTGTGCATGAGCTATGCTCTTGAACAACCATAGGCTATGAGGACAAATTCACTATTTTACTTCTAAAACTCTAAAAATTAGATCTAAATCTGATAAGCGTTAGATAGAACTCGAATATACCCTGTGAAGGAGCATAGCTCTTAAACGACACAAAATATGAAGGTTCAGATATAACCCTTGGTCCAGATCTAGATCTATATACATGAAGTCCTAATCTCTTTGGCTATGTGATTCATGTTGAATCTAATCTAAGCGTCATCACCCCCTAATTAAAGGAGATTAGCTAGACATAGCTAAAGAAGAAGGAAAAAAGAAAATAAACAACATAAATAAAATACAATAAACTAAAGAGAACAGGGAGAAGAATGATTTTATTCTAAGAGAAGGATTACAGAATAAGACCCAATGTAATTCTAAATGAAAAAGAAACAAGTGTGTTTATAGCTGATATGACAAAGACTAATTGGCTAATAACATAATGTGGGACTAAAGATTTAGCCCAAATAACACATATGTCAGTGTGAACGCAACTGTAGAGTGAGAGGCCTTGCAAATGAGCCAATGTGAACGCAACACGAGTCTTTAGTGAGCCAAATCTATATAACTGAACTCTGTTTTCAACTATTCTTCAAGCTTTAAACTCTTTAAGCTTTAGTAATTTCAAACTTCACTCATCAAATGCTTTAAACCATGCTTTTTATCAACAATACGAAAACACAGCTATATGTTAGGGAATGTGGAATGGATCGTTAAGGAAAAGCAAACACCAGAGGGGGATGAACAGTGTTTGTAAGAATTTAAACAAAATCTAAAACTAATGTGAATTACGGGATGAATCAAACACCACAAACACAATCACAGGTACAGACTCAAACATAAATGCAAAATAAACAGAAATAAAGATGCAGAAAAGGAGAGAACACAACGGATTTTATACTGGTTCAGATTGCTCCTACATCTAGTCCCACACAACATTGGATTGCGCAGAGTTTTATTACTATTTCCAATAGTCAAGTACAACCTCCTTGATTTCACGGCTCACAAGGAGACACTGATTCCTACTTCCTTGATTTCATGGCTCACAAGGACACACTAGCTCCTATTTCCTTGATTTCACGGCTACAAGGACACACTGATTCCTCTTTGATTCAACACAAACAATGTTTATTCAACCCAAGCAATTACAAACAACCCTATAACTCTTCAGTAGCACTTGATTTAGAGAGTAGAGAGTGTAGAGAGAAGAAGTTTGATCAAAACAGAATTGAATTCGGTAAAGTATAAGTGTAAAAACCATAAAAATGATTAAGAATAATAGTGTAGAGAAAGAGGATAAAATTAGAGAAGAAGAGATGAATAAAAATTCGGTTTTAACCCCTTTTTATAGAGTATGAAAGGTTGCAATGTTTCTGGAGCGTTACAAATGGTGAAAAGACACTTCCTTTCAAATTTAAATTTATGACAGTTATATGTCTACATAAAAAAAAGTCTATGTCGACTACTTACCTTATTTTTGATTTTTAAATCATTTTTAAGTATTTAAATCAATATTTAGATTCTGGAAATTCTAGAAACAAAACTAGTTGCTAAAACATTATTTTTTAAGTAAAAAAACATAAGAAAATATTATTTAAACATATGATTAAATACTTAACATATATGTGATATGAAAACTATAAATAATATAATTATAAACATATATAATATAATTATAAACATATATATTGGAATTTATAAAGAAATATTTATAAACTATATATAAATAAAGGTTATATGAAGAATCAAATATAAACTTAGTAAAAATATATTTAATAAAACTATAAAAATAAGAATACTTATAAATTATGAAATATATTTGAAATCATAAGTTTGAAATTCTTTAATCAAAACTTAATAACATAAATAAATATTCTAAAGTGTAAAATCATATACATATGTATAAAGTTATAAGGTTTAAAACTATAACACTATAAAACTGTATAAACTTATATAAACATATATAATATAATTAAAACTTTTAACTTATATGTTTGAAATCATAAGTAAAAGTAATTTGAATTTTGAAGATCTGAAATATGGAATTTGAATAAGAGAATTTGAAATTTGAAAAAGAGAATTTAGAACCTGGAGTGCTATTCAGAGTCTTACATAAACTAGACTATATTACTATATTTATCTTGAAATCTTGAAATCATGAAACCTTGATAACTCTTGAGTCTTGAATTTATCTTGAATTCTAAATCTCTTGAAACTCTAAAACTGTACAGTCTTCAGTACTTAAGTCCTGTAAACAAATCATGCGCATATATGTCTATATAATATAGATAGAGATGTTAGTATATATTTTATAATCAATGATAATTGAAATAAGGTCGTTGTCATCAAAACTCCATTCTCTAACAATCTCCCCTTTTTTTATGATGACAATCATATTTTATAAAATATCATACCCGTTCATACCTGTTGATGATGATCCTTTTAATACTCCCACTGTCTATATGAATCCTATAAACTATGTCTATATTTTATAATTTAATCTCCCACTGCCTATATGAATCTTATAAACTATGTCTATATTTTATAATTTCTCCCCTTTTGGCATCATCAAAAAGAAATTCTAAAACAACTCCCCTTAAATCCTATAACTATCTAAATAATTCCTATACTAAAGTAAAGTACTCCCCCCGAATCCTAAATCTATCTATACCTTATAAAATACTTCCCCTAAATTTATGACTACACTAGTCTAAAATAAAAGGATAATAACCCAAGCAAACCAATCAATTCAAACAAGTAAATCAATCCTATCAATTCGAACAAACAAGCAATTCAAACAAACAATCTAAACAACTAAATCATCCAAAGCATTCATGAACCTTCAACTAATCCTTAGAAACTCTAAAGATCCCACTTAATCTAATACAAGACTAGACCTATCCTAAACCCTAATTCCCTTAAAATTGTAATTAGACTTTAATCTAGAGTAAGAAATAACTCTAATATGATATCCTTAAAATTATGATATAAGCAAAGTAATCAATCAATTCAAACATAAAACCAAACATTTCTTGTAACTTATATTTATCCTATAACCTATAAAGCTCCTATTGACTACAAATGCATAATTATATATCTAACATACCTACCAACCACAAATGAAATTCAACCATGTCAAACAAGTCAATCAAATCAAGCCAAATAAACCAAACAAATCTGTCAAATTAATCAAGTCTATCAATTCAATCAATTCAACTAAGCCAAACAAGTAAGTCAAGTTAATCAAGACAAGATAAATATGTTATGTATTTGATATATAATCCTAGATAAAAACTTTTTATACTATATACTTGTTATGCATATAGTTAAAGTTAACATGTAATGTAGTGTGTTGGTTGAACTGCAGTATGTCATATGCAAAACTATATGAAGTGATATATTGAATGAAATGCAACTTGTGATGTGAATGATTTTAATTTGAATGTACTATAATTTATAATAATGATGTATGATATGAAATAAGATGTGTAATGATAGTTGTAGAATGATTTGGTAATTATATCTATTTAGGTAAAACATATTCAAAGTACTATCTAACTATTATGCATATACATATATATATATATATTAATTTATAATCTTGGGCTAATGATACTTATCGAAGAAAATTTAAAGGATATTAAGGATAAAGGTTTTATGTTATTCATAATAAATAATAAAATATTTGGAATAATTATAAATGTGGAGTTAAATAATCTTAGTAGGGTGCCCTTTTTAATATAGCAAAAATTGAAGATCTTTTTAAAGGGAATATAGGTTGTATCATATAAAGTAAATATATAGTCATAATTGTATATAAATCAATCTTTTGATACAAATCAATTTAAGTTTAAACTTTTTAGAAATTAAAATTTATTAATTTGTTAAGGAACCATTTATATGTTAAAATTTAAAAGAATTCTATAGTTATTACAAAATTATGAAATCTAAATATAAATCAAACTATAAATCTATAACTTCTTATATTTAAACTACATATTAAATACATATAATCATATATATATATATATCAAAATAAGATCAAAATTAGTATTAAGTTACAAATAGTATTTGTGATGATATAACCCAAAATTGTTATGAAATCATAAATACATATAGGTTAAACTATATATGTTTAAACTATATATAAAAGATAAGTAAAATTATATTTTATAAAAATTAATTTAACTCTTATATCATATTAACATTTCTATATAATTTTATTAATTTATTTACTTATAATATATATATTTAGAAACAAGGTATAAGAAAATAAGTAGACAGACAAAGTTAATAATCAGAATTTGAATTGGCATTTTCTTATTGAAAGGATGGGGGGAAGTTTGAAAATTCAAAATTTGAATTTATTGGAACATATGTCGGCATGCTTATTTATGTATGTTGACATACAAGCATATTTCAAAGGACATATGGTTTTGTGACTCTTGGTTTTAAATTATCGATTTATATTCTAGGTTTAGCTATTTCCTGAAATAACATTAATCCTAACAAACATTCAAAATTTATTATTATAATATTGATATTTTGAATTTCAAAATTCAAATTCAAATTTTAAATTTCAAGTTTGAATTTTAATTTTCAAATTCAAAACAAAGCAAACAAAATATTCATTCAACCAAAAAATTAAAAATTACTTAAGGCGTACCTGGTTTTTAGATCCATTTCTTCGACATTCTCGAATCCTGAATTGTTGTGAAATAGATATTTGAATCTCCGGTTTCTGGCACTCTATCGCTTGATGAGGAATCTGAATCATATTTACATCTTTCAGAATTTGATGATGAGATCAATGATTTAGTAGTTTAACCAACTTGGCTACAAAATTTGAATTTTAAATGAACGGACACTTCAACTACTATAACCCCAAAAGTCATATCTCTTCATAAGCTATTCTTTTCTTGAGTGATGAATAATTATCTTGGTGTCTTTCGGCCAATAGTCATTAGATATAACTCTGTCCCTGCAAAACAACATACCTTTTCAAAGAATCAAGTGACTTTTCAAAATAACTACTTGTAATTTGGGATAATAACATCATGATGATTCTGTGATATATCAATTTAAACTTTTCAAAACATCATATCATGATAACTTAAATTTTCAATCAAATTGAATGCAGACTCATCTAATACTGATGCAAGACATGAATTTAAACTAGTGTTCAAAATTTTCCATTTAAAATTTTCAAAAATCAGATTATGAACTTTTTGAAAAACCTTGCTGTGATACCAATTGTTAGGGAATGCGGAATGGATCGTTAAGGCAAAGCAAAAAATAGAGGGGGGGGGGGGGAATAGTGTTTGTAAGAATTTAAACAAAATCTAAAACTAATGTGAACTACAGGATGAATCAAACACCATAAACACAATCACAGATACATATTCAAACCTAAATGCAAAATAAACAGAAATAAATATGCAGAAAAGGAAAGAACACACCGGATTTTATACTGGTTCGAATTGCTCCTACGTCCAGTCCCATACAACGCTGGATTGCGCAGAGATTTATTACTATTTCCAATAGTCATGTACAACCTCCTTGATTTCACGGCTCACAAGGAGACACTGATTCCTACTTCCTTGATTTCACGGCTCACAAGGACACACCGACTCCTATTCCCTTGATTTCACGGCTATAAGGACACACCGATTCCTCTTTGATTCAACACAAACAATGTTTACTCAACCCAAGCAATTACAAACAGCCCTATAACTCTTCAATAGCACTTGATTCAGAGAGTAGAGAGTGTAGAGAGAAGAAGTTTGATCAAAATAGAATTGAATTCGGAAGAGTATAAGTGTAAAAACCATAAAAATGATTAAGAGTAATAGTGTAGAGAAAGAGGATGAAGTCAGAGAAGAAAAGATGATTAAAAATTCGGTTTTAACCCCTTTTTATAGAGTATGAAAGGTTGCAACGTTTCTGGAGCATTACAAACAGTGAAAAGACACTTCCTTTCAAATTTAATTTTATGATAGTTATATGTTGACCTAAAAAAAATTCTATGTCGACATATTTACCTTTTTTTTTATTTTTAAATCATTTTTAGGTATTTAAATCAATATTTAAATTCTGGAAGTTACTGAAACAAAACTAGTTGCTAAAATATTATTTTTCAAGTATAAAAACATAAGAATATATTATTTAAACATATGATTAAATACCTAACATATATGTGATATGAAAACTATATATAATATAATTATAAACATATATATATAGAAATTTATAAAGAAATATTTATAAACTGTATATAAACAAAAGGTTATAATGTGCATGTAAAAATGCACATTTATATTCACATATTTATTCTTGTTTAATGCTAATAAATGTCATATATGGGTATTTTATCATGTTTAAACAATAATTGAATTGATTTTAGAACATCATGCATTTATCATCATAAAGGAGGAAAATGGTCATTTTTTCGCTTGTATTATTTTGAGAATGTTTACTTGGATATTTTTCATATTTTTTGCAGAAATTGGATGCATGTAGAAGAGGAATTCATAAAGACATATATGCATACAAAAAAAGGGAAATCAATTAATGGAAAGGGAATCAATTCAAAAGGAGGAAATAAATGCCTTGCCAAAAAAGATGAAAGAGGGAATCAATTCAGATAGAGAATTAATGGTGAACCCTATTCACTCTCCTTCCTTCTTTAGTGGAGACAAAATTAGAGCCTCATGAATCATTATTGCTAAAAGACAAAATGAAGATTAAAGAAGAGGCATTCTTGGTAGCACGCAAAAAGTTAATTTAGGGTTTTCACTCATGTATAAATAACCCATGTATGATAATGTAAAGAATCATCTTGGATTTTTAGTTTAGAGAGAGGCTGAAAACAAAACCTCTATTTTTCTGTCATGGCTTCTTAGCCATTTCTTTTTTGTAATCTGTTGCTTTAATGCAATATTAATTTGTTGTTTTTCATTTACATGTTATTTTCTCTTCTACAAGTAGAATATATTTTATCTTTATTTTCTCTTAATTTTGTTCTCTTTTATAATGAAATATCTTTATATTATCATAGAATCCATTACGAGTAGCTAAAACCCTTCAGTTTAGGGGTAGTGAAGCTCTTATGATTCATGAATAATTAACATAAGAATTTCATATTTCTAACTCTCTTGTTTGAGCTTAATCTAAAATTGGATATAGATAAAGTAAAGATTTTTTATTGTTAAAATTATAGCACATGTTGGTTGATTATTCTGAAATGTGTTATACTCATATCATTAATAGAATCATACTTTATCACAATCTAATTCATTTTAGGAAAAGTAGTGACAATAAAAGTGAAACCATCCTTGATGTTCTATGTAGTTAGTGAATATTAACATATAGAACATACTCATAATATTTCATTTTTATTAGAACTATTATTTTCTGTGTGATAATTAGGGCTTTAAGTTTGTAATGAAAATTTATGATTTATGTAGCTTGAATTTTCTAGCATATAAATCATGCTTGTATGAATACAACACTTAATGTGCTAGTTATTAAAGAGAGTTAGAACCATTTTTTTATGTTAATTAGATTGATGTTGATAGTGAATCTACTCCTAAATTGTCTCCTAGTCTCATATTTGTATTCATTTTAACACTGTTAGTTTTCTTTTAGTTTATAGTTAACAAGTTCACTCGCTTTCGGTTTAATTTGATTGAGTAAGATTATAATAAATTCTTTCTCTGCGGATCGACTCGTATTCGCCACGTACTACGATTGCACACCGTGCGCTTGTAGTTGTTATTACGATATTTTGTCAACGGTTTTCTAATTCCATAGAAACGCCGTTTGTCGAACAAGTTTTTGGCGCCGTTGCCGGAGAAAGAATTTAATTTTAGTTTTATTCCTCGAATTAATTTTCTTGTTTGTTTTTCTAAAAAGGAAAAAGAAAAATTTGTATGTTGTTCATAGTTTTTCTGTTTTGTTTTGATCATTTGTTGTGTCATTTTGTGTGTGCTTGTTTTTGTGTTCATTAAAAAGAGAAAGTAATAAAAAAAGTAGTTGTGTGTTTTGTTCCATTTTGTGTTTGTGTTTTACTTTTGTTTGTGTGTTTGTTTCTTTTCGTTTGTGTGTTTTTATTTTATGTATATGGGTGTTGATAGATTTGATATTGTGTTAGTTCTTCTATTTCCTCTCTCTTAAAAAAAATGTAAACACTTGCCTTTTGTTCAGTCTCTTTCCCATTTTTTGTGTTTTCAATTTCCTTTCTTTCTTTCCCTTTATCTCTCTCTCATTTATTCCTTTCCTTTGTACAATTCTTATAGAAAAAGAAGAAAAAATAAAACCCAATTTATTGCTTGTCATTTATTTTATTTTTTTCCCTTCCTTTCTCTTTAATATTCTTTCCCTTCTCTGCCTTATTTCTAATCCAAATTTCTGCCTCCTACCATCTTTCCCTCATCTACATCTTCTCTCATCTTTAAAAGGCAAAACATCAATAACCATCTTCTCTTCACCACTTCCACACAACACACACAATTCACCAATACAACAGCACCCACAGGCATACCCACCTTTCTCACTACCAAACAGTCCCTGTCAAAACCACTTCACCGCCAACCGACTACGAACAACCATCACCCATCATACTGCCATCTTCATCCATAAAACAACCAAATACCTTCAATACCTCAGCCTACACAGTCCACGTCCATCTTCGTACCATACAAACAAACGACATAGAATACAATCAAGAACAAATTTCAGTTGTTACTGAGGAAGGTTGAAATTTAATTGAGCCAAATTTCAGATTTGCAGTGGTTGTGAATGAAGAATAAATGTTGCTGAGTGTTTTGAATAGTGAATTAAATTAAATTGCATTGGGCCGGATTGGGTATTTACGTATGTTTATATTAGTCTTTGTTGGTTTCTTTGGTTCTGTGTATTTGTATTTGCTGTGTGGTGTTGAAATTGTATGGGTATTTTTCTTCTGATATAATAGATTTCAGTTGTTTTTCAGGTTGCAGGATTTTAGCAGGAAGGAACTTGTTTGGTTGACTCAGCGCTGCTTATTTATTTCCCAAAAAAAAAAATTGTTGTTATCCATCTGTTTTCAGGTTGCAAAAATTGAAGAGGCTTGCTTGCTTTGAATTCCTTTGCTAGCTAAATTGCTTTGCGCTTGCTTAATATAAAAAAATCACTTCTCTTTCATTGTATATACACTGTTCTCACTTTTTAGGTTGTAAAAAGAAGAGAAATTACTTTGCATTGTTAAACTGCTTGAATTTGTCGTGCCTGAACTCGCTTGGAATTGTTAAATTGCGACGCTTTGCTTGCTTATTTGCTTGCCAATAAAAAAATTGCCGCTAAAAAAAAATCTGCATGCTCTGGTATTGTGTTCTCATTCTTGTTTGATTTTCCTCACATTGTTGGTTGCTTGCATTTGCATTTTAAAAAAAAAATCCAAAAACAAAACAAAAACATTCATTCGTAGTTGCATCGTTAAATCACGTTTAATTTTTGTTTTGCATTCATCTCGTTTTATTTTCATTTTTTTAGGACTTTTTATATTTTGACAAATTGGTTTATTTCTAACGAATTATTTCTCGGTGTCTAGACTACGGCAGAGTAATAACTATTTATAAATATTACGGTGATTCATAAATATTATAACGGTTGTTCCTCTGAATGTACTTAAACCTTCGGTTGCATTGCTAGGGTGATTTCTGGTGCACCGATAACTCCTGTCCGTTAACTGGCTAAGAAATCTTTTGTTGAAATTAATCTAACCATCATTATATAATTTTAGATAATTGTAAATAAGTAATTTTCATTCATATAGTTGCATTAGACCCATGCATACATAAAAAAATTCAAAAAATAAATAAAAACTCTTTTGTGAATACTTCTTTCTCTTAAAAAAATTCCTGAAAATGTCTCAAATTCCTTCTTCCTACGGATTTTACGATAGTTGAGAAAATCAATATAATCCATATAATTTTACACCAAATTCATATGGATATTTTAATAACAACTATTGTACAAACAATTTGGATTTTACGCCACCAACTTCTCAAAATTTTCAAAATAATCCTGATTTTACTCCACAAAATTTCCAAAATATTGATCAACCCTCAAGTCTTGAAATAAGTGTTCAAACTCTACGTGAAGAAAGCCAAAGATTTAGTGAATCAAGCCAAAGATTAATTGAATTAGTGTGCAACAATTCAAGCCAAAGTTTTCAAAATTCGAATTCATTTCCCAATTCAAATGATTTTGATTATAACCCTTATTAATTAAATTTCGAACTCCAAAATGAATTTCAAATTCAAAATGAGAATGTGAATAACTTTTCAAACGGTTTTGGCAATAGGAATAATTTCAATGATGGTGCGATTAACGATCCTTGTTCTCAACAATATCAAATTGAAACTTCTCAAGTTAATAACTATAAATTTGATTTTGTTGAGCATACGAACATACTTGACGATTACTTGAAGTTTCATGAGAAACAAAATCGAATCCAAACTTGTGACGATTCGAATGAAAATCCACCTTTACCCACAATCGACGATTTTCAAATAACAACTTTTGAAATCGATGAAAATCTTAATGAAGTTGTTGAAAGCTCTGTAATTGATCTGAATTTGAATTCTCTTGAAAAAAAGACGTCAATCTTCAATTTGATCTTCCTCTCTCAGATTCTGAAAATTTTGAAAATTTAGCAACTTTAGATTATCAACATGACAAAAATGATAAAATTGTTAACAACTATTTATTCGAGGACGACTTTGATGAGCGAAAACTCCTTAAACTGATTGACGACGATGTTGTTGGGTCTGAAACTGAAAATGAAATATTTGAAAACTTTGAAATTCTTGAGGTTGAAAACAATGAAACTGCTGAATGTGATCTTAAACACAATAACGATTTTTCTGACATTATTGAAACCCCTTGCAACTTAATCGTTTCAACTAAAGCTCACTGTGATCACTTGTTTTTCAATAATAAATTTCTACAGTATATGGGCACTTTTTGGAATAACACTGCTTTTGAGAAAACACGATTTCGAAATTTGCTGAAAATTCATTTGTTTGGTTTTAACTTTAGGTTTACGAATGAACCTTTAGTCAACAAAATTTCAAATATCAAAGAAAAAATGAACAATATTTCTCAAAGCAAGTGTGAGGGAGAGAACGATGCACACGTCTCTCAATTTACACATCATCTGAACCAGTGAAACTTTGTTTTTGAAACTTTTTCTGAACCCCGGCTCACTGACTTCTCTTTAGTTGCTACAGAAATCCAATTTGATTTTTGGATCAATCGTAAGCTCAAAATTATAAAATTAGCAACTCAAACCATTGAAAAAAGAAAATTTATTTTTCCAAATATGAAATGTAATATAAAATTCTTTATGATTTGGTTTTCTGTGCTTCAGCTGTGTCTCATAATCTTAATGAGGCTGATCCATTGGTCCGTTGTGGACCAGTTCATCTATTCGATGACGGCATATTTTCTACACGCACATTTGGTAAGTCGCACTAACCTTTTTTGTACATATGTAAATATTTCTCTTTCGTTTACGCATTGTGTCTTGCATTGACTGTGGGGAAACAGTCGAAATCAAGTGTGAGAGGAGTCTCATTTTTGTTCTGTTTTGCATAGTTTAAGTTTGCATTTTTTTTTCCTTTCTCTTTTTGCATTTTTTTCCTTTTCTTAAAAAAAATCGCACTTCTATTTACTTTTAAATAAGACATGATGGAGTATAAGCATATAATTTTGGTCGTTTGATTTAAATATTTGGAAATTTACTTCTCTTAGCGGATAACGAAAGGAATGTTTGAATTATGAGCAAATTTGGTGTAACTGGTATATTGGGAAATTCTATATTAGGAAATTCGTAGGTGATGAGTATGAAATGTTTTCTGAATTATAATCCAATTAAATGAATGGTTGATTTGACTACTTGCAATAACATTTTAGATCTTTTAAGTGAAGTTGTGCTAAGATATTCTCGCTTAATTCTCTCTCTTATGTAAAAAAAAAGAAGAAAGAAAAGAAGAAGAAGCATATATAATTATCCAAGGGTATCCAACATTGCTGGTACATCCGGCGTTGGTGTGCAAACCCGCCAAGCTCTTTCCGACACCTTGTTGACAAAGTCAGCGTCGGTATATCTTGGTCTCATTTTATGAGTTGGACACCTAAGGATTACCAACATCTTGTTGACAAAATCAGCGTTGGTCTACACAATCCGCCAAGCTCTATCCCAAACTCGCACGTCAGTTTACGAAGCAGTGCATGGGTGGTATACCTTGGTCTTTTTGGTTAGGTGATTGTAAATAGTAATAATGTAAATTTTTTGTAATAAAGAGAGATTAAAGCACTTGAAATCCAAGCACACTCTTCACTTATTCGACCTAACTTGTTAACAAAAAGGAAGTTGAGATGCCGTTTTACGACTATTGATATCGATTACATAATTCATTTCATATTTGCACTATGTTTCTACCAAAACAACTGGCCAAATTGGAGGAGTTTATGACGATAACATGACTTTTGTTTGAAGTTTTGATTAGTAACGGACTTAAATTTCATAGTGACGACCCAAATTTGTGTTAACTCATTTGTGTAGTATTTAAAAGTAAATTATCCATTTGTAAATATTTCTTTAAAAACTTGTATTCATATTGTAAATATGTTCACATCTTGCATTTTGTAAATATTTTTTGCATTTAACTTTTGGATTTTGTGGGTAGTATCTACTCAAAACCCTCACGAGACAACACTCATCCTACTGGGGACACCCAGAGGTTTAACGGCTTGTTGCATACGCTCAATGCAATCATGTTCCCTACAGAAACGGATTTAGCTTAGTTTTTCAGTTTATTCGAGGACGAATAAAATGATAAGTGTGGGGGTATTTAATGTGCATGTAAAAATGCACATTTATATTCACATATTTATTCTTGTTTAGTGCTAATAAATGTCATATATGGGTATTTTATCATGTTTAAACAATAATTGAATTGATTTCAGAACATCATGCATTTATCATCATGTAGGAGGAAAATGGTCATTTTTGAGCTTGTATTATTTTGAGAATGTTTACTTGGACATTTTTCATATTTTTGCAGAAATTGGATGCATGTAGAAGAGGACTTCATAAAGACATATATGCATACAAAAAAAGGAAATCAATCAATGGAAAGGGAATCAATTCAAAAGGAGGAAATCAATGCCTTGCCAAAAAAGATGAAAGAGGGAATTAATTCAAATAGAGAATTAATGGTGGACCCTATTCACTATCCTTCCTTCTTTAGTGGAGACACAAAATTATGGCTTCATGAATCATTATTGCTAGAAGACAAAATGAAGATTAAAGAAGAGGCATTCTTGGTAGCACGCAAAAAGTAAATTTAGGGTTTTCTCTCATATATAAATAACCCATGTATGATAATGTAAAGAATCATCTTGGATTTTTAGTTTAGAGAGAGGCTGAAAACAAAACCTCTATTTTTCTGCCATGGCTTCTTAGCCATTTCTTTTTTGTAATCTGTTGCTTTAATGCAATATTAATTTGTTGGTTTTCATTTACATGTTATTTTCTCTTCTACAAGTAGAATAGATTTTTATCTTTATTTTCTCTTAATTTTGTTCTCTTTTATAATGAAATATCTTTATGTTATCATTGAATCCATTATGAGTAGCTAAACCCTTCAATTTAGGGGTAGTGAAGCTCTCATGATTCATGAATAATTAACATAAGAATTTCATATTTCTAACTCTCTTATTTGAGCTTAATCTAAAATTGGATATAGATAAAGTAAAGATTTTATATGGTGAAAATTGATAGCACATGTTGGTTGATTATTCCCAAATGTGTTATACTCATATCATTAATAGAATTATTCTTTATGCAATCTAATTCATTTTAGAAAAAGTAGTGACATTAATAGAAGTAGTGACATTAATAGTGAAACCATCCTTGATGTTCTATGTAGTTAGTGAATATTAACATATAAAACATACTCATAATGTTTCATTTTATTAGAACTATTATTTTCTATGTGATAATTAGGGCTTTAAGTTTGTAATGAAAATTAATGATTTATGTATCTTGAATTTTCCAGCATATAAATCATGCTTGCATGAATACAACACTTAATGTGCTAGCTATTAAAGAGAGTTAGAACCATTTTTTATGTTAATTAGATTGATGTTGATAGTGAATCTACTCCAAATTTGTCTTCTAGTCTCATATTTTTATTCATTTTAACATTGTTAGTTTTCTTTTAGTTTATAGTTAACAAGTTCACTCACTTTCTGTTTAATTTGATTGAGTAAGATTAGAATAAATTCTTTCCCTGCGGGTCAACTCGTATTTGCCACGTACTACGATTGTACGCCGTGCGCTTGCGGTTATTATTACGATATTTTGTCAACGGTTTCCTAATTCCATAGAAACGCAGTTTGTCGAGCAGGTTATATGAAGAATCAAATATAAACTTAGTAAAATATATTTAATGAAACTATAAAAATAAAAATACTTATAAATTATGAAATATATTTGAAATCATAAGTTTGAAATTCTTTAATCAAAACTTAATAATATAAATATTCTAATGTGTAAAATCATATACATATGTATAAAGTTATAAGGTTTAAAACTATAACACTATAAAACTGTATAAACTTATATAAACATATATAATATACTTAAAACTTTAAACTTATGTGTTTGAAATCATAAGTAAAAATAATTTGAAATTCGAATTTGAAATTTGAAGATCTGAAATCTGGAATTTGAAAAAGAGAATTTGAAATTTGAAAAAGAGAATTTTGAACGTGGAGTGCTATTCAGAGTCTTAAATAAAACTAGACTCTATTACTGTATTTATCTTGAACTCTTGAAATCTTGAAAGCTTGATAACTCTTGAGTCTTGAATCTGTCTTGAATTCTAAATCTCTTGAAACTCTAAAATTGTATATTCTTCAGTACTTAAGTCCTGTATACAAATCCTACACATATATGTCTGTATATTCTAGGTAGAGATGTTAACATATATTTTATAATCAATGATAATTGAAATAAGGTTGTTGTCATCCAAAATCCATTCTCCAACACTATAAATATACAATATCAATTATTTTAAAATGAAAAAAAGATAAATAGGTAGATAAAATATACACATTTACGTGTATATCGAATACCCCCACACTTATCTTTTTATTCGTCCTTGAATAAACTAAACTAAGATATGTTACACTTTCATAGGAAATACGATTGCGTTTAGCGTATGCAACATGCCGTTAAACCCCTAGGTGTCTCTAGTAGGACGAGTGTTGTCTCGTGAGGGTTTTCTGCGGATACTGCCCACAAAATCCAAAGCGTTTTAAGTACATGGATTAATCAAATGATATATTTAAGGTCTTTCACATTCCAAGGATTTCACCTAACTTTAATAATAATGGTTTAGTCACAAATTGTCCATCCCATTATTGGTGCAAAAATGAATAAAAGAATTTCAAGCTGAATCATAATTCCTTGGTAACACTGTAATTTCCTTGAAGGTTAAGAGTGTGGTGTCAACCAAAGTTCTACACGTCAACAATGTGCACCCAATCATTTATTCTTTTTTTTTGAATAATTTTGCATCAGTGTAACTGTAATGTATTGGATGTGAGTTATGCATAGATGAAGGAGAATTTTGTCAGTTCTAAAAATATTATTGATAAGAGGACAAGTGTATTAGCTGAACTTCAAGCTACAAAAGATAAAGTAATACTAAGGCATATATGGATGTTTTGTTTCCTTTCATCTCCTCTACTACAATCCTCACTTCTAAGTATAGTATGATGGATGTGGATGGAATGGAAATGCTTTATAGTCAAGAATGATGAATGACTATTTTATTCTTAGAGATTTTCTCTTTATTGCATTTTTCTTTTTCTTTTTTTTTCTTTTTTCATGATGAATGATGAGTGGAGATGGAATGGGATGATACCATGTACTATTTCATTTGATTCCTACTATATTAAGCAAATCATAACCACACTTCATAAAAGAAAAGTTTTGTGCCCTTGTTACATTACTTCTATAATCCTAATTCAACACATAAGTCTAGATGGGTGTTATATAAAAAAAACTGAAAGGAAAGATAAGAAAAGTTTCATAAGATAGATAACCCATATAAAATAAGATGTGGTATATGGTTATCCTACCTTAAAACGAGTACGGAGTGGGTAGTGTAATATTTGTATAAAAAATGACGTGTTTTTAACCTTTAAACAAAAGATTCTTATGTATACCAATATAAGAAAAACATGTCGAAACATGAATGTAAATCGACTAAAACTTGGGTTTTAAAAATGTAAGGTATCGAAGAAGAATGCTACAATGAGTCATGTAACACCCCGTATTTTCCGTAAACAGAAGAGTAACAAAATGAAGTATAATTAATTTTAAATGTGAGAATTAAGGAAAACGGGTTACTCCATTACGTTCGTATCGAAATTCTGCTTGGAATAGAGTCCAAGTTTGCGTAAATCGGACTTTGTATGAAGGAGATATGGCCTTCAGAAGTTTCAATAAAAACCAGCCCGAAATTCAAAATTCGAATTTTGAAATTCAAAACAGACACCCGGGCTGGGCGGGAAAATTCCCGCCCAGGACCCAGGTCGACACTAGGGTCGACTTGGGGGTCGACCTGGTTAAATAGGTCGACACTAGGGTCGACCTCCCCCCTATTCCCAGATCCGTGGACAGTCTATTTTTCTGCACCTGGACTAGGGCTGTCAATGGGTCGTGTCGGGTCGGGTTCGGGTCGGGTCAAGTCGGGTTCGGGTTGATTTATAAACGGGTCGGGTCAACCCGTTTATTAAACGGGTCATATTTTCCCAACCCTAACCCGACCCGTTTATAAACGGGTTGACCCGACCCGACCCGCGTAACCCGTTTAACTAAATGGGTCGTGTTGGGTCGGGTTTACCCGTTTGACCCATTGATAAATATTGCCTACTAATATAAGCAACGAAAGAGCAAAATCACCAACATGCACAGTGTTATATAATCACCAACATGCAACAAGTTGCAAAGTCACCAACAGACAACACATATATAAAGCATGAAATCAGCATATCCAAAAATCATTTTCTATACATAAGTATATATTTCCATACTGCATAAATTAAAGACTACCAGTATGGAAGAGATACAGTCGTTATAAGTTAAATATAACTAACAATATATAAGAATAAATCAGTAAAATATAATAGATTACATATACGTGCATACTGATTACAGCATACATAAAAGATTATCACTAACAGTATACATAAAAGACTAACAGTATGGAAGAGATACAACATATAATCGGGTTTGGCGGGTCAAAATCGGGTTAGCGGGTCAACCCTAAACCCACCCATTTATAAATGGGTCAAATTCGGGTTGACCCGAAAATGACCCGCTAACTAAACGGGTCGGGTTAACCTGTTAATTTCCGTGCGGGTTTCGGGTCGGGTCACGGGTCGTGTAGGAAATTGACAGCCCTAACCTGGACGCCCTTCTGACCGGATTCATGAGCTCTAACTATTTAAACACCCCCAAACCTAGCTTTCTCTCTACACAATTTCATTCTGCCAATACTCTGCCTCTATTCTAATGAAAAATAAAAATGGCGTCGTTAATCTGCTGGAATCAAAACTAGGATTAAAGCGTCTTCTTCCAAACTAAATAGAATTAAAAAAGAATCAAGTTAAAGCTTCAAGTTGGACCGTAGGCATTCTGCTTCAAGCAACGTAACGCGAATCATAGCAAATCGCCACAACACTACCTTATTATCTTTTTCTAAACCGATCACTGTAAGTTCGGTTATCCTTAGATTTGAATGTGTAACTGGACTCGTGAATGTAATAAATTAAAATATAGAACCGTGCCTATTTACGAGTTAATTATCTTTGATTCATGCTTATGTCAAATCTAACGTTATCTATGCCTTTGGATCTGATTCTCGATTGTGGCCTAGAACTTATTGTGGCTAATTGCCGATGACTATGATTATGGGACTTTTGCCTAAGACTATGACTATGAAACTATTGCCCATGAAACTATTGCCTATGACTATGATTCATGACAAAGAGACCATTACATATGACTATGACCATAAGACTGTTGCCTATGACTATGACTATGATTCATAATTTTGAGACTATTGCATATGATTCATGACTATGAGACTATTACCAAGATTCATGATTATGAGACTATTGCCTATGACATTGATTAAGAAACTATTGTGATTAGTCGCCCATGACTATTGTGGTTAATTGCCTATAACTATTGTAGTCAGTAACTTATGCCTATTCCCATTAGGTTGTACTTCGAACTGGCATTATGTTGGACCAAATCACCTATGACTATTCCCTTAATTATGTTGGACCTCATTTTTTTGGGTTGTAACTTGTCTAGTTTATTCCAATTCACTGTTATGTACATCAAACCCATTGGAACTATTATTTTTGTATTTGGTTCATTCTTACGTGGCTATACTTTTATGTCAATTCTCGTGCTTATCCCCTATTCCTTGCTTTGATACTATTAGTATCATTTCATGAGTACATAGAAAAACTTGTGAAATCATGTTATACGTACGATTATGATGCGGGGATTGGGCATAGCTTAATTAAGTTAATTTTTCATAATAAATATGTTGGCATAAATCTAAATTCGCAATAATAGTGAATGATTTACATGCATATTAGACTTGGTCATAAATTGATAAATTTAATTGGTTGCGAAGTGTGTAATTGGCGTGCAAACCAAGTTTTGGACATTAACGGTAAACTAGAATATTAAATCTAGTTTTGACATGAACCGTAAATTGGAATATTAATCTAGATTGGGCATGAATTATAAAAGGGGAATATTAAATCTAAAATTGGTATAAACTACAAGTTGGGCTGATTTATAGGTAAATTAAGTTTTGGGCATAGAGTATAAATATGCAAATTTTCATGACTAATGAATATGATCTAGGCTAAATTGATTTACGGAAAATTCACATAAATAGTAAATATGTAAATTTAGTAAAAGACGAATATGCCTAACCCGAGGTAAGACTGAGTTGTGGTGTAAAACTGCCCGGAACCGACCGGCACATCCAGTGACCATAACAATACCTGTCGAATGTGGGTGGTTAGTGCATCAAGCCCAGAAAGACCTAAGGTTAGACTGAGTTGTGGTGTAAACCTGCCCGGAACCGACTGGCACATCCAGTAACCACAACAATATATGTCTAATGTGAGTGGTTGGTGCTTTAATTAATTAATTAAGGCTCATGAATAAATCAAGCTAGAAATGGTGAGGTTAAGTAATTAGGGAAAACACTTAACCGTAGTAACATGTTAATTAGACAAGTGGGTGAGGTTAAGTAAATTTAGAACACTTAACCGTTGTAACATGTTAATTAAGCAGATGATAGGGTTAAGTTAACACGAGAACAACACTTAACCAATCTATTAAATAATAGTAAAGCAGAAGCTTTTCAAGCTCTCTCCTTAATTCTCTTAATTTTCTCAATTCTCCTTAATTGTCTCAATTCTCTCTATTCTCCTTAAAACTCTCTAGATACTTTTATTAAATCAACACATCATACAATATTCTAAATACGTCGTTTATGAAATTCAAACGCCTGCAATATCTTCTCTCGCCTCCCATCTAATGCCCTTTTTCTCATTATTCTCTTCCGATCCCTGAATATTCGTTTCTCCTTCAAAATGTACATTAAATCGCATCGCTACTCAGGCCAGATATACCCGTTCTTGCTATCTGCTTCGCCGAAACCTTGAATCCGAAAGTCTAGCTTCCCATCTTACAACCCTAACCCTAATTTCAATTCCCTCATTGAATCGTTCTCGCCTGACTTACTGGCGTTACCCACAGTCGACCTTCACCTTCAAATCGCGCCACTGCTTCGGCCAGGTATATCCGTTCCTGCTATCTGCTCGCCGAACCCTTGAATCTAAAACTCTAGCTTCCCATCTTACAACCCTAACCCTAATTTCAATCCCCTTACATCAACATCCATGAAATGTCTCCATGGCTAAAGTTAATTTACAGGTTTAGCCACCATCGTAGAAGATTTTAGCTAACTCAAACTTTGTCGATTAGCAGCTGTCTTCGGATTAATCCAGATCCCGAAATTCGCTCACACCTATCGCCACAACAGTCTTCTCTAGATTAGTATCCGGTAATCTCCTATTTATTATCTATTGAGGTTTATTTCCTAATGTTTATTAGGTTCGGTTGCAAATTACTTATGTGCGTCAGCATGTAATCACTATTTTGCATAGACTTTTCTCGCTTCGTTATTCTTTATTTTTAATTTATGGTTGGCACATTTGGTTTTCAACCATCCTCTAAAGTTGATCTTTTTCGATTCATTTGGATGTTTGATGGGCTATCTGTTTATTAACTTTTTGCAACAAATATAGTTACTTGCATTTGTCATGCACCTCATTTTAATGTTGAAGTTTTCCCACTACTGAATGCTTTGCATAAAAATTGTAAGAACATTTGAAGCATAAAAACTATCGAAGAATTTAAAGGCAGTTTCTGTAACGTATAATACATGCGTAAACAATATATTTGCTGAGATTTTTCTACCTGTATACCCTTTATTCTCTGTTGCTAGATGTTCATCGCATTAAAAGTGGAATGCTTATCGTTTCTCAAAAATACAAATCTTTGATACTTACTATAGTTTGATTATAAACTGTTTGATACATTGTTTTGGATTTTTCTCTAAGGCTCTTCAACTTGCCATTGACATGACACTAATTGCCATTGTATCATAGCTTATAAGACGATGACGACTCCTTTGTTTGTAGCAATAAAATATTTACCACTTTACCAACTTAGCCTACATAATTCACTAATGTTGTTTGTCTTTAGGATGATTTGATAAGCTAAGTAATTTGTTACTATATAACCTTCATTTTCTCGACTATGATGGACATACGTCTTCTATACATTGTTTCTAGCCAAATCTTAACAGTATATGGTTTGGCTTCAACAACAACGAACAATATGTGCCCTAATTCTGAAAACCGGACGCGGTCATATACTTGTGCGTGGTGATTTTTGGGAAAATCTGCATGGTTCTAAAGTTTGTTTTGAGGTTTTGGTCAATTGAACTATTTATCTGATCTAACCCATAGAAGTGAAATCATCACATTATATTATCAAAACCATATCATTGAAATAGAGTTTTTTCCCCTGAATTTCAATTGCATGTTATGTGTTGATCGTTATCTATTTCATTAATAAACATGCCAATTTGATTACAATGTTGTTATTTTACTTTTGCATATTTTACACTTTACAAGTTGAGTTACTCCTTTGTTGCAATTCTTTTCAGGCTACCATCGAGGCAAAATTTTGCACTCCTGATTGAGCGAAAGAGTGCACCGTAAGCAACATCTCTATTGAGAAAAGGTATATACATATTATTTACTTAATTGTTGATTCTTATAGATTACTTTTATAAAAGAGCCTAATTCTCAACAAAAATTACTAAAAAAATTATGAACATATTGCATAATATGCATGAAAATCACATTTGAATCTGAGCAAGAACTGTACAAAATATGCTTTTCCGGCTTATCTTGCAATTCTTTGCTTCATTATGTTTGCAGAACAATAACTTGGTCTTTGCCAACATCTGACACAAAGGATTTAAGTTACCTTAAAATTTTCTATTTTAATCTACGACTTTTTACATCTACGCATTATAGAACTAAGAATTTTTGTACTTGAAGTCTTTTACTTATTATTAATATAATAAAAGTATCAATCCAAACGAATGACATTATATATGTTGATAATTTCTATTACTCATAGTAACTTTAGTTCCAAACTTCTACCTTTACTTGAAATTCACTACCATATTGCGGTGAATCTATGGTTGAATATCATGCTCTCTCTCTATTTTTTTTAATCCGGCTACAATCTACATTCGAATACAATGTAGTATGTACTATATTCAAAATTGGAACTTTCATGACCTATTTTAGTTAAACCACATGCATCGTCTATTGTTGGTGCATTAAATTGCATGAAACTAAATATTAGTCTGAATTTCTTTTTGACTATTATTGTGCTCTATGATAAAAGAATACGGGATGACAAATACAATACATTTGAAGCTAAAATATAAAGATTAATTTTTCTGTTCCATTGGTTTCTATTTATTTATTTTGTTGGGTAAAACAATTCATTAATGTATGTTGTAGAAGCTCATATCCAGTATTCTAGCAACAAATAAAGGTAGGTGTTTTACCACTAAAATGGTTTGTCATTAACAATATCATTAATTCGTTTCATTCAAAACATTTGTTTTTCCGCAAATTGCCATCAGTTCATGGATTCCCGCTTTATTTTTTTTGCACTAATTCATTTCGATGTTATCAAGTTTCGAATTCAAAGTAGAGATCAACATTGCATGCTCATAATTTTATATATTATTTATGAACTAGAATTTTGCAAAGACTGCTTGCCTCAATAATACACCTACATTTATTGAAAAAAACAAACCACTTCATATTCAAACATAAAATTTTAATTTAATAAAATCTTATTTAATATTTTTTAAGAATCATTTAATTTAATAAATTTTATTTTCCCATTTAAGTCTCTTATCCTTTGTAAAAAATTTCACCAAAATCCAATTTCGATTATAACAGTATTATAATTTGTGTTTATTATAGATAAGCATCATCTTTCTTTGACTTTATTTATAGCTCCATATTTTCAAAAAACCTAAGATAATATTGATGTGAACACATAAAGTTAAAACTAATAAGTACATTATCAAATGGAGAATAATGAAGCAGTCTTAATAAATAATGAGAATCAATCTATATATTTGTTCAGTTTGAGGGATAAGTTTATTGTCAGTTCCACTTTGTTTCTGAAAGTTTGCATTATATACTGCACTATGTAGTTATAGTACCTTGAATTACGTCAACGTTGGTCTATAATAAATTATTGATCCTGCTTTTTTTTAATGTATAAGCATATAGTGCGCTGCATTGCAAATGCATGTATATAAGAATTGACTTTCTTCAACTTATGCTAATGCATGTATATAGGGCGGATCAGATGGGAGCTGCAATGGAAAGTGCTATCTGTTACCATTCCTAAGAGAAAAGAAAAGCAACCAATCATTCTGTATTTGGTGTTTGTTTATTTTCATGTAATAGGATGATATGCATATTGTCTATATGTTTTTCTATATCATGTCCGTATTTTAATTCTAAACCTTGCCATGTGCTCTGATTTGTATTATTATTTAATAGAAGTGCGTTATGAGATCTTCAAAAAAATAGGTGACAATCAATCAGGACAAATCTTACTTCAGTTTAGACTAAGCACATAAAAATGTGCATACGGTTTTCATAAAAATGTGCATATAAGGTTCGGTTTTTGCATGCCTGATAACATAGATTTCATTATTTCATTAATTTGCGAAAGTGCTTTTCTATATGATATTGAAACTGGCATTTATAGTCATTTATATTTACAGTAATTATAATAATTCTTGATGTCTTTGAAGGTGCATTTTCATTTATGTCATTCTCTAATTTGTTCCACAGTAATTAAACAAAAATACTCAGTCCACTCTTAGAAATTAACAACGGAGTTTTGAACTTGCAATTTAATAGATTTCTATGTGCATTTTATAGATGATTAAGTATTTTTTTTCTTTAAAAATTGTACAATCAGCAATAAATTGGTGTCTTTTTTTATAGGATGAATGATTATTGCTTGAAGTTATATAAAATGCTTGGTAAGAAATGAACTGGCGCACCATCATAGTAACATTTACGATTGAAAAAACAATGATAAAATGGTGAATACAATAAATACAAAGTAATAAATCAATTTAAGCAGTAACATAGTGACATTTATGGAAGAAAAAACAAAAGAGAAAATGAAGATTATAATAAATACAAAAAATATTTTAGTTATGCAATAGTTAAAGGACGAGGTAAATATTTATATATGCTATCATTCAAGTTAGCAGATTAGTTGCCACCGAGCCGTACATCTATGTTCATGATGCCTGGATTTGGATATCGGCTTATCACTTGTGTTATTTCATTTTTCAATCCATATGACTACTCATGAATCTTAAATTTTAATTAGTTAAATATTCTTAGATAGTATTTAAACAATCCATATGTCTAAACTACTCATGAATCTTAAATTTTAATTATTTAAATAATCTTAGATAGTATTTAATTAGTCCATTTTTTTAATAGCTCTTAAAAATATATGTTAATTTTACAATGTATATCCATATTAAAAAAAGGTGGTTTTCCAGGCAACTATAAAGATGTATAAATCACATAACATGGACTATGTATATGACAATAATGACAAGGTTAATTTGTAAATTAGTTATGACTCATTTATATAAAGAATTTACCATATATTATATCATAAAATTCTTCTTAAACATCAATAACTTCACAATAAATTTATACATTTTTTGCAAATTTTATTTTTATTTCTTCATGCTATGTTATACATTCGTAATTTTATATTTAACTTATTTAAACAAATTCTATTTGATAATATTGTTAATTTATCAAATAAATTACTGACATACGTCATTTTTAACATGTATATCTATATTAACAAGGACTAAAAAAAATTCAAAGCCATAGAGCATAATTTACACTTAAAGAATAAAAATAATTTAATTAATAGTTTATGTATTTCACATCAAAATTTATCATATATTGCACAATAAAGTTCTTATTTTAACATTAAAATTATAAATGTTATTTTTAATAATATTCGTGTGCAACGCACGTGTTACACACTAGTATAACATGAATTGAGGTAGGGTCAAGTCAACACCAGAACGAAACACGTAACCAACATGACGTGACGGGTGGATGGGTTAAGTCAACTTGAATTGGTTAATGACACTTGACCAATATAACATGATGAGAGAATGAGGTTAAGTTAAATGGGAAATACTTAACCAGTATAACCTGATGAATGAACAGGGTTAAGTTAATAAATCACACTTAACCAATCCAACATGATAGGCAAGAAAGGTTAAGTTAATAAGAACCACTTAACCAACACGACTTGACGAGTAGGAGGTTAAGTACACGTTGGGTAGGCGGGTAATATTAGTAAATATAGGCTCACAAAACTTAACCATTAAATAAACATGCTTGAATCCGTGGGAAGGTTACGTGCACGTCGGGTTGGTGGGTAATATTAGTAAATATAGGTCCACAAAACTTAACCTTTAAAGAAAACATGCTAGAATCGGTGGGAGGGTTAAGTACATCTCGTATAGGTGGGTAATATTTGTATATATAGGCCCACAAACTTAACCACCAGGAAACCCTAGTAATAAGGATCCATTTCAACAGTAACCCATATAGATGTATCATGGTACCCTGAAAACTAGGCAGGGTAGGGCACGATTACTGGGCTGATTATAAGCGGTCAAAGATAATGGAAGGGGGCACGTCAGTGTAGGTTCCAACGGTTTAAGGGCGTGCGCGTACTCCAGAGTGGGGAAAAGAAGGCACTGGGTACCAGTAGTTATACACTGTGCAACTTGAATCGTGTCGGGTCGCTATCATAAGGCTTGATACACCTTATGGTGGGGCCAACACAGAGTATCTACACGCAAGAGAGGGACGACTGACACAGACACATGGAAAATTAATACAAATATGTAGCATAATCCCTAGTTGGACCAAGGTCGCGTAAACCTTGAATCCGAGAAGTATTCAATAGGTAGCATAAACCCCAGTGGCCCTGGGTAGAGTAAACCCTGGTTGAATCTAGTAAGCGCTCGATAGTAAACCTTAGATTAGATCTAGGTAAATAAATGGAATCCCCATAATAGATGTACACCTGAACGCAACCACGTGGATTGGAATCACGTTATCATATGATCATTTTATTTAGATTACTAGTTTGGACACTAGTTAGGTGGTGCAGAGATATAGAAATCAGTATAACAGGGTAGTTGCGAAGCAGCAAAGAAGTAGAAGCGCATTCAGTTTATCAGTACATTCAGTTTATCTTGCCTTATCATATCTCACATTTATCCCAGGTTATCTTGTTACTTTGGTTTTGTCTCATATTTAGTTTATTCATATCATGACCCTTTTCCGCGTTTAAATGCTAAGAATCACTGAGCTTACCAGACTTATGTCTGACCTAGTTTACTTTCGCCTCTTTTCTTTTGTTTCCCCCCTAGGTAGTCAGGGAGGGAATAGCTCAGCTTAGTTTGGACCACATCTCCTTCCAAGCTTGAAGATTAGTCGAAGTTTTTCTTGGATTCTCTTTTCCATTGCTATGGCTGGCTCATGGTACATTGGGGAATATAAATGTTATTTTATGCTTCTTTATTTTGTTATGTAAGACAGATACTCTGGTATTGGAAAACAATTGTTGTACAAACTGTTTTATAAATGAAGTAAAGTTTTATTTTCCGCTGTTTAAATTTGTCAGTCTTGTAATTTATTTGCATCTTTTACCCTAAGCGCTCCACCAAGTTAAGGCATTCCCTTTGTGGGTGACCTTAATGGAGGTGGGGGTGTTTCACTTGTTATCAGAGCTGAAGGTTACCAGATCAGATAAAAAGATTTGAAAAATTATTTTCAAACGATTTTAAAAGAAGCATTTTCAAAAGAAAAGTTTTGTTTTAAAGGCATATTTCCCATAGCCGTATGCACTATCTTTTGATCCTCCGTTTGAATCCTTGTTTCCTTCTTCCTTGAGTCTCCGGGGCTCTTGGCTTTCTTTGAGGTAACCTCATCGTGGCATGGTTCCGTAGGTTCGACAAGACCATGACACTTGTCAAAGGGCAAACATGTGCCTAACTTCTATCTGTATCCGTAATTTTCTTTCGAGCCTTGTAGGATTCCCCATGCGATGGAGGCAGCTTTCGAGAGACATGTCAACAAGTTACACAAGGATGGAAAAGTTGAGAATGAGGGGGTTTGGCTAAGGAGCACAATGCAAGGATGAAGAACCCATGGATATAGACTTGGTTCACAAAGGAGGGGAGGAAAGAATAGTAAAACCTAAAACAAGAGGAAGTATCTTTATTCTGGTATAACGGGTCGTATAATTAAGGGCAAGGGCAAAGAACAAGGGACAGGATTTTCCGGAAGGCAAGTGCATGCTCTCACCGCCAGCATACCTGAGAGAGAGGCAGTAAGATTTCGGTTGAAAGAGTTTTTCCTTTTTGATTATCCTGTTAGTACTCCTTTTGATTTTAGCGCTTCACATTCGTATATATCTGCTTCCATAGTTTAGTCTATGCACCATAGATATTGTATAGTAGAGGATCCCATTATAGTCTCAAATCCAATTGCTGGTTTGACCCATTTATCTTTGACTTGTGAGGATTTGAGAATAGCTATATTTATGCTTATGTTTTTGGGCTATGGGTTGATTCTAGGCATTGATTGGTTGGCTAGTAATTATGAAACAAGGGTAGTTAGACTTTTGACTTGCCTCGAGAATACCCTTGAGATTTCGTACGATCCTAAGGGATCAGTTTGTCTTAGCTACCTAGAATCACTTTACTTATCCATCGACGATTTTCGATCCGTTAGGGTAGTCTATGAGTACGCAAGATGTTTTGACTAGGGTAGGGGTTTTCCCCCTAAGAACTCGAGACAGACTTCCGCATGTATCTAGATGACACTGCAAAGCCAGTTATGCGATCAACGAAAATTCCGAAGCAAGATTGGCGAGGATAGCCAAAGTCGGTAAAGTGCTCAATTGTTTGGTTGTTTTTTTAGTATCATCTCACACAGATCGTCCAAATTCGGAGGAGGTATCCTTGGGTGCTTGTCTGATATTGGTTTAGGCCTTTGGGGCTTGTACTTGAGGGATGTCGAGTTCGACTAGGATGATTTGCATGAGAATTAAATGCTTGGGGCTGGCACCCTAAGAGAGGAAATAAGCACATAGTAACCATTAGCTTTAGACCCTCAGATTTGTAGCATGATGGATAAGCTAAGTAGAGGAGAGACCTCTAATCATCTTAAGTATATACACTGGGTATCATATGTTTTTCTCAGGAGGATAGTTCGACTACATTGGATACCCTCTAGCATAGTAAGTGAGCAAGGTCCTATCTTTACTAGCGGGTTTTGGAAATGGAAGTTCAAGAAGATGCGACTTAAAAGACTGAAGACTAGATACGAGCATCTTACACTTTTTAAGGGTATATCCTTTATTCCTCTTTTTTTGTAAAATCTATTTGCATGCTAGTCTTTAGCTTTTAAGTATATCCTCTCGGTCCTATCCTTTATCCTTAGATAGGAACCCATTTGGATGTAAACATGTAATTGAAACATGTTATGATTGATAGTTGTAAGTGGTTGCAAGTGGTTGCTAGTGATTGCTAGTGGATGCATATACACACACTTTAGGTATTAGATCGGCTCAGTCACTTCCATATTGCATATGCAAATATGTATTAGTTTATGGATTAAAACTTGATGTGTTATCATATGGACGTTGCATTTGAGTAAATGGTTGTGCACTCATATAAGAATGATATGTATCGTTAGGATTGCATACATGATGGACTTATGGCACTGACATAATTCGCATTAAGGAGGTCAACTGAATCAGTAAACCGCCTGATTTTGCACGGAATAAGGACATATACACACACTATGCATATGATCATGAAAGCATTAGAAATCTTTTTAAGGACAATGGATGCTTGTGATTGAATGTTTGAGCAGATGGATGATTGGATAGTAGGACACATTCTTCCCAACTTGAAGATTTCGGGGACGAAATCCTTTAAGGAGGGGAGAATATAACACCCCATATTTTCGGTAAACAGAAGAGTAACAAAATGAAGTATAATTAATTTTAAATGTGAGAATTAAGGAAAACGGGTGACGCCATTGCGTTCATCTCGAAATTCTGCTTGGAATAGAGTCCAAATTTGCATAAATCGGACTCCGTATGAAGGAGATATGGCCTTCAGAAGTTTCAATAAAAACCAGCCCGAAATTCAAAATTTGAATTTCGAAATTCAAAACAGACACCCGGGCTGGGCGGGAAAATTCCCACCCAGGACCCAGGTCGACACTAGGGTCGACCTGGGGGTCGACCTGGTCAAACAGGTCGACACCAGGTCGACCCCCTGGTCGACCCTAGGGTCGACCTCCCCCCTATTCCTAGATCCGTGGACCGATCCATTTTTCTGCACCTGGACGTCCTTCTGACCGGATTCATGAGCTCTAACCTATTTAAACACCCCTAAACCTAGCTTTCTCTCCACACAATTTCATTCTGCCTATACTCTGCCTCTATTCTAAATAAAAATAAAAATGGCATCGCTACTCTACTGGAATCAAAACTAGGATTAAAGCGTCTTCTTCCAAACTGAATAGAATTAAAAGAGAATCAAGTTAATGCTTCAAGTTGGACCGTAGGCATTCTGCTTCAAGCAACGTCACGCGAATCATAGCAAATCGCCACAACGCTACCTTATTATCCTTTTCTAAACCGATCACTGTAAGTTCGGTTATCCTTAGGTTTGAACGTGTAACTAGACTCGTGAATGTAATAAATTAAAATATAGAACTGTGCCTATTTGCGAGTTAATTATCTTTGATTCATGCTTATGTCAAATCTAACGTTATATATGCCTTTGGATCTGATTCTCGGTTGTGGCCTAGAACTTATTGTGGCTAATTGCCAATGACTATGATTATGGGACATTTGCCTAAGACTATGACTATGAAACTGTTGCCCATGAAACTATCGCCTATGACTATGATTCATGACAAAGAGACCATTACATATGACTATGACCATAAGACTGTTGCCTATGACTATGATTCATAATTTTGAGACTATTGCATATGATTCATGACTATGAGACTATTACCAAGATTCATGATTATGAGACTATTGCCTACGACATTGATTAAGAAACTATTGTGATTAGTCGCCCATGACTATTGTGGTTAATTGCCTATAACTATTGTAGTCAGTAACTTATGCCTATTCCCATTAGGTTGTACTTCGAACTGGCATTATGTTGGACCAAATCACCTATGCCTATTCCCTTAATTATGTTGGACCTCATTTTTTGGGGTGTAACTTGTCTAGTTTATTCCTATTCACTGTTATGTACATCAAACCCATTGGAACTATTATTTTTGTATTTGGTTCATTCTTGCATGGCTATTCTTTTATGTCAATTCTCGTGCTTATCCCCTATTCCTTCCTTTGATACTATTAGTTTCATTTCATAAGTACATAGAAAAACTTATGAAATCATGTTATACGTACAATTATGATGTGAGGATTGGGCGTAGCATAATTAAGTTAATTTGGCATAATAAATATGTTGGCATAAATCTAAATTCGCTATAATAGTGAATGATTTACATGCATATTAGACTTGGCTATAAATTGATAAATTTAATTGTCCGCAAAGTGTGTAATTGGCGTGTAAACCAAGTTTTGGACATAAACGGTAAACTAGAATATTAAATCTAGTTTTGACATGAATCGTAAATTGGAATATTAATCTAGATTGAGCATGAATTGTAAAAGGGGAATATTAAATCTAAAATTGGTATAAACTGCAAGTTGGGCTGATTTATAGGTAAATCAAGTTTTGCGCATAGAATATAAAAATGCAAATTTGCATGACAAATGAATATGATGTAGGCTAAATTGATTTACGGAAAATTCACAAAAATAGTAAATGTGCAAATTTAGTAAAAGACGAATATGCCTAACCCGAGGTTAGACTGAGTTGTGGTGTAAAACTACCCGGAATTGACCGGCACATCCAGTGACCACAACAGTACATGTCTAATGTGGGTGGGTGGTGCATCAAGCCCAGAAAGACCCGAGGTTAGACTGAGTTATGGTGTAAACCTGCCCGGAACCGACCGGCACATCCAGTAACCACAACAATATCTGTCTAATGTGAGTGGTTGGTGCTTTAATTAATTAATTAAGGCTCATGAATAAATCAAGCTAGAAATGGTGAGGTTAAGTAATTAGGGAAAGCACTTAACCGTAATAACATGTTAATTAGACAAGTGGGTGAGGTTAAGTAAATTTAGAACACTTAACCATTGTAACATGTTAATTGAGCAGATGATAGGGTTAAGTTAACACGAGAACAACACTTAACCAATATAACATGAATTGAGGTAGGGTCAAGTCAACACCAGAACAAAACACGTAACCAACATGACGTGATGGGTGGATGGGTTAAGTCAACTTGAATTGGTTAATGACACTTGACCAATATAACTTGATGAGCGAATGAGGTTAAGTTAAATGGGAAATACTTAACCAATATAACTTGATGCATGAACAGGGTTAAGTTAATAAATCACACTTAACCAATCCAACATGATAAGCAAGAAAGGTTAAGTCAATAAGAACCACTTAACCAACACGACTTGACGAGTAGGAGGTTAAGTACACGTCTGGTAGGTGGGTAATATTAGTAAATATAGGCCCACAAAACTTAACCATTAAATAAACATGCTTGAATCTGTGGGAAGGTTAAGTGCACGTCGGGTTGGTGGGTAATATTAGTAAATATAGGCCCACAAAACTTAACCGTTAAAGAAAACATGCTAGAATCGGTGGGAGGGTTAAGTACATCTCATATAGGTAGGTAATATTTGTATATATAGGCCCACAAACTTAACCAGCAGGAAACCCTAGTAATGAGGATCCATTTCAGCAGTAACGCACATAGATGTATCATGGTACCCTGAAAACTAGGCAGGGTGGGGAACGATTACTGGGCTGATTATAAGTGGTCAAAGATAACGGCAGGGGGTACATCAGTGTAGGTTCCGACGGTTTACGGGCGTGCACGTACTCCGGAGTGGGAAAAAGCAGGCACTAGGTACCAGTAGTTATACACTATGCATCTTGAATCGTGTCGAGACGCTATCATAAGGCTTGATACACCTTATGGTGGGGCCAGCACATAGTATCTACACGCAAGAGAGGGCCGACTGACACAGACACATGGAAAATTAATACAAGTAGGTAGCATAATCCCTAGTTGGACCTAGGTTGCGTAAACCCTGAATCCGAGAAGTGTTCAATAGGTAGCATAAACCCCAGTGGCCCTGGGTAGCGTAAACCCTGGTTGAATCTAGTAAGCGCTCGATAGTAAACCCTAGATTAGATATAGGTAAATAAATGGAATCCCCATAATAGATGTACACCTGAACGCAACCACGGGGATTGGAATCACGTTATCAAATGATCATTTTATATAGATTACTAGTTGGGACACTAGTTAGGTGGTGCAGAGATATAGAAATCAGTATAACAGGGTAGTCGCGAAGCAGAGAAGGAGCAGAAGCGCATTCAATTTATCAGTACATTCAGTTTATCTTGCCTTGTCATATCTCACATTTATCCCAGGTTATCTTGTTACTATGGTTTAGTCTTATATTTAGTTTATTCATGTCATGACCCTTTTCCCCATTTAAATGCTAAGAATCACTGAGCTTACCAGACTTATGTCTGACCTAGTTTGCTTTCGCCTCTTTTCTTTCGTCCCCCCAGGTAGTCAGGGAGGGAATAGCTCAGCTTAGTTTGGACCACATCTCCTTCCAAGCTTGAAGATTAGTCAAAGTTTTGCTTGGATTCTCTTTTCCATTGCTATGGCTGGCTCATGGTACATTGGGGAATATAAATGTTATTTTATGCTTCTTTATTTTGTTATGTAAGACAAATATTCTGGCATTGGAAAACAATTGTTGTACAAACTGTTTAATAAATGAAGTAAAGTTTTATTTTCCGCTGTTTAAATTTGTCTGTCTTGTAATTTATCTTCATCTTTTACCCTAAGCGCTCCACCGAAGTTAAGGCATTCCCTTTGTGAGTGACCTTAACGGAGGTGGGGTGTTTCAAGTCATTTCTCCATAAGTGGGCCAAGTGGAATTTAGAACTTACAAGTTTGAAAATTTGAGTGGGGAAAAATTATTATGCATGAAAAAGAACTTAGAAAATCCAACAAATGTAGGTGCAAAATCATTTTTTATTTGATGTTTTTTTTTGATTATTTTTACTTGCACATTCTAACATGTATAACAAGGGTTGACAGGATTACTCCAGAACATGACTAGTTTCAAGCTAGCATCTTAAAAACACACATTACGACTTAATGAATAAATAATGTTCATTCCCATCACCCAACAATTCAACTTGTCAAACACGAACCGAGGTGTTATTTATGAATTTAAGTTAATCCTTGATCAATGAATGACCTAGTTCATAAAATTTGATTATTGATGTAATGTATGCCCCCCACACTTGAGTGTGACTGTGTCCTCACAGTCGTTAAAAAGACATATCTTAGTGAAAGGAAAAAAATAAGAGCATATTTACATATGTACAAAAGAGGGTTAGTGCATCATACCGAATGTAATGTGGCTCATGGAGGACCATGAGCTCTTCCTCTTGGTTGGGTATTGATTCCAAGTAAGTTAAGGCGTTGACCATTGACCTTATAGGATGATCCATCGGTTGGATTCTCAATTTATACCGCACCATACAGGAAAACAGTCCACACAGTGTAAGGTCCTACCCATCTAGATTTTAACTTACCCAGAAATAAATGCAATTTTGAGTCATACAAGAGAACCTTTTGACCTGGCATGAAAGTTTCACATAAAATTGATTTATCCTGATTTTTTTTGTTTTTTCCTTATAAACTCGTTCATTTTTATAAGCATCATTTCGAATTTCATCAAGTTCATTAAGTTGAAGCCTCCTAAGTTCACATGCTTGCTCTAAGTAAAGGTTTAAAGTTTTTATTGCCCATAATGCCCTATGTTCTAGTTCAACTGGCAAGTGACATGGCTTACCAAAAATCAACCGATAAGGGGACATACCCAAGTTTGTTTTGAAAGCAGTGTGGTAAGCCCAAAAGAAAATCGGTTAACTTTTGGGACCAATCTTTACGATTTCGATTCACAGCTTTCTCAAGGATTTGTTTAATCTGCCTATTCGATACTTCAACTTACCCACAAGTTTGAGGATGGTAAGGATTGGATAACTTGTGGGTTATTGAATACTTTCTCATGAGGGCTTCAAAAGAACGATTACAGAAGTGTGTCCCGTTGTCACTGATTATTGTGCGAGGTATGCCTAACCTGGAGAAAATGTTTTCTTTCAAGAAGCGCACAACAACCTTGTTATCATTTGTTTTGCATGGAACAGCTTCGACCTATTTAGAAACATAATTGACAGATAAGAGAATGTAAAGGTTCCCAAAAGAATTAGGGAAGGGTCCCATGAAGTCTATACCCCAAACATAAAGAATAACGACCTCTAGAATGGGGTTTAGGGGCATCATATTTCGTTTACCAATTTTCCCTAAGAATTGACATCGATCACAGGTTTTACAAAATTCATAAGCGTCTTTAACAAGGTTGGGCCAGTAGAAACCAGATTGGAGAATCTTTTTGGCTGTCTTTTTGGGACCGAAGTGACCACCACATGATTGGTCGTGACAGAAAGAGAGGACACTGCGAGTTTCTATGTCAGGAACACACCTTTAGATGATTTGGTCAGGACAGTATTTGAAAAGATAAGGGTCGTCCCAGAATAAATGCTCACTTGGGAAAAGAATTTTTGTTTATCCTGCTTGGACCAAAAATTATTTTACTAATAAATCCAATCAAGTTATTCCAAAATTTTGATTGTTTAAAAATAACAGAAAATAAACAAAAAGAGAGTTTTTAATAATAAAAGAAAACAATTAGGGAGCAATGACATAGATTAAATTAACATGAATTAATAACCAAACAGATTGATACAGATCTAATTCATGTGTCTGTCACAAACATAAATTAACGATAATTAGGTTTCTAGAAACAAATATGTGAATAACGACAAGTATAACTTATGTAGGAGCTATGCTCTTAAACAACCACAGTCTATCATGACAGGTTCACTATTTTACTTCTAAAACCTTAGAAATTAGATCTAAATCTAATAAGCATTAGACCGAACTTGAATATACCCTGTGAAGGAGCATAGCTCTTAAACGACGCATAATATGAAGGTTCAGATCTAACCATTGGTTCAGATCTAGATCTATATACATGAGTCCTAATCTCTTTGGCTATGTGATTCATATTGAATCAAATCTAAGCGTCATCACCTCCTAATTAAAGGAGATTAGCTAGACATAACTAAAGAAGAAGGAAAAAAGAAAATAAAAAACATAAATAAAATACAATAAACTAAAGAGAACAGGAAGAAGAATGATTTTATTCCAAGAGAAGGATTATAGAATAAAACCCAATGTAATTCTAAATGAACAAGATACAAGTGTATTTATAGCTGATATGAAAAAGACTAATTGGCTAATAACATAATGTGGGACTAAAGATTTAGCCCAAATAACACATAAGTCGGTGTGAACACAACTGTAGAGTGAGAAGCCCTGCAAATGAGCTAATGTGAACACAACATGAGTCTTTAGTGAGCCAAATCTATCTAACTGAACTCTATATACAACCGTTCTTCAAGATTTAAACTCTTCAAGCTTTAGTAATTTCAAACTTCACTCTTTTTAAGCAAATTCTTCATTCTTTATCCATCAAATGCTTTAAACCATGCTTTTTATCAACAATCTGAAAACACAGCTATAAATACACAATATCAATTATTTTAAAGGGAAAACAAGATAAATAAGCAGATAAAATATACACATTTACGTGTATATCAAAGGCCAAGTCAGAGGCATTTGCTAAGTCAAAAGAATGGACAGCTCTTATTGAGAATCAGAGTGGTAGGTCTTTGAAGGTTCTTAGTTCCGACAATGGCGGGAGTATGTTTCTGGGGAATTCTTGGATTATTGCAAGCATCATGGTATCCAAATGCATTTTACACCACTGGGAGATCCGCAGTTAATTGGGGTTGTGGAGAGGATGAACTGAGCTCTCTCAACCATACTCCACTTGAGAGAGCTCAATGCTTGAGATGACATCGGGTTTGCCTAAGGGATTTTGGGATGAAGCATTGTCGACCGTGGTACATATTGTGAATCGAATTCTGTGGTTGGTTATTGGTAACATAAACCCAAGGAAGTGTGGAAGGGAAAGAGCATTGACTTGAGTTATTTTCGTGTCTTTGGATGTCCTATGTATATGCATGATCCGGGTGATAAACTTGAGCCTAGAGCTTTCAAGTGGATTTTTCTTGAATATGAGGATGGAGTGAAATGCTATCAGATTTGGAATCCGAAAACAAAAGAGGTTAGATTATCTTGTCATGTTACTTTTGATGAGTCGGCTATGTTTAAGGAGAATGATGGTTGATCGGACATTCCAGATTTGGTTCATGGTGAATCAAAGAGGAGGGAAGTCAATACCATATTTTTTTCCAAGGAGAAAAGAGAGTAGACTTGTTGGAGATGCATGTGGGGAAGAAGCAATTGATGGAACATCACATAGCCCACATAGTGCCTTTAGTAGTGTTGATGACATACATGAGCCTAGAGAGTATTCGACTCAAGGTGGAGTCGAAAGAAGTCCAGCTGATGGGGTTGCTACTCGGGTTGGTCGTCGTGCTATAAGGCCACCCGAGAGGTATGGTTATTGGAATTGCCTAAGCTTTGGTAATAAGATGGACTATGCGCTTCATGTAGTCCAAGATGAACGATGGACCTTGATGACGTCATGAAATCGAGTGATGGCTCGAAATGGATTTGTGCCATTGAGCAAGAGATGCAATTGTTAATGAAGAACCAAACTTGGGAGTTGGTTCCACTTCCTAAAGGAAACAGAGCAATTTGATGCAAATGGATATACGAGGTGAAGGATGATGGAAGATACAAAGCTAGGCTAGTGGCAAAGGGGTTTGCACAAAGAAATGGAAAGAAGCATGATGAGATATTCGCACTAGTTGTGCGCTATACTTCTATCCGGATATTACTTGCTATAGTTGTTATTCACGACATAGAGTTAGAGCAACTTGATGTGAAAACCACCTTCTTGCACTATGACTTGGATGAAGACGTCTTCATGGAGCAACCAAAAGGGTTTATGGTATATGGTAAGTCAAACTTGGTGTACAAGTTAAAGAAATCACTATATGGGTTGAAGCAATCGGCTTGGCAATGGTACAAGAGGTTCAAGCATTTCATTCTTGAAAGTGGCTTTCATCAAAGCATGAATGATGCCTGTCTACATCTCAAGAGATTGGGAAATAATTTTTGGGTGTATTTGCTCTTGTACATGGACGGTATGCTCATAGCTTCAAAGGACAATGCGGAAATCAATAAGTTAAAACAGAGATTGAAAGTGGAATTCAAAATGAAAGACCTTGGGGAAGCTAAGAAGATATTGGGCATGGAATTTGAAAGGGACCGAAAGCATTTTGAATTGAAATTGACTCAAAATGAGTATATAAAGAAATTGCTTTGCCAGTTTAGCATAGAGAATGCGAAGGCATTGAATACACCTTTACCTTTGCATGTGAAGCTTTCAAGTCAAGGATCGCCTATCGAGTAAAGTGACAAGGCTTATATGGAAACAGTGTCATATGCAAGTGTGGTTGGCAATTTTATGTATGTCATGGTGTGTACACAGCCTGATATTGCAAATGTCATCGAGGTGGTTAGCCGGTTCATGGCTAATTCGGGAAAATCGCATTGCGAAGCGGTCAAGCTTATTTTGAGATACTTGAAAGGCACAATCTCATGGACATGTCTTTGGGGGTAGTAAGGAAAAGAGTTGCAATTTGGTTAGTTATTGTGATTCAGACTATGCTGATGATAAGGATCAGAGAAAGTCAATTTACGTATATGTCTTCACACTTGGTGGCACAACCATAAGTTAGAGATCAAGATTGCAAACTATAGTTGTTTTATCCGCTGCGGAGGCAAAGTTGATAGCTGCGGTGGAAGCGACAAATGAAACACTTTATTTGAAGCATTGGCTCTATGGCTTGAGGTTTGAACATGATAGCATCGATGTTCATTGTGATAGCCAAAGCGCAATCCATTTGGTGGAGAACTTGGCATTTAGCTTATAGACTAAGCTCATAGAAGTGAGAGAGTCGTTCTTGATATCCATGGATGAAGATGAGCAAGCATATCTTCGAAAAGTGCAAACAAATGGCAATGCAGCAGATATGTTCACCAAGACATTGCCGGTTGGGAAGTTCGAGTATTGCTCGAACTTGATTCGCTTGGAGAAGTGCTAGGTGCCACTACATGGCATAGGTGAGAGAGGAGCTTATTTTGATGAGGAAGAGTAGTGTTGCAAGATTGGATTTCTATCTTCTTGTAAGTACTAGTTGAAACTCCTAAGTACTTTAGTCTTTGGTTGAGACGATTTTGGAGTTGAGGACTTTCAACACTTTATTTGCGGGTGGGGGCATTGTATGAACTCGTCGATGAAGTGCGATGAGGGGTGGATTTACGAAAACTCACTAGCAAAACATTCAAGCTTGGGTGAAGGTAGAAGTGGTGATAGTTAGTGTTATCAATAATAGACGATGGTATGGTACCATTGGTGTTGGAGATAGATATAGTATCAAAGTGAGTGTTAATTTTGCGATACTATTTGTAAATTAAAGAGGATGGAAGTAGCTTTGTGTAGGAGAAGACAGTTCACAAATCAGAGTTCATATGTACAAGATATGGCAAGAAGATTTGAACTGGAAGCAGTTTTAGATGTCTGAGAATAAATTTAGGCATCTGATATTAGACTATGCACATCCCGAATAGCCATTCAAACGTCTGGAAAGAATTTCAGACATCTGGAATACTTGGCAGACTTCTGAAACAAGCCAAGAAGAATTCCAAATGTAATTTCAGACGCCTGAATCGGAATCTGGGCTGGTTTCGGTCTTGAAAAGCTGCGGTTGATTTGTGAATTTACAAGGGGCATTGTGGACATTTGCCCAAGGTTTCTACATAAATATATAAGCTATTTTCTCATATTTAAAAGAATGTTGATTAATCCATCAAAACAAGGGCTAGCCATCCATTAATTAGGTTGTGGCAATCCTAATTGTTTCTTCAATTCTAATCTCGACAAATATATATTTAATACTAAATATTTGATCATTGTAATCAGTCTCTTGTACTCTTCTCATTTGGTGATCATAAAGCACTCTTTCAAAGTGTATGTACACTAACAAATCATTAGTGTAACCACTATAAATCTTGGTGTGATTTAGTCTATCGTCATTGTTCTTTATATTGCTTGTTTTATGTTTGTGATCAGATTTGAATCGTTGGACGTTGGTTTGATCATAGATTGGTTGTTTGTGCACTATATAGCTTGTTTTTCGCTGCGTTAGGGATTGGATTGAGTGGTCTAAATTGTGTGTGTTTTCCCATACAACTAGGAGAAAAGTTATGAAGAAGAAGAAAATTGGAGTAATCTCTCAAGCCAAAACCAGAAAAGAAAAAAGAAAAATGGTGGTTCAAGATAACAACTATGTTGCCAATAAATTCAATGCTCTTATTAATTGGAACGAGGAGGATTTGGGTATAGGACAGGAGAATGTTTTGGAGGAAGGAGAGATCAGCAAAATCAATGAGTTGTTATCCAAAGCCTTCTCTCCTGATTATGGCATGCATGTTAGCAGCAAGAGTCCTATTGTGGGGAGTTGTAGTGAAAATGTTCAAAATGTAAGTAGTGGAGGTAAGGGTATACAAAATGTTAATGATGTAGTTGATAAAGGAATGAAAGAAGTGAATGTACTAAAAGGTAAAGGTCTCCCTATTAAGGTCAAGGCAGCAATTTAGGAAAGTATTTTCCACTAGCTTTTTCACAGTTGGATCACCTAGTTCTAGAGTGACTTCATGTTTCGTAAAAGATACTATTTCAGATGTCCTTGGGTAATTTGAGCTTCTTTCATGAAAATGGTATTGCGTAGATTGAGGTAAATGTTTGTAAGGAGGGTAAGTCGAGAGTGAATGAACTTAAGAGAAACAAACCTGAGCAAAAGTTGTTGTCTGATGGATTCGACCTTGGTGCAAATGTTGTTGTCCAAGATGCAGAGCATATCAACAAGAATTTAAAGGACAAAATGTAATTAAAGTCGGGTTTTCTTAATAAGATCAAACATGCTACTGAGCCTCCTGACAAAGTGACTACAGATTCTCCTTCTAACCGATCTCCTCCCATGGAAAATGCTAATACAATATTGAACCTATCTTTCTCCACCTTGAAGAAGGACAGTAAATCAAAACATACTCACCTGTATGCTCACATTCTGCCTCCTGCCACCTGTAAGGCACCTCCAGAGCTTCCTTGCAATAGCAGTGCCTCTCCCCTGGCATCTTCTGTCTTCGATCGCAAGTAAGGTAGTGCAATAATCACCAGGAGTAAGAAAACTGAGCTACTTAAAGGGATCGACTATGACAATGACTGACTTCTGATCGGTGTTTGTTGAGCTCTATTTTTGAGTTCATTAAAGTCTATAATGATATTTACATATGTAATCTTGCAGGGTATTTAAGCCGAGTTGATGTAATATGTCCATGTTATGGTCATACATCATTGTGTGGAAGTTAATTTCTTTTTAAATTTCTTATAGATATACATGTTGTATGTCTACGGCTCTAATGAATTATTATTTCAATATAACAAAAAATGTTACGGATCACTTTAGAAACCGGTTGGCCTTTTCTAAAAAGAATTAAAAATATAGAGACCAGAGAAAACAGGAAGAGAGCTAGAAGATTAAGGAATCAAAACTTAGGAGATCAATTCTACATCAACTTCTCATCTTTCTTATCCAACAAAGGTGAATGATAATCTATTTTTCATGTTTAATTTGGTTTTATGCCAAAACCAAAAAAAATTATGTATGAATATGCTAATTATTAATTGTTGACACTATAACAATATGAGCGTTTAATAACACCATTACATAACATTTGCACGCATTACCTTTAGACCACTATTCATATTAGGAATTTCCAATGTAGTTTCTCTCGATAAGTTTAGTACACAACGCTATTTAATATAACATAAGCAGAAAAAGAAATTTGTGCGGGAACTTGAAAAAAAGCGTATTTTGTTTTATTGCCCCCTCCTCCAATTACTCTTCTTCCTTTTGCTTTATCCCGTTTGGAAAACATAAATTTTCATTATCTACATCTCAAGAGCATTGATGTTGTGAAATCAACCCTAATTACCATCATCAATGTTCGATCGATGTCGTAATCTCTTTTCTTACTCATCTCCCAAGCCGTTCCTAATCCCAAATCTAGACAATCATCTCAAATTTAAATTTCTATGAGAAGTGTTATTGTTAGGAACCCTCCTTAATTGGAGAGTTTCTAGAAAATTCTAGTTCTTTCTAGAAAAGAGTAGAACTCTCCACTAGCTTGTAAAAGAGTGTGGAACCCTTTGGAATATTCTAGAGATGTGTGGAACCTTCTGGAACCTTATAGAAGAGTATGAAAGGATGTGTAAGGGAAAGGAAGAGTGTAGTGATTCCTAGAGAATGTGGAGCATTCTAGAGAATCAATTTCACCCTTGGATACAAGTAATCTTCACCATTCATTGTGGAAGTTGAGTAGTATAGATGGGGTAGGAACCTTCATTCCTAACCATTCAAAATTCCAAGAATCAAGAGAGAAGCCACTTCTTAGAGTAAAAACTTGAGAGTTAGAGAGCCACTTTGAGAGAAAAGAGAGATAGCTAGGGAAGTCTCTATCATCAAGCTTGAGTGAGCCACCAAGTGTAGGTTACTTTTGTAATCATATTCTTGTAATCAAACTATTCTTTTGTATAATGAAAGAATTTCCATATTGGAGAATTATAAATTTTTGTGCTCCCATTACTACTTTTAATCTTAAAGTGCCTATCTTAAATTCATAAAGCGGGAAAGTCCAAGATTCCCCATAGTGATATCATAGTCAGGTTCATCTGTAGCTGTAACAAAGATCGTGCAAATTCAAGATAGAGGATAATGTCGCTCATGATCAAGATATATTCAAGCTCACAATCCACAACTACTCCTATTGGAAGCTGATGACGGAGAACCACTTGTATTGCAAGGATTTGCTTGAGTCCATCATCCACAAAGATAAGGTAGAAGAAAAGAGAAATGCTCAGTGGGAACTATTGAACCGGAAGGCTATTGCTATGATCCGTAAGTACATTGACAAAACTCTCTTCGAGCATGTTTCTACTTATACAAATACTTATAATTATGGTCAAAGCTTGAGTCCATGATTCAAAAGAAAACGCCTCGTAACAAGGCTAATTTAGTTCGATGGTTGGTGAAGTTAGAGTATAAGGATGGTCATAGTATGATTGAGCACTCGAATAATTTCAAAGGGCTCATAAATCAACTAATAAAAATTGATATGAAGATTGATGATGAGTTACAAGCCCTTCTACTCCTTAGTTCCGTACCGGAAAGTTGGGACACACTCGTAGTTACACTTGTAACTCAGCTCCGGAAGGAAAGTTAACCATGGATACCATTAGTGACAGTCTTCTTGGTGAAGAATCAAAGAGAATGGAATGAGGTGAGTTTATCCATCCTGAAGCTAATGTTGTTGAGAATCAGGGTAGGTGTGAAACTCATGGACGTAGTAAGAGCCAAGATCCGCATCAATCTCGAGGTAGATCCAAGTTACGCTAGAAGATTGCATGTTATTATTATGTAAGGATGGGTCACAAGAAAATGAAATGTCGATCGTTCAAAAGAGACCAAATGGCCTGTAATGTTAAACTAGACCAAATAATCCCAACAAAGAAGTAAGAAAAGAAGATTACTACTAATATAGTATTTGAAGAAGATCCGTTATATCTCGTTGGTGCAGGTAACATTCTAAACATTGCTTATAATAAGAGCTCTTGGATTGTTGATTCTAGTGCTTCTTTCCATATTACTCCACATGTAAGCTTCTTTTCATCCTAACAAAGCGGTGACTTTGGTATAGTGCAAATCGGAAATCAAAATAGGCTCAAGATCGTTGGGATACTAGACATCATTCTGACAACAAGCACCAGTTGCAAGCTTGTTCTGAAAGATGTAAGGCATGCCCAGACCATGCGCCTCAATCTTATCTCCACTGGAAAGCTAGATGATGATGGTCTAATGAATTACTTTGGTGAAGGGAAATGGAAGCTCACCAAAGGGAGTTTAATAATGGCTCAAGGAAAGAAGGTAGGATCATTGTGCGTAATGCAAGATAAGCTCTACAAAAGGGAGATAAACATCACCGTTGATGATATGGATACTTGGCATAAACGATTTGAGCACATCAGTGATAAGGGTCTTCACATACTCGCTCGGAAACAACTCCTTCCTAACATGAAAGGTAAAACACTTGATCCTTGTGCTCATTGTTTAGCTGGAAAACGACACAGATTTTCTTCCCAAAATCTTCTCCGCCAATAAGAAAAAAGAACATTATAGACCTCATGCACACTGATGTGTGTTTGATGTCTGAGAGATCCATTGGTGGTGCTTTACATTTTGTCACGTTCATTGGTGATCATTCAAGGAAGTATGGTTGCACCTGTTAAAATAGAAGGATCAAGTGTTTGATGCCTTCAAAGAATTCCATGCTCTTAATGAGCGTGATATTGTACGGAATATCAAATGTGTACAATCAGATAACAGAGGTGAGTATAAAGGTTTTTTTAAAGCCTATTGCAAGAAATGTGACATTAGGCTAGAGAAGACTCCACACATGACACTGTAATTGAATGAGCCAGCTGAGAGAATGAACCGAACCATTGAAGAAAAAGTTCATTATGTGCTCTCTCATACTAAGTTACCAAAATCATTTTAGGGAGAAGCTATAATGGTCGTGGTTTGTAAACCTCACACCATTAGTTCCTTTGTATGGGGCCATCCCAGAGGAAGTTTGGACGAGCAAGAGAGCTTCATACAATCATCTCAAGGTGTTCGAGTGCAGGGCATTTGTACACATCCCCAAAGATGAGAGAGCTAAGCTTGATGCAAAGACAAAGGAGTGTATCTAGCTTCGTTCACCTAAGGATGAATTTGGGTACTAGCTCTGGGATCAAATTAACAAGAAGGTTGTTCGTAGTAGAGATGTTGTATTCCTCGAAGACCAAATAATTGAAGATAGCAAGAATTCAGATAGGCCAAGATCGAGAAGCAATAAGAACACCGAACCTACTCTAGTTTTACATGAAGATGATAACACACAAGAAAGTAGTGATGTTGAAGATCATGAAATTCATGATGAATAAGTTTAGGAAGAACCTCAATCTAGCACTCCAATAGCACCAGAGCCAAGATGATCCTCGAGGGACAGAAGACCATCCACCCGATACAACACAGAGGAGTATTTTATGCTCACTGATGAAGGAGAGCCTTAAAGCTATAAAGTAGCAATGAGTGAATGTCATACAAAGAGTGGAGAATAGCCATGCAAAAAAATGCAATACTTGCATGAGATAAGACATATGAACTAGTGGAGCTACCAAAAGGGAGAAGAGCTTTGAAGAATAAGTGAGTGTATAGAATCAAGACCAAAGGTAACTGTTCAAAACCTCGCAACAAATTTCAGTTAGTCGTCAAAGGATTCAGACATGAAAAAGGTATCGAATTTGAAGAGTTATTCTCTCCCGTGGTAAAGATGTCATATATCGAAATTATCCTTGGCCTAGCCGATATGCAAGATTTGGGGATCGAACAGCTCGATGTCAAAACGGTGTTTTTTTATGGTGACATAGAGGAAGAGATCTATATGGAGAAGCCTGAGGGATTCAAAGTTCCAGGCAAAGAAAATTCAGTGTGTCGTCTCACAAAGAGTCTATACGGGCTTAAGCAAGCACTAAGACAATGTTACAAGAAGTTTGATGCATTCATGGCAGAACATGGTTTCAAAAAGATGGAAAACGATGATTGGGTCTTCACAAAGATGTATGTAAGTGATGATTTTCTCATACCTCTGCTCTATGTTGATGATATGTTAATTATTGGTCAAGATCGCATAAAGATGGCTACTATAAAGAAGGATATAAGCAAGAGCTTCGCCATGAAATATTTGGGACTAGCTAAACAAATCATTGGAATAAGAATAACTCGTGATCAATCAAAAAGACTTTTATGGCTATTCCAAGAGAGGTACACTGAGAAAGTATTGGAAAGTTCAATGTGCACAAATCAAAGCCGGTTACTGGACACTTCAAGCTAAGTTTGAAGGCGGAGTCCAACAAGTGAAAAAGACATGGAGGAAGTGAAGAAGATGCCATACTCATTTGTAGTAGGAAGTCCCATGTATACAATGATATGCACAAGTTTAGATATCGCTCATGCAGTTGGTGTTGTTAATCAATTCTTGGCTAACCCAGAGAATGAACACTAGGTTACCATCAAATGGATCCTTTCATATCTACGTGGAACTTCCAAAAGATGTTTATGCTTTGGAAAAGGAAAACCTATGTTAGAAGAGTACACAGATGCAAACTTAACCGGTGACATTGATTCAAAGAAATCAACATCGGGATACTTAACCAATTTTGTAGGGGGCTATATCATGACAATCAAAGATGCAAAAGTGTGTTGCATTATCCACTATAGAGGTAGAATATATTGCAGCTACTAAAGCCTACAAAGAGATGTTGTGGATAAAGAACTTAATACGTGAATTAGGAATGGATCAAGAAAAGTATGCCTTGAAGTGTGACAATCAAATGCAATTTACTTAGAAAAGAATTCAACATTTCATTCCTGAACATAACACATTGATACATGGTATTATTGGATCCGAGAAATCCTCAAGAAAAAACAAAAAAATCTTGACAAGGTTCACACAAATAAGAACTTGTCTGACATTATGACCAAGGTAATACTAACAAAGAAGTTTGAACATTGTTGTCAAGGTACCGTTTTTATACTACCTCCCAATTAAGTCGGGGGAGGGAGATTTGTTGGGATCCCTCTTTAATTGGAGAGCTTCTAGAAAATTCTAGATCTTTCTAGAGAAGTGTAGACTTGTCTAGAATGTTCCTGAGAACTCTAGAGAAGTGTAAAACTCTATAGATCTTGTAGAAGAGCGTGGAATCCTCTTTGTTGGCTAGCTTTTTGATCCAGCCATCAAAGACTCAAGCACCTATGGTTTAATGGACAATACTCATAATTATAAGATGGATGCCCTGGCTCACATACACGACTCGCAGCCCAGCTCCTCAAACCGGCTCGTGATCTCCCTGTTGCCACCATCGGCTCGTGGTCCTCCCTTCACGACCCACTCGTGGACCAGGATCACGACTCGATCCAATAACCTGGGAACAATGCGAAAACCCATTCCAATTCCATTAGGTCACGAACCGAGATTAAAGGATCTGGTGACACATGTTTGTAACAGCTTCTCTGACCAATTCTCCATCAAGCCACGAACCGCTTCGAGATTCCAACGACTGACACCACGTGTCCTCATGAACCGCCTGCAGAAATAACCTATATATGGCCCAACACTTGGCATCTTTTAGGATCTTTTGGCAATTAAGAGTTCTGATTCCACTATTATCATACTTATCCCTTTCTAATTAGAAAAATCTCGAATGTGTTGAGCAATAATCATTGTAAGAGTGAAACTGAGAGGATATTGTGATTGTACTTGCATTGAAACGTATAATCAGAATCATATAAAGTGGGCGTAGACTCTTTAACGCTTAACCGCTATAAATTTGGTGTGTTTGCTGCATTTTATTTCATTTCTAGTTATAATTTGTAACAACTCGGGTTCAGGCAGACCGAATTTCTGTTTTCAAAACTCCGATCTACCAAAACCTGGGTTGGTTTACCCTGGTATCCTGCAGAAAAGATAGAGATATAAAATATATCAGAGCTCAGAAAAACATCTCACATCGGAAGCGATAAAATATAATATAATCAAACATAGCCTTATTGTAGTAAGAATACGGCCTAGCCAGTATCCAAAGCTATAACATCTTTGCCATAAACCTAACCGACGAATGTTATGAGGAGGGGGTCAGAACATAAGTTCTGTGTGACTGAATTTAAACTATACATCTTGGATAATCCTACATATACCGTTCAGTTACATTTTCTTATTTATTAGGTTAATTGTGTTAACAACACTCAAGGCTTACACACACGTCGTACCCATCTACTCCCTAGTAGATTAACCTAATATAGTGTATATGTAGCTACCCCCAAATTAAGGTACACCCCATGGTACCCCACTCGCACGACCTTCACCGTATCATCGCAGGAATATATGCAGTCCCTCATCCTACGTCCGAGTGACGTACGGATCTCTGTATGTAGCGACGCAACGTCTGCAGGGAACCACTATAACTATATTACATAAGCGTAATGACTGCCATCATCGAATAATGCCCTCTAGTCTACGATACACCACCCAGAGCAGACATGTGTGTACGTAGACTTTCCCACGTATGTATCGCCAAACGTATTCGATGCCTAACCCATACACCGATCATGTGTGCGTTCCCGAGTTCCTTGGCAGGGCTACACACGGAACTCGGTCGGTGGATTTCCTTATATTTGTGCAGGCCCGCCTTTAAGAGCCTCTCACACAAATATCCCTAGGGTCTGTTTTACTATGGTGGATATGCCCCCACCTCGACCCCTCCCTTAACTAGTAAAGACTGCAAGAGCTAAGCGACAAGCCCCTAAGCAAACAATTTAAACATCCATGTGGCGTCTCCCCTCAACCACCGTCCCACGATAGTGAATTGTTAATGGTTATCTTGGGTCTAGCTCTAGTCTTTCCGCATCCTTCTTGCTGCCGATGATAGGCACTCGACGACCTACTATCCTTATTGGTCCTGAACCTCCGCCTCTTTTGAGGCAGCCGCCGAATCGTCCTTAATGTCACCACGTCACAGCATTCTGACTGCCCCCTACTTGTGTAGTCAAGGCCCACCCACTTGATAGTTACGCGCAGACGCAACCTCTGAGAGTACAGTCCGTAACTACACCACCACAGAGGGCTACGAGGAGCACCTTTAACGTCTTAGGAAGCCTACGTGCTTCCCCTTCTAGTCCGTCGGACCTGCTGGAATAATCAGATTAACTGGCGCTCCCCTTGTGCCTTATGACACCGTGATGATCAACCTCGTTGGGCTATTCATCCTATAACGTACGGATTGTTCCAAGCGCCTCAGTTTAATATGTCATTATACCCTATGTCTAATCATTAATTACGCGCTTGCTCTACCTCATCAGTTTTCTTATTAACTTGGTTATCCTCATTTATAATGACTTCCTTTTCAAGTTTACCAAGTTACCCTTGCTTATTAATGCCATTTATAACTTAATCCATTTAAGTTCATTAATAAGCCTATAACATGTTATTCTCATAATATATTCATTATCCCATCTTACTACAACATGTTCGACTTAATTTATAATTAAGTACATCTTAATTCATATATACCCTAGTAAGAGAACAAATCCCTAAGTATCAACCCCGAAGACCGAAATCAACATCAGATTGACACTAAGAGAATCACACAACTCAACCAATCTCCTATTAGGTCCTAATCCCTTTCCAATCATATAACTTATGTTATCTTCATTCATAGATTTATTCTTGTCCTTACAGATTACTTAATTTACAATTAAGTACAACTTGCCTTATTACATAAGTTATTTCATTTTCCCCTATCGTTCATTATAACTTACCTTATTACATATGTCATTTCATTTTCCCCTATCGTTCATTATAACCTACTTTATAATTCTTACTTGTCCCTAGGACAAGTCTACCTATTATATAACATTCTCATTAATGTAATTTATTTATAATAGTTTATTACCATTCCCCATATATTCACATTTTCTTCTTTACCGTTGTAATTATCTTTCATTCAATTTCATTTATTTTCATTAATTACAATTAATGGTATTTATCGGTCCTGCCTTTTACATATTTTCATATATGTATATATATATATATATATATGTACTAGACCTCTCACATTAAGTCTACAATTGTGGATGCTGGATTTGCCGAGCGAGTCCGGGCAGTCTTCTACCACAAGTTGACTTAACCTCGTGTCTTAGCACAACTACTTGTTTTATTTATGCACTTAGACCCCTCACATTAGGTTCAACATTAGTGGCTGCTGGATATGTCGGTTGGGGCCGGGCAGACTTTCACCACTAATGCAACCTAACCTTGTGCCTAGGCGCGGTTCAGTTTTAGGCATATTTGTTTTTCTCAGAATTTTACTGTAATCTTTTCTTACATATTATGCCTAACATTTATCGCATGCTTTATCCAACACATAATTTCTTTTAAGGTTACATCAACCCAAAATGTCTTAATATTCCCAATCTAGATTTACCCATGTACATACAATTCAAGCCTATAATTTTAGGTCCACAATAAATAGATTCTTTCCATATCCCCTTATTCATTACCCAAGCATATCTAATTGTTCTAATTTAAATTACACATATTTCCATTAATGTTCCAAATTAATATTTGTAATTATGTGCCAATTACCCAAAAATTCTCAATTTCAAGTTATACCCAAAATTCATCATAAGTTATGCTACAATTCCCCAATCATAGATTATACTCAAATTACCCAAACATTTTCCCTATTATTTCAATGTTGTTTATACGCATGCTTTTTCACGAGATTTGGACTAGGCTCGAAGGTAGCCTAGTCTTGAAAATAAAAGGAGAGGGGAAGAAGAACAGAATAGACATAAAATAAAGGCTATATTATTTCATTAAATTGAACATTTTAATTGGGGAATTGCTAAACGATATGCATACTATTATTCAAAAATGTATTTTATATCCACTCACCTTACATGCTTTCTCCAAATTTTGGATCTGATCCGTTCTATCATCCATGGTTTTCCTTTCCTCTTTTAATTCAATTTACAACCTTGCTTTGAATAATCTTTTATTAATGTTGATCTTCTCCATAATTTTCCTTGACTAATATTTTAACTTCAGAATAGGTTTGAGAAGAGAGAGAGAGAGAGAGGAAGCCATGGCAGAGCTCCAGCGTATCCACCGAATTGTGAGGTTTAGGGTTAGGTCTAGGGGTTTATTTATAGGTGTGGTAGCAAGCTATGGGCCTTTAGATCTAATTTAAAACTCCATCAGAACTATCCATGTCATCCAACCAATAGGAAATGGCCATGTCGCAGTGTCCACCAACCAAAACAGTCCACGTGCGCAGTATGACGCGCAGGGGTGTCGACACCCCCGCTTGGGTGTTGACACAGGTGTCGACACCCCCTTGTGGGTGTTGTCCCCCATATATATATACATTTACTTATTTATTTATTTATTTGAAATTTGATTTATTTATTCGCGTATAAATCAAATTTCAAACATCCTTTCTTTGCTTGCTTCATTGTTCGCGTGCAACCTCTATTTCGAATTATGTTCATATGTATTCAACTCTTGCGCGTATGCTAATCTTTTATATGCAAACAATTTCAAACCAATTAATATATATTTTTCCTCTTTTGAAACATTCTCTCAATTAAACCTCCTTTTAACCCTTTTCATACTAAGCCACTTTTTAACCGCTTTCACACTAAGCCACTTTTTAGCCATTCTCTTAAACAAAACATATGGCACTGGTGGGAATCGAACTCTCAACCTCTTGTATACAAGTCACATGTTCTAACCAATTGAGCCGCTAGGTCTTTTGTTAACAATACTTATGACAATGCTAGATATTATCCTCTTTCTCATTCCTCTTTTTCATGTTTTGTTAAATTATTTAAATTAAAGATATCTCTTTCATTTTAAATCGGTTTTCTACAAACCATAGGTCTAAATTGATCAGAAAATCGCCACGAACGCAATGACGCTAATTTCGTGACCAAATTATGGAAGCTTTTCAATTTTTCCTTTTTATTTATTTGTAAATGTTCGCATGTAATTTTAATTGCATTACATTGCATTTCTTCTCATTTCATATATTGCATGTAATTTCTTTTATTAATCTTTTTCTTCATTTCAACGCATGAACTTATTACATGCAATTATATTCATTATTTAATTTTTCCTTTAAATATGTCTATGCATACAATATATACATATATACATCTTTTTAATTGTCACTAAAAATATGGGGTGTTACCTTCCCCCACTCTTAAGAAATTTCGTCTTCGAAATTTGGTAAGGGTAAAATCAAATAATCCCTCGCATAATATACATCCATTATATGTGCATCTAATTTTTGTAACCATTGTGAATATGTGCATAGTGCAATACATCACAATAATACATGTATGCCTAAGTGGTACCTCTTGTATGTATGCAAATTCTTCAAAAATCCTTTTAAAATATGATGCTTACACCCTAAATATACTGGCAGTTCTACATGAAGGCAATATTTTTTAAAATCAAAACAACTTTTTCATCCAAATTTTCCCATACTCTTACTAAAAAAGAGTGTAGTTCATCCAATTGTTGCATCCAAAACCCTACCAACCGTCATTACATTTCGAAATTTAGAAAAATCAAATTTTCAAAATTTGATTTCTTATGTTACAAAAAGGTATAAAACAGAAAATTTACATTTTCCGTTTTTCTTTTATGTACCTTTTCTAATTGTATTTGGATTTATGTAATTACTCTATAAAAGTTTCCTATTTTCCTGTCCAAGCACAACTACATAAGAAAACTTCTTTTTCTTTTTCAACTTATCTTAGAAAAATTTAATTTTTATTCATCTTTTCTTAAGATTTTCATTTTCTTTTCCTGTCATGTTTGTTGCTTCTCCGAATTTATTGTTTTCTTTTTAGTTAGGCTATTTTTCTTCCTTAGCTTATTTTACTTAATCCAGTGATTTAAGTTTATTTTCAAATATGCTTTTCCATCATCCTGCACAGCTACTGCTAAGGGCCAAGAATCTTAAGACTGTTTCACTTAAGAAAAGTCTAACCACAAACTCTCAACTCTCACTTGCCCTTCTCTATCTAGTAGTCATTACTAGTCCTTGCGGTGTATTACTAACCTACCCTTTTCTTTCAAGCAACAATCCTAAGCTTTACAATGCTTATGCATTCTACGGGATTTTTTTTTAATTTCAAGATAATCCTTATCTAGTCCATTATTTTAAAAACATGGTTTGGCTTCCTTTTTTTTCAAAAATTAAAAATGCTAAAACTTTTATTTTCTTCCCCAAAACTTACTTTCGCCAAACAATAAAAACATGTCACAACATAAAAATACAAAACATTTTTTTTTTCGAACCACAAAAACTGGAGTAGACAAAGACAACTATTTCTTAATTGGTTTTACATTGTTCTTACCTACAATTTTAGTTTAGCTATTTACCACAAGGTGCAAACATCTACTCTATTCTTATTCTCTACAACTTATTCTGTCCACCCATTTTTTTTTAAACAAGAAATCATTGTTTCCAAAAAATATGTCCTACTTTACTTTAAAACCCAATATGCACTAAATATGTTCTTTACATATTTTTCTCAAACATCAAAAATACTTTTAAGGATAAAACTTGAAAACACCTCAAAATATTTAGTCAAAATTTTTACATTTTCAAGTTCTTAAAAGTTAACAAATAGGTTAGACTCAAAGTAGATCTCCAACACAACTAGGCTTTCCTAGACACTCCCATGAAGTTAATTCCCTCAACTATATATATTCCTAATCCATTTTCAACTTTATGACCTTTCTCTAATTTATAAGGTTTCACTATCAAATCCACTAATCTGAAACACTAACATTTCAGTTACTAACATATGGGATACATCCTCCTTTTATACCAACCATTTTGTACACTTTCCACCCAACTTACCTAAGGGTCTCAAATTTCCATATTCGTTCTTTTAGTGTGCAAAACTAATATCCCAACCCTTTCCATATTATACTCTTTTTATTTCATGGGCTCCTTAATGGATCTAGGTTTTTATATAATATATTTATATTTTTCGAAAATATAAATACGTTCATTCACTATCTATATAGGAATCCTAAACCTAAGCTCTGATACCAAGTGTAACAACCGGGTTCAGGTAGACCGATTTATTTTTTCAAAATTCCAATCTACCAAAACCCGAGTTGGTTTGCCCTGGTATCCTATAGAAAAGATAGAGATATAAAATATATCAGAGCTCAGAAAAACATCTCACAACCGAAGGGATAAAATATAATATAATCAAACATAGCCTTACCATAGTAAGAATACTGCCTAGCCAGTATCCAAAGCTATAACATCTCTGCCATAAACCTAACCGACGAATGTTATGAGGAGGGGGTCAGAACATAAGTTCTATATGACTGAATTTAAACTACACATCTTGGATAATCCTACATATACCATTCAGTTATATTTTCTTATTTATTAGGTTAACTCAAGGCTTACACACACGTTGTACCCATCTACTCCATAGTAGATTATCCTAATATAGTGTATATGTAGCTACCCCCAAATTAAGGTACAACCCGTGGTACCCCACTCACACGACCTTCACCGTATCATCGTAGGAATATACATAGTCCCGTCCGAGTGACGTACAGATCTCTGTATATAACGACGCTACGTCTGCATGGAACCACAATAACTATATTACGTAAGCGTAATGACTGCCATCATCGAATAATGCCCTCTAGTCTATGATACACCACCCAGAGCAGACATGTGTGTACCTAGACTTTCCCACGTACGTATCGTCAAACGTATTCGATGCCTAACCCGCACACCTATCATGTGTGCGTGCCCGAGTTCCGTGGCAGGGCTACGGGAGCTTTCCCTATATTCGTGCAGGCCCGCCTTTAAGAGCCTCTCACACAAATATCACTAGGGCCTATTTTTCTATGGTGGCTATTGCCCCACCTCGGCCCCTCCCTTAACTAGTAAAGACTACAAGAGCTAAGCGATAAGCCCATAACAAACAATCTAAACATCCATGTGGCGTCTCTCCTCAACCACCATCCCATGATAGTGAATGGTTAATGGTTATCTTGGGTCTAGCTCTAGTCTTTCTGCATCCTTCTGGCTGCCGATGACAGACACTCGGCAACCAACTATCCTTGTTGGTCCTGACCCTCCGCCTCCCTTGAGGCAGCCGTCGAATCACCCTTAATGTCACCATGTCACAACATTCTGACTGCCCCTACTTGTGCAGTCAAGGCCCACCCACTTGATAGTTACGCGCAGACCCAACCTCTATGAGCACAGTCCATAACAACACCACCACAGAGGGCTACCAGGAGCACCTTTAACGTCTTAGGAAGCCTGCGTGCTTCCCCTTCCAGTCCGTCGGAGCTGCCAGAATAATCAGATTAACGTGCGCTCCCCTTGTGCCTTATGACACCGTGATGATCTTCCTCGTTGGGCTATTCATCCTATAACGTACGGATTGTTCCAAGCGCCTCAGTTTAATATATCATTAGATCCTACGTCTAATCATTAATTACGCGCTTGCTCCACCTCATCAGTTTTCTTATTAACTTGGTTATTCTCATTTATATGACTTCCTTTTCAAGTTTACCAAGTTACCCTTGCTTCTTAATTCCATTTATAACTTAATCCATTTAAGTTCATTAATAAGCCTATAACATGTTATTCTCATAATCTATTCATTATCCCATCTTACTATAACATGTTCTACTTAATTTATAATTAAGTACATCTTAATTCATTTATACCTTGGTAAGAGAACAACTCTCTAAGTATCAACCCCGAAGACCGAAATCAACATCATATTGACACTCAGAGAATCACTCAACTCAACCAATCTCCTGTTAAGTCCTAATCCCTTTCCATTCATATAACTTATGTTATCTTCATTCATAAATTTATTCTTGTACTTATATATTACTTAATTTACAATTAAGTACAACTTACCTTATTACATAAGTTATTTCATTTTCCTCTATCATTCATTATAACTTACCTTATTACATAAATTATTTCATTTTCCCCTATCGTTCATTATAACCTACATTATAATTCTTACTTGTCCCTAGGGCAAGTCTACCTATTATATAACATTCTCATTGATGTAATTTATTAATAGTAGGTTATTACCATTCGCCATTTATTCACATTTTCTTCTTTACCGTTGTAATTATCTTTCATTCAATTTCATTTATTTTCATTAATTACAATTAATGGTATTTATTGGTCATGCCTTTTACATATTTTCATATATGTATATATATATATGTACTAGACCTCTCACATTATGTCTACACATGTGGATGCTGGATTTGCCGAGCGGGTCCGGGCTGTCTCCTACCACAATTTAACTTAACCTCGTGTCTTGGCACAACTACTTGTTTTATTTATGCACTTAGACCCCTCACATGAGGTTCAACATTAATGGTTGCTGGATATGCCGGTCAGGTCCAGGCAGACTTCCACCACTAATGCAACCTAACCTCGTGCCTAGGCGTGGTTCAGTTTTAGGCATATTTGTTTTTCTTAGAAATGTACTGTATTCTTTTCTTACATATTATGTCTAACATTTATCGCATGTTTTATCCAACACATAATTTCTTTTAAGGTTACATCAACCCAAAATGTCTTAATCTTCCCAATCTAGCTTTACCCATGTGCATATAATTCAAGCCTATAATTTTAGGTCCACGATAAATAGCTTCTTTCCATATCCCCTTATTCATTACCCAAGCATATCTAATTGTTCTAATTTAAATTGCACATATTTCCATTAATGTTCCAAATTAATATATGTAATTATGTGCCAATTACCCAAAAATTCCCAATTTCAAGTTATACCCAAAATTCATCATAAGTTATGCTACAATTCCGCAATCATAGATTATACTCAAATTACCCAAACATTTTCCCTATTATTTCAATGTTGTTTATACGCATGCTTTTTCACGAGATTTGGACTAGGCTCGAAGGTGGCCTAGTCTAAAAATAAAAGGAAAGGGAAAGAAGAACAAAATAGACATATAATAAAGGCTATATTATTTCATTAAATTGAACATTTTAATCGGAGAATTGCTAATGATATGCATACTATTATTCAACAAATGTATTTTAAATCTACTCACCTTTCATGCTTTCCCCAAATTTTGGATCTGATCCGTTCTACAATCCATGGTTTTCCTTTCCTCTTTTAATACAATTTACAACCTTACTTTGAATAATCTTTTACTAACGTTGATCTTCTCCATAATTTTCCTAGACTAATATTTTAATTTCAGAATAGATTTGAGAAGAGAGAGGGAGAGGAAGCCATGGCAGAGCTCCAGCGTAGCCGCCGAATTATGAGGTTTAGGGCTAGGTCTAGGGGTTTGTTTATAGGTGTGGTAGCAAGCTATGGGCCTTTAGATCTAATTTAAAACTCCATCAGAATTATCCATGTCATCCAACCAATAGGAAAAGGCCATGTTGCCACGTCCAACAACCAAAATAGTCTACGTGTGCAGTATGACGCGCAGGGGTGTCGACACCCTCGCTTGGGTGTTGACACTGGTGTCGACACCCCCTTGTGGGTGTCTTCCCCCAGATATATATATTTACTTATTTATTTATTTGAAATTTTATTTATTTATTCGCGCACAAATCAAATTTCAAACATCTTTTCTTTGCTTGCTTTTTTGTTCGCTTGCAACCTCTATTTTGAATTATGTTCATATGTATTCATCTCTTGCGCGTATGCTAATCTTTTTTATGCACAAATTTCAAACCAGTTAATATATATTTTTCCTCTTTTGAAACATTGTCTCAATTATACCCCCTTTTAACCCTTTTCATACTAAGCCACTTTTTAACCGCTTTCACACTAAGCCAATTTTTAGCCATTCCCTTAAAAAAACATATGGCATTGGTGGAAGTCAAACTCTCAACCTCTTATATACAAGTCACATGTTCTAACCAATTGAGCTGCTAAGTCTTTTGTTAACAATACTTATGACAATGCTAGATATTATCCTTTTTCTCGTTCCTTTTTTTCATGTTTTGTTACATTATTTAAATTAAAGATATCTCTTTTATTTTAAATCGGTTTTCTACAAACCATAGGTCTAAACTGACCAGAAAATCGCCACGAACGCAATGACGCTAATTTCGTGACCAAATTCTAGAAGCTTTTCAAATTTTCCTCTTTTTTTCTTTTTGAATGTTCGCATGCAATTTTAATTGCATTACATTTCATTTCTTCTTATTGCATATATTGCATGTAATTTCTTTTATTAATCTATTTCTTCATTTCACCGCATGAACTTATTACATGCAATTATATTCATTATTTAATTTTTCCTTGAAATATATCTATGCATATAATATATACATATATGCATATTTTTAATTGTCATTAAAAATGCGGGGTGTTACATAATTATCTGCGATTCAAGATAATTTGGGTGTTAGAGCCATATTTTGGTCTAACATTTTTGGTGTTCTCCGTGAGAATCGAATTTTCAGCCTATCGGATTATTACTCTACTATTTGGATTTTCAAGTCCGAAGAAAATAGTCTGTATTTCCACTGTTTTATTTTTGATGATTTCAGTAAAGTCAAGATATTATGGCCGCAAAGAAATCCATGGATTCACGAGCTTCTCGAGCAAATGAAGCTAACGAAGAGAATGTTCAGGATCAGGCCGAAGTGGTCTCCCCGGGTCACGGCTCTCAAGGGGCGTCCCGACCCCAAGAGGGGGTCACCACCCGGTCCCAGGAGGGGATCACGAGCCACCCCCAAGAAGGGACCACGAGACGCCCCCAAGTGGGGGTCACGAACCGCACTTAGCAAGGAACCACAACTCGATCTAAAAAAGGAGATTATGTCCCACTCCACCCATATTGGTGCTTATGCTCGACCTGGCTCAAGTGCTCCACATCGAACTGTGAATGTTAATGACTAGCTACCTGCCTTTGCTTAAGTAACAGAGAGAGACTTTTCTTGTGTTCTCGACATGTTGGAAAGGACAAATGATGCTTTGGAAGCTCAAAAACGTGAGAGTTTCTTGATGCGGGAAATTATGACTGCAATGAGTAGGTAAATAGATGAACTTCGAAGGCAGAGGACACCTTCACCAGCACATCGCTTTTAGGAGCCTCCGAGACCCCAACGATGGCCATTAGAAAGACCTGAGAATGTGGAACAACTTCGATTTGGATCACTTCCTTCTCAAGAAGAAACGACACTTAATTTGGGACATGACAATCGTAATTTGAATAATCCCGCTCTACCACTGATAGAGGGATCCCGAATACTACCTAGGGGTCAGAGCACTTTTAACCCTATTCAGAATCAACCATTGCAACGCCCTCGCCGGGTGACTCACCGTGGCCAGAGGGGGCAAGGAAGCTCTGCTCGGGCCCCGGACTGGATGACAATGTACTGAAGAGATATTGGAGGTCCCTGTAGAGCTAGAAGCGCTGACCGTGAGTCCACCTTAACCAATGTTGATGTGGAGCCGATGGTGAGGAAGATCATTACTGACACCCGAGTGCAAAGAAACGAGGATTGGGGTATAGATGGCAGTCATATGCCTTTCACTGATGACATATTAGATGTCCGATTCCCGAGACGATTCAATATGCCAACTATGAACCGTTATGCCGGTAGGATGGATCCGGTTCAGCATTTAATGAGATAATAATGGTATATGAACATCGCTGCTGCTCCCGACGTAGTGAAATGCAAAGCATTCCCGATCTTCTTAGAAGATGTGGCATTAATGTGGTTTACCCGCCTACCGGCGCGATCAATTTCCAGCTTCAAAGAATTGAGTGAAAGGTTTATAAATCAATTCCAACTCCATGCTCAGAGGTCCAAAAACGTCGTTGAGCTATCCCTCATTAAGCAGCGTCATGATGAAACTTTAAGGTCATACTTAGATCGCTTTGATCTAGCAGTCATGGAGGTCAGAGATCCTCATGAGCAGTCCGTCTTGATGGCATTGATTGAAGGAGTATATAAAGACATTGAGTTTGGTAAATACTTATTTGGAAAACACCACTGACCAGGGAGATATTCTATGAGAAAACCAATATTATCCTACACCAAGAAGAGATATATCCTAATCGAAAGAGGAAGGCCGCTGATTAAGAAGATATACAGAGTAATGTGACCATCAAACAGTCTGGCAACATTTCTGGGAAGATAAAGGTCAATGTTGGAAATAAAGAACTAGGGTGATGGCCACAAAAATGTAAATGATAACAAGAAAAGGAATTGAAGGAACGACTCACAGAAGAGACCTCGATTCAGAACATTTGAGAACCTCACACCTCTGAACGACACGTTAAAGAATATCTACCTGGAAACTTACAATGTTCTTCAATATAAGAAGTCTCCACTAAGAGACTCAACGGAGAAAGAGCGTGAAACGGGAAAGTTCTGCCTTTTTCACGAGACCTATGGAAACTCGACAAACGAATACCGACATTTAAGAGACATGGTAGAAAACTTCTTAAGGAAGGAAAGTTGGACGAATATAAGGCCACCCCGAGAAACAGGGGGAAAGGTAGTCCAAAGCTAAATAAAGGGCAACCACATCAAAAGGCCACTGCGCAGCAAAAGGCTAAAGGCATCGTTATCAACACTATAGTGGGAGGATCCCACCCAGCTGGGTATAGCAACCATGCAATGGATCAATACGTCAATGTAGCTAAGTGCCCTGAAGTTGGAGAGGGCAGCAATCCTGAAGATACCGCCCCAGTAAAGCAGCAGAAAACGATGTCAGATGATGTCATATTCTGTGACAGAGATAGTGTCGGAGTACAATCCCCTACCAAATACCCCTTGGTGATCACTACCACCATCGGTCCTGCCCTAGTCCACAAGGTCCTAGTAGATAATGGGAGTTCTGTTAATGTTCTATTTAAAAAGGCATTTGACCAGATGAAAATCAAAGAGAAAGACTTGAAGCCCGGTGAAGGATGAATACGCGGCTTCAACGGAGCATTAACAGCTCCAATGGGATTTATAGAGTTGTCGGTGACTTTGGGAGAGGGAGACCGCCGGAAAGTAAAAATTCCCCTGTTTGTAGGTATGGATGTTGATTTACCCTACAACGCCTTCTTAGGTCAACCAGCCCTCGTAGAGTTCTGGGCCTGTATTGCACCTTGGTGCTTATTATTGAAGTTGCCGACCGAAGAGGGAGTGGGAGTGATTAGAGGTGATCAAGTAACCGGACGAGCCTGCTATATGGCAGAACTTAAAATGCTTCGTAATGGAAAGAACGTAGAGACCAAGGGTACTCCCTCACCTACAAAGGAAGGCTTGGCATAGCAAATAAGAGAGACATAGTCGAAGGGTTCGCCCGGAGACATAATCGAGGACATTGATCCCAGAGAAGATGAATAGCCTGGGGGCAGGATGGCGATACCTAATGAAACAATTGTGGATATTCCAATCGATGGCAATGATCCAGCGAGGGTCTTGAAGATTGGATCCCAGTTAAACTCTCTCTGAGAAAAAGAACTGACCGACTTTTTAAAGGAAAACCTGGACGTGTTTGCTTGGACCCACGCTGACATGTGTGGGATATCCTCCCTCAATTATGAGCCACTCATTGAGCATCAACCCAAAGCATCCACCCGTTAAGCAGAAAAGGCGAACGCTTGGCCCAGAGAGGTCAGCTGCCTTGAAAGAGGAGGTTGAGAAGTTAAGAAGTAACGGGTTCATTAGAGATTCAACTTATTCAGAATGGATTTCCAATCCCATTCTGGTCAAGAAGGCTAACGGAAAGTGGCGTACATGCATTGATTTTTTGGATCTATATAAAGCTTGCCCGAAGGACAACTTTCCACTTCCTAGAATCGACCAACTGGTTGACTCAATGGCAGGCCACGAACTCCTCTCTTTTATGGATGCATACTCAGGATATAACCAGATTCCCATGCATGTTCCAGATCAGGAGCATACCAGCTTTATCACAGATTTGGGACTGTACTACTATGTGGTGATGCCCTTCGGCCTAAAGAATTCTGGAGCAACATACTAGTGCCTAGTCAATCAGATGTTCTATAATCAGATCGGGAAAACAATGGAAGTATATGTCGATGATATGCTTGTGAAATCCAGGCAATCATCCGACCATACAGCTGACATGGCTGAAATGTTCGATATACTCAGATGGTATGGGATGAAACTCAACCCTGTGAAGTGTTCCCTTGGAGTAGCATCCGACAAATTCCTTGGTTTCATTGTTAGCTGACGAGGAATCGAAATTAATCCTGATCAGATCGCAGCAATCAGAAATATCCAAGAACCAAGGCAGATTAAGGATGTGCAGAGCCTCGCCGGAAAAGTGGCCGCGTTAAGTAGATTCATTTCTAAAGCTACAAACAAGTGCATTCCGTTCTTCGATCTGATAACGCGAAGCAAGCGCAACTTCCAGTGGACTCCTGATTGTGTTGAGGCCTTTCAGAACCTTCTTACTCATCTAGAAAGACCCCAGATATTCTCCAAGCCAATCAACCAAAAATATTTATTCATATACTTGGCAATGTCATCTCATGCAATAAGCTGCCCTAGTAAGGGAAGAAGATAAAGTCCAGAGGCCGGTATATTATGTGAGTATGAAGCTAGCGGCAATAGAACGAAACTACCCGAGGATATAAAGACTTGCGTACAGTCTGCTGATCGCATCCATAAAACTTCTTTACTATTTCCAAGCTCACCTATCACCATATACACCAAACACCCTCTCCGACAAGTATTGCAGAGACCAGAAGCATCCAGAAGGCTACTCAAATGGAACATATAGTTAAGTCAATTTGATTTGAACTTCCAGCCCCGAAGATCGATAAGGGGCAAGTGTTGGCTGATTTCATAGTTGAGTTCACCATTCCTGAGGAGGATATACCGAGTGAGGAAGCTGGTCCCTTAGAACGAGAGTCCGAATCCAGCACCTGGAAGCTATATACCGACGGGGCCAAGAATGACAGACGGTCTGGCGTCGGAGTTGTGTTAGTCAATCCTGAAGGACGGTTGATTTACTATGCTCTAAGATTAGAGTTCCATGCCACGAACAACGACTCCGAGTACGAAGCCCTGATTGTCGGGCTAAAACTTGGGAAGGAGTTGGGGATAGTGAGGTTGGATGTTTTCTGCGACTTCAAAATAGTCGTAAACCAAGTTAATAAGGAGTTTCAAGCCAAGAGTCCAAGACTTGTATCACATTTAAGAAAGGTAGGAAAGCTGCAATGAAGAGTTACAGTATCTCCCATATCCCTCGAATAGAGAATTAGAAGGCAGATAAATTAGCCAAGATGTCTAGCTCTGACAATCCGGAAAATACGGAAGTGGTCCCAATCGAAGCCCTGGAGACTCCGAGTGTTGATTAGATGGAAATTGATCCGATAATGGAAGCTGAACTAGAAAGGGAGTCATGGATGACACCTTTAAAAGACTTCCTTATCAATGGAACGCTCCCAACCAAGAAAAGTGAAAGGTGCCCTGTTGTTCGTAAGGCTTCTAGATATCTTATGCAAGGCAAAGTTCTTTATCGTCAAGGATTCTCGATGCCCCTCCTCTGGTGTGTAACCCATGACGACATTGAGCGAGTACTGAAGGAAGTGCACAAAGGTGAATATGGCAACCACACCGGAGGCCAAATATTGGCTAAGAAGATATTACAGTACGGATATTTCTGGCTTACTATGAATAAAGATGCGGCTGAATATGCATGACGTTGCGACAGGTGCTAGAAATTTGCTAAAATCCCCAGAGCACCTCCTAGTCGATTGAAGACAATGATGAGCCTATGGTCATTCGCTGTCTGGGGAATTGATATTATTGGAAGCCTACCAATCGCAAAAGGCAGAGTAAAATTCGCTCTCGTAGCCGCAGATTACTTTACGAAATGGGTCAAAGCAGAACCATTGACCATGATAACGACCAAGCGAGTGATAAACTTCATCGTCAGAAATATCATACGTCGGTTTGGGATCCGAAAAATCATCATAACAGACAATGGGACCCAATTTGATAGCACCGAGTTCCGAGACTTCTGCCAGAAGTATCATATTGAGATAAGATAAACTGCTGTGGCACATCTGCAGTCAAATGGGAAGGTAAAGGCGGCAAATAAGGCAATTAAGTCCATTCGGAAGAAGCGATTGAAACGGGCCAGAGCCATATGGGTCAACGAGTTACCCTTGGCATTGTGGGCCTACAAAACAAAATATAAATCGGCAAAGGGACACGTCACTCCCTTCTCCCTCTCATTCGGATTAGAGGCTATCATTCCGGTGGAATTGGAGGTGTCGTCCCACAGAACTACTTATTACGATCTGATGACCAACAACGAGCTACTCCTCGAGTCCCTGGATATGATTGAGTAAAAGAGGGATGAAGCGGATCTGCGTGCCTTAAGGCACAAACAACAGGTTGCCCGATATTATAACAAGAAGGTTCGGGTTTGAACTTTTGAACCTGGCGACCTGGTACTAAAACGTGTCTTCCTAGACCCCGTCTTCTTGGGCCCGAAATGGGAAGGACCACATACCATCCTACAGAGGCTTGATAATGGATCCTTCAAGCTAGTAACCGTGGATGAAAATGAAATCCCTAGAGTGTGGAACGACCAACACATGCGACATTACTTGACATGAATTTTTCATTTTTATTCCTTTTTGTAGGACCATGTAAAAAGGCACGACTTGCCTAGAACAGTCTGGTTGCATAAGAAAAGTATTATGAAGTGGACGTAGGTCATGATTCGATCGAACCACTATAAAATATCGTGTGTCATTTACTTTTACCGCATTTTTTGCTTATTCCTTTGTTTTTATTCGTATGAGCCATTATGATTGACATGTTCATTGCAAGCCCCACGATGATCCTAAAGAATGTAATTCAAAGAGTCTTCTATCAAATTAGGTGGCCAGCAACATACAGAGTATCCAAGGGGAAACAGGGTAAATGGCATGACCACTGACACTCTAACTCTCACGACTTGAGAAAGATTATAAAGGGCAAGGAAATGAATTGTCCATAAGGCGTGAAGGTGCACCATGATTAAAATACCGCCTTAATATCACTCTACCCTTGGTATTCGACAGGAGAGTATAAAGGCACCAGAGACTGAGCGCCACAAATGAACTCCTACCCCGCTAAAGGATTGGGGGGGCAGAGTGAAAGCTGAGTTCGAACTCCACCCTGGGCATACGACAGAAGAGTATAAAGGCATTCTGATTAAATGCCACGAAAAGGGCTCCTACCCCGCTGAAGAATCGGGGGCAAGAGTGAAAGCTGAGTGCGAACCCTTCATTTCCGGACACGGAGGGTAGTGCATAGTTAATACTACCGAATACCCTGCTTACTTTTAAAGAAACCAACCGGAGAACCATTCAGCAATATCGAAAACATGGGGGTAGATATACACGAGTAGATCCAAGTAATGAATGTAGCCGGAAAATTCATATAACTCAAAACCCTTATTATCGAATCCCACTGTAACATATCAAAAGCCTTCATAATATCAAGACAATTATAAGAAAAAAAAAGCAGTATAGTATTTCGCGGATTCTTGCCATCACTGGAAAACAAATTGAGCTGTAGGCATCAAGGTAAGGGACCGAGATATTCCACATTTCCGAAACGGATCCTATCAAATATTTTACATTTTCTATGATCATCTCTATTTTAGGTATTCGGGGAATCCTCCTTCGCACCGGACTTCGTGAAATCAATCCCCAAATATAAGGGGCCAATCGTCCCAGTCTGGAGAGAGTAAGTTATTCTGGCCCAGCCCAGATCAATCAGTCTATGGAATGCTAGGGCCGGGGAAATTTACATTTACTTGACAAAACAAGACCTGGTCGGGCATCATGTTAAAGATAGATTGGGGCATATATATACAAATCATTATGAAAACAACATGATATACTACGTAAATTTTAATTTTTTTCCTGCGATAACGACTTATGATGTAGTTTTGTTTATAACTTAGTTATGAATCGGATATTTATGTACATAAATAAGTATGAGAAATTCGCAGGTACACAACAATGCGAAAGAAACAGAGTTTCATTCACTAAATACAGGTTTACAAAACAAGGCTAGAAAAAGTGCGAGGGCCGCACTCACAACAACTATAAAGGGCCAGTGGAAGATCTTAAAACAAAACATGAACAGACAAGGTCTATTTAGGCTTCGGGGATGATTTTGGCTTCTTCTATTTCTTCTGTTTCTCTGACTCCTCCTTGCCAGAATCAGAGATTTCATGTTTTTTCCTTTTCTTCTTTTCCGAAGGAGGGTCCTGGAAAGTGCCAGAAGACTGGGATGCAAGCTATGTAGTAATGGGCCTAGATAATCTTACGATCAGTCCAGAACCAGGAGTGGCCGCAGCAAGTGGCAGTACACCTAAAGGCTCTTCCTCAGCTTTAGCATTCAAAAGCTCATCATTCTTAGACTTTATTTCGGCTAAGGTCATACTATCATCCTTTTTAGTCTCTCCCGTGATGGAGACATCCTCCTCTTCATCTCCGTCGTCACCATCAGTGTCCTTCAGAGCTCTAATTATCTCAGCATCTTTAGGGACATTTGTGCTTGGTGGTATAATGGCCTTCTCAACCACCTCAGTCTTTATTTGCTTCTTTTTAACCCGTTCAACTGGCTTGGCACCTACATCATGAGAAGCAACTGTTATTAATTTAGGAGAGAATGTGGTCCTCTCAACTGTTTGCTCCACAATGCGACGACATGTTATAACAACTTTGACGAATTGTGGAGAGAATATGGAGATACCTTCCGCCGATTGCGCGTCTAGAGCCGTAGTAGAAACCTCAACAGGTGGAGGTATTGGAAGTTCAAGAATTAACCTGAATTTTACTCCTCAACCTCAGCAGCTTTGAGGTCCACGGTTGAGCTAGAGCCCTCCTCAATTTGATTCTTACCTTTGAGCTTATGCCTCTCCTGCTCCATAGACTCTTTAATTAGACATATACCCTCTGCTAGTCTCTCAGGTTCTTCACCTCTAAGAAATGTCTACATAAGCTGATCCTCGTCGACAACCTCGACCTTTAAACATTGCTTCTCACTTTTGACAATCTGGTCCCATACATCAACTAGAGTGGTGGGATAATTCTTTATCCAGGAGATGTCTCGAGTTCGAATGACCTGAGCAAAAAAGTCTATTAGCAATTCATCAAACTCTTCTATCTCTTGTTCAGCCGTGGCAAGTTTAGCAGTAGAATTGGAGGCAGACTCGATGGCTTCATTAGCATGTCCTTCAGTGAGAGTTGCTCTCTCCTCAGCGTGAGCCAGCTTGTCCTTCAAACTTGCCATTTCCTTCTCCCACACAACTTTTTCCTCGGCAAAGTGGCCTTGGGATAATTTCAGCTCATTGTTAGCTGATCTGAGATCCTCTATCTCTTTCCTCATAGCCATATGCTCTTTGCTATTAGAGTCAAGCTCGTTATGAAAACGTGTTTCCGCTTCCTCGAACTGCTTCTTGTAATTTTCAGCATCCCTCCGGGCCAAGGCGAGTTGAGCTTGGGTATCCTCTAGTTTTTCTCGCCCACATCTTTGGACTTAACGTCATACTCAGCCTTTTCCCGTGCATCCTTTACATCCACTTCCAGATGGCGGATGACCCAGAGAGCTTCTTGGCATGCTTCTTCATTGTTTATATTATGTAGCCACGTGGCCTACTCGGTCCATGACTTATGTATCCCAATCATCGGGAATCGGTCCACAATCTGGAACGAAGTGCATCTTTCCTAAATAGATTTCGGGGAACTACTCCCGTAGACGCTCCAGTTTTGCCTGATTTTCAGAGGTAAGGACCACTGGCTGTGTAGTAGTAATATCAATGTTGCATTGTCCGAAAGGGACAAGAGCTTTCTTCCCCTTTTCCAAACCTTTGCTTGGATCTTTATGCTTGTCCTTGGACTCATGATGCTTTTTGGAGGACTTATCCTAAGGAGGGACACCCTTCGGGGGAATTTAAGCTTTGGGTGGCTGTTTACCTCCTGCATGCTGCGTTTGACGACTGTAGTGCTTCTCGAGATCTCATCTTGAAGGAGAGCGAGAGCGCGAAGAATGAGGTTGATGAGATTCATAATGCTTCCTGCTATCTTTCCCGCGACTATCACTACGGTCATGCTCGGTAACATGATTGAACCTGGGTGTGTAATCGCGAAGATCACGTTGAGAATAGCGGTGACGAGTCATTTTCCTGCAAAAACAACAAGCAAGTATAAGAGCCATGACTTAGTATAGTGTATAGATGTCGTGACGTACAGTGCATGTGATGTGTGTGTCTTGTGTGATCCCCCTAATAGACCAGGGCCCAGAGCCAAGCTTGTCTGCACAGTATCTCCATCTTTAACAGAAGTAGGCTCCTCCTCAGAGGTAGGAAATAATTACCCTATTCCAATATCCTCTGAAGTGTAGATATCATCTGGCAAGGGAAGCCTGGCTAAATCTCCATATATTTGTTCTTTTGTTAATGAATCATGAGTTGAGGGCTTAGTCGGTGGCTATGCCTTTGGAGACGATTGCCCCTCGGGAACGGAAACACCATTCGGTTCCTCAGATTCCGCATCACCTCTAGTATATACGTTCAACTCTTCGTCACCCTGGACAACCATCGGCGAAGGACTTTTGGGTAGCTCAGTTATTGTTGTAATTTCTGCGGTTACCTGTCCCTCAACCGGGGGCATGCTGCTAGACTCGCCAAGAGCTTGAGTTGGGGGCACGTATTTGTAAGGTTTACCGCCCTGACCATGCCCCCATCTTATATCTAGAAGTTGGTGTTTATGGAGGTTCTCTTCGGTTATGCATTTCTTGATCTTTCAAAAATCAGACTCGGTCTTTATGAGGTGGGACAAACGATCTTCGTATACTTTGCCCTCTTGCTTCTTAGGATTGGGGACTATAAAAAGAAACGAAGCGTTAGTACATTGGTTTATGCAGTTGAAGCAAATACCTAAGAATCTGAAACTTACTCGACTGTAGCCACTTCCTTGCATACCCTGCTTGGTGCTTTATGTAAAACCATTCATATTTATCGTTACCTAAGTTGCTATGACCATCACAGTTAGGACTTTCTTAGTAGGGATCGATTCGAAGAAAACAAAATTCGGGGTCCCAGTAGAACGATGTTTAAAGTGGAAATAGAAGTTCAAATCCTCATAGAGAAGCTCAGTGTCCAGAATTTCTGCGTATGCAACATACAAGGTATTTAGATTAGCATAAGCATTAGGATGAAGCTGCATGGGGCAACATGTAGTCACCTCAGTAGATCGATGACGATCGGAGGAAACAGAGGAATAACACCTATCGAGCACATGACCTTACTGATGGCCATAAATCCTTCCGGAGCAGAGTGAGGCCTATCTTTTTTCTCTAGAGTTCTAACATCATCCCATGGAATCCCATGCTTTAAACAGATTTTCTTTAGCTTTATACCGTCAAGTGTGGAGGCTATGGAATCACTTGGATTGTCTAACTCTTTAGCACACTTAAGCTCATCAAAAGCGCGGGTATCTTAAATCCCGTCTTCCTCGAGCGACGTACTCTCGGGGGATGATGATTCTGCATCAAGGTCTGCCTCATATTCTGATCCTGAGATGCCCTAATATGGGTTTGATGGGAGCACATCAGGATTGTAATAACTTGTAGGCCCTGAAGCTATGCTCTTGTCTGACAACCTTGTCGAATGTCTATCTGACATATTTGCTGTGTTGATAAACAAACGTAAAGGATTAGAGTATAGTTTCCTATGAACCCCGTGTGTGCAAATACTAGTGTATGCCAGTGCGTGCAGTACTAAAAGGAAAAACATGAAGTAAAATAGATGAGAAAATAATTGGTCATTGTATGTCTTTAAGTTAAGTCCTCGTTTAGTCCAGAGTAATTTTTTGAAGGCTTTATCCTAATTGTTCGCCGATATGTTAAAGTTACAATTGATTTCAGTTAAGATATATGTTAGCTTGGTTCATTGTATGCATATGTTGGGGTCAGCTCGTGGATGGACTTTCACTTTGTGTTAAGGCAACAATCCATATACACGCATAGGCTCGCTGATCAGGTCGGTTCATTGTTGATAGCGGCTCATGGTCATGGATAGTAAAAGGAGTTACGTGCTCGTAATATGAGTTTGGTTCGTGAAGAGGGGGTCGGCTTGCCCCCTCGGAATCAAAACCCTGCATACTTTAAGGTCACGGCTCGTGCATGGGATGTGTTCATAGTTCAAAGTCTAAGATACATGGATATACATGCTCGTATCAGATCGGTTCACGACTCCGCACTAATCATGACCCGACTTATTGTCTCATCCTTTCATCTTCACAACCCGGTCTGATACTTGATACCTCTCCATGATCTGGTCCATAAGGATACAACACCTCTCTAAATCTCTCTTCAACCATTGCCGCGAGTGGATCCCCAAGAATGAAGCTATCTCCAAATTCCTTCCTCAGCTCGTAACTACCCCACATATTATTTCTCTCAATCTTCAGCTCCATGGTTCCATTACCACACCATCATTCTTTCGTATAGTTATTCGGGGATTGGTCAGCACGAATCCCCATCACCATCGCCGCCACTACTGGCACCAAGGTCAGGAACGATGGCGAAGAAGTCACCTATTGAAATCGATGAATGATGGAAGGGGGACCAATGTTTAGTTCACCGTGAATTTCTAAACACAGAATAGGAATTGAAATTATAAACCTTGTTACCTATATAATCAAGCAGATGAATTCGAAGTCTTATAGATTTAGGGAAATTGCAAAATAGGGTTTTGAACCTAGTAAGTGGAGCTCACGCAGTAAGAATGAGGAAAAAAGAGAAGTAATAATGCTTTTGTACAAGATGAGCTAGACTATTCGAATTCCTCAGCAATTACAGGGAATAACCAGGCCCAATGGCCCAGTAGCATGGTCCGACTCAAAGCTTAATGGATCCTCCGCCTTGGGTTAATACGATCCGGCTCGAGTGGGTTGGCCCACGACTTGACTTAATAGTCAAATCACTAAGACAACTAATGGTTTCAAGAATATAAATTTGTAATTGAGTGGTGTAATGATTGACACAAAATTCTCCAAGAACAGTGCAGGAAATCAAGAGGTTTACCTGTTAGATTACTCACCGTGTGCAAATTCACCGCAAAGCTCGAAGTTAATGGTCATAATAAGAATAATTGGAAACTCAGATACATATTTATACTTGTTTCGAAGCTCAAGAGATGCGACTTTGTGAGATGACATGACCATACAAACAGATACGATTGTTGGTGCTCACCGTTTCAAGAAAAGATAGTTTGATGATTTCGAAGCACATTTCATCTCCAATAAAACATACTTCGATGTGGCAAAATGTTGGCTAGCTTTTTGATCCATCCATCAAAGACTCAAACACCTATGGTTTAATGGACAATATTCACAATTATAAGATGGATGCCCTGGCTCACATACACGGCTCGCAGTCCAGCTCCTCAAACTGGCTCGTGATCCCCCTATTGCCACCATTGGCTCGGGGTCCTCCCTTCACGATCCGCTCGTGGACCAGGATCACGACCTAATCCTATAACCTGGGAACAACGCGAAGACCCATTCCAATTCCATCAGGTCGTGAACCGAGATTGGTGGATCTGGTGACACGTGTTTGTAATGGCTCCTCTAACCAATTCTCTATCAAGCCACGAACCGCTCTGAGATTCTCGCGATTGACGCCACGTGTCCTTACGAACCGCTTGCAGAAATCACCTATAAATAGCCCAACACTTGGCATTTTTCAGGATCTTTTGGAAATTAAGAGTTCTGATTCCACTATTATCATACTTCTCCCATTTCTAATCAGAAACATCTCGAATTTGTTGAGTAAATAATCATTATAAGAGTCAAATTGAGAGGATATTATGATTGTACTTGCATTGAAACGTATAATCGGAATCATATAAAGTGAATGTTGGCTCTTTAACGTCGAACCACTATAAATTTGGTATGTTTGCTGCATTCTATTTCATTTCTAGTTATAATTCACTGTGATTCAAGATAATTTGATGTTAAAGCCATATTCTAGTCTAACACTATGGGACGTTCTAGAGATGTGTGGAACCTTCGGGAACCTTATGGAAGGATGTAGAATGGAATGGAAGAGTGTAGTGGTTCCTAGAGAATGTGGAGCATTCTAGACAATCAATCTCCACCCTTGGATGCAAGCAATCTTCGACATTCATTGTGGAAGTTGAGTAGTATAAATTGGGGGTAGGAGCCTTCATTCTTAACGATTCAAAAATCCAAGAATCAAGAGAGAAGCCACTTCTCAGAGTAAGAAAAACTTGAGAGTTAGAGAGCTTCTTTAAGAGAAAAGATGGCTCCATCCTCAAGCTTGAGTGAGCCACCGAGTATGAGTTACTTTTGTAATCATATTATTGTAATCTTACTATTCTTTTTTATAGTGAAAGAATCTCCGTATTATAGAATTATAAATTCTTATGCTCCCATTACTACTTTTAATCTTAAAGTGCCTATCTTAAATTCACGAAGAGGGAAAGACCGAGGTTTCCCTACAATTATTATTTTTTTCTCCCTATAATTTAAATTAATATACTATGCAAATAGTACATTTTCTTGCAATTGTTCTATCATAGTTTATGTGACGGCCTACCCCGCACCAGCCGACATTTCCTCCAGAAAGTGCGTTGTACACATGTGTAACAACCCGTATTTTGATAACGTGTTATAACCATAAATCTAGGCAGAATTAAATTTTAAAATAAGAACTAAGGGAAACGGGTTGCGCCATTGCGTTCGTCTCGGAATTCTGCATGAAATCGAGTCCGAGTTTTCGAAAATCGGAGTCCGTATGACCAAGTTATGGCTCCCCAAAGTTTCAGAAATATTCAGAGATCAAAACAGCTCGAATTCGAATTCAAAATTCGAATTTCAAACGCAGAACAGACTGGGCGGGAAATTTCCCGCCCAGACCCAGGTCGACTGGGGAGTCGACACCCCAAGGACCAGGTCGACTGCGCAGTCAACTTGGGTGTCGACCAGGTCACCTAGCCTGTTTTTGAGCCAGATGTATCTGGACTCGTTGCTTGTCCAGATTCACTCTCTAAACACTATATAAACAGCCCCTGACCCTAGACTTTCTATCACATTCTTGTCCGACCATATGCTGCTGAAGTTCTGACTGGAAGGTAGAGAATAAGGAGGCTATTCAGGACTTTGTTAGTGCTACGCTGGTTTGGGAATTTGCTAGAGATTCTGCTTCTACTCTTTTTGCTTTCTCATTCTCTAGACTGCGATCTGTAAGCCCTTTGTCACTCTTAGATTTAAACTGTAAAGTTAACCTGAACACGATGTAAATTGGAATTATGCCTAAACATAATAGCTAAGTTGGATCTACTATTGTATATCTTGGATCTATGACTATCACTTTTAAATCTGTTATTTTGAATCTAGTTTTGTACACCCCAGATCTATTCATCTAAAATGTTGACTTGTGGAATATCAGTATGAACTTGATTTGGATATATTCATGTTTTAATCTAAAACCCCTTTACGATCTTTATCTTGCCATGCCTGTGATGTTGAAACTATTATTGGGGTACTATTTTATGTCAATCCTTTACCATGCCTATCACCATGTCTTGTCAAGTTGACGTGAGACCCTATTTCATATGCCTGTAATGTTATAATCATCATGCTTAACTTGTGAACACCTTTGCCATTCTATGACTATCCTGTTTGTGTTATTCCCTATTATGACATGTTGTATTAATGCGAATTCACGTACGTTGGGGATACGTTTTGGGTAGATTAGGCAAACTTGAAAATTGGCTATGGAATTGACAGGATATGACATGAAAATATGACATGAAAACTTGACATGAGAATAAGCTTGAAAACATGAATTTGGGACATGGCAATTAGATAATTTGAAAATGGCCAACTCGAGGTTGGGTTGAATTTGCAACGTAAGTCTGCCCGGAACCGCCCGGAACCGCCCGGCAAATCCAGTAGTTGCAAATAACAGGACCCAATGTGAGTAGTTGGTCATATAGCACTTTAAACCCGAGGTTAGACTAGGTTATGGTGCAAATCTATCCGGAACCGCCCGGCACATCCAGTAACCGTAACCAAGTCTGATGTGAGAGGTTGGGGTGCGTTAAGTGAATTAATGCCACAAGGTAGGGTTAAGTCATGGATCCCTTGAATATACTTAACCAATTTGACACGTCGATTTGATAGGGTTAAGTCTTGAACTGCTTGTATATATACTTAACCGACTAGATACATGTTTTGGTAGGGTTAAGTCATGACCTTTTTAATGACAATACTTAACCCATTAGAAATCCTAGCGACGTGGTCCCTTTCAGCAGTAACCCACTTAGAAGTATCACGATACCCTGGGGACTAGGCAGGGTGGGGCACGATTACTGGGTTGATTGTAAGCGACCAAGAATAACGGCTGAGTAAGGTGCGCCAGTGTAGGTTCAGGCGGACTAGGGTCGTGCACTTAGTCCGGAGTTGAAAAAGTAGGCATGGGCACCCGTAGTACTACATTGTGCGTGCTTGATTTGTGTCAGTGGTTGACACCCTAGGACCTGATACACCCTAGGGTGGACCTAGCACATGTGACTACATTCCGCGATTGGGCCGTATGACACTGATACACGACGGGAGAAGCCGATCGATTAGGATGGACTGTTGGACCCCGTATTGGGTCATTTCATGTTATTGGGTTCAGGGATCAATTCTAGATTTATACTTGACATGGATTTGGACACTAGTACAGTTAGTGCAGTAAACCTTGCATATGCGATGCCACTCTAATCCTGTCACCTTTTATTATCATGCCAGTCCAGTTATTATCTTTATGTTTAATCTCAGTTTCTCATGTCCAGTTAACTTTATTAATTTTTATGCTGATAGTCACTAGGGCTTACCAGTCTTTTTGACTGACCCATTTTCTTCCACCTCTTTTTCTTTCGTTCCCCCCGAGGTTCTCAGGGAGGAAACTCTAGCTCTTAGCTTGGACTTTGCTTGCTTTCTGACAGCTCATGTACGGTTTGGTCTTGAGCTATGCTATGGCTGCACTCATGCTCTTTTTGGGGAATAATATTGGACTTATGTTGTTTTAAGTACTTTGCTTCTTTAGAACTTGATGTAACGAAATAATGACTTGGTATTTTGATGTAAGAGGTTTTGACTCTATTTTCCACGTAATGAGATTTGGTTAAATTTATATCCGCTGCTTTATATACTCTGTTTAATTTATGTTCTGTCTTGTGTTATCTCTGTGCCTGTTTACTAGATAATACCCTTCCAAAACTAGTGCATTCCCTTTGTGGGTGACCCTAGCTGAGGTGGGGTGTTACATTTGCTATCAGAGCAGAAGGTTACCAGACTGGGCAAAAGTTTTAAAAACTTTCTGAAGATTATTTTCAAAACCATTTATAAAGAAGCATTTTTCAAGAAAAGTTCTATTTTTATGAAAAGGCTATTCCCCAAAAGCCATTATCACTTTCCTTGTTTCCTCGTTTGAATCTTTTTCTTTTCGTTTTTCAGCATGGCCGATCTTAACCTTCTCGAGGGAGTACCCATACCCGGATGGTTCCGAAGGTACTTGGAAGCTAGGGCCAACGATGCGGGCCCAACAGACATCCCTCCTCCTCCTCCTCCAGTAGCTGCGGTTCCTCCTCCTCCTCCCGGCACCGCCTTCACCAAAATATGCAAAGACTTTATAGGAATGGGCGACAAGAGCTTCCTTGGGACTAAGACCTTCACTGAGGCACGAAACTGGTTAAAGGAGACTGAAGACCTGTTCGTTATCTTCGATATGGAGGATCATAGGAAAGTTCAGTTGGCAGCATGGTTGTTGAAAGAGGAAGCTGCATTTTGGTGGGAAGTCACTAATGCTACCAGACCAATTGAGACCTGGGCAGACTTTAGAGAGAGGTTTGGGCTTAAATTCTTATCGTCAGCAGGAGCGAACCTTCAGATGGAGAGGTTCCTGGCACTCAAGCAAGGGGACATGTCTGTTAGGGAGTACATGAATAAGTTTAATCAGCTTGCTCGGTTTGGTTTGGACTTAGTCAACACGACTGAGAAGAAGGCTCTACGATTTGCTCGAGGATTGAGCGAGCCACTCCACACTATGGCCATGACTCATGTGCCCATGGGGGCGACCTTTGAAAGCCTGGTGAATATGGCCCTTCTTCATGAGGAAGACAAGGGTGACAAAAAGGAGGTTAAGTCTAATGAGACTCAGAACAAGAAGGTTGACTTCAAGAAGGGAGGCAACAAGAATAACAAGGGCAACAACAACAATGCTAACAAGCCACGTGAGACGAGGAAGTGCAACTTTTGTGGTATCACGGGACATATAGCTAAAGACTGTAGGAGGAAGAAAAGAAAGTTGGGTGAATGCTTTCACTGCGGGGATACTGGACACATCAGTAAGGATTGCCCTAAGAAGCAACGACAGGGGCTAGGGCAGACACAGCGAGCAGGACCTTCTGGAGGGCAGTTCCAGGCTCTCAACACCACTCCAGCTCTTGACCGAGGTAGTAATATTTCTGTAGAAAGCCTTGTTTACATTTCTAAATTTCCTGTTCGAACCTTATTTGACTCTGGCGCATCGCATACTTTTATCTCATCTGATATTGTTGAAAATCTGCACCTAAGTACTAGTCTAGTTGATGATCCCGTTAGTGTGTCAAATCCGATTGGGGGCTCCGCCCATTTATCTATGATTTGTGTTGATTTGAGGATTTCCATCTTAAGCGTGGAATTCACGTGTAATGCTTATGTTCTCGGATTCATGGGATATGGTTTAATTCTGGGCATGGATTGGTTGTCCAATTATGGAGCTATCCTTGATTGTGAACGAAGGGTAGTGAGGCTCATGACACGCCTTGGTAATACCCTTGAACTTTCTTGTAACCCGAAGGGTCCAGTCATGTTATGTTATCTTGAATCTCTCGACTCGTCCGTCGACAATCTTCAATCTGTGATGGTGGTCCGAGAATATCCTGATGTCTTTGATGAGGTGAAGGGGTTACCCCCTAAACGCGAGATAGACTTCCGAATTTATCTTGTTGATAATGCCAAGCCAGTTTCATTGCCTGTTAGGCACATGGCCCCGCGAGAAAGAAGAGAGCTCAGTAAACAAATCAAGGAGTTGCTCGAGAAAAATTTCATAAGGCGAAGCATTTCTGAATGGGGTGCTCCGGTGATATTCGCTACTAAGGCGGATGGTTCGCTTCGTCTGTGCGTAGATTATCGTGAGTTAAACAAGCTGACGAAGAAGAATAAGCACCCACTACCAAGAATCGATGACCTTTTTGACCAGCTTGTGGGAGCATCTGTTTTCTCTTAACTCGATCTAGCCACAGGATTCCATCAACTTAGAGTGGCTGAGGATAGCATTGACAAAACTGCGGTTAGGACTCCAGATGGGTTCTTCGAATGGCTCGTCATGCCGTTTGGGTTAACGAATGCACCCGCGTACTTTGTAGACCTGATGAGTAGGGTGTTTCGGGAGTTCCTTAACAAGTTCGTAGTGGTTTTTGTGGACGATATTCTAATCTTCTCAAAGGATGAAGAAGAGCATGCTAGACACCTCAAGGAAGTCATGGATACGCTTAGAGCACACCAGTTAAAGGCTAAGTTCTCCAAATGCCATTTTTGGAGGGAGGAAGTTCGGTTTCTTGGGCACGTAGTTTCTAAGCAAGGTTTAGCCGTGGACCCCGCAAAAGTAGTTGCGGTACAAGACTGGAAAACTTCTAAGAATGCAACAGAGGTGAGAAGCTTTCTCGGTTTGGCGGGCTTTTATAGGAAGTTCATTAAGGACTTCGCTAAGATTTCAGCCCCCCTTACTAAGTTAACGAAGAAAAACCTAGCGTTTGCATGGGACATAGAATGTGAGACTGCTTTCCAGAGACTCAAGAGAGCCCTCACCACAGCTCCAGTTTTAGCATTACCCGATGGAGGAAAAATGTTTACGGTGTACACAGATGCGTCCGACACGGGATTAGGCGCTGTCCTAATGCAAGAAGGAAGAGTGATATGCTATGGGGGTAGACAGCTTAAAGTTCATGAGAAGAACTATCCCACACATGACTTGGAGTTAGCCGCGATTGTTTTTGCACTTAAAGCTTGGCGCCATTATCTCCTAGGGGAGAAATTCGAGCTGTATACCGACCACAAATCGCTTAAGTATCTCTTTTCGAAAAAAGATTTGAATCTAAGACAGCAGCAGTGGATGGAATTCTTGGCCTCATATGACTTCGATATAACTTATACCCCTGGCAAGGGTAACGTGGTGGTGGATGCGCTAATTAGAAAAAGGTTGACTTTGAGCCCCTTATTTGTTGAAAGAAAAAGTCTAGAGTTTATAGCGACCTTTGATTTTACGCATGCTGTTGAGTCATTGACTTGTACGTTAGCATCTCTTGAGCTGAGACCTACGCTGCTAGATAAAGTAGGGACTTCGCAGAAAGAAGACCCACAGATAGTCGAAATCATGGACAAGTTAATCAGTGGTGAGACGACAAGTCACCTTGGTAGGTATGCCATTGATGACAAAGGATGGCTAAGGCGCGATGGATGGCTATGTGTTCCACTGGTGGGAGACTTAGTAAATAAATTTCTCGAAGAGGCGCATCACTCGAAGATTACTAGACATCCCGGAGGGGATAAGATGTACAAAGATATGAAACACATTTTCTTTTGGGCCGTAATGAAAAAGGACGTGGCAGAATTCGTCTCAAAGTGCATGGTGTGCCAACAAGTCAAGGCCGAATCTAAGAAGCCCGGTGGGTTATTACATCCTTTGGAGGTCCCGCAATGGAAGTGGGAAAGTATCTCGATGGATTTCGTGGATGGATTGCCTAGGTCGAGGAAGGGGAATACTAGCATATGGGTCATTGTTGATAGACTCACGAAGAGTGCTCACTTCATTCCGGTGAAAAGCAAAAGGACTGCATCATGGCTAGCGTCTATTTACCTTCGAGAGATAGTATGGTTGCACGGGGTTCCTTCTAGCATAGTCAGTGACCGTGACCCAATTTTCACTGGCCAGTTTTGGAATAGTCTGCAAGAAGCAATGGGTACGCAACTTAATTTAAGTACAGCCTATCACCCTCAGACGGATGGGCAGACCGAAAGGGTAAATAGAGTACTAGAGGATCTTTTGAGGCTATGCATTCTTGATTTTGGTGGTACTTGGGAAGACCATCTCCCTCTCGTGGAGTTTGCTTATAATAATAGCTACCAAGCTAGCATAGGGATGGCACCGTTCGAAGCCCTGTATGGAAGACCGTGCAAGTCACCAACTTGTTGGTGGGAGACGACTGACAGACTTATACTTGGGCCCGACATGATACGAGACACTTCTGAGAAGGTGGAGTTGATACGAAGACGAATGAAAGCGGCCCAAGATAGATAGAAATCTTATGCGGACAAGAGAAGGACAGACCTAGAGTTCGAAGTCGGAGATATGGTTTTCATAAAAGTCTCTCCTTTGCGCAATGTGGTTCGTTTTGGAGCAATTGGAAAGCTAGCACCGAGATTCGTAGGACCATTCCCTATCACTGAGAGGATTGGGCAGATGGCCTATAAGGTAGAGTTACCTGAGAGGCTGGCCGGAGTACACAATGTCTTTCACGTCTCGCATCTCCGAAAGTACCTACATGAATCAGCTGAGGTGGTTGAGCCAAGCATCCTCGAAGGCGTAGAAGTGGAGAAAGAAGCAATGCTGAGGCGAGTTCCTATTCGTATCTTAAGGACGGAGATCAAGAAGCTAAGGAATCGCGAAGTCAAGCTAGTCAAAGTACAGTGGAGTGAAGCGCAAGAAGACGCGACTTGGGAAACCGAGGAGAAGATACGCACGCTTTACCCATTTCTTTTTGAGGGTACTTTCTCGATCTCTTTTTCCTTTGGGCTTGTAAACCCTTCGTATCATGCTACCTATGTTTGTCTTGAGAACCTTAGAACCCTCTTTGGATTTAAACATGTATTTGAAACATGTTATGGTTGATGTTTGCAAATGGTTGCAAGTGTTTGCAAGTGATTTCTAGTGGATGCATGACACACATTAGGCACTAGATCGGCTCAGACATCTTTTCATGTTGCATTTGCATGGGTGCTTATACTTGTACATGGATGAACTTGTTATGCTATCACGTGGATGTTGCATATGGATGATGTTTGTGCACTCATGTAGAAATTTTAAGTTATGTTAGGAATTTGCATACATGTTGGACTCATTACACTAACATATCTTGCATTAAGGAGGTTTACTGAATTAGTAACCGCCTGATCTTTTACATTAGATAAGTACATATACACACACATACTTCATATGTTCATACAGCATTAGAGATCTTTTTAAGGACAATGGTTACTCGTGAATGATTTTGTGAGTAAATGGATGCAGATGGTAGGATGCGTTCTTCCTAACTTAGAGATTTCGAGGATGAAATCCTTTAAGGAGGGGAGAATGTAACAACCCGTATTTTGATAACGTGTTATAACCATAAATCTAGGTAGAATTAAATTTTTAAATAAGAACCAAGGGAAACGGGTTGCGCCATTGCGTTCGTCTCGGAATTCTGCATGAAATCGAGTCCGAGTTTTCGAAAATCGGAGTCCGTATGACCAAGTTATGGCTCCCCAAAGTTTCAGAAATATTCAGAGTTCAAAACAGCTCGAATTCGAATTCAAAATTCGAATTTCAAACGCAGAACAGACTGGGCGGGAAATTTCCCGCCCAAACCTAGGTCGACTGGGGAGTCGACTGGGCAGTCGACACCCCCAGTACCAGGTCGACTGCGCAGTCGACTTGGGTGTCGACCTGGTCACCTAGCCTGTTTTTGAGCCAGATGTATCTGGACTCGTTGCTTGTCCAGATTCACTCTCTAAACACTATATAAACAGCCCCTGACCCTAGACTTTCTATCACATTCTTGTCCGACCATATGCTGCTGAAGTTCTGACTGGAAGGTAGAGAATAAGGAGGCTATTCAGGACTTTGTTAGTGCTACGCTGGTTTGGGAATTTGCTAGAGATTCTGCTTCTACTCTTTTTGCTTTCTCATTCTCTAGACTGCGATCTGTAAGCCCTTTGTCACTCTTAGATTTAAACTGTAAAGTTAACCTGAACACGATGTAAATTGGAATTACGCCTAAACATGATAGCTAAGTTGGATCTACTATTGTATATCTTGGATCTATGACTATCACTTTTAAATCTGTTATTTTGAATCTAGTTTTGTACACCCCAGATCTATTCATCTAAAATGTTGACTTGTGGAATATCAGTATGAACTTGATTTGGATATATTCATGTTTTAATCTAAAACCCCTTTACGATCTTTATCTTGCCATGCCTGTGATGTTGAAACTATTATTGGGGTACTATTTTATGTCAATCCTTTACCATGCCTATCACCATGTCTTGTCAAGTTGATGTTGAGACCCTATTTCATATGCCTGTAATGTTATAATCATCATGCTTAACTTGTGAACACCTTTGCCATTCTATGACTATCCTGTTTGTGGTATTCCCTATTTTGACATGTTGTATTAATGCGAATTCACGTACGTTGGGGATACGTTTTGGGTAGATTAGGCAAACTTGAAAATTGGCTATGGAATTGATAGGATATGACATGAAAATATGACATGAAAACTTGACATGAGAATAAGCTTGAAAACATGAATTTGGGACATGACAATTAGATAACTTGAAAATGGCCAACTCGAGGTTGAGTTGAATTTGCAACGTAAGTCTGCCCGGAACCGCCCAGCAAATCCAGTAGTTGCAAATAATAGGACCCAATGTGAGTAGTTGGTCATATAGCACTTTAAACCCGAGGTTAGACTAGGTCATGGTGTAAATCTGCCCGGAACCGCCCGGCACATCCAGTAACCGTAACCAAGTCTGATGTGAGAGGTTGGGGTGCGTTAAGTGAATTAATGCCACATGGTAGGGTTAAGTCATGGATCCCTTGAATATACTTAACCAATTTGACACGTCGATTTGATAGGGTTAAGTCTTGAACTGCTTGTATATATACTTAACCGACTAGATACATGTTTGGGTAGGGTTAAGTCATGACCTTTTTAATGACAATACTTAATCCATTAGAAATCCTAGCCACGTGGTCCCTTTCAGCAGTAACCCACTTAGAAGTATCACGATACCCTGGGGACTAGGCAGGGTGGGGCACGATTACTGGGCTGATTGTAAGCGACCAAGAATAACGGCTGAGTAAGGTGCGCCAGTGTAGGTTCAGGCGGACTAGGGTCGTGCACTTAGTCCGGAGTTGAAAAAGTAGGCATGGGCACCCGTAGTACTACATTGTGCGTGCTTGATTTGTGTCAGTGGTTGACACCCTAGGACCTGATACACCCTAGGGTGGACCTAGCACATGTGACTACATTCCGCGATTGGGCCGTATGACACTGATACACGACGGGAGAAGCCGATCGATTAGGATGGACTGTTGGACCCCGTATTGGGTCATTTCATGTTATTGGGTTCAGGGATCAATTCTAGATTTATACTTGACATGGATTTGGACACTAGTACAGTTAGTGCAGTAAACCTTGCATATGCGATGCCACTCTAATCCTGTCACCTTTTATTATCATGCCAGTCCAGTTATTATCTTTATGTTTAATCTCAGTTTCTCATGTCCAGTTAACTTTATTAATTTTTATGCTGATAGTCACTAGGGCTTACCAGTCTTTTTGACTGACCCATTTTCTTCCACCTCTTTTTCTTTCGTTCCCCCCGAGGTTCTCAGGGAGGAAACTCTAGCTCTTAGCTTGGACTTTGCTTGCTTTCTGACAGCTCATGTACGGTTTGGTCTTGAGCTATGCTATGGCTGCACTCATGCTCTTTTTGGCGAATAATATTGGACTTATGTTGTTTTAAGTACTTTGCTTCTTTAGAACTTGATGTAACGAAATAATGACTTGGTATTTTGATGTAAGAGGTTTTGACTCTATTTTCCACGTAATGAGATTTGGTTAAATTTATATCCGCTGTTTATATACTCTGTTTAATTTATGTTCTGTCTTGTGTTATCTCTGTGCCTGTTTACTAGATAATACCCTTCCAAAACTAGTGCATTCCCTTTGTGAGTGACCCTAGCTGAGGTGGGGTGTTACAACATGCCCGACTAGCACAAGACGGTCGCCAAAGAAAGGAAAGAAGGGAATGAACTAACCAAGAACCTGTACTATGTCTCACAACGCATGGAATAAAATATAATAACAACATACTTGACATAAACAGGTGAGACGGTGCATAAGCTGAAAACTAAAACCAACATCATCAGAGTAGCGGAAATCCAAAATACAACTTATTGCAACTTTTCAAACTATCTCTAAAGCAAAGTAAAGGAAAGGTACACTACTAATGCCCAAAGTAGTGACCGCAGCAACACAGGGAGAATATATATATATCATACGTGGAAGCCTCCTGCTTGTCTCCAGTACAACTACTCATGCATCACCAGCTAACTTGTCTCTAGTCTGCTCGTGAGAGCACCCAGAGTAATAAGAAGATACACAAAACTCTGGGTCAGACAAAAAGTCTGGTATGAGCGATAAGCAGAAAAACAGAACAAAACAGGTATACTAAACTATACCTGAACCTGCAACCAAAGAGTTAGCACTACATACCATACAATACTCTAAGGTGTCACTAACATATGGTGTAAAGAATACAGGGGTGGGGGTGTGCATGTCATAGTGATAGAAAATAAATCAATTATAGCAACCATCCTCACATCTATCACTCAGTGCGTAAAGCATACGATGTCCACCACTTTCAACCACTAGACATCGAAGTAGTGACGGAGTTCGGCTTGTACAACTACTGCTACTACCAAGCCTACCCCATGGAGTCATGACTAAATCTTTACAAATGACCCCACTTCATTGGTCTATATCTCTTTAGTCGTACCTAGGCCACTGTGGCCCTGAATCCGCTCACGTACCCCTTACACATAGTGATCCAAAGTCATAGACATCGACAACCCCTTAGCACACGTCCCGCAGCAAAGCCCAACTCATGAAGTTGACTCGTTGGATCCCAACTAGATCCTAAATTCTACTTCCCATTTCGACGACCTTTGCATCTCGGGTTTTGGTCTTCTCCTCCAGATCAGTATTCATTCATTTCACTTTGCTTCAGATCGTGGTCATCAGCCCCTCGGTTCGGATCGTGCTCCACCCTTGGACGGTTCGCAGTCGCCACTCTGGTCCAGGTTGGATCGTGCTCCCTCCATTGGATCAGGTCGTGGTACCCAAGCTCCTGGTCGTGACGCCATACTCCAGTTCAGTTCGTGAGTGATCCCTGCTCCAGGTCGGATCGGGTCGTGGCTCCTTCATTCGTGGTGCCTCAGGTCGATCCTCCCCTTCAGGCATCAGTTCGGGGCTTACTTTCCCAGGCGGATCGTAGCGCTCAAGCTGGAGCGGGTCGGGTCGTGGAGAGAGGGGGCGATCCGATCCGGATCCCTGCATATTTTCCTGCAACTCTTCCAGCGACTGTTTTACGCCATACGACGGCGTTTTCGACCAATCTAACTTTTCTAATCAATCACAAAGCATACCATACAGTCATAGAAACATGTAGAAACAACCATAATCACCAAAACATTAATTTGATAGGTTAAAATAGATCAAACATAGTCAAAACCCCATATTTTCCCTTAAGCATGTTTAACAACAACTAATGATAGGATTAGCAAAACTTGACCAAATCAACCCAAATTTCTAACAGAGGTCTAAAATAATATTTCATAATTTATAAATATTTTTCCAGAATTTATTTATGCATAAATCCGCTAATTAACACTAATCACCCTGATTAACTGCAATTAGTGTCAAAACAATGCTAATCACTCACCTTGGCCATAAATAAAACTCAGATCTGAAATGATTCTCTGTTTGGCATGAATACTGATGTCTAACGGCAGCTCTAACCTTGCTTTGGTGCTATCTCTCCCTAATTTGATGTTGCTAAGCCTAATCTTCAATTAGAAAGTGGTTTAGTGGTGTTTTAGATGTTGGAGGCCATGGCTAGACTTGAAGGAATAAAAAGTGGCGGCTGAAAATGAAAAAAAGGATGTTCTCTAAACCCTAACATCCCTTAAATACTCCAAATCCTGAAATCCCCCAATGGGCCTGGCTGTTAATTACTCAATTAAGCCCGGTTAAGCTATTTTTCACCTTCTAAACATTAATTCAGCCATATCTCCCAAACGGTAAGTCCGTTTGGCTAGTATGACCACTCTACGGAAAGGTAAGCCATCAAATGAATCTAATGGAAGTGGTTTCAGGTCAAAACTCCTTACCAATCAAAAGTTATGGACGAAACAAGTTCAACTAGGGGCAAAATGGTCATTTAAAAATTGGTAAAAATCATGAACATGGGAAATGACCCCAATAGTCGTCTCCAAAGTTACATGACCATACGACTCTCTATGACGATGGAATAAATATTCTACGATCCTATGATGTGTAGAATGCGGGTCGTTACACTCACCCCCTTAAGATATTTCGTCCCCGAAATTCCTTAACTCAAAACATACAAAGGATCCCGCATGCCTACCAGCCATACACAACAATCAAACATGCAAAACAAATAAAATAAACCTATCCTAGCATGCGGAAAGACTAAATCGAATCTGAAATATTATCAGGTGAAGAGTTCTAGATACGTCTTTCTAATGCTCTCCTCTGTCTCCTAAGTACAGTCATTCTCATTCTCCCCCCATTGAACTTTGACTAGATTCACCGCTTTCCTTCGAAGTTGCTTCATATCGTTCCCAGCAATATGCATAGGCTTGCGATTCCCAAATGCCTCGGGTTCAACTTCGATATCATCCAACTGATCAGGTGAAATAGTCACATCTGGGTCGTGCATGAAATTTCTTAACTGGGAAACATGAAATACGTTGTGAACTCCTGTCATCTTCTCTGGCAATTCAACCTTATATGCCAAATTCCCAATTTGCTCAAGAACTGGGAATGAACCAACAAATCTTGGTGCTAACTTTCCTCTCCTGCCAAATCGTATCACACTCTTCAACGGAGAAATCTTGACAAACACCAAGTTGCCAATGGAGAACTTTAATTCTCTTCTCCTCTTATCAGCATAACTTTTCTGCCTATCTTGGGCAGCCTTCATTCGCTGTTGGACAACCTTAATCTCAGCTAAAGTTTCGCTTATCACATCTAGTCCAAGCACAAACTTCTCACCGGTTTCTAACCAACATGACGGTGGGTTACACGGTCTTCCATACAATGTTTCAAATGGAGCCATACCAATACTAGATTGATAACTGTTATTATAGGCAAACTCTACTAGATGCAGATGGTTATCCCATGATCCTCCCAAAATCCAATACGCAAGCTCGCAAAAGATCTTCTAACACTCGATTCACCCGCTGTGTCTGTCCGTCGGTTTTAGGATGATACGCGGTACTGAGATGTAATTCAGATCCTAACGCCTCTTGTAAGCTCTTCCAAAATCCATTAGTAAATAATGGATCTCGGTCACTCACAATGCTTTTGGTTATTCCATGAAATCTCTCTACCCACTTTATATACAGTTCAGCTAACTTAGCTGCCGTTTTATTCGACTTGACTGGTATAGACCTTGCGCTCTTGGTCAATCGGTCCACAATTACCCAAATACTATCATGGCCCGATCTAATCCTTGGTAAACCATCGATGAAGTCCATTGAAACTTGTTCCTATTTCCATTCTAGGATTTCTAACGGTTGTAACAAACCACTAGGCTTCTTTTGCTCAGCTTTAACTAACTGACAATTCGTGCACTTGGATATGAACTTTCCAACGTCTCTCTTCATTCCTTTCCCAGTAGTAGATCTGCTTCATGTCTCGATACATCTTGTTACCACTGGGGTGTATGGTCAGTTTTGAGTGATGACATCCTCTAAGCACTTCATCTCCCAATCCATCTACGTTGGGTACAACTAATCTTCCATTCTTTCAAAGCCATCTATCTCGATCAAGCCCATGCTTGTTCATCTCCTCATCGATACCCATCTCTAATTTGGAGATGATTTCTAGTAGATTAGGATCACTCCTCTGACTAGAATCAATCTGCTCAATCAAGGTGGGTCTGATCGTCAAACTTGCTAAAATTACTGGATCCAATTCTCACTTTGGTCTGAAATCATATCCCGTGATATACTCTAGTTGCTTCCAACACAGAAACATAACCCCTAGACTAGCATGTCTCCAACTCAATGCACTCATTACTGCACCCAATGAAAAATCGCCACAACTATATATCTCTCACGCAAACCATCCTAGTCGGACTCGGCATTCCCAAAGCACAAGCCCCAAAGGCCTAAACCAATATCAGAAAAGTAGCCAAGGAATATCTCCTCCGAACTCAGAAAATCTACGTGAGATGATACTAGCAAAACAACCAAACAAAAGCTTGATTCTTCTTTGTCAACTGAGTCAATGGTGCTGCTATCTTGGAGAAACCTTTAATCCCAAGAAACTTCTTACGTCTGTTGCATTCTTGGGCGTAGACCAATCTTGCATCGTAGCCACTTTCGCAAGATCCACGGCAATACCATTCTCTGAAACAACATGGCCCAAGAATCTTACTTCTCTTCTCCAGAAGTGACACTTAGAGAACTTCGCTTTCAGTTGGTGTTTTCTCAACACCTTCATCACTGTCTTCAAGTGTTCCTTGTGTTCTTCCTCTGCCCTTGAGTAAACCAAGATATCGTCCCCGAACACAAGAACAAACTTATCCAACAGATCTCTGAATATTCAATTCATAAGATCCACAAAATATGTCGGGGCATTGGTTGGCCCAAATGGCATAACCAACCACTCATAAAATCCAAACGGCGTCCGAAATGCCGTTTTAGCTATACTCTCAGCTTCCACTCTAAGCTGATGAAAACCTATCACGAGATCCAACTGAGAAAACACTCTCGCGCCACTCAACTGATCAAACAAATCATCTATCCGCGGCAGAGGATACTTATTCTTCCTCGTCACCTTATTCAACTCGCGGTAGTCTACACACAATCGAAGGGAACCATCGGCCTTGGTAGCAAACACAACTGGTGATCCCCATTCAGAAACACTCCTTCTGATAAATCCCTTCTTCAAAAGATTGCTGACTTGCACCCCGAGCTCTTGCTGCTCCCTTGGTTCCATACGACGAAGTGGCATCACTATAGGTCTGGCATCTTTCCCTAAATCAATACGGAACTCAATCTCTCGGTGTGGTGGAAGCCCGGTCACTTCTTCGAAGACGTCCGGATAATGGCCAACCATGGGCACATCTGACAACTCATCATGCAGGATGTCGAGGGGATTTAGAAAACTAGCCATTACCCCATCACTAGGTAGACCACCAAACACTACCCTCCACCCATCATCCGCTCTAGCTATCACCAAAAAGCCCTCGCAGTCTATCACCACCCAGTATCTTTGGAGCCAATCGACTCCCAAAATAATGCCAAACCCAGTAAAGCCCAAAGCAAAGCAATCACAAACAAACATACATCTATGACTCGATAAGAACATATTACGGCAAATCACACTAAGGTTAGTCGAACCACCAATCAGGTTCGTCACTACTAAAGGTCTATCGACTATCTCGGGTTCCAATTCCAACCTATCTACCAAGTCACTAGATATGAAGGAACGGGAAGCTCCGTTATCAAACAAAACTCTAACAGGAACATCATAAACGGAAAGCATACCTTGAATGACGACATTCTTTCTCTTCTCCGCTGCAGTTGGGGCATTCGACGAAGAAGGAACAACACTGATAGCATATGCTTTCACTATCTTCTTCTCTTTCAAAGGTTGCGGACACTTATCCTTTAGATGTCCAACTTGGCCACAGCTGAAGCACTTCTTTTCCCCAGGCTTTTCTTGACAATCTCTGGCATAGTGGCCCTTCTTGCCACAACTAAAATACTCACCATCTTTCTTATTTTTCTTTTTCTGACCATCCTTAACTTGGTCTTGTTTCCTCTAACTCTGAGAATTCTCCTTGCCTTCACCGCCTGCTTGCGGCATTGGCTCCTTTGTAGATGCAATAGCAACCTCAGTCTTCGACTTAGGAAAAAGGCTCTCTGACCTTAATGCCTTTCCTACAATAGACTTGAACATCTAGTCAATATGGTTTACAAGTCTTTCACCTAAGTACCCATCCAAGCCAATTATGAACTTCTCGTTCTTCTTCTCAACTGTATCAATAAGGGACAATCCATATTTCGATAAAGTATCGAATTCAACGATATACTCCGAGACTGCCCTACCATTCTGCTTAAGCTCCAAGAATTTCCTGAACAATTCTGATCTATGAGCAGCTGGGATGAACTTTTCGCTGAAACGAGCCGTAAACTGATTCCAAGTAACTTGATTCCCTGGAGTAGCTGCCTTAATAGCGTTCCACCAATTCATAGCTCGTCCTTGCAGTTGACGGGATGCTAGCATTCTCTTCATTTCATCCTCGATTCCCAAATCTTCGAAGATATGCTCACATCTATCCAACCATTCCTGAACATCCGTAGCCGACTTTGTTCCATGGAATGGCTTTCCACCGAGGCTAGTATAATCCTTGTTAAGCTTGGTGAAATCGGCCCTAGGCGCCTGCACTGCTGCACCATCACCATTAGCAGCATTAGGAGCTGCCCTCTGCGCATCCCTAGGCATCTCTCTCATGAGGTCTGTGAACAAAGTCCTCATGTCAGGAGCATTCCCATTATTGGCTCCCCTACCAGTACCCCTCGTATATCGGCTCATCGTTCAATCTGTACAGAGAAAACGATTAACCATCTTCTTTGTGGTGTCAATATAGTGCGACTTCATCCTTAGATATACTAATAGTGTATATATATAGCTTTTGAAAACCAAAATAATCACAAATACGCGCTCTCATATATGTATACTATCTCTCCCTGATGACTTCCCTAGGTTAACTATGCAACCTAGAGCTCTGATACCAAGTGTGACGGCCCGTACCGCACCAGCCGACATTTCCTCCGAAAGTGCACTGTACACATGCCCGACTAGCACAGAACGGTCGCCAAAGAAAGGAAAGAAGAGAATGAACTAACCAAGAACCTGCAGTATGTCTCACAGCGCATGGAATAAAATATAATAACAACATACTTGACATAAACAGGTGAGACAGTGCATATGCTGAAAACTAAAACCAACATCATCAGAGTAGCAGAAATCCAAAATACAGCTTATTACAACTTTTCAAACTGTCTCTAAAGCAAAGTAAAGGAAAGGTACACTACTAATGCCCAAAGTAGTGACCGCAGCAGCACAGGGAGAATATCTATATATATATATATATCATACGTGGAAGCCTCATGCTTGTCTCCAGTATAACTATTCATGCATCACCAGCTAACCTGTCTCTAGTTTGCTCGTGAGAGCACCCAGAGTAATAAGAAGAGACATAAAACTCTGGGTCAGACAAAAAGTCTGGTATGAGCGATAAGCAGCAAAGCAGATCAAAAGAGGTATACTAAACCGTACCTAAACCTGGACCTACAACCAAAGAGTTAGCACTACATACCGTACAATACTCTTAGGTGCCACTAACATATGGTGTAAAGAATACGAGGGTGGGGGTGTGCATGTCATAGTGATAGCAAACAAATCAATCATAGCAACCATCCTCACATCTCTCACTCAGTGCGTAAAGCATACGACGTCCACCACTTTCAATCACTAGACATCGAAGTAGTGACGGAGTTCGGCTTGTACAACTACTGCTACTACCAAGCTTACCCCATGGAGTCATGACTAAATCTTTACAAATGACCCCACTTCATTGGTCTATAGCTCTTTAGTCGTACCTAGGCCACTGTGGCCCTAAATCCGTTCACGTACCCCCTACACATAGTGATCCAAAGTCATAGACATCGACAACCCCTTAGGACACGTCCCGCAGCAAAGCCCAACTCATGAAGTTGACTCGTTGGATCCCAGCTAGATCCTGAATTCTACTTCCCATTTGGACTACCTTTGCATCTCGGGTTTTGGTCTACTCCTCCGGATCAGTCTTCAATCATTTCACTTTGCTTCAGGTCGTGGTCATCAGCCCCTCGGTTCGGATCGTGCTCCACCCTTGGATCGATTCGCAGTCGCCACTCTGGTCCTGGTTGGATCATGCTCCCTCCATCGGATCGGGTCGTGGTACCCAAGCTCCTGGTCGTGACGTCATACTCCAGTTCGGTTCGTGAGTGATCCCTGGTCTAGGTCGGATCGGGTCGTGGCTCCTTCATTCATGGCGCCTCAGGTTGGTCCTCCTCTTCAGGCATCAGTTCGTGGCTTACTTTCCCAGGTGTATCGTGGCGCTCAAGCTGGAGCAGGTCGGGTCGTGGAGAGAGGGGACGATCTGATCTGGATCCCTGCATATTTTCCTGCAACTCTTCCCGCGACTGTTTTACGTCATACGACGGCGTTTTCGACCAATCTAACTTTTCTAATCAATCACAAAGCATACCATACAGTCATAGCAACATGTAGAAACAACCATAAACACCAAAATATTAATTTGATAAGTTAAAACAGATCAAACATAGCCAAAACCCCATATTTTCCCTTAAGCATGTTTAACAACAACTAATGATAGGATTAACAAAACTTAACCAAATCAACTCACATTTCTAACAGAGGTCTAAAATAATATTTCAGAATTTATAAATATTTTTCTAGAATTTATTTATGCATAAATCCGCTAATTAACACTAATCACACTGATTAACTGCAATTAGTGTCAAAACAATGCTAATCACTCACCTTGGCCAAAATTAAAACTCAGATCTGAAATGATTCTCTGTTTGGCACGAATACTGATGTCTAGCAGCAACTCTAACCTTACTTTGGTGCTATCTCTCCCTATTTTGATGTTGCTAAGCCTAATCTTTTATTAGAAAGTGGTTTAGAGGTGTTTTAGATGTTGGAGGCCATGGCTAGACTTGAAGGAACAAAAAGTGGCGGCTGAAAATGACAAAAAGGATGTTCTCTAAACCTTAACAGCCCTTAAATACTCCAAATCCCGAAATCCCCCAATGGGCCTAGCTGTTAATTACTCAATTAAGCCTGGTTAAGCTGTTTTTCGCCTTCTAAACCTTAAATCAGCCATATCTCCCAAACGGTAAGTCCGTTTGGCTAATGTGACCACTCTACGGAAAGATAAACCATCAAACGAATCTAATGGAAGTGGTTTCAGGTCAAAACTCCTTACCAATCAAAAGTTATGGGTGAAACAAGTTCAACTAGGGGCAAAATGGTCATTTAAAAATTGGTAAAAATCATGAACATGGGAAATGACCCCCATAGTCGTCTCCCAAAGTTACATGACTATACGACTCTCTATGACGATGGATAAATATTCTACGATCCTGTGATGCGTAGAATGCGGGTCGTTACAGTTTAACTATGCTTTTGACATTAATTGTTCTGTTATATTATATTTATGCTTCATAGCCAAAGGTTATGTACTTTTTTTATTTTTTATTTTAGAAATAACATGTGACATGTGTTGTAATTGTTGTTTAAATTATTTACGGTTTCTTATTATATTTGTTGCAGTGTTACTTATGATATAACATGCAATCTAGAAACTAAAAATGTAAGGAAGTATAAATGATCAAAAACAAATTAATATGTGACTACATGCTCAACAATGCAACTATTATAATCTTATATCCATAATACCATATTTTCTACAGATATTATTGTACTCAGAATAATGCTTTTCCTCTAAAAGGTTCACACACATGCTTTAAACTTGGACTGGTTCAATTTATGTAATACTCCTGAAATTTTAATAGAAATGTATGTTTCACTATGGATAATTATATACATTTATATTGCATTGTTTTGTTAAAGAAAAATCGTTCTATCTCTTTTTTAAGCTCATTATATTAAAAACCATGGTATGGATGATTGAAGTTATCAAATTTCTTATTGTAACCAGTACTCAAGTATTATTGACAAACACATTTATCTATTTTTAATAGGATTGACTTTTCCGTTGAGTTTTCACTTACTTTGTAGTTTATTGTCAAATGAACAGTAGAAATACTTTTCACCTATTTGTTCATATCTTTGTCAAGATTGATGCAGCATAGGCAGATAATTGATTGTTGACGAGTCAACCATAGGTTCACTCATCCAGCCCATTTCCTGGCTCAAAGACAATTTTTATAGAAATTTCTCATTTTTTTCAAGTATGTATGATTAGGCTTGTCTTTTTCTTTCTTTCTGAGATATACCTCATATAACAGTACTATATCAATTTGTAAACAACTGTGTAATAATATATATTAGTATAATTTACTTGATATAGGTGTTGCCTAGAGGTTAAGCCTCCTACTCATATATATGAAAATGGTGATGTCCGATTTTTAATAGTCCTGTAAAATGCAATTCTATTTTAAATCCATGGTTGGAAATTGATCAACTTTAGCCGTGAATTTCTCAATAATTTGCAATGAAGTGATTTTTAATTGGAAGTTATACCAAATTAAATTAAACAAAGATTATAAGTTAGGGAGATAAGAATTGAAAATATACTTAATGTATATTCATATTTGCACTTACATTTATATTTATAGACCTAGACCTAAAAGTTTCGGGTTAGAATGAATTTCCAATCTCTTCTTTGGGGTTTCACACAAGTTGCTTACTTACTTTTATTTTAGCTTCCTCTTGAAGTTAACAATAAAATAAAAATCAACTTTCCTTGGAAAAACCAAAAATTAATGGATTACAAAAAGTTCCAAATTTGAAAGAGGAAGACATAATCTATAGGTGAGTTTACTATGCTTATTAAACTAGGTTTAACCATCTAATTGATGGCTGGGTGTGTGTTGAATTTACATTTATACTTAATGTCTTGGTTTTCTCATAGAAGCTTTTTGCCAAATTGGACTGATTACGGTAAGTATGTTTATATTTATGTTTGTGCTGATATATGTAAATATGCATATGTAGTGTTGTGTTTATCGTTGTTGAGTGATGTGCTTGTAATAGGGTGTGTGAGTGATTTTATATATGTACAACGTGTTTGTCCATGGAAGAGAGAACTGAAACCTGCATGAAAATATTATTACTTTTCGTTGGAGCTGAGACGTAAACCACTGGTTGGTAAATGATAACAGATTACTTGCTTTTAAAAGATAGGTAGAACTCTCATGGTATTTTTTTCCTCTTTGATGTATTGGTTAATACATAAGCTTTTTTGAATTGGTTGATACGTAGCCTTATTTTCCAATGTAATACAATTTGTAGCAGCTGAAAAAGTTGATACCTAAGTTATACACCATGCTACTTTACTTTAATAAAACTACAGGGTAGCGAAACTTCTAATCTACTTGGTGCCAAATTACTTTCTTTTTTTCTTCATTTTTTTTGTATTGATGATGTTAACCAAGTTGATTTTTTGTGGTTTCTCATTGACCGAAATACCACTGTTTATATAATAGGTAATAGCCCTAATGCCTTTGACTTCATCATTGTATTATGGAGACGAGTCACACTTATTTCTAGAGCTTGTAAATAAACTATTTTATCCTCCTTTAATGTTAAGTCCTTCAAAAGCAAGGTGAATAAACCCTAAAAAAGCCATGTTGCATTCATCACTGTTTTTATCTAACATGTAAAATCAGGGTACTTGACTACTCCAAGTAGTATAGGAGTAACAGAACTTGGACATCCACATCACTATTTCCTCTTATCAGGCTGGGTTTGTAAAAGGACGTTTGATTACGAATAACGTCCTTTTAGCCTAGGAATTGGTCTCCGAGATCGATTAGAAGGTCAAAGGTTCTAATGTGGCAGTTAAGCTAGACATAGTTAAGGCTTGCAATCGCATGTCCTGGTTTTTCGTCATTGAGGTTATGAGGGCTTTCGGCTCTCCAGAACCCCTTATCGATCTTATCTAGTGGCTCATTTCCAACTATTAGTATTCCGTTTTCATTAACGAATCTACCAATGGGTATTTCAAGACGAGAAGGAGTCGTCGATAGGGACATCCACTTTCCCCTTCCTTTTCTGTGTTATCGCTACCGATGCATTTGTGCGAGGTTCATACTCTCTCACGATAGCGAGTCAGATTCATAGGTTTGGCATTCCTTCGGGATTCCCCCTGATTTCTTCTTTAACTTTGGCTGACGATATTATGATATTCACGAATGGTAGCCGTCGATCCGTCCGTCATCTTGGTAGCCTCATTCAACAGTACAAGAGGTGTTCGGGATAACTCGTAAATTCTACTAAAAGTTGCTTTGTCCTGGCGAAAGATTTGTCTCTATTTAGATCTTCTTAGATTAAAACCTTCACCAGTTTCAAGCCTGCTACCCTTCCTCTACCTTACCACGGTATAGTTCTATATAGAGGTTAGAAGCCAGATGCCATTTTTGACCTCCTTACTGACAAAGCCAGAGGAATGATCATTAGGTGGAATGCATCTCTTATGTCTAAGGCAGGAAGACTGGTTCTCATAAAGTCAGTACGGGACTCTATAGGATCACATATCTTTGTTGCTATGACTCTTACTTCTTCCTTCTTCCACTCTTATCGGTCGTTGGCATCGTCCTTTTTTTGGGGTAAAAAGGACAACGCTATTCATCACCATTGGATTCCTTGGGACATTATTTGTCATCCCAAAAATGAAAGGGGTTTAAGCCTCTAAAATCCAAAGGATATTTGTACTGCCTTTGCTTGCAAGTTGTGGGTTCAGTTTGAAGAAAATGATTCCCTTTGGGCGATGTTTCTGCATGCCAAGTACCATAGACTTCAAGGTGCAAACTTCTCCTGTGTCCCGTCTTATGCTAGTGAGATGTGGAAATGTATGCAATCCGTGAAGCCCTTTTTTGACTCACATAGTGGTGGGTTAGGATGGGATGATAGTCCTTTTTCGATTAAGGCGGCGTGGAGCTCGGCGAGGACCCCATTTCCACGTCTCCATCTTTTCTCTTTCATTTAGGATGTTCAATTACCTTCAAAGATATCTCTGTTTATGTGGCGAACCATGCATAATGAGTTACCAATAGACGAGAACCTCCAGGGAATTGGCATTCCATTAGTGTCTCATTGCAGATGATGTGGTACCAATGACATGGAATCCATTGCTAATTTGTTCCTTCATGGCTATTCCGCCATAGCAGTCTGGAATTACTTCGGGAACTTGGTTGGTCTCCGATGTGCTGCGGCTACTCTTGTTGATTTACTGAGAAACTAATGGGCTGGCATCTTAGGTAAATCAATTCGTTCGATCCTTTTTTCATCTGATTCCTTGTGTTATCTGCTAGCATATATGGTACTCGCGGAATAAGGTAATATTTGACGAAGTGACTATGGACCCTCCTACCATCATACGTATGGTAAGGATTGATGTTTTCATTATGTTCTGTTGTAGGTTGTTTAAGGGTACAATTAGTTCCCACTCTAGGAGGTTGGCAGGTACCTTTGGTGTTACTGCGGTACCACCTTCACCCAAGGAAGGGATTGATTGAATCCTTTTCATTTAGGAGAGCAGTTTTTGTCCTGCTCTCTTCTCATCACCATCTCACCCTCTTTTTTCTTTTGATGTTGTTTCCTAGTGCCAAAGATCATGAATTTTCAGGTTTCACTGGACCTTTTGGTTTCTGCTAGGCAGATTCGGAGCTAGAGCTTACAGATGTAGTGGACTGCTATAGTATGCTGGTTTTTTTGGTTTGTCTGGTCTCTATCCTAGAGTTTCGCCCTAGTTCTCTACTACTGTTGTGGCAAGGGCATCATTTTTGCGTCTAGTGAGTGGCTTGTCAGAATCTGTGTTTTGGGCATTGTTGGTCCTCGTGTTTTAGTCTAGTTTTTTTTCTTTTAATTTGTGTGCGCACGGATTTTATAGTCATTTCTACAAATCTACTTTTGTGAGCCATTGGAGAATGACTTGATTCTCCCTTTTGTTACATATATCTGCTTATTCTGTTAAAAAAAGAACTGTATATTTGAATCCATTAACTTCCTGAAGAAATTTAACCATTTGTTTAGGTAAGGTAGTCTACAAGTACATAAAATCCTTATTTGGCAGCAAATTTATCTAAGCAATTAAATGATCATCTAAAATGCAGAGCATGTCGTTGGTAACATAATGAGGCATGTTTTACATATCATTAGTGAGGCAGATCTTTCTTCAACAACAAACGCAGTATGAGGGTTAATTTAGATAGAGATGATGAATCTAAGGCCAGAAACGAAGATCAACCTAGGTTGTCTATTGCAGCTCTTGCAGTAGCTGCGAGGAACACGCTATAAGCCCCATCTCTACAAAAGTCTTCTAGAAGATTTACCTGACTATGTGGCTCCTCAAACAGGTTCAGGAGGCTATTTTGAAGGGATAGCATATGTAAGCTTAGAATTGTCTTACTTGTCTCATCTTTATAGTAGTTGTTGAAATTTGTGATACGTAAATCACAATTGTGGGCAACAAATTATCAATGCATATTTGCAGAGAGATTTGTTGCTATATTTGTGGGATATTTAAGGCAAGGATTTTTTGGTGCTTATCCAAATAGTTTTTTACATATATAAAGATATTTTGGTTGTCAAGTTTACTTGGGTATCAAGAAAACTTGGGTATGAGGCAATTCACTATATATAAGGCCTAGTTAACATCTTTATTAGGTGTGGAAAATTTGTCATTGTTCTTCATTATCTTTCTCCTCAAATTGTTTAGCCATTAGATATTCTCTACCTATTTCTCAATAAGGTTATTGATTCAAGTTGTGTTTATTTGTAACGAAAGTTGAGATCGGTTGTAAACATTTTTTATTGGTGAATCAATAAAGAGGGTGGTTGGGTGGAATATCGTGTGTTCATATTTTCGAATTTTTTTCGGTTGTTGTTTATTTTCAATCAAATTCATCTTCAAGTGATTGGGTGAAAAAATCATGTTTTTACGGGCGCTTTGTCAAACTTCCGTTGCGCACAAAACCCCAACAGTTGGTATCAGAGCCCAGTTCATTGCATAACTTGGAGTGTCTGTTGGATTGAAGATTGCAGATGTCGGAGATGATGACGTTTTCGAAGATGGCCACTTTGAATGGGAAGAATTGGGGTATATGGAAGCCGAAGATGGAGGACATTCTATATCTCAATAATTTGCATGATCCCATTGATGGAGATGGGGAGAAGCCCTCGAATATGGATGAGGGAAAGTGGAAGAAAATGGACAAATATAATATAATTAGTTTTATTTAAAAATAATAATTATATTTATATAAAATAATTTGATTTAAAATAATTATAAAATATATTATAATTAAATTTAAAAGCAAAATAATATAATTGAAATAATTATAGAAATATCGTAATAAGTTAAATCTAAAAAAATAGTTATAAAGTAAAATTTTAAATTCAAATAATATAATTTAAAATAATTTAACATAGAATAATACCAATTTCAAATAATTCAAAACAGTGCAATCCAAACCACTCAACCATATTTCCTAAGTTCAGTTTCATTAATTCAGATTCAACAAATTTACTTCAATCGATATTTAAATGTCAAACAATACATACTTAAGTTCAAATCATTTCAAAATAGTATTCAAATTGGGTTATTCAATTTTTCTTCTTAATAATTCAAATTACACTCGCGTCACCCTTTTAATAAAGTTGATATCAATTGAATCTAATTTCAATTTAATCAGTTATAAAATGTTTACTTCAATTATATTTAGATTCAAAACGTTTACTTAATATTATCAAATTAATTAATCAAGTATTATAATCATAACAAATTCATATAACCCATTTCATTAAACCAAACTCACATCTTAACATTGATTTATCTTACTTGATAAATTGCATTTCTATAATGTCTTTTGATAAGTCAAGTTGTCATTAGATTTCTAACTTCTCTTTAAACCCTTTTTATATACTTGTATTTTATGAAATCTATTATGTATATACGGTTTTAAAATTTAAATAATACTTATACAATATTAAAAGATATATTAACTAACTTGTAAAATAATTCATATTATTTAAGTTTTAAACTTAAAATCTTAAATTTAAATTGAAACATATATTAAGTTATGTATTTAAAATTTATAACATATAATTTTATTTTAAAAACTACATTTAAAGTTTTATAGGTTATCAAAATAAAATTCTAAATTTAGATTTCTACAATACTTTTATCAACTCAGAATATTTTTATAAATTCCAAAAATAATTTCAAAACAGACCAATGATGTCTGTATATAATTTTCTACCTAGGATAAATGATACAAATGTATATCATTTCAATTCACGATCTAAAATTTACGGGTATTTATCATTCCAATCCGCATCCCAATAAAGTCGGTTTCAATTCCTAAATCTATACAATGATTCAGGTATATATCATTTCAACCCATAATGGTTTTATACATGAATAAGGAACCTGCAGTGTGAGAGAAAAATAAAATATAACATTTCAAATAATACATATAAGTCAACACACATCATCATAGCAATCAAATTCTTGTAATATGAGTCAAAAGTGTTCGTGTCGCATGTGCGCAAACAAATAATCTGTTTTTAGAGAAATCCTAAGTTCCTAACATTTCATATGTTATTTCAGTTGATATGAGTTCATATATTGAAATTCTTACTCAGTAAGTATTCTTATCTTGCGTGGCAAAAGGAATAGATGTAACAACCAAAAATTTTAAGTCAGTTTAATTACTAATTAGAACCGGGCACAAAGGCAGGTCGTTACAGAAGTGGTATCAGAGCTTTGGTTTATTCAAAGCTTTGGGCTACGATTCTTTAGTACATAAGATAATAACTCATTAGAGCTAGGATTAGTAATGTCCTAAAAGAAAAACTCATTAGAGATAGGGTTAGTAATGCCCTAGAATGAGTTCAAAGTATTAATATAAGAGAGCATAATTATGATATAAGAATGGGTTTTGAAAAGTTATATTTAAAATATAAAAGGATTTTTTATGGTAATTATAAAGAATTTTGATTAGAAATTGAAAATATCGACAATTTTGGATAGTCTATAAGTTCTAAAACCTGTTAGGTAAGAAAATTAAATGTGTAAGAAGTTACGAATGCCTTATGAATTAAGTTTCACAATTTAACCACAAGATATTTGGTAATTGAAGGCAATAAGAAGTCAGAAGATATCTAAACCAAGATAGTACATAGGCTAGATCATACGAAAATTTAACTTTTTCCTATTAAATTTTTTTTTGGGGGAAATAAGTTCATAACTATTGAATTTAAGATAATTAGAAGAAAATATTTTGGAATATATATGATTGAATATATATAATTTGAACAATTGGTTAATTAAGATTGTTAAGTTTGGATATGGGCATCTTGTGATTGGAATTTGACGGTTTGACTCAAGATGTTCATATGAAGTCGTAATTAGTATTTATTAACTAATAAGAATAAATAATCTAAGTATGTTTGTAGGATATTCAATTGAAACTTGAGAAGTTGGGAAGAACTTAAGTTAAATCATTAAAGTATTTCGAGTTGAGACAAGGAGTCAGAGTCATTAATAATTTTGGATAATCAATAAATTTTGATTTATGTTGGAAAAAAAGATCAGTATATTTGGATATGTAAATGCAGTTTAAATATCATATGAACAAGTTTCATGATCTGACTGAGGGATGTTTGATAGTAATTTAAAGGGTGATCTAAATTGAGCAATTTAGATAAGATATTTGATTCTAGTATAAGTTTTGATACAAAATTGTATAGTTATAAACTTATACTCGTTTCGCTCAAATTTCGAGGACGAAATTTCTTTAATGAGAGAAAAATGTAACAACCCACATTTTTGAGTTGGTTTAATTATCAGTTAGAACCGGGCATAAAGGTAGGTCATTACAATAAATGACATAGCCTGATATGAAAGTTGACATGAAGGCTGACACAGAGCGATCGAATCAACAAATTGAAGCACTAGCTTGAATCAATCCAAACTCAACTCACGAATTCCAAGTCAACACTGTTATTTTATAAAATATATATACATTCACGTGAAACAAAGTATGTATATTTGTATAAAACACTCTAACAAAAAAACATCACAAACCGACTACGCTAGGGACTGAACTCCCAACCTCCAAATTCACAACTCCAAGCATTACCACTTCACATACACATCTCTTTTGGTTTCAAACTCAACACACACATATACATTCGAACTCCTACAACAATTTCACCCATATAAACACACAATTTGGTACAGTAGGCAAGAGAAAGGAAAGACGATAGATTTAATTTTTTAGCAAAATGTTATAAAAGTGAATAAAATTTTAATCATTCTAGAAGTGATTTTTGGACTAGTTAACATCAGAATTTGAAAAAAAGATCGGAAGAAAATTTTTGTGAAATTCTTTTCTCTTCAATTAGAAAAACAATGAAAAACTGATTTTCGATCTGACACAATCTGAAAAACAGAAAAAACTTATTTTCAATAAATTTTGAGAGAGATATGACTGAAACAATAACATCTATTTTTCGAATCAGGACCTGAGTGCGAAAAAGGGTATTAAAGATTTCAGAATAGAAGATTTTGAAATTTGAAAAAGTCTTCGATATAATTTTTTTAGCTATTTCAGTTTTACATTATTGAACAGATAAGAAGTTGATTTGGGTTTTCTTAAAGTAAGTTATGGCTATGGGAAGACAGGAAAAAATCTGGAAAATATGTGACGACTCGGCTTTTCGGACCAGTTAAAATGCCGAAAAATCCGTCTGTTTCTAAAACTACGAATGAAAACTACCAACTCACTACATAATATTTAATAAATATTCGACATTGATAAATGTATAGGATATAAATTTAATTATACAACTTAATCAGAGTAATTAACTAATATACAAGGTGTGCTATAATATAGGAAAACTTAAATAAATAAACCTACCACTGCGCGACTCTGATGACAGCAGTAGCTAGTCCTGCAAACTCAACAAACAAGCAAAATGCGGAAAAATAGTAAAAAGGAAAAGATATATTGATGCACGATTTATAACAATAAATAAACAAAAAATGTTATGTTATTTTAGGCACTGCATCACTACCACCTATGACTGCCTACATACCCCTATCTAATTGGGTACCCTATTAGATACAGGATCAAGCCAAAGTAGTTCACCTATCGCAAATAGACTCATGGAGCCTACGATGCAACAACTAAAATGCACTTCCCAATTTATCCACTTAACTTAATCCTTTTACTTAGATTTTAAAAGAATCAAATTAACTTTATAGAAGTTAGATTTTTGGACTTAACTCCCGATTTTTATTTCAAATCATTTAAAATACATATATAACTTTCATATCAAATTAGTTTTCACTTTAGGATCTCAAACCAAATCACTTGGAAATTTAAATTTCGAAATATCATAATCAATGCATAACAAAACGTATGCAACCAAATACCGGGAGTTCTCCCATCAACAAGGCAAAATGCAAGCACCTTCGTTCGCTCAATATGTATATGTGCACCTCCCACTAAGTGGTAGGATTACGCCGACCACTGACCAATTAGGGTCATGGTTCCACCCATACTTTTAGCTTTCTGGGTTACCCGAATCTTTAGCCACATACTAAATCATTTTATATCCCGCAGTGGAAAAATCATTAACACCAATAATCACAAATAAATCAAATCCACTTCCAAATCATTTCAAAATCATCGGGTTTAGTCCTCGAAATCCTTTTTGTTTTGTAAAACATTTTTATAAAACATTCCCTGTCCAAAGTAGGGAATAACGCTTCCTTTCTCTTGTGAAAATATCATTTCAAAAATCAATCATTAAACTGAAATGAACCCAAAAACATCACTAAACACCTCATCGTCAAATCATGAAATAAATCACCAGGCATTAGCAAACAAATATTTTCTACTTGTTTGAAATCATCATTTCACTTCATTTCATTAAAGCGATCGTCAAAAACATTCGTTTCAATTTACGTTCATAAATTAAATGAATCAACATTGTTGCTAACCACCATTCTATCGTGAAATTAATCACAAGGCGTTAGCGAACAAATATTTTTCTACCCAGCCAAATGCTAAATAGAAACAAGAATTTGCTCATAAACTGGTTGAGCACAATCAACACAATCAGTTAAACAATAATAATAGTCAACGACAAATGACAGCACAACATTTGTCTAATTTAATTGCAGACGGTGTTTGATTTTGCTAACAGGTATCAGTAACAAATATAATTATTTAATTACGTTAATCGTAATTACATCTAATCGCTAACAATTTATCCATAATTTACACTTAACCAAACGTATCAAACCATTACGCTAACGTTTTCTACTCATCATAACGAATCTAAAGTCAAAATCCGCGAATGAAACAGATTCCAAATGGGTTATATAACATGTTTCAATCTAAGCTATTTTAATTAGCAAATCAAACTAACTTAAATATAAAATATATTTTTTAGATACTCTCACTCCCATTCTTATGTTCACTACGAGAGGCAGTCGAAGATGCGACGACCTATGGCAACGACTAAAAAAAGCTGCCGTTGCAAGCCATTGCATGGTCTGCTGATACAAACAACAGTCATTACTTCATCCTTCTTATTATTTATTTATTTTCTCTCCCAAAATTTTCTTAAAACCCTTCTCTCCATCGCCCCCTTGTTGCAGCGCTCCATCCCTCCAAACTTGCTTCCAAGCTTCTACTTTCGTGTTGGTATGTCTTACAACCCTATTTAATGTTTAAATAGGGTTAATTAGAGGGTTTAGTTACATGTTTATATGGGTTTGAAAATTGATTGTTTGCAGGAATGAAATTGGTTGTCATGTAGGATGCCTGTGATGATGACTGTGTTGTAGATTGATTTGGGAGTAAATGTAATTGACTAGCAGGTAGAAAACGATGATTATCACATTGTTGTTATCATGATTATTGTGTTAGTTGATGTAGAATTGTTGATTGGTTGGGTGATTTGAAAATTAATGTGTACTATTTATTAACATGCTTATTGATAAGTTCATGCGAATACTTGTTAACAATGTTTGTTGTCGCTTAGGCAAAAACATGTGTACTGTATTAAAATTGCTAGCTAGCGTGTGTTAGTTGTATGTATTAATATAAGTTAAAATAATTAAAATTTAACTTATTAAAAGTGCTAGCTTTTGAATTTTTTATAAAAAACCGTAATAAAAAATTTGACGTAGTTGGCTAAATTTTTAATTACGTATTAATATTTCAAACTTAAAAGCTTTTGAATGGAAGTTACAGAACGTTTTAAAATTGAAACTGTAGTTAACAAATATTTGTTGAACATATTAAAAAATATTATGTAGACGTTAAAATACTAATTATATAATGTGTTTTACTTATGTGAAACCCTTAGAGATTTTTGGCCCCATCTGACAAGTGTCATATATGATCGTTATATGGATATTCGTTTTTACACAAAACGGAAATCTATATTCATCTGATACAATATTCATTAGATTTGCCTCAGTATTGGACAAGTTACAAATATAATAACATAAGCATATTTTATAAATCATTTCAGTTTAAACGGGGCACTTCCTTTTGTTCCCTGTGTACACGCATTTGTGTATGATACAGGGACCTAGGGGAAGTGCTGCCAAAATTTTGTTGAACCGTTTAACCTGAAATGATTTATAAAATATGCTTATGTTGTTATATTTTTAATGGGAAGTAGGTTGACCGGTCGTCAAAGTAGAAATAAACAAGTAAACCGAAAAAAAGAAGTAGTTATAAATGAAAGTTTACAAGAATTTAATTAATATAAGGTGTTTGATCGAATTTTCTAACACATTTCTTGCAAATCAGGAAAATGTTCGGTTATTTTCTTGATCACAACTGGATGTATGAATCCTGAACTGGTATGAAAGGGTCGATAAAGGGACATTTTAGTAACAGTTTCCAATAATTTATTAGAATTGCTAAACCTAATAATCGAAGTAACGTGGGGGGCATTCGTTGTCCGTGTAGTAAGTGCAAACATCTGAAGCATTGGAAGCCAAATGTAGTATAAGTACATCTGTATTAATTTGGTTTTGTGCTGAATTTTTACTTATGGGATCGTCGTGGAGAACTTGTTCAATCTACATCTACTCCTGTAGTGTAGAGGACGATAATACAATGATGAACAATAATACAATGATGAATCCGATAGTAAATATGGTGCAAGATGCAACACGATCAATGTTTCCTACCATTGATCAAGGCGACGATGAGAACGAAAATGTTGAAGAACCAACGGCGGAAGCTAATTTTTTACGATTTATTGGATTCTGCTAAGAGGCCGTTGTGGGATGAGTGTACAAGCTTGGAGTAGAAATCCCTGTACTTCTCTGCAAACTCGAGAAAATATTTCCACTGCCTTTTTTTAATGTAATAGAGCATTTACCTATTTATCTTCCGTTTGAAGCACTCCTTCGATATCCTGTGCAATATGGATGGATGTATCCATTTGAGATGTAATTTTGTATATCCTCAATATTCTTGATAAATTGCAATTTAGAGTTTTGTACAAACATATAAATTTAATTAATCTTATTATAGGTACTTGAATCATTTGAAGAAAAAAATTAGACAAAAAGCACAAGTAGAAGGTTCAATTTGCAAATCGTACCTTGAAGAGGAAGCTTCATTTTATTCTTCTATTACTTTAGTGAAGATGTGAACTTGTATTTTATAATTGTTCCTCGCAATGAAGAAGTTGTTGAACACCAGTCATATCAAACAATGTTATCTATTTTTAGACAACACGGAAGACCTTCCAGTAAATGTGTATATGGTTAAGCGATAGAGACTACCATGTGGCATGCATGTATGTTCTTTTAAATTGTGTGGAAATTGCATCATTATTCAAGTAATACTAAATTCATGTACAATTTAATTATATATGTATTTATACTAATAAAAAGGAACATAACACATATTTGTAGCATATACGAATCACAACATCCATCTGGCGATCTTAGTAAAGAATTTGCTGGATGGATTTCATACTATGTTCATGATCCCACGAACTGTGTTGTTAACAAAGGATTACGACATCTTGCTATCAGGATGAAAAGAAATGTTAAAACTTATCCAATATACTTTGTTAAAGGATTTAAATTTAACACCAACGGTTACGAAGCTGACAAATTAATATATAACAGCGGTGTATTTGTCAAAGGTAGTGATGATCCAAAGGAGCATAAAAGGGATTCTTATGGCATCTTAACGCAAGTTTTAGAGTTGACATATTATATAAAGTCCGCAGAGAAAGTTTTTATATCTAAATGCAACTAGTTTAATTCCTAGTTTCAAAATTAACGTGCACGAAGATTATAAGCTAATTGAAATCAGGCATATGTTGCATTACTATAAGTATGATCCTTTCGTATTAGCTAAGCAAGCATTACAAGTCTGTTTTGCTCCATATCCGTCCTTAAAAAAGATAAAGCAGATTGGTGGGATGTTTTTGAATCAAAGGCAAGATTTACATTTGATGGAAATAATATTTCAAATGAAACACTGTATCAAGCAGATCTTGAGCCGAATACTGAAATAATAATAGCTGATGACACTGATGTAGGGTCTTGAATGATGAAGTGAATATATTGGTAGATGTATTTGTAAGTACTGAAGAAAACGATATAGAGTATGGGACTGAGTCTGGATCAGAAGACGATGAAAACTGATCATAGATGATAACTACTTATGAATTTATTTATGTTATGCACTATTTTGAGCTATGTAATAATAATGATGACTATTCTAATTTATGTAATAATAATGATGACTATATACAGTATGCATTATTAAGAGTTATGCATTGTTCTTTTCATGTACGATTATGTATTGATTATGTTAGGGGTATGCTTATGTGATGATTAATGATTATGTGATGCTTATGTGCTCATTATTATTTTGTATGCATTATATGATTGTGATAGGTATGTTTGATAGAAGATGATCCAGGAGTACGTCTCGGCCGTCTCCTTCACCATCTCCTACAGCTGGAGCAGGTCTTAGCAGCTCGGAGCCAAATCTACACCGAGTTGCAGAGATTGTTCCCAAGAGTGCCGGGTAAATGTCAAATTTATTTCAATTTAAATTGTTTAAAATATATTAAATATCTACGTCAACATGTATACAGGGGTTTCGAGGTCGAGACGACATCGTTTATTCTAGAGGTATCGAGGGAATCATATAGGAGTTGGATGTCTGGTTGTTGGCCGCATTGGGATAGTATTCCACCTCATATCAAGAATGCTATTTTGGCTGATTTGATGGTAAATATATTTTTATATTACTATTGAAAATTAATATACTATATATAATTCAAATAAATTAAATATGTAGGCTGTTGTACGTGTGGAGTCGCAGGATATGGAAATTTTTATGTCTAACTGGAACATGAAAATGCGGAAAAATTATAGAGAGGCAATTTCAAAGGCAAAGAACTCTGGTAAAAAGCCAAACTGGATAAGTGACGATATTTGGGTTGCATTTCTAAGATACCGGGATACCCAAGCAACTAAAGTAAGCTATAATGAAAATATTCACATTTATGTTGATTGCATTATTTTAATTGATCGTGCACCAAATTTAATAGGATGTAGTAGCAAGAAATAAGGCAAACAGAAATAAGAATCCAGCTTTACACCGCAGTGGCTCAAAATATTTCCAACAACATAGGAGCGAATTGTTATAAATTTTCAATATTTCTAGCATATGTTTATGTATACACTTATGTATATCATTAATTCTTATTTTCAATAATTTTATTAGTGTATATACTCAATTCGCAAAGTATGGAAGGGAGCCTTCGATGGCAGAAGTTTTTAGACATACACATGCGATTGAGCAGACCGATGAAGAAGGGAATGTTTTATACGATTGGGCGGACCAAAAGGCTGCGTGTGTAATGGTAAATATGCCTATCCGTAATTAAAATGTTTCATATTAGTTTATATCAAAGTATATTAGTAAATTATATAGCAATTGTGTCAAAATTATATTGTTATTGTAGGAGAAATACGACACAGAGTCGGCTAGAGTGACATGGGCTAGTAGACGAGAGGAGCTTACGGTTGTTGAGTCCAATCATGTATGAGATTCTATTATTGATCCGCCTACTCAAATTAGGCGATATGGATTCGACAATCAAGAGGTAAACCTTTTTTAAACTTTTATGTTAACATCATGAATATTAACTTGAATTATTAACTTTAATGTTAACTTGAATTATTTCGTAGGCTATTACTTTTCAACGAACTTACAGGAGATCCATGGAGGAAAAGAATATAGCTCGGATGCAGCAGTAGTTGGATGAGTTGAATGATTGGCAAAAAAGCCACCTGGCCCAACAAATAGGCGAGCGCATTTCAACGTACTGTCAGCAGATTCTGCTGCTGACGAAGAAGACGACGAGGAGGGCCCATAGTTTGATTGTTCATATGGGTATGTTCAATTTTTTTTACTAATAACGTACTTGATATTATACTTGGTATATGTTTGATGCATGATAATGGTTGTTACTGTTTGGATGATGGATTTGGTTGTGTTTTGGATTTTGTGGCACTTGAACGGGCTAGTAGTCATTTTGTATATATTGTGATGGTATGTTATGATGGATTGGTATTTATAGTGTTATGGATTTGGTATATATATGATTTCGTAGTGTTATATTGGATTTGGTGCATGTTATGATGAATGATAGTGATGAGATATGGTATTGGTGAATTGATTATATATTTGTGGTTTGAGGAAAAGGAATCGCTGCATAGTGCAGCAAAAACTAGCCAGATTTGCGACGGCTTGCGACGGCCTACAGGTCCATTTTTGCAAAGGATTGTGATGGCTAAATGTTCCAATTTGCAACGGCTTGCAACGACTTTTAACGGCTTCCCAAGAAAAATACTACCTGTCATGTACGATGCCATGTGGACAACTTGATGTTGCTAAATTAGCGACGAAGCCATCGCTTTTCCTGTTGGCGACGACTTAAATTGCAACGGCTAGCGTCGGTCGTCGGCGCTTTTTTTCCATCGCAAATAGTTGTGTTCTTTATAGTGATTTGAAATAGCATAACCTGTCTTACGAATGTATAGTGCATGCCATACTATTTGTATATCCATTCACGTCGGTGCCCTTTCACGCCTATACATGATTCATGCTCCTACCTCCTCATGCAACTCCATCATCTTCTAATTCTTTTTTTCATGCAGGCAAACCGCACATTCATACCATGTTTCCTATGGCGATGCCACCTTCACCATCAACATCGTCATCCACCCGAGCACGTGCAACCAAGGCACAACTCAACCACGCTTCCATCCCCACAATCATGGCTCATGCGCATGAATTTCAAGGCCACTTATTTCTTTCATGCATGTTATATTTTCAAATATGGCTTCATGCCTGGGAACTTTGCTATTGCATTCTATTTATCGAAGAAAGAAATAAAAGTGGGGAAGAATGAAAATGTGTGCACAAAGGAAAAAAATGATTAAGTGCTTGTTGTGAGTATGTATCTTTGTAAAGACCCGCAAATTCCCACCCTTTGAATCCACCATAAACCACACAGGTCTGACCCAAAAAGTGAAAATCTACGAATACTTTAACTTTGGGCATACAACATATTAAAACAACAACAGAAGACTTTTATAACACTATAATAATTGTTACATCAGAGTACAGAATATACATATCAGAGTACATTGGAATATAATTACAGCGGAAGATAAATACAAAAAAAATGTAATATACTGCAACAGAAGAACACAGCGGAAGACTCTCTATCTCTGAACACAGCTTTAAGCTTCAACCCAGAATCCTGTTTAATATATCTGCAAAAATAGCTACTCGACTGCCCGTGTGGAAAATATGGGCACCCGAGTTTGCCAGTGAACAAACTACAGGTCAGTCATGGGACTGGTGTGAGAATTCTACTTAACCTATATAATATAATAAGGCTAATCACAGGACCATGCCACTTTCGCGGAACGGGTTTTCTCCTATGGATTGCCAGTGCATGACTAAAGTAAATCGTCAAAATAACGCAATGCTTTTTAGAAAAATGAAACCATTATAAGACCCAAGTCCCATCACACAATGCAACGCAAACCGGAGGATAGGGTTTTACCTTATAATGGTCAAAAGATGCTTGATACGATAAACACGGTATTATATAATAATAGTGTGCAACCAATTTGAAATACATCAAAGTAAATGTATTAAACCTAGACGGCATGAGTGCCCCATCCCACTATGTCGCCATATATAGGTATACAATCAAAACCGCGTGATGTCGTATTGGAAATTTGGGTTTCCATCCGAGTCAAGGCTAGGGAGGAGATCCTTACCGATTCGAGACACTCTAGCAAATGCCCCAGGATTGGTACTCTGTCCAACCCTTGGATCCTGCAGGGCCGGTCCATACGTTAACGCTTAATGGATTGGCAATTCCTGAACACACGCTTCCCGGTCCTTTTGGACCTATAATACGGCCAGTGGCGACCGCATAAACCGAGGCCTCGAAAAATCCAACAACCACAATGAATAAATGCCAGCGCTGGTAGGTCCCTGGCACCACTCTAGCTAGAAAGAAACGTGCGCACTCCCTGCGTTCCCTTCTCCCGTTTTAGACTCTACCGGGCTGTGAGGCTCGTGAGGTCACGTCATACACAAAGCTATGCCTAAATAGACTATGCTTTGATCATCCCACAAGGCTCTGCTTTGCAACAATAAGCCTTGATCAAGTGCAACTTGGCATACCACATCAACAACTCATATCATGCGATCGGTAACTATTTAACATACAAAAGGGTGTTAAGCAAGAGAATAAATCCTCCGCCACCATGCATTTATATATTAAATAAAAACCAATTTAATTACATGAAATAAATTTCAATGTCAGGCATGCTATCCATTTACAAGTCCGTTCTGGGTCTGAACGAAACAACGTATCCGTCGATCTCCAGTACGTCTGGAAGATCATCACTTTTTACCTTGCCTTGGGGGATCCGTCCCAATTCAAGATATCAGTCACCATCAACCAAACGATGTGAAGCTCTCCGGTCTTCAGTCACCTTCTTCATCTTCGACTCTTGATCGTCGTGATGATTATTCAGAATGGGTTAGACCCGGTCTTCCTGAATAACTCGCGTATTCGTAATTAAAATCAACCATACGCCACATTCCAACTTTGAATATCCTTTTAAATAAAAATTATTATTTATGTTAAAGGTCCTCATTAATTTTATCAAAGATAAAATAAATTACATTTTAATCTTTCTAAAAAGATTATTAATATTCCAATTTTGATTTAATTTATAAAATAGATTTATAAATTTCAAATAGTAATTTCAATGTAAATTGGATTAAAGGATAAATGTTATTTAAAACATCGTCCACTACAAATCCAATTCACATATCAATCACCAACCATAATTGTTAAGATCTAATAATCTTAAATAAAAGGTCTATCTTAAAGATATTAATTCATTACTATATAAAAAAACATTTTAAAATAATCAATAAAATATTCTATATATAAAAGATTCTGAATGTAAAATATACTTTATAATACAAAATCTTTTATTTTACAAAAATCCTTTTATTATATAAAAATTCTTTATTTAAAAAGAAATTCTGCATTGGAATGCAACTCAACCATGTACCATATAATTTGGGTCATATGGGTTTCATACATTTCATGTATAGGGTAATAATAGGAAATAATCCTCAATCCATCCATTAACAACCAGAGTGACAATGTCAACTGTGTGAGCATTAAAATAAAACAATAACGCTCATCGCAGCCTGTCGATCAATCGATAGACATATAATTAAACATTGGGATTTGTGTCAGTCAAGTATCGTCCCAATACCCGTGTGGGGTTTTCATTCAACAAACAAATAATAAATTATTTGTGCACTTGGGCGATGTGTAAAAATAATCGTCCCAATCACATAAACAAGTCGGATGACTTGTAAATGGAAGTGTAATACTCAATTTTGAATATACTAACATCACATTTAACACATCAAAATACAACATCACAGGCAAATATTTCAATACTCTTTATTATGAGCATATGACAATAAAAAATCGTGACTTTTATTTATTTACCAAAAATGCATATTTTTGGTCTCATTCATTTTAATGACAAAATGAATATTTGACTTCATTATTTTTAATGTATAAAAATATACATCCTTAATTCATTCTCTTTAATATATGAAAACATACATTTTACATCCATTCTTTTTCTCAACATAACCAAATATGATGATTTTGTTTCTTAACCTCTAATGCAACAAAATGAAAATTTTGTCTAATCCTTTTCAATGAATAAAGATGTCTATTTTTACTTCATTCATTTTAATGTGCCAAAAATGTCCATTTGTCTAATTCGCTTTTAATAAACAAAAATGAGTATTTTGTTTTAATCTCTTTTCTTATGCATAAAAAAAAAATGTTTATTTTTAATTTATTCTTTTTTTAATGACACCAAGTGTTCATTTCTAATTAATCCTTTTTAATGACACAAAATGTTCATTTCTAACTAATCCTTTTAATGACAAAAAATGTTCATTTTTAACTAATCCTTTTAATGACAAAAAATGTTCATTTTTAACTAATCCTTTTAATGTATAGAAAAGTTCATTTTCTAATTTACTGACATGTTAACCCAAAATGACAATTTAAATTCACTAATCAAGTCTTGACAAGAATGTTGTTCTTTTTCATTTACAATAGAAAATGAAAATAAAAAGAATTCACATGTCTTGTTCTTTTATTTACCATAGAAATACCAATAAAATGATCAACATATTCTGGTCTTTTCATTTACAAAAGAAGTTGTAAATAAAGTGGTCCTCATATTTTTACTCTTTTCACTTACAATAGGAGTTGTAAATAAATGATTCTCATGTTCCTGTTCTTTTTATTTTCTATCACACCAAAAATGTCGATAAAAATGAATCACTAACATTGTCTATTTTTATCGCACCAAGAATGTCGATAAAAATGAATCACTAACATTGTCTATTTTTATCGCACTAAAAATGTCGATAAAAATGAATCACTAACATTGTCTATTTTTATCGCACTAAAAATGTCGATAAAAATGAATCACTAACATTGTCTATTTTTATCGCACTAAAAATGTCGATAAAAATGACAACATTAACCATTCTATTTTCACCGCGTTCAAAATGACGATAAAATATTCAACATTAACCATTCTATTTTTACCGCATTCAAAATGACGATAAAATATTCAATATTAACAATTCTATTTTTACCGCATTCAAAATGACGATAAAATATTCAGCATTAGCAATTCTATTTTTACCTACTATAGGAAATGTAAATAAATATATTTCTAAATTCTATTCTTTTTATTTACATAACTGATTAACCTGTTTTACTCTTTTTCTATTACAAAGAAAATGTAAACAAAGTGATTAACATATTTTACTCTCTCTCTTTTACAAAGAAAATGTAAACAAAGTGATTAACATGTTTTACTCTTTTTCTATTACAATGAAAATGTAAACAAAATGATTTACATATTTTACTCTTTTTCTATTACAATGAAAATGTAAACAAAATGATTTACAAAACTTTGTTTCTTTTCTTTCACCATATAAACATCAATAATGTGAATAACATATTTTTAGCCTTATCATTTACAAAGGAAGGTGTAAATAAATGATTAACCTATTTTGCGATTTAAAAATATGATCTTTTATATTTTACAAAGTAAAAATATCAACTTTACTATTTTACAATGTAAAAATATCAACTTTACTATTTTACAATGTAAAAATATAATCTTTTCTATTTCGCAATGTAAAAATATGACTTTTTCTATTTTGCAATGTAAAAATATGACTTTTTCTATTTTGCAATGTAAAAATATGACTTTTTCTATTTTGCAATGAAAATGATAACTTCTTCTATTTTAAATATAAAAAGATTGTCTTTTTATTTTCATCGTCAAAATTTCATCTTTTTGTTTCCAATATAAAAAGATTGTCTTTTTATTTCTTTTTATCACATCTAAATGTGTTCATTTATTTACAAAGAAATGTAAATAAAAACTTGTTCTTTTATATTTGTTCTTTTATTAATAACAGAAATGTAAATAAAAACTCTTTTTTTTTTTTTAAGGACAAAAAGAAATTCATTTGTGTACATGTTCTAAAAATAAAAGAGGATTTTATTTGTTTTACAAATTCTAATCCAATCTTAACATATATATATATATACTGAATAAAATATGTTATGATCTCATTTTAGATCCAATTCTCTAACCGCAAATAGGATATATATATAATTCCAAGCGGATTTGCAAATCATGTACAACAATCATTCAACAAACAACAATTATCACTCCAAACAACACCCAACATTTCAGGTCAGAATTAAACGATCAAACAATTATTTTTAATGCAAGAAAATAATTTAAAATTAATTAAACAAATAAAATTAGAATCCTCACATTGAATTTTTGGCCAAAATTTTACTGTCACCTTTTCAGCTGCGGTCTGCGCCATCGCGAAGCTCTTAATTTTGTGATTCCAACGCAATTTACGGTTCGTCAAACGGACCTCGTATGAAAGAGTTATGAATTTTTAAAGATCGGGTAATTAAATAATTAATTAATATTCGTGAAAATACCTAAAAATTTCACTGTCTCAGAATTGGACAAAATTAGTGTCCACGCGTCCATCTCGTCGCCACGATCCCAACGCACCTGAAATCGTCGATTTTCGACTTCGTATGAGTGAGTTATGCAATTTCAAAGTTCTGGAAATTAATTAAATAATTTAAAAATAAAATAGAAAATACCCTCAGCCCATTGACCGAAAAACACTGTTCACCGCCGAACTTTGACCGCACTTTGCCGCTGCCTCAGGCCACCTGACGCCACGGGACCACCGCCAATGTCTTCGTCTTGGCGAGACGCACCACCACCAGAAAGAGCCGCCCCTAAAGCTTCTCCGATCATCGGGAAATCGCCTAGAAAGGATTTCGCCTCGCGGGTCCCACAGGCCGCCTCACACCTCCAAACTGCCTGAAATTTTCTGAGCATCTTCGTCTTGCGTAGACGAAGAACTTCCGTGTTCGTGACTTCGTCCAATTCTTCCTCGATTCACGGGAATTTCTTGATTTACGTTTTGAGCTTCTGAATTTCGAAAACAGCGAGCTTTAAGACGAATTCCGGCGAATCCGAGCGCTGTTTGACAAAACCGACTACACCATTAGCTTCGTATCGTCGAGACCTTCGAGAAAACATATAATTTGCTATGGGTTGAAGAGATTTTATTTTTTATGAATTTTAGAGGAAGAGGGAGCCGCCATGGAAATTGAGAAAAATGATGGAAAAGAGAAGTAGCGGCTGTGCATTTCGAATTTCAGCCCTAAATTCTGAGGAAAAAGATAATATATATTATGGGTTTAATTTTGGTTTGGGCCCAAATATCATTATGTGCCCAATTACTCAATTTTCAACTGTTTTCTTCAATTCAAAAATTCTTATAAATACATGCTGATTTCAAAATTAATAAATTTTTAAACATAATTATTTCAGGTCATTACGAACCCAACGAACCTGATTTCGTAATTTTCCGATTCCGTATGAATTTATTATAAATTTCCGAAGTCTGAAAATAGGCTGTATTTCCACTGTAAAAATTATACAGGCCACAAAATAATTCCAAAAATTATAAATTTTAGTATTTAACCTTAATTTAATATTCCGAATCCATAGAAACTGGTTTCGTCGAATTCTGAGTTCGTTTGCAAAAATTCTATTTTTCAGGTGTATATTTTAATATTTAAAAATACCAAAAATAGTGGAATTTTTCCGAAACTCAAAAATATAAGTTCTTATAGTCATTTTTATATGTAAACAACATTCTAAAACCAATGGAGATGGTTTCGGGTCCTAATTCCTTATTCTGCAAAATTTAGCATTTTGGCCCTTATAAATTTCATAGCGACCTTTCTAAATATTGAATTGGCCATAACTTTTGATTTCCGTTATGAAATTTCGATTTTTTCGGATTCGTTGGAAAGATATTTTTAAATAGATTCTAATATTTTTGGTTTCACTAAAATCCGTTAAATTTTGCATCCTGTACGGTCAGTCAAAGTTCAAGTTTGACTTTTCAAACTACCGCGTTATTTCTAACTCTTTTTATAATAAAAATTAAATCATTCATTCTAACTTCGATTTGAATCAAATTTGTGATCATTATTATTTAAAATAGATTATTTAAAATATCAAAACTTATTAAAATCACTTAAAATAAAATTTTAAATTGGCCCCAAAATTCCGGGTTGTTACAATCGCCCCCACTTAAAAACTTTTCGTCCTCGAAAAGGAACGTAGCTAAAAATAGTAAAATTAACTATCTTAATTTTAAATTTTTAATGGTTAATTATCTTTTCAAAATATACATAACTTTATATATATAAAAATCATATTTCAAAGAATAGATTATAAATATCAAAAATGCGTTAATTATAAATTCGTAACTCTGAACTCGTTCTAAGGCATTACTAACCCCATCTCTAACGAGTTTACTCATTCTAGGATACTGCTGATCCTATCTCTAATGAGTATTCTTATTGGACATTACTAATCCAATCTCTGATGAGTCTTTTGTTCAGTTCTAACAAGTTGTACCCCAAAGATTTGAGCTAACCTGGCTCTGATACCAACTGTAAAGACCCGCAAATTCCCACCCTTTGAATCCACCATAAACCACACAGGTCTGACCCAAAAAGTGAAAATCTACGAATACTTTAACTTTGGGCATACAACATATTAAAACAACAACAGAAGACTTTTATAACACTATAATAAATGTTACATCAGAGTACAGAATATACATATCAGAGTACATTGGAATATAATTACAGCGGAAGATAAATACAAAAAAAATGTAATATACTGCAACAGAAGAACACAGCGGAAGACTCTCTATCTCTGAACACAGCTTTAAGCTTCAACCCAGAATCCTGTTTAATATATCTGCAAAAATAGCTACTCGACTGCCCGTGTGGAAAATATGGGCACCCGAGTTTGCCAGTGAACAAACTACAGGTCAGTCATGGGACTGGTGTGAGAATTCTACTTAACCTATATAATATAATAAGGCTAATCACAGGACCATGCCACTTTCGCGGAACGGGTTTTCTCCTATGGATTGCCAGTGCATGACTAAAGTAAATCGTCAAAATAACGCAATGCTTTTTAGAAAAATGAAACCATTATAAGACCCAAGTCCCATCACACAATGCAACGCAAACCGGAGGATAGGGTTTTACCTTATAATGGTCAAAAGATGCTTGATACGATAAACACGGTATTATATAATAATAGTGTGCAACCAATTTGAAATACATCAAAGTAAATGTATTAATCCTAGACGGCATGAGTGCCCCATCCCACTATGTCGCCATATATAGGTATACAATCAAAACCGCGTGATGTCGTATTGGAAATTTGGGTTTCCATCCGAGTCAAGGCTAGGGAGGAGATCCTTACCGATTCGAGACACTCTAGCAAATGCCCCAGGATTGGTACTCTGTCCAACCCTTGGATCCTGCAGGGCCGGTCCATACGTTAACGCTTAATGGATTGGCAATTCCTGAACACACGCTTCCCGGTCCTTTTGGACCTATAATACGGCCAGTGGCGACCGCATAAACCGAGGCCTCGAAAAATCCAACAACCACAATGAATAAATGCCAGCGCTGGTAGGTCCCTGGCACCACTCTAGCTAGAAAGAAACGTGCGCACTCCCTGCGTTCCCTTCTCCCGTTTTAGACTCTACCGGGCTGTGAGGCTCGTGAGGTCACGTCATACACAAAGCTATGCCTAAATAGACTATGCTTTGATCATCCCACAAGGCTCTGCTTTGCAACAATAAGCCTTGATCAAGTGCAACTTGGCATACCACATCAACAACTCATATCATGCGATCGGTAACTATTTAACATACAAAAGGGTGTTAAGCAAGAGAATAAATCCTCCGCCACCATGCATTTATATATTAAATAAAAACCAATTTAATTACATGAAATAAATTTCAATGTCAAGCATGCTATCCATTTACAAGTCCGTTCTGGGTCTGAACGAAACAACGTATCCGTCGATCTCCAGTACGTCTGGAAGATCATCACTTTTTACCTTGCCTTGGGGGATCCGTCCCAATTCAAGATATCAGTCACCATCAACCAAACGATGTGAAGCTCTCCGGTCTTCAGTCACCTTCTTCATCTTCGACTCTTGATCGTCGTGATGATTATTCAGAATGGGTTAGACCCGGTCTTCCTGAATAACTCGCGTATTCGTAATTAAAATCAACCATACGCCACATTCCAACTTTGAATATCCTTTTAAATAAAAATTATTATTTATGTTAAAGGTCCTCATTAATTTTATCAAAGATAAAATAAATTACATTTTAATCTTTCTAAAAAGATTATTAATATTCCAATTTTGATTTAATTTATAAAATAGATTTATAAATTTCAAATAGTAATTTCAATGTAAATTGGATTAAAGGATAAATGTTATTTAAAACATCGTCCACTACAAATCCAATTCACATATCAATCACCAACCATAATTGTTAAGATCTAATAATCTTAAATAAAAGGTCTATCTTAAAGATATTAATTCATTACTATATAAAAAAACATTTTAAAATAATCAATAAAATATTCTATATATAAAAGATTCTGAATGTAAAATATACTTTATAATACAAAATCTTTTATTTTACAAAAATCCTTTTATTATATAAAAATTCTTTATTTAAAAAGAAATTCTGCATTGGAATGCAACTCAACCATGTACCATATAATTTGGGTCATATGGGTTTCATACATTTCATGTATAGGGTAATAATAGGAAATAATCCTCAATCCATCCATTAACAACCAGAGTGACAATGTCAACTGTGTGAGCATTAAAATAAAACAATAACGCTCATCGCAGCCTGTCGATCAATCGATAGACATATAATTAAACATTGGGATTTGTGTCAGTCAAGTATCGTCCCAATACCCGTGTGGGGTTTTCATTCAACAAACAAATAATAAATTATTTGTGCACTTGGGCGATGTGTAAAAATAATCGTCCCAATCACATAAACAAGTCGGATGACTTGTAAATGGAAGTGTAATACTCAATTTTGAATATACTAACATCACATTTAACACATCAAAATACAACATCACAGGCAAATATTTCAATACTCTTTATTATGAGCATATGACAATAAAAAATCGTGACTTTTATTTATTTACCAAAAATGCATATTTTTGGTCTCATTCATTTTAATGACAAAATGAATATTTGACTTCATTATTTTTAATGTATAAAAATATACATCCTTAATTCATTCTCTTTAATATATGAAAACATACATTTTACATCCATTCTTTTTCTCAACATAACCAAATATGATGATTTTGTTTCTTAACCTCTAATGCAACAAAATGAAAATTTTGTCTAATCCTTTTCAATGAATAAAGATGTCTATTTTTACTTCATTCATTTTAATGTGCCAAAAATGTCCATTTGTCTAATTCGCTTTTAATAAACAAAAATGAGTATTTTGTTTTAATCTCTTTTCTTATGCATAAAAAAAAATGTTTATTTTTAATTTATTCTTTTTTTAATGACACCAAGTGTTCATTTCTAATTAATCCTTTTTAATGACACAAAATGTTCATTTCTAACTAATCCTTTTAATGACAAAAAATGTTCATTTTTAACTAATCCTTTTAATGACAAAAAATGTTCATTTTTAACTAATCCTTTTAATGTATAGAAAAGTTCATTTTCTAATTTACTGACATGTTAACCCAAAATGACAATTTAAATTCACTAATCAAGTCTTGACAAGAATGTTGTTCTTTTTCATTTACAATAGAAAATGAAAATAAAAAGAATTCACATGTCTTGTTCTTTTATTTACCATAGAAATACCAATAAAATGATCAACATATTCTGGTCTTTTCATTTACAAAAGAAGTTGTAAATAAAGTGGTCCTCATATTTTTACTCTTTTCACTTACAATAGGAGTTGTAAATAAATGATTCTCATGTTCCTGTTCTTTTTATTTTCTATCACACCAAAAATGTCGATAAAAATGAATCACTAACATTGTCTATTTTTATCGACTGAATCACTAACATTGTCTATTTTTATCGCACTAAAAATGTCGATAAAAATGAATCACTAACATTGTCTATTTTTATCGCACTAAAAATGTCGATAAAAATGAATCACTAACATTGTCTATTTTTATCGCACTAAAAATGTCGATAAAAATGACAACATTAACCATTCTATTTTCACCGCGTTCAAAATGACGATAAAATATTCAACATTAACCATTCTATTTTTACCGCATTCAAAATGACGATAAAATATTCAATATTAACAATTCTATTTTTACCGCATTCAAAATGACGATAAAATATTCAGCATTAGCAATTCTATTTTTACCTACTATAGGAAATGTAAATAAATATATTTCTAAATTCTATTCTTTTTATTTACATAACTGATTAACCTGTTTTACTCTTTTTCTATTACAAAGAAAATGTAAACAAAGTGATTAACATATTTTACTCTCTCTCTTTTACAAAGAAAATGTAAACAAAGTGATTAACATGTTTTACTCTTTTTCTATTACAATGAAAATGTAAACAAAATGATTTACATATTTTACTCTTTTTCTATTACAATGAAAATGTAAACAAAATGATTTACAAAACTTTGTTTCTTTTCTTTCACCATATAAACATCAATAATGTGAATAACATATTTTTAGCCTTATCATTTACAAAGGAAGGTGTAAATAAATGATTAACCTATTTTGCGATTTAAAAATATGATCTTTTATATTTTACAAAGTAAAAATATCAACTTTACTATTTTACAATGTAAAAATATCAACTTTACTATTTTACAATGTAAAAATATAATCTTTTCTATTTCGCAATGTAAAAATATGACTTTTTCTATTTTGCAATGTAAAAATATGACTTTTTCTATTTTGCAATGTAAAAATATGACTTTTTCTATTTTGCAATGAAAATGATAACTTCTTCTATTTTAAATATAAAAAGATTGTCTTTTTATTTTCATCGTCAAAATTTCATCTTTTTGTTTCCAATATAAAAAGATTGTCTTTTTATTTCTTTTTATCACATCTAAATGTGTTCATTTATTTACAAAGAAATGTAAATAAAAACTTGTTCTTTTATATTTGTTCTTTTATTAATAACAGAAATGTAAATAAAAACTCTTTTTTTTTTTTAAGGACAAAAAGAAATTCATTTGTGTACATGTTCTAAAAATAAAAGAGGATTTTATTTGTTTTACAAATTCTAATTCAATCTTAACATATATATATATATATATATACTGAATAAAATATGTTATGATCTCATTTTAGATCCAATTCTCTAACCGCAAATAGGATATATATATAATTCCAAGCGGATTTGCAAATCATGTACAACAATCATTCAACAAACAACAATTATCACTCCAAACAACACCCAACATTTCAGGTCAGAATTAAACGATCAAACAATTATTTTTAATGCAAGAAAATAATTTAAAATTAATTAAACAAATAAAATTAGAATCCTCACATTGAATTTTTGGCCAAAATTTTACTGTCTCCTTTTCAGCTGCGGTCTACGCCATCGCGAAGCTCTTAATTTTGTGATTCCAACGCAATTTACGGTTCGTCAAACGGACCTCGTATGAAAGAGTTATGAATTTTTAAAGATCGGGTAATTAAATAATTAATTAATATTCGTGAAAATACCTAAAAATTTCACTGTCTCAGAATTGGACAAAATTAGTGTCCACGCGTCCATCTCGTCGCCACGATCCCAACGCACCTGAAATCGTCGATTTTCGACTTCGTATGAGTGAGTTATGCAATTTCAAAGTTCTGGAAATTAATTAAATAATTTAAAAATAAAATAGAAAATACCCTCAGCCCATTGACCGAAAAACACTGTTCACCGCCGAACTTTGACCGCACTTTGCCGCTGCCTCAGGCCACCTGACGCCACGGGACCACCGCCAATGTCTTCGTCTTGGCGAGACGCACCACCACCAGAAAGAGCCGCCCCTAAAGCTTCTCCGATCATCGGGAAATCGCCTAGAAAGGATTTCGCCTCGCGGGTCCCACAGGCCGCCTCACACCTCCAAACTGCCTGAAATTTTCTGAGCATCTTCGTCTTGCGTAGACGAAGAACTTCCGTGTTCGTGACTTCGTCCAATTCTTCCTCGATTCACGGGAATTTCTTGATTTACGTTTTGAGCTTCTGAATTTCGAAAACAGCGAGCTTTAAGACGAATTCCGGCGAATCCGAGCGCTGTTTGACAAAACCGACTACACCATTAGCTTCGTATCGTCGAGACCTTCGAGAAAACATATAATTTGCTATGGGTTGAAGAGATTTTATTTTTTATGAATTTTAGAGGAAGAGGGAGCCGCCATGGAAATTGAGAAAAATGATGGAAAAGAGAAGTAGCGGCTGTGCATTTCGAATTTCAGCCCTAAATTCTGAGGAAAAAGATAATATATATTATGGGTTTAATTTTGGTTTGGGCCCAAATATCATTATGTGCCCAATTACTCAATTTTCAACTGTTTTCTTCAATTCAAAAATTCTTATAAATACATGCTGATTTCAAAATTAATAAATTTTTAAACATAATTATTTCAGGTCATTACGAACCCAACGAACCTGATTTCGTAATTTTCCGATTCCGTATGAATTTATTATAAATTTCCGAAGTCTGAAAATAGGCTGTATTTCCACTGTAAAAATTATACAGGCCACAAAATAATTCCAAAAATTATAAATTTTAGTATTTAACCTTAATTTAATATTCCGAATCCATAGAAACTGGTTTCGTCGAATTCTGAGTTCGTTTGCAAAAATTCTATTTTTCAGGTGTATATTTTAATATTTAAAAATACCAAAAATAGTGGAATTTTTCCGAAACTCAAAAATATAAGTTCTTATAGTCATTTTTATATGTAAACAACATTCTAAAACCAATGGAGATGGTTTCGGGTCCTAATTCCTTATTCTGCAAAATTTAGCATTTTGGCCCTTATAAATTTCATAGCGACCTTTCTAAATATTGAATTGGCCATAACTTTTGATTTCCGTTATGAAATTTCGATTTTTTCGGATTCGTTGGAAAGATATTTTTAAATAGATTCTAATATTTTTGGTTTCACTAAAATCCGTTAAATTTTGCATCCTGTACGGTCAGTCAAAGTTCAAGTTTGACTTTTCAAACTACCGCGTTATTTCTAACTCTTTTTATAATAAAAATTAAATCATTCATTCTAACTTCGATTTGAATCAAATTTGTGATCATTATTATTTAAAATAGATTATTTAAAATATCAAAACTTATTAAAATCACTTAAAATAAAATTTTAAATTGGCCCCAAAATTCCGGGTTGTTACAATCTTGAATAGGGAAGAATGAGTCATTGTAAGGAAGAGAAAAGAAGCACAATTTGGTGTTGTGCGTATGTGAAAGGAGAAGATAAAGTTTGAATTATGTAAAAAAACACGTCTCCCTCTCTGTCGATGCGTGTGTTTGTATTACATATAGGGTAAGGTTACTTCATTACTAAGGAAAGAACGTGGTGCAAAACTTGACATGAAGTGAGGTGCATTAAATGAAAGGTATTACTACACCAAAATAGGGGATTCCCAACAAGTATAAGTGCTTTAAATAATTTCTGTAATACTTGTAAGTGTTACCAATGGCCTGTGAGGAATTGGCCAGCCAAATTTGTAACACTTATAAGTGTTACAAACATATTCATTGCTAACACTTATAAATGTAGGAACCAAAAGATATGGTAACCCTTGTAAGTGTTACAAACATATTCATTGCTAACACTTATAAATGTTGAAACCATAAGATATAGTAACACTTATAACTGTTAGTATCATAATCCTGCTAACACTTGCAAATGTTAGCATACATAAATTGCTAACACTTATAAATGAGTATAACACGTCTTCATGATTTTCGATCACATATATAATTCAAAATATCCATTCAATATAAGATTTAGTACACATCCATTTTTCAAATTCAACAATGTCACTTCGCATAATGCTCAAATATTTGTTACATGCTTCCATTTCAAAATACCATAATATCATGTTCAAATAATAAAAACCAATACAAAGTTTTACTAAAGCTACATAGAATTTTAGATGTTGCAATCCCGGTACCATAGTAAGAAAGGATGAAGCAAATGATTTAAAAGCATCGTTGAATTGGATTGAGACTTGATTCATCACTTGACTTGCAACTTGATTTTATAATTCCATAGACCATTGACAGAAATCGTCCTTTTTATCCTTGTCGGCAATTGCTTTTGAAGCTTGTATCATCTTTACTTGCTTTACGGAAGAAGTGGAGCTAATTGCATGACAATATTTTTCTTTTTATGAGAACCAAAATTTTCGGAGATAGGATCATTGTCAAGACCACACATATTTGATTTCTCGTTGTCATTACATTCCAAATTCTGTTTTTTTTCCTCCTCCACAAGTGTCTACAAAATATAAATGCACTCATTTTTACAGAAATAACAAATTGCAAAACTGATAAATAACAAGTGTATTTATAAACAACAAAACTGAGTGTATTTATAACAAGTGCATTGCAAAAACTGATAAATAACAAGTGTAAATATAATAAGTGCATTGCAAAAACTGATAAATACCTAATCTAAACGGAATGAGTTGTAACTCAATGATTCAAAACTGAGTTGCTTGCAAATTCTAAACTAAGTTGCAACTCAATTTTAAAACTAAGTTGCAACTCAGTTTTAAAACTGAGTTGCAAGCAACTCGGTATTAAAACTGAGTTGTAAGCAACGCAGCAAGCAACTCAATTTTAAACTGGGTTGAGTTGCAATTCACTTATAAAATCGAGTTGCTTGCTGAGTTGCTTGCAACTTAGTTTTAAAACAAAATGAGTTGCTGCAACTCAGCAAGCAACTCAGTTTTAAAACTGAGTTGCAAACAACTCAGCTGCAAGCAACTTGGTTTAAACAAAGTTGCTTGCAGTTGAGTTGCTCGCTGCCGAGTTGCTTGCAACTCAGTATTAAAACTCGTACTATAAGAAAATTGAATTTGCAACAGATTAGATCAGGGTATATGTGCAAAAAAATGCAGTAAGTAAATATTAGAAATTAGCCAGTAACTAAAAGGGCATGGACTGAAGCACAATACGTTATACAGCCATTGTATGTAAACAATATCAAATAGTGAAACACAAACATGAAAAAACACAAAGTCTATGCATAGAAGACTAAAAAAGCCGATATAGTAAAGCTAATTTGTCAATTTTAGTTACCATGTGCCTTATGTTGAAACCATGCACAAGTCGATCTCAATGCTCCAAGCAATAGCAACAACAAACGATATTGATACTAGAATCAAGGGCTCAACAAGCATAAACACTGGGTCAAAGTTGTAAAACCTGAAACAAAGACATAAAAATGAAATATCACCATACTGAAATTTATTACTGAAAGTCCAAAGAACAAATAAATGACAATTTGCATATCAGTAAGCACATGACCAACGTTTTATGAATAGTACAAGGTAAGTAGGCAGGTTAGCAAAGCGTAAAATAAAATAAATAAAGGAGGACCCTCTTACAGCCTAGAGAATCTGCACTAAATAACGTTATATCCAAAATTGGATGTTTATAACTAAAATTTATAACATAGCACAAGCTAGTTACATAACTAATGGTCAAAGAGTACATAAAATTGGATGTTGTTGATGCATAACAGGGTCCCATTTATATCCAAAAGTCTGCTTGCATTCACTCTCATGTGCTTTACATACGAAAACATGCATGTTTTCAAACACTTGATTACGAACTTGACTACAAGTTCAAGCTCTGAAACTAAAATCCATCTTCCAAGTTAACACCAGGTAATACTACTAGCATTTTTAAAACATGAACTTCCATATCACCACATTGTAATATCACTAGTAGATGTTGTTCAAAGTTGGTCTTACGCAAAATTGTAAGGTTATGGTGCAATCAAACTGTCAGGTAGACTATACGGATTAACAAGTCAGAAAATAAATAAATAATTGGTCACATTTCATGAATAAAAATAATCGCTATTATTTTACGGCAAGCAAATTTTTCCTATTCCTAATTTATGGAGTTCAAGTAGCTATCTTAGTTGGATAGTTAAATATACAACAATCAATATTACAAGACACAGGGAAACAAGAAAGCAATTATGTGTACAAAACATGGTGCAAGGCTCAATTCATCATAAGATCAAAGATTTCACAACAACACACAGGGCATGTTATAACTTTTAGAGTCAGTGTGTAGGAGCCTATGAACATCATTATATTAAAATGCAACACTTATCACTAAATGCATAAATAAAAACAGTCATATTGTTGATGTTTAAACACCATTTTAAGAATACAGACTAGACTTTATTCTCAAAAACTGCAACTCCCCACAAACCTTAATTATTTTTTCATAAATTTACTCGTGTGTAATGCTTTTGAAGTATTCATCAACAGCCTAATAATTGTTTTTGATTAATTACCACCATTGTTTGAATGAAGCTATCCCAGCATCAGATAGGAACCCTTGGTAATATAAACATGCAATGTTAGTAATCGTCTCAGATTTCAAGCGCAGACCTATATGGGCGACACCATGCTAAAGTACTATGCTTTTGATATATGATGAGATACAATCATTCTAGCCAACATGAGTAAGTTTTTTTTTGGGTGCTGTCCACACCTACACTCCTAAATCCTGTCTATCCTTATGTATAGACTGAACACAAATGGGTTACACTTTGTGTTTATCCTAAGATAAAGGCTACTATGCTGTTACAGACGTAGCAAACATTGGGACTTGGAGTCAGTGAGCTAGTGCTCTAATTAACAACCACAAATCTATATAATAAGAAGCATTTGCTGACTAGAATAAAACCAAAAACGTAAAGGGTGGCTGTGATTTAAATAATGGAAGACATCCAATGGTTGCTATGTAAATGAACTAACCGTGTTTCCAACACTCTAATTAACAACCACAAATCATTTATTCGACCAATGCTCTACAGGTTTGACATCGTTCTTTTCCCTCTAACTCATAAGAATTTAAGTAAGAATTCTTGTTGTCTTTAAACATTAACAACACCAAAATTTAGCAAAAGGTAAACACTGGCCAGTTAATGATTATAATGGTTTCATGAAATTTAATGATCCTTCATTATCCTTTTTCGATACATGAAGTAAACTCATATGGATGGAGACAGAAAATGATCTTACAACAAAGGTGCTATTTTAAAGAAGTCGTATCAGCTAATTCATTATATATAAAAAAAAATAGTTGCACCACATCCTTCAATTCAAAAGGACAATAAGGAGTTTTGTACATTTGCTTCATAATGGACCACTCATCTGCTTTTAGCATTTGTCATTCAAGCATGAAAACATCAATGGGCTAAATTTCTATATCTGAACAAGTCTAAATTTAATCGATAAAGTAAAATTTCGCTACATCCAAGCACGTAAAGTTTAAAATTACATGAATATATTTCCCATTTCATTCTAACTTCAAAATGGAAACTTTACTGGAGGAACGGTCAAACATGAAAACATCCACGGGCTAAATTTCTATATCTGAACAAGTATGTTAATAATAAATATGGATGGTTGAGTAGAGAATGTACAGTACTTATAAGTAATAGCTTCCTTTCAGCTTTCACAACCTAAACCATCAGGATGACAGAGGAGGGCGTCTCTTCCAGGATCTACTTTAGTATATATTTTTTAACTGCAAAATTGTTAATTCAGTTTTTTCGCTTAGAAAAGACAGCAGTATTTGACCAAATTAAATAGCAGTAGTGATATATTTAAATGATTGGACATAACAGCCTGAAACTCGATAATTGCAACTGGAGAAGTAATGATTCAAACAGAGTCAAACAACTTTAAAAGATAAGCATATTACCTGTAGCACCAAAAATGCAAGCCAGAAGTAAACTAAAGAGGGTAAGCTTTGGAACAGTGGAACCCAAGATAAGGGAAGAGAGCTGCGGCTAGATGAGAAGTGATGCTTTGTGAATCATATATTCCTCAACATCTATTAATGAGTTCTTTACATTGCATCAGGCTAACGGATTTAACTAAAAACATCCAAATCAAATACACAAATGTTAAGAAAAATGAATGAGAAATGAAAAGATACCATTCGAATTACAGCCTTTCTCCATATCTAGACGATCAACAATCTATATTCCAAAGACTACTTGAACTAATAATCGGGGTGGACAATTGAGGGTGAAAATTCAAAATGGAAATTTCAAGTGGAAATTGAGTTGAATAGGGCTGAATTGGGTGTGAAATACATGCGAAAGATTGTGGCAGAAAGAATATGTGAAAAAAATGGGTTAATTTGACAAAGTAAAAGAAGGATGGTGTCTTGAAACCCTAATTTTTGAAAGCAAACAGATTCCAAATCGGTCGAAGAACCTTGAAACGCTAATTGTATTTCATGTGGAACAAGAGCCCTGAAATAACTGGATTTTAGCGTAATAAGAGCCTCAAACGGAATCATCGGATTTCATATGGAAGAAGAGCGTGAAGAATTCGCTCGGGTGGAGGAAGAAGATGAAACCACGAAAAGGAATTTATTCTTTCGCGGCCTAGAAATGATGTATGAGGTGGTATAAGAAAGACCGTATAAGACCTCAATTACAAAAGTTAGAGGCTATTGTGACACTTATTCGTGTTATCAATAATAAACAATATTTTGTAAAATTTATACCAACACTTTTTTAGTGTTTTAACACATTTTATTGTTGGAAGCTTGTAACATTTACAAGTGTTGGAAGTTAATAGATAAGACATGTTGGAAAATGCCTGTTTTGGTGTAGTGTATGATGAAAAATAAGGGTAGCAGGTTGAGTCGACGTGCAATATAAATATATATAAGTTAGATTTTAGGGTACCGTGCTACACAAAATTTTATCCATTCAAGGACCGCTCGACGAAAATAAAAATACGGTCGTGTCGAGTAATGCGCTACAATCCCAAAAGTATAATAAAATAGACAAGGTAATTTATTTTGTGAAATTTCAAAAACGTTGATATATGACGTAAATACTTTAAACAAAAAGTTGTTTATTTTTTTTTATTTTTCTTAGGAGAAAAAAGAACACGAACCCGTATGCATGTGCAAAAACAACACAAAACTGAAACTGCACTTTCCGCGCGATTCGAACATAAATCATTTATTCAGGATAATATATGTTTGAATTTTACGAAACGAAAAATAGAGTTATTCTTAGAATTCAATCTAATATTTTTGGTTCAAATTTGCTTGAATTTCAATAACGTTTTACTCATAGCGATTTAATTAAATGTTTTAATACCGCAAAGGAACGAACTTGTGTATTTTTCCATCACAATTCATTTCCACACTTTTTCTAGTTAGACGTATCTCAAATAATTAATTTCGATTCTTTATTTTTATTTTTATTTTACATTATTTTTATTATTATTTATAATATATCGGTTGCCGCTACCGTAAATCAATCATCAAAATCGAGTCAAACGGAGGGACTAAACTTTGACAGTTCCAATATAAAACTATTTAAATCACTTCTATATGAAAATAATAAATTTAAGGAGATATGTTTCATTATAAATTGATTTCATGTTTTAATTTCAAAACAAGTACATTCTAAGTTACACTTATCATTTAATTCTTACTTTAAAACCATTTTAAATTCAATTTCAACGATGCAGAAATGCGGGTTGTTACAAAATATTTGAGAAAATAAAAAGAGAAAAGGGGAATAGGGTTAGGGTTTTGTTTTAGAATTTGAACAGAGGAAGAGATAGTAGATTAGATTTGAGTTTGTTTTTTATTTAAAGGGAGGAGGAAGATGAGATGGGGAATTTTAGATCTAGGAGGAGGAAAAAACCATGGATTTATTAGGAACTTTCTAAAGAGCTGAAGGGGAATGGAAAAGAAAAATAATACGTGGTTTGTTTCTGAGCCAAGAAGTCTCTTCAGTAGTTTAACGTAAAAGGCTAAGGAATTTAAGTGTGTTGGACCGTTAAAGCCCAAAACACACATTCAACTAGCCCAAATACAAACACGAACAATAAGAATAAGAGAAAAGAAGGGTGAGAATTATTACACAAACATAGTCCGTTTTGCGTATTTTTACAGTTACAAACTCGAACTCCGGACAAATTAAATTAAATTTCTATAAACCGAAAAATGCTGGATGCTCGGAATTCAGTATAGATTCATAAAAAAAAGATGAATTCAAATTTCGACAATTTGAATTTTGACAAAATTTCAAATTTAACAAAATTTGACACAAAACTTACATTTTCGGAAAATTTAATATTTCAACAAATTTGGAATGTTAATATACTCAATGACTTAATTTTATTACTTAAATTTAATTTTTATAAACTTACATAAATTTGATTAACACATGTTAAATCAGTTAAACAGTTACATTCATTTTTGACAGTTGTTTAAATTCATTGTTCAACGTTACTTACATTTGTTTATATACAGAAATCCACTCATTTATTTAATTCAGTTCAAAATAAATTGGAGTTTTAAATATTAAAATTTTAAATTCAAATAAATTTATTAGTTTCAAACCTATAAAAAATTCAGGTTGCTACACTCCCCCACTCAAACCTTTTCATCATCGAAAAGGAACAAGGTAGAGAAATAGAAATAAAACAAATATTTAAATTGAGTTATACAAATTTGTTAACTTACTTGGATTAATATATGGGAATATATTTAAATCTCAATTTTAGATGTTTCCTAAATATTTTAATATGGTTTCAAGTATCCACTCGATGTCTTGATTGACACTATATGTATCTCACTTTCGAAACTTGAAAATAAATACTAGTGATGCTTCAACAATCCTCAGGATCATTTTTGCAACAACCCGCATTTTACATATCAGAAGATCATAAAATATTTTTATTTTATTCCCTGAGGGTTGGATCATTCTCATATTTTTGTATGTTGTGTATGGGGACGTGAGACATGTCCATATTTTTTTTATCAATTTTGTTTGTGACAATTTGCCTCTGTCAGTCTTGTACAGGGCATTTTTTGACTCAGATTGAATCAGGTGTTGAGACTTATGCCATTGGAAAGGAAATTATGATTCCATTTCCGTAGAGTGGTCACACTAAAGATTTGGCCCAGCGGTTTGGGAGGAATCGATGTTTTAAGGTTTAACAGTTGGTTGTTCAGGTTTGATAAGCCATAATGGGCTGATTTGGAGAGGCCCATTAGTGGGCTGGTGGGAGGCTACAAAGAGGGTAGGAGACATGGTGAATAGTTCACTTCCTCCATTCTCTCATTTGAAAGAGTGAGTGCTCCGCCATCTCTCCATTCCTTTCACCTTTCCACCATCAAAGCTTAGGGAATTTGAAGATCTACATCATTTGGGACTAGAATTACTCAAATCAAAGAGGGGGTTCATCAAATTGAAGAGTTTGGATGAAATTCTTCGTTGTCCGGACATAGATCTAGATGTTTTTGGTTATTTCGGAGAATTGGTGAGTGATATGCATCTCTCACATGGATTCAATCAAGTATATGAGTGTTTGATCTTGTTTTTCATTAAATTCAAGTCATTTTCCTTAGATTTACATCATGGTAAGTTTTATTTCATATGAATCACCACATGATCTAATTTAGCAACTTAAAACCGGTAATTTCTACGCTATTTCATATGTTTATGCAAGTTAGATCCATAATTATGTCCATACGTTCATTTATCATGATTTTGGTGAAATTTGCATAATTTTGGTGATAATCATCATATTCATATTGTTAGTGATTTTAAAACATGTTTGTGCTTGAATTGGATGAATCGGTTGAATAGATTTCGTCGATATAGTTATTTGGCGAATTTTTAGTCGAAATTGGAGTTGGACTGGGACTGTACAATAGATGGGTCGGTCTAGAAACTATGGGTCGGTCGAATTCATGCATTGGGAAACACGACATGATAGGTCGGTTGGTCAAAGTGGACTAGTATCGATCGGTCAGTCAGGAGAAGATAGGTCGGTCTCTGGTCGATTGGTCGGATCAGTCATGCTCAAAAGCAATAGGGTCGGTCCCTAGTAGGGTCGGTCGGTCACTAGAAGGGTCCGTCGGCATGTGTGGTGGCTGGTTGGTCGGCATGATTCGAGGCGGGTCGGTCAGAAGAAGAGGTGGACGGGTCGGTCGTGACTCGGGGAAAGTTTTGGTCCATCACATGGGGTTGGTCGATCAGGAATGGTGATGATGGGTCAGCAGCGCAGTGCAGTCTAAACGCTCTGGTTGGTGGCATGAACGCTGTGGTTCAGAGATGTTGTGACTTCGAGGGGAATTCAAGTGAGAATATTCGAAGAGTTGAATGTGTTCATTGATCAGTGTAGAACAACGAATGCGATGGCAACTCAAAGTTCGTGAGTTGGTGGATAATGGTTGCTTGAGAAGGTTGCTTGAGTTATGAAAAGTCGTCAAGTTGGAAGACTAGAGATGCGAAGACCGAGAAGTTATCGTTGTCGTAAGTTCTAGCAGGCTCAAAGAATAGGTACAATGAGGGCACGCAAAAGACTGGAAGGTTGCTGGTCGAGTACCCTGAGTATCGTTGAAAGGCCTAGTTGTCAAGTTTGGATAAACATACGTCGTTGAAAGGCGTATGGAGTTTATGCTAGAACTGGATTTACCACCATTCCTTGACATATGGCAAGGTTGGTCCTCATACGATTAACGATGGTTTCAAAGCAGGATTGGCGGTGATAGCCAGAATCTATCATGGTTGACTTGTTGTTTGGTTTGTATTGTCTCGCATAGATTGTCCAACGTCGAACGAGATATTCCTTGGTTGCTTGTCTGATATTGGTTTACGCCTATGGGCTTGTGCTTGAGGAATGGTTGAATTCTATTTGGATGGTTTACGTGATATATATAATTGGGATGTTATAAGTGTTATCATTGACTATTCTATTGTCATGAATGGATTCTTATTCCTTTGGTTGAATGGATTGTAAAGGCTATCACTATCCGATGTGGGGAAGAGGGGGTTGAGTTCATCTCTGGTGTTATCTGCCTACTCTTATATACTTTATTGATGATGTTGTTAGCTGTTTTATCGCTCACTAAGACTATTGTCTGACTCAATGTTTTATGTTTCCCTCTTATTACCTTGGGTTGTTCATCTGGTTGTGGATGGGTATACTAGGTGGCAGGTGACAGGTGACGGGTGATAGCTTAGTGAGGACGATGTTGCATTTCGAAGGCAAGCAGGAGGCTGACGTATTATCTTACCTATCTAGTATTTCTATTTCCGATGTTTGAGTATCTCTCTGAGTGTTGTAGTAAGGCTTAATGTACAGACTTTGATATTCCTATGATGTATGGATAACCTTTCAGGATATTGTGAAAGTTTTCAAAAGTTTGTTATATGATGATCCACTATTTCCACCTATTGTATTTGTTATATTTTATTTTATCCTTGCATTGTGAGTTTTACGGCTGGTTCCGCTTGTGTTATCATACCTTGATGATTGTCCATAGCTGTCTGGCACGTCTTTCAACGCATTATTCCTCTTGTTTAGTGCATAGGTTATGAGCGGTCGTCACATTTGGTATCAGAGCTCTGGTTAACGATTTTAACCAAAGTTCGAAGACGTAATTACGTATGAGAGATGTATTTGTATATTTCAGTTGAATGTATACTATATACTGTATATAGTATATTAGCATTTGTACTTCTTTAGCAGCTTTTTTGCAAGTGTCTAATCATTCTAAATTGCATATTTAAAATGAGTCAACGTGCTTCAAGACATACTGCTAGGGAAGGGGCTATGCCTGGAGGGGGTAATGGCGGTAACACTAGATTACCCAGCCATGTTTGAGGCCATGATGGATGTAGTCATGCGAAGGATACCCGCTCTAGTGGAATCCACGGTAGATGTAGGTGTGCGAGTTCCTAGGGTTGTGAATGTTGCGAAGCTGTGCAAGGACAATACATCTTTAGGAGGGAAACCATTCAAAGGAACTGAGCCAGCTAAAGTGGTCCAGAACTGGATGGATTCTTGTGTTCGTATTTTTGGAGACTTGGGTTTGGATGGTGCAACAAAGAGAAAGCTTGCATCAAGGCAGTTGCAAGGCAGGACCATGGAGTGGTGGAATTTTATTACACTTGAGACTTTAGAGGAAGAGATTTCATGGGAGCAGTTCCAAGTTAAATTCGAGATAAAGTTTATCTCCACTGCTCAAAAGTTTGCTATGTTCAAGAAGTTCGCAGAGCTGAAACAGAATGATCGTTCTGTGCTTGATTATGTATCTGATTTTGAGGCCTTATCCAGATAAGCTCATTCATACATTGACACACCCTATTAGAAGAACGAGAAGTTTGTCATGGGTTTGGATACCTATATTGGAAGGCCGTTGGTGGATCATCTTGACGATCCATTTGAGAAGATTGTGGAAAAAGCCGTTCGTCATGAAATATAGTTTCCTAGAGAAGCAAATGTTGTCGCTGCAACCAAGAAAGTTCAGAAACCACAGCAGGGTGGTATTAATAAGAAGAGGAAGCAGCAATAGCAGAAAGGAAAGGATGGCCAGAAGAAGCCTAAGAGTGAGGTGATTTGCTTTAACTGCCAACAGAAGGGTCATTACTCGAATGAGTGCAAGGTTCCCAAAGCTGAGAAAAAGTGCTTCTAGTGTGGAAAGCCTGGGCATAAAAAGAAAGACTGTCAAGAATCAGCTAAGGGCAAGCAGGTTGTAAAGGCATATTCTTTGGAAGTCGTTCCATCTTCTTCGAAAGCTCCTGCAGAGGAGAAGGGAATGAGTGTCGTCGTACAAGGTTCTCTTTCAATTAATGGTGTTTTAGTTCATGTGTTGTTCGATAATGGAGCATCACATTCTTTCATTTGCAATGAGCTTATGTGCCACTTGGGTTTGGAACTCGAGATTTGTGATAGACCATTCATCGTTACTAATCTAATTGGGGGTTCGTCCAGTTTGTGCATGCTATGTCGTGGTCTAGTGTTGTCGAGTCATGGTTGCTCTTTTATGTGTGATTGCTTTATGTTGAACTTCGCTGGGTTTGGGATCATCTTGGGCATGGATTGGCTCAAGAGGTATGTGGCAAGAGTGAATTGCGAGAAGCTAGATGTGAGAGTCGAGGATATGGAAGGGAAAAAGGTGTTGATTAGATGTAAGCCCAAAGACGGGGTCTTCGTAAGTTATCTATATTCACCTATGATTCCACAGGAAGACTTGTCATTTATGTTGATCGCGAATGAGTTTGAAGATGTCTTTGATGTGGTCAAAGGGTTGCCGCCTTATCGTGAGATCAAGTTTAGGATCGATTTGGTCAAGGGTGCTAGACCAATTATTATGCCTCTTAGGCGGATGGCGCCTAAGGAACAACGAGAGTTGGATGTGCGAGTTCGTGACCTTTTGGGAAAAGGATTCATTCGGAGAAGTGTTTCCGAACGAGGTTCACTAGTGGTGTTTGCAAACAAGGCAGATGGCTCGTTAAGATTGTGTGTGGACTATCGTGAGCTGAATAAGGTGACCAAGAAGACCAAGTATTCATTGCCAATAATTGATAAATTGTTCGATCAGCTTCACGAGGCCAAAGTGTTTTCTCAGATGGATTTGGCAATGGGATTTCATCAGTTGAGGGTGGCTAAGGATAGTGTGCCAAAGACTACGACTGCTTTTAGGGTACCATCTGGTTTCTTCGAATGGTTGGTGATGTCATTCGAGTTGACTAATGCGCCAGCGTATTTTGTGGATTTTATGAATAGAGTTTTCAGAGACCAGTTGAACAAGTTCGTGCTTGTGTTCATGGATGATATTTTGGTTTACTCTCGGAATGAGGAAGAGCACAAGACACACTTGCGAGTTGTGTTGCAAATCTTGCGAAAGCATCAGCTGAAAGCTAAGTTTTTGAAGTACCACTTCTGGAAGATCGAAGTGAGGTTCTTAGGCCATGTAGTTTCTGGAAATGGAATAGCGCTTGACCCCTCTAGGTGGCAGAAATCCAGGACTGGGATCGACCTAAGAATGCGATGGATGTTTGGAGTTTCCTTGGGTTGGCAGGATATTACCAACGGTTTGTCAAGAATTTCTCCAAGATAGTTGCACCGTTGACAGGATTGACGAAAAAGAACCAAGTGTTCACATAGGATGCAAAGTATGAGCAAGCGTTTGGAATCCTTAAGGAGAGACTGACGATTGCTCCTGTGTTAACCATTCCAAGTGGGAATGAGGAGATGGTGGTATACACTGATGCATGTGGCACTGGACTTGGAGCAGTGCTAATGCAGAAGGATAAGGTTGTGGCCAACACGAGTCGACAGCTGAAGCCGCAAGAGAGAAATTACCCAACTTATGATTTGGAGTTGGCGGCAACTATGTTTACTCTGAAGGTGTGGAGACATTACCTGTTGGGAGTTCGATTCGAGTTGTTCACGAATCACAAGTCGCCGAAATATCTTTTCTCCCAAAAGGATTTGAATCTTCGGTAGCAAAGGTGGTTAGAATTTCCTGCATCATATGATTTTGGTATATCCTATACTCCGGGCAAGGGTAACGCAGTTGCAGATGCGTTGAGATGAAGACACGCAATTTTGGGAGTGATGTTTTTGAAATGGAAGAGCCTCGAGTATTTGGCAAGGTTTGATTTTAGGTCAAAGTGCGAGTTGGAACCTGGAATGTTGACAAGCTTATCGATAATACCTACTCTTATTGAAAGGATTGACGAGAGTTAAAAGCAAGATGTGAAGCTTGTCGAGTTTATCCAGAAGCTGAACCAGAGAATAAAGAGTTCGAAGTCAATTGAGAAGGTTGGGTTCAAAGCAAGGGCGACTAGTTGTTCTTGATATCGATGGATTGAGAGATGAAGTTCTGAGGGAATGTCTTCACGCGAACTTGACAATTCATCCCAGTGGTAATATGATGTATCAGGACATGAAGCGAGTCTACCATTGGGAGGGGAAGAAGCGAGATATTGGAAAGTTCATTTCCAAATGCATGAACGGTTAGTTGGTGAAAGTTGAAAAGAAGAAGCCGAGTGGTTTGCTTCAGCCATTGGAAGTTCCTACGTGGAAGTGGGAGCAAATACCAATGGATTTTATCGATGGACTACCTAGAACTAGGGCAGGAAACGAAGGGATTTGGGTCATCGTGGATCGCTTGACCAAAAGTGCAAGGTTCATTCCTGTCAAGTCGACTACGACTACGTCAAAGTTGGCTGAACTATATGTGAAGTGGATAGTTCGATTCCATGGTATCCCAAAGAGCAAAGTGACCAAGATCCATTGTTCACAAACGGATTTTGGAAGAGTTTGTAGGAAGCTTTAGGAACCAAGTTGTGCTTGAGTACGGGTTATCATCCCCAAGCGGATGGTCAAACCAAGAGGATTAACCAAGTTTTAGAAGATCTCCAAAGGGTTTGTGCGTTAGAATTTAGAGGATTGTGGGAATACCATCTACGTCTAGTAGAGTATGCTTATAATAATAGCTACCAATTGAGCATTGGGATTGCACCATATAAGTCGTTGTATGGGAGACTATGTAATTCTCCAGCATGTTGGTTAGAAACTGGAGATAAGTTGGTAATTGGGCCAGAAATGATTAGTGAGACCTCGGATTGTACCGAGATTGTTCGGCAACAAATGAAGGCAGCCCAAGATCATCAGAAGAGTTACGTCGATAAGCATCGTAAGGACTTGGAATTCGATGCAGGAGATATGGTTTTCGTGAAGATTTCACCGTTGAAGCATATGGCCAAATTCAGAAATAAAGGAAAGTTAGATCCTAGGTTCGTTGGACTGTTTCCGATAGTCGAGCGAATTGGAAATCTCGCATATGGGTTGGAGTTACCTCAGAAGATGTCGAACGTGCATAATATGTTCCATGTGTCACTTCTATGGAAGTTCATGCACGATTCGAATGTAGTGATATCTCCAGAGCAGTATGAAGACCTAGAAGTAGAGATCATAGTTGCGGGGCCTCGTAAGCCACTTCGTGTTGTGGAGAATGACACGAAACAACTTAGGAGGAAGACAGTTAAGTTGGTCAAGATACAATGGAGTGCGGATGGCGACGATTGTACATGGGAGACGGAAGAGAGCATGAAGGTGACCCATCAAGAACTCTTCATTGGTATGATCCGTGTTGTCGTGTCACCTTACATCATTGTAACCTGTGTTATTGTTATTAAAATTTCGCGTGCTAGGATAAGGCTATGGATGCATGGCCAGATGGCTGCTAGTTTGGGTGATAGAATTGGCTGCTCATGGATGATAGGCATGCAGAATTACTGTGGTTGCTTATATTTGTAGGGATTTTGGGGGCAAAATTCCTAAAGGGGGGAAGGGGGGAGAATGCAACAACCCACATTTTATGTATAGGAAGATCTTAAAATATTTTTATTTTATTCCCTAAGGGTTGGATCATTCTCATATTTTTGTATGTTGTTTATGGGGATGTGAGACATGTTTATAATTTTTGCCAATTTTATTAATGACAATTTTTCCCTTGTCAATCTTGTACAGGTTATAACTTTTGAATCAGATTGAATCAGATGTTGAGACTTGTGCCATTAGAAAGGAAACGATGATTCCCTTCCCGTGGAGTGGTCACATTACAGATTTGGCTCAACGGTTTGGGAGGAATCGCTATTTTAAGGTTTAACAGTTGGTTGTTTATGTTTGATAAGCCATAATGGGCCGATTTGGAGAGGCCCATTAGTGGGCTGGTGGAAGGCTATAAATAGAGGGTAGGAGGCATGGAGAATAGTTTACTTCCTCCATTCTCTCATTTGAAAGAGTGAGAGCTCCTCCATCTCGCCATTCCTTTCACCTTTCCACCATTAAAGATTAGAGAATTTGAAGATCTACATCATTTAGGGTTAGATCTACTCAAATCAAAGAGGGGGTTCATCAAATTGAAGAGTTTGGATCAAATTTTTCGCTGTCCGGATCTAGATCTAGGTGTTTTTGGGTTATTTCGGAGAACTGGTGAGTGATATGCATCTCTCACACGGATTCAATCAAGTATATGAGTGTTTGATCTTGTTTTTCAATAAATTCAAGTCATTTTCCTTAGATCTACATCATGGTAAATTTTATTTCATATGAATTACCATAGGATCTAATTTAGCAACTTAAAACTGGTAATTTCTATGCTATTTCATATGTTTATGCAAGTTAGATCCATAATTATGTCCATATGTTCATTAATCATGATTTTGGTGAAATTTGCATAATTTTGGTGATAATCGTCATATTCATGTTGTTAGTGATTTTAAAACATGTTTGTGGTTGAATTGGATGAATGGGTTGAGTAGATTTTGTCAATATAGTTGTTTGACCAAGTTTTGGTCGAAATTAGAGTTAGATTGAGGCTGTACGGTAAACGAGTCGGTCTGGAAACTATGGATCGGTCGAATTCATGTCTTGGGAAACACGACATGATGGGTCGGTCAGTCATAGTGGAGTAGTATGGATCGGTCGATCGAAGAAGATGGGTCAGCTTATGGTGGATCGGTCGGGTCGGTCATGCTCAAGAGCAATAGGGTTGGTCCCCAGTAGTGTCGGTCGATCACATGGGGTCGGTCAGTCACTAGAAGTGGTCCGTCGGCATGTGTGATGGCTGGTCGGTCGGCATGATTCGAGGTGGGTCGGTCCGAAGAGGAGGTGGATGGGTCGGTCGTGACTCGGGGAAAGGGTCGGTCGGTCACATGGGGTCAGTCGATCAGGAACAGTGATGATGGGTCAGAAGCACAGTGCGGTCTAAATGCTGTGGTTGGTGGCATGAACGTTGTTGTTCAGAGATGTTTTGACTTCGAGGGGAATTCAAGTGGGAATATTCAAAGAGTTGAATGTGTTCGTTGATCGGTGTAGAACAATGAATGAGGTGGCAACTCAAAGGTCGTGAGTTGGTGGATAATGGTTACTCGAGAAGGTTGCTTAAGTTATGAAAAGTCATCAAGTTGGATGATTAGAGATGCGAAGGTCGAGAAATTATCGTTGTCATACATTCTAGCCTGCTCAAAGCAAGAGTACAATGGGGGCACCCAAAATACTTGAAGGTTGCTGGTCGAGTACCCTGGGTATCGTTGAATGGCCTAGTTGTCAAGGTTGGACAAACATATGTATTGTTGAAAGGCGTATGGAGTTTATGCTAGAACTGGGTTTACCATTAGCCCTTGACATATGGAAAGTTTGGTCGTCATACGATTAACGACGGTTTTGAAGCAGGATTGGCGGTGGTAGCCAGAGTCTGTCATGGTTGAGTGGTTGAGTGGTTGTTTGGTTTGTACCGTCTTACATAGATTGTCCAACGTCGAAGGAGATATTCCTTAGGTGCTTGTTTGATATTAGTTTAGGCCTCTAGGGCTTGTGCATGAGGAATGATTGAATTCGATTAGGATGGTTTATGTGAGATATATAATTGGGATGCTATAAGTGTTATCATTGACTGTTCTATTGCCATGAACGGATTGTTATTCCTTTGGTTGAATGGATCATAAAGGCTATCACTGTCCAATGTGGGAAGACAGGGTTGGGTTCTTCTCTGGTGTTGTGGGTAGATTAGTTGTTATATGCCAATTCTCATATATTTTATTGATGATGTTGTTAGCTATTTTATCGCTCACCAAGACTATTGTCTGACTCAAGGTTTTATGTTTCCCTCTTATTACCTTGGGTTGTTCATCCGGTTGTGGATGGGCAGACTACGTGGCAGGTGACAGGTGACGGGTGATAGCTTATGTAACACCCCACCTCCGCTAGGGTCACTCACAAAGGGAATGCACTAGTTTTGGAGGAGCGTTATCGAGGTAAACAATCACAGAATTATTACAAGACAGAACATAAATAAAATAGCGGAAGATTCAAAAGATAATTTTCATTACTTTCAAAAAGAGTCAAAACCTTTTACATCAAATAACCAAGGTCATTATTTTCCATTACAATAAATTCTGTCTTGCATAAATAAAGAAGCATAAACTTGAAACAACAAAAGGAGCTTAATTCCCCAAAGGTAGCAGAAATACAGCCATAGCATAGCTCAAGATCAAACCGTACATGAGCTGAACCGAAAGCAAGTGAAATCCAAGCTAAGAGCTACGGTTTCCTCCCTGAGAACCTGGGGGGGTTACAGAAGAAAAAGAGGCAAAAGAAAACGGGCCAGTCATAAGGACTGGTAAGTCCAAGTGACTTTCAGCATAAAAACAGATAAAGGTAACATGACATGTATAAACTGAAAGTAAACATAAGGATGTTGTCAAGATGGGCAAGATAGACTAAGATAACATGATAAATCAAGTATAGCATCACGTATTCAAGGTTCTCTACATCAACTGTACTAGAATCTCAAACCCATGTCTTATATAAATCATGAAATGATCCCTTGGCCCAATATCATGAAATGACCCATTTCAAGGTCCAACGAAACGATCCACTAGTCGATTGGCTCCCTACAAGTTCTAGCTCGTCGTGTGTCTGTGTCATACGGCCCTATCACGAATGTAGTCACCTGTGCTAGGTCCACCATAGGGTGTATCAAGCCCTATGGTGCCAACCACCGACACGAATCAAGAATTCACAAATAAACCTATTGATGCCCAATGCCTTCTTTTTCAACTCCGGATCACGTGCACGACCATAGCCCGCCTGAACCTACACTGGCGCACCAACACAGCCGTCGTTCTGGTCACTTACAATCAGCCCAGTAATCGTGCCCCACTCTGCCTAGTTCCAGGGTACCATGATACATCTAGTGAGTTACTGCTGAAATGGACCGCGTAACTAGGGTTTCCGTCTAATAGGTAAAGTGTTGTCATTTAAATTCGTGACGTAACCCCTATCAGTCTAGCATGTCAAGTTGGTTAAGTGTTGTGTTTCATGTTCACGACTTAACCCTATCATGTGGCATTAATTCATTAATGCACCCAACTTCTCACATTAGACCTATTGTTGTGGTCACTGGATATGTCGGGCGGTTCCGGGCAGATTTACACCACAACTCAGTCTAACCTCGGGTTTCACGCGCGATATGACCAACTACTCACATTGGATCCTATTGTTTGCAGTCACTGGATTTGCCGGGCGGTTCCGGGCAGATTTACACTGCAAACTCAACCACCCTCGAGTTGGCCATTTTCAAGTTCATTCTAGTGTCATGTCCATGTTCAAGTTTTCATGTCGAGTTCGTGTCAAGTTTTCAAGGCAAGTTTCATGCCAAGTCTCCTATAATTTCCAATTTTTCCCAACGTTACCCCGTCTAAATATTAGGCTAACAATCTTAGCCTAATTTTTCGTTCGCATGATTTTTGGCATATAAGATTAGGCTAAAACTTAGCCTAATTTAATGTATGCAAAATTGGCATAAAGCAATTCATTAACATAAACATGACATGGGTGTAAACTTGGCATTTTTGGCATAGTCAATATGAACATCATAGGTGTGAACTTGCAAAATAGTCAACATGAATATCATAGGTGTGAATCTTGCAACGTAGACTAAATCAACATACATATATGTGAACTTGCAACATAGACTAAATCAAGTTACATATATATATGAACTTGCAAATCAATCACAAGCATATGAATAAGTGTGAACTTGAAATATGACATAGGATTAACATATACACGTAAACATGTAAATCTGACATTTGGTCACATATGTGATATGATTTTACGACCTAAAACTTGCATAACATGATAAACTACACAACTTGTCATAACGGGTTATACTTCAAGTTCATATACACATGAATAGACTTATTCATTAACTCCCAATTCAACATGATCATAAAATAGAACCACAGGCATAGATCAATATCATTCAATTCCACATATAATGTAATCAACATTACTCTATTATCAATCTAGTTTTAAGGCATGACATAACTGAATAAATTGATTAAAACGTCGCAGGCATATAGATCTGATAACATTATTGATCATGAAAAGGTTTGAATAATAATCTAGTTTCAAGAACAAGGATAGATCAAATTTAAATAGAAAAATCCCCAAAATAAGATCCAAGGACAAATAAAGAAAAGGTTTGAATAGAAAATCAAGCTTAGATCCGATTTCAAAGTTATAATCCTAGGCAATAACCTCATGGTCATGAATCTTAGGTAATTAGTCACAATTGTCCTTGTCATAGTCATAGGCATAGTCTTATGTTCACCGTCATAGTCATAGGCATAGTCTTATGTCCACCGTCATAGTCATAGGCGTAGTCTTATGTTCACCGTCATAGTCATAGGCATAGTCTTATATTCACCGTCATAGTCATAGGCATAGTCTTATATTCACCGTCATAATATTAGGCCATTAACGATAGTTTCAACGTCATAGGCAATATTCTCAATAGTCAAGATCCAAGAAGAAAACAAGAATAGATATGAATCATACATAAATCACTTCCAATTTATACCATGCTCATATTAGATTTATAGTTTTTATCTAAAAGTAACTGGAACTTACAGATCGTGGTCTAAGAAATTTAGATGTAGAAGTCAAGTCTAGAAATTAGTCGTTGAATTGTTGAATCGCTGAATCTTGCTTTGATTGTAGAAGCAAATCCCCAAATATGCAATTCCTAGCCATAGTCTTCAAGGAATAATCTTCGCGTTTTAATTTAATTTAATTTAATTTAGAGGAAGAAGAAGAAGTCATGGTCATCAAGAGTTTGAGCAGCATAAGGTTAGAGAAGAATGGTGTAAAGAGAATGAGGCTAGGAGGCTGTTTATATAGAATTTCAAACTAATTAGAGCCGTCGATGAAGCTAGAGTTAATCAAGGCCATCCATCTCAAGAAAAGCCAATCAGAAAATGAAAAGTCAGCCCTAGTGACACACCAGAGCTCAGAAATTCGACCAGAACCCGACCAGGACAGCCAGGGCATGACCAAGCAGGTTTCTGCTCGTCCTGGGCGCACTTGCTAAGTGCGCCAATGCAAAATTGCATGGGCGCACTTGCCAAGTGCGCCGATGCAAAATTGCATGGGCGCACTTCCTAAGTGCGCCAGTGCAATTTTGTTCTGGCGTACTTCCCAAGTGCGCCAGTGCATTCTGACCCGTTTCTGGTTTTTCTGCCTAACTTCGTTCGTCCATATCTTCTTCGTACTTTATCCGTTTTACGCAAATTCGGACTCTATTTGAAGCAGAATTCCGAGACGAACGCAATGGCATAACCCGTTTCCCTTGATTCTTATTTTAAAAATTAATTCTGCCTTGATTTATGGTTCTAACATGTTATAAAATTACGGGTTGTTACATTCTCCTCTCCTTAAAGGATTTCGTCCCCGAAATCTTCAAGTTAGGAAGAATTCCTCTTATCATCCAATCAACCATCTACTCAACCATCATCCACAAGCAACCATTGTCCTTAAAAGATTTCTAATGCTATATGAACATATGCAGAAAGTGTGTATATGTTCCTTATCTAATGCAAATGATCAGGCCTGATTGATCTTCCTAATGCAAAATATGTTTAGTGTCATGAATCCAACATGTATGCAAATAGTCCTAGTCACATAAACACTATATGTGTGCACAAACATCCATCCATATGCAACATCCACATGACAACACATTCTATATCATCCATAAATAGTATAAACACTCATGCATATGCAATATGAAAATGTGTCTGAGCCGATCTAGTGCCTAATGTGTGTTATGCAACCACGAGCAACCACTTGCGACCACTTGCAAACATTTGCAAACATCAACTATAACATGTTTCAATCACATGTTTACATCCAAAAGGGTTCTACCTAAGGTTCTTAAGATAGGATTGAGAAGATAAACAAGATAAAATAAAGCATCAAGGAGAAGAAGTTAAAGATGTACCCCCAGAGGGTCTTGCCTGCGAGCCTTGCCCTTGCTTCTTAGGGCAGTTCTTGCTGATGTGTCCAAGTTTACCACATTGAAAGCACGCACCTATCTTCTTCTTCATTCTTTTACAATCCTTGATAACATGCCCAACTATAGCACAGAAGTTGCACTTCCTCTTATCACGTGACTTGTTATTAATGTTATCGTTGTTCTCGCATCCCTTCTGGAAGTCTTTCTTCTCATTCTGAGACTCATCCGCCTTAACTTATCACTCATACCTTCCCTATGTAACATGTTAACAAGCCTCACGTAAACTATCTCCATCGTACGGAAAACCCTCTACGAAGCTAGAAAGAGGATTAGCCGCAGGTAAAAACTACTGTGACTATAGATGGAGAAAAGAAAGGAAAAAAGATTCAAGCGAGGAAACAAAGGAAAGTGCTAATGGCTTTTGGGGAATAGCCTTTAAATAAAACAAGACTTTTCTTGAAAAATGCTTCTTTGTAAACGGCTTTGAAAATAATTTCAGAAGGTCTTTAAAAACTTTTGCCCAGTCTGGTAACCTTCTGCTCTGATACCAAATGTAACACCCCACCTCCGCTAGGGTCACTCACAAAGGGAATGCACTAGTTTTGGAGGAGCGTTATCGAGGTAAACAATCACAGAATTATTACAAGACAGAACATAAATAAAATAGCGGAAGATTCAAAAGCAAATTTTCATTACTTTCAAAAAGAGTCAAAACCTTTTACATCAAATAGCCAAGGTCATTATTTTCCATTACAATAAATTCTGTCTTGCATAAATAAAGAAGCATAAACTTGAAACAACAAAAGGAGCTTAATTCCCCAAAGGTAGCAGAAATACAGCCATAGCATAGCTCAAGATCAAACAGTACATGAGCTGAACCGAAAGCAAGTGAAATCCAAGCTAAGTGCTAGAGTTTCCTCCCTGAGAACCTGGGGTGGAAATGGAAGAAAAAGAGGCAAAAGAAAACGTGTCAGTCACAAAGACTGTTAAGTCCAAATGACTTTCAGCATAAAAACAGATAAAGGTAACATGACATGTATAAACTGAAAGTAAACATAAGGATGTTGTCAAGATGGGCAAGATAGACTAAGATAACATGATAAATCAAGTATAAATCAAGTATAGCATCACATATTCAAGGTTCTCTGCATCAACTGTACTAGAATCCCAAACACATGTCTTATGTAAATCATGAAATGATCACTTGGCCCAATATCATGAAATGACCCATTTCTAGGTCCAACGAAATGATCCACTAGTCGATCGGCTCCCTACAAGTTCTAGCTTGTCGTGTGTCTGTGTCATACGGCCCTTTCACGAATGTAGTCGCCTGTGCTAGGTCCACCATAGGGTGTATCAAGCCCTATGGTGCCAACCACCGACACGAATCAAGAATGCACAGATAAACCTATTGATGCCCAATGCCTGCTTTTTTAACTCCGAACCACGTGCACGACCATAGCCCGCCTGAACCTACACCGGCGCACCAACACAGCCGTCGTTCTGGTCGCTTACAATCAGCCCAGTAATCGTGCCCCACCCTGCCTAGTTCCAGGGTACCATGATACATCTAGTGGGTTACTGCTGAAATGGACCGCGTAACTAGGGTTTCCATCTAATAGGTTAAGTGTTATCATTTAAATTCGTGACTTAACCCCTATCAGTCTAGCATGTCAAGTTGGTTAAGTGTTGTCTTTCATGTTCATGACTTAACCCTATCATGTGGCATTAATTCATTAATGCACCCCAACCTCTCACATTAGACCTGTTGTTGTGGTCACTGGATATGCCAGGCGGTTTCGGGCAGATTTACACTACAACTCAGTCTAACCTCGGGTTTCAAGCGCGATATAACCAACTACTCACATTGGATCCTATTGTTTGCAGTCACTGGATTTGCCGGGCGGTTCCGGGCAGATTTACACTGCAAACTCAACCTAACCTCGAGTTGGCCATTTTCAAGTTCATTCTAGTGTCATGTCCATGTTCAATTTTTCATGTCGAGTTCGTGTCAAGTTTTCAAGGCAAGTTTCATGCCAAGTCTCCTATAATTTCCAATTTTTCCTAACGTTACCCCGTCTAAATATTAGGCTAACAATCTTAGCCTAATTTTTCATTCGCATGATTTTTGGCATATAATATTAGGCTAAAAACTTAGCCTAATTTAATGTATGCAAAATTGGCATAAAGCAATTCATTAACATAAACATGACATGGGTGTAAACTTGGCATTTTCGGCATAGTCAATATGAACATCATAGGTGTGAACTTGCAAAATAGTCAACATGAATATCATAGGTGTGAATCTTGCAACGTAGACTAAATCAACATACATATATGTGAACTTGCAACATAGACTAAATCAAGTTACATATATATATGAACTTGCAAATCAATCACGAGCATACGAATAAGTGTGAACTTGAAACATGACATAGGTTTAACATATACACATAAACATGTAAATTTGACATTTGGTCACATATGTGATATGATTTTACGACCTAAAACTTGCATAACATGATAAAGTACACAACTTGTCATAACGAGTTATACTTCAAGTTCATATACACATGAATAGACTTATTCATTAACTCCCAATTCAACATGATCATAAAATAGAACCACAGGCATAGATCAATATCATTAAATTCCACATATAACGTAATCAACATTATTCTATTATCAATCTAGTTTTAAGGCATGACATAACTGAATAAATTGATTAAAACATCGCAGGCATATAGATCTGATAACATTATTGATCATGAAAAGGTTTGAATAATAATCTAGTTTCAAGAACAAGGATAGATCAAATTTAAATAGAAAAATCCCCAAAATAAGATCCAAGGACAAATAAAGAAAACGTTTGAATAGAAAATCAAGTTTAGATCCGATTTTAAAGTTATAATCCTAGGGAATAACCTCATTGTCATGAATCTTAGGTAATTAGTCACAATTGTCCTTGTCATAGTCATAGGCAATAGTCTTATGTTCATAGTCATAGGCATAGTCTTATGTTCACCGTCATAGTCATAGGCATAGTCTTATGTCCACCGTCATAGTCATAGGCATAGTCTTATGTCCACCGTCATAGTCATAGGCATAGTCTTATATTCACCGTCATAATCTTAGGCCATTAACGATAGTTTCAACGTCATAGGCAATATTCTCAATAGTCAAGATCCAAGAAGAAAAAAAGAATAGATATGAATCATACATAAATCACTTCCAATTTATACCATGCTCATATTAGATTTATAGTTTTTATCTAAAAGTAACTGGAACTTACAGATCGTGGTCTAAGAAATTTAGATGTAGAAGTCAAGTCTAGAAATTAGTCGTTGAATTGTTGAATCGCTGAATCTTGCTTTGATTGTAGAAGCAAATCCCCAAATATGCAATTCCTAGCCGTAGTCTTCAAGGAATAATCTTCGCGTTTTAATTTAATTTAATTTAGAGGAAGAAGAAGAATCCATGGTCATCAAGAGTTTGAGCAGCATAAGGTTAGAGAAGAATGGTGTAAAGAGAATGAGGCTAAGAGGCTGTTTATATAGAATTTCAAACTAATTAGAGCCGTCGATGAAGCTAGAGTTAATCAAGGCCATCCATCTCAAGAAAAGCCAGTCAGAAAATGACAAGTCAGCCCTAGTGACACACCAGAGCTCAGAAATTCGACCAGAACCCGACCAGGCCAGCAAGGGCCTGACCAAGCAGGTTTTTTCTCGTCCTGGGCGCACCTGCCAAGTGCGCCAAAGCAAAATTGCATGGGCGCACTTCCCAAGTGCGCCAGTGCAATTTTGTTCTGGCGCACTTCCCAAGTGCGCCAGTGCATTCTGGCCCGTTTCTGGTTTTTCTGCCTAACTTCGTTCGTCCATATCTTCTTCGTACGTATCCGTTTTACGCAAACTCGGACTCTATTTCAAGAAGAATTCCGAGATGAACGCAATGGCATAACCCGTTTCCCTTGATTCTTATTTTAAAAATTATGTCTGCCTTGATTTATTGTTCTAACATGTTATAAAAATACGGGTTGTTACAGCTTAGTGAGGATGATGTTGCAGTTCGGAGGCGAGCGGCAGGTTGGCGTATTATCTTACCTATCTAGTATTTCTATTTCCGCCGTTTGAGTTGCTCTCTGAGTGTTGTATTGAGGCTTCATGTACAGACTTTCATATTCCTATGGTGTATGGATAACCTTTCAGGATGTTGTGAAAAATTTCAAAAGTTTATTATATGATGCTGCACTATTTCTACCTATTGTATATATTCTATTAAATTTTATCCTTGCGCTGTGAGTATTACAACCGGTTCCGCTTGTGTTATCATACTTTGATGATCGTCCATAGCTGTCTGGCACATCCTTCAGTGCATTATTCCCCTTGTTTAGTGCAAGGGTTATAGGTGGTCGTCACAATTTTCAAGCGACTAGAGTGAGATCTGTCACTATCTATTACATATATACAGAAATTAGCACATACATTTGCCAGATGCATGACTAATTATGTCCCTACATACTTGGCATTCCAATCTTAACATCAAAGAAATGCTTAAAACTCTTCTTATACGAAATTTTAAATATACATTCTAAAATAATATCTTTCAAATTGTTTCTTCATTGTAAATTTAAAATAGGTAAAATCATGTACATCTCCCCCACACATTTATTTTATCATAATTTAACTTCAATCATTTCATAATTATAGCAATTTTATAATCGCATAAGTATCATATCCAAATCATTTACCATATCTAGTTTCGTAACACATGTTTTTTTTTATAGGTTACCACTTACTTAATTCCTAGTTCATACCTTTTTCTTTCTAAAGCTTACACTTACATTCTGTATTCTCATTAAAGTAACTCAATGCAATCTTCTTTAAGAGCATATTAATTATATATATTAAATCCTAACTCAATATATTAGATCCACCAAAACATTATCCTATATCATACCCAGTGCTACCAAGTTTAAACTATCATTACTATTATTATTTTAAACTGTTTCTAAATTCAAAATTATTTTAAATAACCAAACTCAAACTCGTATGTTCACTAATTAGCTTTATTGTTTTGTAAACATGCTTTAAATTTAATGTTTCTTAAATCACTCTCATAATCAATAAACTTTATAAATCTAATATATATATTTCTCACAAGTCATTATTTTATATATATAAATTCAGGATCCATATAAATTAAACAAATTAAATTTCATAAATATCCTTTTTTATATTGTATTAAAAAAAATTCTCAAACATAAACTAATATTTCATATTTGTTAAAAATAAAATAAGGTTAGCACTTTCAAAACAGCCTATATTAAATTATTATCTTATAATCTTATTAGTATTGATTCACTTATTATATTATTTCAAGTTCTTTATTACTTTTCAAAATGTTTATTTCAACATTAAACAACTAAGTTATTATTACCTTAGTGATTAACACATTCATGTTTTCAAATTAATTCTTAATACCATTTATAATACATTTTCCAGTACTAATTTAGTTAGTTCAAATATAAGTCTAAAACATGAACTAGAGCAGAGCCAACGAAGGAACCTAACTAATGGAATCAACAAAGACAGAGACCGTAATCAACATAAATTAGAGAATACTAAGGATTTCAAAAGCTATCAGCTATAAAATTTAGAGGATAAAGATTTATAACAAATGTCGAGATTTAAATTAAGGAGATCCTAATATAAGAGAATTCTAAAAAAACTACGAATTTAAAGGAAGGAGGCACTTAAAAAAGTTAAAATTTAAAATAATTTTTTATATCTAAAATATTTTTTAAACCATTTATAACTATTTGTACTTTTCAAAATGCACCCTTTCAAGAAGTGTTTTACGACTGGTTTTACTCCTTTTAGGGTATCTCTATCCTACCTCCAATGAGTTTTAAACCCCATAAGCTAAGGTTTTTGATTAAACCAAAGCTCTGATACAACATGTAACATCCAACTTTTTCTTACCATTTAAGTCGATAATGAAACCAACCCAAATCATTTGAAAAGTAGATTGTTTAACTATTGGGTTTAATTGAATCAAATCACAGAACATAAACAAATCACAGATACAAAATAGCAGAATAACTTGCAGCGAAATAAATAACTTAATAGTTCATGAAGCTACTAATAAAAAATCTCAAAAATCAAAATACATAGTACCAGAGTCACAAATTAATACATTAGAAAATCTAAAATACAAAAATGCGTAGTATATAAACAATAATGAAAACGGGATAAGTGAATCATCAAGATAATAATAACAAATAGGTAATAAGCAGAATCTCCAACAGATCTCTAACTCTCAAAGGATGAAACACCAAAGCTAGACTCCTCAATCTGATGGAGCAAAAAGCCAAAACAAAAACTCGGATTATGAGTAGAAATCTCAACAGTAAATCAACTATAGTAAAACGTTTAAATAAAATGCATCAGTAACATAACAGATATTTCGGATTCCATTATTTAAGTACCCTTTAAACTATATATGATACAATACAATACACTACTATAATAGTGTCTATGGTTAAATATAATATTCAAAATTACATAAGCGGAATTACAATTTTACCCTTGCACCATTTATAATGCCATACATTACAAATAGCATAAAGGACTACGTAAACTATTGGCTATGAGGTCACTCCATAGGTACGACACAAATAAAAATCGTAAGGGGATCGATAAGATAACGTGACAAGGCATTGAGGCAATACCCATTAGTAGGATTCTGCAGGATTGCGGAATCAAGCTAGTGGTAACGCATAGCCGCAACTACCACTCACCTCAGACAATACTCCTAAAATCAAAAGGCCCCTAATTATATCACAACATAATAGACACTTTTGAAGAAGTATGTCTTGCTAAGAGGAGCCGACTCAATTGGCCTGGGTATGACTCTTATTTTAGTCATTTTAAGTATGACCTGATGGTCAAGGCAATCCATCATTGTTCTCTTTCTTCAAATCCAGTAACCGCTTCCAAATCCATCCCACTTCATTCTGGATTCTCCACCACGTGCACAGTTGTTAAAGTGGTTCCCAGTATTGGCATATAGTATGACAATATCCAAACTCGGTCTATTTAACAACCAAACGCTTATTTCACGACATGGTCACTTATATTTAAATCATATTTAAAAATCATTTTCAAGTATCATAAATCAATATAATAATAACATTTGTTTATATTCAGATAATTACATTCAAATGGATAAAGGTCATAAATCATATTTTAAAACAACACAAATCAAATAATAATGATGTTGATTTATATTCAAATCATTGATTTCAAATATTTTGATGCAGTAAATCATTGTTAAACCAATTCATTATTTGATTAAGTTCCTAAATAATAATTCAAAATTTCTCATTATTGGATTAAGTTCAAGATTCAGATTTCATATTTTTAAAAAAGTTTCTAAACAAAATTACATTTTGAATTTACATTTCTATATCTCAAATTTCATATATTCAGAAATGTTCCTCTTAACATTTCAGATTCAATAGTTTGGATTGGAACAACTTCTTATTTATAATAGTTAATATAATGTAAATAATTTTATTTAAAAATAATAATTATATTTATATAAAATAATTATAATTAAATTTAAAAGAAAAATAATACAATTGAAATATTTATAGAAAATATTGCAATTAAGTTAAATCTAAAAAATTAGTTATAAAGTAAAATTTTAAATTCAAATAATATAATTTAAAATAGTTTAATATAGAATAATAATAATTTCAAATAATTTAAAACCGTCCAATCCAAACCACTTAACCATATTTCTAGAGTTCAATTTCATTAATTCATATTCAACAATTGTTACTTCAATTGATTTTTAAACTTAAAACAATACATTATTGAGTCCAAATCATTTCAAAATAGTATTTAAATTGGGTTATTCAATTTTTATTCTTAATTATTCAAATTACATTTGCATCACCCTTTTAATAAAGTTGATACCAATTGAACCTAAATTTCAATTTAATCAATTATTAAATGTTTACTTCAATTATAATAAGATTCAAAACGTTTATTTAATAAATTATTACCAAATTGATTTATTAAGTTTTATAATCATAACAAATTCATATAACCCATTTCATTAAAAAAATCATGCCTTAAATTGATTTATCTTAATTGATAAATATCATTTCAATAATGTCTTTTAACAAATCAGTTTTTCATTAGATTTCTTACTTCTCTTTAAACCCATTTTATACACTTATATTTTATAAAATTTATTTATTTAAAAATTTTTAAAATTTAAATAATACTTATACAATATTAAAAGATATATTAACTTACTTATAAAATAATATATATTATTTAAATTTTAAAACTAAATAACATTATAACTTAAAATCTTCAATTTAAATTAAAACATATATTAACTTGTATATTTAAAATTTATAATATATAATTTTATTTTAAAAATCTAAATTTAAAGTTTTATAAATTATCAAAATATAATTTTAAATAAAATTCTAAATTTAGATTTATAAAATACTTTTATCAAGTCAGAATATTTTTATAAATTCAGAAAATTCTTTCAAAATAGACCAATGATGTCCGTATATAATTTTTTTCCCTAGGCCAAGTGATATAGTTATATATCTTTTCAATCCATGATCTAAAATTTACAGGTATTTATCATTTCAATCTGCATCTCAATAAAGTCGGTTTCAATTCCTAAATCTATACAATGGTTCGTGTATATATCATTTAAACCCATAACTATTTTACACACGAATAGGGAACTTGCACGAGAGAAAAATAAAATATAACATTTGAAATAATACATACAAATAAACACAAATCATTATAACAATCAAATTCATGTCATATATGTCAAAAGTGCGTGTGTCATATGTGCGCAAACAGATAATCGAGTTTCCTACAGCAATCCTAACATTTCATATGTCATTTCAATTGATAACAATTCACATGTTCAAATTATTACTCAGTGAGGATTCTCATCTTGCGTGGAAAAAGGAGTAGACGACACAGGCTGATATGAATACGAAAGCTGACATGAAGGCTGACACAGCACGATCGTATCAACAAGTTGAACCACCAGCTTGAATTAACCAAAACTCAAATCCAAAAATTCTAAATCAACACTATTATTTTATAATATATATATATATATATATATATATATATATATATTCATGTGAAGGAAAAAAATATGTATAAAACAATCAAAAAAATACATCACAAACGACGACACTAGGGATTGAACTTCCAACCTCCAAGTTCTCAAATCCAGGCATTAACAATCCACCTACACATCCCTTTTGGTTTCAAACTCGACACACACATATAGACTCAAACTACTACAACAACTTCACCAACATAAATACACAATTTGGTACAGCAGGCAAGGGAAAGGAAAAGAGGGCGAATTTACTTTTTTTAGCAAAATGGTACAAACTAAACAAAATTTTAATCATTTTAAAAGTAATTTTTGGACTAGTTAATATTAGAATTTGAAAAAATGGTCAACTTAAAAGTTTTTGGAAATTATTTTCTCTTCGATTTAAAAAAAATAAAAATTGATTTTTGATAAAATTTGAAGAAGATATGATCAAAATACCAACAGACAAATTTTTAGATTGGAAATCTAGGTCCAAAAATGCATTTGAAACATTGGTAATTTTAACCTGGAATAATTTGAAATCTAAAAAATGTTCAATATCAAAATTGTAGCTATTTCAATTTGGCCCAATTTGAGAAAAAAGAAAAACTGATTTTCAATAATTTTTGAGGGAGATATGACTGAAACAATAACATCTATTTTCCAAATCAAAAATCTAAGCGCGAAAATGGGTCCTAAAGATTTGAGATTTCAGCATAGAAGATTTCGAAATTTGAAAAAGTCTTCAACATAAAAATGGAAGCTATTTCAGTTTTACATGATTTGAAAGAACAAAAAGTTGATTTCATTTTTCTAACAGCAAGTTATGGTTGTGGAAAGATAGAGCAAAAATATGGAAAAGTTTGAGAAAATAAAAAGAGTAATGGCGATTAGGGTTAGGGTTTTGTTTTAGGATTTGAAATAAGGAAGAGATAGGATATTGTATTTGAGTATGTTTTTTATTTAAAGGGAGGAGGAAGATGAGATGGAGAATTTCAGAACTAGAAGGAGGAAGAAGCCACAGATTTCTCTGGAAGTTTCTAAAGAGATAAAGGGGAATGAGAAAGAAAAAGAATACGTGATTTGTTTCCGAACGAAGAAGTCGATGTTGAGTATAACAGTATGATTTTTGTTTGATGACAACAAATATATGATAATTATAATTTATATGTGTTTGTAATTGTACTATTTTATTTTTCATTTTATAGGAATAAATATTTATTGAACAATATACTAGTGTACACAATTGTATATTCACACGGTTTATTTATTCAAATAAATATTTTATTTCAATATTTAAAATAGTACAACAATCCGACTCCACTATTGTATATTTACAGATATTGCTTTACACGAAATTGTACTAGAAATTAATTTAAATACGATGGACAAATCTATTTGAACGCAATAAAATAATATTTTATTTCAATCAAATTTGTTTATTAAATATATTAGTATAGTTCCCACACAGCTCCTCACTACAGTTCCCTCATCACTCATTTACATTTCTATACGATTCACTCATATATACTGACACATATGAACATCATCATCTACAGTCTTCTGTCTTCACTGCTCTCCAATCCAGTCCAGTCATCTCCATATCAGTCACAAAAACACACACACAGTAAACTGGAACAAAAATAAAATTAAATACAAGCAAATAAAAAATTGTTTTTAAATTTTATTTGCCTCAGAATTACGGTGTGTTTCTCATCATTTTTCTAATTCAGTCTGATATACAAAGATAGGAAGATTATTCTGATGGCTGCATGTACACACGTGTATAATTATACACATGTGCACCGCCTTGCCAATCAAAATATAGCCGTGCGCAACTGAGGAGTAGCCACGTGGACCACCTTGACTCAGTGCAAATCAGTATGCAAATGGTTGAGCCAAAAGTGCAAATAAAAATAAAGTCAGAAAAATTAAAACAAAAGTTTCAGGACATGGCAAAACGAGCAAAGACATGCATGGTGGAAGAAGAACTATTTGACAAGATCGACAAAATGCCAAAGTGTCAAAGCTCATGAACTAACCAAGCAAGGATCAAATATAGTACCAGTTCTTATCAATGAAACATGCAGACAAATGGAAGTGTTTAACATCAATACAATCAAGAATACTCAACCAACAAAGCACTCAACATATTCATATCAATAGGTTGAAATATCATGTGCAAGGTAGTAACAAAGTATATGGTACAACAACAAAATAATGGACATGCACAAAAAAAACTTGGTGCGGCAAGTTCAACACAACAAGGAGACTTGCACGGCATGTACAAATGAAAAGTGTTCAGTGAAACATGCAACATACATATAAATGGAGAAGAGCAGCATGCATATATATATATATATGTGTGTGTGTGTATATATATATATAGCAGTATGGACAAATGGTGCAGCATGAACAAGTATACATGGATCAAAATTAAGGCAGATCAGCTCATATATAAAGATGCAACTTCATTGGCATGGTAGTTCAAAGATGATCAAAATAGGAGCATGTTTCATCATATTATACAAAGTAGCCCATACAAAGTAGTGAGCACTGCATACATGAAATGGCACAAATGTACACAGGTGAAACTATACGATCAACACAGCACAAATGAGTTGAAATAGCAAGGGGATCATTTGTACACATGGCAAGTTAAAATGATCGAACAACATGGTGTATGGTGCACAATTTTTTGTGAACATGGTGACTCGGCAACAACACGATGGACTACACAAGTTATAGGGCTCGGGTTCATATAACATATACAGACAGTTTTTTAAATGTTTATGTAGCATCCGAGAAAAGTGCCTAAACAAGTCGAGAATAGCAACAGTTCTAAGTCGAGGGTGCAAGGCATATAAAATTTTATAGGTCATTTCAAGGTGATATAGTGATGTAGCTCAAGTACAAAGAAGTATTTACAAGTGCAGTCACAAAGAGGAGCAACAACATGGAGCATAGGTGTATTCGTGTACATCGTGGCAGTATGAAGAAACATGTACATGTATGTTTAGTGGGATATGAATATTGATCAAGACTAGAGCCACAACAAATCAAATCCGTATACAACAACAACGAGTTCAAGTTTGCATAAACAAGTGTAAAAACATTCATGCACAAAACTGGTGCAATATAAGTCAGCAAGGGTAAAGCAAAAGTATACACAACAAGTCGAAAACAAGCTCTCATATTGGTCAAGTCTACTACAAGCAACAACTTGTAATACTGCAAGCACATCAAAAATTGTTCAATGGCACAACAAAATAGTGCAAGATGGACAGAGTTCAAGTACCAGTTCACACACCAGAAAATCACGAGCATATCAAATGCAAAGAAATCAAGTGCAAAGAATGGTATGGAAAATAAAGTATTTGTTTATAACATTTTTTTAAGGGAGAAGTATTGAAAATGCGAGGCAGTATCTGTTCAATGAAAATAGCAAAGGATTTAAAAAAAAAAAGGCCAGATTGAAATTTTCAAAGAGAAAGAAAAATCGAAGTTCCATAAAAATGTATACAGTTTTGTTTAAACAAGGCCAATTCAAAAAAATAAAAATCTCTGGAAGTTTGAAGATTACAACATCCATGAATACAAAGCCAAGGATATCATAAGCCCCAAAAATTCACGCAACAATCGTAGACCAAGACAAAACCAAATTACAAAATCAGAGCACAATTTTTAGGATTTTTAATACTATAAAAACACCCAATCATCACTGGCTTTAATCATCCAAGTTCAAAACAAATCAAAGAAAAATTTGATTTGAAATAACATACCAAGATCGACGGTACCTTGGATCGAACCATCCCAAATCAATAAAACAACAAGGCAACGCGAGAATACAGAGAATCACTAGTTCCAGAGATAATCGAAGACGAGATTTGGATAAAGAATCAAAACCCTAGGAGCCGCCATTTCTATTTCCAGAGAGATAAGAAGATCGGGCCAAAAGTGAAGTATTGAAGCAAGCGATAAAGTGGTCGGTCAAGATTTAAAAGGGACAAGGATTTAAAGTTTTTATCATAAACTAGGGTTTTGATTCATTTAAAAGGGGTTTTAATTTGTTTTTAATTTCAATTTGTAATCATGTTGAGAGTTTTCTAGTTTGTCTCTAAAACTAGGGAGACAAATTACGGGATTTGTAATTCAGGGAAATATGGTTTCAGGGATAGAAGCCAGTGCAGGATTTTGAGCGTAGGGTTAAGAACAGTTGGGAGCGAGTGTCGCGAGTTTACAGAGGATTATAAGCATAGGGATTGTTTTAACTCCTAGTAGAAACCTTGGGGAATGCAACAGTAGGCAGGGTTTTGCCGAAGCTGGGTATATCTATGTGTTATTTATTTTCCGCATTTATTCTGATTATTATCTGTGTTGTTATTATTTAATCACTCAGCAAAAATCTATGATTATCCCTAATCACCTCCTCTAGGGTTAATTTAGATCCTACAAGTGGTATCAGAGTAGGTATTTTTTATTTTTAAATAACTCTAGAGTCATGGATTTCCCTAACGGTGAGTTTTCTAGTTGTCAATCTAGTGAGAATTTTTCCAGTATAACCCCAACTATTTTTGATGGAACGGATTTTTTTAAATTGGAAATTAAAAATGGAATTTTACTTAAAATCTGTTAATACTAGATGTTGGGATATTATTAAAAATGCGTTTGATATAGTCATAAGAATGATATTATAATTAACTCTCGTGCTACTCAGATTTTATATTCTTATATTAACAATGATCAGTATAACCATATCTCTCATTGTTTAACTGCACAGGAAATCTGGAAAACTCTCGACACGTTTTATGGAAGAAAAGACAACAATAGCTCAAAACCCCCATTGCCAACTCAGTTTTAGAATTATGCTTGACAGGATTTACAGAAGATGGATCAGATAATGATAGTGATGAAGACTCAACAGATGACGACCACGGTGATTTCCTCTTAAAAAGTAAATTTTTCTTTATGACGAGTTAACTAAAACTGTTGGGAATCTCAAATTGACAAATAAAAATTTAAAATCTGAAAATGTTGAGTTAAGCAATAAAAATCATGTTTTGGAATTAAAACTTGAAAACGTTAAAAAGATTGAAAACTCGAATTGCAATAAATGTTTAGATTTGGAAAATGATTTAGTTCATCTTAATGAAAAATTTCAAAAGCTTGAAAAAGGAATTGTTTTTCTAAAAATAAACAAGATTGAACTAAAAACAAAAAAATGATTTTTTGCAAAAGGAGTTGGATAAGTTTAAGAAGGCTGAAAATTCCAAATATGAAATTTTAGAGAAAGAGTTTATTGAAAACCGAATCGATTTTGAATGAACTTGAAATTGAAACCAAGAAAATCAAAGATCTCAAATGCGATAAATGCACGACTTTTCAAAAAGAATTGTTTGAAATAAAAGAAAATTTCTAAACCCTTGAAAATGAAAACGTGATTTTAAAAAATAACGATTCTAAAATTACTCGTATAAATGACGATTTGGAAAAAGAAATTGAAAAATTCAAGGATTTTGAAAAACATGAAATAGAAAAGCATAAAAAAATTGAAAGTGAGATTTTTGAGTCCAATGCAAAAATTAAAATGCTTAAAAACAAAAATATGGTTTTAAAACCAAATGATTCTGAAAAGAGAAATATCACCATAAATCGTTATTCAAATATAATAAAAGAAAATAGCGATTTAAAATCTAAAATTCAACGACTTGAATCAATATTGGCTAAATTTTCTAAAGGAGAAAAATCGTAGAATATGTTGTTAAAAAACTAATTTTTTGTTAAGAATAAGAAAGGACTCGGTTTTGATAAATTTGACCAAATTGAAAAGTGTGATTTTAAAAGTCCTTCATACTGCTTTGGGAAAATCGATCAAATTGAAAAATGAAATTCTAATGATTTTAAAAATCCCTTAAATGGCTTTGAAAAAGGTCGATTTGAAATTTCAAACTCCAATAATTTCAAAGGGTTTTTAAATCATAAACAATATGAAAACTCATTTAGAAACAATTCAATTAAACGAATTTGGATTCCAAAAAATAACAAAATGAATTTGAACATGTTAAACGAATTTGGGTTCCAAAGGGTACGTTAGTGGATAATAATGGATTGTTATATAAACGGGTTTGGGTACCAAAACGTGTAAACGAAGATAAGAGTGGTAAAACAGTCGTTGTTAGACGACTTAATGTTATAAACATTTAGGTACTAAGGATAGGCTAGGGAACAACTGTGTTTAAGAGATAAAAATTCAAATTGTTCCATTTTATTGAATTATTTGAAGTTCCTTAGCCATAGATTTCAGAGTTGGAGATTCATTGGTTCACATCGATTATGGTAAGTCAGGTATGATCTCTAAACTCGTATTTTTATTTCTTTTTATTTTATTTTCTTTTTATTTTATTTCCCTTTTTGTTTTTATTTCCTTTATTTTTTATGCTGATTTATATTGACTGAGCAGTAATATTTTGAGCATTTTTTTGAACATTGTTAACCAGAATTTTTAAAATTTGTGATGTTCTCGAATGACTAATGAAATTTCACATAGTTTTGTTGATTTTATTGATTTTTGAAATTATTGAAAAATTGAACTCAATACAGTAGACTATTTGAAAGCCATGATTGACCAGTTGTGAAAATTTCATTTTTTTATTGGCTTGATTTTGAAATCATTCATTACTGATTTTGAATTTCTTGGATTAATTTTTTTTCTCAAGTGATTTCAGATAATTATCATCAGATTTGATCGTTGAATATTTCTAGTGCTTGTTGAAAAATTCACTTATGATTCTTTCTTTGAAAATAATCTTGTGTTGCTCTGATAAGGATATTGATTTGATTCGTCTAAGTGTTTTGGTGATTGAACGATGAGTTAGAAAATCAGTGACTGGATTTAATTAAAATTCATAGGCAATTTGAATTAAATATATAAATGGTTTTAAAAATTGTCTAGGAGCAATCAGTGTTAGAAATATTAGAAAATTTAATATTCTACTGATTGATTTTTTAAAAAACTGATTTTCAACGTTGCATTGATATTTTCAAAAACTCCTCTTGAAATTGATATTTTCAATTTTAAAATTACTTTTGATTATTTATTCAAAAATTAAAATTATTGATTGATTTGAACCGTTTTGTGACTCATCAAAATTATTAATAGATTTATTAAATTGTAATGAGTTGTGACTATGGTATAATTCATAGCTAGAGGAGATGTTGTTTTAAATCTCATGATGATTGGACAGATTTTATAATATCTTTGAATTAGAGCTTATTTCATGATCTTCTTCTATATTTATCACATTTCTGTAATTCATCATGGTTTTATTTAATTTGGGGAGTTCTAATTATTCTTGGAAATAAAAAATAAAAATAAATAATAAGAAAAAAATATATAATTTATCCTTGGTATTCACTCCCATTTAAAAGTCCTCGTGGTTATGCGTGGGTGAATTACCTTAATCTCTGTGTGCTTTCATTCTCACTTAAAAGACCTTTGGGCTGTGCATGGATGGAACTCATTTGAGAGGATAAAGTTAAGTTACTACTAACCCTATTTAAAAGACCTTTGGGTTATGCGTTGTTAGCAAGTGCTTAACACATTTTGAGCATATTTAAAATCTTCAAAATTCGTATTCAAATATTTAACTTTTATTGAACTCTCCTCATTCTATAAATCCATCGTAAATCCATTCATTCTGAAAGTGAAATTTGCTTCTAATTTAAAGATTATTATGATTTTTGTTAGATGAAATGGGTTTTACGATATATATTCTCTCTCTTAATCTGAATTATACTTCTAGTCTATATTCATCACTGTTTTGATTTCTATTATCCTTTGGATGATAACAAAAGTGGGAGAATGGTCAAGATTTTGATTGATGAGTATATAATTCAAAAATATTTTAGGATTGGATATTAAATATCTAGAGGCGGAATTGATCAATTGAATTTCATTATTTATATTTTCCATATATATAGGAGAAGTTCAGTTGTAGGGGGAGCAGACAAATAGGGGGAGTAATATATTTCATGATCAAACACATTTAACACAGTCAAAATCTTGTACATGTTTGTTATTAACAAAAGGGGGAGATTGTTGAGTATAACAGTATGATTTTTGTTTGATGATAACAAACATATGATAATCATTATTTAAATGTGTTTGTAATTGTACTATTTTTTTACATTTTATAGGAATAAATATTTATTGAATAATATACTAGTGCACACAATTATATATTCACACGGTTTATTTATTCAAATAAATATTTTATTTCAATATTTAAAACAGTACAACATTCAGACTCCACTATTGTATATTCACAGATATTACTTTACATGGAATTGTACTACAAATTAATTTAAATACGATAGAAAAATCTATTTGAACACAATAAAATAATATTTTATTTCAACCAAATTTGTTTATTACATATATCAGTATAGTTCTCTCACAGTTCCTCACTACAGTTCACTCAACACTCATTTACATTTCTATACGGTTCACTCATATATACTGGCACATAAGAACATCATCATCTTCAGTCTTCTGCCTTCACTGCTCTCCAGTCCAGTCCAGTCATCTCCATAACTGTCACAAAAACACACACGCAATAAACTGGTCAAAAATAAAATAAAATACAAGCAAATAAAAAATTATTTTTGAATTTTATTTACCTCACAATTACGGTGTGTTTCTGATCATTTTTCTGGCTCAGTCTGATATACAAAGACAAGAAGACCATTTTGATGGTTGCATATACACACGTATATAAGTATACACGTGTGCACTGCCTCGCCAATTAAAATACAACAGTGTGAAACTGGGGAGTTGCCACGTGGACCTACTTGACTCAGTGCAAATCAGTGTACAAATGGTCGATCCAAAAGTGCAAATAAAAAAAGTCAGAAAAATTAAAACACAAAAGTTTCAGGACAAGGCAAAACAAGCAAAGACATGCATGGTGGAGGACAGAACTATTTGACAAGGTCGACAAAATGCCAAAGTGCCAAAGCTCATGAACTAACCAAGCAAGGATCAAATATAGTACCAGTTCTTATCAATGAAACATGCAGACAAATGGAAGTGTTTAACATCAATACAATCAAGAATACTCAACCAACAAAGGACTCAACATATTCATATCAGTGGGTTGAAACAACATGTGCAAGGTAGTAACAAAGTATATGGTATAGCAACAAAATAATGGACATGCACAAAAAAAAACTTGGTGCGGCAAGTTCAACACAACAAGGAGACTTGCATGGCGTGTACAAATGAAATGTGTTCAGTAAAGTGTGCAACATACATATAAATGGAGAAGAGCAGCAAGCATATACACACACACACACACACACACACACACACACACACACATATATATATATATATATAGCAGTATAGACAAGTGGTGCAGCACAAACAAGTATACATGGATCAAAATTAAGGCAGATCAGCTCATATACAAAGATGCAACTGCATTGGCATGGCATTTCAAAGATGATCAAAACAGGAGCATGTTTCAACATATTATACAAAGCAGCCTATTCAAAGTAGTGAGCACTGCATACATGAAATGGCACAAATGTACACAGGTGAAACAATATAATCAACACAATACAAATGAGTTAAAATATCAAGGGGATCATTTGTACACATGGGAAGTTAAAATGATCGAACAACATGGTGTATGGTGCACAAGTTTTGTGAACATGGTGACTCGGCAGGGCTCAGGTTCATATAACATATACAGACAGTTTTTTAAATGTTTATGTAGCATCCGAGAAAAGTGTTTAAACAAGTCGAGAATAGCAACAGTTCTAAGTCGAGTGTGCAAGGCATATAAAATTTTATAGGTCATTTCAAGGTGATATGGTGATGCAGCTCAAGTACAAAGAAGCATTTACAAATGCAGTCACAAAAAGGAGCAATAGCATGGAGCATAGGTGTATTCATGTACATCGTGGCAGTATGAAGAAACATGTACATGTATGTTCAGTGGGATATGAACATTGATCAAGACTAGAGCCACAACAAATCAAATTCGTATACAACAACAATGAGTTCAAGTTTGCATAAACAAGTGTAAAAACATTCATGCACAAAACTGGTGCAATATAAGTCAGCAAGGGTAAAGCAAATGTATACACAACAAGTCTGAAACAAGCTCTCATATTGGTCAAGTCTACTACGAGCAACAACTTGTAATATTGCAAGCACACCAAAAATAGTTCAATGGCACAACAAAATGGTGCAAGATGGACATAGTTCAAGTACCAGTTCACACACCAGAAAATCACGAGCATATCAAATGCAAAGAAATCAAGTGAAAAGAACAGTATGGAAAATAAAGTATTTGTTTATATCAGTTTTTTTTAAGGGAGAAGTATTGAAAATGCGAGGCAGTATCTATTCAATGAAAATAGCAAAGGATTTTAAAAAAAGGCCAGATTGAAATTTTCAAAGAGAAAGAAAAATCAAAGTTCTAAAAAATGTATACGGTTTTGTTTAAACAAGGATCAATTCAAAAAAAATAAAAATCTCTGGAAGTTTGAAGAATACAACGTCTATGAATACAAAGCCAAGGATATCATAAGCCCCAAAAATTCACGCAACAATAGTAGACCAAGACCAAACCAATTACGAAATCAGAGCACAATTTTAAGGATTTTTAATCCTATAAAAACACCCAATCATCACTGGCTTTAATCATCCAAGTTCAAAACAAATCAAAGAAAAATTCGATTTGAAATAACATACCAAGATCGACGGTAGCTTGGATCGAACCATCCCAAATCGATAAAACAACAAGGGCAACGCGAGAATACATAGAATCACTAATTCCAGAGATCATCGAAGATGAGATTTGGATAAAGAATCAAAACCCTAGGAGCCACCATTTTTATTTCCAGAGAGATAAGAAGATCAGGCCTAAAGTGAAGTATTGAAGTAAGCGATAAAGTGGCCGGCTAAGATTTAAAAGGGACAAGGATTTAAAGTTTTTATCATAAACTAGGGTTTTTATTTATTTAAAAGGGGTTTTAATTTTTTTTAATTTCAATTTGTAATCGTGTTGAGAGTTTTCTAGTTTGTCTCTAAAACTAGGGAGACGAATTACGGGATTTGTAATTCGGGGAAATCTGGTTTCGGGGATAGAAACCAGTGCAGGGTTTTGAGCGTAGGGTTAAGAACAGTTGGGAGCGAGTGTCACAAGTTTATAGGGGATTATAAGCGTAGTGATTGTTTTAAATCCTAGTAGAAACCTTGGGGAATGCAGCAGTAGGCAGGGTTTTGCCGAAGCTGGGTATATCTGAGTGTTATTTATTTTCCGCATTTATTCTGATTATTATCTGTGTTGTTATTATTTAATTACTCAGCAAAAATCTGCGATAAACCCTATTCACCCCCTTTAGGGTTAATTTAGATCCTACAGTCGGTTCATTATTTTAACGTAAAAGGTTAAGGAGCTTAAGTGTATTGGACAATAAAATCCCAAAATAAACATTCACCTGGCCCATATACAAACACAAACAACAAGAATAAGAGAAAAAAGGGGAGAGAGATTCTTACACAAACATAGTCCACTTTGTGCATTTTTACAGCTACAAACGCGAATTTCGAACAAACGAAATTTAATTTCAATAAGTCAAAAAATGCTGGATGCTTGGAATTCAGTACAGATTCAAAAGAAAAATCGACAACTTTTGTTTTTTGATAAATTTCAAATTTAACTAAATTTGACACAAATCTGGCATTTTCGGAAAATTTAATATCTCAACAGATTTGGAATGTCAATATATTTATTATCTCAATTTTATTATCTAAATTTAATTTTTTTATAAGCTTACATAAATTTTGATTAACACGTGTTAAATCAGTTAAACAATTACATTCATTTTTTATAGTTATTTAATTTCACTATTTAGCGTTACTTATTTTGTTTATATACAAAAATCAATTCATTTATTTAATTCAATTCCAAATAAATTGGAGTTTTTAATATTAAAATTTTAAATTCAAATCAATTTATTAATTTCAAACCTATTAAAAATCCAGGTTGTCACACATTGCAACCTCTAATTGCCTACTCCGAAGTTGTTTGCAGATCCACCGGGATCGGCACTACTCTTATCATTATCACGAGAATATATAGCCTCTTATTGCCTAGTGCAAAGTTGCATGCTCCACATCTCCATAGCCAGACTCCCTCTTGCCTCATTCCTATCTTTAGCCACTCATTTCTTGCTTCGACATTGCATGCTTGAGCATCGTTGCATGCTGGTGTCCCTAAAACAGTTCCGACAGACGGGTCGCCCAATGCTTACGTTATGGCTTATATAGTTTTACCATATTATTTTCCAATATTATTCACAATGGACTTCACAATAGCCTAATTTGCACCAACGTACCATGTATGCCTATGTTGCGCTAACATATTATCTCACATTTTCTTACGTTGTATACTACTGAATTTTATCCGTATCAACATCACTATTATTTTCCGCTATGAATCACCCATGCCTACGTTGTGGACTTATTTAAAAAATTTGTTTAAGTAGGAGGGAAGTTAAGCCTCCTTCTTCCCAAAGTTAAGGGTACAGACCAAGTTTGCAAAATCAACCCATCAAATAAATCGTCAAACCTAGGCCATCAAGCAGAACGTTTACAGCACCATCAACAAGGAGGACTATGGTTATTTTTCCTTCAAACATATAGTTTTTACTCTAATTTAATCCAATATTAAATTAAAGATTACATATTCCAAATTATGGCTTAGGATTAGTTTATTCCTCTAATTATATTTAGTATATTCGAAATAAAGGTTTCCATATATACTTATTTTACCCTAATCAATACTTTGCAGGTCTAATTTATATTGAGGTTTAAAAATTAGCATTGAATAATATCAGTTAAATCCCTAGATCATAATTCCCCAATTACATCTAACAAGATTAAATACAGTTTATCAATTCAAACTTTATGTCTGTTAATGAGATATTTAAAAGGAAATCTAACACTAATGAATTTAAACTTTTTTATTTAAATTTAAATCCCACTCACATGGAAACCAAATATCTAACAACATGGTCTTCCTTCTACTTTTTCCCTCTATGAATCTCCTTCCCAATTTGATTCATACTAAATTTATTTTATTTTATTTTAGGAGAGAAAAGAGTTCTGAAAATAAAGAAGAACGAATAGTTTACACAAAGAGGTAATAAGGTTCTAAAATTAGGATCATGGTATATTTATAATGTTTCTAAGTGTCTCACTACCGTTAGATTAATCCTATATTGAATCTATATGAACACATCACAACACCATCTTACGCGTTTGCTCATGTTGCTCCTCACAGTCCACCCTTTGGACCATGCCATAGTGACCATCTAAATGCTTGAACACGTCGCAGAAGAAATCCAACCATTTGAACATATCACAACCCTCACCCGAAATAACAACCAGGCTCAATTCACACTGAACTCATAACAACATCCAGGTTCAAGTCACATTCACCTAAATTGTGTTATAGTTCATTAGAGAGATGGTCGACCACTTTAGCGATGGTCGACTGCCCATTGGACCGATTGAATATCCTAAATATTTTATTTTTAGCTTATTTTCCTCTTGTCTTCCCTATTTTAAATCAAATTCAAATGAATTGTATATGAGAAGTGTCCAAAAAATCACTATAGACATAATGGCGAAATCTTCCTAGTTAAATTCAGACATTTGTGAAAAAAATACATTTTAGTTCATTTCTTGCTTTATTTTATTATTATTCGAAAGTATCTATGTACGTTCTCCTCCCTAAAGGATTTTATTTTCAAATTCTTCAAGGATAGAAAATGTGATTAACAACCGACATCCAATGCTTGCATCCGTCTGTTCATACTTCATCCATAGTAATCATTGTCTTATTTTTGTGACATAATTATGCATTTATGCAATCGTAAAAAGCATATGAACCTGTCTAATGTAAAAGAGAAGCATTCCACTGATTCACTTGACCTCGTGTTCATGCAAGTAGGCCTATGTTATGCATCTAAATGTATACAAATCCATAATGATAATGATACTTCTACAATATGCTTTAATAACCATTCATATGCAACATCGATATGCTCTACATCTGCACATGTACCAGCCATATAAAGTAAGAAACAATTTCTCATATGCATATATTATGAATGTGCAAGTACCTACTTGGTCGATCATCTTATTCAGTGCCTATTCCAATGTGCGTGAAATGCAATGATTTGAATCTATTAGCATCCACTTGCAACCATTGGCATCCACCATCGATAACATGTAACAATGACACATTTACATCTATCCCTATCATATATAGTCTTATCTTATAAGATCCTAATTAAGGAAAAATTCAAGTTTGGATATTGATAACGTGCCGTCGAAAAGATGTAGATAAGAGTCTTGAACCATTTGTTAAGGATGCGGGTTAAGGATCTTAAGGCAGAACTAACACTAGAGGGGGTGAATAGTGTTTGTGAGAGTTTTATAGAAATTTTTAACAATCTAGAATTACTACATGAATCACACAAAGATTATCACACCAGAAATGATCACAAACACAATTCACTCCCCTCTAGTGTTCGTTTTGCCTTAAAATCCTTAATCCGCATCCTTAGCAATTGGTATCAGAACATAAGTGTAGAAATCAAGAAATTATAGTATGATAATGTGGTTAGAGATAGGATGAAGATGGAGAAGAAAAAGTGATAAAAAAAACTCGAATTAAATCCCTATTTATAGAGTTTGAAAGGTTGCAACGTTTTTGAAGCATTTCAAAATATGAAAAGACACTTCCATTGAAATTTGAAAAAATGACAGTTATATATCGACATGTCAAAATATGTATGTCAACATATACATGTTTTTTTGAAGTTTTAAAATAATTTTTCAAGTGTTAAAACCATTATATATTTTTTGGAAATTCTTAAATCAAAACTAGTGTTTCAAATGAATTTGCTAAAGTGTAAAAACATATAAAAAATATAGTAATATATAATATAAACATATTTATAAATTTATATCATATAAGACTATAAACCATATATTACAAACATACATATATATATATATATATATATTATAAAACTTTATAAACTATAAACATATATGTATATTTGAAATCATAAGTAAGAACTTAATAATTTGAAATCGTTTAGAAAAGGAATTTGAAAATAATTTTGAAATCAATTTGAAAACAGAATTTGAAAGTGCTAACCGGAGTTTTACATATAATCTAGACTCTATTACTTTGATAATCTTGAGCTCTTTAAATATTGATTCTCATGAGTCTTGAATTCCTTGGTACCTTGAATCTCTAATATTGTACAGTCTTCAATATTTATATCCTACATATATAATCTGCATATACATACACACATATATATATATACATATATATATATATTCTGGACAAGGATATTAGTATATATTTATAATCAATAATGTTATTAATTGAAACAAAAGGTTGTTTTCATCAAAATTCAATTCACCAACAATCTACCCTTTTTTTATGATGACAACCATGGTTTATAAAATATTCATACCTGATTACTTGATTTTTACCATGAATTCCTTCTAACTCCCCCTTAAACTATTCCTATATCTTATTTTATAATTTCTCCCTCTGTGTCATTATCAAAAATTATCCTATACTAAATTATAATAGATTATACTAACCTATTTACTAAACTAAACCATATTACCCCTAATTTTATGCTATAAATAATCCTAATAACTAAATCTAAATAACTCCCCCTAACTCTATGACAATACTAAAGAAACAAGTGTATATCCAAGAAAATCAGTAAAATATTTACAAATAATTTGTTTAATATTTACAGTCAATCAGTCCAAGCATTTCAAACCAAATAATATGTACAAGTTTGTCAAATCAACAAATTCAAACAGATTCAACCATCTTTATCTAACTTAACTCTAGGTGACGCTGATTGCGAAGTATTATTGAAAGGACATTCTTAAATGAACTGAGTGCTTCTTCAAGATATTGTTATATGACTTAACAAATTCAAACAGATTCAACCATTTCCTCAGGTTCCTGCATACTCTCGGCTAAGTCCTTATGAAATTTAATAAGATGAATTTCTTTATTATGAAAGTTGCTTGATGTCATGTTTTAATATATAGGTAGGAATACAATGAATAAGTGGCTCGTACTCAACTTCTAACTCTTTAGCTAACTGGATTCCACTACAGTTGCAGAACCATTATAATGCCCATACTTTTCTAAGTCCAAATTTCGACAAAAATTGAAACCCAAACTCATCCAAGCACGGAGAATAAATCTGGTACCGAAAAATAAATAAGCAAGAGCTTAATCAGAGTGCAATACAAATAACTCACAGTGGAAACAAAAAAGGATAAAAGTATCGATTTAGGCAACTACCTTAAAAGCAAATTGCCACATCAACACTGAGCATGAGAGAACAAGAACCGAAAACCAAACTTGAACACTTGCTAAGACTTGTCTTCTCCTGAGATAAACCCAAGAGTTGTTATGAGGAAGGGAGTCAGAGCAACAAGTCCTAGTGAGTAGAAAATGTTAACACTGTTCATAATACATAAATATATCTTGTTTGGTTTCACCCAAAATCATATGTCTAACAAGGCTAGTAATTTTAACCTAGCTTTGCAAAAATTTACGCACGACAATCAACTACGTTACCCAAGGTAGCACTTCCCAATGATAATGTTATTGAAATATACTGAGGTAGAACTTTTTTGAAAGTTAAGCGCAAAATATTATTAATCACTAAAATATTTACAATGCATAAAGAACATATATTGGCATGCTTCGACATGTTCATTCCAAAGCTCACTAAAACAAATAACACTCACAACTTCCTCAGTCCTTACACTCTCTAAACAAACAACATAAGACTGAGTACAAAATTTCAGCAATAAAAGATAAAATTTTAAGCTGCATCATTATCTCAACATCAAAGTACGACATAGTTCCAAAACACTGCTTCAACAGGGAGCCAACAACATATCACCCTATCATATCAAAATGTAATGCTACATCTTCCCACTTGTATCCATACTTATGCATCAGAACTTACAATTATGTTAAAAAGGGATCAAATAGAGGCGAGGGATTGCTTCTTGTGTGTCTTTTCTTAGACATTACATTACTTCCTCCTGGTAGTATATCCTCAATATTATATTCATTCCCCTCATCTAGATCATTATCAGCCCAGAACTTACCTTTTATTTTCTTGCCCTTAGACTTAGATGAGGGATAAGCGCTCTTAGGAACAGCTGAGGTAGAACTTTTATGCATACGCTTGAAGCCTTTAAACCACCATTCAAACTAATACCGAAAAACTAATAGGCGGGCTCTCCAACTATTCAATACCTTATTAATAAAGGAAGCATGTCATCTTTATATAGCCACATATAGCCTCACTGTTTATCAAATGTAAAGGCGAATCCGTTGATCACTTAATATCTCCCTATGTGGTTGACAATGTCTTAATATAAATTAAAGGACATTAGCTACTAAGTCCTACTATCTAAGGCTTCCGCCATTCATGCATATTCCCAAACTCCGCGTAATGTGAGAGATAGTAAACAATCATTTATGACCTGCGGGATAGGTAGACAACTAACATTATTTATGACCTTCCCCTAGTGGAGCCATATGTTACTATTTAGCTGGCCTTATCGGATGATCTCCTAGTCACTTAATACTTCCCGTAGGATAGGCGGTCTTTTGGATATTTAATACCTTATCTCAAGGAGGACTCTAACCTAATCACTTACTACCTCAAGGAAGTGAACCGTTGTGAAGGTTACCAATTTCGCACCCACTTAGCCTTTCTAAAAATCCTCTATGTAGGCTATGATATGGATTATTTACTTTTGGTTTCTTCTTTCGGGAGGGAGGTGGGCCTTATAGCCGCTTAAGACCTCTACCTTTGAATAAAACCTTTTAGGAATAATTCTCGCTATCATCATGGGTTCTTAAGGTCAATGACATCCCACATTAGTTATACATATATCCAATTACTAAAAAGAGCCGACTTCCATCGAATAAGGCAACGGACCTCGCATCATTAACCTACTAAGTCCATTCCTTATTTCTAAATAAAGAAATTCTAGATTAATGTGAGAATATGCTAAGGATAATTCTTTACAACTTTCTATCCTTGGTCACTTAATTATTTATTTCCTTATTGGACTAAGTATCTACTACGGAAATCAATTCCATTAAATCCTCTTAAGTCATATTTATCATTATAATGGTCTCATATCATTTATGACCCTAACAGTCATATGTCCTAAGGCAATGGGCACTCAATCAATTTAATCCCTTAATTGTCTTATGCCATTAATGATCCTAATGGCCATATTTCCTAAGGCAACTGACAAACTCTTAAATGCCTTTTATATCAGTCCCATTTAAAATTCTAATCTAACTATAGAAACTCCTAGACATTTCTATATTAATTTAATTCCAATGAATTCTTATTTGAATATACATATATAAATTTACTATTTATTTCCCTAATTGGAGTTACAACTCCTATTCCTAATCGCAATTTAAATTGTAACCATTTTGGAATTTATTTTATATTCAATTCATTTCCTTAAAACAGATGTGGTTACATTATTCATGACCTTTAATTATGGCAATCGATTCCACTTTTATTGCTATAACGGTCAAAAATATTTATTTCCATTTAATATGGGCTATATTTTCCCTATATATTCCCAAAAATGGAAACCATTCAATTTCAAACACAAAACAACAAACATTTATTTAATATAATAACGTTATGTACGTAGATTTGGATGGATAGGATATATAAATATATTTATATTTTCAGCGCGGTGTTAATGTAGTTATTAAATATATTTTATTATTGTTATTATTCTTTTATATTCCAGTCTAAACTAACGACTAGAATAATCCTTTTGTGTTTAATCTTGTTTAAGATCCAAAATCTCTTGGAAAGGTTATTTACTGTAATTATTGTAAATTTTGCCCAAACTATTTAAAAGAGGGAAATTGGCATATTTCAAATCATAAGGAAATAGTTTAATATTTTATTTAGAATAGATGTTGCCAACTACGTACAAAAATATGTCAATTTGCACATCTCTTCCTATTTGTTTTTTATGTTCCTTGTAGATTTCGAATAATGTCTTTTTATGTAAAAAGAGCAAAAAGAGCAAATTTACAACAATCAAGTAAAAACTCCAAACAATATCAAACACAAACAAGTTTATATTTCTAAAATCAATACTGCATAAATCCAATATATACACTAAAATCCTATGAATCTGGAATAACAACCCCACATATCTAACAATATTCTAAGACAAATCTCTAGATTTAGGGTGTTTACAATAACCACTACAATCCAAGGTAAATTGTAGAAAATAGGATAATATTAAACTGAACGGCCTACAAATCTATATCTAGATTTCATATATATATTATTTCAGATTTGGAAATAAATAAATAAATAAATTTGTTAAATTTTAGGCATACAATCCAGATTTGACACAAACGAATTATATAAGATACTATAAACAATGAACACATTTCCCACTTACCTGAAAGCAACCCAAATCTGAATACATCTTTTAGGCTTACAATTTCCAGATCTCACAAGATCTGTAATTTGTGTACAAAAGGGATTTACATATACTCATTTAAATTTATAGATCTGGAAGAGAAATTTGAAAAGAAGAAGGAAACTTAGAATAAAAGAATTACCTATTCGAAGAACAACTCTTTTTCATAAATCTGAATCCAATCTCTCGAATTCTCATTAATTGGATCTGTATATATTTATATTTTGAATTTTTAAAAGATTTTGGAGGATTGGAATTGGCAGAGTTTCACTTGTGCCTTTAGAAAATATGAGAAAAGAGTGGGGATCTATCCCTTTATTTATAGGCGTAAAAATGACCCTGAACCGTTAGATTTTTTTTAAGAAAAATCCATCCACAAATATAAATTTTTATAATATAAAAACCTAGCCACAACTACATGAATCGACCAGGGATTGATCTAGAGGTCAACTTAGCAGTGGTAGGGATAGGGTGTAACACCCCATACTTTTTTGAGCCCAAATTTCAACAAATATTGGAGCATGTAAATTTGGTACCTGCAAACAAATGATCATCAGCATAATTAGAGTATGATAGAATTACTCACAACGGAAACAAAATAGGATAAACTAGTATTAACTCAAATAAATTACCTTATAAAAGTGAGTCACCATGTCAATACTGAGCATGAGAGAGAACGAGAACCGAAAACCAAACTTAAACACATGTGAGAACCAGACCCTCTCAGCAAAACCTGGGAGATTATAATGAGGAGGGGATCAGAACAATATGTTCTGGTGAACAGGAAGAGTATAACATAGTTTACAATACACAAATGTATCCCATTCGGTTCAACCAAAGGCATATGCCTCCCAAGGCTAGTAATTCTAACCTAATCTTATAAACATTGACGCACGACTCTAACTACCATACCCTAGGTAGCATTCCCAACAATAACGATACGGAGATAGAATGTTTACGCCTATATTTATGAAGCCTTTAAATGATCATTTAACTAATTACTAAAACTAAGAGGTTGGCTCTCAACTACTTGCTCATCGTACGGAGTTTGGTTATTTATGTATATAATTAGCCACTTAAGACCCACTATCAAATGATAGCTAAAGGTGGATCCTCTTGATCACTTAAGGCCGTAAGAGGACCTACTGGTCACTTAATATACCTCTCGATGGTTTACTCAACGCTAAAATAAACTAGAGGACAGTAGCTACAGGTCCTACTAACTAAGGCTTCACTCATTCACGCATATAAACCCATGCCCCGCATAAGGAGAGAGATAGTAAGCATCCACTTAAGACCACTCGGTTACGTAGACATAGTACGCCATTTAAGACCCTCATGTGGTGGACCTCCTCATTACTATCTAGCTGGCCTTATTGGATAATCTCCTAGTCGCTTAATACTTCCCGTTGGATAGGTAGCCCTATGGAATGACCATACCGGACCTTTTAAAAACCAGGTTTAGGTAGGATTCATACGCCATTTAAGACCCCTAACTGGAGGACCTATTCCCAGTTGGACCCCTTGACCCAAGTCACTTAAGACCCAAAGAAGCGGACTATTCGTGAAGATTATCAAACTCGTACCCAATTAACCTTTAAGGTTTCATTTATGGAGGTGGGCTACATGATTGCTTAATACCTTTTTATAAATGATCTAGTCACTTAAGACCTTAATCCCCAAGCTTGCCACATTATTGAGTTATTCCCGTTTAGTTTCTCCTTACATTAATACTACACGTACGCAAACTAACTATCGTCACAGGTTCCTATAGTTAATGATATCTTACATCAGTTAGGCATATATTCGACTGTTGGAAAGTATTCTGTCGAATAAGGCAACTGACCTCGTATCATTAACCTAATAAGTCCAATTCTTACTTTTAATTATTAGTTCTAGATTAAGTAGTATAAAATCAGGAAAGTTATATCCTTCCTATCCTAGGATATTTATTTAATTGTTTCCTTATCGGACTAACTATTTAAAATGGGAATCAATATTCATTAATCCCCTTTTATTTCATTTATTTCTATTTAATAAGATTATTTCCATTTATGACCATAATGGTCATATTTTCCTAAGGCGCTAATCAACCCCTTAAATGCCATTTATTTCCAATGATTATAATTAATGTCACTTCTTGACCTAACGATCATAATTTCCTAAAACATTAATAAACAATGGAATGTCCTTATTTTTTTTAACTGAAAATTGGTTCGCTTTTATTCCACTAATACGTTCTGATACACGTACAAAATACAGCAACAACTAAAACCAAAACATATAAGAAATGATCTATAACAATCCTCCCTCTCTACTTCAGCAAAAACAAAGCCAAAACTAACAAATCACCCTGTATCAAGCAAATCAACACCCCACCTTCGCAAAAACACTTCATTCGCTGAAGTTCTAACAGTCTTACGACCATTATTTCGAACCAAGAATTTAATCTCTCTTTCAATCATCTGGAGTCTGACTTCCTTCCGTATGAACTAATGGTTAAACTGTCGAGCATTTCTTTCTAACCATAGTTGATACACTTCATTTGTGAAAACTACACAAGAAACATCTTTCACTTGATTCTTCTCATGAAATATTGCTGCTATATGATTTGCTTCTATCTCAATTGATCCAATCCTATCTGCATTAAAACCAAGCTTACTCTTCAAAGAAGACCAAATGAACTTTGAGTAAGAACACTCAAAGAATAAATGATTCATGCTTTCCTTCATGACATTGCACAATGAACGCACATTCTCCCCTAAAACACCATGTCTATATGACTTGTCTTTAGTATTAAGTACGTTACTCACTGCCAAAAATGATACAAAAGACATTTCCTTTGAATTCTTTGAGTGCCATTCAACTCTAAACCATTGCAATAAGGAAGACTTCTCTCTAACATTGTCCCATGCTTTATTCAGGAAAAAACTCCACCATCTTTGTATTCATACACATCATGCACCCTATTAGCCTTCACTTCCAGGGTGACCATCTGTTGTACCTCTCTAGTAGCAGGATGAACATAGCCATAAATTTTACCATCCCTGATAATAGATTCAACCTTTTCATTAAAATTTCCGAAAGACTGAAATCTTGAAAAATCAAGTAAATCCACTAAACATCTTCCATTTATCCATGGTTCAAACCATAAAGAGGTAGAAGAACCATTAGCAATAATTTTCCTGAAATATTGTTCTCCAGCTGATCTTAATCTCAGAATGGCCTTCCAAGTACATGATGCATTATTATCCACACTCATACTCCAAAACATCCTATTCTTGCAATACTTCGCGTTCATCCATCTACTCCACAATGAACCATCAATAAGAAACTTCCACATTAGTTTTAAACCAGATGCCTTCTTCAAATCTTTGAGAGGTTTAAGTCCTACTCCCCCTTCCTCCTTAGGGGTACAAAGCTTATCCCACTTCATTTTATGCTTTGAGTTACCCCAAAAAAAAATCTGCATAGAGCGTGTTTAATTTCTCTATCATATATTCAGGCAATCGATAAACTAACATCCAATACAAAACCATTGGATTAACTACTGACTAGATCATTTCAGCTCTTCCTGCAAAGCTCAGAAATTTAGAATCCCAAGATTGAATTTTTTGCTGAATCATGTGTAATAATTCTTGGCAATCATGGTAATGAATATAGTTGGAAGACAAAGGAGCCCCAAATACTTTATAGGAAGACTACCCACATTATATCCAAGAATATCTACTATATCATTAGTTCGTGAAGCACAAGAACTGAAGTAAATCTTGGATTTCATACTATTAACTGATAAACCACTGAAATAATCCAACTTATCAAAGACAGATTTTAAAGCTGCAGCTCCAGACGATGAACACCTCCCAAACACCATCAAATCATCATCATATATCAGATGGGAAACAATAGGATTAAACTTGTGAACTGGAGTAAAAAGTTTTTGCACTACTACCTCGTTCATAAAAAAAGAAAAATATTCCATTGCAATTGTAAAAAGATAAGGTGAAAGGGGATCACCTTGTCTCAATCCCCTGTTTGATTCTACGAAGCCTGAAGGAACCCATTGCATCATAATCGAGAAAGTAGGTGTAGAGATACATGCATATACCACATTTAAAATGTGTAGGAAATCCCATTATCTTCATAATGTGACATATAAATCTATGCTTGATTCTATCATATGCCTTCTGTAAATCCACTTTCACACAAAATTTATTCACTCCAGGCTTTTTAAAGTCTCTAATCAAAGCAAGTAATATATTATCTCCAATGTATCAATTTGGAATGAAAGCACATTGATTAGATGAAACCAGATGAGGAAGTAGCCATTTAATTCTGTTGCATAATATTTTACTAAAAATCTTGTAAAATAAATTGCAACATGCAATAGGGTGATAATGTGCAATCTCAGATGTCTTATCTACTTTAGGAATCAAAGTAATAAGAGTACGATTGGAACCTTTTGGGATTACGGTAGAATAAAACATATCCTGTGCAGCAGTAGCTAGATCCACTTTCAATAAGTCCCAATGCAACTTGTAAAACTTCGAATTACATCCAACAGGACCAGGGCCTGTGTCTTCATGAATGAAAAAAAAGCTTTCTTGACCTCCTCCAAAGAAATAGGTTTAAGCTGATCATGTTGTCCTTGCTGATTTATAATGTATTCAGATTGAAAGAAGGGAAATTCTTCTCTACTCGGGCCATTAAACATATTCGTGAAGTACTCTATAGCAGCTACTGAAATTTCCTCCTGTTTATATAACAATTTTCTTGCATGTTTAATCAAAGCTTTCAAGTTATTGCTATGTTTACGAGTGGACATTTTAGAATGATTTTTTTTGGAATATGTATCTCCCTCTTGAAGCCATGACACTGCCTTCTATCTAAAATTCTAGAATTTAATCTGTTTTTGAATCCTGTCTTGGTGTTTAACCTCAAGCATTTCCTCGTACAATTCCAAATTTTTAGGTTCAAGATCAACTGCAGCCTCATATTCATTAAATTTATCTTCTGCTAACTTCAAAAGATCATCATCTTTAATCCTGACTTTATTCCAAAGTTTCAGTTCCCTTTTGAATACTTTGATTTTTTGCATAAACTTGAAACTTGGATATCCCTCTGCATATTCAGATAAACTCTTCTCAATGCACTCCATATATCCTGGTTTGAAACTCCAGTCATTGCAGTATCTAAATGGAATGCCTTTGGACTTAGTAGTAGGAATCAAATCTAGCACTAACAGATTATGATCGCTAGACAATTGATTTAAAGATAGTGCTTTCATATCATTATATCTTTGCATGCAAGAATGGTTCACAAAAATCTTGTCAATATGATTTGCAAGACCTCTTCTCCTCCATGTGTAATTAAACCCAACAGACTTCACTTCTATCAAACCAGATTACGACAAACAATTGTTAAAAGCTCTCAATTGCTGAAATGGAATGGGAAGTCCTCCTCTCTTATCCATTGGGGAAGTGGAATTATTAAAATCACCAATCGGCACCCAATCACCACTCAGTACTCCAGCTTCTATGATAATTTGTTGCCATAGTTTCTTTCTCTCATAATAGCTATTACTTGCGTAGACAATTGTAATATATATACTCATTCCTCCCATATTAGTAGCTTCCATAGTTACATGTTGTTTAGATGAAAATATTATCTTCAACGCCCAACCTTCAACATTCCTAATTAGTAAAATTATTCCAGAGAAAACTTCTGCTTGATGATGAATATAGTCCCAATGTGAAGGCAACAATCTTCTAAAACTTCTCAAATCAACTGCACTAATCCTCGTCTCTACCAAGCCAACAAAAGTTGGCTTGAACTTCGTCAGAAGGCATAAAATTTCCCTCATGCGAAATGGAGAATTCATCCCTTTGATGTTCCAACACATGATTGTCATTTACCAGTAGCAGAGCTCCTAGTTTGCCTTTTTGGAGGAGCTTTAGATGTAGAGTTAATTTTTTCTTTCCCTTTTAAATGCACCATATACTCACTGTTTTTGCTTACGTTTTGAGAGATATCCTGGTTATCTTCTTCCATAGAAACTTCATCCAAGTTATCAGCAACATGATCTAGCTCATCTGGTATAATAGTCTTTGGCAAGTTTTCATCTAAAAAATCCAGATCACCTTTCTCTTTAGAATTGCTAGACATGGTAGCTTCATTATTTGCATTTGACCCCTCATGGGAATTTATATCAGCTGCACCCAAATTAGTTTCAGATTTATCCCTTAGAACCCCTGATGTATCCTTTTCAAGTTCATGTATCATTGTATCATGCCTAATTTTTTAACAGCTATCACGTCAAGGAGGAATGAATTCATATTCAACTCTAATATTTTTCTCAATGCCATTATGCAGTTATACAGGAATTTCATCATGCAACTCAGCAGCGATATCTATAGAAACGAGTACTCTAACATATCTTGTAATTCTCTTATGAAGTGTATTATCATCTACACAAATAGGTTCTCCTATAAAGCTAGAAATCATCAACAGAGCAGTATTAGACCATAATTCCATATCAACATTGAAGAACTTAAGCCAGATCTGAACTTTATCAAATGTGAAATTAACAAAATCATATCCAGGATACCACTTATCAATCAATAGTAGATTTCCGAAATAGGAATAAGTGGTTGATTAAATCACTGTTGAAAAATCCGAAGGCTCCTCAAATTGAACCGTAAAATGAAATCCATCAACAATATGAATTACAAAATTACCTGTCGGTCTCCAAACTTTGCGAATATAATCTTTCAATTTCATAATATATAGATGAAACTCAATTGGATGTAGAGCTATCATATCATGCCAAACCTCCTTCGATTCATTAAAAACCTCCTCCAAGATGATAATACGACTTGCCGATGGTTTAACATACTTCAAGGACTTTGAATCTACTGCTTGACTTTCTAGCTGAAGAATCAGCTAGGTTAACACCAGATCTAACTTGGGAAGAAACACATTTGAATTAGATGTGGAATTTTGTTTTGGCGGGACAGGACCCCGCTTGTCCGCCATTGTTAATTGAAAAACATGTGAAAACTGGAATGTCCTTATTTTATCAGTCCCTTTTTATTCCTAATCTAATTACTGCAACTCCTTAAACATTTTTTCTTTATTTTAATTTGATTTATTTTGTTCATATATAATATATGCTATAATAAATGTCTAATTGGAGTTACAATTCTTATTCCTAAGTCAATGTTTAAATTTGTAACAATTAGGCTTAACTACCTAATTAAATTTTTTTCCCCTCATCAACAATGGTTACAACAATTATTATCTCTTATGGCCTTATTTATAGCAAATCAATTACATTAATTGCTACTAATTGCTACAACAGTTATGATATATATTTCCATTTAATATGGATTACATTTTCATGTATAATTTCATAAAATGGAAACCATTCAAACACACAAACATTAGTTATAATATATATAAATTTTGTTGTTTATGTAGGTTTGGATGGATAACACACACACACACACACATATATATATATATATATTCACGCAGCTATTGTAGTTATTATTCTTTTTTTATTATTATTAAATTTAACATTTTGGTTCAAGCTAACAACCAAACATTCCTTTTTGCGTTCAATCTTGTAAGAAGATTGTAAATCTTATAAAAGTGTTGTCACCTGTCATTATTGTAAATTATGCCTGAATATTTGAAAGAGGAATAAACATATTTCAAAGCACAAGAAATATATAATATTTTATTTGGAATAACTGATGCTAACTACGCACAAATACATATGTATTTATATTTATATGTTAATTTACACAACCTTTTCCTTTTTGTTTTTAAATGTAGTTCTTATTGATTTTAAGTAGTGTATTTTTTATTGGAAAAAGAGAAAAAATACATAATTAAAATAATTAAGTTAAAATCCCAAACAAAATTGAACACAGATAGGCTTTTTTATTTTTAACCAAAATTACATCATATAACACCGAAACTACAAATCTGAAATAAAACTAAATCTTAACAATGATTTATGGGACAAACTTCCATATCTACGATGTTTGCAATAACCACAATATTTTCAAACACAAATTATAGGCAATAATATGAACAATCAAGTAAGCCTACAAAATAATAATATTTTTCAAATCTCAATTTTATTCTTTTAGGTTTAACAATATCCACAAATCGATCTAATAGACATTATTTCATATTTAACAAAATTACAAACATATCTGTTAAATATTAGGCATACATTTCAGATCTAATGCAAACGAAATAATCAGGTTATTGTATGCTTTGTATATAAATTTCCCACTTACCAGAAAGCATCCAAATTTGAAATCTGAATAATCTTTTAGGCCTACAATTCCCGAATTCTTACAAATCTATAGTTATTCTGAAAAGGGGATACTTTCAGATTTGTAGATTTGCAAGAAAATAAGAAAAGAAGGGAGAAATCTGATGAAGAAAATCCTAGACGCCAATCCATATCTTTTACCACTTGAATCTGATTACCCCTTCTAGATTGTATTGTTTGTTTTAGAATTTGTTTGAAGAGAAAGAGAAACGGTAGAGCTTCGCTGCCGTCTATAGATTTGTGTGGAAAAGAACGGGGTCTTACCCCTTTATTTATAGGAGTTGAAATGGTCACGAGCCGTTAAATTTTAATTAATTACCATCCTGCGTTTATATAGTAATATAATAAACTACACCTATCAACCTTAGCCGTCACTGGGTGTTTTGGCACCCAATAGGTCAACCGCTACGGTAGACCGCCTGGGTTGCCAATCACCCAGTGAAGGCAACTAAATATGGTATAATATACGCATTTATTTTGGTTTATTTATTTTCTGTCCGTTATCGTATTTTGTTCGTAACTTTTTCATACTAATTCGGTTCACGAAAATCCAAACATGAAAGTTGACCAGAATTTCGAGACGAATGCAACAATTAAAGTTTTGTGCTCAAATTTCATTATTTGCAAAAATTCCTGTTTTTGAAATCTAATTAAATAGCTAATTTATTTATTGTTCAAATTCAGGGTTGGTACATTCTTCCCTCCTTAAAATTAATTATATCCCGAAATTTTGACACCTACTTATCCTATCCTACACAACCAATTTGTGTATACCTATTTTGCAACCAAGTGCACATGTGCAAAATGTACATAATACATTTTAACCATACAACATGTATGAAAAATGATTCTAAATCAGATCCTCTTATATGTATGCATTAAATTTTTAAACATTTTCGAAAACATGATGCAAAACATCGTAAATATACTGAAAGTTCTATATGAATGCAAATTTCGAAAATCCCTTTTTCATCCATTACTCTCACATGACTATGAATAAAAGTGTAAAGCAACCAATTTTCCAACCAAATCTTACCATCCAAAATGTCAATGGCTCAACGTATATAATCGCTTCCTATTATATTTCTCCTAAACCGGAAAAAGAAAATTAAAGTGAAGAATTTTAATGTTTCCCACGCTTATAAATATTCCACTACCCATCCTATAATGGAAATTTGTACCTTAGTTCCCAAAATACCCCAAAAGTTTTCATCCGTAGACTATAAAGTAGGCTTAAAACAACATTTTACTTGTTATTGTTAACATTTTTATTGTATCATCGGTCGCACAAAACATCCAAAAATCTTCCTTATGCATTTCATGTGACCAAAAATCAACATTTAGAGAAAATAAATTTCCTCTTTAAAACTCGCTTTATACATTTTTGAAAATTTCTTTTCAATACCGCTTCACTTTCCATATAAGATTCACATAAAAAGTAAACTTTTGGTAGTGTGCGCTCTACGCAATTCAAATCATATATTTTAATGCAAACCAGACATTTAAACACGTGCAAACTTCCATACCCAAATTCTGCGTTTTCGCACAAACTGAAATAAAAGAAAATAATTCAGCAAAAAATGTAAATTTTAAAAACGATAAGAGTTTTTTTTCCCCGAACAACGTTTGCAAAAAACTTCCAAAAATGTATTTTACGGAAATTTAAACGATTCAAGTCACATGTTGGCAAAAAAGAAAATCAGTTAGCAAAAATGTGAAAACTGAAATCATACCCAAAAGAAACAACAAATTTTAGCTTAATAAGGAACATGTGATTAATTATACCCATGACGAAAACAATGCAAAAACCTGTCCTTCACTAAAATTTATCCAACACGGAATTCTATTCTTTCCAACTCTAGGATAACTGTTAGGTAGATAAGAAAAATGGGATTTCATTCAATAGGCATGTTTGAATGACATAAATATTTCCAAACATAGAAATCTCATTAAAAGAAATCGTCCGACTTAAACAACATTAACAGTTACAAGCACGAATTACCACAAAACAAAGGAACAAATGCTGGAAAGGAAAAATAATAAAGATAACAATCAAAATAACAACACCAAAACTCCCAAAATAATGTCTATAAAGAATGAGATGTCTTGCTCCGCGACTGGAGCCCAAATCATTTTTATGACCTTTGATTAATCATATCATGGTAGCAAAATGCTCAATCTCATGTTACGAACATTGCTGGTGTTGTTAGAGGTTTCCACATCACTATCTCTTACAAAAGAGAATTAGAGATGACAAAAGAAACCTACCACAAAGCTGCTCTTCATAGCGATTCACCTATCATTATCTAATGATAACATAGATAGGCGAAGATATATAAAATAACCCCGTGAAACTGCACAAGGACAACAAGCTGTATCAAATATGATATGGCACTAAATCATGGTTACACCATTGATCAAGCAAAAATTTGATTTCCGCATCATGCGATAATACTAGTCGTGACTTCCCATTATTGGAACGATGTGTTAAATGAGTCACACATCCACATAGGTAGTTTCAACATAGATCTCCGAACATAAAGCTGAAATTAAGGAAAAGGAGATCTGCTGCAAATCCCCAAAGCCAGTCAAACAAAAGACCACTAAAAGCTCATAGACATTCTACTCAGAAAAACATCCAAAGATAGCTTAATATTCACCTCCGAAACGACGATCACCTTCATTAAATTTATTTTAACAAGATATAGCAAAGGCTGATGCAGCATAAACAACAAACCTATCCTAAGATCTCAAAGCAAAGGACCAGTGCAAGTCCAACTGCCACGACAAATTTTCTTAGCCCTAAAGCGGTGGAACTTTATGCTCATTTCAACCAACCCAAATGATCTCTCTCCCTAAGGGCGAGACATAAATTGTATGAGTAAGACTGAATAGCGCAAATAGGTATTATGGACTAAGAAATGTTCGGAGAAAAGAAATTGAATTAGATCTTAGAGTCATAGTGGGAGAGATCTAATGTGTAAACTAGCGCGGAAAAGGAGGAGATGAGGCAACTACAAAAAAAGAGAAGAAGGATAAGAATATGGCTCGGCTAGATGAGGAAGGAAGGACGAAAGAAAGAAGTTAAGGAGGGGATTTGGGATGCGACTTTTATGGCCATTCAGAGAGGTAAAACAGATGAACATAGCCAAAAATATTACCATCCCTGATAATAGATTCAACCTTTTCTTTGAAATTTCCCAAAGACTAGAATCTTGAAAAACCAAGTAAATCCACCAAACATCTTCCATTTATCCATTGTTCAAATCATAAAGTGGTAGAAGTACCATTAGCAATAATTTTCTAGAAATATTGTTCTCTAGTTGATCTTAGTCTCAGAATGGACTTCCAAGTACATGATGCATTATTATACACACTCATACTCCAAAACATCCTATTCCTGCAACACTTCGCATTCATCCATCTACTCCATAATGAACCATCAACTAGAAACTTCCACATTAGTTTTAAACCAGCTGCCATCTTCAAATCTTTGAGAGATTTAAGTCCTACTCCCCCTTCCTCCTTAGGGTTACAAAGCTTATCTCACTTCATTTTATGCTTTGATTACCCTAAAAAAATATGCACAGAGCATGTTTAATTTCTCTATCATATATTCAAGCAGTTGATAAACTAACATCCAATACAAAACTGTTGGATTAACAATTGATTCTATCATTTCAGCTCTTCCTGCAAAGCTCAGAAATTTAGAAACCCAAGATTGAATTTTTTGCTGAATCCTGTGTAATAATTCTTGGCAATCATGGTAATGAATATAGTTGGAAGACAAACGAACCCCCAAATACTTTATAGGAAGACTACCCACATTATGTCCAAGAATATCTACTATATCATTAGTTCGTGAAGCACAAGAACTGAAGTAAATCTTCGTTTTCATACTATAAACTGATAAACCACTGAAATAATCCAACTTATCAAAGACAGATTTTAAAGCTGCAGCACAAGACGATGAACACCTCCCAAACACCATTAAATCATCAGCATATATCAGATAGGAAACAATAGGATTAAACTTGTGAAGTGGAGTAAAAAGTTTCTGCACTGCTACCTCGTTTATACAAAAAGAAAAATATTCCATTGCAATTGTGAAAAGATAAGGTGAAAGGGGTTCACCTTGTCTCAATCCCCTGTTTGATTCTATGAAGCCTGAAGGAACCCATTGCATCATAATCGAGAAAGTAAGTGTAGAGATACATGCATATACCACATTAATAAAATGTGTAGGAAATCCCATTATCTTCATAATGTGACATATGAATCTACACTTGATTCTATCATACGCCTTCTGTAAATCCACTTTCACAAAAATTTATTCACTCCAAGCTTTTTAAAGTCTCTAATCAACTCATAAGCTAGTAATATATTATCTCCAATGTATCAATTTGGAATGAAAGCACATTGATTAGATGAAACCAGATGGGGAAGTAGCCATTTAATTCTGTTGCATAATATTTTACTAAAAATCTTGTAAAATAAATTGCAACATGCGATAGGGCGATGATGTGCAATCTCAGATGTCTTATCTACTTTAGGAATCAAAGTAATAAGAGTATGATTGCAACCTTTTGGGATTGTGGCAGAATCAAACATATCCTTTGCAGCAGCAGCTAGATACACTTTCAATAAGTCCCAATGCAACTTGTAAAACTTCGAATTAAATCCATCAGGACAAGGTCTTGTGTCTTTATGAATGGAAAAACAGCTTTCTTAACCTCCTCCAAAGAAATAGGTTTAAGCAGATCATGTTGTCCTTGCTGATTTATAATGTATTCAGATTGAAAGAAGGGAAATTCTTCTCTACATTGGCCATTAAACATATTCGTGAAGTACTCTATAACGACTACTGAAATTTTCTCTTGTTTATATAATAATTCTCCTGCATGTTTAATCAAAGCTTTCAAGTTATTGCTATGTTTACGAGTGGACATTTTAGAATGAATTTTTTCGGAATTTGTATCTCCCTCTTGAAGCCATAACACCTTTGCCTTCTGCCTAAAATTCCAGAATTTAATCTACTTTTGAATCATGTCTTGGTGTTTAGCCTTAAGCATTTCCTCGTACAACTCCAAATTTTCAGGTTCAATATCAACTGCAGCCTCATATTCATTAAATTTATCTTTTGCTAACTTCAAAAGAGCATAATCTTTAATCCTAACTTTATTCCAAAGTTTAAGTTCCCTTTTGCATACTTTGAGTTTTTGCATAAACTTGAAACTTGGTTATACCTCTACATATTCAGATAAACTCTTCTCAATGCACTCCATATATCCTGGTTTGAAACTCCAGTCATTGCAGTATCTAAATGGAATGCCTTTGGACTTAGTAGTAGGAATCAAATCTAGCATTAACAGATTATGATCGCTAGACAATTGATTTAAAGATAGTGCTTTCATATCATTATATCTTTGCATGCAAGAATGGTTCACAAAAATCTTGTCAATATGATTTGCAAGACCTCTTCTCCTCTATGTGTAGTTAAACCCAACAGACTTTACTTCTATTGAACCAGATTGCGACAAACATTAATATATTTAACGATGGTTGCAACAATTATTATTTCTTATGGCCTTATTTATAGCAAATCAATTACATTAGTTGCTACTAATTGCTACAACAGTCATAGTATATATTTACATTTAATATGGATTACATTTCCATGTATAATTTCATAAAATGGAAACCATTCAAACACACAAACATTAATTATAATATATATATATTTCGTTTTTTACGTAGGTTTGGATGGATAACACACACACACAAATATATATATATATATATATATATATATATATATATTCACACAGCTAATGTAGTTATTATTCTTTTTTATTATTGTTAAATTTAATATTTTGGTTCAAGCTAACAACCAAACATTCCTTTTTGCGTTCAATCTTGTAACAATATTGTAAATCTTATAAAAAGGCTGTCACCTGTTATTGTTGCAAATTAGGCCTGAATATTTGAAAGAGGAATAAACATATTTCAAAGCACAAGAAACATATAATATTTTTTTTGGAATAATTGATGTAAACTACGCACAAATACATATGTATTTATATTTATACGTTAATACTTTTCCTTTTTGTTTTTAAATGTAGTTCTTATTGATTTCAAATAGTGTCTTTTTTATTGGAAAAAGAGAAAAAGGACATATTTAAAATAATTAAGTTAAAATCGCAAACAAAACTGAACACAAAATAGGCTTTTTTATTTTTAACTAGAATTACATCATGTAACACTTGAAACTACAAATCTGAAATAAAACTAAATCTTAACAATGATTTATGGGACAGAATTCCATATCTATGGTGCCACAATATTTTTGAACACAAATTATATGCAATAATTGTAACAACCCGAATTTTAATAACGTGTTAAAACCATAAATCAAGGCAGAATTGATTTTTAAAATAAGAATCAGGGGAAACGGGTTACGCCATTGCGTTCATCTCGAAATTCTACTTGGAAACGAGTCCGAGTTTTCGATAATCAGAGTCTGTATGAGGGAGATATGACCCTCCGAAGTTTCAGAAATTTTCAGAATCAAAAACAGCTCGAAAATTCAAATTCAACTTCGAATTCAAAACCCAAAACAGGTTAGGCGGGAAATTTCCCACCCAAGGACCAGGTCGACCTGGGGGTCGACCATAGTGTCGACCTCCCAGGGACCAGGTCGACCATAGTGTCGACCTGGGGGTCGACCTGCCTCCCGAACCCATTTTCTGAACCGGATGCATTCTGATGTATCTGACCTCGTTTTCTGTCCATATTCATCTGCCTAATCCTATTTAAACAGCCTCCTAGCCTCATTCTCTTTACACCATTCTTCTCTAACCTTATGCTGCACAAACTCTTGATGAACATGGCTTCTTCTTCTTCCTCTAAATTAAATTAAGATAAATTAAATTAAACGCGAAGATTATTTCTTGAAGACTATGGCTAGGAATTGGACGATTCAACAATTCAACGACAAATTTCTAGACTTGACTTCTGCATCTAAATTTCTTAGATCACGATCTGTAAGTTCGAGTTACTTTTAGATAAAAATCTAATATAGGCATGTTATAAATTGGAATTGATTTATGTATGATTCATATCTATTCTTGTTTTCTTCTTGGACCTTGACTATTGGGAATATTGCCTACGACGTTGAAACTATTGTTAATGGCATAAGACTATGCCTATGACTGTGGACATAAGACTATGCCTATGACTGGGAACATAAGACTATGCCTATGCCTGTGACTGTGAACATAAGACTATGCATATGCCTATGACTGTGAACATAAGACTATGCCTATGCCTAAATTGTGAACATAAGACTATTTCCTATGACTATGACAAGGATAATAGTGGCTAATCACCTATGATTCATGACCATGAGGTTATTTCCTAGGATTATGACTATGAAATTGGATCTAAGCTTGATTTTCTATTCAGACCTATTTTCTTTATTTGTCCTTGGATCTTAATTTTGGGGATTTTTCTATTTAAGTTAGATCTATCCATGTTCTTGAACCTAGATTATTATTCAAAACTTTTCATGTTCATAATGTTATCAGATCTATATGTCTGCGATGTTTTACTCAATTTATTCAGTTATGTTATGCCTTGGAAATAAATTGATAATAGAACAACATTTATTATGATATATGTGAAATTGAATGATGTTCTATTTTATTATCATGTTGAATTGGGAATTAATGAATAAGTCTATTCATATGTATATGGGAGTATAACCTGTTATGACAAGCTGTGTAGTTTATCATGTAATGCAATTTTTAGGTTGTAAAATCATATCACATATGTGACCACATGTTAGATCTACATGTTTATGTGTATATGTTAAACCTGTGTCATATTTCAAGATCACACTTATTCATATGCTCGTGATTGATTTGCAAGTTCACATATATGTAAGTTGATTTAGTCTATGTTGCAAATTCACATATATGTATGTTGATTTAGTTTATGTTGCAAGATCACACGTATGATATTCATGTTGATTATTTTGCAAGTACACACATATGGTGTTCATATTGACTATGCCAAGAATGCCAAGTTTACACCTATGTCATGTTAATGAATTTCTTTATGATAATTTTGCGTACGTTAAATTAGGCTAAGTTTTTAGCCTAGTATTATATGTCAAATATCATGCGGACGAAAAATTAGGCTAAGATTGTTAGCCTAATATTTAGAAGGGTTACGTTGGGAAAAATTGGTAATTATAGGAAACTTGGTATGAAACTCGCCATGAAACTTGACATGAATCTTGAAACATGAACATTGTTATAACTTGAATCTGGATGTGGGCATGAAACTTGCCTTGAAAACTTGACACGAACTTGACATGACGCTAGAATGAACTTGAAAATGGCCAACTCGAGGTTGGGTTGAGTTTGCAGTGTAATTCTGCCCGGAACCGCCCGACAAATCCAACTACTGCAAGCAATAGGATCCAATGTGAGTAGTTGGTCATATCGCACTTGAAAACCCGAGGTCAGATTGAGTTGTGGTGTAATTCTTCCTGGAACCACCCGGCATATCCAGTGACCACAACAACAGGTCTGATGTGAGAGGTTGGGGTGCATTAATGAATTAATGCCACATGATAGGGTTAAGTCATGAACATGAAAGACAACACTTAACCAACTTGATACATGATTCGTAGGCGGGTTAAGTCACGAACTTGAATGACAACCTTGACCAACTTGACATGCTAGACTGATAAGGGTTAAGTCACGAATTTAAATGACAACACTTAACCCATTGGACGAAAACCCTAGTTACGCGGTTCATTTTAGCAGTAACCCACTAGATGTATTATGGTACCCTGGAACTAGGCAGGGTGGGGCACGATTGCTGGGCTGATTGTAAGCGACCAGAACGACGGCTGTGTTGGTGCACCAGTGTAGGTTCAGGTGGGCTATGGTCGTGCACGTGGTCCGGAGTTGAAAAAGCAGGCATTGGGCATCAGTAGGTTTATCTGTGCATGCTTGATTCATGTCGGTGGTTGGCACCATAGGGCTTGATACACCCTATGGTGGACCTAGCACAGGTGGCTACATTCGTGGTAGGGCCGTATGACACAGACACACGACGAGCTAGAACTTGTAGGGAGTCGATCGATTAGTGGATCGTTCCGTTGGACCTAGTAATGGGTCATTTCATGATATTGGGCCAAGGGAGATTTCATGGTTAATATAAGACATGGGTTTGGGATTCTAGTACAGTTGATGCAGCGAACCTTGAATATGTGATTCTATACTTGATTTATACTTGATTTATCATGTTATCTTAGTCTATCTTGCCCATCTTGTCATCATCCTTATGTTTACTTTCAGTTTATACATGTCATGTTACCTTTACCTGTTTTTATGCTGAAAGTCACTAGGACTTACCAGTCTTTATGACTGACCCGTTTTCTTTCGCCTCTTTTTCTTCCGTCCCCCCTCCTCAGGTTCTCAGGGAGGAAACTCTAGCACTTAGCTTGGATTTCGCTTGTTTTCGGTTCAGCTCATGTACGGTTTGATCTTGAGCTATGCTATGGCTGCATTTCTACTACCTTTGGGGAATTAAGCTACTTTTATTGTGTTAAGATTATGCTTCTTTATTTATGCAAGATAGAATTTGTTGTAATGGAAAATAATGACCTTGGCTATTTGATGTAAAAGGTTTTGACTCTTTTTGAAAGTAATGAAATTTATCTCTTGATTCTTCCGCTATTTTATCTATGTTCTGTCGTGTAATATTTCTGTGTTTGTTTACCTCGACAATGTTCCTCCAAAATTAGTGCATTCCCTTTGTGAGTGACCCTAGCGGAGGTGGGGTGTTACCTTTGGTATCAGAGCAGAAGGTTACCAGACTGGGCAAAAAAATTTAAAACCTTCTGAAATTATTTTCAAAACCGTTTACAAAGAAGCATTTTTCAAGAAAAAAAAGGTCTGGTTTTATTTAAAGGCTATTCCCCAAAAGCCATTAGCACTATCCTTTGTTTCCTCATTTGAATCTCTTCTTTTTCATTTCAGCATGTCTGGGAATCTTAACTTTCTAGAGGGCGTGCCAATACCTGGCTGGTTCAGGAGGTACTTAGAGGCTAGGGCCAACGATGCAGGCCCAAAAGATATACCTCCTCCAACAGCAGCGATTCCTCCTCCTCCTTCCCCTCCTCGTGCAATTGCTTTCTCAAAGATCTATAAAGATTTTAGGGCCATGAGTGGAAAGGATTTCAAGGGAACTGAATCATTCGTAGAAGCGAGGAACTGGCTCAAAGAAACTAAGGATCTGTTCGTTATCTTCGAGGTGGACGATAGGCAGAAGGTACAGTTGGTGGTATGGTTGCTCAAAGACGAAGCTTCCTATTGGTGGGAAGTCACTAACGCCGAGAGGCCGGTTGAAACATGGATGGATTTCAGAGTAAGGTTTGAGATGAAATTCCTCTCGCAAGATGAATAAAGTCTACAGCTGGAAAAATTCTCATCTCTTAAGCAAGGAAGTATGACGATCAAGGATACATCAACCAATTCAATCAGCTGGCTCGGTTTGGACTGGACTTAGTGAATACTCCTTATAAGAAGGCCCTCCGTTTTGTCAAAGGATTGAATGAGCCACTTCACAGCTTGGCTATGACCCACGTACCTATGGGGGCTACTTACAAAAAGTTAGTAGACATGGCGCTCTTTAGTGAAGAAGACAAGAATGGCAAGAAGGAGGTCAAGGAAAATGAATCTCAAAACAAGAAGGTAGACTCCGAGAAAGGAGGCAAGAACAACAACAACAATAATAATAGCAAGACACGTGAGAAAAGAAAATGCCACTTCTGTGGTATTGAGGGGCATATAGTCCAGGATTGTAGAAAGAAGAAGATGAAGATGGGAGCATGCTTCCAGTGTGGTGAAACTAGACATATCAGCAAGAATTGCCTTAAGAAGCAAGGGCAAGGCTCGCAGGCAGGACCTTCTGGGGTACATCTTTAACTTCTTCTCCTAGATGCTTTGTTTTATCTTGCTTATCTTCTCAATCCTATCTTTAGAACCTTAGGTGGAACCCTTTTTGGATGTAAACATGTGATTGAAACATGTTATGGTTGATGTTTGCTAATGGTTGCAAGTGGTCGCAAGTGGTTGCTCGTGGTTGCATAACACACATTAGGCACTAGATCGGCTCAGACACATTTTCATATTGCATATGCTTGAGTGTTTATACTTGTTTATGGATGAAATTGAATGTGATATCATGTGAATGTTGCATATGGATGAATGTTTGTGCACACATATAGTGTTAATGTAACTAGGACTATTTGCATACATGTTGGACTCATGGCACTAAACATATCTTGCATTAGGAAGATCAGTCAGGCCTGATCATTTGCATTAGATAAGGAGCATATACACACACTTTCTGCATATTTTCATATAGCATTAGGAATCTTTTAAGGATAATGGTTGCTTGTGGATGATGGTTGAGTACATGGTTGATTGGATGATAGGATGCATTCTTCCTAACTTGAAGATTTCAGGGACGAAATCCTTTAAGGAGGGGAGAATGTAACAACCCGAATTTTAATAATGTGTTAAAACCATAAATCAAAGTAGAATTAATTTTTAAAATAAGAATCAAGGGAAATGGGTTGCGTCATTGCGTTTGTCTCGAAATTCTGCTTGGAAACGAGTCTGATTTTTCGAGAATTGGAGTCCGTATGAGGGAGATATGACCCTCCGAAGTTTCAAAAAATTTCAGAATCAAAAACAGCTCGAAAATTCGAATTCAAATTCGAATTCAAAACCCAAACAGGCTGGGCGGGAAATTTCCCGCCCAGGGACCAGGTCGACCTAGGGGTCGACCATAGTGTCGACCTCCCAGGGACCAGGTCGACCATAGTGTCGACCTGGGGGTCGACCTGCCTCCCGAACCCATTTCCTGAAGTTGATGCATTCTGATGTATCTGACATCGTTTTCTGTCCATATTCGTCCGCCTAATCCTATTTAAACAGCCTGCTAGCCTCATTCTCTTTACACCATTCTTCTCTAACCTTATGCTGCACAAACTCTTGATGAACATGGCTTCTTCTTCTTCCTCTAAATTAAATTAAGATAAATTAAATTAAATGCGAAGATTATTTCTTGAAGACTACGGCTAGGAATTGGAGATTTGCTTCTACAATCAAAGCAAGATTCAACGATTCAACAATTCAACGACAAATTTCTAGACATGACTTCTGCATATAAATTTCTTAGATCACGATCTGTAAGTTCCAGTAACTTTTAGATAAAAACTATAAATCTAATATGGGCATGTTATAAATTGGAATTGATTTATGTATGATTCATATCTATTCTTGTTTTCTTCTTGGACCTTGACTATTGGGAATATTGCCTACGACGTTGAAACTATTGTTAATGGCATAAGACTATGCCTACCTATGCCTATGACTGTGGACATAAGACTATGCCTATGACTGTGAACATAAGACTATGCCTATGCCTATGACTGTGAACATAAGACTATGCCTATGACTGTGAACATAAGACTATGCCTATGACTGTGAACATAAGACTATTGCCTACGACTATGACAAGGATAATTGTGGCTAATCACCTATGATTCATGACCATGAGGTTATTGCCTAGGATTATGACTATGAAATTGGATCTAAGCTTGATTTTCTATTCAGACCTATTTTCTTTATTTGTCCTTGGATCTTGATTTTGGGGATTTTTCTATTTAAGTTAGATCCATCCATGTTCTTGAACCTAGATTATTATTCAAACTTTTTCATGTTCATAATGTTATCAGATCTATATGCCTGCGATGTTTTACTCAATTTATTCAGTTATGTTATGCCTTGGAAATAAATTGATAATAGAACAACTTTTATTATGATATATGTGAAATTGAATGATGTTCTATTTTATTATCACGTTGAATTGGGAATTAATGAATAAGTCTATTCATATGTATATGGGAGTATAACCTGTTATGACAAGCTGTGTAGTTTATCATGTTATGCAAGTTTTAGGTTGTAACATGTTAGATCTACATGTTTATGTGTATATGTTAAACCTATGTCATATTTCAAGATCACACTTATTCATATGCTCGTGATTGATTTGCAAGTTCACATATATGTAAGTTGATTTAGTCTATGTTGCAAATTCACATATATGTATGTTGATTTAGTCTACGATGCAAGATCACACCTATGATATTCATGTTGATTATTTTGCAAGTACACACCTATAGTGTTCATATTGACTATGCCAAGAATGCCAAGTTTACACCTATGTCATGTTAATGAATTTATTTATGCAAATTTTGCGTACGTTAAATTAGGCTAAGTTTTTAGCCTAATATTATATGTCAAATATCATATGGACGAAAAATTAGGCTAAGATTGTTAGCCTAATATTTAGACGGGGTAACGTTGGGAAAAATTGGTAATTATAGGAAACTTGGTATGAAACTCGCCATGAAACTTGACATGAATCTTGAAACATGAACATTGTTATAACTTGAATCTGGATGTGGACATGAAACTTGCCTTGAAAACTTGACATGAAAATTTGGACATGGACATGACACTAGAATGAACTTGAAAATGGCCAACTCGAGGTTGGGTTGAGTTTGCAGTGTAATTCTGCCCGGAACCGCCCAGCAAATCCAGTTACTGCGAGCAATAGGATCCAATGTGGGTAGTTGGTCATATCACACTTGAAAACCCGAGGTCAGACTGAGTTGTGGTGTAATTCTGCCTGGAACCGTCCGACATATCCAGTGACCACAACAACAGGTCTGATGTGAGAGGTTGGGGTGCATTAATGAATTAATGCCACATGATAGGGTTAAGTCATGAACATGAAAGACAACACTTAACCAACTTGATACATGATTCGTAGGCGGGTTATGTCACGAACTTGAATGACAACACTTAACCAACTTGACATGCTAGACTGATAAGGGTTAAGTCACGAATTTAATTGACAACACTTAACCCATTGGAAGAAAACCCTAGTTATGCGGTTCATTTCAGCAGTAACCCACTAGATGTATCATGGTACCCTGGAACTAGGCAGGGTGGGGCACGATTACTGGGCTGATTGTAAGCGACCAGAACGACGGCTGTGTTGGTGCGCCAGTGTTGGTTCAGGTCGGCTATGGTCGTGCACGTGGTTCGGAGTTGAAAAAGCAGGCATTGGGCATCAGTAGGTTTATCTGTGCATGCTTGATTCATGTCGGTGGTTGGCACCATAGGGATTGATACACCCTATGGTTGTCCTAGCACAGGTGACTACATTCGTGATAGGGCCGTATGACACATATACACGACGAGCTAGAACTTGTAGGGAGCCGATCGATTAGTGGATCGTTCCGTTGGACCGAGTAATGGGTCATTTTATGATATTGGGCCAAGGGAGCATTTCATGGTTAATATAAGATATGGGTTTGGGATTCTAGTACAGTTGATGCAGCGAACCTTGAATATGTGATGCTATACTTGATTTATCATGTTATCTTAGTCTATCTTGCCCATCTTGTCATCATCCTTATGTTTACTTTCAGTTTATATGTGTCATGTTACCTTTACCTGTTTTTATGCTGAAAGTCACTAGGATTTACCAATCTTTATGACTGACCCGTTTTCTTTCGCCTCTTTTTCTTCCGTTTCCCCCCTCTCTCCCCCCTCCCCCGGTTCTCAGGGAGGAAACTCTAGCACTTAGCTTGGATTTCGCTTGCTTTCGGTTCAGCTCATGTACTGTTTGATCTTGAGCTATGTTATGGCTGCATTTCTGCTACCTTTGGGGAATTAAGCAACTTTTATTGTTTTAAGATTATGCTTCTTTATTTATGCAAGATAGAATTTGTTGTAATGGAAAATAATGACCTTGGCTATTTGATGTAAAAGGTTTTGATTCTTTTTGAAAGTAATGAAATTTATCTTTTGATTCTTCCGCTGTTTTATTTATGTTCTATCTTGTAATATTTCTGTGTTTGTTCACCTCGATAACGCTCCTCCAAAACTAGTGCATTCTATTTGTGAGTGACCCTAGCGGAGGTGGGGTGTTGCAAAAATATGAACAATCAAGTAAGCCTACAAAATAATAATATTTTTTAAATCATATTTTTATTCTTTTAGGTTTAACAGTATTCACAAATAGATCTGATAGACATTATTTCATATTTAACAAAATTATAAACATATCTGTTAAATATTAGGCATACATTTCAGATCTAATACAAACGAAATAATCAGGTTATTGTATACTTTGTATATAAATTTCCCACTTACCTGAAAGCATCCAAATCTGAAGCATGAATAATCTTTTAGGCCTACAATTCCTGAATTCTTGCAAATCTATAGTTATTCTGAAAAGGGGATGATTTTAGATTTGTAGATTTGCAAGAAAATAAGAAAAGAAGGGAGAAATCTGATGAAGAAAATCTTAGACACCAATCTATATCGTTTTCCACTTGAATCCGATTACCCCTTCTAGATTGTATAGTTTTATTTAGAATTTATTTGAAGAGAAAGGGAAATGGCAAAGCTTCGCTGCCGTCTATAGATCTGTGTGGAAAAGAATGGGGCCTTACCCCTTTGTTTATAGGAGTTGAAATGGTCACGAACTGTTAAATTTCATTTAATTAGCATCCTGTGTTTATATAGTAATATAATAAACTATAGCTATCAACCTTAGCCGTCACTGGGTGTTTTGGCACCCAGTAGGTTAACCGCATGGGTCGACCGCTACAGTAGACCGCCTGGGTTGCCAATCGCCCAGTGAAGGCAGCTAAATATGGTATAATATACGTATTTATTTTGGTTTATTTATTTTCTGTCCGTTATCGTATTTTGTTCGTAACTTTTTCATACTAATTCCGTTCACGAAAATCCAAACATGAAAGTTGACCAGAATTTCGAGACGAATGCAACAATTAAAGTTTTATGGTCAAATTTCATTATTTGCAAGAATTCCTATTTTTGAAGTCTAATTAAATAGCTTATTTATTTATTGTTCAAATTCAGGGTTGGTACATTCTTCCCTCCTTAAAATTAATTATATCCCGAAATTTTGACACCTACTTATCCTATCCTACACAACCAATTTGTGTACACCAATTTTGCAACCAAGTGCACATGTGCAAAGTGTACATAATACATTTTAACCGTACAACATGTATGAAAAATGATTCTAAATCGGATCCTCTTATATGTATGCATTAAATTTTTAAACATTTTCGTAAACATGATGCAAAACATCGTAAATATACTGAAAGTTCTATATGAATGCAAATCTCGAAAATCCCTTTTTCATCCATAACCCTCACATGACTATGAATAGAAGTGTAAAACAACCAATTTCCATCCAAATCTTACCATCCAAAATGCCAATGGCTCAACGCATATAATAGCTTCCTATTATATTTCTCCTAAACCGGAAAAAGAAAATCAAAGTGAAGAATTTTAATGTTTCCTACGCTTATAAATATTCCACTACCCGTCCTATAACGGAAATTTGTACCTTAGTTCCCAAAATACCCTAAAAGTTTCCATCCGTAGACTATAAAGGAAGCTTAAAACAACATTTTCCTTGTTATCGTTAACATTTTTATTGCATCAATGGTCCTACTGCACCATTAAAACGCACGCACAAAACATCCAAAAATCTTCCTTAAGCATTTCATGTGACCAAAAATCAACCTTTAAAAAAAAAATCTGCTTTAAAACTCGCTTTATACATTTTTGAAAATTTCTTTTCAATGCCGCTTCACTTTCCATATGAGATTCACATAAAAAGTAAACTTTTGGTAGTGTGCGCTCTGCGCAATTCAAATCATCTATTTTAATGCAAAACAGACATTTAGACACATGCAAACTGCCATACCCAAATTCTGCGTTTTCGTACAAAATGAAATAAAAGAAAATAAAACAGTAAAAAAAATGTAAATTTTAAAAACGATAAAAGTTTTTTTTCGAACAACGTTTACAAAAAGCTTCCAAAAATGTATTTTACGGAAATTTAAACGATTCAAGTCACATGTTGGCGAAAAAGGAAATCAGCTATGCAAACATGTGAAAACTAAAATCACACACAAAAGAACACAACAAATTTTAGCTTAACAAGACTGAATAACGATCGCCTTTTTTCCAACAAGAAATAGCAAAGGCGGATGCATCATAAACAACAATCCTATCCTAAGATCTCAAAGCAAAGGACCAGTGCAAGTTCAACTACCACGACAAATTTTCTTAGCCCTAAAGCGTGGAACTTTATGCTCATTTCAACCAAACCTAATGATCTCTCTCCCTAAGGGGGAGACATAAATGGTATGAGCAAGACTGAATAACACAAATAGGTGTTATGGACTAAGAAATGATCGGAGAGATGAAATTGAATTAGATCTTGGAGTCATAGTGGGCGAGATCTAATGCATAAAGTAGCGCGGAAAAGGAGGAGATGAGGCAACTACAAAGAAAGAGAAGAAAGATAATAATATGGTTCGGCTAGATGAGGAAGGAAGGACAAAAGAAAGAAGTTAAGGAGGGGATTTGGGATGCGACTTTTATGGTTGAGTCCTAGGTCCAAGTCGTATCAAAACTCATCAACTAGTTGGCAAACTCATCCACCCGAAAAACAATTATCCTCATAAAGATGATTTTAAACGACCACAGTCAAACTCTGAACCATCTCCTAGGATTTGACGTAGTCTTAACAAAGTCTGCTACTACACAACGAACGAATTTCCAAGTTAATTTAGCTAGAAATCCGTAGTAAAAAATAAAATGGATTTTCCTCTTACCTAGCTGGCAAACAAATCAAACGATTCACGAAATCAAATATACCAAAATCATAACGAAAGATTTTCCTTATTACTTTGGAAATAAAATTTAAAACTTGTCAAAATAGAATTATTATAAACTAAAGGTTTTGTATTATAAATCCATTTTATTATTTATGTTCCAGTTTATATTACTAACTGCAAAACCTCTTCGTGTTCCAAAGCATCGGGATTTAAAAATCTCTAAGATAAATTGTGATGATTTCGATAAACCATCCAATATATATAAAAAGAGGGACACTAAAAATCACAAGGAATGAGTGTTAATTATTTTTAAGTTTTGAGGCATATTCCTTGTCATTTCCAATTCCCTTTTTTCTACCAGTTAGATTATTTATTAAAATCATACAAAGCCCGAACGATTTTGAAATGCAAAAAGATTTAAAAATATTAAAATTATATTTTTAATAAAAACGTTTTCTGAAACCATAGTTTTACAACTTTTGAAATCCATTTTTTTTCAAAATAGCTTAAAAATGGAAATTCCTTTGAATATAAGACTAAGGACCCAAATGAATGTTTTCAACAAAAGACTATCCGGAATTTTAATGAAGCATCGAATGGATATACCTCGTAATTATATTTCCAAATGGATACGACATATAACTTTTTTTAATCTGAACTTACACGGAGAAGTTACGAGAGAAATCAATTTTCATAAATTATAAGTTAATATGTGTATAAGTTCAAAAGTGAAAAGAAATCGATATAGGTCGACCATGGCGATGGACTCCCCAGGGTGAAGGGGTCGACCCATGCCTTATACTTAATCATAAATCTGACCAGGTACGAACATAGGAAGCGAGATCTAAAATTATTAAATCTAGAGCATTAGATTGAGATAAATGGTCAGATTTGGGTCTATGACATACAAATTAAGATTTGATATAGCCAATCCAATGGTTCAAAATCCTCTAGTGCATCTATAAATGGAACCTAGCCTAACGATTATATTCCACACATTCTTCTCCCTTTACCTTTAGGTTCCCTATCAATTTTTATCGATTGAACCTAAAATTATATATTTTTTTTGAGGAAGAAGACAATAAACAAAATATTAGAAGATCTAAAAAAAGGAATCAAGGAAGGCCACAAGACATCAGCATAGGACCATAAGTGTGTAACACCCCGCCTCCACTAGGATCACTCCTTAGAATGTACTAGCTTTGGAGGGGCGTTATTGTGAGGGTAAACATGCACAGAGATATCGCAAGACAGAATATATGAAAATAAATATAAATAAAGCAGCGGTAGCAGATAAAAACCCATCATCATCATCTCAGAAAACCAACATAGTCAAGTACATAATACCAAAAGGTCATGATCCAAAATACAACATAAGTCTAGATACGTGATAACAAAATACATGGTAAAACATCAGTACTAATCCCAAGAAATAAAAGATAAGCCACAGCTAGCTCAGATCCATACATGAGCTATCCAACAAGCAAGCCAAAGATCCACTAAGCAGATGTAGCCCCTCCCTGAGAACCTGTGGGGGGGGGGGGGAAACGGAAGAAAAGAAGCGAAAGAAAACAGGTCAGTCAAAAAGACTGGTAAGCCCTACTACGATCAATCTATAAACTAATAAAGTTAACAGCATGATGGAAACTGAGATGAACATACTGGCAATAGATAAAGGTGACATCACATAGATGAGATTAAACTTTGCACCACAGTGTACTAGCAAACCCACAAAACAGATCTTGATCCCTTAGCCCAAACTTTGGCCCAATAACATGAAGTGACCTTAGTATAAGGTCCAGCCCAACGGTCTAGTCGATCGGCTCCCTATAAACCTAACGCGTCCAGTGTTGGTGTCCATACGGCCCACATGGATGTAGTCAGACTGCGCTGGGTCCACCTTTGGGTGTATCAAGCCCTCGGGTGTCAACCCCAGACACCTAAGCAATAATGCACAGTCTAAACCTACTGGTACCCGTGCCTCGAGTTTGTCCAATATCGGACTACGTGCACGTCCGTAGCCCGCCGGACCCGCACCGCTGTACCACTCAGCCGTCGCTTTGGTCGCTTACATCCGTCCAGTAATCGTGCCCCGCCCTAACCTAGCTGTAGGGTTGTGGTGATACCAAACTGGGATTACTGCTGGAACAGACCACGTTGCTAGGGTTTCTAAGAGGGTTAAGTGTGGTTTTAACCCCTCACTAATCATGGATTAAATTAGTTAAGTGTAACCACTTAACCTCATCTAATCCTCGCATCCCCATTATTGGTTAAGTATTAGTGGGCCATGACTTAACCCTAATCATGAGGCATTAATTAATTAACGCACCCAACCTCTCACATTAGACATCCGTGGTTACCTGGGAAGATTTACACCACGTCTAGGTCTAACCTCGGGTCTTATGGTGCAACATGACCAACTACCCACATTAGACCTCACGTTGTGGTTACCTGGGAAGATTTACACCACAACTAGGTCTAACCTCGAGTTGGCCATATCATGCTATCTAATGTCATGTCCACTTTAAAACATATTTACAAGTTAACATATACTTGGGTAGACCTAACTTAATAGGTAAATTCCCAAGGGGTAGACCTAACTTAATAGGTAAATTCCCAATCTTTTAGTTTCATGTATTTTTAAGTTTACCCAAACCCCCCAACGTCATTATATCGCTTACATATTCGTCATAACGCATAAGGGTATAAAAGGTAACTTGACATAACATACATGATGAACTTCACATATCATAATAATGATGCATAACATGTTAGACTTGCAAATCATGTCATAGTGAACTCGCATAAACATGCATAACCCATAAAACTTGCATAACATGGTAAGGTGAACTTGTATAAACATTCATAACCCATAAAACTTGCATAACATGGTAAGGTGAACTTGCATAAACATGCATAACCCATAAAACTTGCATAACATGGTAAGGTGAACTCGCATAAGCATGCATAACCCATAAAACTTGCATAACATGGTAAGGTGAACTCGCATAAGCATGCATAACCCATAAAACATGTACAACATGGTAAGGTGAACTTGCATAAGCATACATAATCCATTAAACATGTAGAACATGACATAGTAAACTCGCATAAGCATGCATAACTTATGAAACATGTACAAATCTCAACTTTCACCACATGATAACTTTAGAGTTTGTAAAGTGAAGGTAAGAGGGCTTACTAATATAAACAAGTCACAAATCCACCAAATAAGATGAAGAAGCCCTTTGAAAACCCAAAACAAAGCTTCAAATAAGAAAACCCTTTTGCAAAAATCCCAAAAACACAAACTTAGCAAATCAAACTTGCAACTTAATGAAGTATGCAAGTTATTAAGCATTCATACAACATAGAAAAGGTTGTATGATCATCATATCTTTATAGGATTAAACTTTGAGGGAAGTGGAGGCTAGGGTTTTTAGGTGGAGGCCATTTGAGGATTCAATTTGACATAGTTTAGTTGCTAGATTGATTAATGAGGCTTTAGGGTAGGATTAGGGGTATATTTATAGGGAATTAGAGTGTTTTAAGCCCTAGGATTAACCCTAGAATAGTTTTGGCCCGTCAGATTTCGGAATTCTCTAGAACCAGGCCACACAACCAAGCCCAAACCAAAATGGTGCGCCAGGCAGATTTGCCTGGCTACCCCCTGTCGACAGGGATGTCGACTCCCTAGGGGCCCTGTCGACATGCCTGTCGACATGCGGGTCCTGGCGGGAGTTTTCCCGCTTGACGCCAATTAGCCCTAATCCTTGTTTTTAACTTGAAATTTAAATCTGTTTTTAACCTAGAAATTTCTGAAAACTTCAATGGGCCTTAACTGGGTCATACGGACTCCGATTTTCGAAAACTCGGACTCTATTTCGCGTATTTTTCCGAGACGAACGCAATGGCATAGCCCGTTTCCCTTGATTCAGATTTTTAAATTAAATTCTTCCTCGATTCATGTTATAACAGGTTATTGAAAATACGGGTTGTTACATTCTCCCCTCCTTTAAGGATTTCGTCCCCGAAATCTTCAAGTTAGGAAGAACGTATCCTACCATCCAATCATCCATCTACTCAAGGCATCATCCACGAGCAATCATTGTCCTTAAAAGATTCTAAATGCTGGATGAACATATGCAAAGGTGTGTGTATATGTACTTATCTAATGCAAGGATCAATGCAAAATATGTTAGTGAAATGTATCCATATGTATGCAAATCCCTAACATAATGTATAATATCTACATGTGTGCACATAACATACACCCATATGCAGCATCCATGTGATAACACACAATTTCCATCCATGAGTAAGCATAAACACTCATGCATATGCAAGATGAGGAGTGTGTGAGCCGATCTAGTGCCTAATGTGTATCATGCATCCACGAGTAACCACTTGCAAACACTTGCAACCACTTGCAACCATCAAACATAACATGTCTCAAACACATGTTTCATCCAAAGGGTTTTCTACCTAAGGTTCTCATGACAAGATTAGCACGATAACTAGAGAAAGATATATTAAACAGAGAAAAGAGATTGAGAGTGTACCCTCAAAAAGGAATGGATAAAGCCCACGCATCTTCTCCTCGGTTTCCCAAGTTGCGTCTTCTTCGGCTTCACCCCATTGAACCTTCACCAACCTGACCTCACGATTCCTAAGCTTCTTGGTCTCTGTCCCCAAGATACGAATCGGAGCTCTCCTCAAAGTTGCCTCTTTCTCTACTTCCACGTCTTCAAGAATGCTAGGTTCAACCACCTCAGCGGACTCATGTAGGCATTTTCGGAGATGCGAGACATGAAAGACATTATGCACTCCGGACAGCTTCTCGGGCAATTGCACTTTATAAGCCATCTTCCCAATTCTCTTTATGATAGGGAAGGGTCCAACAAATCTCGGTGCTAACTTCCCAACAGCTCCAAATCGGACCACATTCCGCAAAGGAGAAACCTTCACGAAAACCATGTCCCCAACATCAAACTCCAAATCAGATCTTCGCCTATCAGCATACGACTTCTGTCGGTCTTGGGCCGCCTTCATCCGTCTTCTAATCAACTCGACCTTCTCGGATGTATCTCTAATCATATCAGGCCCAAGTATAAGCTTATCGGTAGTCTCCCACCAACATGTGGGTGACTTGCACGGCCTCCCATATAAAGCCTCAAATGGTGCCATCCCTATGCTCGCCTGATAACTGTTATTATATGCAAACTCAACAAGAGGAAGATGGTCTTCCCAAGCACCACCAAAATCCAGAATGCAAAGCCTCAACAAGTCCTCAAGTACCCTATTCACCCTTTCTGTTTGACCGTCTGTTTGTGGGTGATAGGCCGTACTCAGGTTCAACCTTGTGCCCATAGCTTCCTGCAAACTGTTCCAGAACTGACTAGTAAAGATGGGGTCTCGGTCACTGACTATGCTGGAAGGGACTCCATGTAGCCGTACTATCTCACGAAGATATACTGATGCTAGCCCAGATGCGGTCCTTTTGCTCTTTACCGGAATGAAATGAGCACTCTTCGTAAGCCTATCTACAATGACCCATATGCTCGTATTCCCTCTCCTTGACCTTGGAAGCCCATCAATAAAGTCCATAGAAATGCTCTCCCACTTCCATAGCGGGACCTCTAGAGGATGTAATAGCCCACCGGGCTTCTTCGACTCGGCTTTTACTCTTTGACAAACAACACATCTGGAGACAAACTCTGCCACATCTTTCTTCATTCCAGGCCAGAAGAAAATGCGCTTCATATCCTTATACATCTTATCACCGCCTGGATGTATAGTCAACTTGGAGCGATGTGCCTCATCAAGAACTTTCCTCACCAAATCTTCTACCATCGGAACACAAAGCCTTCCGTCTCTCCTCAGCCAACCCTTATCATCTATAGAATATCGAGCAAGGTGACTAGATGTCTCCCCTCGAATCAGCTTATCCATGATCCCAATTATCTGAGGGTCTTCCTTCTGCGAAGCCCCAACTAGATCTAGAAGGGTAGGCCTGAGCTCTAGAGATGCCAAAGAACCGGTCTCCGACTCAACTGTCAAGGAAAAATCAAAGGTTGCCAAGAACTCTAAATTCTTCATCTCAACAAATAGAGGACTTAGTGTCAACCTTTTCCTACTCAACGCATCTGCTACAACATTCCCCTTGCCAGGGGTATACGCTATATCAAAATCATAGGAAGCCAAGAATTCCATCCATCTCTGCTGCCTCAAGTTCAGATCTTTCTGCGAAAAGAGATACTTCAAAGACTTATGATCAGTATACAGCTCAAATCTCTCTCCCAGAAGATAATGACGCCAAGCCTTGAGTGCATATACAATCGCTGCCAGCTCTAGATCATGAGTGGGGTAATTCTTCTCATGCACCTTAAGTTGCCTCCCACCAAAACATATAACTCTGCCTTCTTGCATCAGAACGGCGCCCAATCCTGTGCCACAAGCATCAGTGTACACGGTAAATATCTTACCACCATCGGGTAAAGCTAGAACTGGTGCTGAGGTAAGGGCTCTCTTGAGTCTCTGAAAAGCAAGCTCACAATCCATATCCCAAGCAAAGACTAAGTTCTTCTTCGTCAACTTAGTGAGAGGAGCGGATATCTTCGCGAAGTCCTTGATGAACTTCCGGTAAAACCCTGCAAGACCCAGAAAACTTCTCACTTCGGTTGCATTCCTTGGAGTCTTCCAATCCTGAACCGCAACCACCTTAGCGGGATCCACCGCTAAGCCTTGCTTGGATACGATATGCCCAAGGAATCTAACTTCCCTTCTCCAAAAGTGACACTTGGAGAACTTGGCCTTTAATTGATGCGCTCTAAGCGTATCCATCACCTCTACAAGATGCCTCGCGTGCTCTTCTTCATCCTTGGAGAAGACCAGAATATCATCCACAAAGACCACGATAAACTTGTTCAAGAACTCCCGAAACACCCTACTCATCAAGTCTACGAAATATGCGGGTGCATTCGTCAACCCGAACGGCATAACAAGCCATTCAAAGAATCCGTCTGGAGTTCTGAATGCAGTCTTGTCTATACTATCTTCAGCCACTCTGAGCTGATGAAATCCAGTAGCAAGATCAAGCTGAGAGAAAACAGAAGCTCCAACGAGCTGGTCGAAAAGATCATCAATCCTCGGTAACGGGTGTCTGTTCTTCTTAGTCAGCTTATTCAATTCTCTATAATCCACACAGAGTCGAAGAGAACCATCTGCCTTAGTAGCAAATACCACAGGCGCTCCCCATTCGGATATACTTCGTCTGATGAAGTTCTTCTCAAGCAACTCCTTTATTTGCTTGCTGAGCTCCCGTCTCTCACGCGGAGCCATGTGCCGAACGGGCAAAGAAACAGGCTTAGCATTATCCACCAGATAAATGCGAAAATCAATCTCTCGTTTAGGGGGCAACCCCTTAACTTCTTCAAAAACATCTGGATAATCTCGGACAACCTTTAGACTGCCTAACACTTTTAAGGCATACCATCTTGATGAACTCTTACAGATCCTGCCTCCGATGGTACGCTTGGTAAGGCCTATATCATAGGGCTATCCTAAGGTACCCTCCACGTCTCCTGAAATTGTTTATCTACCCATGCCGAAGAATTTATAGTTTGCCTCGGTACAAACTACCTCTACTCTAAAGGATCTGCGATGGTCCGCTTCATAATGCCTTCATCCATATTCTGTTTAGATTGTTCTAAACGTGTTTTATGAGGTTATCACTATGACCTTACCCTTTATTAGATTCTATATCTAGTTTTTTCTTATGCGTTTAGTTAACATTTTCTTTTCTTTTAATTATTTTATTCTTCAATTATGATAATTAATCCTCTTTTAGGTTCTTTAGCGTTATATGATAGTCATAATTCGAAAACTATACCTACCTATCATGAACTAGCTATTATAATAATTATCTTCTTTCTCTATCTACATGTCTTAAAGACATATATTAGTCCTTTTCTTTATTTGTCTTTTACATTTGAGGTCTTTTTCGAGCTTACCAAGTATTCAACTTAGTTACTACCCTTACAGTTATTTTAATTGTTATATTTTTACTCTTCTTACTACTATTGTAAGTCTTATTTTTATGGGCTAGTCATATTCTTGTGAGTTAGTTATGGAGGCTTTATTAAAATCTATTTACATATTCATTGTAAAATAATTTCCTTATGCAGTGATTCGTAACTACAAAACATCTTCTTGCTCTTTTCGTTTTTGTTAGTAGTACAGAATACAATACCATCTCCATTTTGTACCAGTCCTTCTTCTTTTATTTTTATTCTTGTAATTACATTCATTGCTTCTTTCTAATACTTTTTATATGGAAATCTATTTTTTTCCAACCAACTAAAATATTACTAACTTCCCAAATTAGATTATATTAAAATTTCTTTCTGTTTCTTTTTTTTACAAAGCCAGCGGGGTTAAATGGACCCCTACCATTTTATTAATGAAGAAAGATAAAATATAGATCCAGAACATAAGAAAACATAGAAACATGCTCATCAAAATAACAGAAAACATGAAAAAAAAACAAGAATACATTAGACATAGCAGAAGCCCAGGAGAAGGCTAGTAGTAGTTCAAGAACATCTAAGTAGGGAATTTATTCAAGTTTGGATCATATTACATATAACAACTTGTGTCTCATCACTAAAGCCGACCTTCTTCTTCCATCAAAAATAATAGCGTTCCGCTCGGACTATATTGTTTTTAGAATGCATTTCAGAAAAACCGAGATGAACGCTGAAGAAGGGATTTTCCATCTTATGGCTTTTCATATAATACTCCATTCAGTTTTACTTATCATCTCCATATTATTTCTTCTAGTTTTAATCATAACAAACTTCCATGGCAGTGAATTGCAGGGCATCTGAAGAACAAATGCAAGGTGTCTTCACTCTCAGCAGCGCACATAACATCAACATCCATGCCTTTCGCAAATAAGTTTAATCTAGTTTGAACGTATTCCGATTATTTTCCATAGCAACAGGTCTTTGGATTCAATGTTATACCTAGAGCCCATATCCGTTTGCACCCAAGAGAAAACAGGTGACTCAACATGCTTAGTAGGGTAGTTATAAAGACTGGCAATAACAAAACTTTTATTTTTCCCACACCAACTAATACTATCAAAGAGCAATACTTTCTATGAAAACAAGCCCAAAGAAGGGAAGTGTCTTGATTAGTAAAGAAAGGCAAGGTAATAGTGCCATTTCTAATATATCTGCAGGGTTTAGCATTAATGCCAATCCTTATTTGAGCAATTTGTTGATTTAACATGACATGGAAAAGAATACGACCATGCTCAAGCCAGTGGTCTTGACAGAATTCAACATTACCATTCACAGTAGGCTCGTATTTTATCAAAGGCAAAAGGGTTCTTCTAAGATTCAGAATACTTCGCCATGACTGGCTGTAGGATTAAGGCACGACAATGGGCCAAAAATTATTGTTTTTAATAACATGCTTATAAGAGCACTTGACCCAAATGCTATCCTTGTTAGAGAGAATATCATGAACATGGTTGGCAAGAGTAGATTTATTCCAAATGATTAGGATTTTAATCCCCAACCCTCCTTTGTTCTTCGGCATTTCGAATTTATTAAAAACACGTGAGATTAGTTTCCTATTATGAATAGATCAATGCCAGAATAATTTGATCATCGTACTGCGGATTATATGGATAAGTTTCGTGGGCAGTATATAGGGTTTGGACTGATAGACCAACATGGAGAAGATAACAGATTTAATGAGTGTGGGCTTACTATATTGTGAGAGATGCTTGTTTGTCCAGCTATCTATGTGACATACCATTTTCTCATAAAGATGCATAGATTGAACTTTAATAATTATGGAACTAGTAAGAGGATTCCTAGGTTATTTATTATGCTCTTTCGAGGTTGTAAGTATGCGATGCTTGATATAATACTCATGTGATCATTCGTAATGCCAGCAATCATAATGTTAGAATATATATATATATATATATATATATATATATATGAGGTAATATATATGAGGTAGGTTCAATAGCACCCATATTTTCTAGCATTCCATTTGCACCCTATTTCTAGTCATTCGTTTATATTAGAATAATGTAGTGAATGGAGAGAGAATGAGTGGAAAGAGAGAAGGAGAAACTTGTGGTGGAAATCAGGGGGCTTTTAGGGTGCTGTACTATTTGGGGTGTCATTGAACGCTCGCATATATATATATATATATATATATATATATATATAGAGAGAGAGAGAGAGAGAGAGATAGGATCAGGAAGCCCCCCTTAATTTCAACCCCCCATTTGCACCTGAACCACAACCACTCACTTATATTAAAGAGTGTGAGTGAGAAGTAAGAGAATGGGTGGAAGGAGAGAGAGTGTGGAATACTTGGTTGTGGTTGAGGGGCTTTTGGGGTGCTGCACTGTTTGGGGTGCTCTCGAACATGCCCCATATATATATATATATATATATATATAGAGAGAGAGAGAGAGAGAGAGCGCGTTCAATGACACCCCAAATAGTGAGCACCCCAAATGCTCCCCAACAGAAACCAAATATTTATAGTAGTTTAAATTAGTGGGAGGTGATAGAATGAGTGGAGGGAGAAACAGGATATGTGGTGGAAATCAGGGGACATTTAGGGATGCTGCACTGTTTCGGGTGTCATTGAACGCTCGTCTATATATATATATATATGTATATATATGTATATGTATATATATATATATATGTGTGTGTGTGTGTGTATATACATATATGTGAGGAGGGTTCCAGAGCACCCCTATTTTATGGCATCCCAATTGCCTTTCGATAAGGTCCATTCATTTATAATTAAACAAGTTAGTGGAAGGAGAGAGAGTTAGTGGGAAGAGAGAGAATGAGGAATATGTGGTGGAAATCAGGGGGCTAAAGGGGTGCTGCACTATTTGGGGTGCTCTTGATCCTATCCCTATATATATATATATATATATATATATATACATACACACACACACACACACACATACACACACACACAAACACACAACTTTATGCACATAGGCTTAGTACAAATTGCATTAAAGCCTTTAACGTTAGAAGGATTGCTGGAAAATTTTATATTTGCCTTAGAGATGGAAGGAACATGGACCGGATAAAAATCATTAATGGGTTTAATACAATCTAGTTTAGCTTATTTTGAAGTTTATCCAAATTTATAGCTGTCCTTAAGCCACGTAAATATATTATATGCTCTTATGTTAAATATAAAGACATATGGTTAGAACTATGCTTTAGGATTAGAAGTGATTAGCATATGCTATTAGATTTATTATAAACCACTTCATAAACTAAATCCACTTTGTAATATAATTGATAAACCTTAAAACAATTGTAACAGATACAAACTTTAACAAATCGAATATAAATACAAGAAGGCCATTAATTAGGAAGAAATTACATTACCAAACAGTTGGCAAATTGAGAAGGTTATGCCTCCATAGTGTACAATAAGTAATATCACTATGTGTCAAAAACACTCATGAGTTGTGTGAAACTTGTTAGAGCATCTCCAATGTGAAGGCAATGTAATGTCTGTAGAACATTACGTGGAAACAGCAGCTTCACAATTTAAAACCTACGTGTCAAAAAATATAGCATACAAAATAAAAGGATCTCCAACGCAAATTTTAAGGAAAAGTGGAATTAGTCTAGCTGGCATAAACTGACGCATATTTTTTGAAGGAAAAAGCCAAGAATAGGTAAAAATGGAGTAGTGGTCTCCTAAAGAATAGGTTGCAAGGTGACGTGTATGTGTAGGGAAATGCAGATGGGGACCGCTGGAATTAATAAAGCACTTGGATACCATTACGTGCGGGTTGCAAATTGTCTAATACATTGTCTGAAACTAGACATCCTCTTTCACAATATGGAATTTTTTTTGGGCCACATTAGATTACACATTAAAATCTACACTGCATTGGAGAAGGAGAAAAGAAACTCGTTGTCAAGTGCCTATGTGTCATTGATATTACAAAACAATTACATTAGCATTGAAGATGCTCTTAGTAGCCACAGATGTATTCTTTCCTTCTCCTTCCTCTTACTCCTGCTAGCTCCTCTGTAGACCCGTCCCAAGACCAAGGCAAGCAAGATTAATGTCTAGGGCATCACGGACGCAAGGGGCAATAGAAAGAAAATTCATGCACTATTTACAAACGGCGGAAACGGAAGCCTCGCGAGCCACCACCAGAAGCTCTTGCTTGCCACCAGAAACTCCACCGTTCCACGAGGAATGAAAGCCACGACTCCTCTTAGATCTCATGCTCACACAATTTGCAGCCCCAATTCTTCCCTTGTTTTTACTTTGCAGCGACTGCTTTCTTTGTATTGATGGTGTTGATCTTTGTTGCGGCATTTCCCCAATGGCTTTCGCTGACTTTAAAAGTAGGTTCTTTTTAATATTTAATTTAAGTATGGTTGTTGTCATTAATTTTAGTGTAGTGCTAAAAGCACCCAGCAATATGCTTCCTAATACCATAATTAAAGGCCACCTTGAAAATAACTCAAATATGCTACACAATACCATAACAGGCTACCACAAAACCTGAAAAATAATTTTCCACTTCCCTATCTATCGTTCCTAAATTACCGTCCTCATTTCTCATTCGATAACCTTCAAAGAATCACCATGAATATAGGCATCTTTCTTCTCATTGCATGTTGAAAAACCATCACCCAAACTTCTCATCATTTATAAAAGTTCACAAAGAACAACCATTTTTATAATCAGGGTCGTGTTATTTATGATTTCTCCAACCCAAAGCAATTTTTTCAGAACCTCTAGTTGTTTTTTAAATAAGTGGCAACACGCCATCAAAACAGGAAAATGAGAGCATTTACATGCAAGTTATACATAATCAAATAAAGAAGGATATACTAAATTTCATGAAAAAAATTAACACTTCTACAACTCAGAAGGAATTATACTCGGATAAAGAATGCTATTTTTTTTATTGAGTTAAACACTAATTTTATAAAGGAAGTCTGTAAAATGTTTTAGTTGTGATTTTTTCGAAAGCTGCGTTTTGACCATTGGGGGAGCGTTTATCAGCGTGTGCACATTTATCAGGTATCATTTACAAGAGTTAGATACACATTTAGCAATATTAACGAGAAAAATATGAATAACCGGTACACCGAACAGCTAATCGTTGTAAACAGCCATGGTTATCCTAATTGTTCGGTGGAAAAAGGCCGCACTTTCTATTAATTTTTTATTTAATATATCCAATACTTCCATGGTTATAAACAACCGTCGGTTTCATTTCTGCTCGGTCAATTATGGTCGTGGTATACTGCTATTCACGGTGGTAAATGGCCGCACTTTCTGTTTGTGACAATTCACATGATAAGACATAAAAATCATACTTGAGTACTGTGTTAAGATAGTTGGATTTAGGGTTTTATGATTTTTGATGGAGAAATAAAGAGATTTTAATAGAGAGATCACGTGAAAATTAGGGTTTTGTGATCCTAAAATTTTAAACTTACGTGAATGAGAAGGAAAAGCAAAGGTTTTGTTTAGTGATTAGGAACTGAATGGAGAAATAAATGTGGTATTAAGAAGCATATGAATTAATTAGCTCTAATTAAAAATCTTAATGGTATTAAGTAGCATGTTTCTGGGTGCTTTTAACATTACACTAATTTTATGCTTACTGTTATAATTCAATAATATGGTTGCTACAGTCATGAAAATAGTGCTTTCTTGATATAATTAGGGCTGGTTTCATCCTAGGGCTGTAAATTTTGTCTGAATGTCTGACATCCGTTCGTGTCCGTGACCGAAATACGTCCGTCCGAGTCCGTCCGAGTCCGTCCGATTTTCATTTAGGACACGAGTTAGGACAACAAAATTTGTATGAGAAAAAATCACATCCGGTCCAGGCACGTCCGAATTCGTCCGAATTACCTGTAATTTGGCGTATAGTTGAGAGAAAATCTAGTAAAATATACAAAATGTGATATAAAAAGCCATGTATGACCGAGTCTGATCGTGTCCGGATCCCAAAAACATATGTCCATGTCCGATTGATTTAGTTTAGGACACGAATTAGGACAACGAAATTTGTCCGAGAAAAAAATTGGTTCGGTCCGTGTTCGGTCCGATTTTTTTTAGGACAGAAACCGAACACACTCCCGTCCGGTCTGACCGATTTACACCCCTATTTCATCCAATATAGTTGCTTGTTGTTGCAGTGTTATGGATCTAAATATAATTGTTGAAATACTTCTATAAATTGAGTTGATTCGTTCCTTTTTCTAAATGAATAATTTTGCTGAATGAACAACACCATTTTCATTCTTTTTGTCGATGAATTACATTGATTAGATTGTTTATTTGTTTGAATGAACTTAATCATGTTCCGTCGCTGTAGTTAAGTTTGAAAGAATTAATATGGATGAAATGCTAATATTTTTTAATAAATAATAATTGTGCTCTATTTCAATTTGGGACAGAATTCAAAAATAAAACTTTAAGCTTCGAAGATAAGAAGAGAAAACAACGCAAAGATTATGCTATAATGCTGACGTTTTTGTTTTCGATATGTACGACCAATAATTTGTGATTAATGTTCAACATATGAAATAGTTTTTGTTTTATTTTCTACATTTGATTTTTGTTTTGTTTCTGCATTCAAAATGATAGCTTTTTTGCAAGAAAAACAATACGAAAGTAAAATGTTAAAGCTCACCTAGGGCATCAAACATCCTTGGGCCGGCCCTGCTCCTCTATCTCACTTTTTCTAAATTCCTTCTCTCTCTCCAAAGCATTTTCTTTCGCCACGCATTGGTTTCCACAGTTCACTATTTTCCTCGTCAGATCTGAACCTAGTTCACTCTCTCCCCTCTTTTCTTTACTCCTTTACAACTCCTGCAATTTTTCCACACAATTGCCTATCCAGTTGTCTTTGCACGGTCAATCATCCTTACTTTGGCAACTCCTCTGCTGTTGTTTGTTTAGATCTTGCATCGAGAACCCTTCAGGGGCTCTGCTGGTGCTTCTGAGGATGTAGCAGTGGAGGGATTCAACACAGTTGGGTTCGATTCATCCATTCTCTTGTCTTTCTATCGTCCCTTTGCGTGGTGATTTCACCTAATTTTGGCAATCTTCTGCCTTTGGTTTCTCAGCAAAGCCGGTCCTTGTCCAGGGCAACCTGGGCAAACGCCCAGGGCCAGTATTTCCAAGGGGGCACTGGTATATAATATTATATATTGGTATATAATATTATATATTGTTTTTACCATCAAAATTATCATTAGTTTAAGAAAAATAAGTAAAACAAAAAATGAGCTGTCAAACCTTGTTGCAGAATCCAAAGTGCAATTTCAATACCGTATCCGCATTCATGCAGCTTTTATACTCCAATTCCCAAAATCATTTCGATTACTGCATGCCACTTTTAAATCTATACACCCTTTTCTAATTCCAAAGCATTTCGTTTTGCTTTCATTTATGGTTTTTTCATTTATTCAACATTTCTATGATACCTGAAGTTTGATGTTTTAAAAAACCTCACTTAATGTCAGGTGAAGATCCAAATCTCAGTTTAATATCAAAATTTTGGAACTGCAAGGAGGTATGTAATGTTATCTTTATGCTTGATTACATTATATAATATATAGGATTTTAGTTTTGTAACATTTATTTGCATTTTAATCAGTAGCCAGTGGTTGATAAGAAGTGTTAAATCCTTAAATTATACTAAAATTGGAATCAAGGATTGTAAGGTTGGCAAGATGTTATGTAATGGATTTAGGATTTGTGCATTTATTTTATTACTATAATCGCCTTAAAAGATAAGGCCATCTTATGTTTTTGTTGCTAAAAAAGAAAATTAATGTCAAACCGATGTTTAAGTACCCTAGAAAACACAAAATTATCTTATATTATTTTAGTCTCAAATCGCACATATATTTAAATGCGTCATGTTTGAGGCATTTGGAAAAGCAATTTTATTGATGATAATTATGTTTTTTTTTAATTTAAATTTTTTATTGACGATTATTAAGGGTCCAATCAAGAATTTTGTCCGGGGCCTAAACTGGCACAGGACCGGCCCTGTTTCTCAGTCTTGAGCCACGAACCCTTCTTCAGGCTCTACTAGTGCTCATATGGAAGAGACGGTGGAGGGATTCAACAAAGTTGGGTTCGATTTGAGTTGCAATGGCATGATAGTCTTAGTAAGGCATTGGGCAAAGTCTGCGTTTGTCTGTTTGGTTTTGGGTGGATTGGTTTCTTATCATTTGCTTGAAGGAGTATCTTTCATAGGAGCTCAGTGTTGGTGCCTTGTTGTTAACTGTTATGGTTTGGTGCTAGTTTTGGGTTTTTGTAGAGTGTTGATCTATTTTTTTTATTGGTATTCTGGTTTGTGCTTACCGTCGTACCCCTATATCAGCATTCTTTGCTAAAACAGCCTGAGATATTTCAAATCCTTGTCGACTTTCCAGATCTTTCTCTTCTTGTGATGAATTAAAGCTTTTGTTCCATGGTTTTGTGGGTGTGCTGGGGCAGTTTATAGGTCCTGGCCCTTCAATTGGAACTGTGCTCTAATCGGTTACCAATTGGTTGGGTTCTGGTCTCGTGAGAGGCACAACTTACGTGTTGTCTCTGTCTTGCTCTGCTAGTTGTCTCTGCTTTATCCATGCTTAGTTGTGTTGTCTCATACATGACTTCACTATTCTCTAAGATTTGTATTTGTTTTGTGAGGTTTTGGGTTCAGTTTGTACCATATGTACTTTCTTTTGTATTTCCTTTGTAGCTGTACCTTTGACGGTTGTTTGTTTTGAATGAAAAAGAGGTTCCTCTTAAAAAAAGTCATAGTCTTTAGCTATCGAAGTAATTTTTGCTTCCTTGTTATACCTTCCTCTGGGTTTGGATCAGGAAGAAAATCTGTAGATGGTGCCAAAGTGTCAAATATGAATGTATCCAATTTCTAAAAAAAATGTAATAATATCAATAATATCATTCATACTCCAGAAGGTTCTATCCAGATATAAATGAATAATCATCCTTTTGGATCTATTATGGACAAATCTGATAAATATAGCGTATCTAGAACAAGACCTTTTTACTCTCACATTTCATTGTTAGATTATATAGTTGAGACATTAGGAGCTCAACTTACAAAAAGAACAATAATGTTGAAGAATTCGTTGAGAACAATAATCCTATTGAAAGATTATATGTGAATAAGAATAATATTGTAAAGAGTGCTTATCATACCCAAGATACAGTCATAATCAAATCAAAATTGAATTTTTTATTTAATGGATTGTATACTCTGACTAGGCCAAAAATAAAAAAGAATTCAATTTACCAAAATGGAAATCGTCTAAATGCAATTCAAAACAAAAAAAAACTATTTTCAATGTGAAATTTATGAACTCACATCCGAAAAGAATATGTTGTTCCCTTCTGTTCCTTAATTTGTACCAAATTATATATAATAGTATATTTCTCTAATAAAGAGAGACTACAAACTATTAGATTGAAGTATTTTGAAGGGAATCTATCCACCGCAATCATCTTTTCAAATTGAGAAGAATAGTAAGAAATTAAATTTTAATACCTTTTCAAAACTATTTGAAAATTATACCTTACATTACTATAAAACATGTAAACCAAATAAGGGAAAAAAAATTATACTTAAATATTCTAGAAGAACACATGTATTCACTTCATAATAGAATAGAAGCGGTATTTTTTGCAATCCATCATGGTAGGTATAATATTCCAGTAGTAACCAAAGATTTGATAGATTTAACTGAAGTTATTGCATCCTCAACACTTCAACCACCTAATCAAATATTTTAAGCTAAAATCAACAAATTATTTTGAGATATTTTTGGAAGATAACTTTAAAGATGTAAAAATAGATATTATTGAAGATGAATTTACTTTAAGCTTAGAATACAGCGATAACTATAAGAAAGTGATTCAAACTAAATTAGATAAACTTGACAAAAATGGTGAGCCAAGCCAAAACTATTATACTATATGTAACGACCCGCATTCTACGTATTAAAGGATCGTAAGATATTTATTTCTTTCACATACAACGTCGTTTGGTCATGTAACTTTAGGAGATGACTATTGGAGTCATTTCCCATGTTCATGATTTTTGTCGATTTTTAAATGACCGTTTTGCACCTAGCTGATCTTGTTTTGACCATAACTTTTGACTGGAAAGGAATTTTGACCTGAAACCACTTCTATTAGATCCAGACGATGGTTTACCTTTCTGTAGAGTGGTTATATGTGGAAAACGGACTTACCGTTTGGGAGATATGGCTGAAACAAGTTTCAGATGGTGAAAAACAGCTTAACTGGGCTTAACCGGGTGATTAACAGCTAGGCCCAAAGGGGAATTTCGGGATTAGGAATTTAAAAGGGCTGTTAGGGTTTGGAGAATACCTTTTTCTCATTTTTCAGCCATCACTATTCATTCCTCTTAACCTAGCCATGGCCTCCAACATCTAAAACATCCACAAACCACTTTCTAATTGAAGATTAGCCTAATCAACGTCAAATTAAGGAGGAATAACACCAAAGCAAGGTTAGAGCTGCTGTGTTGCATTGGGAACAGCGCCAAACAGAGATTCATTTCAGATCTGAGTTTTATTTATGGCAAAAGTGAGTGATTTGCATGGTTTTGCACTAATTACAGTTAGTTAAGGGTAATTAGTGAGGATTAATGAAATTAGATATGATAAAATTTTGGAAAAATATTTATAAATTTTAAAATATTGTTTTAGGCCTCTGTTAGAAAGTTTAGTTAATTTGGTTAAGTTTTGCTAATCATATCATTAGTTTTGCTTAAGCACGCTTAAGGGAAAAATATGGGATTTTGGCTATGTTTGATCCATTTTAAACTATCAAGTTGATGTTTTAATGTTTGTGGTTGACGTTATATGTTCCTATGACTGTTTGGTATGAATTGTGATTATTTAGAATAGATAGAATGGTCGAAAACGCCGTCGAGTTGCGTATAAACGGTCGTTGGAAGTTGCAGAAAAAGTGCAAGCTGTGACCGAACCGGATCAGATCGGTGGGGACGAACCGAACCGCCCTGGGGAGCATTTCACGACCCGACCGCTTGCATCTGAAGCTCTAAGATCCGACCCTCTCGTGAAAGGTGGTGCAATCCGATCCAATGGGGGCATTACCCTCCGAACTGATCTGTCTGTCAGACTAAGGAAGCTTGACCCCGAACCGAGGCATCATCACGATCCGACCCGGAGCTGGAACCACCCATGAACCGAACCGAGGTGGACAAGAGCCCACAAACCGAACCGAAGTGGTGAAGCCGACCCGACCCGAGCAATCCGATCCGAACCAGGATGGTGACTGCGAATCGAACTAAAGAGCATATACGTGAAGTATCAACTATGAACCAAATGAAGACCGATCCGGCGACGACCAAAAACCCGAGATGCAAACGAAGTCCAAATGAGTAGTTTTGGCTCGAGATCCAGATGGGAACCAAAGAGTGAACTTCATGATTGGGCTTTGCTGCGGGACGTGTGCTAAGAGGTGGTCGATGTCTATAACTTTGGATCACTACATGAAGGGGGTACATGAACGGATTCAGGGCCACAGTGACCAAGGTACGACTAAAAGGGCTATAGATTAATGAAGTGGGGTCATTTGTAAAGATTTAGTCATGGCTCCATGAGGTAAGCTTGGTGGTAGCAGTAGTTGTACAAATCGAACTCCGTCACTACTTCGATGGGTCTAGTGATTGATAGTGGTGGACATCGTATGCTTTACGCGCTGAGTGAGAGATGTGAGGATGGTTGCTACGTTTGATTGTTTTCCTTCATTATGACATGCACACCCTTCCCCCGTTATCTTTATACCATGTTGAGTGGCACGTTAGAGTATTGTATGGTATGTAGTGCTAATTCTTTGGTTGCAGGTCCAGGTTTAGGTATGGTTTAGTATACCTGTTATTGTTCTGTTTTGCTGCTTATCGCTCATACCAGACTTTTTGTCTGACCCAGAGTTTTATGTCTCTTCTTATTACTCTGGGTTCTCTCATGAGCAGACTAAAGACAGGTTAGGTGGTATGCACGAGTAGCTGTACCGGAGACGAGCAGGAGGCTTCCGCGTATGATATATAGATATTCTCCCTATGTTGCTGTTGGTCACTACTTTGGGCATTAGTAGTGTACCCTTCCTTTCTTTTACTTTAGAGACAGTTTTAAAGTTGTAATAATGATGATGTGGAACATAAGTTGTATTTGGATTTTCCGCTGTTATGATGTTTAGTTTTTAGCTTATGCACTGTCTTGCCTGTTTTATGTCAAGTATGTTGTTATTATATTTTAACCCATGCGTTGTGAGACATTCTACAGGTTTTCGATTAGTTCATTCTCTTCTTTCCTTTCTTTGGCGACCGTTCCGTGCTAGTCGGGCATGTGTACAGTGCACTTTCGGAGGAAATGCCAGCTGGTGTGGGGCGGGCCGTCACACTTGGTATCAAAGCTCTAGGTTGCGTAGTTAACCTGGGGAAAGACACCAGGGAGAGATAATACGTATATGAGAGCGCGTATTTGTGATTATTTTGGTTTTCAAAAGCTATATATATTATTAGTATAGTTAAGGATGAAGTCGCACACCACTGACACCACAAAGAGGATGGTTAATCGTTTTCTCTGTGCAGATTAAACGATGAGCCGATACGCAAGGGGTACTGGTAGAGGATCCAATAGTGGTAATGCTACTGAGATGAGGACGATGTTTATTGACCTTATGAGAGATGCTTAGGGATGTTCAGAGGGCAGCTCCCAATGCTGTTAATGGAGGTGGTCCAATAGTGCAGGCTCCTAGGGCCGATTTCGCCAAGCTGAATAAGGATTATACTAGTCTTAGTGGGAAGTCGTTCCACGGAACAGAATCGGCTACGGATGTTCAAGATTGGTTGGATAGCTGCGAGCATATCTTCGAAGACTTGGGTATCGAGGATGCGATGAAGAGAAGGCTAGCTTCCCGTCAGCTGCAAGGACAGGCAATGAATTGGTGGAATGCTATAAAGGTAGCTACTTCCGAGGATCAGATTACTTGGGATTAGTTTAAGGCTCGCTTTAGCAATAAGTTCATTCCGGCTGCTCATAAGTCAGTGTTGTTTAAGAAGTTCTTGGAGCTTAAGCAAAATGGCAGAGCTGTCTCGGAGTATATTGCCGAATTCGACACTTTGTTGAAATATGGGTTATCCCTAATAGATACTGCCGAGAAGAAGAATGAGAAGTTCATAACTGGCTTGGATGGATACTTGGGGGAAAGGCTTATTAACCACATCGATGAGACGTTTGAATCGGTTGTGGGAAAAGCTCTAAGATCGGAAAGTCTTTACCCTAAGTCGAAGACTGAGGTCGCATCTGCAGAGGAGCCAAAACCGAAAGCAAGCGGTGGAGGCAAGAGTGGTTCTCAGAATAAGAGGAAGCAGAACCAGAATAAGGATGGCCAGAAGAAGAAGAAAGATGTTGAGTGCTTTAGCTGTGGCAAGAAGGGTCACTATGCTAGTAATTGTCGAGCGAAGCCTGCAGACAGGAAGTGCTTCAACTGTGGACAAGTGGGACATCACAAGGACAAGTGTCCGCAACCCCCTAAAGAAAAGCAGATGGTGAAAGCATATGCCCTTAATGCTATTCCTTCTTCGTCGAATGCCCCAACTGCAGTGGAGAAGGGAAAGAATGTCGTTATTCAAGGTATGCTTTCTGTTTATGATGTTCCTGTTCGGGTATTGTTTGGTACTGGAGCCTCCAGTTCTTTCATATCTAGTGACCTGGTAGATAGGTTGGGATTGGAGCCCGAGATTGTTGATAGACCTTTAGTAGTGACGAACCCGATTGGTGGTTTGACTAACCTTAGCATGATTTGTTGTAATGTGGTCTTATCGAGTCATTGATGCATGTTTGTTTGTGATTGCTTTGTTTTGGGCTTTACTCGGTTTGGCATTATTTTGGGAGTCGATTGGCTCTAAAGATACGGGGTGGTGGTAGACTGTGAGGGCTTTTTGGTGACAGCTAGAGCGGATGATGGGTGGAGGGTAGTGTTTGGTGGTCTACCTCGTGATGGGGTAATGGCTAGTTCTCTAAATTCCCTCGACATCCCGCATAGTGAGTTGTCGGGTTTTCCCGTGGTTGGCCAGTATCTGGACGTCATCGAGGAAGTGACCGGGCTTCCATCACACCGAGAGATTGAGTTCCGTATTTATTTGGTGAAAGATGCCAGACCTATAGTGATGCCACTTCGTCGTATGGCACCAAGGGAGCAGCGAGAGCTCGGGGTGCAAGTCAGCGATCTTTTGAAGAAGGGATTTATCAGAAGGAGTGTTTCTGAATGGGGAGCACCAGTTGTGTTTACTACCAAGGTGGATGGTTACCTTCGTTTGTGTGTAGACTACCGCGAGTTGAATAAGGTGACGAGGAAGAACAAGTATCCTCTACCATAGATAGATGATTTGTTTGATCCGTTGAGTGAAGCGAGAGTGTTTTCTCAGTTGGATCTCACGACAGGTTTTCATCAGCATAGAGTGGGAGCTGAGAGTATAGCTAAAACGACATTTCGGACGCCGTCTGGATTTTATGAGTGGTTGGTCATGCCATTCGGGTTGACCAATGCGCCAGCATATTTTGTGGATCTTATGAATAGAGTATTTAGGGATCAATTGAATAAGTTTGTTTTTGTGTTCATGGACGATATACTTGTTTATTTGAGGACAGAGGAAGAACACAAGGAACACTTAAGGATAGTGATGGAGGAGTTGAGAAAACACCAATTGAAAGCAAAGTTTTCTAAGTGTTACTTCTGGAGGAGGGAAGTGAGATTTTTGGGCCATGTTGTTTCAAAAAATGGTATTTCCATGGACCCTGCGAAGGTGGATACGGTACAAGATTGGTCTACGCCCAAGAATGCAATGGACATACGAAGTTTCTTGGGATTAGCTGGATATTATCGTAAGTTTATCCAAGACTTTTCCAAGATAGCAGCACCGTTGACTCAGTTGACCAAGAAGAATCAAGCTTTCGTCTGGGACGAAAAGTGCGAGAATGCATTCAAGAGTCTAAAGGATAAGTTGACATGTGCACCAGTATTAGTCATTCCTAAGGGAAATGAAGAGAATACGGTATATACAGATGCATGTGGTACCAGACTAGGTGCTGTATTGATGCAAGGAGGTAGGGTTGTAGCTTATGCAAGTCGGCAACCAAAACCGCACGAGAAAAGATACCCTACCTATGACTTGGAATTAGCAGTGATCGTATTCGCGTTGAAGATGTGGAGATATTATCTCTTGGGAGAGAGATTTGAGCTGTTTACCGATCATAAATCGTTAAAGTATCTTTTCACTCAAAATGATCTAAATCTCCGACAACAAAGATGGTTAGAATTATTAGCTTCCTATGATTTCGACATCGCATATACACCGGGAAAGGGCAATGTGGTGGCTGATGCATTGAGTAGAAGACATACCAGTTTAGGGGCTATGTTTCTAGAATGGAAGCAACTGGAGTACATCGCTGGGTACGATTTCAGACCAAAGTGCGAATTGGATCCAGAAATGTTAGCGAGTTTGACGATGAGACCTACTTTGATTGAGCGAACTGGTTCCATTCAGAGGGACGATCCTAACTTATTGGAAATCATCTCAAAGTTAGAGATGGGAATCGACGAAGAGATGAACAAGTATGGGCTTGATCGAGATGGATGGCTTAGAAAGAATGGAAGACTTGTTGTGACCAATGTCAATGGATTGAGAGATGAAGTGCTTAGAGAATGTCATCACTCAAAACTGACTATACATCCCGGTGGTAACAAGATGTACCGAGACATGAAGTAGACCTACTACTGGGAAGGGATGAAAAGAGACATTGGGAAATTTATATCCAAATGCACGAATTGCCAGCTAGTTAAAGCTGAGCAAAAGAAGCCTAGTGGTTTGTTGCAACCATTAGAAGTTCCAGAATGGAAATAGGAACAAGTCTCAATGGATTTCATTGATGGGTTACCAAGGACTAGGTCGGGCCATGATAGCATTTAGGTGATTGTGGACCGATTGACCAAGAGTGCAAGATTTATACCCGTCAAGTCGAACAGAACGACAACTAAGTTAGTCGAACTATATGTAAAGTGGGTAGTGAGGTTTCATGGAATACCCAAAGGCATTGTGAGTGACCGAGATCCGTTGTTCACTAGTGGATTTTGGAAGAGCTTACAAGAGGCGTTAGGATCAGAATTACATCTCAGTACAGCGTATCATCCTCAAACCGACGGTCAAACAGAGAGGGTGAATCGTATATTAGAAGACCTCTTGAGAGCCTGTGTATTGGATTTTGATGGATCATGGGATGACCATTTGCATCTAGTAGAGTTTGCATATAATAATAGTTACCAATCCAGTATTGGTATGGATTCATTTGAAGCTTTGTATGGAAGACCGTGCAACTCACCGTCATGTTGGTTAGAAACTAGTGAGAAGTTTGTGCTTGGACCAGATGTGATAAGAGAAACTTCATCTAAGATTAAGGTTATCCAACAGCGAATGAAGGTTGCACAAGATAGGCAGAAGAGTTATGCTGATAAGAGGAGAAGAGAATTAAAGTTCTCCATTGGCGACTTGGTGTTTGACAAGATATCTCCGTTGAAGAGCGTGATACGATTTGGCAGGAGAGGGAAGTTAGCACCATGATTTGTTGGTCCATTCCCAATTCTTGAGCAAATTGGGAATTTGGCATACAAAGTTGAATTACCAGAGAAGATGGCAGGAGTTCATAACGTATTTCATGTTTCCCAATTAAGGAAATTCGTGCACGACCCCGACGTGACTATTTCACCTGATCAGTTGGATGATATCGAGGTTGAACCCAAGGCGGTTGGGAACCGCAGGCATATGCGTATCGTTGGGAATGATACGAAGCAACTTCGAAGGAAAGCGGTGAAACTAGTCAAAGTTCAGTGGGGCGAGAATGAAAATGACTGTACTTGGGAGACATAGGAGAACATTAGGTAGACGTATCCAAAACTCTTCGCCTGGTAAGATTATAGTTTCGATTTAGTCTTTCTGCATGCTAGGATATGTTTGTTTTGTTTTGCATGTTTGATTGTTGTATATGGTTGATAGGCATGCGGGATCCTTTGTATGTTTTGGGTTAAGGAATTTCGAGGACGAAATTTCTTAAAGGGAAGGGGGGGGGGAGGAGAGTGTAACGACCCGCATTCTATGCATCGAAGGATCGTAGGATATTTATTTCTTTCACATACAAAGTCGTATGGTCATGTAACTTTGGGAGACGACTATTGGAGTCATTACCCATGTTCATGATTTTTGTCGATTTTTAAATGACCGTTTTGCCCCTAACTGATCTTGTTTTGACCATAACTTTTGACTGGAAAGGAATTTTGACCTGAAACCACCTCCCTTAGATCCGGATGATGGTTTACCTTTCCCTAGAGTGGTCATATGTGGAAAACGGACTTACCGTTTGGGAGATATGGCTGAAACAAGTTTTAGATTGTGAAAAACAGCTTAATTGGGCTTACCCGGGTGGTTAACAGCTAGACCCAAAGGGGAATTTTGGGATTAGGAATTTAAAAGGGCTGTTAGGGTTTGTAGAATACCTTTTTCTCATTTTTCAGCCGTCACTATTCATTCCTCTTAACCTAGCCATGGCCTCCAACATCTAAAACATCCCCAAACCACTTTCTAATTGGAGATTAGCCCAATCAACATCAAATTAAGGAGGAATAACAGCAAAGCAAGGTTAGAGCTGTTGTGTTGCATTGGGAACAGTGCCAAACAGAGATTCATTTCCGATCTGAGTTTTATTTGTGGCAAAAGTGAGTGATTTGCATGGTTTTGCACTAATTACAGTTAATTAAGGGTAATTAGTGAAGATTAACGAAATTAGATATGATAAAATTTTGGAAAAATATTTATAAATTTTAAAATATTGTTTTAGCTGTTAGAAAGTTTAGTTAATTTGGTTAAGTTTTGCTAATCATATCATTAGTTTTGCTTAAGCACGCTTAAGGGAAACATATGGGATTTTGGCTATGTTTGATCCATTTTAACCTATTAAGTTGTTGTTTTAATATTTGTGGTTGACGTTATATGTTCCTATGACTGTTTGGTATGAATTGTGATTGTTTAGAATAGATAGAATGGTCGAAAATGCCATCGAGTGGCGTATAAACAGTCGTTGGAAGTTGCAGAAAAAGTGCAGGTTGTGACCGAACCGGATCGGATCGGTGGGGACGAACCGAACCGCCCTGGGGAGCATTTCACGACCCGACCACTTGCATATGAAGCTCTAAGATCCGACCCTCTCGTGAAAGGTGGTGCCATCCGATCCAATGGGGGCATTACCCTCCGAACTGATCCGTCTGCCAGACCAAGGAAGCTTGACCCCGAACCGAGGCATCATCACGATCCGACCCAGAGCTGGAACCACCCACGAACCGAACCGAGGTGGACAAGAGCCCACAAACCCAACCAAAGTGGTGAAGCCGACCCGACCCGAGCAATCCGATCCAAACCAGGATGGTGACTGCGAACCGAACTAAGGAGCTTATACGTGAAGTATCAACTATAAACCAAATGAAGACCGATCCGGTGACGACCAAAAACCCGAGATGCAAAGGAAGTCCAAATGAGTAGTTTTGACTCGGGATCCATATGGGAACCAACGAGTGAACTTCATGATTGGGCTTTGCTGTGGGACATGTGCTAAGGGGTTGTCGATGTCTATAACTTTGGATCACTACGTGTAGGGGGTACGTGAACGGATTCAGGGCCACAGTAGCCTAGGTACGACTAAAAGGGCTATAGACTAATGAAGTGGGGTCATTTGTAAAGATTTAGTCATGGCTCCATGAGTTAAGCTTGGTGGTAGTAGTAGTTGTACAAATCGAACTCTGTCACTACTTCGATGGGTCTAGTGATTGACAGTGGTGAACATCGTATGCTTTACGCACTGAGTGAGAGATGTGAGGATGGTTGCTATGTTTGATTGTTTTCCTTCATTATGACATGCACACCCCTCCCCCGTTATCTTTATACCATGTTGAGTGGCACCTTAGAGTATTGTACGGTATGTGGTGCTAACTCTTTGGTTGCAGGTCCAGGTTCAAGTATGGTTTAGTATACCTGTTATTGTTCTGTTTTGCTGCTTATCGCTCATACCAGACTTTTTGTTTGACCCAGAATTTTATGTCTCTTCTTATTACTCTCGGTGCTCTCATGAGTAGACTAGAGACAGGTTAGGTGGTATGCACGAGTAGCTGTACCGGAGACGAGCAGGAGGCTTCCACGTATGATATATAGGTATTCTCCCTGTGTCGCTGCTGGTCACTACTTTGGGCATTAGTAGTGTACCATTCCTTTCTTTTACTTTAGAGACAGTTTTAAAGTTGTAATAATGATGATGTGGAACATAAGCTGTATTTGGATTTTCCGCTGCTATGATGTTTAGTTTTCAGCTTATGCACTGTCTCGCCTGTTTTATGTCAAGCATGTTGTTATTATATTTTATCCCATGCGATGTGAGACATTCTACAGGTTTTCGATTAGTTCATTCTCTTCTTTCCTTTCTTTGGCGACCGTTCCGTGCTAGTCGGGCATTTGTACAACGCACTTTCGGAGGAAATGTCAGCTGGTGCGGGGCCGGCCGTCACACTATAGAAGACCCTTTTCTATGGATACTTTACATAAAGAACAAGATTATGTTGCTACTAATGGTTATAGTGGTAAAGAAATATATAAATGGAATATAGATGAATATTCTAAACAAAAAATATAATCTGGCGCATCGTATGCTTATGTATAGTATTATTTATAAAAGTTATGGTAACTATGATGTAACAGTTGAAAAAATTATAGTTGTCTGATTCATTAGCCAGCTTAAAGGTTCATTACAAGAAAAGCTGTATATAGCGGCAGATTTTTAGCAGTGGAAAATTCCATCGCAAATTAGCGACGGATTTTCGTGGACTTTGTAAGGGATAATATTTTGGATTTTATACGTCAACTTATTTTAAATTATTACCGTCGAATCTAATTTCTGTCGCTAAATCATTGTAAATTGCAACACTTTACCATTATAAAAAAATTAACGCTAAATTCCGCTGTAGATAAAGGTTGTTTACCATCATCAAAATTTTGACTCTATTTTTGCAGCAGTTTTTCAAGAGATTTGAGATGGACTTTAATATTTATTATTCACAAAATGTTTTACATTTGTGTTTTTACTTAGTAATTAATAAGTAAATATAAATTTTAAATAATTAATGTTAATAATATATTAATAATAAATAATAAATAATTACTATTAAAAGTAAATAATATTCAATAGTTAGTATTGATTAATTATTAATTACTATAAAATATAAATAAGAGGTAATAATAATTAATAAAATAGATTAATATATAATTTATAATCATAAAAATAAATAATTACTATTAATAGTAAGTAAAGTTCAGTAGCTAGTATTGATTAATTAATAATTACTAAATAATAAATTGTTAATACTTAGTAAATTATATTTAATATTTATTAATTACACTTAATAATAAATATATATAGTTAATAATTAATAAATCTAGTTAGTAATTAATAATTAATAACTAATAATTGGTAACTTGTTAAAAGATTAATTTTAGAGAAATAGTTAAACATTACACTACAAATATCAATACTTATTCTGGTCCGGTTTTGCTAGATGATTTCAAAATATTCAAAAAAAAATTAACAAAAAAATACATTCATAGGATTTTTTAATATTTAATTTTAATAAAATCAGCGGTCAAAACTACTTATTATATCCATGCCCATTTATAACATTTATCAAACAACTACTTATAATTAATCACCTTTAATTATTAACTTTAAATAATTAATTTTAAATAGTTACTATTAAATAATTAAGATTAAAATTTAATAATCATTAATTAATAATGAAATTTAATTATTATAAAGTTCTATTTATAGTTTACAATTAAATAATTAAATAACAGTTAATGAATAATGTCTAATAGTCAGTATTAAAATTTTAAAACCAGGTGCTTAGTTGGTTCAAGTGGTATATTTCTTGTGTAGAGGTAGAAAAGAAGCTGGTGTCCCTTACGTCCATAACAAGAAAAATGGGAAAACAGAATTTTACATTGTTTAAATGCTTTTTCACAATAAAATCACATTTTTACAATGTTTTTTTACAATACAGATAACAAAACGTTGTTTAAAAAAATGTAATTTTACAATGTTTTTAACAAAAATGTTTAAAAATCTTATGTTTGCAGAACATTTTGTTTAGAAACATTGTAAAATATAAACTTTTACAATGCTTTCATATAACACCGTAAAGTAGAAAGTTTTGACAATATTTATTACGAGTGATTATCAATTAACCTTTTAACAACTGTTTAAAAGGTTATAAAAACATTGGTTCCAACGAGGATTAATTATTCATAATTTATAATAAAATGATTACAAATAAATAATTTATAATCTATAACTTATAATTATTATTTATAATCAATAGCTAAATTTAAATTTAATATTTTGTTTTGATTAATTATGAATAGTTAGTAAATCATAAATAATAATTTATATGTTAAATTTGGTTTGCTCCAAAAATGAAACTTTTGGCTCCAACGACCCATTTTTTGGCTCTAAACCCGAAAAATTAACTTCGTAAGCCTCATTTTTACTGAACCATTCTCCATCCTTCTCTCCATAATAAACAAAAATCTGGTCCACTTCAATAGCTGCTTCGTACAACTTCCCAAAAATCCCCATTGCAATTCGACTCCATGGATTCCATCTACTACTTCTTCTGTCAGAATTGGAGCTCAAAACTTTGATCTGCTTTGCATCTTCACCAAACACCGAGCCTGTGCTATCCATGCTACGGTCTCATGGGGGCATCAAAACACCTAAATTGCATAAACAACGTACGAAGAAATCACGTACAGAACAAAGAAATCACCTACAGGGAGAGACCCTGATCGAATTAGGGAAAAAAGGTAACCCTAATTTAAATTATCTTATTTTAGTTTAATGGCTAGAACTGAAAATCTTAATCCACACAATGCTAATTACATTACTACAAATGCTATAGTGCTAAATATGATCCAGAGTTGTACACAAAAGCTCGGCTCTGTCCACTTTCTCTTAGATATTATGGTCTTTGTTTACAGAAGGGATTCTATAATGTTAGTCTCCACTTTGCAGAAATCATATTTATTGATGATTATCATACCTCAGTGTTGGAAAGCGATTATTTGATGTGTTCATACAGGGAAAAAAGGTATTGTAAGATTTGATATAGTCAAAGAAGTAAACGGAACTGGGAAGAAAATAATAAAGTCTTTCAATATTAGCATGGGTGGAACTTTGGAGATTCACTTATACTGGGCTGGGAAAGGCACAAACTCCATTCCATAGAGAGGTGTATATGGACCTCTTATTTCTGCCATATACAATCCTGTTTTGGATTCAAATAAGTTATCAGTTGGAGCCATCTTAGGTATTGTTGTTGGTGCTTGTGCAGTTATATTGCTGATCTCTATCACAGTTTGGATTTACTGGAGAAGGAAATATGTTGTAGATAGTGAATTTAGAGGGTTAGAGTTGCAGACTACTACATTTACTCTATAATAGATTAAAGCTGCAACAAATAATTTTGAAAAGGCAAATAAGATAGGCGAAGGTGGATTGTCTATAAGGGCGTGTTGGACTGGCTAAGCTTGACGAGGAAGAAAACACTCACATCAGCACCAGGGTTGCAGGTATAAGAGGGTACATGGCTCATGAGTATGCATTGAGAGGATATTTGACAGACAAAGCTGATGTCTATAGCTATGGAGTTGTTTTGTTGGAAGTTGTCAGTGGAATGAGCAATACAAGCTATAAACCTGAAGATGAGTATGTTTATCTTCTTGATTGGGCACAACTTCTAGAGGCACAAAGAAAGCTTATAGAGCTAGTTGATCGAAAGCTCGGTCCAAACTACTCAAAGGAAGAGCCATTGCTTGTTTTAAATCTATGCATCCGATGCACAAATCCAAATCCATCTTTACTGCCTTCAATGTCTACAGTAATGAGCATACTTGAAGGTAACAGTCCAATGTGGGTTCCAACTTTCGGCAGCGAAGATTCCAGATTTGTTAATCCTGAGAGTCAAACAGAGAGTATCTCAACTTATGGGCTCTATTTTGAGTCATTCATGTCTGTTCCTAGTACCAAAGAGGAAAGTACGTTCATGTCTACCAGTATTCCTTCTGACACGATTGGCATTTCCACTAGCCATTGGCTTCTTGATGGATCAGACTCATGATGTTCCAGTGAGTGCATGTTTTTAATTCATATTACTCCTAATTTGTATATGTTTAGCTGACAGATTAGAATTCATAGCATTGTCATTGAGTTTAGCAATGTTTGTTGGATCGGTAATATGAAGTCAAATAAATGGAGTAAACGCATCTAAAAAAAATTAATCCACATCCTCTGACTTTTTTGAAATGCAAGGAATTTGATTCCCCCACTAGAAATCATGATTTGATTTAGCATATTAAGAGCATGATTTTACTGTTTTTCAATGGATCCTAACAACATGCTTCTATTTGCCTTTTTATTTTTCTAATTCTGTACATGTCATTAATAAGAAAAACCTAAACCTGCATTGGAGTAGGCGGCGATGAGCTAGATCCAACAGGCAAGAGAAAATCATGTCAAAAAGAATGCGGAAGAAGCTTTGCGCAACAAAATAAAGCAAAAGGCACTGAAAGAGTGTAGCGGATATGCTGCAAAATATGTTGATTGTGCTAGAGGAGAATCCGTATTTGTTGTTTGGTAGTGTCGCCAACAGGCAAAAGAACTAAATGAATATTTTCATCTGTACACAGATGATGGCATATTAGAAGAAATGAAGAAAACCCACATGCAAGAGCAGCAAGGTAATGATAATAATAAAGTTTCAACACGGCCCTAGTAACAAAGATTGCAAATCATTAAAAACATCCTCTCCTCTTCGTTATCCTACGTTGTCTGCTTCATTTATGCACAAGTCTAGTAAGTCCTTCTGGTCTCTTTTTCAGTAATTTAACAAATGTCATGTTATTTTACAATAACTTGTTTTATACTTATCCTTTGTTCCTAAAGTTTATGGATAATTCTTGTTGTATTTGTTGAATAAAAATACAGTGATAGCTGAGATACTCTTATTTTTGGAAAAAAAAGAAAGAATTGGGTACAGGTTTTGTACAGAAAAATTTACAAATATTAATATTATTTAGCAGCAAATGGTTAAGTGTGGGTGATAAGCTGCTGCTTGCAATCTGTTCAATGGCGGGGGTATTAAAGGAGGTAATTTAAATGAGATATGATAAAGCTTATAATAAGTTTATACTGCACAAATTTTGCTTACCGCCTTTTGGTAATTTTGTGGTATTTAGTTATTGCCTTTAGGGAGAGGTAGATTGGTTGTTTACATGGGTAAAAAGTAAAATTCTTTACTTTTGTGACTGTATGTATAACTAGAGAATTTTTGTTTTACAGGAAGATAGACATCTTTGATGCAAAAAAGTGGGAACATGCCACAACAAGAAACGGATTTGGAATGCTATAACTATAATTTGGTTAGTACTTTTTAGTATTGTTCATGAAATATTATGGATGTATTATATATTTTTGGTGTAAGAATGTTTAGTATGTCTGTTATGTAATGTTGAATGTTGATTATGAGATGAGTGATTAATATAATACATTGATTATGAGAGGTGTGCATTGATATTAATTGTGTTGTATTTAAATTAGGATTGTGTATTGAATGGAACACAAGTTATGTACGTGATGAGTATGTGTGTGATGAGTATGTATGTAAGTATGTGTGTGTATTTGTGTGTGTGTGTGTGTATATATATATATTCACACATATCAGAAGGGGAATAGCCGCGGATTACCAACAAAAAAAGGGAGGTTAAGTTTACCTCAATTTAATTTTTATCGCTAATCCCTTGGTAATTAGTAAGGATTTACCAACGCCTTTTATAAATAATATTTTATTATAAATTAATTATCCATCGGTAAATAGTCGGTACATATATTAAAATTAAATTAATAAATAAAATTTTATTTTTACTAAAAAATTAGTAAAAGGACGGAAAAATGTCGGAAAACTCATGCTAAATTCTATCACAAAATATGACACAGATACCTTCATAGTTTTTACCGACCAAACAGTTATGTAGGAAATCCATCGCTAAGGAATGTTTAGCAATGGATTAGAAGCGGATTTTGCCGCTGCTATATGCTGTTTTTCTTGTAGTTGGTGGGGGGGATAATTATCTCTCTCCAGCAAATAAGACCGAGATCTATAATGCTGTAAAAACAGTAGAAGGACCATGTAGTCTAAAATTTTGTGTATATTTTGATAGCCATAATTTTAGAACATTTTACTTGAAGAATATTTGATAATAGAGGAAATATTGGTACTCTTTAACAAAATATAAGATGTAAAACATTAACACATTTTAGATAGTACAAAGGTACATTTTCGAATAGAGTAATGGAATTACAAGGAAGTAATAGTTCTTGTAACGCACCGCGACGAGACTCACCCCAATAAAGAGCATTAATTATAGAGAATAAGGCTGGTTAGAGACAACCGTCCGTAATTTCATATTAGATGATTATTGAGTACGTCGATTGGGTGTATAATTTTTTCTTTTCTTTTTTATCGACATAGCTAATACTTCTAATAAGAAACCACGATGCTTAAGGATTATTTCAGAATAATATAAAATACATCACGGATCACAGATCATAGAACAGTTACATATAGATACAATCACATAAATACAACTTAGACATGTGTTATGTATCAAATGAATATACAACTGTGAATATAATCAGGTCCAAAGGAACAAATACACAACCACTCAAATACACAAATAAATAACTAGAAAGGGTCTTCAAAGGGTAGTCCAAGCTATACCAACAAACCAAGAATCAACATGAGACTGGACCTGAAACAACTCAGTCTGACCAGAGCATTAATAACATGGGTTAGTCTAGTTTACAAGTCAGTAATAACAAAGTGAAATGAAATAACATAGATATAGATACCTTCTTATCTGAGATGGAACCATAGAGACATAGATGTACATGATCAACAAAGCACCAAGGAGGAGGTTACAACTAAGTGCATCCTAATGGTGGTCAAGATACTCAGTATCAACGTCGAATATCCAACATGCTTTAAAGTATCGATTTTTTTAAAAGTCGACTCACTTAAACCCAAATGAGTCGAATATCTTAATGTAATCAAACACAATATCAACATATATGAACACAAATAAGTTCATATGACTCCAACTAAGCCAATAACAACAAACACCAAATCATTAAAATAAATGGATTCAAGATCCAAAACCATCTAACACAGATGTATGATCTTATGATCAAGTCGTCATAAGCAAAGTGGATCTAGCACCATGAGATGAAGATAAGGATCCAATATCCCCAAAAACCCAAAATAAGGAGACACAGATTATGGATCCATTATAGATTGGTGAGCTAAATATATGCCAGCACGTGCTATCACACAGAATTGCTTAAATAATAGCCAATGCTATATCATAGATTGGTACCCCCAATGACCTGAAGGTTCATAGAACCGTGCCGAATCGGACCGAAGGTCCTCAAAGGGATACCCAAATTACTCGAAGGTCCATAGAGCCAAATAGAATCGGACCGAGGGTCCTCGTAGAGTTCACACAGAATTGACCCGAAGGTCTAGTACAAGTCGGCACACAGACATGTGTCACATAACCGTTGGTAGTAACCTGGAAAGAAATAATCGTGTGTCCCATAGAACATGATATCACTAATTTGTTCACACACTATAAGTCAGCTTTAAATTACAAAATGCTGGAATCACATGAAATCTAAGATGCAGGGTGTCACAGAGGGTTACAAAGGTCACTGGTGAACATTGAGATATTGCAAAACACTGGATATCATAAAAGGTCACAAGAGTTACTGATATACTGAGAAATTATTACTATGATCTGAGTGATCAGGGATTAAATAAAATCATATATCACCACATCCCATACGTCCGGGTTTACGACATTATTTAATTATCAACATGCATTCACCAAGTGTGCAACTATGTGTCGATTTTTATATAAGAAAAGACTTGATTTTAAAAAAGCATGTTTATAAAATGACATCCGGAAAATGCTTGTATTCTATCTAAAATTTTTGTATATTACAAAAATATATTTTCCACTACTGCTTTAAGGCTATTTATATTTCAAAATCAAAACCATAAACTTATTTTAGCTACAAAACTATAAAGAAACCGATATTTACTTATATATCTAAAACTAGTTCAAATGTGCAACATGTGCTCAACATCATCAAAAACTCAACTATAAATTGCTGGTAATTTGGGGTTCTCCATCATAAAAGCAAGCCAAAATAAAACACAAGAATCATAGATGAAAGCTAGATCAAGAGGAGCATGAAAACACCTAAGGAAAAATTGCATAAATCAACACTAAGGCAAGAATATGAACCTAACAATCAATTCTGGTTGCAATTTCCAAATAATTTTTGAATGACCAAAGGATCTCCGATTGGTATAAAATTTGGCGCAAACTAGAATAACATGTCTTTCAACTCAAAAAGGAATCACTAAATTCTGACATCATATGGAAAAGATACAAAGCCTCAAACTTGGACTCAGGCCTAGATTCTGGGCTGGTCAGAAATCACCTCCAGGTCTAACTTTGAGACCTTGTTTGAATGGCCAAACCACCTCGGATTGGAATTTTTTGTAGGTATGGAGTAAAGTTCCAAGCTTTATAACGCAAAAAGAATCGTCCAAAACGGATCAATATCGAAGGAATTACAACGCCCCAAAGTTATACCTGGGCGCTGTTATCACCAGTAGCAAGGAAATGGCCTAAGCAAACAACAGAAACACAAGAGGGCCTAAAGAAGAGCTTCCTACAAAAATTTCTTAAGGTGGGTCGACCAAGGTGTAAAGTAGGTTGGCCCACTTTATATACTTGCCTTCAACATCAATTCCTAACAAAACCCCTACTTCTAGATCATATTCTGACAACCAAACGACACTAGATCGAGCTACAAATTTGCAGGTAGACTCAACAAACATTCCACTTCAACATGCAAAAAGATATACTAAAAAACACCCAAATATCAAAAAGAGCTCAAAGTTGGACGTTGGCTATGTTTTTAGCTCAGAGACAATTATGAATACAGAAGCATCAAAGTTAAGTATTTTATCATGAAAATGCGATAAATGAACACTGAAACTTGTAAACCAGAGAAATAAGAGTGCACACTCACCTTGCTTAGACTTAAAAAGGAATTTATAGCCTTAGAACCATAGTGAGAGCATAGCAGAGACATGCAAAAACCAGAGAATAGAAAATTTCACATGCAGCAACAACACCTTACTGAATCTTCATATTTGAGAGTTACAGAGAAATACTTCTAATGCATTGACTGAAAGCCCTTCTATTTGGAAGAGAAGGAATTTTATTTCTTTTTTATCTTTTTTGGTAGAGAAATTGATTTTTCGATAAAAGGGATGCCATGAATCCAAACTCAGAACTTTTGCTGAAGGAGGAAGGAGAAAGTGTTGTACTCTTTATTCTTTCTCCATAAGCCAATTAAAATGTAGTAAATAGACTTTGGTTTTAAAAACCCAAACCCACTATACCATAATGTTGCAAATAAAAGTGTTGCAAGTTATTTAGGTTACGTTATCAACCCATAAACAAGTTTATACCCTTTATTTAAACACCCACTCAAATCATGTTATGGTTAATTACACCTTTACAATACCATTAACATGACACTTAATTCATTTACACAAATTGAAACACCAATTAAGTTGTGTTTAATCTATAAAATCCAATCTCACACTACAATAAACCAAAAATATTTTAACAATGTTTTAAAATGTCAATTTTACACAATATACTAATATATAGACGTTTGTTACACTAATTATTTTAGTTTTTGACAACAAGGTTTTCATTCTTCACTGATTTAACAAATTAAACCAATTATCTTATAATAAAACATTCCAAATCTTCAAATATTGATTCACAATCAATATTCATATTTTTATAGACAACAATCCCTTAATTCACTAGTTGTTGATGTTAATAACTTACAATTAACAACAGCTATCCAAATTTTAATTTATGTCCTGATAGTTACACCATATTTTATTCTATAAATTCTACAATCATTAACAAACACAATTTAAAATTCAGTTCTTAATTTAATTTGTTAAGAAAATCATCTTTCATCACAAATCCATAGTTTATCAATTATTTCAACCATTAATTTATGATAAATATTGAAAATATATTTCCTACTTAATATTGATTACTAATCAATATTAAATATTTTCAATGTTCACTATAATCAACAAGTTGTGATTTATGAATACATACTGCAATAAATTACTTGTTAGATCAAGAACATATAATTTGTTCACACTAGTTTGAAAATCCCCAAATTCAATATTCCCTGTTTTAAAAACACTATACGAGTTGGCCGGGTTCTCAAACTCGTATTCTATTCTTTTAGATTTTAAAGATGGATAACACACAATGGTCCATTTAACCAAGGTACCCAAAAATTTAGGTTGTTATAGACTCCCCCCTTAAATAAATTATGTCCCCGCAATTTTCTTAACACAAACCCAAAATAAATTTTACTTCAATTTCATATCAATTATTTAATTACTTCAGAAAAGATTAGATTAAACCAAAATGCACCCAACAATTTAAACTTTGAAAATTTTAGATGCTTGGTTCTTACAAGGATCACGTTTTGTTCAAACAGCATGTCACAAAAACTCAAAACATACAACGACTCTCTTAAAAAGTTGATTATTTAGAATACACACTCATCCCCATTAGATTTCAGACTAACAGATACGCTGCCACGCGATCTCCTTTTTATTAAAATTCTACAAACGATGGCTGCTAATTTATTTGCAACATCAAGTAACCTCTCCATTCACTGTTTCATGTCACCAGTTTGATGGCTGCGAACATTTCTTAGCTCAATTTTTGGTGTAAATATTCTAAATATCGCTTATGCTCATGATTGCTTTATTTTAAAACACGTTAATTTAATGAAACACTTACATTTAATAATTTTACAACTTTAAAACATCAAAATTTACACTAAATATTTTTGTGTTATGATTCTTTAAACCACTCATTTATTCTGTTATGCGGCTGCGATATCGAAAAATGATAGCTATCGCCTCGCCATTCAACTTTAATATTGCTAATTGATATAATGGTTTAATGCCATTCTCACGAGCCATTCATTTCTTTTTTCCAAAATCTTTTTACTTAAACTACAAGTTACTGCACTCGATCATCTCATTAAGGTGTTTAAGAAATTTTTATCGATATCGTTGATCATACGTATCGATGATCAGAACCCCGTTAAAATACCCAACGGGCAATCCAATATGAAAGAAATCACGAGATTCTCTAATCACACAATGGTTATTCTATTGGTTATTATTATAATTAAGAAGAACAATGCAATCTACTTTCACAACTATTCATATAGTTGATTTACGAGGAGATTTACTCTTAACAACTAATCACCAATATTTAGTATCCCTTAATCCCAATTATTAATTTATTAAACTCTGCATAGCTGAAAAAAATCCACTTGCTTCTGCTATGCAACTCTAATTCATTTAAATTTAACCACCACGTTATCTCAGCATAAATTTATACAATGTTTATCTTGATTTTTATTCACCAACCCATCCCAAATTATTTTGAAATAACCAGTTTCTCAAACGCCAAAAATGATGGGTTCAAAATTTTAAACTTAGGCGAAAGTTTGAAAAGGACAAGGGAAGGAATTTTATTCAAGACGGGATACTACATATATGGTATCACACATGGAATTCTAGGGAATAAGATATATTCCCAATGTATTCCAAAACCTTGGAATACACACAACTTGATTGACAACAACCACAAGGTAAGGATAATAATTGAATAAAATAGTGGACATACGTGGTATCCTTTCGCATTGTAACACGTGTACTCTTTTTTTTTTTGTTCTGTGTTTTGTTGTATTTTGTTCTGAACCTCCAGTCTGATACCAGCTGTAAAGCCCCACCCCGAGACTCACCCTAAAAAAGAGTGTTTACATGTAATGTCGTATATTAGAATAGAGAATAGGGCTGGTTAGAGGCAATCATCTGTAATTTTTTATTATATGAGTACTGAGCACGTCGATTTGGTGTACAAGATTTTATTTTATTTTCTCAGGTGGATCGACATACCTAATACTTCTAATAGGAAACCACGATTCTTAAGGATCGTTTCAGAACAATATAAAATGCATCACGGATCACAGATCATAGAACAGTTACATATAGATACAATCACATAAATACAAGTTAGACATGTGTTATGTCCCAAATGAATATACAACACTGAACATAACTAGGTCCAAAGGTACAAATATACAGCCACTCGAATACACAAATAAATAACTAGAAAGGGTCTTCAAAGGGTAGTCCAAGCTATACTAGAAAACAATGAATCAACATGAGACTGACCCGGAAATAACTCAGTCTGACCCCAGCATTAATACACAAAGTTCAGTCGAGTTTAAAAGTCAGTAATAACAGAGTGAAATGAAATAAAATAGATATAGGTTCCTTCTTATCTCAGATGGAACCATAGAGACACAGATGTACACGATCAAAAAAGCACCAAGGAGGAGGTTACACTTAAGTGTATCCTAATGATGGTCAAGATACTCAGTATCAAAGTCGAACATCCAACAAGCTTTACGATATCGATTTTTTCAAAAGCCGACACACATAAACCCAAATAAGTCGAATAGCATAATGTGATCAAAAGCAACATCGAAATATATGAAATCAAGTAAGTTCATATTACTCCAACTAAGCCAAATAACAACAAACAACAAATAATTAAAATAAATGGATTCAAGACCCAAAACGATCAAGCACAAATGTATGGTCTTACGATCAAGTCATCATAAGCAAAGTGGATTCAACACCATAACATAAAGACAAGGATCCAATATCCACAAAAAAAAAAAAAAAAATAAGGAAACACGGATTATGGATCCATTACAGATTGGCAAGTTAAAGCTATGTCAGCACATGCTACCACCCAAAATTGGTTAAAACCATATCCAGCACTATATCATAGTTAGGGTACTCGAATGACCTGAAGTCTATAGTACCACACTCGATCGAACCGTAGGTCCTTATAGGGGTACTCGAATGACCTGAAGGTCCATAGAACCACAGAGAATCAGACCGAAGTTCCTTACAGAGTTCACACAAAATTGACCCGAAGGTCTAGTACTGGTGACCATACAAACATGTGTCACGAACCCTCAAGTAGTAAACCTAAAAGCGATAATCGGGCATCCCGTACCACACGATATCACTTAACACGTTACGCACTGTAAGTCGGCTTCAAATTACGAAATGCGGGAATCACAAGAAATCATAAGATGCAGGGGGTCACAGAGGGTTACATAGGTCACCAGTGAATAACGAGATATTACAAAACATTGGATATCATAAAGGGTCACAAGAGTTACCGATAAACTCAGAAATTATTACTTCGATCTGACTGATCTGGGTTTAAATATAATCGTGTACCGTCACGTCCCATACCGTGGACTTTACAACATTAGCTAGTCACCAACATCCCTTCCCGAATTGTACAACTATATGTGGATTTTTAAATAAGAAAATACTTGATTTTACGAAAGCATGTTTATAAAACAGTATCTCGAAACTGCTTGTATTCTTTCTTAATTCCTTGTATATTATGAGAATGGATTTTATACTATTGTTTTGAGGCTATTTATATTTCAAAATAAAAGCTATAAACTTATTCTAGCCCCAAAACTATAAAGAAACCAATATATATATAATTATATATCGAAAACTAGTCCAAATGTGCAACGCGTACTCAACATCATCAAAAACATAACTCTAAATTGACGGTAATTTAGGCTTCTCCATTATAAAAGCAAGCCAAAATAAAACACAAGAATCATGGCTAAAAATTAGATCAAGAGAAGCTTGAAAGCACTTCAAGAAAAATAGCCTAAATCAAAGTAAGGCATGAACATGAATCTAATAATCAATTCTGGTTGCAATTTCCAGATAAGTTTTGAATGATCAAACGATCTCCGGTTGATCTAACATTTGAAATGCGAAAACTAGAATAACATGTTTTTAACTGCTAAAGGAATCACTGAATTCCAACATCATATGAAAAAGATACAGGGCCTCAAAATTGGACTCTGGCCTGAATTTTGGCCTGGTCTGAAATCACCTCCAAGTCCAACTTTGAGGCCTGGTTTGAATGGCCAAACCACCTAAGATTGGAAATAATTTGCAAGCATGGAGACAAATTTACAAGATTTATAATACAAAAAGAATCATCTGAAATAGATGAATATTTAAGGAGATACAACGCCCCAAAGTTGGATTTGGACGTTGTTATCACCAACAACAAAGAAATAGCTTAAGCAAACAATAGGAGCACACAGGAGCCAAAAAAGAGCTTCATACGAACTTTTCTTAAGGTGGATCGACCCCTGGCTCGACCCAAGTGAAAAGTGGGTCGACCCACTTTACAGACTTGGCTTCAGCACCAATTCCTAATGAAACCCCAACATCTAGATCATATTCCGGCAGCCAAACTACGCCTGATTGAGTTGAAAATTTGCAGATACACTCTGCAAGTATACTATTTCAAATGCAAAAGGATGTACTCAAAAACATCGAAAGATCAAAAATATATAACAGCTTAAAATTGGACTTCGGTTGTGTTTTCAGCTCAGAGACAATTATGAACAACGAAGCATCAAATGTACGTATTATATCATGGAAATGCTATAAATGAACACTGAAAACTTGTAAACTAGATAAATGTGAGCGCACACTCACCTTTCTTGGATTCAGAGGAATTTGTAGCCTTAGGAACCCTAGAGAGTGCACAGCAAAGACATGCAAAAGTTGGAATGGAAAACTTGACATGCAGCAAGAATATATCTGAGAGTTATAGAGAAATACTTTTTATGCATTGACTGAAAGCCTTTCTATCTGGAAGAGAAGGAATTTTATTTCACTCTTATCTTCTTTTTTGGGTAGAGAAATTGATTTTTAGATAAAAGGATACCATGACCCAAACTTAGAACTTTTACTGATGGAGGAAGGAGAAAGTGTTGTACTCCTTATTCTTACTCCATAAGCCAATTATAATAAAGTAAATGGGATTTGGTTTTAAAATCCAAACCGACATGCCATAATGTTGCAAATAAAAGTGTTGAAGTTGTATAAGTTTATCAACCTATAAACAAATTTACACCCTTTTTTTAACCCCCACTCAAATCAAATTATGACTAACTACACCTTTACCATATCATTAACATGATACTTAATTCATTTACACAAATTGAAACACCAATTAAATTTTTTTTAGTCTATAAAACCCAATCTCACACTATAATAAACCCCAAACATTTTAACAATGTTTTAAAATGTCAAATTTGACACAATATAGTAATATAAAAATGTTTGTTACAATAGTTATTTTACTTTTTGAAACATCTTTATATTTATACAGTAAGGTTTTCATTCTTCAATGATTTAACAAGTTAAATCAATTAACTTATAATAAATCATTCCAAATCTTCAAATATTGATTCACAATCAATATTCATATTTTTATTGACAACATTCCCTTAATTCACTAGTTGTTGTTGATGTCGTTAACTTATAATTAACAATAACCTTCCAAATTCTAATTTACATCCTGATAAATACACCATATTTTATTCTATAAGTTTTACAATCATTACCAAACACAATTTAAAATTCAATTCTTAATTTGATTTGTCAAGAAAATCATCTTTTGACATAAATCAATAGTTTATTAATTATTTCAACCATTAATTTATGATAACTATTGAAAATATATTCTCGACTTAATACTGATTGCGAATCAATATTAAATATTTCCAATGTTCACCATAATCAACAAGTTATGATATATGAATACAACCTGGAGTAAATTACTTATTAGACCAAGAATATATTATTTATTCCTAACATACTAATTTGAAAATCCCTAAATTGTTTTATAAACACTATACGAGTTGGGCTCTCCAACTCATATTTTATTCTTTTAGATTTAAAATATGAAAAACACATAATGGTATGTTAAACCCGAGTATCCATAAATCTGGATTATTACAGCTCTTACTAGAGAGAGATTTTTAATAACCTCACTGAGCCGTTTCTCTGTTAGTGGCCTCTTCCTTTGATCTGTCACTCTTAATCCAATTCCCTTTGATTCTCTCTCCTATAACTCTAGTCTATCTCTTTGTCCTTCGTCGATGGCTCCAGACCTTATGCTGGTTGAAGCGGCGATCCCGCCTCCTAGTTTGGCTCCTTCTAATTTCCTTCCCGTTCACCCTCTTCTTTTTGGTGCCATCCGGCCTTGATGCTCTTACGCAGTAGTGGCTACCTCCCCACCAAACCCTTCATTGCTTCCCACCATGCCTAATCCCTTTTGTTGGTTAGAAGGAGCCATTCTTCTCAATTTTTACTATCCCGTGCATGGTTGAATTTTTGAAATCTAAAAACTATTGCTTAACTATCCAAGATCAGAACACGTGGCATGTTGGAGCCCTAAGATTTCCTTTTCCTATGGTTCTTTTGGTAATTCGGTCCAAAGCTATTCTCTAAAAGTGAAAAGACAATTTTTTTTCCATTCCTCTCCCAAGGCAGACAATTCCCCTGTAATATCTAATCATGATTATTCCATCAAACCGCTCCCCTCTCCTCTGCACATTTCCTTACTTTCTCTCCCTTTAGCTATATTTCCACTAATTCTTCTCCATGTCCTCATTCTCCTCACTCTTTTGGTCTTTTCTTCTTTTCTCCCAAAACCTCAACGGTGCTCCCTCTCGGCTCAACACACCCTGTCTCGGCCATCATTGCAATTAGTAACTAGATTCTTCGAATGGCGCTGTTGGCTCTCGCCATCGCATTTCACTCAGAAAAATGGGAGATCTAGATCATCTCCTACCACAAAATTCCTCACTCTCTTTTAGATTATCCAACTTCTCTCTACTACCTTGAATCGTCGCTTTCTCCCCAAGTCGGGGGATCGTTTTACCTTGAACAGTGGGTTCCCTCTTCTGAGGTATATACCAGCGACTCGTGGGCGACCTCTTAGATTCACGTCAAATGAATCCTTGCTTATTTTCATCAAGCCCGGGGGGTTTCTTGTTTCCATCCTTCACCCAATTAAACAGTTTTTCTGCCTCAACCACTAAGAATGGCCCCATTTTGACTACCACATTATTTCCGCCCATTGTCGCTTAATTGAAGATATCTCCCTCACAAGTTCCTATTCGGTCACATTTGCAACTCATAGTAAATTATCACCATGTATAATTAGGCCTACGTTCACCCTGCTTTGGACCCAGAAGATCTCCTACTTGGAAACAATATCGACTGTGTAAAGGCTTGCAAATCCGTACCCTTTGAGTCGACTAATTACAACCCACGTCCAACCCAAATGGCATGGAAATACGAAAGAAGATAGAGGATGAGAAGATAAAAGGAAAAAAATTAGAATAGAAGAAGAAAAAGAAACATCAACACTTACATAATAAGAGTAGACTAGAATCCCACAGCGGAACAAATAAAATTTAATACCTCAATACTCTTTACACAAAGGGAAGACTGTATATATGTGATTACACAACATCAGAGTACACACTAGATTAGTACAACACACAGTGGAAATAAATTAATATAAGAAAATATGGGAATACGTCTCGACTCCAGCTCCTCTCCTGAAGCTCCAAGCAAAACCTATCCTAAAAAATATACTTGCTCTGACCAAGCATATTTTGAAGCAAAGAAAAATCAATCAGGATCAGTGATAAAACTCATAACAAACAACTTTCTTAACTTTATAAAATCTTTTGAAAGAATGGAACTTTCGTAAGACACGATCGCATATAAACATGGCACTTGTTTTTACCTTATGATAACCAAAATCATTTTTAGTCAAAATCGAGTGGTATTATAATAATGGTATTATAATAATGTATATCAATCCACGTATAAAATAAGAATATAGCCGGAAAACTTGCATCTCACTTGCCAACAAAGTTGATTTACAACTATAAATGTATGATTCGTATTGGAGTTTGGATTTTCAACATGACAATGTAAGAGACCACCTCCCGATCAGTGTTCTCTGGAGAGCAACACAGGAGTTCAACAAGAACATCTTGCAACCCAGCCACATATGACCGATCACCCATTCAACTTGAGTGTGCTGAATATATTGTCCCATATGGTTGTGATCAGCAACAATTTCCCATAACCATACAGAAATGACAAAAGAAGAAACAAATGAATTTTCTCTAGATGGTGACAATACACCCTAATTGGAATGAACCCACATAGCCATGCTACATTCCTAATTTATGTCATTTATTGGTTGATGAGGCTTGAGGTCACAATTACCTTTTCAGAATATCACATCAATATTTGAATGTCACATTGTCAGATCCATCCAGTCACTGATTGATTTGCATAAATAGTGTTAAGCTAAGAGAAGTTACCTTCTCCGCCACCATGCTCGGTATATTTGTAAAAATCAACATATGTGATCTTTGGAAATACTCTACCAGACGTTCATCCATACATTTTTGTTTTGGGATTAAACGAAACTGAAGATACCACAGAACAGAGAGGTTTACTACCATGAGTTTAATCTCGGTAATTAACCAGAAACATTAGCAAGAAATCCTCTCGCTCTGAAGATTTGTGTCCTCAAATTTATCTCATAAGATCCTGTAATGTTAGTTCTCATACGCAAAGTTGGTTTGAAGTGGTTTTGGGCTCAATTCCTATCCTAGTCTCTTTAAACTAACATGCCAAAAGTCAACCAGGGAATATTCATTGATAGTCGGGTTTTTTTTAACTATCAGATCAAAATAGTACGGTCAAGTACATCAATAGCTCAGGCCATTTTTATAAACTTAAAACCATTCATTTCTCATAAATCAGTTCCCTATCAATTATCTCAACTGAATAATTACATTCAGTAATCTTTTTTTTTTGTTACTTTGAAAATAATAACATACGCTTATATCTTTATATTTGACATATTCAAAAGACCACCTTTTTATTTCCTTTGTCTCGAAAATATCGCTATATTTTCAAAAAAAACTCATTTTTATTTCATTTGCATCAAAATATCTTTATATATATATTAACAAAAAATCTTTTTATTTCCTTTATTTAGGAAATATCACAATATATTCTCTAATCCCTTTTATTTCCTTTACTTTGGAAAAGCCACTTTATATACTTAACCTATTTGTACAGGTTCCATCATCAAATCTTATATGGGCCAAATAGTGCCATGCGACACTTTCCATTATATAAACCTAAACGGTTTTTTGCTTACTTTAGAACTTTGGCAATTGGAAATTTACAATAACATTTATGGGAATGATAATTAGATTTCCAGTACCCATTCCCGTTTCCGAACCAATATGACTACTTTTTCATTTCTTGGATAAACCATCACCATTTACTTATTACTTAGAATAAGTGCATTCACAAAACAGACTATTTTCATTACTTAGAAAATAATGCTATTACTTAACCAAATTGTGTATGTATAGTCACATTTCATACATGTGCCAAACAATGTTGAGTAATACATTGTTTACTTTAAAACTCCATGGTTTTATTTAATTTTCTCTAAGCTTTACAAATAAAGTTACAATCTTTCTTATGGAAATAATAAACTATTTCTAATATTATTATCGTTTCAAACTAGTACTATCTCTTGATAATAGTGAAGTCGTTCAAGTTGGGTTATTCTATTTACCTCCAAGACTTTGATCGACAAAGTTCTTACCTTTAGATAAATAAAAGTTTGTAACTCAAGACTGATATTATTCTAATATTAATACAATTCTCATTTAACTTTTCCATTAAAAATATGGGTTTATAAACCATCTCTAGCATTTGAAAAAAATCTCCTTTCAGTTATAATCGCTTTTACTTATTTTTTGAGTAAACTCTTATTTAAAAACAAACCCTTGGGTTTGAACCCTTTCAATATAATTCATTAACAAAGCTGGGCTATAACAAATCCATTTATCCAGTCCCAACACAAATTCATTTATTATCTTTTTAAAACTTAACTTGGATTTATTACTAGATCCATTTACTAAATTCTTTTCATGAATCCATTCAGCATTTGCCTTTGCATTCTTGAGAATCTTCTTTCAATCACATTTATTTTACTTATTTGAATAGAATATAAACACATATTTGAAGTCATGCATTAGCTCTAAATTTCCTTTATAAACTTCGTTTATAAACTTGAATTTATTATAAAATCTCTTATAAAACCTTTCCAATGTTCAATTGAAACTCATTACAAACTCGATTACTTCTTAATGACTATTTCATTCAAAAAGAAATCTCTCTTTAATTATTATTAACAAGTGCGAACTCATGCTTCGCACACGGACGTTCCTTATACTTATATTTTACAAAACAATACTATGTTGACTTTTCAGTGGACTTATTTAGTAATACTGTACTTGAATTTACTTGGTAGTACAATAAATTTATATTTGAATTGACTTTTGTGTATAAATGTATGATTTGTAGATAATGATTGTTAACCCTCTTTTTGGCAAAAGTCGTGACGGGCCAGATCGAAGCCCAAACGCGCAATTAGTCGAATCAGATAAATCATGCTTTATGAAGCCTAGCGGAAGTTCGGCCTGGAATAGTCGCGTATTGGCCTAAGCCAGTTCTCATCAACTGATGACTTACTCCAGAAGAATCATTCTCCCAGTTGACCGAGTATCTCGCTCCCATACAAAGCGCATTGGTCGAATATCTCGAACCGATGGAAATATTCAACTGAACTATTCCGATGCTTAGCCCCACTTTCAAGGAAGTAAAGGCGGTCAACCACATCCGAACAAAGCTCTACTTTTGGTACACCACATTGCGGATGCCACGTAAGCCACAACTTCAGAAGATACTATTTATGAATAGTGGAATCAATCTTCCAACCGCTATTCTAACCAAGGAATAGACTCCATGCGTCCAAGCTTTCCCGAAAATGTCGGGCCACATCACAACAGCCCAAGTCGCCATCTCCACCTATAAATACATCAAATCTCAAAGAAGAATGAGGGAGATTTTTCTTTCTAATCACTTCGGCACTCCAAAAGATGAAGCACTCTAAGATTTCTCCTCCAAAACTTCTCATATCTCACATTTCTTCAAACAGAGAAAGAGCATTGTACTTGTAATCAAAAAGTAAAAGTAATACATATAAAGTGGATGTAGGCACAGTCTTTTCCGAACCACTATAAAAATTCTGTGTACGCTCCCCGTTTTCTTTATTATTTATGCATCTTATAATCATTATTCATGTGCTCTCCACGATTGGGGGTTGATTGTCACTAGTGACCAACTTTTAACGTCAACACTTTGGCGTGCCAGGAAGGGGAACACATGCGCAGCGACATCCGTTTGCCTTAGTCCATGGCGAACAAGCGAAAGAAAGATACAACATCCTCTCATCCCGCGAACACCAACGCAGCCGATACCAATGCTACGGAGGCAAGCCACGAAGTTTCCTCTCATGAAGATATGTCTCGATTTATTACCCAGGACGACATGGATAAAATCATGGTCGAATTCAGAGACCATATGACATCTCAGGGTAAACTCCTCGAACGACATCAACATTTGATGGATCACCTTCTCGGTCGAATGGAGATGGGATTGAATGCTTCAACAGCAATTCCTCCACCGACCAGGACAGGGGCAACAACTGATCCTCGCTCTGCACGGAATCAGGCCACTGATCAGGCTACATCTTTATTTCATCCTGGCTCGGCTCTACTTCCCAATCAATCGCAGCTAGGAGTATCGCTTCCAGCGACCAACGCAGTTGCAGCAGCAGAACCCCAAGAGGCTTGCGATTAAGATCTAGATCGGTCGGACACTTTGCCTCCAATCTAGGAAACAACTCGACCTCTCATGCTTGTTAAGAGATTACTGAGTCCATCAGAATCGATGTCATTCCCATTACAACCCGGAATCTTACTGCAAACCAGTCTAACCACTCTTCCCCTTTAACGAAGAGCTGGTGCAACCTTCCCTTTGAACCAGGGAGACCATCCTACCATACCGGTCCTCACCGTGGAGGAAGAAAATGCTACCGCATACCCTCCTAACCTTGCTCCTACGGGGGGCAACCCCGAGCTCCGAACATCACATGCTATGCCGGATCAGCCTAGACCCTCTATCATGGGTACGACCTGACCCAATATTTACCAGGTTCAAGAGGGGCATTCTTCCCAGAGCCGCCTACCGGAGCTCACCCTCACTCTCACCTTCACTCAACTCTCAGAGGCCGAGCCCATCCAACGGCCGCCCTTCCGAGCATGCTTTTGCCAGATCCTCGCATCGAAGCTCTGCCAAATGCAGTGTTGAATTCATGGAAACGACTCCTTGGAGATGGAAGCCAGCTTGTAAATATCATTCGGTATTTCAATCGAGGCACTTCCTCACAGCAGGACATAGATAATGTCAATCACAGCCCCTTTACTAAAGAAATCAGAAACTCTTGAAACCCTCCGGACTTCGAGTTCCCAGCTATCGAACCATACAATGGTTGCACTAACCCGACCATCCATCTCATGCGATACATGCGACACATGGAAGTACTTGGTGCATTGACCAACGTCATGGAAAAGTGCTTCCCGCTCTTCCTCATAGATATAGTCGACATGTAGTTTCGGCAGCTAACTAAGGATTCGATCAACAGTTGGAACACACTAGTCACCCGCTTCATCGAGCAATTCAGAGTACGTATCTCTCGACCAAAGAGAATTATGTTCTTATCCACCATCAAGCAACGATTAGGAGAGACACTCAGATCCTTCCTCGAAAGGTTCAACGCGGCAGTAGCGTCAGTCGATCGGCCCAAACCATCAATGGTACTTATGGCCGCCATTGCAGGAGTTCAGAACCGATCAGAATTCTCAATCTCTTTAAACAGAGATCCTCCCAAGGATATAGATGACTTCTATTCTGAGGCCAAGCGATTCCTTCGACAAGAAGACGTCAGCATTGAGATGGAGAACCTTGAGGTCCTAGCCGCCAAACAACAAGGTCCATTCAACAGCAACGGCCATAATAAAGGAAGACGAAAGACCCCGGAAAAGAAAGAGCGTCACATACGACCTCAAATCGAAAATAAGTACGACCAGTACACTGAGCTCAATTCCTCTCTGCTCGATATCTACCTTCACATAAGAGGGTCCCTTCCTACACTGAGACCACCTCGACGAGAACCAACCAAGATGGAACTCAATTCTGGCAAACATTGTGTATTCCACAACGTAGCTGGACATAGCACAATGAATGCCGGCATCTGTGCAATCTCATCGAGGATCGAGTCAGGAGAGGGGAGCTTCTCGAGTATGTTAAGAAGCGCGCTGCGGCCATGCTGCCGCGATCTTCTGCCCAAGCTCCTCAGGTCGGTCCTCGAGCTCCTAGAAATGGAAAGGACCCTAAGAATAGCACTCGTGGCATTATCATTAATTAGATTTTTTTCTTCTTCTTATTTTAATGTATTTCTTTCAATAAAAAGGACATGATGTACACATGTATGGGGTTAGGATTTAGCTCCTAGGCATGCTCTAGAATCAACCGTTGTCCTCCTAGAATTTCTTTTCTTTGTAATAATTCTTTAGCTGCTATGAATTTTCTTTTGCAAACATGGATCATGTTTAGAAACTCTAAGCCGAGCATGGCTTATGCTCGCCCCCTTTCTAAAATGTGGTCCGTGCAAAAGCTCACCGCTATTTCCCAAAACCTACTCCACCAGCCGAGTATGGTAAAAATCTTAAACCGAGTATGGATTATACTCACCCTTTTACTTTCACCACGAGCGTTTACTGCTCGCTGGATGTACAATTTAATATGAGTCGAGCATAAAAAAACACTTGCACCAAGTTGAGTATGGATAATGCTCGCCACCTCTCTAAGCCGAGTATGGATAATGCTCGCCACCTCTCTAGGCCGAGTATGATTAATGCTCGCCACCAAGCCGAGTATGGATGATACTCGCCACCCCTCAAAGCCAAGTAAAAAAAAATGCTCGACCCATCAGCCTTCTCCAGATTGAGAGTGGCTTATTTTTCTTTGCAGGAACTAATTCTCATACATACGGTGATCATCATCTCGGCCTTAATACGGTTCCCGACAGTTGTCAGTTTTCCTGCCTTAATACGACATAGTTCGGTCGTTGGTTTTCTAGCCTTAATACAACATCGGGGCCATCGGATTTCTGGCCTTAATATGGTTCGGCGAGACCATAGCTGCTCGAGCGATTGTGCTTCAATTCATATTTCAGAACACACCTCCCTCTACCGAAGAAGATGCATTCTAAGGGGTGAAATGTTAACCTACTTTTTGGCAAAAGCCGCAACGGGCCAGATCGAAGCCCAAACGCGCAATCAGCCGAATCAGATAAATCATTCTTCAGGGAGCCCAACAGAAGCTTGGCCCGGAATAGTCGCGTATTGGCCTAAGCCAATTCTCATCAACTGATGACTCACTCCAGAAGAATCGTTCTCCTAGTCGACCGAGTATCTCGCTCCCATACAAAGCGCATCGACCGAATATCTCGAACCAGCATGGAAATATTCAACTAAGCTATTCCAATTCTTAGCCCAACTTTCAAGGAAGTAAAGGCGGTCAACCACATTCGGACAAAGCTCTACTTTTGATACACCTTACTGTGGATGCCATGTAAGCCACAACTTCAAAAGATACTATTTATGAATAGTAGAATCAGTCTTCCGACCGCTATTCTAACCAAGGAATAGACTCCATGCATCCAAGTTTTCCCGAAAAGGTCATGCCACGTCACAACAGTGTGACGAGAAGGAATTTCGCTCGGTCCGAACCAGTCGCTAAACCGACCCAGACCGTTCGAAATGCCCGATCGTTTGAGAACACGACAAAGTAGAACGCATATAGAAGAACATTTCATTGTATATTACAACAATGCATCAGATTACAAGAATATACAGAGTATAAAAGAATATTACACAGAAATATCAGAGATTTAAATTACATTTAAATACATAGCAGCGGAAAATAATACAATACACAACTAGAAGAGATATACGGATACAAAGCTTTCCGGATATCATTCCAGCTGTAAACCAGGATCCTGTGAATATAAATCTGCAAAACCAAAACTACTAGCTGCCCGTGTCAAAATAAGGGCACCCAGAGTTTAGGTCAAAACAATAAACTCCAGGTCAGTCATGTGACTGGTGTGAGAACTAAAACAGTTAATCTTTATTTTTATAGTTAGGTAAATCAAGGGACCACGCCGTATAACACGGAACGGGTTTCCTCCCAAGAATACCAGTGCATAAAACAAACAGCGCAATGCTAAATAAAGGGAAATGAAGCTGTTATAAGACCCAGGTCCCATCACACAATGCAACGCAGCCGAGGATAGGGTTTTCCCTTATAACAGCCAAAGAATGCTTGATACGTTTAAAACAAATCATTTGATACTATTATAAGTGCATAGTGTATAAAACACTTCAAATCATAAGTATCAATCATAGGCGGCATGAATGGCCCATAACACTATGTCGCCATATATAAGTTTACAATCAAAACCGCAAATGTCGTATTGGAAGTTGGGTTATCATTTATGGTATGAACCGAGGCTAGGGGCAAGATCCTCAACCGATTCGAGACAATCTAGCCTATGTCTCAGGCAAGCGCGCAGACAAGCCTTGGATCGTCAGGGCCGGTCCACCGATGTGGATTATTATGCCTGAACACTACGTTCCTCCGCCCTTTGGGGCGTAAGCCTGGCCCGTCAGCCGACCAGAAGCATCGGCCGAAGTCGATATCACGAGGCGCCTCGCTTTTCAGCAAGTAATAATAAGTAACATCCACATGAGTCAAACTCGTCAGCCAGTTCAAGCACTGACGCCACTCCTAACTAGAAAGAAACGCATGCCCTCCCTGAGGTCCGTCTCCCGTTTTTAGTTCATACCGGGTGTGATACTCGCGAATCAACGTTACACAAAGCTACGCCACAAAGGCCGTGCTTCGATCATCAACCACAAGACTTTACTTTTCAACAGAAGCCTTGATCATTTGCCACTTAGGCATGCCACACAGGCAATTCACTCCATGCGAATGATATCCATCAATATATAACCCCTGAGCTCGTACGACTCAGAGAAGGGCGTTAAGCAAGAGAATAAATTCTCCGCCGCCAAACAGATATATATTTAATAGAGATCAATCACACGGACTAAAATCCAATGTCAGACACACCGTCCATTTACAAGTCCGTTCTGGGTCTGAACGAAACCGGAGGCACTTTCCTCGCATATCCATCCATCTCCAAGTACGTCTGGACGATCACCAACTGTTTCCATCTTCTTGGGTGTACAGCCCAATCAAGATCATCAGTAATCACCCAAACAACGTGAAGACTTCCGGTCTTCGACCACCGTCTTCATCTTCGACTTGTCGTCGTATCAGTTATTCAGAATGGGATAAACCCGGTCTTTCCGAATAACTCGCGTATATTTTAAATAAGTGTTACACAAACACAACATACGCCTCATTCCAATTCATTAGTCACTAACCGTAAATTAATCAAGAGAACAATTCCCCCAATATTAACCCCGAAGGCCGAAACCAACATCAGATCAATATCTAGAAAACCATTCTGTTTGGCTAACCGACAGTCAGTTTCTAAATTTCACATTCATAGGGAAAGGTTCCCATTAATTTTATCCAAGATAAATTTCTTGAATTTATTCTTTAATCTACTTTTGAATTTCGATTCAACTAGTCGGGATTAACGAAACTTACCGAAGTAATCATTTGTTTTAATTTCCCAATCCCAACCTATTCATCCCATGAAGTAAAACTGGTAATACTTCATATCTAACACCACGGTGTTATTGGTAAATTCAATTACTATTTCACGTTCAAATCTAATTAAAGATTTAACTATCGCCTGGAGCAAAACTGGTGATACTCCATTTTCGATCATTTCAATCTAATTAAAGATTCATTAAAATCCACTTAATTTTAATCTTCGACTGGGTTAAAGAATCAGTGTCATTTAAAACACGATTCACGATAAACCCAAAATCACATTCCATTAATTATCGGGTTAAAGAACAAGTGTTATTTAAAACACTGTTCACGATAAACCCAAAAATCAATACCAATTCAATTCCAATTAAAGATTGTTTAATTGGTACACTTCATTAAATCTAAATAAAAAGATTTAATCTTTTCTCAACTGGGTTCAAGAACAGTGTTAGTGAAGACACCATTCACGACAAACCCAAATCACATTCGATATTCAATACAAGGCTCTGAATAGAAAATATATCGGCTTATATTCAATATCAAATTCTACGACTAACAAATGTCGTATTAGAAATAACGATATAAATATATATCTTTCAAATTTCCATAACAACACCTGTATAATCACGAATTCCAACATCGAAATATTCCGAAGACAATTTCGATTCAAATCCACTCCAATGCAATCATTGGATATTCTGGTTATTTTTAAAACCCTTTTTAAATTCAATTTATTTATTTTAAAAATAAATAGAATTATAATTCTAGTTCAAAACTAGTTCATTTCGATAAAAATCTATTTTTATCTTTTCAAATATGGAGTTTTTCATCCCAATTCTTTCTAAATCATTTCTTATGATTTTATACAAATTATTACTATTTTTAATAATTTTATCAAGGCCCGTACAGTCGATTTCCATCAATGGCCATCGAACTGCACTTACAGCGACCTTTTTCAAATTTGATTTGGACGTATCTCCAAATCCAACCGTTAGATTTCAAATTTCTAATATTCGTTAGAAAGCTCTTTTCGATACGAACCCAACGGTTCCGGGTTTAGGAGAATCCGACGGTCGGATCTCCCGTAATGTCCGTTTGAAATAAATGGTCGAAATTCACGAACTGCCGCGGCGCGGCGCGTTCTATTCAGGCCATTATATTATATATAATATATATTTCGTCGATTTCTATTTAAAACGAATTTTATAAATAGTTTTAAATTCGTTTCAAAAGCAATTTCAACTTTCTTTTCAATTCAAATCAAAATTGAATTCTTCTTTATAAATTCGTTTTAAAATTCATTTCTATTCAATTCAAATTTCAATTCAATTTGAATTCATTTCAATTTGCTTTCAATCCAATTTGAATTCGTTTTCAATTCAATTCATTTCGAAATCGTTTTCAATTCAATTCATTTCGAAATCGTTTTATATTCAATTCATTTCGAAATCGTTTTCAATTCAATTCATTTCGAAATCGTTTTCAATTCAATTCATTTCGAAATCGTTTTCAATTCAATTCATTTCGAAATCGTTTTCAATTCAATTCATTTCGAAATCGTTTTCAATTCAATTCATTTCGAATCGTTTTCAATTCAATTCATTTTGAAATCGTTTTCAATTCAATTCATTTCGAAATCGTTTTCAATTCAATTCATTTCGAATCGTTTTCAATTCAATTCATTTCGAAATCGTTTTCAATTCAATTCATTTCAAAATGAATAAGATCGATATAAATATCGATCACGTCAAAATGGCGTCAATCTAATCAACACGGCTTCACAAATTTCTATTTTCAAATATTCTATTTCAAATATTTCTTTTTCAAAATAGTTGTTATTATCAAAATATTTCGTTCAACACATGACCAATCTCAATGGATGAGTATTGTCAACACATGAACCTTCATTTTATAATATTCTTTATTTTTCAAATTGGAATGAGGCTCAATCAATTACCATATAAAGTTAATTATATGGATTTTCATACTTTACACACATATACTAGCATTGAAAAATAATCAACCATCAACCAAAGTGCACTACACTGTATAAGCATCAAATATAGATATCTAGCGCTTATAACAGCCTGTCAATCGATCGATCGACATATTTAATCAATCAGGATGAGTGAACTTCAAATTTCATCCCAACACCCGTGTGGGGTTTCAAACAATCAAACACAGATTTAATTTGTGCAGTTGGGCGATGTGTAAAATTTATCGTCCCAATCAATGTCATTCAAATAAGTGTACATAAACAAACCGTCCGGTTTGTAAATGAATATTTTATTTTATTCACTTCACGTTAAAAATTATATTTTTAACGACAAAACATTTTATTCCAACATATGAATTTCTATTCAATTCATTCTTTAAATAAAATGATATTTTTTTATTTTTCTAACATATTTTAGAAAATTTCGGCGGCATAACGGCACGATACTAGAAACGGGACGAGGCCTAGCCTTATCCCCGGTCTAGTGAAGGCCCACGCCATTCACACATCAATCAAATCAATTCATTTCACCACACAATTCAATTTCAATCAAATAATCTAACCAACTTTTGCAATCAAACAAACAAGTCCATGGTCTGTGGACGATTGTGTCGGGTGCTACTAAACACCGTCTGCATCCTAGTATATATATATATAACTAGAAAATAAATTGAAAGGTGAGAAATTCTCACCGATAGCTATCGTAACTCCACGGCTCTTCTTTTACAGAAATCTTCGTTGTTCTCGCCTTTTTGTCACCTTCGTTGCTGTAGCCACTACATATGTAAAAATCGAATTTTTACTTCGCTATTCAATATATAAAAATCGAATTTTTACTATGCTATTCAATATATAAAAATCGAATTTTTACTATGCTATTCAATATATAAAAATCGAATTTTTATACTTACGATAACCATTTCAAAACAAAGTTAATTTTATTTTAAAAACATATTTATTTTCAAAGCAATTGTATTTTTAAAACAAAGTATATTTCTATTTCAAACAAAAACGAATTTTATATTTTCAAAAACAAAGAATTTTATATTTTCAAAAACAATGTAGATTCATATTTTCAAATCAACGAATTTTATATTTTCGAAAACAAAGAATTTTATATTTTCAAAACCAATGTAGATTCATATTTTCAAATCAACGAATTTTATATTTTCGAAAACAAAGAATTTTATATTTTCAAAAACAAGAATTTTATATTTTCAAAAACAAAGAATTGTATATTTTCAAAAACAAAGAATTGTATATTTTCAACTTCTAAATTACATACATGGTAAAACGATGCTATTATATATATATATATATATATATATATATTAATACTATTATTTTATTTTTACTGTAAAAACTGATAATTAAAATAATGTCAATTTAGAAATTAATTAAGAGATTAACCTTAAGTAAGAAAACAAGACTGCATCTTCTTCCTCGTCTGTTCGAAATCTCCCAGGACGATAAAACCGAACCCCCCTTCAAAACGTTGACCGCCTCTTGCTCCTTCCACAGCCATCGCGACCCCCATCCACCAGCACCACGACGAAGCCCTCCCTAAGCCGCGCCTCCACCTGCCACTGGGGCCCACTCGCGCCCGCCACCAGCCCAGGAAATCGCCACGAACTCGCGCCTTTTGCCCCTCAATTTCTCTCAGCCTGTTTCATGGTATTCAATCCAACTACCCAGGATTGATAGCCCTCAGGTTGATCTTCAATTTTCGTTTTGATCTCTCTTCGAATTCCGCTTGGGTTGGGAGAAAGAACGGATTAGATTTTCGAGCTTTATGGAGCGTTGGTTTTTTTTTTTTTTTAAAGAGAGGCGGCTGATTAAATGAACCAGGGTTAGGGCTTTTTTTGTAGATATATATATATATATATTATTTTATTTTTCCTTTTGATTTAAAATAAAATAAAATTTTATTTCGAACTCCAATCTGAGCCCAACGATTGCCGCCCCTAGCTAATTACCCCCATTTCGAACACAATGGGATATGTTTCGAGGGCTGATTCGACTGTTTCGATCAGTTTCCGTTGAATTTACATTTAAATCATTATATTGAATTTTAAACGTACATTTCAAATTACCGGGGTCACATACTAACTAGAAAAATTCCAAAAAAATATTTTCTAGCTTCGTATTGATGATACGGTCCTAACAAAACTAGTTTCGTTGAATTCTGAGACCGTTTGAAAAATGGCCAATTTCCAGTCGATTAAAATCAACTGGAACTGGTCAAACGCGTTTTCCTCTGCCACGCTCAGATATTGATTCGAAAAATTATGAAATTTGGAATCTAGCAATAACTTAACATCACGGACCCAACAAAACTGGTTTCGTCGAAATCCGAGGTCGTTTGCAAAATGTCCATTTTTAAGGGCCTGAATTCCATAGCGACTATTCAGAATTTTTCAACTGGACATATCTTTTGATTCCCGCTATGAAATTTTGATTTGTCGGATTCGTTGGAAAGATATTATCAATTAGATCCTAATGTTTTTGGTTTCACTAAAATCCGGATTGTTTTGCACCCGGTACATTCAATTGAAGTTTGAAATCGAATTATCGAACTACCGCGCCATTTTCCATTCTATTTATAATTATATATAATTTTTATATTCTAACGACGACGCGTATAAATATATACGTTCGAATTATATTCAAAATAAATTTCTCGTCGATTTTATTTAAAATAATCTATTTTAAATATTCAGAATTCGCTGAAATTGCCAAAATAAAAATTTTAAACTGGCCCAGATTTTCGGGTTGTTACAATCTCCCCCACTTAAAACTTTTCGTCCCCGAAAAGGAACAAAGTCGAAAGTGGTTTGATTAATCAACTCTACGTTCGATCTGGCTTCCATTCTCCAACTTTTCAGTTTCTGAGAATTTTCAAATTTTCAAAAATTTGGCTAACACCCTAAATTTTCGAAAAATTTCGCCATAACCTCCCCTGCAATGGGAGCATCGGGGAATTTCAAATAGCTTCCCCGGTCCTTCAGATCTCAAAAAGAAAAAAGAAAAAGCCAAGCGGCTAGCCAATAGGCTCATAAAATCATCATCACCCAAACAAAACAGTAAATTATGTAGTAAACATGTACCTATTTGTCGGGCAAACAAATTTTATTCTCTGGCTCTAGCCTCCTTGCTATGACCTGTTCAATGTAAGTACATATATGCAAGCAAATGCGACCAATTTTCAATATAATTCAATATGTGATTGAATTAGGCTAAATGGCTAAGAATTAGCAAACAAATAAACAAACAACACAAACATCAATCAATTAGTGAATTTAACGTTTCAAATTGATAATTTTGATATATATAAAGAAAATCATGTTTTGATGCCAAATCACAACAATGTATTCTAGCTATATTAGTTTTGGTTCTCACACCAGTCTAATGGAAATATATAGAAAATCACACCTTCGAAACTCGAACATAAGTGTTGATGATGCGATCGCTATCATCAATATCATCTTCGGGCGACTAGAGTGTGATGCTATATCTATCCAATATATTAAAACTTTGAATACACGCGGATCAGACGTATACGCAAAATCTATATATACTGGATTGCCCACATCAATATAAATAAATAACCAAATACGAATAATTGATTTATATTTCAAAACAAGATTTGTTTTCATTTTAAAAACATACTCTTCACACTCGTTCTAGGATACTACTGATCCCATCTCTAACGAGTCATCCTCATTGGATATTACTAATCCATATCTGATGAATTCTTTCGTATGGTTCTAATCTGTCTTGTTCTCTAAGCTTTGTAAACCAAAGCTCTGATACCAACTGTGACGAGAAGGAATTTCGCTCGGTCCGAACCAGTCGCTAAACCGACCCAGACCGTTCGAAATGCCCTATCGTTTGAGAACACGACAAAGTAGAACGCATATAGAAGAACATTTCATTGTATATTACAACAATGCATCAGATTACAAGAATATACAGAGTATAAAAGAATATTACACAGAAATATCAGAGATTTAAATTACATTTAAATACATAGCAGCGGAAAATAATACAATACACAACTAGAAGAGATATACGGATACAAAGCTTTCCGGATATCATTCCAGCTGTAAACCAGGATCCTGTGAATATAAATCTGCAAAACCAAAACTACTAGCTGCCTGTGTCAAAATAAGGGCACCCAGAGTTTAGGTCAAAACAATAAACTCCAGGTCAGTCATGTGACTGGTGTGAGAACTAAAACAGTTAATCTTTATTTTTATAGTTAGGTAAATCAAGGGACCACGCCGTATAACACGGAACGGGTTTCCTCCCAAGAATACCAGTGCATAAAACAAACAGCGCAATGCTAAATAAAGGGAAATGAAGCTGTTATAAGACCCAGGTCCCATCACACAATGCAACGCAGCCGAGGATAGGGTTTTCCCTTATAACAGCCAAAGAATGCTTGATACGTTTAAAACAAATCATTTGATACTATTATAAGTGCATAGTGTATAAAACACTTCAAATCATAAGTATCAATCATAGGCGGCATGAATGGCCCATAACACTATGTCGCCATATATAAGTTTACAATCAAAACCGCAAATGTCGTATTGGAAGTTGGGTTATCATTTATGGTATGAACCGAGGCTAGGGGCAAGATCCTCAACCGATTCGAGACAATCTAGCCCATGTCTCAGGCAAGCGCGCAGGCAAGCCTGGGATCGTCAGGGCCGGTCCACCGATGTGGATTATTATGCCTGAACACTACGTTCCTCCGCCCTTTGGGGCGTAAGCCTGGCCCGTCAGCCGACCAGAAGCATCGGCCGAAGCCGATATCACGAGGCGCCTCGCTTTTCAGCAAGTAATAATAAGTAACATCCACATGAGTCAAACTCGTCAGCCAGTTCAAGCACTGACGCCACTCCTAACTAGAAAGAAACGCATGCCCTCCCTGAGGTCCGTCTCCCGTTTTTAGTTCATACCGGGTGTGATACTCGCGAATCAACGTTACACAAAGCTACGCCACAAAGGCCGTGCTTCGATCATCAACCACAAGACTTTGCTTTTCAACAGAAGCCTTGATCATTTGCCACTTAGGCATGCCACACAGGCAATTCACTCCATGCGAATGATATCCATCAATATATAACCCCTGAGCTCGTACGACTCAGAGAAGGGCGTTAAGCAAGAGAATAAATTCTCCGCCGCCAAACAGATATATATTTAATAGAGATCAATCACACGGACTAAAATCCAATGTCAGACACACCGTCCATTTACAAGTCCGTTCTGGGTCTGAACGAAACCGGAGGCACTTTCCTCGCATATCCATCCATCTCCAAGTACGTCTGGACGATCACCAACTGTTTCCATCTTCTTGGGTGTACAGCCCAATCAAGATCATCAGTAATCACCCAAACAACGTGAAGACTTCCGGTCTTCGACCACCGTCTTCATCTTCGACTTGTCGTCGTATCAGTTATTCAGAATGGGATAAACCCGGTCTTTCCGAATAACTCGCGTATATTTTAAATAAGTGTTACATAAACACAACATACGCCTCATTCCAATTCATTAGTCACTAACCGTAAATTAATCAAGAGAACAATTCCCCCAATATTAACCCCGAAGGCCGAAACCAACATCAGATCAATATCTAGAAAACCATTCTGTTTGGCTAACCGACAGTCAGTTTCTAAATTTCACATTCATAGGGAAAGGTTCCCATTAATTTTATCCAAGATAAATTTCTTGAATTTATTCTTTAATCTACTTTTGAATTTCGATTCAACTAGTCGGGATTAACGAAACTTACCGAAGTAATCATTTGTTTTAATTTCCTAATCCCAACCTATTCATCCCATGAAGTAAAACTGGTAATACTTCATATCTAACACCACGGTGTTATTGGTAAATTCAATTACTATTTCACGTTCAAATCTAATTAAAGATTTAACTATCGCCTGGAGCAAAACTGGTGATACTCCATTTTCGATCATTTCAATCTAATTAAAGATTCATTAAAACTCCACTTAGTTTTAATCTTCGACTGGGTTAAAGAATCAGTGTCATTTAAAACACGATTCACGATAAACCCAAAATCACATTCCATTAATTATCGGGTTAAAGAACAAGTGTTATTTAAAACACTGTTCACGATAAACCCAAAAATCAATACCAATTCAATTCCAATTAAAGATTGTTTAATTGGTACACTTCATTAAATCTAAATAAAAAGATTTAATCTTTTCTCAACTGGGTTCAAGAACAGTGTTAGTGAAGACACCATTCACGACAAACCCAAATCACATTCGATATTCAATACAAGGCTCTGAATAGAAAATATATTGGCTTATATTCAATATCAAATTCTACGACTAACAAATGTCGTATTGGAAATAACGATATAAATATATATCTTTCAAATTTCCATAACAACACCTGTATAATCACGAATTCCAACATCGAAATATTCCGAAGACAATTTCGATTCAAATCCACTCCAATGCAATCATTGGATATTCTGGTTATTTTTAAAACCCTTTTTAAATTCAATTTATTTATTTTAAAAATAAATAGAATTATAATTCTAGTTCAAAACTAGTTCATTTCGATAAAAATCTATTTTTATCTTTTCAAATATGGAGTTTTTCATCCCAATTCTTTCTAAATCATTTCTTATGATTTTACACAAATTATTACTATTTTTAATAATTTTATCAAGGCCCGTACAGTCGATTTCCATCAATGGCCATCGAACTGCACTTACAGCGACCTTTTTCAAATTTGATTTGGACGTATCTCCAAATCCAACCGTTAGATTTCAAATTTCTAATATTCGTTAGAAAGCTCTTTTCGATACGAACCCAACGGTTCCGGGTTTAGGAGAATCCGACGGTCGGATCTCCCGTAATGTCCGTTTGAAATAAATGGTCGAAATTCACGAACTGCCGCGGCGCGGCGCGTTCTATTCAGGCCATTATATTATATATAATATATATTTCGTCGATTTCTATTTAAAACGAATTTTATAAATAGTTTTAAATTCGTTTCAAAAGCAATTTCAACTTTCTTTTCAATTCAAATCAAAATTGAATTCTTCTTTATAAATTCGTTTTAAAATTCATTTCTATTCAATTCAAATTTCAATTCAATTTGAATTCATTTCAATTTGCTTTCAATCCAATTTGAATTCGTTTTCAATTCAATTCATTTCGAAATCGTTTTCAATTCAATTCATTTCGAAATCGTTTTATATTCAATTCATTTCGAAATCGTTTTCAATTCAATTCATTTCGAAATCGTTTTCAATTCAATTCATTTCGAAATCGTTTTCAATTCAATTCATTTCGAAATCGTTTTCAATTCAATTCATTTCGAAATCGTTTTCAATTCAATTCATTTCGAATCGTTTTCAATTCAATTCATTTCGAAATCGTTTTCAATTCAATTCATTTCGAAATCGTTTTCAATTCAATTCATTTCGAATCGTTTTCAATTCAATTCATTTCGAAATCGTTTTCAATTCAATTCATTTCAAAATGAATAAGATCGATATAAATATCGATCACGTCAAAATGGCGTCAATCTAATCAACACGGCTTCACAAATTTCTATTTTCAAATATTCTATTTCAAATATTTCTTTTTCAAAATAGTTGTTATTATCAAAATATTTCGTTCAACACATGACCAATCTCAATGGATGAGTACTGTCAACACATGAACCTTCATTTTATAATATTCTTTATTTTTCAAATTGGAATGAGGCTCAATCAATTACCATATAAAGTTAATTATATGGATTTTCATACTTTACACACATATACTAGCATTGAAAAATAATCAACCATCAACCAAAGTGCACTACACTGTATAAGCATCAAATATAGATATCTAGCGCTTATAACAGCCTGTCAATCGATCGATCGACATATTTAATCAATCAGGATGAGTGAACTTCAAATTTCATCCCAACACCCGTGTGGGGTTTCAAACAATCAAACACAGATTTAATTTGTGCAGTTGGGCGATGTGTAAAATTTATCGTCCCAATCAATGTCATTCAAATAAGTGTACATAAACAAACCGTCCGGTTTGTAAATGAATATTTTATTTTATTCACTTCACGTTAAAAATTATATTTTTAACGACAAAACATTTTATTCCAACATATGAATTTCTATTCAATTCATTCTTTAAATAAAATGATATTTTTTTATTTTTCTAACATATTTTAGAAAATTTCGGCGGCATAATGGCACGATACTAGAAACGGGACGAGGCCTAGCCTTATCCCCGGTCTAGTGAAGGCCCACGCCATTCACACATCAATCAAATCAATTCATTTCACCACACAATTCAATTTCAATCAAATAATCTAACCAATTTTTGCAATCAAACAAACAAGTCCATGGTCTGTGGACGATTGTGTCGGGTGCTACTAAACACCGTCTGCATCCTAGTATATATATATAACTAGAAAATAAATTGAAAGGTGAGAAATTCTCACCGATAGCTATCGTAACTCCACGGCTCTTCTTTTACAGAAATCTTCGTTGTTCTCGCCTTTTTGTCACCTTCGTTGCTGTAGCCACTACATATGTAAAAATCGAATTTTTACTTCGCTATTCAATATATAAAAATCGAATTTTTACTATGCTATTCAATATATAAAAATCGAATTTTTACTATGCTATTCAATATATAAAAATCGAATTTTTATACTTACGATAACCATTTCAAAACAAAGTTAATTTTATTTTAAAAACATATTTATTTTCAAAGCAATTGTATTTTTAAAACAAAGTATATTTCTATTTCAAACAAAAACGAATTTTATATTTTCAAAAACAAAGAATTTTATATTTTCAAAAACAATGTAGATTCATATTTTCAAATCAACGAATTTTATATTTTCGAAAACAAAGAATTTTATATTTTCAAAAACAATGTAGATTCATATTTTCAAATCAACGAATTTTATATTTTCGAAAACAAAGAATTTTATATTTTCAAAAACAAGAATTTTATATTTTCAAAAACAAAGAATTGTATATTTTCAAAAACAAAGAATTGTATATTTTCAACTTCTAAATTACATACATGGTAAAACGATGCTATTATATATATATATATATATTAATACTATTATTTTATTTTTACTGTAAAAACTGATAATTAAAATAATGTCAATTTAGAAATTAATTAAGAGATTAACCTTAAGTAAGAAAACAAGACTGCATCTTCTTCCTCGTCTGTTCGAAATCTCCCAGGACGATAAAACCGAACCCCCCTTCAAAACGTTGACCGCCTCTTGCTCCTTCCACAGCCATCGCGACCCCCATCCACCAGCACCACGACGAAGCCCTCCCTAAGTCGCGCCTCCACCTGCCACTGGGGCCCACTCGCGCCCGCCACCAGCCCAGGAAATCGCCACGAACTCGCGCCTTTTGCCCCTCAATTTCTCTCAGCCTGTTTCATGGTATTCAATCCAACTACCCAGGATTGATAGCCCTCAGGTTGATCTTCAATTTTCGTTTTGATCTCTCTTCGAATTCCGCTTGGGTTGGGAGAAAGAACGGATTAGATTTTCGAGCTTTATGGAGCGTTGGTTTTTTTTTTTTTTTAAAGAGAGGCGGCTGATTAAATGAACCAGGGTTAGGGCTTTTTTTGTAGATTTATATATATATATTTTATTTTTTTTCCTTTTGATTTAAAATAAAATAAAATTTTATTTCGAACTCCAATCTGAGCCCAACGATTGCCGCCCCTAGCTAATTACCCCCATTTCGAACACAATGGGATATGTTTCGAGGGTTGATTCGACTGTTTCGATCAGTTTCCGTTGAATTTACATTTAAATCATTATATTGAATTTTAAACGTACATTTCAAATTACCGGGGTCACATACTAACTAGAAAAATTCCAGAAAAATATTTTCTAGCTTCGTATTGACGATACGGTCCTAACAAAACTAGTTTCGTTGAATTCTGAGACCGTTTGAAAAATGGCCAATTTCCAGTCGATTAAAATCAACTGGAACTGGTCAAACGCGTTTTCCTCTGCCACGCTCACATATTGATTCGAAAAATTATGAAATTTGGAATCTAGCAATAACTTAACATCACGGACCCAACAAAACTGGTTTCGTCGAAATCCGAGGTCGTTTGCAAAATGTCCATTTTTAAGGGCCTGAATTCCATAGCGACTATTCAGAATTTTTCAACTGGACATATCTTTTGATTCCCGCTATGAAATTTTGATTTGTCGGATTCGTTGGAAAGATATTATCAATTAGATCCTAATGTTTTTGGTTTCACTAAAATCCGGATTGTTTTGCACCCGGTACATTCAATTGAAGTTTGAAATCGAATTATCGAACTACCGCGCCATTTTCCATTCTATTTATAATTATATATAATTTTTATATTCTAACGACGACGCGTATAAATATATACGTTCGAATTATATTCAAAATAAATTTCTCGTCGATTTTATTTAAAATAATCTATTTTAAATATTCAGAATTCGCTGAAATTGCCAAAATAAAAATTTTAAACTGGCCCAGATTTTCGGGTTGTTACAAACAGCCTAAGTCACCATCTCCACCTATAAATACCTCAAAGCTCAAAGAAGAATGAAGGGGAATTTTCTTTCTAATCTCTTCAGCACTGCAAAGGATGAAGCACCCTAAGCTTTCTCCTCCAAAACTTCCCATCTCTCACATTTCTTCAAGCAGAGAAAGAGCATTATACTTGTAATCAAAAGGTAAAAGTAATACATATAAAGTGGATGTAGGCACAGTCTTTGCCAAACAACTATAAAAATTCTGTGTGTGCTCCCCGTTTTCTTTATTATTTTTGCATCTTATAATCATTATTCGTGTGCTCTCCACACGATTGGGGGTTGATTGTCACTAGTAACCAACTTTTGACATGAACAATGATATACAATTAAAATAGAATATTTGGAAAATTATACATTGTTGCAGCTTTGTGTGAATGGTGGCTGTGAAGAAGCCATCAAAATTGTTGTTAGAAGAATAACACGATGAGGAGTAAAACGTATTAAAGATAAGGAGTATGAAATTCATTGTCCAATTGAACTTGCATGGAAATTTGGTGTAGTAGCTAGCAGTATGGTATAATGGGAATGATAGTAGGGTTATTGAAGTAATATATTGTACGTATGAATTTAATTATATGAAAAACAATGCGTATGATACTTTTGCAATGTCAACCAAAAATGTTCATGTATTTCATATATGCATGCGTAAGTACTCATTGTTAAAAATAACAAGCACATATATAAGACTTAATAGGAATAAATGGAAGATTTAAACAAATAGGTGCTTATTTAGTTGTTATGCACACGGACTACAATTACACTAGGTACACATGTTAAAAAGCATTTCTAAATAAAAAATGTTCATTTATTTTTATCAACAATTATTTTTCAAAAGCTGATGTATTTTCTGACTATTTTTCTATCAGCATCAACCGAAGTCAAACATGTGATACTATAGGAATCATCTAAAAAATATAACATTAATCACATTTCTCCAGATATATTGTCACTATAGAAACTTTGAATATAATTCTCTTGGATCCACTATTTCAGCAAAAAAATAGCACTGCAGTCTGAGAGGCGGAACAATATGAGCTAAAAGAAATGATTTACCTTTTTTATATACATTAACACACATGAATGTTTTCCATTTGTCCATAACATTAATTTTATAGAATTTTGTGTAGATAAATTTTTATATTGTTCCACATATATTACTATAAGTGACAGAGGTACAGTATAAGAGTGCATGATTGCAGTAAACTTGTATACAATCGTTTGATGCATAATTTCCATCATTTGACGGAATATATGACTCATGCTCCTTTAGGTTCTTTAAATTCTGTAGGTGGCATAGCTATCGAGATCAATGCGGTTAATTATGTCTCTCCTAGAAGTTGGTTAGCTTCCTCTCATTTTGTTCTTGAATTTTTTTCTATTTGTGGTTCATTTATGGCATGCGGGAAGGGCCCGTGCAGCTGTTGCAGGATTTGAAAAAGGAATCGATTGCGATTTGGAACCTATTCTTTCCCTTGTTTAGAGCACTTCAACGGACGCTAGCATCAACAGTACATGTATCTACATAACTCCTGCAATTTGGAAATGCAAGAACAGAAAACATGTTACTTGTTTGATAACACTAATACTTTTTTTAACCCAACCCCGCTATATTTATATGTAAATTTTTAGAATATATATACATATGTACATATATATATATATATATTCTGGTATCCACGGACCGGGCTAGGTGCACTAGGGGGTTTTACGGCTCCGATCGGTTTCCCCCCTGAACAAATTCAATATATATATATATATATATGTGTGTGTGTGTGTGTGTGTGTGTGTGTGTATTTACATGTATATTCTAGAAATTCATAAACAACCTAATTCATTTTCTCCATATTGTGTTAGAATTAAGTAATCAACATGCCTAGCTTACTCTAATAACGTAGAAATCTCTATGTTTTTACTGTGGAAACCTCTCCATCCACCGTATAAGAAATATGAGAGCATTCGGACTACATATGCTTAATGTTATATATTATACTTGCAAATAAATACATCAAAAACTAAGCATTATCAAAGTACAATACCAGTTCGTTCATCTGAGTTTATTGCCAAACTTGTTACCCTTGAATTACAATCATTTGAAAAGGATTAAAAAAGGTATGATTTTTCATTTATTTGAGAATAATGCTTATGTTAGAGCGTAGGTTTAAATATTGAAGAAATTAGAGATCATAAACAGAAATGTTTGCATAAATAAAATAAAAGAAATTTTTTAATTTTGCAACGCATTGAATTTGTTTTGCATATTGTGAGAAATAAGAACAAGAAATTTTCTTAATGTGCTTGAGTGAATAAAGCACTCAGCCACCATGATTTTATATATACTCCATATTTAGTTACATGTTATGTTTACGAAGAGAAATAAATGCAAGTTCAACTCCTTATATGCATGAATGTAAACATACATGAACCTAATGACCTTAATGCTCCTATTTACAATGAACTCTACTATTCCCAACACTCCCCCTCAAGTTGGTGAATATGTACTTTCCATTCCTAGCTTGGATACAATTCATTCAAAATTTGAGCAACTTAATCCCTTAGTGAGAATATCTGCAAGCTGACCTTATGAGGAGACATAAGGGGTGCAAATCAGGCCACTATCAAGCTTCTCCTTAATGAAGTGTCTATCAAATTCGATATGCTTAGTTCGATCATGTTGAACTGGATTGTATGATATACTAGTAGCTGAGTTGTTATCATAGTAGAGCTTCATAGGTCCTTCCCATTTGATTTTCAAATCTTCTAAAATAATTTTGAGCCAAAGTAATTCACAAATGCCTTGAGCCATGGCTTGAAGTTCAGCTTCAACATTAGAACGTGCTACTACATCTTGCTTTTTACTGCTCCAAGTCACAAGATTTCCTCTAAGAAACATGCAGTATCCTGTAGTGGATCTCCTATAAATAATTGACTTGGCATAGTCAGCATCAGTGAAGGCCTCAAGGGTTGTATTTCCATTTATTTTGAACAAAATTCCTCTTCCTGGAGTTCCCTTGAGATACTGCAGAATTCTATGAGCTGCCTGTAAATGAATCTCTTTAGGACAGTGCATGAATTAACTAACCATACTTACAGCATATGCAATATCTAGTCTAGGTGGGACAAGTAAATTAATCTCCCAACAAGGTGCTGGTACATTTCTTTATCTACTACAATACCTTCCTCTGCATTACCCAATTTCAGATTTGGATCCATAGGAGTGCTTGTAGAATTACCTGTTGTTTTCCCTGTCTCCTTGAGCAAATTTGTAATGTACTTTTGCTGAGATATAAAAATTCCTTTTCGGGAATGTGCCACCTCGATTCCCAGAAAGTACTTTAGTTTTCCAAGAGTTTTCATTTCAAACTCCTTAGCCAAACACTGACTCAAGATGTGTTGCTTCTTCCAATCATTTTCGGTCATTATGATGTCATCCACATATACTAACAAAATTGTTACTCCCCTTTGTGGCGAGTGTTTGATGAACAAGGTATGGTCTCCTTGACTTTGCTTGTACCCCAAAGATGTCATAACCCTAGTGAATCTTCCAAACCATGCCCTAGGTGATTGTTTTAGGCCATATAATGCTTTTTTCAACCTGTAGACCGTATTAACGGGTACATTTTTATCATACCCCGGTGGTACCTGCATATAAATCTCCTCCTCAAGCTCCCTATGTAAAAAGGCATTCTTTACATCAAATTGTTGTAAATTCTAACCATAATTAGCAGCAAGTGACAAAATTACCCTGACAGTATACATCTTTGCAACTAAAGCAAATGTCTCTGAATAGTTAATTCCATAGGTTTGTGCAAACCCTTTAGCAACTAGTCTTGCTTTATATCTTTCAATTGATCCATTAGCCTTATATTTTAGAGTGTATACCCATTATCACCCAACTGGCTTCTTTACTTATGGTAAATTTACTTACTCCCAAGTTCCATTCTTCTTAAATGCATCCATATCGATATTCTTGGCTTGCTTCCATTTTTCATAAGACAATGCCTCAAAAACATTTTTTGGTATAAGAGTAGTGTTTAGGTTTGTAAGGAAGGCTCTATCGGTAGGTGAGAATTTTTGAAAAGAAAGATAGTTTGAAAGGGGATACAAAGGCTATTTGGTGCATTTTCTGATTCCTTTTCTAATGGCAATTGGACGGTCTAGGTCATCATCTTTAGTTTAGGTAATCATTTCATCCGGTAAATCAGAAGAATTATTTACCTCATTCGAAGGAGTCAAGTCAGGCTCTTGAACCTGTGTCGATTCAGAAGAATTATTTACCTTATTCAAAGGAGTTAAGTCAGGCTCTTGAACTTATGTCGATTTAGGAACAACCTTTGACATTCTCATATAGACCAGATTCTTTCCATATCTTACATCCACTTCGGGTCCAACTTCAGCTAAAGGTGAACTTGATTGATTTGATTCAATTTCAAGTTCTTCAGCCTCAGATGGATCTGGTACAAGTTTGCTTGACTCGAGAACGGAAAGATTAGGTATATTTGATTCAAGACCAGAAAGATCAAGTGTTTCAAGATTATCTTCCTTTAAATTCTACCCCTTGAAGATAAGGCTGAGTGAAGTATGGTTCCTCCTCATAAAAGGTTACATCCTGCTGAACAATAAACTTTTTAGATGGAGGATGGAAACACTTATATCACTTTTAAGTAGAGGAGTACCCGAAAAAAACACATCTTAGTGCTCTAGGATCAAGTTTTTTCCTATCTTCACTATGAATATGGACAAATGAGACACATCCGCAGAGTCGAGGTTTAAGATTACTACTTGCTAAAAAATTTGGATAGAAGGAAGAAAGAACATCTGTAGGACTCTTGAACCCTAATACTCTCGAGGGTAACCGATTAATAAGATATGTGCTGGTGAGAACAACCTACTCTTTAGGAACATTTTAATGAAACAACAGTGCCCTGGTTTGGTTTAATAAATGTCTATTTTTCCTTTCTGCGATTCCATTTTGTTGTGGTGTTTTAACACAAGAAGACTCACGGACAATGCCCTCCTTTTGACAGAAAGAAATAAGAACATGATTGAAGTACTCTTTTCCATTATTAGACCTAAGCCTTTTGATGTTTACTCCAAATTGGTTTTGAATCATGTAGAATTTTGTTAGAAATACAATACTGACATCAGACTTGTTTTTGAGTAAAAACACCCAAGTAACCTGAGTACAATCATCTATAAAAGTCACAAACCACCTAACACCAGTTACATTTGAAGCTGTAGATGGACCCCAAACATCTGAATGAATATGAGAGAAGGGTGAAGAGCTTCTTTTGTTATTTAATGGAAATGGTAGATGCTTGTATTTTGCAAACTCACACACATCACAATGAAGACTTCCAATATCTACCTTAGTGAATAAAGACAAAAACAAAACTTTAATGAATTCGAAAGAAGGATGACCCAATCGACAATGAAAAAGAATTTTTTTCCCTTTTTAGAGAGAACTGACCCTGACATAAATGAGTGAGACAAGTGGACTTTTGTACGCTGACCTGGTTCTACATGATTGTAAAGGCCATTCCTTTATCTAGCACGTCCAATAGTCTTCCCTGACTCCTTATCCTGAAATATACAATAATCATTCTGACAAATCAAATTACAAGATAAATTGTTTATAAGTTTTTGTATGGAGATAAGGTTCATGGATAGTTTTAGGACATGGAGAACCCTTTTTTAAGGTTATAAAATGATTTAATTGGATATCTCCAATGCCCGCTACAGTTACAAGAGTACCATCTGCAGCAATAATTTTCTTATTACTGGGACAAGGGGAATATGTAGAGAATTGTTTAGAAAAGGGTGTCATGTGGTCTGTTGTCCTGAATCTAATATCCAAAATAGGCTAGAAGGTGTTTCTGAGATATAAAATCCAAACGAAAGTGGAAGCTTACCTGAATATGCCACACTACAATTACCTGTTGATTTTTCCCTACTATTGGTCATGAAGGAACCAGAGAGACGTACCAAAACAAGGGAAACAGAAGCAACCACCAACTATTTTTGTTTAAGAGACTTGAGAAAAGAAGATTCAATCAAGAAATCAACCCAGAAAATGTCAGAACAACAGCTGGAACAGTAGACAGCGGTTGAAAAATGTGTACTGACTGCTGTCGAAAAGCATGCAGAGGTGTACCGACGGCAGCTGGAAATTGTACGGGTGACCATTGGAAAGGTATAGACAGCGATTAACTTGAATAACTTGACAACACTTAGTGCCCAGTCAAGATTTTGAAGTTACTGAAAACAAAAAATGCCCAGTCAGATTTTCTCAAGAACTATTTGCGGAAGCAGAGTCTCTTAGATTAGGTGCTCTAAAACCATGTGCGAAATAGGAACAAGAAATTTTCTGAATGTGCTTGAGTGAATAAAGCACTCAACCACCACGCTTTTATATATACTCCATAATTAATTACATGTTATGTTTACATAGAGAAATAAATGCAAGTTCAACTCCCTATATGCATGAATCTAAACTTACATGAACCTTAAGACCTTAATGCTCCTATTTACAATGAACTATACTGTTTCCAACACATATATTCCCCGATTGTGTATGTAAGCTAGATGATAAAGACATGGAATATAGGTATCAATCAAACAATATAGTTAATAATATTATGATTATCACTTAACAACGTGTGTCCTCATGTGTAGTGCAAAAGTTTTATTAACACGACTTCCTCTCAATGCTCTACTAAATTACAAATGTGATGCATGCATGTCTGATGATATTCGGCTATCATATAGGGGTGAACGTTCGGTCAGTTGGTTGGTTTTAATGTAAAAAACTCAAACCAAATTGAAACCGAAACAAATTAATTTCAGGTAATTTAGTCAGTGACTGATTTAACCGAACTTGAAGGATGAATTATTATTTAAATGATGAGTTCACTTAAAGTAAAACATAAATTCATGTTTGAAATTATATGTAGTAAATTTTATGTTTATAATAAAATTTGACTTATTTGCAACATATGCCTTTGTATTTTATCACTAAACCAATTATTTAAAGTACTACAACACCATAAAATTACACAACAACTTAAAACTTCGGTTAAACCGATAACCAAAAATGTATATTTTACAAACCGAATTCAATCCGATTTAGTTTTAAAATGAATCAAACCAACCGAAATGAACCGATTTGGTCGGTTAATTCATTTTGAGCAGAATATTGCTCACCCCTACTATCATATACTTTGCCGATCACTTAAACAACGATCAATTCCTACAGTTTCTTTTTACCTAGTAGTCTTTCTACGCAAAAGATTTGGTACAATCGTGCATATATATAAAAAGATGTAGATAACCCTAACAAACCCAAATACCAGAGTCGAGAAGGTCGATGAAATTAGGACACCCATGCAGTGCATATGCTATGTCACTTTCATCCAGTCCAAACGTGAGCTTTCTCAAGTGCATTAGAAATCATGCATATACCCAAGGCTGATGAAAAACGAAGTATAATAAAGTGAAATCACTACGACAAAAATAGTCTATTACAACGTCATTATTACCACGGGCATTGGCTGCCCGTTGTAATAGAGGGTTATCACAACGGTCATGTAAGGACCGTTGTAATAGATGCCCTGTTCAACGTCTTTTTTACAACAGGCAACAAAGGCCCGTTGTAATAGGACTCTATTACAACGGTTTTTTCTGGCCCATTGTAATAGATATCAATTTTACAACGTTCAAAAAATGCCCTTTGTAATAGACGTCAATTTCAGAACGGGCAAAAAACGACTGTTGCAATAAGTGTCAATTTTACAAAATGGCCAAAAAATGCCTGTTGTAATCATTATAATGAATGTCTGATGTGAATTTTCAATAATAATTAATTAATTATCATAATGCTTTCTTAAAATTAATATTTATTCATATTAATAATTTATCATTAATAATATTATATATATTAGTCATACGTTACTAACTATAATTTATCATTAATAATTACCAACTATAATATTACATTACTAATAATATTTATTACATTAATCATATGCTACTAATATTTATTAATCATTAATAATATTATATTAATCATATGTCACTAATATTTATTCTTTACTAATATTTAATAATTAATCATTAATAACTAATTTTCTACTATACAAATTGAATTACTTTGTAAAAGTTTTCGAGAGAATCTTCGCCATATGAAAGGATCGAATCAACATGTTTTTTTAATGTGTGCTATACACATTTAGGCATGAACGATGGATGAATGAAGTATAAGTTTGCAGCTAGCTACGAATAAGATATTTAAGAAGAGCACTTCAGGGTAATTCAGTTCATGATTTTTAATTCAACTAATTTGTATTTAATTGATCATTCATTTTTAATTGTGTAATATGCGTTTAATAATTTAAATTACATGAATTATTTTGCAAATTTCATTAAAATAAAAAATTATTACAAATAAATAAATTGTAAAATTTTAATTTGCTCGATTTAGTTCAAAATTACAATTAAGGACTAGTAAATTACAATTAATATTTATTAATTATATTAGATAATTAATAAATATCATTAAGGACTAATGATTATAGGATTAAATATTACTATTAAATAATTTTCAATTAATATTCAATATTAAATATTGATTATGTAGCAGTAAATAATTGATAATTTAAGATTACTATTGAATAATTCAAAAGCGATAACTAAAAATTATGACAAATAATTAATAATTAATAAATGATATGTATTTACTCGAAAACAAGAGAGATACTATAAAAAAATCTTTTATAATAAAGTGGAAGTATTTATTTCTTAAAATTTAATATTTAAGAAACCAAAATTTTACAAATCATACTCAATACAGGCGTAATAAAACCAATGGCAGTGACATCTCTACATTCCCGCTATTTATATTCTTCACCGCTTATTTTGCCACTGAAATGATAACCGCCTCCATTGCCTTCTCCCACATATAGTTCCATTGCCACCAAACCCTAATACCCAAAATTGCAAATCAGTTTTCTTTTTTCGATTTGGTACCAACAAAATTACATCTCTAAATCTCCCACACACGACCTCGATGTTTATTCCTCTTCGTCTACTGTCATCCCCTTTTCCGTTCAATCGAATAAAATTTGACGGCGCGACCTGTACTTGCAGCACCGATAGGCGGACTTGATGACAATCTCTGTTTGATTTCTATAGATTGCAAACTCAATTTCCCATCGCTTTAAACTCAAAAGCACAAAAAATTATAGTCATCGTCGAAAGCAAGTCCACAGCTTCAAGCTGGAAAGATTTGATGTTGTGATATCTTAAAACAGTGTTCACGAGAATTCGATGCAGTTACATTGCCACCAGTACTCTCGCCTACATTTTCTAATTCGTATATATCTTAAGGTTCGTTTATTTATTCATTGACTTATTCAGCAACCAGTAAATATATTTATTCTCACCTCATCCTTTTCAACTTCAATTTTTTTTCTTTGTTATAGGCATGCATGCTCTTTTCATGGTCGCACTTGATCATAAGCACGAAGATAATAATAGATTGCTTACTATTAAAGGAAAATGTTACCACGTGCTCTAAGGACATATGTTAAGGTTGGTGACATGACACAAATGACTCTATTCTAGGCTTTTGCACAATTCAAACATAATTTTAGAAATCTGTTAGTTTTTCATTGGATAAATTAATTATTTTGTTTTTTGGTTGTAGGAAGTTTGAATATTTATGCAGGTAGTAAAGAAGAATGAAGGGCAACACAAACTCAAGCACCATTATGTCATAGCATTAAGATTTAAGACCCACAGTACAACATGATTACTTCAAATAATGATAGGTGGCTGAAATTTATTTTTGTTAGAAAGTCATGTGTAGGTAATTCCGATGTAATTAATGAGCTAAGGGAGATGTGTTGGGTGCAAATGTTGTTAGAAAGTCAGCATAATATCCATTTGATTCTAAGGTATGAACCCCAAACGTATTGCTTATAGGAGTTTTTATTTTTATTTTTTTGTCCATCTTTTGTTTCCCTTTATCTTTGCTGCATATTAGGATGTTAAGTAATTAGCGTACTTTCATACATGTTTAGCATGATGAATACATTGCTTTAGTGCACTAAATGTTACTATCCTTCACTCAAGTTTGTTATTGTCAACAATTATGCTGTACTTTTAAGCTCCTTTATTATAATATTATGGGAATTATGCCGGGTTATGGTGGCCGCTTTAAAGGTATTTATAAATCAATTCTCAGTAAAAGTGCACTTTTCATGCATCAAAGCAGTGAACAAATTAATTCTCCCATTTGATTATCTCATTTTTATCTTTAACTGTTATTTGGTGTAAATGCAACATTGTGTATAATACACAAATTCATGATTGGTCCTTATACGCAAACTAGTTTATCCTATTTTTATATGTATCAAAAATTTACTCCTGGTTATCAATCCCATTTAGCTTCACTGGTGGTGATATTGGGATTGCCATTTCGAAGAAGGATGGAATGGCCCTACTTCAGATGGAGTTGGGAGGTAAAGATGCATGTATCGTTCTTGGACCTGTTGCTACCAATATTGTTAAAAGAGGATATTCATGTACGTAAAGAAAACCTTTTCAACTTCTTCTTTTGGTATGTAAATTTGAACTTTACCTAGATGCGGATATTGCGGATATAAACATACTTGACTTCAGAAATATATTTTTAATTTCTGATTTAATGATTGAATATATATGTATATATTTCATTGTTGATTATGCATAATTCAGGGATGCATCTTCATAGAATACATCGATAAAACCATAGTGCTCAATGATGCAATGGAAACTGGTACTGTTCAGATCAATTCGGCACCAGCTCGGGGACCGGTTGCTTCCCTTTCAGGTATAATAGAATTTTATATGGACTTCGTTTGTTTCTATGTTCTCTGTATCATTTTGCATGTTTTGTCTAAATAGCATGTTCTGACTTCTGAGTCACTATCAATAGAACCAAAAAAACATTTTTTTTATGCATGGATAAAATAGAAGCAAGCACAAAATACAACAATATCATTCAACATGGAAATGACATATGAAACATTGATCATATAACTACAAGTATAATATCCCTGAAACATTATTTTAAATTACAATGCTTCTATGATAGTATAGTGTTATAACTTAGTGATTAGCAACGGCAATGCTCCAAGCTTGGGTGGTATGGACATATATTACAAAGCTCGATGAAAAGATGATATTAAGAGGTGAAAAAAGTTTTTAATCAACTTGGAAGAAAATGATAGTAAATTAGGAAGTCCTTTTATATTAAACAACAAAAAACTTAATTAAAGGTATGACTCAGTAGTAAAGGGGGACGAAATTTTATTTGGTCGACCTTAATCATTTGGGACAAGGAAAAAACAACAATAAGATGATGATACATTGAATCAAGGTTCTGAATTCTAGCTGCCACATCGTAATTTCAATTGTTCTGGTCTGATCTAGAATAGCACCCGTTTTGGCTTTAGCTTAATTAAAAATTGTACTTGTTGGTGTCGTTTGAATATCATTTGCTGGGGTCTTCAATATCATCCACAAACTTATGATCTGTGTGCATTTAGTTTCTCTTTGATATTTCCTTTCAAACAGAGCTATGTCTTGTAAGTTGTAATTTTGGAGTTTGGGTTTGAAAACGAAGAAGAGGAAGAGAAATAAAGTGCACGAGGAATTTGGCTGGTAACATTTTAGGTTATTAGCTGGGTTCTTAGTGTATTGAGCTAATATTTATTAGTGTATAAATTTCTGCGTAAAATAATTTGCTTCAAGTGCATAATTTGAGTTAATGCATAGATTAATTTTTTATAAACAATGTTATTTGCTGTATATGTTGCTGTCAAAGCATATATATTGTCCTTAATCTGCAGAATGTACTATAAATTTGTGACATTTCCTAATACGAAAAAGGAAGGAAGAGTATATTATTTTCTTTTTCATACAAACTTAGCAGTTCTGCTATTGTTTAAGGCAATATTTTTATATTTGGGCAAGTCAATAACTTGGTTCATGTGTCTCTATTCACAGGGATCACTTCCTTTCATGGAGATGAATCAAAATAGAGGCGCTAAAGCCCAATTTACTAAAGATAATTGGATTTGCAAGTTAGTATTTAACAATTTTTCATATTTGTTATGATGTTAGGACAACTTGCTTAGTTTCTTGTACTTGATATATAACACCTACTGTATTGCAAGTACAATTTTGAGATAATTCATCACCGCATTTGAGATGAATGTCTGAAAATATAATATTATGTTCAAAATGTCATTGTAGTTTACTCTTTTAACTTTTTAAGCCTGCCATACAAGCTAAAAATTCGTGGTACTAAAAATCATGTCTTTATGTTGAATGAACTGGTTAATGCTGAATTATAATGAAGAGGTTGGCGCATGTAACTGCTAAGCTGCTGATGATTATAGAGCATAGATTTCATCAAAAAACAATTTATTTTGTAGGGATCAAGGTGGCCTATTTGTTTTTCCATGAGATCATGTTCAACGTTTCAGAATATTACGCTTGTGGATCCATCTTTTCTTTTTGATGTTGGAGCTGAGGTTAGTGAAACTATATTCACGTATGACCAAGCCAAAACTTGATTCTATTACTATCGTTGCAGCTAGTAGTTATAATGATATATAACTATAAAGTTTTACATACATTTTATGCTTATTAAAGTTTGTTACATTATATAGCACTCCTTTAAACTTATTGCAAACAAAGGCTCCTTCAAACTATTAAACTTATTGCAAACAAAGGCCACGGTGGGCCTTTTTTTAAAGCATATTTGAATCTACATATGACTATATTCAAGTGTTCTAAATTAAGTGTATGCTTGTTTATGTATCATGTTTATTTTTCATATAGGTTGTAGAGGGGACAACAATATGCGGACTCAGGATCAACAAGATCAGGTTACTCTGGACGGTTTGGTAAAAAAAAAAGTCCAAGCTATTGGGTTGGGATAAAAACATAGTTGTAGAGGGGACAACAGCAAGTACTGATCCTGATGCTTTATTACATTTTAGAAAGCTTGGAGCTGATGTTTGGAAGATATGTGTGAATATAGCGGTGGAACCGAAGCTTTTTTGTTTAGGCCAAATTCGGAGATGTCCATTATCAAACATGTCGTTGGATCTACCGTCACGTGGTACAAAGATTACATTTCCTTGGTCTAGTGTAGGTACTTATGAAACTAGTTATGTAATTTATGTTAGAACTATGTTGACGTAACTTATCTAATCTTTTGGAATGTAAACTTATCTAGCCTTTTGGAGTGTAAACTTATCGAACTTTTTGAAATGTGTTGGAATTATATGACTCTTGCTTTCGTCTTTTAGTATGTGTTATTATGTGATTTTGATTGTTGCATTACAGTATTTATTGCATGTTAAAATATTCATTATTATTATGGATGTATATCACAGTAATTATATTTAAATCTGCATTTATTTCGCAATGGGCAAAAACCGTTGTTATATACTGTATTACAATGGGCAAAAGCTGCTTGTAATTTATTAGCTATTATAACGGGTTTATAACCATTGTCATAGAGTCATTGCACGTGACAGAGCAAGTTATTACAACGGTCCTTTACAACAGTCCTTGCCCGTTGTCAAATAATTAGGAGCTATTACAACGACGCATATTAAGATGGGCATATGCCCGTTGTGGAATGCATATTACAACGGTTTTTGCCCGTTGTAAAAGGACTGTTTTCTTGTAGTGAATAATACAAACACCTTACAGTTCCTCTCAACTCATTCCAAACAGAAAAACAAATAAATATTGAGAAAATGCTTGCATAAGAGATGAGATTTTAATTACTTAATAATGACGGTAAGTATCAACTTGGCTAGTTATGTTTGGAAATTCTAGCATTCCATTTTTGTATGTGCATTTTGATCATTTGCACGATAAAAAATGTATTTCATATATGTATGCTTACGTACTGGACGTTAAAAATAGCAAGCACATATATGAGAGTACCTAAAAGGAATAAATGCAAGGTTTTAACAAATAGTCAAGTCCAGAGAAATAGTAAAGGAGAAATAGTAAAACTTTATTTCTCAGTAGTTTTGATTCAACATAAGTGAAATTGATAATAGAAAGTGAAGTGTACCATGCCTTTTATATATACACATAGGCAACGGTAACAAATATTTGTATATGGCTGCATAGGCCCATTTATGTTAACAATGTAATATATTGATATGCGTGATCCCAGCCCATCAGTGCTTATATAAAGATAACGTTCTGGTCCACTATTACTCTTATAACCCTCCCTCAAATCGAGCTAGGGTTAGGGTTTTTGCCACTTTCATCTTCGTCATCTCTATTTGAAATCTGCAGCTCCTCTTTAAATCTATGGAAGTTCTTTGTTGGGTGCGCTTTAGTAAACACGTTGGCTCTCTGAAAATACAAGGGCATATGTCTAACTTCTAACTCCCCCTTTGCTATCTGTTCTCGTATGAAATACAAATCGATCTCTATGTGTTTCATATGAGAATGTTGAATTGGATTTGCTGATAGGGATATTGCACTTTGGTTGTCACACCAAATGACTGGCATGTGCTATTGATCTATGTCGAGCTCTTGAATTATACATCCTATCCACATCAGTTCTGCTATGGTGCTTGCGACCGATCTGTACTTTGCTTCAGTGTTGGAGCATGATGTAGTGGATTGCTTCTTCGAACACCAAGATATAGGGTTTGATCCAAAATAAACACAGTACCCAGAGGTAGATCTCCGGTCATCTGGGTCAAAAGTCTAGTCTGCATCGTTGTAAGCTCGTATGTCTGTATTTTTTCTTGATTTTAACACTAATCCATGATCTAGGGTTCCTCTTAAATACCTTAAAATCCGTTTAAATACCTTCTAGTGCTTGCTTAATGGGTTCTGCATAAACAGACATACCTTGTTCACACTAAAACACAATTCATGCCTCGTTATGGTCACATACTGTAGTGCACCTACAATACTCCTATAAAGCTTGACATTTTCAGTTGCATCACCACTATTTTTAGATAGGCATATATTACTTATCATAGGCATTGGTAATGATTTAGCCTTATCCATGTTTGCACGTTTAAGTATTTCAGTAATATATTTTCTATGAAATAACTTGATTTCAGATGTAGATAAATACTTGACTTGAATTCCCAAAATATAGTTGGCAGCACCCAGGTCTTTGATTGAAATTTCTTGTTGAGGTAGATAATAATGTTGTTGATTTCATCCTCATTATTTACAGTAATTAGAATGCCATCTACATGTACTAGAACATATGTAGTGTCTTTATGTGAGTAGTCTGATTTAGCCATGTGAAACCCTAGACCACTAAAAGTTACCTTGAGCTTATCATACCAGACCCTTGAGGCCTGCTTCAATCCATATATAGCCTTATGCAGTTTACGGATAAGTCCTTTTTCTTCTACTTTAATGTATCCCATAGGTTGTTGCATATATACGTCCTCTTGTAACTCACCGTTAAGGAATGCGTTGTACACATCTGGTTGTATGATTATTCATCCTTTGTTTAGTGCTATAGACATTATAATTCTGATAGCTATGTGCTTAACCACTGGAGAAAATGTTTCACTAAAATCGAATCCATATTGCTGTGAATATCCTTTGGCTACCAATCTGGCTTTATGTTTGAGTATGCTTCCATCTGAATTTCTTTTCAATTTATATGTCAACTTACACCCTATAATGTTTTTATACTTGGGTGGATGTACAAGAGTCTACGTCCCATTCTTGATTAGGGCATTATATTCTTCATTCATAGCATTCCTCCATTTTGCATTACTAGAAGCTTCCTCATACGTATTTTCTCTGTTGTCAAGTAATGTAGTGTACGCTTTGGGCTTGAAAATTCCACTTTTAGCTCTCACCATCATGTGATGAACATTTCTGTCTATGACTCACTTGCTTGCATTTTCTGTAGTAGCTTCATTATCACAATTGTTTGAGTCGCTTTGTTTCCCACTACTGCTATCATCACTATTAGTATTACTGATAGAATTTTCTGTTGTACCCAGCTGTGTTTGTACATTTTCATCATCGGTGTTGTAATTAGATCTGGTACTTGGAATTGTATGGGAGTCACTTGGTTCTCCATGTTGCTCTTCTGTATATTTGCTGTTGTGCCAGCCAGTTAAAGTCACAGGTGGTCGAAAATTGCTTGTTGTTTCAATAACTCTACTTGTAGTCATTATTTTCTTTTCTGCAAAAGGAAAAACATTTTCATTAAAAATGATATGTCTGGATACATAAACTCTGCCATTACAGTCCAGACACCTGTATCATTTCTGATTATTTGGGTAACCCAAAAAAGTGCATGGTCTGGACCTAAAGCTGATTTTATGTTGATTATATGGTCTAAGATAATGAAATCACAAGCACCCATAGGTTTTAAGTGCATTATAATCTGGTTTAGTCTCATATAATTTTTGATATGGACTTTTCCCATTTATAACCCTTGTAGGCGTTCTATTTATTAAATATACCGATGTTGCAAATGCTTCTGCCCAAAATTTAAGTGGCAAAGATGCTTGTCACATCAATTTCAACCTTGTATCAACAATGTGCATGTGTTTCCTCTCTACTAGACCATGTACTCAAACGTGTATGGGCAGGTTACTCTATGTTTGATTCCTTTATCATCAAGAAATTTCTTTAAAGTTTTGTACACACCCCCACTGTCTATTTGCAAGCATTTTACACTGTGATTAATTTGTTTCTCAACAAATTTAATGAACTGAACTGCTGCGTTACATACATTTGATTTTGCTTTAAGAAAAAATACCCAATAATAGCTACTATATGCATCAACAAACGATAGATAGTACATGTATCCTTGATCAGTATGAACAGGAGAGGGTTCCCATACATCTGTTGTAACTAGTTCAAGTGGATTATTGTAAATATTTTCAGAATCAACAAAATGGCAGTTTATGGCACTTGCCTATTTGACAGTGAGAACAAACAAATGTATCAGGTAACTTTTCAACAGAAATGTTATTATCATGCAATATATCTTTTACAGTTTTAATACTAGGATGGCCAAGTTTTCTATGCCAAACATTAAAAGAACCCTTATTTATCTTAGCACTAAATTCAACATTGTAACAATGTTTGCCATAACATGTGTTATTTTTTATGCTGGAATTGTTGAATCTATACAGCCCATTCTCCATGCTACCCCGTAATAAAACATTATCATCAATTAGATCCTTACCAACACAATAATTGGGGTGAAGCTCCAAGTAGACATGGTTGTTATTGGAAAATTGTGAGACCCTGAGCAATTTTTTCTTGAATTTAGGAACACATAATAAATTGTTAAGATATAACTACCTCTTACAATTGATGAAACCATTACCAATATGAGATATACTTATCGTTTCACCGTTTCCCATGCATATGGCTTGCGTACCTAAATAGCTTTTGTTGCTAAGATTTAAATTTTGCATGTTATTAGTTACATGATTCGCAGCTCCTGAGTCTAGATACCAGTCATCCAAATTTTTGTCTTCAGACCTGTTCGAATCTTCAACATTACTTTCTTGTCCTTTGCTATTTTTGGCACTGTTTCTTTGCTGATTAATCTGTGCCATGTTAACATTAGGCCTTGTCCGATTTGACTGACCTTGCCTTACCACATTATATTGAGTATTGAACCTGAAATAGCATCTACTAGCAATATGGCCATTTTTTTTGCATATTTGACATTTACTACGACTGTTACTACTCCATCTACCCCTTAACTCTACCTCTTTGGGGTTGATTGCCTCTGTAGAAATCGGGTTCTTGATTGTTAGTTTAACTAGCATTGTTTCTTGGTTGATTCTTTCCCTTAGAAGCAGTTGCATAATTGATTGAATAATACCCTTGTGCCATTTTCCTTTGCTTTATTTTATCTTCGTGTGTAAGGAGGGTTGAGCGAAATATTGTATGTCTGGGATGACTCTTTGTGATGCAATAAATGTAACAACAGATTCATAATCGTCGTCTAGTCCACCAGTAATGTATAAAACCTGCTTGCTTTCTGAAACTTTATGTTTTGTTGCCCCTAATTTGTCACACAAAGTCTTGATTTTGGTAAAATACTCACTCATTGACATACTGTCTTTCTTGATATTCTGCAACTGGCTACGGTAATGCATAATTCTTGATGTAGTTTGCACAATAAAAATTTGTTCTATTGCACTCAATATTTCGTAGATTTATTACATCCTATAATATGTGATAATAAGTTTGCACTAACTGATGATATGAGCCATGATGCAAGCAAACTATCTTATTTTTGACGCATTGTGTAATCTTGGTTGGTGATTAGGTTACCATCTTTATCTGTAACCATTGGAGGTGGAACTGTAATTGTGCCTCTGATATATTCAAGGAGACCATATCCCCTTAATGTTGTCTCTACTTGGTATTTCCATAGCATGTAATTATCTTTATCTAATGGGATATTAATTACATTACTTTTTGGCATGATCAGGGTGATGGAATTGATTGTGGATACGCTGGCTTCGGCTATTGAAGTGGCATAACTCATTGTATTATTATTTCTAGTCATGTTAGATGCTGAAAACGAGGGACCAGGAACAAATGATGGACGGAAAATGTTTCTTGGATGACAAGGAGGTTGGTATATTGCTTTTTTGCAACCAGAAACTAATAGATGGTTGGAAAATGGTTTCTAGGATGACAAGAAGTCAATATCGACCTTCTCTGCAACCAGGAACAGAGGGAAAAACTGATAAAATGAAGATGCGAGTCTGACGATCAGCACTGCTGCCAAAATTCGTGAAAGAAGTGATTCTTTTATCGGTTTCAGGCGAGGCAGTGAAGAAAAGATAAGAACAGCGCTGCACTTATGATGAAAGTTTCGCCTTCAATGATGAAGACTCTGAGAAGCGAAACCCAAACCTTTCCTCACTTTCTGTATTGATTTAAGCTTTTCTTGATGTGAAATAATATTTTATGACATTGCTGTTAGGCCTTATGCTCTGATACCATAAAAGAGAAATATTAAAATTTTATTTCTCAACAGTTTTGATTCTACAGAAGTGAAATTGATAGTAGAAAATGAAGTGTACCGTGCCTTTTATATATACACATAGGCAACGGTAACAAATATTTGTATATAGCTGCGCAGGCCCATTTATGTAAACAATGTAATATATATTGATGTATGTGAGCCCAGCCGATCAGCGCTTATATAAAGATAACGTTCTGGTCCACTATTGCTCTTATTAGAAAGTGTCAGTTAAAGTGTAGCTGTACACCGCATAAGTAATGGATAAAAACTTTCCCTGACTAAAACAATACCAACAACGTAATATCTTTCAGTCAAATGTCTATGAATCTGACAGTCAGCATCAGGAGGCAGAATTACACATATGACTATGTAATGAAGAAATTTCAATGTACCGAGTAGGTTGAATAAAAGATAGGCTATTAACATAGCAACTGGACTCAGATATCTTCTTTACCATATTTTATTCCATTACGATATGCTGTTACCGAAGTAAGAAGCTGGGAAACATGATAAAAAAAATTAGTGGAAAATTCAAAATCAATGGAAACCTCTTATGAAAACAATATTTCATATAAATAGTTTAGTACAAATTACAAAATGTATATCCCAGGCTTATAGTAAATTACATGATGTTATTTAAAATATATTATTCTATTGTATTTCATAAGCATTTGCATACAAAAGACAGGAAAATGATCACAAGAATAAATTTTAGGACTTTTTTATCCATAAGGATAGCCCACTAAAATTTTATTCACAAAGACAATATGCTGATTCTTTATTATTTCACGTGCGCTGATTTCTTTTTCTTCCTCATTCGGACATCGCGCTTCCCTCGATCTCGCATTCTCTTCTCCAGGCGTTTTTTTTCTTCTCCAGCGCATTTTTTTCTTCTGATTCATATTGCAAAATCACTCTCGAGCGTATTGATATCACGATCGGATCTGATCTCGACATCTGATCTCTCGATCTGAGTTTCAGACTGCAAAATACTCTCGAGCGTATTGATTTGGGATTTCGTTCACGAGATTAACGATGAATCTGTTTGAGTCGACTAAAATTTATTAAAAAATATTTCGATTATGTTCACAAGATTAACGATGATTATGTTTGAATTGAGAATTTTTAAGGTACCAGTTTTATATTTTTTTAGGTATCATTTTTGTTTATTTAACACTGTTTTATATTCGTTTGTTGTGTTTTAATGTTGTATTTATTTTGTAGTTGTATTGATGCATTATCTATGTATTACAGTCGAACTTATTTCGTTATAATCAACCAAAATGTGATGTGAGTAATTTTTATTTACTTTTTATTTAAAACATTACAACAATTTTAAGGTATCATTTTTATATATTTTTTGGGTATCATTTTTACTGTATTCACTGTGCTATGTTTTTTTTAGTTACTTTTTGTTTCTGTATTAATTTTGTTGCTGTACTGTTGCACTAGCTTCGTAATTCAATTGAATTTATTTCATTTTAATCAATCAAATTGTGATTCAAACATTTTCTGTATTTCTTTTGTCGTTAAAATATTAAAGCAGTTTTTAGATATCATTTTTATATTTTTCTAGGTATCATTTTTATGGCTTTGTGTATGAGAACTGTGGCAAGTAGATAGATTTGTGTTGTTTGCTTTGGTAATTGACTTTTTTTGATACACAACATTAATTCTAACTGATACCCACTGATAAAAAAATAACACCTATCTAGTCAATTCAAATCTCACAAAAATAATATTTATTCTCAATAATACCTACTGATTTAAAAAATAGTAGCAATCGATTCGATTCAATTATCACAAAAAAGAGATTATTCTCAATAATACGCACTTGTATCATATGATACCTACAACTATACATAACTAATATACTGGGATACATTGTTTTCCTACACAGTATAAGTACATACAACACTGCTCCCCATTCCAAGAATGCATTCATGCATTTACTTTTACTTGTACTCAATCCAATCTTGAATTCAAGTCAATTCCAATAGCATGCAGTATCTGCAAGTATTTCATACACAATCAAACCTTATACCAACATAATAATGTAAATTCAACTAGAAAACATAAAACTGATACCTAAAAAAAATATAAAAATGATACCTAAAAACTGCTGTGATGTAAATTCAACTAGAAAATATAAAAGTGATACCTAAAAAAATAAAAAAATGATACCTAAAACTGCTATGATGTAAATTCAACTAGAAAATATAAAAGTGATACCTAAAAAAATATAAAAATGATACCTAAAAATTGCTATGATGTAAATTCAACTAGAAAATATAAAACTGATACCTAAAAACTGCTATGATGTAAATACAAGTAGAAAATATAAAACTGATACCTAAAAAAATATAAAACTGATACCTAAAAACAGTTATGATGTAAATTCACCTAGAAAATATAAAACTGATACCTAAAAAAATATAAAACTGCTATGATATTTCAAAGAAAAACTAATACAAAAATGTTTACATCCTACTTTGATTGATTAAAATGATAATTTCGATTGAGTTGCAAAGCTAATGCAACAGTACATGTAGAAAACTAATATTGCACCAAAATTATAAACACAAAAGCATAACACTGTTAAAACACGAAAACTGATACCTAAAAAAATAACAAACTGATACCTAAAAACTGCTGCTAAATTTTCCATAAAAAAAGTATTTCCCAGTGATTTTTTTTTCTCGTTCATCTCTCTCGTTTGATTTTCTACGACGAATTCACGAAATCAAAAATGATGAAATCGGTAAGGAGATCGAGAAATTTGCACGAGTCGGATTGTTGAGGAAGAAATCGCGTTGGAAATCAATGAGGAGATCGAGAAATTTGATGGAAGAGGTGGAAGTTGTTTGTCGGAGGCGATTAGGGTTTGATGGAAGAGGCGGCCAGTGACGTGGTGGAAGTTGATCATCGGAGTTGACTAGGGTTTGATGGAAGAGGTGGTCAGCGACTAGGGTTTTTAGTGAGAAGATGGAAACGATAAAAAGAACGTAATAAAAGAGGGATTATGTTGGGCAGACCTATTTACTGTCCTTATGGATAAATTACTAATGGCTTGTCCTTTGGATTAAAATTTTAATTAATTTGTCCTTATAAAAATTTTTCCCTACAAAAGAGCTATAATGGTCTATTAAGACACTAAGAATAATTCAGTTTACGCATTCCTAACACCAAAGATGTATCATTTAGGAGAAAATTGCTTAGTATGATCTCGCATTCTTTGGGAATATAAAAAATGGTAATAGAATATAAATATACAAAAATCTTGGTCTATAAATGCTCAAATATATATATTCCACTAGACGAAGATAGCGATGAGTAAATAGCATGAACTTGAACATACATATAAAATAGTAAAAAAATACATAAATTTAGCATTTATAGAAAAATATAATACTGTACACACACATCTTCTACAATGTAAACGGGAATACATGCAACTATAAATTTAGAAATAGTAGAAAACAGTAAAAATCTAATGACGAATAAATACCTGAAATAGAGAGATGAGTGGAAATTTATACATAGATGTGGTTAGAATGTTACTACCGCTCTTCTTTTGGAACAAATTGCTCATTTTGCATAATGTTAGTTAATGCTCAATTTGATAGCATAATAAAAAGAATATTACTATAAAAACGCACTGAAAAGAGAAAAATCCTAAGTAGGAATAAACATTTGAAGAAAAACATATAAAATTTACATAATTCCAAAAAATGATGACAATATAATTAAAAACGATTATAAATTATGCTCAATGTAAAGGAAGATTTCATTGACCACGTGTTTTATTTAATAGCCATAGTCATAGGTACACCGATGAAAAATCAGTTGAACTGGGAATGTGGATTAACTTAAAATCAAGCAAACAAGGCATATGTATTAATTCAAATTAGATCAAATCCAATTACACAAAAGAGAAGTCAAAAGCACATAAAAGGGTAAGATCGAAGAAACAATATGGACATTGTATAAATGGGAACAAAATAAAGCAAATATAAAATAAGTAAATATGGATATAATAAAATACATGTTTGCTATGACAGTTTGCCTAAAGCACAAGGGAGTAGTAGGTTATAATCTTAGAGTCTTCACAACATTACATTATAATTTAGTTTAAATAAGCAAAATCATGAAGATTTTCGGGGGAAATTGCAGTGAATACAAAAAGAGGGGAAATTCGATGGTGCAGAATTACCCTTAACAAAAACAAAAGTTAAGATAATAAAGGAGAGAGCTAGACGAAGACAGAGCACCGCATTATTAAGGATGTTGAATTGTCTGGCCAAATGAAGCATTGGAAGAAAGCGAGTGATCGTAATCAATCGCCACTATTGGGCTCAAATGCATGAGCTAGGATTTGATTTATGTAATTTGGAAACGTATACTGAAAGTGAAATAAAAGTGAACAACAATGTTCAATCTATGTTGTATTGTAGAAAACTGTCTAATGAGGTGTAATTGTTAATTTTAAGGTGGATTGAAGGGGACAAAAAAATTTGAATTGAAGTTATTTAATAAATTTGAAGCAAACTTGGAAAATGTTAGGCTTTGAAATTTATCAAAGATATTAAATGGCATAATGGAAATACATCTTCGTTGCAAGCTACCACATAAATAGTGCTAAATAAATTTAAGATTATATGCATTAAGAATATTCTAGCAGCTAAACATATGGAGTCTAAGAAACCAAAACCGGATTAAGAACGATGGATCTAAAAAGAAAAATAAAATAAAAGATAAAAAAGACTTGCTTGATCTCGGAACTCGGAAGAGACGTCATATAAAATTATAGTAGGCAAAGGTAAACCTGTAAAAAAAAGGGAAGAAGCTAATTAATTATTGATGTATTTAAATTTTTGTAAGTAATGATTGTATGAAACTTTCATTAGGTCGAAAAAATTTAAATCGCTGAAAAAATGAAATAGAGAAAAATATAAATAAGTGAATGAATATCGAATTGGCATACGACGACAACAATGAAATAACACCATCCTAGTTATAGTAGTTTCGTTATATCCTTCGTTTGCCTCACACGTATAAGCTTCAAATCTATTTAATTCATTGTTTCATTTACATAAGAAAAAAGTTAAGATAAAATTGAAGATAAACATGCGAACAAACCTTAAAAAAAACAGCACACACAATACTTCTTTTGATGTAGTGCAAAATCTCAAAGTAAAAAAAAAAAAAAAAAACCGTACTCACATGTAGTTTGCCAAATAACCTTCAAATAGAGATAGTTGGACATAAATAGGCAATCCAAGGACTTTACTTTCAAGGATTGAACCCACAAATAATAATTCTACATAAAACAAAAAGCTCTAATTCAATTATAAAAACATGGAAGAAGGAGAAAATTGGCTAATTTAGATTAAAAAAAGCATAATAAACTTTAATAAGATGGACATGTATTCATTGCCCTTAAGATAATACAAAAGGTTAAGAACTGCATAGAAGTTAAACATCAAAATGTAGTGGACAATAGAACGACATTACGACATTGCTCTAATATCTCATTTTGTATATAGTAGAGTAAATTTGAAGCAAACTATAAAAAATTAGAGGTTTGAAATGTAACAGAGACATTTAGAGCTCTAACGGTAGCACAAAGAAAACACATCTTCATTGCAAGCCATCACATAAATAACGCTAAACAACCTTAAGATTTTATGCATTATGAATATTCTAATAGCTAAACATATGGAGACTAAGAGACCGGAAATGAATTAAGAACATGGATCTAATAAGCAAAAATGTAATAGTACAAAGATGAAAATACTTATTTAATCCCAGAACTCAAAAGCAACGATCCTTCATAAAATTTGTTTTTGTTTTATAAAATTAAATTAGACAAGGTTGAACATGTAAATAAAAATGCACTGTGCCAGAAAAAAATCAACAAAATCTAAGTGCACAAATTTTGTGTAAAATTAAAAAAAGTCGGGTTAGGATTTTGCAATTTCTGAAGAAGTATTATTTTCAAAGATCGATAAATGTAAATTAAGAGTGGAGAAAAGATGGAACTTCAAAAAAAAAATTAAAGTAAAGTTCTACACTTTATCATCCATATCGCGGAATTGCGACATTGGTTAAAAGGGTAACTAGGGATAACTAAATGGAAAAAGTTTCACTTATTTATCAATGAGTAGAAACAAACACATAAAATTGTTTAGCTAAAAGTATGAATGTGTTGTACGCACACAGTTTGTTTGTTACATGTTCGTTGCATGATCCTGTAATCATGTAACAACTATACTTGAAAATTTAGGTGTGCGCACATCGTACATGTTGACAATACAAATCTAGAGATGGTAGGAAGTTAGGAAACATGATATATATTTTTATTAGCAAATAATTCCCAGAATTGAGCCAAACTGATTTATACATTAACATAGTAAAATAAAAATAATATTGAAAATCTATTCTTTGTTTAATGGTGTTTATTAAGTTTGATTTAATCATCAAGGTGGCAATAAATTATTGTACAGCATGTACCCTTGACTTCTTCAAACAAACAAAAAACAAAAAGGAATTAGTCATGCTAAGTTACAATCACACCTGGGTTTGAAATGCATGTAACCGTGCTTCATTTATTCATATACCAAATGCAATATGGTTGCTTTATCTTACGTCTTCTCCAAACAAAAAGTTAAGAGGACTTGGTCCAACTCAAAATAAAATAAAAATAAAAGTTAACATATGCGTGTTGTAATATATAAGAGTAAATATGCTTTTGTAATATTTTATTTAGTCCCACATCATGGAAATAAGTTTAACATCAGCTCCAAAGCCAATATATAAAGGAGTCAACGTAATAGAAATTGTACACACTTGAATCGATAGAAATAAAAGTCTCTCCTAGTATCTTCTATTCTCTCTAATAGCTTCCCTTTTATTATTTATTCTGTTTTGTTTTGTAACACGTTATCAGCACGAGACTCCAATAGAGCTATTTTTTTAATTTTTCGAAATCATCTAGATCTATGTCTATGAATTTGTTAGGTATGTAATTTTCATTTGAGAATTATTAATTCATGGATTTCTAGATTTATGCTGCTGTCAATTTATTTTATTTGAGAATCTTCTATTAATGGATCTATGAATTTGTGTTATCTTCTATTCTTCTACAATTAATTCAAACTTCTAGATCTGTTTCTCTATTTTTTTGTAGATATAGAATGGGTTTTAAAAGATCTATATTTTTTAGATCTAATTATTTTTATTCACCTACGTATGTGTCTAGATTTATTCTTTCAATTTTCTACGGATCTAATTTTAATTTTTCCAAATCCAATTTGATGGAGATTCGATTATATATGTATTGTTTACATTATTGATGATGTAGAGGTATATCTAGTTTTATCCATTCCGATCCACTATTACTTTTCGTATGCAATTCTTTTGGATAGACTAAAGATAGAATATCTCTTAAAAGAATGATTTTTTTATGTATACTCAACAAAGACATAATATCTCTTGAAAAAAAATGATTTTTTTTGTATATCCACCAGAATTATGGGTATAAAATATAATGATGTAGCATTTAAATTCAATAGCAATATTTATTTATCACTGGAAGTGAGATTGAATACTCATGATATAAACATATTCTTTCAAATGAGGAACCTGAAGTTCATATGTAAATGACCTAAAGTCCATATGACATAAAGTTCCTATATAATTTTTTTTTTCAAATGAGGAACCTGAAGTTCATATGCAAATAAGGAATCTGAAGTTCATATGCAAATGACCTGAAGTTTGTATATAAATTCTTTCAAATGAGGAACCTGAAGTTATATGCAAATGAGAAACATGAAATAAGGCCTCAAAGCATATAATTACATTTAATATTTGCTCGTAGTAAATGACCTATAATAGGAAAGGATTTGAAAAATTGGTGAAAGGAAAATTTTCAATAAAAGGCAAAAGGCATATATTCCAATTTTGTGCCAAACATAATTTCTTGAAGAAATTTATTGTTAGGAGAGATCTTTAAAAATATACTATTTTCTTGAAGAAAAATAGTAAAACGAGTCTCATATGTGAATAAAAGAATAATCTAAAGGATTTGCTTTAGTTTAAAATATACAATGATAATAAGTAAATTATAATAAAGCCTAAAGTTTTAATACAGTAATTTTAGAACATATCATATTTCCAAAAGAAGTATTTTATCATTTCTTAGACAAACTATATTATTAAAAAAGGCATCTTGAAGATCATATTAAGTTAAGATCAAAATATTGATCTTAATTTAGCACACCTGAAGTGAATGCAGAAGTAAGTTTTGTCATATAAATAGAAATTTTAGAACCTGTAGTTTCTATAATGGTAAGAGATAGTTTGGATGTAACAAAAAGATCTATATATAGATTGTATAATTTGAATCTAAAACATGTAATTTTTATGTTTGTTAATTTTATGTAATGACCCGAAAATCCCTGCCCTTTGAATCGACCATAAACCACACATGTCTGATCCAAAAGTTGGAAATCCTCGAATGCACTAACTCTGGGCATAAAACACATCAGAACAAGTAACAGAAACTTTTATAAACATCATAATAATGTTACATCAGAGTATAGAATATCAGAGTACATCGAATATAATACAGCGGAAGATAATTTAAAATAAATGTAATACACTACCTATCATTGCTCTGGACACAGCTTTAAGCTTCGATCCAGAATCCGGCTCAATATATCTACAAAATAAGCTACTCGACTGCCCATGTAGAAAAGAGGGCACCCGAGTTTGCAAGTGAAACAAACTACGAGTCAGTCATGGGACTGGTATGAGAAATCTACTTAAACTATTTAAGAAGGCTAATCACAGGACCACGCCGCTAACGCGGAACAGGTTTACTCAATTGGATTGCCAATGCATAAATAAAGTAAATCATGAAACAACGCAATGCTTTTTAGAAAAATGAAACCAGTATAAGACTCAAGTCCCATCACACAATGCAACGCAAACCGGAGGATAGAGTTTTACCTTATAATGGTCAAAAATGCTTGATACGATAAAACGGATTTGGTGTTATTATTAGTGTACATATGTTTCAAAAACATTTCAATCATAATGTATCAATCATAAACGGCATAGCTACCATATACTATATCACCATACTAGTTTTACAATCAAAACCGTATGGTGTCGTATTGGATGTTGGATTTCCATCATGAGTCAAGGCTAGGGACGATCTCCTTATCGATTCAAGACACTCTAGCAAATGTCTCAGGATTCGGACGTTGGCGAACCCTTGGATCTTGCAGGGGCCGATCCACAAATACTTTAGTGGATTGGCAATTCCTGAACACACGCTTCCCGGTCCTATTGAACCTATAAATTGGTAACTATCGACCAATATAACCGAGGCCTCGTAATCTATTATCCACATAAGTAAAATGTCAGGGCTTGCAAAACCATAATACCACTTCTAGCTAGAAAGAAACATGTGCACTCCCTGCATTCCCTTGTCCTGTTTTTGACTCATACTGGTGTGTGAGGCTCGCGAAGTAACCTTATACACAAAGCTATGCCTAAACAGGCCGTGCTTTGATCATCAACCATAAGGCCCTGCTTTTCAATAAAAGCCTCAATCATTTGCATCTTGGCATGCCACATTGACAATTCACGCCATGCGATCGATAACTATCAATATATAACCTCTGAGCTCGTGCGTCTCAGAGAAGGGTGTTAAGCAAGAGAATAAATTCTCCGCCACCACACAGATATATGTTGAATAGAAATCAATTTACATAGAATGAAATCCAATGTCAGACACACATCCATTTACAAGTCCGTTCTGGGTCTGTACGAAACCGAGGACACCTTATTCCTTGTCCTGTATGTCCAATAAGGAAGAGACGTGCTCGCTTATCCGGACAATCAACAAGTACGTCCGGACAACTACCACTGTAACTCTTTCCTGGGAGCAAATCACTCCAGGGCATCCGTAGTCATCTATTTGATGTGAAGATCGCCGATCTTCAATCACCATCTTCAATGTTTTCGACTTTAAATCGTCGCATAATTATTTGAAATGTGATTGAACTCGGTATTTTCAAATAATTCTCGAAAATATATAATTTAAAATCATTTCATATCGTTAATATTATTTCATAACGATTTATTTCTATTTTTATTTATATAAAAATAGCCCAATTTAATTTAACGACACTTCGGGTCAATAGGCGACCCTGACGCTGTTTTTACCCAAAATTGATTTATGCATTTCTCGAAATCTAACCGTTGGATATTAACAAAATTTATATCATTGGAAAGATCTTCCCAAAATGGTCCTAAAGGTTCTGGTTTTGGGAAAATCCGACGGTCGGGTCTTTCGGTATAATCGTTTAAAGTTACGATTCCGAAACGCGAGCTACCGCGCGCGATTCGTTTAATTTTAATTTATATGTATATATATACATATATATAATTATATATAAATATAAACCATTCGACGATTCCACTAACGTGTTTAACACGCCAAATAAAAGAATGTTTTATTGGCATAACATATCTACGTGATCATAATGTCAAATAAATATGTATTTTATTTATATTCATTTCTACATGTTTCTAATGGAAAACAAGTATGTATTTTATTCACATGACATTTTTGCTAATGACAAATAAAAAGATAATTTTTATTTTCATTATTTGTATGCAATTTCTATTTTTAACTTTAACAGATAAAAAGAAATATTTTATTTGTATATATAGTTTCAATGTATAATATAACATATAAAATGCCTCTTTACTTTGTACACAAATTCTAATGTATAATTTGATAATAAAATGTCACTTTGATTTGCATACAAATACTATTGTACAATTTAACAATAAAAATGTCACTTTAATTTACATACAAATTCTATTGTATAATTTGACGATACAAATGATTCTTCAACTTACATACAAATCCTAATGTATGTTTTGACAATAAAAATGATTCTTTATCTTTCATACAAGTTCTATTTCAACAAAATGCATAAAAAGTGATATATTCATTTTTGTTGACAGTTCTATTTCAACAAAATGATTAAAAAGTGATTCATTCATTATGTTGACAATTCTATTTCAACAAAATGATTAAAATGGTATTTTCATTTTTGTTGACAATTCTATTTCAACAAAATGATTAAAAGCGATAATTTCATTTTGTTAACAATTCTAGTTTAACAAAATGAATATAAGTGATGATTGCTTTTATGTTGACAATTCTAGTTTAACATAATGATTAAAAGTGATAATTTCATTTTGTTAACAATTATAATTTAACAAAATTAATAAAAAGTGATAATTCCATTTTGTTAACAATTCTAGTATAACAAAATAAATAAAAATGGTCTCTTCCCTTTGTTGACAATTTTATTTCAACAAAATTAATATTTTTGCCCAAACACAAACCTATTTAACAAAAATATTACTTTCGCCTTTCCTCAAATCTATTTAATACAAATGTAATTTTTGTTTTCAACCATCATATTTTGAAAAAATGTAAAATTTTGTTTCCATTATTATATTTTGATAAAAATGAATATTTTGGTTCAACTAATCTATTTTGACCAAAAATGCATATTTTGTTCAACTAATCTATTTTGACAAAAATGTATTTATTGTTTCAACTAATCTATTTTGACATAAATATATATATATTGTTTCAACTAATCTATTTTGACAAAAATATGTATATATTTTGACAAATATATATATATATATATATATATATATATATAGTTTCAACTGATCTATTTTGACAAAAAATATATATTGTTTCAACTAATCTATTTTGATAAAAATATTTATTTCAACAAAATGAATAAAAATGATAACATAATTTTGTTAACAATTCTATTTTAACAAAATGAAAAAGTGACAACTTCATTTTGTTAACGTTAATCTAATTCAACAAAAATGATATTTTGTTTTATCAATTCTAATACAACAAAAATGACATTTTATATTTTGACAATTCTAATCAAATAAAACTGTCAATTTCTATTTTGACAATTCTAATTCAATAAAACTAATAATTTCTATTTTGATAATTCTAATTCAATAACAATGACAATTTCTATTTTGACAATTCTAATTCAATAACAATGACAATTTCTATTTTGAAAAAAACATATTCTAACAAAATAATATTTTTATTAACAAAAACATATTCTTATCTAATTGACATATTTATTTACAAAATATGTTTTCTAACTGAATGATATATTTATTTACAAAATATGTTTTCCAACACAAATGACATATTTGTATACATTTTTCTATGTATTCTAATGACAAATAAAAGAATAATTTATTTGTATACATTTCTATTCAACATAACAAATAAAAATGATAATTTTATCTGTTTACAATTTCTATTTAACAAAAATGATATTATTGTTTTAAAACAATTTTTTTTAACAAAAATGTTATTTTTGTTTTAAAATAAATCTATTTGACAAAAATATTATTTTTGTTCTAACTCAAATCTAATCAACAAAAATATAATTTTTGTTCTAACCATTATATTTTGACAAAAATGCCAATTTTGTTTCAACTATTATAATTTGACAAAAGTGACAAATTTGGTTTCAACTTTTATAATTTGACAAAAGTGACAAATTTGGTTTCAACTATTATAATTTGACAAAAGTGAAAAATTTGGTTTCAACTATTATAATTTGATAAAAGTGACAAATTTGGTTTCAACTTTTATAATTTGACAAAAGTGACAAATTTGGTTTCAACTATTATAATTTGACAAAAGTGACAAATTTGGTTTCAACTTTTATAATTTGACAAAAGAGATAAATTTGGTTTCAACTATTATAATTTGACAAATTAACAAATTTGGTTTCAACTTTTTTAATTTGACAAAAGTGAAAATTTTGTTTGCAACTATAATAATTTGACAAATTGACAAATTGACAAATTAGGTTTCAACTTTTATAATTTGACAAAAGTGACAAATTTGGTTTCAACTGTTATAATTTGACAAAAGTTTGGTTTTAACTATTTGGTTTCAACAAAAATGATACATTTTTGTTTCACTGTTCTCTTACAACAAAATGACCTTTTTATCCCAACTATTTGGTTTCAACAAAATTAATATTTTTGTTTCAACCATTACATTCAACAAAAATTGATATTTTTGCTTTTCAACCCTTTTGTTACAACAAAAATAAAATATTTATTTTCAACTATTTTATTATAACAAACATGATATATTTATTTTCAACAATTTTATTATAACCAACATGATATATTTGTTTTTCAACAATTTCATTATAACAAACATGATATATTTGTTTTTCAACAATTTTATTATAACAAACATGATATATTTGTTTTCAACAATTTTATTATAACAAACATGATATATTTGTTTTCAACTATTTTATTTCAACACAACAATTATTAAATTAACAGATCTACATAACACCATCAATCATCAATCCCAGATCAAATCAGTATAACATCAAATAGAATTTAACATCGAATTGGAAGAAAAATCACGATCATAATTAATTAATTTTAATTATAAAAAAATAGAATACTCACATTGGTTTTTTTTTCTTCTGAATTTGTAGCTAGCTCTTATCACCGTCCCGTCAATTCCATTGTGTAGTGTTTGTCCTCAGGAATCCAACGCACCCTTATTTGTCCATTTCTAATATCGTTTGTAGAAGTTATAGCCGATTATTCATAACATGATTAAATAATTATTAACAAAATTAATTAAATTACTAATTACTTTTCTTCAACCTGCAACCCTTATTGCAAAATCGAGCCCCTCGTTCATCAGAAAATCTACCACGCGTGCCTCCCTCCGTCCTTCGGCCGACCATCTGGATCCTCCACCCTCCGTGCCTCGACAGCGTCATCCACCTCCAGGAGAGCCGCCCCCTTCGAATCTCCCTTCATCGCTGAAACCCACTTGGCACCCAGCAACTTCTTGCGCCAATTTCAGCCTCCACGACGACTTAGACCCGATCACCAAAGTTGAATACACTGATCTCGCCATGCTCTTCGATGTTGTAGAGGAAAGTTTCAGGAATTAGTATCGCGATTGGGAGAAAAAGGGAGATCGAAAAGTGAGAGAACGGGGCCATTGATTCAATACTGATGGCTGAACGTGTATACGCTACGGTTATAGTAGAAATACGGTATACGGTGTATTAGGGTTATTTATACATTAATTATTTTATATTATTTAATACAGTTAATTTCAATAATATTTGTTTATCTGTCCGGACTCCAAATCAAACCCAATGAATGTTGCCCCTAACCAAATACCCCTATTCCGGACGCAATGGACTAGGCGTCATCAGCCTATTTGATCGTTTCAACCCATTTTTCTTTAATTTAAAATATAAAACATTTAATTATTTAATTTGATCGTACATTTAAATTTACCGGGGCCACATACTAACTCTAAAAATTCCCAAAAAATAAATCTAACTATGTTTTGACGATAAGGTCCTAACAAAATTAATTTCAGTGAATTTGGAGATCGTTTGAAAAATGGCCATTTTCTGGTGCATCCAAATTGACAAAAATTGACAAAACACATTTTAATTTGCCACACTCACATATTAATTCCAAAAATTATGAAAATTGGAATCTAGAAATAATTTGACATTCCGGATCCAACCAAAGTGGTTTCATCGAAAACGGAGGTCGTTTGTGAAATGGCTATTTATTATATTAAAATATATATATATAAATTCCATAGCGACTATTCTGAATTTTAAACTGGACATAACTTTTGATTCCCGCTATGAAATTTCAATTTTTCAGATTAGTTAAAAAGATATTTTTAAACAGATTTAAATATTTTTGGTTTTACGAAAATCCAGTTTATTTTGAATCATGTACATTCAGTCAAAGTTCAAATTCAAATTTTCAAACTGCCATGCTATTTCTAACTCCTTTTATAATAACTAAAATAAATATATTCGTTCTAACTTCGATTTAAATAAATTTTTAGTCGTTATTATTTAAAATAATTTATTTTCAATATTTAAAATCCATTAAAATTTCTAAAATAAATTTTTTAAATTGGTTCCAAAATTCTAGGTTGTTACACTCTCCCTGTAATGACCCGCATTGGCAGAGGTATTATAATTAATTTATTTAATTATATAAATAGTTATATAGTGAATTAAATGGTCGTGGAATTAAATAATGGTAAATGTTTAATTAAAATAATAAATTAAATAATATATTAAATTCTGAAATAATCAGAATTGGCTGAAATGGCGATATGGTGTGAACTGGATCATCGGTGATATTTAATTCAGTTTAGAATTGAATTAGAATAACGAATATATTATTTGAATGACAGTTTGAACGTATAATTATATTATAATTAAAATCGAGCTTGAAATGGCGCTGTAGTTCGTAAATTGGCGATTCGAACTTCAACTGAATGTACAGGATTCGTTTTAAACCGGATTTATGTGAAACAAGAAACGTGTGGAGCTGGTAGAGTATATCTTTCTAGTGGAAGAGAAAAATCGGGATTTCATTGTGTAGATTTTGATGTACGTCCAAATCAAATTTTAGAAAAGTCGCTGTGGAATTCCTTTATAATTTATAAAGGAATTATTTATATTTTTAAAAGGAATTTTAATATAAATGGAATATCGGGTTGACCCAGATTTGAAATATCAAGTTATAAATCCCAGTGGAGCTGTATGATATTCTGTTGTGAATATAGACGATAATATAAATTTATTTATATTTAATTTAATTATATTTAAATATATTTATATATTTAAATGGGTCATTCAGAGCTTTAAAAATAGCCAGTTTTTCATACGACCTCAGAATTCGACGAAACCAGTTTCGTTGGGACCGTAATATCGAACTCTAGCTACATGTCAATTTTCATGATTTTTAGGCATCGTACGTGACCGTACGGATTTTTAGAAGACGGATACGAATAGAAAAGGATATAAATAAATATCTAAAAATATCTAAATATTTGTTAACACTATAAATACCCCCCTTACAAATTCTCTTAAGACCTAATCACTTTATTTCCTCGATCAAAAGTGCAGCCGCCACGAAATAAATTCCAACGAGAAACCTCCTCTTCAAAAATCATTAGGAATTCAAATATAAATCTATAAATCACAAAGTTCAGTTCTTTGGGATCGGGACGACATGGGCTTCGATCTGGTATACTCTTTGTCGAGCTCGGTTCATGTTTTTGGGTTGGCGAAATGTACATCGAACTAGGGCTGATCGATTCGTGGTGTAGGAGCCATAATTCAGGTCGTTGATGTCGTTTCTGGATTTATGATATCGAGTAGCACCTGCAGTCCTTTTTCCATTGAATTCGGTGCCAAAGACTGTCGCGCGTCACTGTACCTCGCGCGAGAGGTCCTGATGCTGCCACAAAGTAGAACGGTGCGAGTTATTTAGGGTGGGGTCGGAAACGATGAGACTGCGGAGAGAATCCACATGGTGTTTCCAGTTTGTTGAATCATGGAGTATTCGGCATCTGAAGTTGTGTGAATGGAGGAGCAGTGGTTCACTGGTTTGTGGATTTTAATCGGGGAAGAAGGGTTTATTAGAGAGGGGGTCGGGTCTGTTAAAAATGGGATGTGGGCTGGAGAAAAAAAGGGTAAGGCCCAATTAAAGAAAAGGGGGTTTAAGTTTATTTTAGTTTAAAATTTGTTAAAAGTCTGTAATCTGAATAACTTTGTCGTACATTATCGAAATTCAGCGAAACAAGATCCGTTGGGATCGTATGGACGGTGGCTACCAAATGGAATAGACTGGGAGTGGAGTGGAGCTCATTTGAATTTACGGCGAAATAAATTGTTTGATTCAAATCAAACAAACAGTTTATCGTTCTTTAACGATGAACTGCAAATGTGAGTAAATCTCACTAACTCAAAACAGTTTATAATTTCATGTTGTATTTTTAGAACTGTTAAATATTGGTTGATTGACTGTGTGTTGACTGTTTGATTGAACTGCTAGTCAGTTAGTTGAATTTCTATATTGATTCTGTTTAACAGAATATATCATATGGAACTGAAAGTGATGTTGATTTTATATTATATAACATCTGTGGATGCAGGGAGACAGGTTGGAGGAATCCAACTGGATTCCTCAACATTTATTTTACTGTTTTTCATATATTGTGATATATGATGTGATATATAATCTGTTGTCGATTATACGTGTTTGGACGATACTGATCATCGTGATTTGATATGTTGAATACCATAACATACCGAAATGTTGATAAGGGAATATTTTCAAAGTGGTATTTGAAAATAAAATATTTATAAATGGAATATTTATAAATAAGAAATATTTATAAATTGGAATATTTATAAATAGGAGAAATTTAGAAAAAGGGAAAACGTTATAAAAAGGAAACTATTATAAGAAGGAAATCATTTTAAAGTGGAGAACCGTTACTAAAAGTAAATCTTTAAAAATAAATAAACGTTGTTAAAAGGGAAATCTTTATAAAGCGAATAAAGGAGTTAAATCGAATATGGTATTCGAAAGTTAGTAAATCGAGTTAGTTATTCGAAAGGGGTTAGTCGAGTCGAGTTAGTTGAATAAAGTTAATCGAATATTTGTTATTAGAATACGAGTTAACCAGTTAGAGTTAATTAGTTAGAGTTAATCAATTAGAATTTACCAGTTAGAGTTAATCGGTTAGAATTAACCAGTAAGAGTTAACCAGTTAGAATTTACCAATTAGGGTTGACCAGTTAGAGATTACCAATTAGAGTTAATCAGTGAGGGTTGACCAGTTAGAGTTAGAGTTAGAGTTAACTAATTAGAGTTATTCAAATGGAGTTAATCGAGTAGAGTTATCGAATATAGTGTATTCGAGAGAAGGAGTTATCGAATCTAGTTAGTTCGAAAGGAGTTATCGAATGTAGTTATTCGAAAGGAGTTATCGAATCTCGTTATTCGAAAGGAGTTATCAAATCTTGTTATTTGAAAGTAGTTATCGAATATAGTTTATTCGAATAGAGCTAGAGGAGTTAATCGAATATAGTTTATTCGAATAGAGTTAGAGGAGTTAATCGAATACAGTATTCGAATAGAGTTAGAGGAGTTATCGAATATAGTTTATTCGACAGGAGTTAAGTGAATAGAGTAAATCGAATAGGGTTAAGTGAAAAGAGTCAATCGAATATAGTTATTCGAAAGAAAGGTTAAGTAAGGAAGTTAGTTAAAGAAATTTAAAGTGAACTTTGCCTATTTCAAGGTTAGAAATGTTGTTCAGTTAAGGTCGGAGAGGTAGTTCTACACCAACTTGATTGGCTTCATTTTTAACTAAGGAATGGTTATGGTTCGGCAGTAAAGGATGGTAAAGTGAATTTAGTAATTAAAGGAAATGATTGAGTTGGCATAGCGATGTTTTATCTAAACATCTGCTTAATCCAAACGTAGGAGTTTTGGAAATGTTTTCCAAGTAAGAACCAGAAATGTTTTCTGATATAGAAAACAAGAAATGGAAATGTTTTCCAGTGGTAATAACATATATTTTCTAAGTTTAGAAAATAAGAAATGTTGAATATAGGGAAACAGGAGATGAAAAATGAACTAAGGAGATAAATGTTTAATGATGGTTGATTGGATAGAATTTCCTCCTGGAAATAATATCGTTGTTTGCTCACGTGTTTTTCTTTGATAGTTAACTCACAGACTATCAATGTTTTGACCATTTTAACGTTGTTAATATGGAGAGACCGGTTGGATTATTATCCAAAGAACCACTTTGTATTGGCATAAGCGTTGCGAATCATATATGCCAAAGATAATTAAAAATGGAGTAAAATGCAAGGGCTATTGTATAAGTCTTAGACAACAATGCCTAAGATGGATATACTGAATAGTACCTTCGGTTCATCCTGTTCCTGGGTGACTTGTATGGACGGATGTCTGACAGAGTATTTCCGGACGATCACGTATATTGATTTCTCCAACCGTACCTAGAGTGGAAGCGGAGAAGGAAACTTCTTGTAGCTAACACATAATGTATGGTTGAGGACGTCAATCGGTGATTTGATGGATTTGACGATGTGGCATTCGAAGTGAATCTGGTGTGATGATAAAACGTAACTTCTAGCCTCATATCCGGTAAATGTTAGAAATCGGGCAGGCAGCATGGCTAAGTCGGTCGCACCGAAGTAGGGTGTATAATCACCTGATCTAGAGTTTCATTTACTTCTAAAAATCTATTGTTGATGCTGTTCCATTCGGGAAACGGTTGCTGATCCCAACCGTTGGTGATATACATTCGATACACTCAAGCGAAATGAGTGGTCGGTCATGTGTGGTCGGGTTGCAAGATGTTCTTGTTGAACCCAGTGTATTCCTCTCTAGAGTTACACTAGCAAAAGGTGGTTCCATACCATGTCATAGTTGGAAATCCATTACCCAATATGTGCTTGCGGTTTTGATTTTATACTATATATGTAGAACGTGAGATGAAAGCGTTTCTGCTAGATGATTATTATATTGTGATTGATAGACATTATTATAATATCAAGAGGTTTTTGATATAAAGATAAATTTGGATTCTCATAAGGGGAAAACCCGTTCCGTTATACGGCGTGGTCTTATGAGATATCGATTACTTGTTCGAACTGTTTTACTCATACCAGTCCATGTTGCATGCATGGGGCATGTGTCGAATGATAGGGGGTTCTCGCTTTTCGTTAGGTGGCGAACGGGAGACTCTTACCCCTACATGTCCCGAAAATGAGGGTTGGTTGTGAAGTCGAAAGGCTGGCCGTAAAATATGGTGCTGGGGTACCAATGTAAGCCACAGTTGGGTATTACCTTGCTGCTTCGGGATGATGAGGAGAGGATGGTTGCAAAGCCTACTTGAAACAAAATCCTGGGTCGTTACAATTGGTATCAAAGCTTAAGGTTAAGTGAATTACCTTGGCTCTGTGGCGTAACTCAGTAGAGATGGGGTTAGTAATAACCTAGATTGAGTTTGAGTATATATATATATATACGAGTGAACGTATTTGTTATTGATATAATTTTTTTTATATTGTGGAGATTTATTGGTTGAGTCGTTTATGAGTTCTGGTCGATCAGTTTGATCCACTGTATCGGTAGGAGTTACTAAACACTCGAATACGATGAACCGTCATGGTATGTTTTGAAAAGTGGGTAAATGAAATAATTTTACCCAAATTAGATTTTGATATAAAGGATTTATATTGAGATGATTATAACATGGTGGATATATTGGTTGTTATTATAATCGAGTAAGATTATAAATTAAATGGTTATGTAAATAACCAATCAGAATTCATATAAGTGAAATACGTGAAATCAAATGAGTTAAATCTGAAATTTAAACCAGAAATTGAATTAAAATTCTTGAAAATTGGATAAGTGTTTGTAAATGGATTTGGATTAAAAGTAAGGAAAATTTAAGATCCTGGGAGATTTTAAATTGTTTTACAAGCAGTGTGAATTATATTTTGAAATGAATTTCAAAGTGGAAATATTTAGAAATGGTTTTATAGTATTGAACTCACTTCGATCGCTGGAAAATAGATTCTGATGATGACAGTTGCATCATCAGTATTCATTTTCGAGTTGTAAGTGACGAATTACTACCAGAGATACTGTTTTGAATTTGTTTTGGGAAAGACAAGGTGTGTTGAATTTCAAAATGAGATTTATAATATAGAATTGAATATAGAATTTGAATAAAGAGAATTCAAATAGAATTAAATATAGAAATTCAATAGGAGTTTGAATTTATGGAATTCAATGGAATTGAAGTAGAATTAAATATAGAAATTCAAAGGGAGTTTGAATATATGAAATTCAATGGAATTGAAATAGAATTTGAATATAGAAATTCAAATGGGATTTATAATAAATAGAATTTGAATAGAAGTTGATATATAGAATTTGAATATAGAATTCAAATGGAATTTAAACTATAGAATTTAAATAGAATTTGAATAGAAATTGAATAGAATTAACTAAGTCGAAGAGGAAATAGTTAATCGAGTTTTGAAGTTGAAGTTGAACTTTGAAAGGTGAATTGGATTTATAAATGGATATTCGAAATCGAATATAGAACTTAAATTTGAAATTTGGATTCAAATTAGTTAATAAGCAAGTTTAAATATATTTGAACATGTCATGTTCAAATATAAAAGTGAAATAGACTAAAGTGTTAATTAACAAATCAATTAACGAATTGAGTTAAAACGATTAGGTATAGTTAAAATAGATTGGGCAGGTATAAATATACATGAGATAGGTTTGGATAAGGTATGCAGGAATATAAATAGAATGCTCGACGAAAAGGTATGTATTTAATTCATATATGAGATTTTATGCGCCGTATCGGCCAGCCGCTTGGCTTTTTCTTTTTCTTTTGGATTGGTGAGGGCCATGGGAGGCTATTTGAAATATCCCGATGCTCCTAGTACAAAGGAGGTTATGGCGAATTTTTCTGAGAATTTAAGGAGTTAGAATATTTTTAAGATAATTTGATAGTTAGAAATCAACGTATCGATATATATAGAAGTCGATAAGGAAACAAACTTAGAAATAGAATAGTAAAATCAAAAAGGAAGACTAAGAATAAAATCTAGTAAGAATAGAAAGAGGAAGCATATACGTGTTTGAAAGCGAATAAGTAGTTGTATGGTATTGATTATTCGAGTAAGTAGTCATATCTGTTTTGACGTTATAAATGTTATTCAGTCAAGGTTTGAGAGGTAGTTATACCCCAACTTGATTGATTTCATTATTAACAAATAAATAGTAAGATTTCAGGATCGAAGATCAATGTTGAATAAGAGTTAGTTGAATATAGTATTTGGATTGTCGTAACGATGTTTTACACAACATCCGTTTTAACCCAAATAAGTGTAAGCTTGGAAATATAATAAAGAATATTTCCTAAGTATAGAAATAAACGAGATTGGAAAAGAGATAAGTAATTGGAATATTTTCCAATTATAAATAGCATATATTTTCTAAAGTTTAGAAAATAAAGGAAGGCGATATTCGGAAATATTTTCCAAATAACATAAAAGGCCAATATGGTTATTGAAAATATTTGGTTAACAAATATTGATAAAGAAATAGAGAAGTGATTTAACTAATGGAATATTAATTAAGGGCTCAGTGATATGTTCAAAAGGAAAATTTGATTTTTGAAAAGAGTAAACTGTTTGAAAACTCCCAGGGAAAGACTGCTTGAATTAAAAACAAATTTAACAAAAATTTGTGAAAGCAAATTTGAATTAAAGTAAAGCCAGTAGAGTGGTAACTGAGATTGAATTAGAATGATATCAAGACAAATTGGATTGCGAGATTCAAATTTGAAGTGTAATATGATAATCAAGTTAAAAGTTGGGAATCGAGAAGAAACTCGAGTTGAAATGATATTTGGCTTGGATATAAGCGAATGGTTGTGTCGTGGATAAAAGCAGATTGGGATTTGATTGGGATGACCCTTGTATCCGCTGAATTGATAACAGGTGGAAAGGATATAATGATATGCCGACAAAAAGGTACAAGTTTATACTTCTATTGGATATAAGATTTTGATGAGCCGAATTGGCAAGCCGCTTGGCTGTTTGAATTTCTTTTGGGTTGGAGATGGCAAAGAGAGGCGAGTTGGAGTTTGACAGATTGACCAGTACAAAGGAGGTGCTGGCGAAATTTTTCGAAGAGTTAAGGCGTTAGAAAATTTTCAGGATTTTTGAAAATTTTCTTTGATAAGAATTAATTAATATTTGATTGAAATTAAATTGGTTCAGTTGAAACTGAAGTTAAGAAGTGAACAAATATGTTCTAACCAGTCGATAGGGTCGTCCTCTACCTTTTAGCAATTTCAAGGACGAAATTATTTTAAGTGGGGAAGATTGTAATGACCCGCATTGGCAGAGGTATTATAATTAATTTATTTAATTATATAAATAGTTATATAGTGAATTAAATGGTAGTGGAATTAAATAATGGTAAATGTTTAGTTAAAATAATAAATTAAATAATATATTAAATTATGAAATAATCATAATTGGCTGAAATGGTGATATGGTGTGAACTGGATCATCGGTGATATTTAATTCAGTTTAGAATTGAATTAGAATAACGAATATATTATTTGAATGACAATTTGAATGTATAATTATATTATAATTAAAATCGAGCTTGTAATGGCGCTGCAGTTCGTAAATTGGCGATTCGAACTTCAATTGAATGTACAGGATTCGTTTTAAACCGGATTTTTGTGAAGCAAGAAACGTGTAAAGCTGGTAGAGTATATCTTTCTAGTGGAAGAGAAAAATCGGGATTTCATTGTATAGATTTTGATGTACGTCCAAATCAAATTTTAGAAAAGTCGCTGTGGAATTCCTTTATAATTTATAAAGGAATTATTTATATTTTTAAAAGGAATTTCAATATAAATGGAATATCGGTTTGACCCAGATTTGAAATATCGAGTTATAAATCCCAGTGGAGCTGTATGATATTCTGTTGTGAATATAGACGATAATATAAATTTATTTATATTTAATTTAATTATATTTAAATATATTTATATATTTAATGGATCATTCAGAGCTTTAAAAATAGCCAGTTTTTCATACGACCTCAAAATTCGTCGAAACCAGTTTCGTTGGGACCGTAATATCGAACTCTAGCTACATGTCAATTTTCATGATTTTTAGGCATCGTACGTGACCATATGGATTTTTAGAAGACGGATACGAATAGAAAAGGATATAAATAAATATCTAAAAATATCTAGAAAAAAATATCTAGATATCTGTTAACACTATAAATACCCCCTTAAAAATTCTCTTAAGACCTAATCACTTTATTTCCTCGATCAAAAGTGCAGCCGCCACGAAATAAATTCCAACGAGAAACCTCCTCTTCAAAAATCATTAGGAATTCAAATATAAATCTATAAATCACAAAGTTCAGTTCTTTGGGATCGGGACGACATGGGCTTCGATCTGGTATACTCTTTGTCGAGGTCGGTTCATGTTTTTGGGTTAGCGAAATGTACAGCGAACTAGGGCTGAGCGATTCATGGTGTAGGAGCCATAATTCAGGTCATTGATGTCGTTTCTGGATTTATGATATCGAGTAGCACCTGCAGGCCTTTTTCCGTTGAATTCGGTGCCAAAGACTGTCGCGCGTCACTGTACCTCGCGCGAGAGGTCCTGAGCTGCCTCGAAGTAAAACGATGCGAGTTATTTAGGGTGGGGTCGGAAACGATGAGACTGAGGTGAGAATCCACATGGTGTTTCCAGTTTGTTGAATCATGGAGTATTCGGCATCTGAAGTTGTGTGAATGGAGGAGAAGTGGTTCACTGGTTTGTGGATTTTAATCGGGGAAGGAGAGTTAATTAGAGAGGGGGTCGGGTTTGTTAAAAATGGGTTGTGGGCTGGAGAAAAAAGGGGTAAGGCCCAATTAAAGAAAAGGGGGTTTAAGTTTATTTTAGTTTAAAATTTGTTAAAAGTCTGTAATCTGAATAACTTTGTCGTACATTATTGAAATTCAGCGAAACAAGATCCGTTGGGATCGTATGGACGGTGGCTACCAAATGGAATAGACTAGGAGTGGAGTGGAGCTCGTTTGAATTTACGGCGAAATAAATTGTTTGATTCAAATCAAACAAACAGTTTATCGTTCTTTAACGATGAACTGCCAATGTGAGTAAATCTCACTAACTCTAAACAGTTTATAATTTCATGTTGTATTTTTAGAATTGTTAAATATTGGTTGATTAACTGTGTGTTGACTGTTTGATTGAACTGCTAGTCAGTTAGTTGAATTTCTATATTGATTCTGTTTAACAGAATATATCATATGAAACTGAAAGTGATGTTGATTTTATATTATATAACATATGTGGATGCAGGGAGACAGGTTGGAGGAATCCAACTGGATTCCTCAACATTTATTTTACTGTTTTTCATATATTGTGATATATGATGTGATATATAATCTGTTGTCGATTATATGTGTTTGGACGATACTGATCATCGTGATTTGATATGTTGAATACCATAACATACCGAAATGTTGATAAGGGAATATTTTCAAAGTGGTATTTGAAAATAAAATATTTATAAATGGAATATTTATAAATAAGAAATATTTATAAATTGGAATATTTATAAATAGGAGAAATTTAGAAAAAGGGAAAACGTTATAAAAAGGAAACTATTATAAGAAGGAAATCATTTTAAAGTGGAGAACTGTTACTAAAAGTAAATCTTTAAAAATAAATAAACGTTGTTAAAAGGGAAATCTTTATAAAGCGAATAAAGGAGTTAAATCGAATATGGTATTCGAAAGTTAGTAAATTGAATTAGTTATTCAAAAGGGGTTAGTCGAGTCGAGTTAGTTGAATAGAGTTAATCGAATATTTGTTATTAGTATATGAGTTAACCAGTTAGAGTTAATCAGTTAGAGTTAATCAATTAGAATTTACCAGTTAGAGTTAATCGGTTAGAATTAACCAGTTAGAGTTAATCAGTTAGAATTTACCAATTAGGGTTGACCAGTTAGAGATTACTAGTTAGAGTTAATCAGTGAGGGTTGACCAGTTAGAGTTAAAGTTAGAGTTAACTAATTAGAGTTATTCAAATGGAGTTAATCGAGTAGAGTTATCGAATATAGTGTATTCGAGAGAAGGAGTTATCGAATCTAGTTAGTTCGTAAGGAGTTATCGAATGTAGTTATTCGAAAGGAGTTATCGAATCTCGTTATTCGAAAGGAGTTATCAAATCTTGTTATTTGAAAGTAGTTATCGAATATAGTTTATTCGAATAGAGCTAGAGGAGTTAATCGAATATAGTTTATTCGAATAGAGTTAGAGGAGTTAATCGAATACAGTATTCGAATAGAGTTAGAGGAGTTATCGAATATAGTTTATTCGACAGGAATTAAGTGAATAGAGTAAATCGAATAGGGTTAAGTGAAAAGAGTCAATCGAACATAGTTATTCAAAAGAAAGTTTAAGTAAGGAAGTTAGTTAAAGAAATTTAAAGTGAACTTTGCCTATTTCAAGGTTAGAAATGTTGTTCAGTTAAGGTCTGAGAGGTAGTTCTACCCCAACTTGATTGGCTTCATTTTTAACTAAGGAATGGTTATGGTTCGGCAATAAAGGATGGTAAAGTGAATTTAGTAATTAAAGGAAATGGTTGAGTTGGCATAGCGATGTTTTATCTAAACATCTGCTTAATCCAAACGTAGGAGTTTTGGAAATGTTTTCCAAATAAGAACCAGAAATGTTTTCTGATATAGAAAACAAGAAATGGAAATGTTTTCCAATGGTAATAACATATATTTTCTGAGTCTAGAAAATAAGAAATGTTGAATATAGGGAAACATGAGATGAAAAATGAACTAAGGAGATAAATGTTTAATGATGGTTGATGGGATAGAATTTCCTCCTGGAAATAATATCGTTGTTTGCTCACGTGTTTTTCTTTGATAGTTAACTCACAGACTATCAATGTTTTGACCATTTTAACGTTGTTAATATGGAGAGACTGGTTGGATTATTATCCAAAGAACCACTCTGTATTGGCATAAGCATTGCGAATCATATATGCCAAAGATAATTAAAAACGGAGTAAAATGCAAGGGCTATTGTATAAGTCTTAGACAACAGTGCCTAAGATGGATATACTGAATAGTACCTTCGGTTCATCCTGTTCCTGGGTGACTTGTATGGATGGATGTCTGACAGAGTTTTTCCAGACGATCATGTATATTGATTTCTCCAACCGTACCTAGAGTGGAAGCGGAGATTGAAACTTCTTGTAGCTAACACATAATGTATGGTTGAGGACGTCAATCGGTGATTTGATGGATTTGACGATGTGGCATTCGAAGTGAATATGGTGTGATGATAAAGCGTAACTTTTAGCCTCACATCCGGTAAATGACAGAAATCGGGCAGGCAGCATGGCTAAGTCGGTCGCACCGAAGTAGGGTGTATAATCACCTAATCTAGAGTTTCATTTACTTATAAAAATCTATTGTTGATATTGTCCCATTCGGGAAACGGTTGTTGATCCCAACCGTTGGTGATATACATTCGATACACTCAAGCGAAATGAGTGATCGGTCATGTGTGGCCGGGTTGCAAGATGTTCTTGTTGAACCCAGTGTATTCCTCTCTAGAGGTACACTAGCGAAAGGTAGTTCCATACCTTGTCACAGTTGGAAATCCATTACCCTATACGTGCTTGCGGTTTTGATTGTATACTATATATGTAGAACATGAGATGAAAGCGTTTCTGCTAGATGATTATTATATTGTGATTGATAGACATTATTATAATATTAAGAGGTTTTTGATATAAAGATAAATTTGGATTCTCATAAGGGAAAAACCCGTTCCGTTATACGGCGTGGTCTTATGAGATATCGATTACTTGTTCGAACTGTTTTAACTGTTTTACTCATACCAGTCCCATGACTGACCCAGAGTTTATTTGTTTGTTTCCCTAAACTCTTGGGTGCCTAATTTTGTACGGGCAGTCAAGTGTCGGGATTTACAGATATACTGGAAAAGCTGGAGCAGGAGGCTTCAGAATCATATAGTTATAGTTTATTTCCGTTGTGTTGTAAGTGTTGTACTTTGATAATGATGTATATTCAAATACAAATGTATATTTCAAAGTTATGTTACATATATTATATGTTATTCGTTCCGCTGTGAGATTCGTGTTACTCTGATATTGTGTTCTTCTTCTTCTATTCTAAATCTCTATCTTATCTTTCCTCACCCTCTATTTTCTTTCTATTATTTTCCTAATTTTCAGTTTAATTTGAGGTTGGACTTGTGTTTTTGGTCAGCTCAAATTGGACCAGATTTTCGGGTCATTACACTCCCCCACTTAAATTCTTTTCGTCCTAAAAAAGGAATGGAGCTGAAAGTTGTTTTATTAACCAACTCAACTTTCATTCTTTTTTTTTTGGTTTCAATAATTTTATTAGTTAACAAACTTTTCAAATATATATAACTTTTATATATTCAAAAATCATATTTTCTAAGATCTGATTATATATATAATCACAAATACATTAATTATAAACTTGTCACTCTCAACTCATTCTAGAGCATTACTAACCCCATCTCTAACGAGTTTTCTCATTCTAGGATACTGTTGATCCTACCTCTAATGAGTATTCTTTTATAGGATATTTCTAGTCATACATCTGATGAGTCTTTGTTCAGTTCTAATAATGTGTACCCCAAAGATTTGGGTTAACCAAAGCTCTGATACCACATGTAATCACCAAAAAATCCCCTCCCTTTGAATCGACTATAAACCACACAGGTCTGATCCAAAAGTTGGAAGTCCTTGAATTGACTAACTCTGGGCATACAACACATCAGAACAAGTAACATAAGACTTTTATAAACATCATAATAATGTTACATCAGAGTACAGAATATAATTGTACATTGAATATAATACAACGGAAGATAATTTACAATAAATGTAATACACTACGGTGGAAGACTATCATTGCTCTGGATACAGCTTTAAGCTTCGATCCAGAATTATGCTCAATATATCTGCAAAATAAGCTACTCGACTGCCCGTGTAGAAAAGAGGGCACCCGTGTTTGCAAGTGAAACAAACTACGAGTTCGTCATGGGGCTGATATGAGAAATCTACTTAACCTATTTAATAAGGCTAATCACAGGACCACGCCGCTAACGCGGAACGGGTTTACTCCATTGGATTGCCAGTGCATAAATAAAGTAAATCGTGAAACAACACAATGCTTTTTAGAAAAATGAAACCATTATAAGACTCAAGTCCCATCACACAATGCAACACAAACTGAAGGATAGAGTTTTACCTTATAATGGTCAAAAATGCTTGATGCGATAAAACAGATTTGATATTATTATTAGTGTACATATGTTTCAAAAACATTTCAATCATAATGCATCAATCATAGACAGCATAGCTACCATATACTATGTCGCCATACTAGTTTTACAATCAAAATCGCGTGGTGTTGCATTGGAAGTTGGATTTCCATCATGAGTCAAGGCTAGGGACGATCTCCTTACCGATTCGAGACACTCTAGCAAATGTCTCAGGATTCGGACGTTGGCGATCCCTTGGATCCTGCAGGGCCGGTCCACAAATACTTTAGTGGATTGGAAATTCCTGAACACACGCTTCCCGGTCTTATTGAAACTATAAATTGGTCACTATCGACCAATATAACCGAGGCCTCGTAATCCATCATCCACATAAGTAAAATGTCAGGGCTTGCAAAACCCTGATACCACTTCTAGCTAGAAAGAAATGTGTGCACTTCCTGCATTCCCTTGTCCCGTTTATGACTCATATCGGGGTGTGAGGCTCGCGAAGTAATGCTATACACAAAGCTACGCCTAAATAGACCATGCTTTAATCATCAACCACAAGGCCCTGCTTTTCAACAAAAGCCTCGATCATTTGCATCTTGGCATGCGACATTGATAATTCACGCCATGCGATCGATAACTATCAATATATAAACTCTGAGCTCGTGCGTCTCAGAGAAGGTGTTAAGCAAGAGAATAAATTCTCCACCACCAAACAAATATAAATTGAATAGAAATCAATTTACATATAATGAAATCCAATGTCAGACACACATCCATTTACAAGTCCGTTTTCGGTCTGACGAAACCGGAGACACTTTATTCCTCGTCCCGTATGTCCAATACAGAAGAGAGGTGCTCGCTTATCCGGACAATCAACAAGTACGTCCGGACAACTACCACTTTTCCTAGGAGCAAATCAGTTCAGGGCATCAGTAGTCATCCATTCGATGTGAAGATCGCCGGTCTTCAATCACCGTCTTCAATGTCTTCCACTTTAAATCGCTGTATAATTATTTGAAATGAGATTGAACTCGGCCTTTTCAAATAATTCTCGAATATGTATAATTTAAAATCATTTCATATTATTTTATAATGATTTACCACTATTTTTATTTATATACAAATAGCCTAATTTAATTTAACGACGCTTCGGGTTGATAGGCGGCCATGGCGCTGTTTTTACCCAAATTTGATTTACGCATTAGTCGAAATCTAACCGTTGGATTTTAATAAAATTTATATCTTTGGAAAGATCTTCCCAAAGCGGTCCTAACGGTTCCAGTTTCGGAAAATCCAACAGTCGGATCTTTCGGTATAATCGTTTAAAATTACGATTTCGAAACGTGAACTACTGCGCGCGATTCGTTTAATTTTAATTTATATGTATATATATATAATTATATATAAATATAAACATTCGATGATTCCACTAACGTGTTTAACACGCCAAATGAAAGAATGTTTTATTGGCATAACATATCTACATGATCATAATGTCAAATAAATGTGTATTTTATTTATATTCATTTCTACATGTTTCTAATGGCAAACAAGTATGTATTTTATTCACATGACATTTTTGCTAATAATAAATAAAAAGATAATTTTTATTTTCATTATTTGTATGCAATTTCTATTTTTAACTTTAACAGATAAAAAGAAATATTTTATTTGTATATATAGTTTCAATGTATAATATAATATATAAAAATGCCTCTAAAATACTTTGTACACAAATTCTAATATATAATTTGACAATAAAATGTCCCTTGGATTTGCATACAAATACTATTGTACAATTTAACAATAAAAATGTCACTTTAATTTACATACAAATTCTATTATATAATTTGACGATACAAATGATTCTTCAACTTACATACAAATCCTAATGTATGTTTTGACAATAAAAATGATTCTTTATCTTGCATACAAATTCTATTTCAACAAAATGCATAAAAAGTGATACATTCATTTTTGTTGATAATTCTATTTCAACAAAATGATTAAAAAGTGATTCATTCATTTTGTTGACAATTCTATTTCAATAAAATGATTAAAATGATATTTTCATTTTTGTTGATAATTCTATTTCAGCAAAATGATTAAAAGCGATAATTTCATTTGTTAACAATTCTAGTTTAACAAAATGAATATAAGTGATGATTGCTTTTATGTTGACAATTCTAGTTTAACAAAATGATTAAAAGTGATAATTTCATTTTGTTAACAATTGTAATTTAACAAAATGAATAAAAAGTGATAATTCCGTTTTGTTAACAATTCTAGTTTAACAAAATAAATAAAAATGGTCTTTTCCCTTTGTTGACAATTTTATTTCAACAAAATTAATATTTTTGCCCAAACACAAACCTATTTAACAAAAATATTACTTTTGTTTTTCCTTAAGTCTATTTAACAAAAATGTAATTTTTGTTTTCAACCATCATATTTTGACAAAATGTAAAATTTTGTTTCCACTATTATATTTTGACAAAAATGAGTATTTTGGTTCAACTAATCTATTTTGACCAAAAATGCATATTTTGTTTCAACTAATCTATTTTGAGAAAAATGAATATTTTGATAAAAATGTATTTATTGTTTCAACTAATCTATCTTGACATAAATGAATATTTTGAAGAAAAAAAATCACTATAACAAAATAACCATATTACAACGGTGGAACACCGTTGTAATATACATTTTACAACGGTAGGCAAACCGTCGTGTATTAAGAAGTTGTTTTAGACTAAATTTTTTACAACTTTTTTGCACTGATGCGACACCGTTGTAATATGTATATTTTACAACTTTTTTTCACTGTTGTAATAAATTTTATTACAACGGTTATGCGCCGTTGTAATAAAATCTATTACAACTATTATGCACCGTTGTGATTGACATTTGGGTTTTTAAAACAATTAACATCTTTTGCAACTGAAAAGAACAATAAACTAAATATAGCAATACTCCATAAGCAAATCAGATATTACAGTTATTTGCAAACTAATTTATTGAAATACTCAAATATTCAATATAACAAATAATAAGTTTTAGACAACATTTAGTACATTATTACATACTTGACCGTTACAAAGCAACTTAGTACAAACACAAGTTATCCACACAAAAATGCATATCCTACGGGAGTACACTAGTCGAAGACAACTAAATCTTTACGTTATTTATCTTTTTGGTGCAAGTTCATTGCGGTGATCAAACCTATTGCATAAAAATGTCTGTTGTTAGAAAAAAATAACAAAATGTGTTTTTCTAAGCCAACAATACCAAATCTTAACAATAATGCTTAACATACCTGATAACATGAACTACATGTGGTCCAAAGCCCCTTTTTAAAGAATTGGATGTTGCACAACTTCTAAAAAAAGAGCATCTGCACTTCGACTTTCAGAAAACAAATTAGCAGATGATAATATTGACATGGTAGCTAAATTCATTAATAAACAAAGTGTTTATGACATATACTCTTTTGTTTCTAGTTTTTTATGTGTTCTCTGTAAAACTATAGGTATGTAAAATTTTAAAGTAATATCTCAGACAGTTATTTGGTCATGTGATGAATCTGCTAAATCATGCTTGTCCTAAAGAATCATTCCCTACTTATCTCGTGCTTTAAACATGAATCTGTCTGTGATATTTGCGGATTTATCCATCACTTTGGGGACGCATGTGATTATTTCATAATAGATGTTTTTAGTTTCAGTTACAAATTCTTTGGAATAATTATTTTCATAATAGATGTTTTGATAAAGGCAGTAGCAAAAACATTGATGAAGTGAATACACAGAGTTTAAATGAAAGTGAAAAAACAAGCATGAAGGTAACACACAGAGCATGAATGAAAGTGGCAAATAAATAGTGGATTCAGTTAGTTTAGCTACTAATGAGATGGAGTGACTTGGCCAACAAAACAAAATGCAAGCATTCTTTTCTGAAGTTTTGAACTATGTAAAAATATTGGATTCTAGTGACTTATAAAGCTCCCCTGCCTCTTATTGGGAACCAAATACCACAACATCCACCTTACAAATAATTCAACACGTACCTGCCCACAGTAGCTCCAACTTGAGCGTCATTATATGTTTACTATTCCTTGCTTCATATCGCCTTTTTGTATGCGTTTGTGCATCTTTCCATGTGGCATTGAGTTGATTCCGAAGCATCAATTCAAATCTATAGCATGATCTTTACAGCTACATTTCTTTTAAGTACCTTTACAGGCAGCATCGAGCACTGTTATTCAAGCAAAAAGCCGTTGTAACCATTTATAAATATTAGCTCTTGTTACTGAAATATCAAGTGAAAGGCATCTACCATAAGAAATTGTCCTAAAATATAAAATCGTAATTCTAATCACTAACCAAAAATTAAACTAAATTGGATAATTGACTTCAGTAAATCTTTTCCAGTACCAATGCCTCTTACAAATAGAAGCCATGTCTTCTACAGGAACATTCTTAGTCTCAGGCAAGAAGAAGGCAACAAATAACATTTGGACAATAGTCCAATCACCAAAAATGACATACAGTCCATCGTCCGGACTATAATTCAAACACCAAAAATGATATACAGTCCATACTTCAAACGACAGAGCAATGATAAGGAATTTTGGACAATGATGAAGAGCACCAATGTCATAATCATAATTTAGAAATTAGACATCCGAAGAATAGATGTTTGAAATTGTTATTTTTGATAGGTCCTTGCGTGACTCTTCACTTTCTTCAATAGTCTTTTTAGATCGTTGTCCGCTGATGCTGTGAATTCCTTTCGTGAATTCTTCTCGTGAATTCCTCCTGATGCTGTGATGCGCTTCACCCTTCTTCAGATCGCTCGCGTTTCTACCTTCTATCGTCCCCCTCCCTTTTTTTTTGGGTATGCGTTGTTTAGTGGACGGAAAAATTTATGCCCTAGGTTCTGTGCTGCCCTATGCGCACGCCCCTCTCGCACTAGGCCAAGGCCGGTATTGGAAGGTGAGGCGGTAGCGAAAGGGTGAATGCAAAGTGGAAAAACGTACGGAGGAAGGCAATTGAAGGTGGTGAGAGGGAGGGTTTATGAAGGCGGCGATTCAAGACAGAGAATTGGAGATATTTTAATTTTAATTTTGAGATGGGGTCTCGTGAGCTTTGGGGTCTCGTGAACTTTGGATTTGGGGTCCGCTGAATTTATATTTTATTTAGGTAGAAATGGTTGCTCGTGGAGGGAAGATGGAAATTTTAGAACATACTGAAAGCTAAAAGGCGGGGGAAACAAAAATTTCAGAATACATTGGCGCTATACATATTCTTTCTGCTATTCTATACTAAATATATTAAGCATTATTTCTAGATTATTAATGTTATTATTATTTATTAAAATTTGCTCTTATTTATTATTTATTAATTACTTAATAATAATTACTAGATGTTGTTTATTACTAATTATCTTAATTATTGAATGGTAATTATTAATATTAACTATTTCATATTATCGAACTAATTATTAGTTATTATTATCTTATAGTAATTATTAATATTTTTGTTAATTATTTAGTATTATCATCTAATTATAATTACTTATGGATTATTGCAGTGGTAAAATTGAAAGAACTCTAATCGATATAGGTTACAAGTGGCAAGAAAAGAAGATTTGCTAAGATTCATTTATTACAATTGATAAATAAAAATAGTTGTAATACATATTTATTACAAGTAGCAAACAAAAATAGTTATTAAAAATATATGTTAAGAATTATTAGTTGTTTAGAATTAATTATTTAATAATAATTATAATAATTTTATTATTTATTATACTAATTATTAATATTAATTAATATAAACTATTTATTGGTTATTTACTATTTAAATAAAATATTTAATATTATTGATTATTATTATTATCATCATCATTATACTTATTATTAATTATTGAAAATTAATTGTTAATTGATTATTTCAAATTATTTATTAATAATTATTAATATATTATTACAATGGGAAAGAGAAAAAGATATTAAAAGGCGTTTATTACAACAGGCAAAAGAGAAAAGTTGTGATATATATGTTTATTACAACAGTGATTTTTTCACAGTTGTAAAAAACATTTAATACAATAGTGCATTTTGTTGTAAAAAACATTTAATACAATAGTGCATTTTGCACAGTTGTAAAAAACCATTTATTACAACTGTGCCTTTCGCACAGTTGTAAAATTAAAGTTGTAATATGGTGTTGTTGTTGTAGTGTATATTGTTTCAACTAATCTATTTTGACAAAAATATATATTTTGACAAATATATATATATATATATATATTGTTTTAACTAATCTATTTTGACAAAAAAAAAAATTGATAAAAATATATATATTGTTTCAACTAATCTATTTTGACAAAAATATATATTTTAACAAAATGAATAAAAATGACAACTTCATTTTGTTAAAAATTCTATTTTAATAAAATGAATAAAAATGACAACTTCATTTTGTTAACAATAATCTAATTCAACAAAAATGATATTTTGTTTTATCAATTCTAATACAACAAAAATGATATTTTATATTTTGACAATTCTAATTAAATAAAAATGAAAATTTCTATTTTGACAATTCTAATTCAATAAAAATGACAATTTCTATTTTGACAATTCTAATTCAATAATAATGAAAATTTCTATTTTGACAATTCTAATTCAATAACAATGACAATTTCTATTTTGATAATTCTAATTCAATAACAATGACAATTTCTATTTTGATAGAAACATATTCTGACTAAATGATATTTTTATTAACAGAAACATATTCTTATCTAAATGACATATTTATTCACAAAATATGTTTTCTAACTAAATGACATATTTATTTACAAAATATGTTTTCCAACATAGATGACATATTTATTTACGAACATTTGTATTCTAATGACAAATAAAAGAATAATTTATTTGTATACATTTTTCTATGTATTCTAATGACAAATAAAAGAATAATTTATTTCTATACATTTTTTATTCAACATAACAAATAAAAATGACAATTTTATTTGTTTACAATTTCTATTTAACAAAAATGATATTATTGGTTTAACACAAATTTACTTAACAAAAATGTTATTTTTTTAACATAAATCTATTTGAAAAAAATGTAATTTTTGTTCTAACTCAATTCTAATTAACAAAAATGTAATTTTTGTTCTAACCATTATATTTTGATAAAAATGCCAATTTTGTTTCAACTATTATAATTTGACAAAAGTGACAAATTTGGTTTCAACTTTTATAATTTGACAAAAGTGACAAATTTGGTTTCAACTATTATAATTTGACAAAAGTGACAAATTTGGTTTCAACTATTATAATTCGACAAAAGTGACAAATTTGGTTTCACTTTTATAATTTGACAAAAGTGACAAATTTGGTTTCAACTTTTATAATTTGACAAAAGTGACAAATTTGGTTTCAACTATTATAATTGGACAAATTGACAAATGTAGAAAATGGGCTGGAGGACAAAATTTTAAATTTTTTTGGTTCAAAAAACGCAGCTCAGATAATTTCACGTAAAGGCCAAACTTCAGCTTATTTTTAGGCCTAAGTAAATAATGCTCTATTTTTAATTTTTTCCTTCCCTCTTTCGATTTTCTTTCAATTCAAATGGAAACTCGAATCATTCATTGATTACGTGCATTTTACATCATTAATTGGATTATTTCGATTCTTTTATTAAATCGATCTCAGCAGGTAATTTTACCCTAATTTAGGTTTTTATTTTCGATCGATTCGATCTATTATTTACTGTTTTTTGTTATGTTTTGTTGATCTTATTTTCTTATGAATTTACAGGTTATTTGCGTCATATCTGATTTGGTTTCAATCAGTAGAGAAGAACAAGGGTATGTATTTAGATACGATGTTATGATTTTTTTAGATTTTAATGCCATGTGCATTTAGCATTTTCTTGCTGTTTAATATTTATTTTGACTGTACATGGTTTTTTGACATCTTATAATATCATTTGTTATTTATATCTGAATCTGTATAATTTTTGGCAGGAGCAGTCTTGGGAATAGCATTTTGGTTTTATTTTTACTTGATGAGTGTAGCTACTCTATTCGACTGGACATGAGTTGTTCTTTAATTGCTGTTAAGAATAGCATATGTGAATATTGGACACATCTTACTCCTAGTTCTATTGAAATATCATATAATTTGGAAAGTAAGATTACCACAGTTGATATTGATTCATATTTGCATACAATATTGTGCTTTCAAATTTATAAGAAGAGTCCTTTTTTGTTTTCACTGTTAAGTTGTGCCATCATGCTCTGGAGCTCAATGTTGACAATAATTTTTCAGTCAATTCTAATCAGCATAGTATTTCAGTTTGTTCTGGTTCTTATAACATTAAGTCTTGTGGTGAATCAAGTTCTTATTTGAAAGATATTATGAAGAAAGGGTGTCAATTGAATCCTATGGACTTTATTGGTTATTGTTTTAGTGGTGCTGAAGATTTTAGAGAGTTTCTAATGGCTTATCAAATAAAAGAAGGACATGAATTGATTTTTGTTAAAAACTGTCTTGAAAGAATATCTATCATATGCTCTTGGAATAAGGAAGGTTGTGAATTCAATTTAAATGCTTCTTCGGATTCTAGACAGCCTCTTTGTTTCTTTATTAGAACTTATAACTTTGCACATTCGTGTGGTGCTGGATTAAGGGATGTTAAGAAAGTCCAAATTTCTAGTATAAATCTTTGATTATTGATCAAATTAGAGATGTCCCTATGAAGAAGCCGAAAGATATTATCGCTGAATTTAGAAGAGAGTTTAATTTTGATCTTTCTTATTATTTTGCATACTCCGGAAAACAATTGGCTTTGAAGGAAATTTATGGAGATGATGCTATGTCATATAATGAATTAAATTGGTATTTGGAGACTTTGAAGAAAACTAATCTAGGAAGTTATGTTGCTTTGGATGTTGATCCGTCGAGTCAGCAATTTGAAAGAGTTTGCATTGGATTTAATGCTTGCTTAGTTGGTTTTCGACATTGCCGTCCTCTTATATTTCTAAATGCAACATTTTTAAAGGGTAGGCCAGGAGTTTTATTAGCAGCCACTGCAAAAAATGGAAACCAAGGTTTGAGTTTTGGTCTTTGTCTTTTATTTTTTTTAAGTTGTTTAGTATTTTGTTTTTGAATTCTTTAGTATGCGATTTTTGGTGAAGTTCATGTATTTTATGGGAATGTTGGTGAATTTCATGCTAGTGGATTCAGTTTTGATGATGTATTGAATTAGATTTGATCAGCCCTGGCCTAATGTTCAAGTTTTTGTCAGAATTGAATCTTTTTTTATAGTTCAAATTTTTAAGTACCATTACATCATTGAAAAATATTGTTACTGACAAGTATTTGTTTATAAAAAAATTCTACTTGTTGCCTTCAGTTGATGATATATCTCTGGTTTCCCTTGGTTGCTCTGGAATTGACAATAGGCTTATCATGCTATATAACAATATAACATTAGGTTTTTTCACTGTAATAGGTTTGGGTTTGTAACTAATTAATGCAAGTTGGCATGCATGCTACAATCCTGATTAGAGGCTGCCTTTCTTTGGTGTAAGGTTATCGTACATGTTGTACATTTCTGGGCCAGGGCTACTAGCTAATGTGACGGCCCAGGAGTCATTATATGGATAACTTGCATTTCAGTTGCATATTGCATTTCAGTTGCATATGTTTATAACACTGAATATTGCATTTCAGTTGCATTATATTTGATAATGCTAATCTAGTTAGCATTTTTTGTTCATAGTTTTACAAATTCCATTTGACAGACAGATATTGAAATACTGCATGTTCTATTTTCTTGTTTTACTGCTGCATTTTTTGTTTGTTTAATACTATGGTATACATAATGCTGGTATTTTTTTTCATTGTATTGTATATTATTGCTTTTTTTCTATGCATTCATGAAATATATTATGACATTTTGCATTAGCATTTTAATCTTTGTTTCTTATAAGAGTGTATTTAAAAAAAAATCACTGCTGCGAATGTGAAGCACATTAAGTTTTTTTTTTATATAGATTTTTCCTCTGTGTATTATATTTCTTATTTTGTTTCCCTTTTGCTTTCTTTGTTATTCTGTGCGTCTGTGTTGTTCTTTTCTTTCTTTCTTTTTTTTTTTTTTTTGAGAGAGAGATTGACATAGAAATATTATAATACTGCTTTTTTTCCTATTTATTTAACTGTTGCAATACTAAAGTATATGATACTCTTTTTCCTTTAGCAATTTTTTTATTTATTTATCATATTGTTTCATTTTTTCTATTTGCTTCATTAATTTGGTCATGAAATTCATTATGCTAGGTTACATTAGCATTTTTAAATCCTTGTGTACTGTAAGACTCCTGTGTATCATATGACTGCAATTTTATCATACTTGTTTCTCAGTTCTCATCCTAAGATACATTATGCTTTTTTACTTTATCCTTTTTTGTTCCGCATCATATTGCTGCTTTTCTTTTTTATTTGTTTTAGTGATTTAGTCATGACATATATTATAATAGTTTACTTTAGCGTTTTTTAATTACATATAGCATGGTATATGTAAGATATTGAATTGATTTATATTTTGTATATAATTATGGTATATCCGTTTTTTTTTTTAATGTTAGCATTTTAAATTTGTAATGCATTTTTTCAGGTTTCTTTCCACTAGCTATGGGAGTCTTCTCACATGAAAATGAATCAAATTGGACTTGGTTTTTAGAGAATCTAAAAGAGATGCTTCATGAAGATCGTGAATTGGTTTTTATGTCTGATCGTCAATGGGTTTTGCTCTTAGGTGTTCCGAAAGTGTTTCCATCTTCTTTTCATAGTTATTGCACATTTCATATGGAGCAAAATATTGGTTCAGTGGTTAAAGCTTGCAAGGGTGATACATCAATTGTTGATTTGTTCAAACTTATAACTCGAGCTTCCAATCTATTTGATTTTGAATGTTATATGTTAAAATTTAAAGAAATTGGAGGTGCTGCCGCAATCAACTTCCTTAAAGATAAACCTTTAGAACATTAGGCAGATTTGTTTTTTCAAGGTAGAAGGTATGGAGAATATTCTTCTAATGTGGCTGAGAGCTTTAACTCTTGGATTGTGGATGACAGGTTTATGCCGATTACATCGATGGAATTCGAGTGAAAGTAATGAAATAAATGGCAAAGCGGAGGGAAGAATGCCATCAGTGGACTACTGTTTTATGACCAGTCATGGAGCAACGATTGTCAAAGTTAGTTGAAGATGGGTTTGGATGGAATGCATATAGGTCTGATGAAAATATTTTTGAAGTTAGATCTCCTATTTCACATCATGTTGATCTTGAAAAAAAGATTGTGTAGTTGTAATCAGTGGAAAGTTACCGGTTTTCCATGTGCACATGCTGTTAAGTGTATGAATAAATCAAGGCTATCGGTATATGAATTTGTGGAATATTATTTTACAGCTAATGCTTTTAGAGCTAGTTACGCACATGCTATTAATCCAATTTCAACTGTCGGTAAGCCAGTTGTTACTAAAGATGAAATTGTAATTAGACCGCCTAAAGAAATTCGAGGTGCTGGAAGACCTTCTACTAAAAGACATGGTGGCTTTTCTTATCCTCAGAATAAGCGGAATAAATGCAGCAAGTGTGATCAAGTTGGACATAACAAGAGGAATTGCCAAGCTTCAAAGAAGATTTAAATTTGAATATTATTTCTCAGTGTTTTTTCCATTGGATATGTCACTATATATTTACTTAATATATTGTTGTTATTTTTTATTGGTTATTGGGACATGTTACATGCTAAGTTGTTATTTTTAATATAAATCTAACTTGTATTTCTGAATTTTATATTTCTGCTTTCATTTATTATATTTTGTGTGTTTTTTTTGTTTAAATTATGAAGTGTTGTGTCTATGGTTGCTGGCATTTTATCACCTCTTGTTATTTACATCAATTAAACAGTATAATGCTATATTAATTTAGCATTTTGTTGTGTATATTGTAAAAGTAATTAGCTGATTGGATTATTAACTTTATAAAGTAAAAGTGGTTGGGTAACTTTATTAATATAAATTTAACTTATATTTTTGAAACTTATGTGGTTGCTTTCATTTTTTTTTTTTTTTTGCATGTTTTGTTTAAAATATGCACTGTTGTGTTTGTGACTATTGGTATTTAATTATCTGCTATTTTCTATGTCATTTATAAAGACTAATGCCACATTTATGTGTTTACTTCCATTTATTTTGTTTTATGTATTTTATTTGTAAAGCATGCATAGTTATGTTTGTTGTTTGTGGCATGTTTTTACCAGCTATTTTCTACATTAATTCAACAGACTAATGCTATATTGATTAAGTGTTTCGTTTTGTATACTGTTAAACAGATTGATCTATTTGATTAGTAGTTGTGAAATAATAAACTATGTGATGTTGCTTTCTGTGTTATTTGGGTAACGTCGTATGCTATTTCAATATAGCATTTTCTGCTAATTAATTTTTGAAATATAGTTAATTTCTAAAACAATTATAGTATGGTAATTGAAGCTAATGCATACAATTATGTACCCGATTAGGCCTTGTGTTTGAATGTCTTTTACATATCATGGGTACCCGCTCGGTTAAATAATCCCTACTGGGTGTAGAATCATTGCTGGAGTACCCGATTAAGCCTTGCATCCAAAAGTCTTTTACATGTCATAGGTACCCGATTAGGCCTTGTGTGTGGATGTGTTTTACGTGTCATTGTACCCGCTCGGTTAAACAATCTTTACTAGATGCAGAATCGTTGCTGAATGACCCGATTAGGCCTTGTGTCGGGAAGCTTTTTACATGTCATAGGTACCCGATTAGGCCTTGTGTCTAAATGTCTTTTACGTGTCATGGGTACCCACTCGGTTAAATAATCCCTACTGGGTGCAGAATTATTTGCTGGAGTACCCGATTAAGCCTTGCATCCATAAGTCTTTTATGTGTCATAGGTACCCAATTAGGCCTTGTGTGCGGATGTGTTTTACGTGTCATTGTACCTGCTCGGTTAAGCAATCCATATTGGGTGCAGAATCGTTGTTGTACGACCCGATTAGGCCTTGTGTTCGGAAGCTTTTTACATGTTATAGGTACCCGATTAGGCCTTATGTCTGAATGTCTTTTACGTATCATGGGTACCCACTCGGTTAAACAATCCCTACTAGGTGAAGAATCATTGCTGGAGTACCCGATTAAGCCTTGCATCCAGAAGTCTTTACGTGTCATAGGTACCTGATTAGGCCTTGTGTTCGGATGTGTTTTACGTGTCATTGTACTCGCTCGGTTAAACAATCTTTACTGGGTGCAGAATCGTTGCTGAACAACCCGATTAGGCCTTATGTTCGGAAGCTTTTTATGTGTCATAGGTACCCGATTAGGCCTTGTGTCTAAATGTCTTTTACGTATCATGGGTACCCGCTCGATTAAACAATCCCTACTGGGTGCAGAATCATTGCTGGAGTCACGATTAAGCCTTGCATCTAGAAGTCTTTTACGTGTCATAGGTACCTGATTAGGCCTTAGGTGTGGATGTGTTTTATGTGTCATTGTACTCGCTCGGTTAAACAATCCATATTGGGTGCAGAATCGTTGCTGAACGACCCGATTAGGCCTTGCGTCCGGAAGCTTTTTACATGTCATAGGTACCCGATTAGGCCTTGTGTCTAAATGTCTTTTACGTATCATGGGTACTCGCTCGGTTAATCAATCCTACTGTGTGTAGAATCGTTGCTGGGGTTCCCGATTAAGCCTTGCATCCCAAAGCCTTTTACGTGTCATAAGTACCCGATTAATCCTTGTGTCCGGATGTGTTTTACGTGTCATTGGTACCTGCTTGGTTAAACAATTCTTACTGGGTTCATAATCATTGTTGAACGACCCGATTAGGCCTTTGAGTTTAGTCATCCTTTGAGTTTTGAAAAGTACATGACCAAGCTTCAGTCTAGCCGTCCTTTGATTTTCGTAAGTACCTGCTTAGGTTTAAATTTGAATGACCTTTACAATCGTTTATATTGTTCGATTAACCATTATGTTTTCAGTATAAACTGGTTTTCAGAGGTTTTGGCTTAGGGATCAGTCCGACCGTCCTTTACAATCATTTATATTGTTTGGTTAACCAATATGTTCTCGGTATAAATTGGTTTTTAAAGGTGCTTGCTTAGGGTTGATCCTGCTGTCATTCGAATCTCGTATGTACTCAGTTAGGTTTGAATTTGGTTGTCCTTTACAATCGTTTATATTGTTTGGTGTATATTTATTTGCATGGGTATCTGATTAGGTTTTGAATATTGTCTTCTTTTGTATCCATATGTACCCGATTTAACTTGGAGTCGGAATTTGGTTTGCGTTTCTGGGTTTGGTCGGTTGAATGAAATATTTTGGTTATAGATTCATTTATAATTATTTTGTTTAAATAATTTATTTTTATTTTAGATTGTTATGCATAAACAATTAGTTATAAAAATGTAATATGTTATAGCATTTTTAATTTAGGATACAGTAGATTCATTTATGGTTATGTTGATTAAATAATTCATTTTTATTTTAGATTGGTATGCCTAAACAATTATTTATAATAGTGTTATTTGTTTATAGCACTTTAATTTATACATTTCATCACATAACATCAGACATAACCCAACCCATACACATAATGGTTAATCGAACAGTAACACATAACAGTAACCACCAAACCATAAGCATAATAGTAACCACTAAACCATCACATACACATAACATTAACTACCAAACCATCACAAAGACCTCAAAAAGCCAAATGATAACAAAGATCTCAAAAAGCCAAATGATAACAAAGATCTCAAAGACATAAGCATAACTCAACACATACACATAACAGTAATCACCAAACCATCACAAAGATCTCAAAAAGCCAATATACAGTTGCCATAAAACATCAGTTCTCCCAAAATTCTTATTGCACAAAATCATCAGACATAAGCCAATACGAACAACAGGCTACAACCTGAATTTTCATTAAAACAGCAAGTCACAATCAATTCAGCTTCAACTACTATGTATGAAATTAAAACAGAGCAATTAACCACGTGTAGGTATGAAATTTGTACTGGTACAATTCTGTCTGTACCATAATTTTTTAATCCAGGTTCAGCCACTACTTTAACATCAATTCAAGTTACTAAAACTCAATTACAATTAGCAACTAAATGTCTAAATAGCAAATTCAAATTAAATTAAAACAGGTGCTACATCAACAATTCAGTGTTTCCTTCGTTCATATTCTTTCTTCTTCGCAGCGTTTTCAATTTCTTCTGGGGATGAGTTTGCTAAGTAACTCATAATATCCAAACTTCTTGGTGGGTCATTCTGTATGTTGAACACTGTGTTAGCACGGAGAAGATTGATATCTTCCTTTTTATATTCCTCTGGTAGATTTTTGTCTTTGTCCAATTTTTTGATGAATTTCATCACAAATAATGCATAGGCGGAACTGCAAAATAATAAATAAATAAGGATTGGTATAAGAAATGCAATGGTATGATCATTTAGCTTTTTGCCAACGGATTATTTGGCAAAAACCATGTATTGTGTTCTAATATTATCCAATTTCCAGGAAGGAACACATAATCGTCAAATATCCTTCAATTTCTCCGGTTTATATTTTATTTTCCTAGGATTTTATGGAATGAAACATTATTGCATGGTACATCAACTTTCCCCACAAGTAAACTATTGCATAATAGAATGAACTGATGATTTTATTTAGTTTGTCAGTCGCAGAATATGAGCTAATAGAGTTGTATCATAGTAACCTCAAAAACCCTATTCTCCCAAATGACCAAACCCAGAAACGCATGTAAAGGATGATAATATGAAGGTGTTTTCACTGTATTATTGTAAAAGTCAGGCAGTAGCGGTACAAAGATACGAAAAATGCAAGGTGTTGTATGGATATTTAAATAATAATAAGGTTCCTACCTTAAGAATAAAACAAAAATGATATTACAGTTTAGCATTTATATTAACAGTTTATGTTGCACATGTAAAGGAAAATATGAAGGTGTTTTCACTGTATTATGGTAAAAGACAGTATTGGTATAAAACATATAATGGTTTGAGCATTTAGTATCTATTAAAAAAACTGTTAATGTTTACTTACGAGTCGAAATATTGTTGTGGGCATTGTGGTTGTTTCATCGGCTTTGTTCCAATATTTTTGTTTATAATGTTGTTTTCAGCCAATTTCTCATTGATGATCATTTCAATCTTTTTTCTTTGTATCAGAAAAAATACATAGCTTTTTTCTAATATACATCCAAATATATATTTATATATGATAAGAACAATCTTGCCATCTTCATCACTTCCCTATAATGTTTATTTGATACAGATGTTGATCTTCTGGGCCTCAATGAATCATAGTGGTTCCATTGCATTTTAACATATTCCAAAGTTAGTAAATTCCAATGGTTGATGTAATGCAAGGGAAAGAATATGGTTTCTGCAACTTCGTCTTTGACAATTTTTTGGACCATTGGGTTAACCAATGTTTTAACAACATTTTCAACATCTGTTTGTATGGCATGCTGCAAATAAATATGAAAAATATTAATTTGTTACTGATATTTACAATTTTAAAGTAAAAGTTTTGTTTACCGCCATGATTGTACTGAATATGTAGTTGTGTTCGTATGTATTTGCATTTGAAGTAAACCAGTCAATAACCTGCATTATAAAAATAATGTTAGCTTAGTATATTATTTTAACATGGAGTTTGCTTCTCTATAAATTTGTTACTAGGATGTTGCATTGTATATAAATAATGCTAGGGGGAGATAACATTTTATTACCAGTATGTTGTTTGATTTAAAAAACATCATAATGCTATGATACTTTAGCATTTTATTAACAACAAATTGCTTAAATATAAAAATCAAAATGATAGGAGAGTTTATCATTTTTGTAATAGAATGTTGACTATCCAATTAAAAATCAAAATGATGGTAGAAGCTAGCCTTTTTTGAACAACATTTTGTATTATCATAAATTTTATTATAATGCTAGCAGAATTTAGTATTTTTCAATCACCATGTTATTAAAAAAAATCATAATGCTAGGAGAATTAGCATTTCATGAACATTGTACTGTTTATTTAAAAAGTGATCATAATGGTAGTGGAAAAAAGTCTTTTGGAACAACATAATGGTTTATAAAAAAAATTCCAAAATGCTAGTGAAGGCTAGAGTTTTAAAAAATAACAATCACAATGCTACAAGTTAGCATCTTAGGAACAGAATATTGCTTAATAATTAAAAAAAATACCTATTACAATTTACATTTACCTGACCATCTGTAAATTCTTCAAATAGCAGTTCTTCTAGCATGGACTATACAATTGCTATCCCTCATCTTTCCATTATTTTGCCATGCTATCGTGCTATATTTATATTTTAATTTAAAAATATTAAAATATCACAGATTCATTTAAATAAATTCAGATTTTAACGAGTACAAAAAAATTACTTTGTTTTGTCTGCGCATGCAAAGAATGCCCTGATTATGTTTTGTTTGTGAGAATCTAGGAGTTGTAATATCAGACTCTTTAAAATATTTCTTTGGCGATATACTTTCTTTATTGGAGAATACTTGTCAACATCCATAGGTTCCACATCTTGAGCTTCATCATCTGTACTAGATTCTTCTTTCTCTTTTTCGACCAGTTCTTTTTCAGTTTCGTCGGCTTTTGTATCACTTTCGTCACTTCCATCTTCATCCTCATCTTCATTGCTTGTATTTTCAATATTTACTTCACCATCGGTTACTTCTTTTTAATTCTACTCTTCTTCACCTTCATCTTCATTCTCTTCATCATGTGTTTTATCTTCTCTTTTATTCTCTTCACTTTCTTCTTCATTCTCATTTTCTATTTCATCATTTTTTTCCTCCATCATTCCACTGTCTTTTTCATCATATTTGGTTTTTTTGCGGTGTACTATTTTATACTGAAATTGAGAATCAACTTTTGTCTTCCTCTTTTTCCCTTTTAATCTTTCAATCGTTGAACTTGGTGTTACATTTTTAAGCCACTGGCTTCTTCTTCTCACATCCTTCTCTTCTTTGTTTTCCACTTTTTTGAACTCTTCCTGAGTCTCATTATCTGTTGTGCTTAGAAGGTCGAAAGAAGGAGGGGTAAGTTGCTCTATAAACTTCTGAATAATTAGATTTTTCTGTTCCTTATCAGATTCTTGAAGCACGGATTTTAGCATGCGGATTTCTTTTTCTTTCCGAACTAATTCTTCTTCTCTTTTTTTCCTTACCTCTTTTTCTTCCTGCAACTTTGTTTTCACATCCTTCAATTTATTGTCTAATTGTCTAATTTGAAAATTTTGCATTTCTATTTGTCTGTCTTTTTCATCAATTCCTAACCCTTCATCTTCATCTTCACTTGTAATCTCTTTTATATGCAAAATTGCTTTGTTCTTCGATTCATCAAGTAACATCTTCTCTTTAGATGTTATTTTCTTAATTCCAGGTGAAATATGTAATCGGCGAACATAAGAAGTTTTTCAGTCATAAATTCATTATTTCTAATATTTTGAAGTGCTACAATGTTCTAGCATATTAATATGTGGACATAAATAAATATAAAATTATTTACTGAATTACGACTACTAAGTTTTGAGTGATAAAGGGATTGTTACAAAACCAAGTACATTGTTGAAATGCTATCAGAATTTAGTGTTTTCCAATCACCATATTAATCACACAAAAAAATTCATAATGTTAGGAGAATTAGCATTTCACTTACAGTGTTCTGTTTACTTAAAATTTATTATGATGGTAGGATAGTTTAACATTTTATTAACAGCAAATTGCTTAAAAAAAATCAAAATGATAGGAGAGGTTAGCATTTTTGTTATAGCATGTCGACTAAAAATCAAAATGCTTTTAGAAGCTAAGTATTTTTGGAACAACTTTTTGTAATAAAAAAAACAAAAGAAAAATTCATAATGCTAGGAGAATTAGCAGTTCATTTACAGTGTTCTGTTTATTTAAAAAATTATTACAATGGTAGGGTAGTTTATCATTTTATTAACAGCAAATTGCTTAAATTAAAAAATAAAAATGATAGGAGAGGTTAGCATTTTTGTAATAGCATGTCGATTACTCAACTAAAAATCAAAATGCTTTTAGAAGCTAAGTATTTTTGGAACAATTTTTTGTAATCACAAAAAAAAAAAAAAAAAACATAATGCTAGGAGAATTAGCATTTCACTTACAGTGTTCTGTTTATGTAAAAAATTATTATAATGGTAGGATAGTTTAGCATTTTATTAACAACAAATTGCTTAAATTAAAAAATAAAAATGATAGGAGAGGTTAGCATTTTTGTAATAGCATGTCGACTACTAGACTAAAATTCAAAATTCTTTTAGAAGCTAAGTATTTTTGGAACAACTTTTTGTAATAAAAAAACAAAAGAAGAATTCATAATGCTAGGAGAATTATCATTTCACTTACAGTGTTCTGTTTATTTAAAAAATTATTATAATGGTAGGATAGTTTAGCATTTTATTAACAACAAATTGCTTAAATAAAAAAATAAAAATGATAGGAGAGGTTAGCATTTTTGTAATAGCATGTCGACTACTCGACTAGAAATCAAAATGCTTTTAGAAGCTAAGCATTTTTGGAACAACTTTTTGTAATAAAAAAAAAACAAAAGAAAAACTCATAATGATAGGAGAATTAGCATTTCACTTACAGTGTTCTATTTATTTAGAAAATTATTATAATGGTAGGATAGTTTAGCATTTTATTAACAGCAAATTGCTTAAATTAAAAAATAAAAATGATAGGAGAGTTTAGTATTTTTGTAATAGCATGTCGACTACTCGACTAAAAATCAAAATGCTTTTAGAAGCTAAGTATTTTTGAAACATATTTTTGTAATCACAAAAAAAAATCATAATGCTAGGAGAATTAACATCTCAGTTGCAGTGTGCTATACAGATAAAATAATTTACATTAATCACTGTTAACTACTGTGTTTCCAGTATTAAATAGAAAATTACAAAAGCAATTGCATTATTAAAATTTTAACAACATAAAATATTATCATACCTTTTTATCATCCATATTGGCTAGGATCTCCTTTGACACAATGTTTTTCATTAAGTTTAGTGAACATTTTGCAAATCTTGGAGAGCCGTTTATCCATTCTTTTCTTGGCTTAAGTATATCAACATGTTCACATAGAAAATACTGAAAAAAATAACAAAATATCAATTAGAATAAAATATCATACATCTTATCATACTATATTAAAATTTAATATTATGATGAAAAAATATCATTGATTTTTTCTTACCAGGGGAAGAATGGAACAGCCAGACATATTTCTTGGTTTATCATTGAAAAAATTTAATGATTTAGTTAAATGATAATGAATACTTAATGGCCAAGAAATTTGATTCATTTTTTTTTGGATCAACGGTGTATTGAAGATAACCCCAGTTAAGCATTCTTTGATTGTCAGGGAAAAGAAATGTTATAAAGAGAAGAATAAGAATAAATCTTGGCAAATCGTTTTCTTCATCTGGAATTTCTTTTTCAAATTTAATTTCTATTCTTTTAATAACAAGATCTTTGGTTATATGATCTATGTTAATAAAATTTCTTGAAACAAACCTTTGACAATTTTCAGGGGTGCATGATAAAGATACTTTAGGTAAGGGAAAAATATTTCTCCCATTCATAGGAAAACCAAAAATTAATTAAATATCTTTCATTGATAAATTTAATTTTTTCCTCCCAATAGAAAAACATTCCTCCTTAATTGAATAACAACTGATTAAATCATCTAAAATTTTAGAAGATTTTCTAATTTGCTTTGGTCCAATGTTACTTGAAAAAAAAGCATTTATAAATTCATAAAAAGGAGTCTGTTTTAAAAACTTTAATTGATTAATTGAAAAAACATTTTTTTAATTTTTTCAAGAATTTTAACCAATAGTACAAGACCACATCGGTATTGGACAGTCTGCTTTTTCTTTTTCTGGCTCGCAACTATTTTTTGCTTTTTGCTTTCTTTATTCTTAGGAGAAGACTCTGATATTTCCTGCAAGAAAGAGATAACAAAACAATATAAAATTGTATTAAAATATAGAACTGTATTATAATATAATATTAAAGAAATCATTTTGTGCAATATAATGTTAGATTAATCTAGCATTTTCATACATTATAATGCTAGGTTAACCTGTCATTTACATATGTCGGTTAACGGCTCGGTCATGCCATGTAATGACAGGTTATCCTAGCATTTTCGTGCAATTTTCAAGGGCTCGGTCACTCGCTGTAGTGCTAGGATAACCTATCATTTACATATGTCGGTAAATGGCTCGGCCATGCCATGTAATGACATGTTACTCTAGCATTTTCGTAAAATTTTCAAGGGCTCGGCCACTCACTGTAGTGCTAGGATAACCTGTCATTTTCATATGTCGGTTAATGACTCGGCCATGCCATGTAATGACAGGTTATCCTAACATTTTCGTGCAATTTTCAAGGGCTCGGCCACTCGCTGTAGTGCTAGGATAACATGTCATGTTAATATGTCGGTTAATGGCTTGGCCATGCCATGTAATGACAGGTTACTCTAGCATTTCCGTAAAATTTTCAAAGGCTCGGCCACTCGCTGTAGTGCTAGGATAACCTGTCATTTACATATGTCGGTTAACAGCTCGGCCATGCCATGTAATGACAGGTTGTCTTAGCATTTTCGTGCAATTTTCAAGGGCTCGGCCACTCGCTATAGTGCTAGGATAACCTGACATTTTCATATGTCGGTTAACGGCTCAGCCATGCCATATAATGACAGGTTATCCTAGCATTTTCGTGCAATTTTCAAGGGCTCGGCCACTCGCTGTAGTGCTAGGATAACCTGTCAGTTACATATGTCGGTTAAAGGCTTGGCCATGCCATGTAATGACAGGTTACCCTAGCATTTTCGTAAAATTTTCAAGGGCACAGCCACTCATTGTAGTGCTAGGATAACTTGTCATTTACATATGTCGGTTAATGGCTCGGCCATGCCATGTAATGACAGGTTGTCCTAGCATTTTCATGCAATTTTCAAGGGCACGACCACTCGTTGTTGTGCTAGGATAACCTATCATTTACATATGTCGGTTAATGGCTCGGCCATGCCATGTAATGACAGGTTGTCCTAGCATTTTCATGCAATTTTCAAGGACACGGCCACTCGTTGTAGTGCTAGGATAACCTATCATTTACATATGTCGGTTAATGGCTCGGCCATGCCATGTAATGACAGGTTGTCCTAGCATTTTCACGCAATTTCCAAGGGCGCGGCCACTCGTTGTAGTGCTAGGATAACCTGTCATTTACATATGTTGGGTAATGGCTCGGCCATGCCATGTAATGACAGGTTGTCCTAGCGTTTTCATGCAATTTTCTAGGGCAAGACCACTCGTTGTAGTGCTAGGATAACCTGTCATTTACATATGTCGGTTAATGGCTCGGCCATACCATGTAATGACAAGTTACCCTAGCTTTTTCGTAAAATTTTCACGGGTTCGGCCACTCTGTAGTGCTAGGATAACCTGTCATTTTCATATGTCGGTTAATGGCTCGGCCATGCCATGTAATGACAGGTTATCCTAACATTTTCGTGCAATTTTCAAGGGCTCGACCACTCGCTGTAGTGCTAGGATAACCTGTCATTTACATATGTCGGTTAATGGCTCGACCATGCCATGTAATGACAGGTTACTCTAGCATTTTCGTAAAATTTTCAAAGGCTCGGCCACTCGCTGTAGCGTTAGGATAATCTGACATTTTCATGTGTCGGTTAACGGGTTGGCCATGCCATGTAATGACAGGTTATCCTTGCATTTTCGTGCAATTTTCAAGGGCTGGACGACTCGCTGTAGTATTAGGATATCATGTCATTTACATATGTCGGTTAACGGCTCGCCCATGCCATGTAATGACATGTTACTCTAGCATTTTCGTAAAATTTTCGGAGGCTCGGCCACTCGCTGTAGTGCTAGGATAACCTGTCATTTACATATGTCGGTTAACGGCTTGGCCATGCCTTGTAATGACATGTTGTCCTAGCATTTTCGTGCAAATTTCAAGGGCTCGGCCACTCGCTGTAGTGCTAGGATAACCTGACATTTTCATATGTCGGTTAATGGCTTGGCCATGCCATGTAATGACAGGCTACTCTAGCATTTTCGTAAAATTTTCAAGGACTCGGCCACTCGCTGTAGTGGTAGGATAACCTGACATTTTCAAATGTCGGTTAACGGCTCGGCCATGCCATGTAATGACATATTGTCCTAGTATTTTCGTAAAATTTTCAAGGGTTCGGCCACTTGCTGTAGTGCTAGGATAACTTGACATTTTGTGTTTTAAACTTATATATTCTGCACTTAATTAACCTAGCACATTTTGCACTACAAATCAATGCATAATTAATGAATCGTTTTATAATATATTTGTGTTAATTTTGCCCAAATAAACAGCACAGAATTTAAAACTAAATATACAGTCAATTTAACCATTTGTGTTTACTTTTGTCTGTTATACCTGATCTCGTTTATCCTTCTCCTTCTCCATCGTCTTTTTCGCTTTTATAGCTGATAGTGATAATCTCGAAGAAACAACCCTATTTGCTGATTTTGGTGGTGAATTTGGCGATGGTTCTGACGACGACGATGACCTTAAGCGAAGAGTTTGCATCGGCGATTGATCTGACGACGATGATGATGACCTTAAGCGACGAGTATGCATTATAGGAATACACTTGCTTTTGATTTACGTCTATTTCCTGTTTTCTCGATTTGAATTTGATGGAAAACCCTAAGCGAAGACGACTAAGTGAAAGAATAGATGGCACGTGGGAGTTTTTGTTTTATTTTCGTTCGCGGGTCCTTCAGCCCAATTAATAAAAGTTGCGGCCCAGAGATTAAAATTTTAAATAAGTTGTCCTTACGCCTAATTATTGGTTTTAGCTTCTATAATTTGAAAAAAGTGACAAATTTGGTTTCAATTATTATAATTTGACAAAAGTTTGGTTTCAACTATTTGGTTTCAACAAAAATGATATATTTTTGTTTCACTATTCTCTTACAACAAAATGTCCTTTTTATCCCAACTATTTGGTTTCAACAAAATTGATATTTTTGTTTCAACCATTACATTTAACAAAAATTATATTTTTGTTTTTCAACCCTTTTGTTACAACAAAAATGATATATTTGTTTTCAACTATTTTACTATAACAAACATGATATATTTATTTTCAACAATTTTATTATAACCAACATGATATATTTGTTTTTCAACAATTTCATTATAACAAAATGATACACTTGTTTTTCAACAATTTCATTATAACAAACATGATATATTTGTTTTCAACTATTTTATTTCAACACAACAATCATCAAATTAATAGATCTACATAACAACATCAATCATCAATCCCAGTTCAAATCAGTATAACATCAAATAGAATTTAACATCGGATTGGAAGAAAAATCACGATCATAATTAATTAATTTTAATTATAAAAAAATAGAATTCTCACATTGGATTTTTTCTGAATTTGTAGCTAGCTCCTATCACTGTCCCGTCAGTTCCGTTGTGTAGTGTTCGTCCTCAGGATTCCAACGCACCCTTGTTTGTCCATTTCTGATATCGTTTGTAGAAGTTATAGCCGATTATTCATAACATGATTAATAATTGTTAACAAAATTAATTAAATTACTAATTACTTTTCTTCAACCCGCAACCCTTATTGCAAAATCGAACCCCTCGTTCATCAGAAAATTCGCCACACACGCCTCCCTCCTTCCATTGGCCGACTATCCGGATCCTCCACCCTCCGCGCCTCGACGGCGTCATCCACCTCCAGGAGAGCCGCCCCCTTCGAAGCTCCCTTCATCGCTGAAACCCACTTCGCACCCAGCAACTTATTACGCCAATTTCAGCCTCCACGGCGACTTAGACCCGATCACCATCGCTGAATACACTGATCTCGCCATGCTCTTCGACGTTGTAGAGGAAAGTTTCAGGAGTTAATATGGCGATTAGGAGAAAAAGGGAGATCAAAAATCGAGAGAACGGGGCCATTGATTCAATACTGGCGGCTGAACGTGTATACGCTAGGGTTAGGGTAGAAATACGGTATACGGTGTATTGGGGTTATTTATACGTTAATTAATTTATATTATTTAATATAGTTAATTCAAATAATATTTGTTTATTGGTCCGGACCCCAAATCACACCCAACGAATGTTGCCCCTAACCAAATACCTCTATTCCGGAAGCAATGGACTAGGCCTCATCAGCCCATTTGATCATTTCAGCCCATTTTTCTTTAATTTAAAATATAAAACATTTAATTATTTAATTTGATCATACATTTTAATTTACTGGGGCTACATACTGACTCTAAAAATTTCCGAAAAATAAATCTAGCTATGTTTTCACGATACAGTCCTAACAAAATTAATTTCGTCAAATTTAGAGACCGTTTGAAAAATGACCATTTCCTGGTCGATCCAAATTGACAAAACACATTTTAATTTGCCACGCTCACATATTAATTCCAAAAATTATGAAAATTGGAATCTAGCAATAATTTGACATTCCAGATCCAACCAAAGTGGTTTCGTTGAAAACGGAAGTCGTTTGCGAAATGACTACTTATTATGTTAAAAAAAAATATATATAAATTCCATAGCGACTATTCTGAATTTTAAACTGGACATAACTTTTGATTCCCACTATGATATTTCCATTTTTCAGATTCGTTGAAAAGATATTTTTAAACAGATTTAAATATTTTTTGTTTTATTAAAATCAGTTTATTTTGAATCCTGTACATTCAGTCAAAGTTCAAATTCAAATTTTCAAACTATCGCGCTATTTCTAACTCCTTTTATAATAATTAAAATAAATATATTTGTTCTAACTTCGATTTAAATAAATTTTTAGTCGTTATTATTTAAAATAATTTATTTTTAATATTTAAATTTCATTAAAATTTCTAAAATAAAATTTTCAAATTGGTTCCAAAATTTCGGGATGTTACATTTTATGTATGGATCTGCAAGTTTTTCGAATCGTTCATATTAAAGAATGTAAAATCTTGATTTTATGATTATGCACTTTTTCTCAATTCTCGATTATACATTATGCATATATATGGTATATTAGAAAATTTGATTATTGAGAAATGTAGTACAACTATAAGTTGTTTATTTCTGTTTTGTTATCGATCAATACAGTAGCTAGATCCAAATTTTATTCTGTTGATTTAAGTCAAATTTATTTATTTGATTCATATATTTAGACTGTATAATGGCTATTTCCGTTATTTTCATAATAAATGCATTAAATATACTGTTACGGTAATATATGTTGTATTACCATATTATTATAAATGTATTAAATAGCATCCATAAGTATGTTATAATGCACTCTTTTTCCTTAACTAAGTTTTTCCCCACTGGGTTTTCTTAGTAAGGTTATAATAAGGCATTGTCATGATCCATAATTATCTTGATCCTGAAGTATCAACACTTACTGTAACATCGTAAAACATGTTACCTAAAGATGAAATAAATTTGCACTTTTTTCCTCGTTTATGAATTTTCCCACAGGGTTTTTCATAAAAAGGTTTTTAATGAGGTGGTGTTTTGATCCCAAAGCATCAAACTCTTTTAAGGAATATCATTTTAATATGATATCCATAATTTCAAATGTTGTGTGCTCTTTTTTCTCGTTCAAGGTTTTTCCCATTGGGTTTTCCAGATAGAATTTTGAAGGCAACAGACAATAGTTGTATCGACTGAACGGATATATGCAAGTAAGATAATAACAAGGGGGAACAATCATCATATATGTTTTAAAAGGGACAACTTCAAGTTAGCAGAGCATTCAAGATTTTGAAGACGCATATTCAAGGAGGAGTGTTGTAATATATAAGAGTGAATATGCTTTTGTAATATTTAATTTAGTCTCACATCATGGAAATGAGTTTAACATCAGCTCCAAAGATGATATGTAAAGGATTCAATGTAATAGAAATTGTACACACTTGAATTGAAGGAAATAAAAGTCTCTCCTAATATCTTCTGTTCTCTCTAATGGCTTCTTTTTATTATTTATTTTGTTTTACTTTATAGTAATGCGCACATAGTTTAAAAATAACATGTTTCATACCATAAGACACATAGACAAATAGAAAAGGAGTTAGTCTATAAAAGCATTTGTCGCATAATTGTTTTGCTTCCATGAAGGATGACTCTACTTTGCATGTAATCTTGTTTTAAGAACCATTCCAACTTTTTCTACCCTTATCTATGAACTCCAGTTTTATATACATAAACCAAAAATCTTTGAAATATAACTGCATTTTTTTTCTTATTGATCAGTGCAAATACACCAATAAAAAAAGCAACTTATATACACAATCTTTTTACAATTTAAAGGAGACATAGCACAGTAATTGGACAAACCATGCGTACAACTGTAAAAATAGTTCCAACTTTATATTCTCAGTTGTAGTAATAATTTTGCACGGTGTTAACTCAAAATAGAATTAGGGTCTTACTTATGTCAGATCCTATTTTTTGTGTCTGATATAATATGGTTATCCAAGATGAGCAATTGGAGTTCATACTTATCATACACCATGAGAATTTCAATCACCTGTCATAAGCTTGTACATATAGAAACAAAGCATTGGTTATATTGCAGAAGCTGTATAAAAAGCTGCATAAGAGTTGAAAAAGGGAAAGTATTAACGTAGGTTATATTATGAAAAAATGTCAAACATAATTTGGAATAACACTCAGCTATTTATATATCAGAATTAAGTAATGATAATAATGAATCAGTGAAGCTAAAAAATAGTTTAGAAGAAATATAAACTTAATTAGAATATTACTACATTGCGAAACAGAACCAACATATAAATGATAACATATATGAACGACAAAAATACAACTATTATGCAAATTATAAATTAGTAGTGAGATGCATCTAGATATGTAATAGAAATAAAAAGAAATAGCCAATTTTTTCTTGCTTTTCTATAGATATTGGTTTTGTTATACGTATATCTACTTAAAAATCTTGTCATCCCCTATATCGCCACACGGATAAAACTGTCATTAGTGCAAGGAATGGTTTTAACAATACTGTATTACCATACAAAGAATGACTTATAGACATTTTTGAAAACATACTGCAATTCTGAAAACTTTCAATCTAAAGTTTAGCAAACTATTTTTATAGTGGAAAGCTTACTAAAGGAATTGGGATTATAGATTAGATAACAAACTTATCATCCAAAAGTATTAGTTCAAGTATTGCATCTATGAAATATGCCGTTAATTAATGTGTTTTATTAGAGATTCATGTAAAATAGTGAAATAAAAACCTATGTTTTGGATATTAGCTGATGCATTAGATTTTCCAAATCCAATGTACACGTGTTTTGTTATGTGATGTGCTTAGTTAATGAAAAGCCAGTAAAATAGGATAAGGGTAGGACCATAATTCTAGAAACGTTTTGCACCCCAGCAAGTTATATAAGTGATCCAGTTTGTGATACTTTTGATAGCCTATTTTTTAGAAGCCACGTGCATGCTACGTATATTTAGAACCAAATAACAGAAAAATCAGCAATAAGAACTTATACAAAAGATAGTAGAGTATGTTACATTAGCATATGACAACAACATTATGAAAATTTTATCACATTATATATTTTTTACATTGAAACAATTAATAGTAGCTCACTCTTTTGAAAATATGTCAAAACATGAGTATGTAATTCGAACTTCACAAATTAGGAAAACATGAATTTTTGGACACGTTAAAGATAGATCTGTCTAATTAGAATGCTCCGTAGATTGGGGCTTTGATAATAGACAGATGCATATATTTTAGGCTCTTACAATATTGCATTATGATGCAATCAAATTACTGGTTGCACTTTTACTCAATAAATGTACAATGAAAACATGTGAGAAATATCTGACATATTTTGTGTTGGAAACAGTGGTTCGGCTGAGTCGTGGACTAGGTCACTTTCTTGAAGACGTTTCGGCGATCTACTCAAGGTGCAAAGTAGTTCGTACTGTTCGCCGCCGCCTCTGGGATAAAACAGCCTCTTCCTTGTTTTTCTTTCTATATCGGACCATTTGCACATATGAATCCGATTCAGTTTGCACTCTAAAATAATACTGCTCAAGTTTATTTTCTTTCTATTTTTCAAAAAAGAATGGTTGAGAAGAGGATAGAAATATATATATGATTTTTTTTTCTGTGGAAGAGGAAGAGAGGGTTTTTTCTAGAAAAGAGCAATGAAAAAATGTTCTGTATTCTATCTTCTTTCTGGTCTATGACCAAGTTCTTATACAGAAAAAAAAAACGGTGGCTATTCTAGTGGGGTGGAAAATTGAACTGAAATTAATGCCATATTTAATGAAAAACCACTCAAAGAAATTTGCAATGTGTAAATTGCATTCGTTTCATAAAGAGAAGATGAATGTTAATAAATATTTATTTATTACCATTCATTGCAATTTGTTAATGCTATTTATATTTTGTAACAACTCAATCAAATGCATGTATACATTTATATATATACACACTCAACTGTTATGCAAATGTAACAACTCTAGCAGAAAATTTATTGATACAAAATATAATACCGTTTATAACTTCTAACGGCTCTATGCATTAATGGCTCATAAATATGCATTAACATCTCAAAATAATGGCACAAAATATGTTACCGTTATTAACTTACAACGGCTCGATTGAATTAATTGCTCAATAATAATAAAATTTGGTAATGCAATTAATTCTCCTTTTTTTAATAAATTCACAAAAAGTTCCAACAATCCCCCACTTGAATTTCTTAAAAAATATTTTTGAGCAGTTCATTAAAAAATACATAAGATTGTGCATAAACAAAGGTGTCATCTGACTTGAACCTTTGCATAGTGAATAAGATTCAGTTTTTACTAGAGTGACACGTAGTCTTGAACTCTATTCCTAACATCAAACCACACACAACCTTTCTAGAGTGCAATCAAATAAGCCCGTGCATTTATGGCCATGCACGTCTATCCCAGTTTAGTGAACGCTCTAGGAATCTTGCCCAGAACTCCATAGGAAACGGCCACATTTCCACATTCACAAAGGTGAGTCTATCAAGAGTACTCCTGAAGGTAGGTAATCCACTCCAAATAGAGTATAGATCTCATTAAGAGTTTCTATTAACTCATCCTCTAATCACTTCAGGAATGCATGCTTCTTGGTTTATTAAATAGCATGTTCAATTCCTATCACTACACAACTTGTTTTTACCCATTGAACCTAGTTCTTGGGATCTCCAGTCATTTAGGTCGGGTTACCATTGTGCGTGACTCATCAATCCAAGGGCAATAGTCCCATTCTTTTAGATTCATTCAGGACTTTCTTTCTGGTCAGTCCTTTCGTCAAAGGATCTGCCAAGTTATCATCACTTTATATGTGATGTTCTCTAACAATACTGTGCATACGACTGTCATTTCTTACCGATGTAATATCAGTTCTGTCCTTCTTTCAATAGTCGTCAAATTTTCATCACTATGTATGTGATGTTCTCTTACAGTATTGTCCTTACGACTGTCGTCTTTTACCGTTATCATAACGGTTCAATACTTTTTGCAATAGCCGCGGTACTATCGCAATCGATTACACCATTGGTGTCTATTTTTCCCATAAAGGGATCTCAACTAGCAGATTTTTTTAGTTCTCTGCTTCTTCACTAGCTGTGGCTAGTGCTATTATCTCAGATTCTATAGTAGACTGAGTCAAAATAGTATGTTTCCTAAAAAATTTCAAGAAACAGCTTCTTTAATAATGCTAAATATATTGCCACTGGTTGCTTTTAATCATCATATAAAGTATTCCAGTCTGTATCAGAATATACTTCAAGTACAGCTGGAAACTTTTCATAATGTAATCCAAGGTTCAAGGTTTATTATAGGTATCTCATAACCCTCTCAATAGCATGTTAATGCTCTATACTAGGTCTACTAGTAAACCTGCATAATAATACACAACATAGGCAATGTTGGGTCTAGTACAATCAGTGACATCCGAAGGCTGTCAATGATGCTCACTTACTTTGACTGTCTTACACCTTCACCGGTGTTCTTAAATGTCTTTACACTGAGATCATATGGTGTACATATTGGTTTACAGTCAAAGTGATTATCTTTCTTTAGAAACTTCTCAATATAATGAGATTGATCCAAAGAAAGTCCATTTTTCGGACCTAGTAATTTTTAATACCAAGGATTGCATTCGCTTCACCTAGATCTTTTATATCGAAATTGGCACTTAATAAGGATTTGAATGAGTTTATGGCATGAATGTTAGACCAAAAAAAAAAGAGTAGGTCATCTACATAAAGACATATAATAGTGCAAGTGTCATTCTTAAATTTGTAATGAATGCATTTGTCACTTTCATTAACTTTAAATCATGTGAAATGATTAAGTTATCAAATTTTTTTTTATGCCATGTTTAGGTGCTTGTTTTAAACCATATAATGATTTATCTCATTTGCATACTTTATGTTCTTGACCATGTACTACAAATCCTTCAAGCTGGTCCATATAAATTTCTTCTTCTAATTCACCGTTCAAATATGCAGTTTTAACATCCATTTGGTGTATTAATAAATTATGAATGAAAGAAAATGAGATTAATACCCGAAGGGATGTAATTCTAGCTACGGGTGAAAAAAGTGTCGAAGAAATCTATATTTTCTTTTTATTTAAAACCTTTAACTACTAGTCGTGCTTTATATTTGTCAATAGTGCTATCAGGTTTTAATTTCTTTTTAAGTACTCATTTACAGCATATAGATTAACAACTAGAGGGTAAATCTGTCAATTACCAAGTCTTATTGGATTCCAGAGAATCCATCTCATCATTTATAGCCTCTCGCCAAAAATCGGTGTCTAAATAAGATAAGGCCTCTTGGAGGTTTAAGTGATCCTCCTCTATAGTAAAAGCACAAAAATCCAAACCAAATCTTTTATGGTTTTCGCTCTTTTACTTCTTCTAGGTTCAACTTCAGAACTTTTATTAAGTTCTATTCTAATAGGCATACTTGATGTGCCCCCACTATTCCTTAATTTAAAAGGAAATTTTGTTTCACAAAAAATCGGCATCATTTGATTCAAATATATTATATGCATTTATGTCATAAAATCTGTATGCTTTGCTATTGATAGCATAGCCTATAAATACACATTCATATGCTCTACTTGCCAATTTTTATTCTCTTAGGGTCTAAAAGCGAATATATGCTAAACAACCCCAAGTTCTAAAATATGAGACATTGGGTTTTATGATTCTTTAAAATTTCATAAGGTGAAATTTCATTCTTAGATTTGGGGATTCTATTCAGAAAATAGCATACAGTTAATAATATATCCCCCACCAATGTTTTGCTGCACCATAAATTAATAAGATGGAAATTACAAATTCGGTAAAGGTCCTATTTTTTCCTTTACCGTTCATATCAGGTGAATAAGGTGCAGTTCTTATAGTAATTCAGAATAGAACTAGATTCATATTCTGTTCTTCTATTACTACAAAGTCCTTTATTTTTCTTGTTTGATAAATTTCAGTTTCATTTTTGAACGTCTCAATCATCACTTTTATTTTTCATGAGAACTACAAATTTGAAAACAGAACAACCGTAAATAAAAGTGATGAAATAGTGTTGTCCATATCTAATCAATGTTGTTCATTTTCACATAAAATACACTCATTGATTATTAAATCTACACCATTGTCATTTCCTAATGACATTCAAAAAAAAGATATTATGCATGTAATTAATGCCCATTTATAATGAAGGCATTTCCAAATTTGCATACAGTTAATCTCAATTTGTGACATTCCCTAAATTTATGCATATAAACTTCGTCAATTTATTTTGATGCAAAAAACATATTCATCTAATTAATGTCAATTCTCAATGACATTATCAAATAACATACACATTCTATTAATGTCAAATATTTAGTGACATTTCCAAATAATATATGCATTCTATTAATGTCAATTTTAATGACATTATCAAATAACATATGCATTCTATTAATGTTAAATATATAGTGACATTTCCAAATAATTTATGCGTTCCATTAATGTCAATTTTTAATGACATTTCCAAATAAACATGTGTATTACCATAAGCAACCAAAAAATTAACAGTGGCTCTCATAACCAATGACCACCGTACAAAGTCTTGCTTATATGCATATAATATCATTCATTATTTTTGTTTGTCAACAAGCTATCTAGACGAGGATCTCCTTCTTCACCAAATAAAGAAATGGTTTGCATATGATTTTACCATTTGAACACAAAATTCGTGCTTTTGTATAAAAAGGGGGTAATGACAATATTCAATTTAGGACCATTAGGCACTGAACTAATTGTATACAGATCAAATAATGACTGTTTCTCCCAATTAGAGATCCTAGTCCAAAGAACGTTATTTAACAAGCGACATAAGCAGATCTACCAAAGAAAACTGCTCTTAAACTAAAACAAATAGTTTATCACTTATTTACATATGTAAATATATGTAAACAGTAACAATATGATAATAAAAATAGTACCTTTGTTATCTGAATTGTCCTTGAAATTTCCAAGGTCTTTGATGTCATAAAATTATTTTATATTCTGTACATGACATAAATATCTCTATATACCTTAGCGTTTGTCCAAATTCTCTCTTGAAAATACCAATAGTCCCAAGCCCGCATACACAAAACAGTGATCTCTTTCGTACATCGTCAAGATTTGCAGTCGAAGCCATTGTTTTTCCGATAACGTCTTCAATTTGTTGGAAACAGTGGTTCGGCTGAGTCGTGGACTAGGTCACTTTCTTGAAGACGTTTCGGCGATCTACTCAAGGTGCAAAGTAGTTCGTATTGTTCGCCGCCGCCTCTGGGATAAAACAGCCTCTTCCTTGTTTTTCTTTCTATATCGGACCATTTGCACATATGAATCCGATTCAATTTGCACTCTAAAATAATACTGCTCAAGTTTATTTTCTTTCTATTTTTCAAAAAAGAATGGTTGAGAAGAGGATAGAAATATATATATAATTTTTTTTTTCTGTGGAAGAGGAAGAGAGGGTTTTTTCTAGAAAAGAGCAATGAAAAAATGTTCTGTATTCTATCTTCTTTCTGGTCTATGACCAAGTTCTTATACAGAAAAAAAAACGGTGGCTATTCTAGTGGGGTGGAAAATTGAACTGAAATTAATGCCATATTTAATGAAAAACCACTCAAAGAAATTTGCAATGTGTAAATTGCATTCGTTTCATAAAGAGAAGATGAATGTTAATAAATATTTATTTATTACCATTCATTGCAATTTGTTAATGCTATTTATATTTTGTAACAACTCAATCAAATGCATGTATACATTTATATATACACACACTCAACTGTTATGCAAATGTAACAACTCTAGCAGAAAATTTATTGATACAAAATATAATACCGTTTATAACTTCTAACGGCTCTATGCATTAATGGCTCATAAATATGCATTAACATCTCAAAATAATGGCACAAAATATGTTACCGTTATTAACTTACAACGGCTCGATTGAATTAATTGCTCAATAATAAAAAAAAATTGGTAATGCAATTAATTCTCCTTTTTTTTTAATAAATTCACAAAAAGTTCCAACATTTTGTGTTAAGCTAGATTACCTTCATCATTAATTAGCTGGCCTGAGATCAAAATGCGACTTGTAGGCAGCGGTAGCAGATGCCATGACAAAAGGAGATCAGTTTGTCGTGGATAGGAGTATGAAAGTAGATCCACACTTCAGCTTAGACAGGAAATTCTGTTGTTATCGACACATGGTGGTAGGTATTAGAGGGAAAAAGGAGTAGAAAACTCAGGAAGAAGAAGAAGACCTGGATAGGAGGAAGGAAAATCGAGAGAAACATTTGCAAAATACTTTCTGTATATCATTTCTTTCATGTTTCAGGTACATATATAGCATTTTCTATCACTGCTTTTGACGTGGCTATGTATAGCCTATACCACTTTTTGTAACAAACAACTTTTTCCATAACAGAATCCTGGCTATAAAGAAAAGTAATTCCCTAATACAATAAAAGATAAAATGATTACTAAACATGTCTGCATGTGCTCTTCTGCAGCAACCATATTTGAATTTGAATTAATCCAGCAACCTCTTAGGCATGTGAATTGTTCTTTTAGGCCTAGCATTTCTACCTTGGTTATCTGCACCTATAACCGCTGTGTTGCCACGCATATCAATACCCACGTCTTCAAGATCGACCTTGTCGTCAAGGCCCTATGTCTTAGTGGCAACTTGAAGAGGTTGAGCAATAGCTTGAGTTGGGTTTGGGCAGAATTTGAGCATAGATACATGGAAAACAGGGTGTATGCGTGCGTCCTGTGGCAACATCAACTTGTATGTAACAGCTCCAATTTTCTCCAAGATTTGGTATGGTCCGAAGTACCTTTTAAACAGTTTGTAATGGCTGTTTTGTACTAAAGTTTGCCGATAAGGCTGGAGTTTCACGTATACCCACGTTTTTTGGATCAAACCGCTTATCTTGTCTGTGTAAATCTGCTTGAGTTTTCATTCTTTCCTACACCTTCTGCAGATTATCTTTAATGACCTGTAGCAATTCATCTCATGAAGCAACCCAGTAATGTAAATTTGGAAGTGAGGATGAGGAGTTTATGTAGTTGGACAGACTTACAGGAGATCTGTCATATGTTACTTGAAAAGGAGACATTTGCAGCGATTTGTGTGTAGTGGTTTTATACCATAACTCTGCCCATGGTAAGCATTTTACCTACTTTGTTGGGACATCACAAACTACTGCTCGTAAGTATGTTTCAAGGCATCGATTGACAACTTCGGACTGACGTTCGGTTTGTGCATGGTATGCAATGCTCAGTCGAAGTTTAGTTTCGTGTAAGCGAAATAACTCCTTCCAAAACTGGATAGTAAATAGATGATCACGATCGGATACTATAGATCGCGGAAACCCATGTAGACGGATGCACTCGTGGAAGAAATGCGTGGCTAATTGCGAAGCTGAAACTAATGTTGGAAACACGCAAAAATGAGCATACTTTGACAAACGATCAACTATCACCCAAACTGTTGTTTTTCCAGCCTATGGTGGAAGATTTGTTATAAAATCCATTAAATATCTTGCCAAATATGGAGAGGGATAGGCAATGGTTGCAACAACCCTTTATATAGAGTATTTTCTAGTTTTGTTTGTAGACAAACATTGCACTGTTTCACATAATCTTATACAACATTGGTGAGTTTCAGCTAGAAGAAATTGCTAGAAATTCTAACGGTGGTGCCCTTACGCCAAATGGCCACCGATTTTAGAATTGTGGAACTCATTTATGATGGAGTTTTGCAACTCAGAGTAGCAGGCACATAAATTCGATTTCCCCAAAATAATAATTCATTATGAAATTGGTATTCAGAGTTTGGACATGAACCTGTATTGAGTTGATTGATTATACCTTGAGCGATTCGATCCTTGTGTAATGCATGTTGGATGTCTGTTAAAATCTATAATGACGGTGCTGAGATGGCAGACATTGAAGCTTCACTGGTGAACCTGGATAGATGGTCGGCGACTACGTTATGCTTCCATAGCTGATACTTAATTGTGAAGTCGAATCCCAGAAGCTTTTGAGCCAACGCTGCTGCTCCGGTGTTTGAATAGTCTGCGACGTCGGCTCGCTTAAGCTCTGATGATCCGTGATAATTGTGAAGGGTCGTCCTAGTAAATAGTGCCGCCATTTTTTTACAGCAAACATTGCAATCGAATAGAAGAGGCTTTTTGGTGGTGGTGGGGTAGTTTGAGGCTGAAGTAGGCTAGCGGACGGTCGATTTGGGATAGTACTGCGCCAATGGCCATGGCGGAATCGTTAGCAGTAAGCAAGAATGGCTGATTAAAATTGGGGAGGGCTAAAATTGTTGTTGAAGAAACAACCCATTTCAATTTTTTGAAGGCTTTTTGGGCCTGTGGGCTCTAGGTGAAACTGTTTTGCTTCAATAAATCGGTCAGTGGTCTTGCAATTGAAGCATAATTTTGGATAAATCTTCGATAATATCCCGTTAAGCCCAGAAAACCACGGATTTTAGTCCCTGATTTTGGTGGTGGCCACGTCAGCATGGCATCTATCTTAGAGGGGTCCACACGAACACTCATATGAGAAATCAAATGGCCTAAATAGTCGATTTCTAGGAGGACGAATTTACATTTTGACAAATTGGCAAAGAATTGATGTTGATCAAGGATTTGGAATGTAGTTCGAAGGTCGTTGATGTGATCATCCCATGAGGAGCTATGGCAAGAATGTCATTGTAGAAAACGAGGATGAATTTGCGTAAGTAGGGACGAAATATATTGTTTATAGTGGCTTGGAAGGTTAATGGCGCGTTTTGAGACAAAAATGCATGATTAAAAATTCATACTGGCCTTCTGTAACAACCCGTATTTTCAATAACCTGTTATAACGTAAATCGAGGCAGAATTTAATTTATAAATCTGAATCAAGGGAAACGAGCTATGCCATTGCGTTCGTCTCGGAAAAATACGCGAAATAGAGTCCGAGTTTTCGAAAATCGGAGTCCGTATGAAGAAGATATGGACGAACGAAGTTAGGCAGAAAAACCGAAAATCAAGCCAGAATGCACTGGCGCACTTGTGAAGTGCGCCAGCACAAAAATACACTGGCGCACTTGGGAAGTGCGCCCGTGTCGAGCCAGAAGCCTGCACAGCTTTCTGGCTTGACCCTGGCTGGCTTGGTGCACCTGTTTTGGTTCTCTGGTCTGTTCTGCTGGCCTATGACGATTTTTGATGGTTTAGATCTAAACTAGGGTTAATCCTATGGCCTAAACTAACCTAAACTTCTATAAAAGGACCCCTAAACCTAGCCTAAATCATCATTAATCATTCATACAACTAAACTATGGCAAAATCAATCCTCTCATGGCCTCCACTCTCTTCATAAAATTCCTAAGTCATTTCTATGAGAGATTTTCCATGCATACAAGTGTTTTCAAGCTTGTATGAGCATCATTAGTTTGCATTCAAGTCAAGTTTCTATATTTGCATCATAAAGAAAGAGTTTTGATCATTTTTGCTTAAGGGTTTTTATGTTAGAGCTTGCATTTTGGGTCTATTTGATTGCATAAGGGCTTTGTCATATCTTTTGTGCCTTCATAAGTATTGTAAGCCCTATTCTACTTTCATACTTAAACTCTAAAGTTAAATGTATGATATGCAAGTTTGCCATGATATGCAAGTTTACTAAGTCATGCTATGCAAGTTTGATATGTTATGCTATGCAAGTTTGCCATGTTGTGATATGCAAGTTTATCAAGTTATGATATGCAAGTTTGAGATGTTATGATATGCAAGTTTATCATGTTATGTTATGCAAGTTTATATGCAAGTTTGAGATGTTATGATATGCAAGTTTATCATGTTATGTTATGCAAGTATGCCATGTTATGATATGCAAGTTTTGCTATGCAAGTATGCCATGTTATGATGTGCAAGTATGCCATGTTATGATATGCAAGTTTATCATGTTATGTTATGCAAGTTTGATATGCAAGTTTGTCATATGATATGCAAGTTATGTTATGCAAGTTTGGGATGATCATTTGGTTCATGTTATCATGTTATGCAAGCTTATCTTGGGTCTATGAGCATAAAGCTTCAAGCTTTATGCTAAAGGTTGCATTTTGGCAACATGTAAGTTATCATATCCCTTATGATAACTTGCATGTGAGGCCAAATGCGAACTTATGGCCATTTCCACATGTCATTTATCACCATGTATCACCAATATGCTAAGTTTGGTTTTATGCATGCTTTTGAGGCCTAAAATGTAATATGCAAGTATATGAACATATGTACATTTCATATGCCACCATGTTGAACTTGTGGCTTCAACACCTTTATGTCATGATTATGCCAAGTTCCCTCTTTCTATCCTTTATGCGCTATTGCGATATGTAAGCGATGGGATTGCGTTTGGGGTTGGGTAAACTTAAAAGACATAAAAACATAAGCTTGGGAATTTACCTATTAAGTTAGGTCTACCCATTGGGAATTTACCTATTAAGTTAGGTCTACCCAATTGCTTGAAAATTTGTAACATGTTTTGGAAACATGATGGACATGACACTTAGAAAAGATAAGTGTGACCAACTCGAGGTTGGGTTGAGTTTGTAGCGTAAACCTACCCGGAACCGACCGGCTTAACTAGTTGCTACAAACAATAGGACCCAATGTGAGAAGTTGGCCATGTTGTACCTTGAACCCGAGGTTAGACCAAGTTGTGGTGTAAAGCTACCCGGACCCGCCCGGCTTAACTAGTAACCACAACAAGGTCTAATGTGAGAGGTTAAGGCGCAATAAATTAACTAATGCCTCGTGATTAGGGTTAAGTCATGGTCCACTTAATACTTAACCAATTTGGGCTTGGTAGATTAGTCAGGGTTGAGTCGTGAACTCATCGTTACACTTAACCAAGTTAATCCATGATTATCAAGAGGGTTAAACCATACTTAACCCACTAGAAAAATCCTAGCAATGGGGGCCCACTCCGCAGTAATCCCCAAAAAAATTGGTATCATTAAGGCCCTAGGGACTAGGCTAGGGAGGGGGCACGATTACTGGGCTGGAGGTAAGCGACCAAATAAACGACGGCCGGGTGGTACGCCGATGTAGTTCCGGACGGACTAGGGTCGTGCACGTAGTCCGTATTTGGAGAAGTCACCCATGGGTACCAGTAGATCGAGACTGTGCACTCATGTTTATGGTGTCCAGGGGTTGGCACCCTAGGGCTTGATACACCCGAAGGGTGGACCCGGCACAGTTCGACTACAATTATGTTTGGGCCGTATTGACACCAACACGTGACGAGTTAGGCTTAGGGAGCCGATCGACTAGACCGTTTGGTTTGACCTTGTATTAGGGTCATTTCATGTTATTGGGCCAAAGCTTGGGCCAAGGGATCAATACTTGTTTATTCCAGTCATGTTAGTTTGCTAGTACACCTGTGGTGCAAACCCTTAAACCTGATTATGCGATGACACCTTTATCTACCTTGTTAGTTAATCATCATGCTAGTATATTGTTATCCTTATGTTCATCCCTGCTGCTCATGACAGTTAACTTTATCAGTTTACATTGATTGTAGTAGGGCTTACTCAGTCTTTTTGACTGACCTTTTTTCTTTCGCCTCTTTTCTTCCGTTCCCCCCCCCCCAGGTTCTCAGGGAGGGAATATTGGAGCTTAGCTGGATTTCTGATCGCTTGCTTGTGGGATTTTAGCTCATGTACGGTCTTGACATGAAGCCAGCTATGGTTATCACTTATTTTGGGGATAGTACTTATGTATTTCAGTTTTTCAGTAATGTTGTTTTTATCTAGACTTGTGTATTTGGAAAATTGACATTATGTTGTACCAGACTTGTTTTGAAATGGTTTGAAATCTTCTGCTGTTTTTATCTATGTTATTTACTCTGTTTACATATATACATATGTTCTTGTTCTGCCTTGATATATCATTATGCATGTTTACCTGATTCAAACGCCCCTCCAAAGTCAGAGTGCTTGCAAGAGACACCCTGGCAGAGGCGGGGTGCTACATTTGGTATCAGAGCATATGGTTTACGAGAAGGAACAAAAAGGTTTTTAGAAAACTTTTGGAAAACTATTTTCAAAATCAAGTATAAAGTATTTTCCAAAGAAAAGTCTAGTTTATTTTAAAGGCTATTCCCCAAAAAGCCATTAGCAAAATTCCTTCGTTTATCTCCATTCTGAATCTGTCTTTTTCTTCGTTTTCAGTATGGCCGATAACTTTGCTATTCCGGAGGGAGTGCACGTACCTGTTTGGTATAGGAGACTTTTGGAGGCTAGGGCGACCGAAGCCGGCCCCACAGATGTTCCTCCTCCTCCTCCGGTAGTTAATGTTCCTCCTCCTCCTGTCGCTAAGGTTCCTCTTCCTCCTCCCCCTCAGCATCCTCAAGCCGACTTCGCAAAGACTTGCAAAGATTTCAAAGCAATGGGTGGCAAGAACTTTCAAGGCACTGAGACTTTTGTAGAGGCCAGAAATTGGTTGAAAGAGACCGAGGATTTATTTGCCATCTTTGGGTTAGACGATCAGAGAAAGATCTTGTTGGCGGTTAGGCTTATGAAGGATGAAGCCGCTTATTGGTGGGAAGTCACCAATGGTACTAGGCCTGTTGAGACTTGGGCCGATTTAAGGGCAAGGTTCGTGCTTAAGTTTCTATCTTCTGCTGAGGAGAATATGCAAATGGAGAGGTTCATAACGTTGAAACAAGGAGATATGTCTGTCAAAGAATATGTGAACAAGTTCAATCAGTTAGCTCGTTTTGGCTTGGATATGGTGAATACTCCTCAGAAGAAGGCTCTTCGTTTTGCTAGAGGATTGAATGAGCCGTTGCAGGGATTGGCTATGTCACATATTCCCCATGGGGCCACTTTTGAGAGTTTGGTTGATATGGCGTTACTTCAGGGAGATGTCAAGAAAGAGACCAAGATGAATGATACTCAAGCCAAGAAGACTGATTCCCAGGGAAAAGGAAATCAGGGTAATCCAAGTGGTCAAAGCAGTCAAGGCAATCAGAACAAGAACAAGGGTCAAGGCAACAAAGGGAACAACAACAAGGGCAAGAACAACAAGGAGAAGTGCCATTATTGCGGTTCAGTTGGGCATCTTATTAAGGATTGTAAGAAGAGGAAAAGGAAGGATGGCGAATGCTTTCATTGTGGTGAGTTTGGACATTTCAGTAAGGATTGCCCGAAGAAGCAAGGGCAAGGCCAGGGTCAGACTCAGCGTGCTGGACCTTCAGGAGGGCAAGTTCATGCTCTCAATGTCGCTCCGGTTCCCGATCGAGGTAGTATTTCTATTGAAAGCCTTGTATATATTTCTGATTTTCCAGTTCGTACCTTGTTTGATTCTGGTGCATCGCATAGCTTTATCTCATCTGATCTTGTTGATAGTTTGCACCTTAGTACTAGCTTGGTAGATGATCCCGTCTGTGTCTCAAATCCTATTGGGGGTTCCGCCCATTTGTCTATGATATGTGGGGATTTGAGGATCTCTATACTGAGTGTAGAGTTCTTGTGCAGTGCTTATGTTCTTGGTTTTAGGGGATACGGATTGATATTGGGCATGGATTGGTTGTCCAGATATGGAGCCATTCTTGATTGTGAGCATAGGGTTGTGAGGCTCGTGACTCGCCTCGGAAACACCCTAGAAATTTCTTGTAATCCGAGAGGTCCCGTTATGTTGTGCTATCTTGAATCACTCGACTCGTCAATGGAAACTCTTCAGTCTGTGAGAGTGGTTCGTGAGTATCCGGATGTTTTTGATGAAGTTAGGGGGTTGCCCCCTAAGCGAGAGATTGATTTCCGCATTTATCTGGTGGATAATGCAAAGCCGGTTTCTTTGCCCGTTCGGCACATGGCTCCGCGTGAAAGGCGGGAGCTAAGTAAGCAAGTGAAGGAGTTGCTTGAAAAGAACTTCATTAGACGAAGTATATCTGAATGGGGAGCGCCTGTGGTATTTGCTACCAAGGCAGATGGTTCTCTCCGACTTTGTGTCGACTATCGAGAATTGAATAAGCTGACTAAGAAGAACATACACCCGTTACCGAGGATTGATGATCTCTTTGACCAGCTTATCGGTGCTTCTGTTTTCTCTCAGCTTGATCTTGCTACTGGATTCCATCAGCTCAGGGTAGCTGAAGATAGTATAGACAAGACTGCGTTCAGAACTTCAGATGGATTCTTCGAATGGCTTGTCATGCCGTTCGGCTTGACTAATGCACCCGCATATTTCGTGGACTTGATGAGTAGGGTATTCAGGGAGTTCTTGAACAAGTTTGTCGTGGTCTTCGTAGATGATATTCTGATCTTCTCTAAGGATGAGGAAGAGCACGCAAGGCATCTCGTGGAGGTGATGGATACGCTTAGAGCGCATCAGTTGAAGGCCAAGTTCTCCAAGTGTTACTTTTGGAGAAGGGAAGTTAGATTCCTTGGGCATATAGTGTCTAAGCAAGGCTTAGCGGTGGATCCCGCTAAGGTAGTTGCAGTTCAGGATTGGAAGACTCCAAGGAATGCAACCGAGGTGAGAAGTTTTCTAGGTCTTGCGGGTTTTTACCGGAAGTTCATCAAGGACTTCGCGAAGATTTCCGCACCTCTCACTAAATTGACAAAGAAGAATTTAGTTTTTGCTTGGAGCATAGAATGCGAGCTTGCTTTTCAGAAGCTCAAGAGAGCCCTCACATCAGCACCTGTTCTAGCTTTGCCCGATGGAGGGAAGTCATTTACAGTATACACCGATGCATGTGGCACGGGGTTAGGAGCTGTTCTGATGCAAGAAGGAAGAGTGATATGCTTTGGCGGTAGACAACTCAAAGTGCATGAGAAGAATTATCCCACTCATGACTTAGAGTTGGCAGCAATAGTATATGCACTCAAGGCTTGGCGCCATTATCTTCTGGGAGAAAGATTTGAGCTTTATACCGATCACAAGTCATTGAAGTATCTCTTTTCTCAGAAGGATCTGAATCTGAGGCAACAAAGATGGATGGAATTCTTGGCGTCCTATGATTTTGAGATAGCCTATACCCCTGGCAAGGGGAATGTGGTAGCAGATGCATTGAGTAGAAAAAGGTTGACTCTGAGTCCTCTATTCGTTGAGATGAAGAATTTAGAGTATGTGGCAACCTTTGATTTCTCTTTGGCGGTTGAGTCGATGACCGGTTCTTTAGCATCTCTGGAACTCAGACCTACCCTTCTTGATCAAGTTGGGGCTTCGCAGAGAGAAGACCCTCAGATAGTTGAGATTATGGATAAGCTGATTCGAGGAGAGACGTCTAGTCATCTCGCTCGATATTCTATTGATGACAAGGGTTGGCTGAGGAGAGACGGAAGGTTATGTGTTCCAATGGTAGAAGACCTAGTAAGAAGAGTTCTTGAGGAAGCGCATCGCTCTAAGTTGACTATACATCCAGGCGGAGATAAGATGTATAAAGATATGAAGCGCATTTTCTTTTGGCCTGGGATGAAGAAGGATGTGGCAGAGTTTGTCTCTAGATGTATCATTTGCCAGCAGATTAAGGCCGAGTCATAAAAAGCCCGGTGGGCTATTACATCCATTGGAGGTCCCCGCAATGGAAGTAGTAAAGCGTCACGAAGGATTTCGTGGATGGACTGCCTAGATCAAGAAAGGGAATACGAGCGTATGGGTCATAGTAGGTAGACTCACGAAGAGTGCTCATTTCACTCCGGTAAAGAGCGAAAGGACTGCATCATGGCTAGCAACGGACTACTTTCAAGAAATAAAGCGGTCGCACGAGGTTCCCTAAAGTATAGTTAGTAACCATGACTTAATCTTCACCAGCCAGTTTTGGGATAGTCTACGGGAAGTCATGAGCAAGCAACTGAATCTAAGTACGGCCTATTATTCGTAGGCGGATGGTTCCTTTTGTTCAAGCATGAGTTATAGAAAATCACGTTGGTAAGAGCAATTGGCAACGTGGATTGGTATTTTCAAGAAAAGTTCTGCTGCGTGGAATACTTTATAGTAAGTAAACGAGATCCAGGATTCACTAGTGAATTTTGGAGAGCTTGCATGAAACCATGTGGTCATAGTTATGTTTAAGCCAAGAATGATAAAAGAGTAAGTGAAAGAGGAAGACGAGAGGCGACAATGAAATGGGTTCCAACTCATATTTGGAAATAAGAGTCAAGAAGCTAAGGAATCATGAAGTAAAAGACGGTCAAAGCACAGTGGAGTTAAGCTCAAGGAAACGTGACTTAGAAGACTGAAGGCTAGATACGCGCATCATATCTCTTTTTAAGAGCATATCCTTGATCCTTGTTTTCCTGTGGAACTTACTTGCATGTTATCTTTTTATGTATATCCTCTCGGTCCCATTTTCGGTCCTATTTCTGTCGGGAGGTATGACTTATTGGCTAGTAATACATGTCAGGGTTTGAAGGGGTCCGTTAGGTTGACTAAACCTTTTGGGCTTTTATAGGATTGGGGTTAGGAAGGGATTTCTTGTAATCCGAAAAGGGTATATCCTGCTTATCTTCCCGATCTCTTTGTAGCATATCTTTTGCTATCCATGTTTGTCTTGATTATCTAGTTTATCGTGTTAATCTTGTCATGAGAACCTTAGGTAGAAACCCTTTGGATGAAACATGTGTTTGAAACATGTTATGCTTGATGGTTGCAAGTGGTTGCAAGTGTTTGCAAGTGGTTACTTGTGGATGCATTATACACATTAGGCACTAGATCGGCTCACACACTCCTCATATTGCATATGCATGAGTGTTTACGCTTATTCATGGATGGAAATTTTTGTGTTATCACATGGATGTTGCATATGGATGTATGTTATGTGCACACATATAGATGTTATACATTATGTTAGGAATTGCATACATATGGATTCATTTCACTAACATAATTTGCATTGATGATATTTGCATTAGATAAGTACATATACACACACCTTTGCATATGTTCATGCAACATTTAGAATCTTGTAAGGACAATGATTGCTCATTGATGATGTTTTAAGTAGATGGATGGTAGGATACGTTCTTCCTAACTTGAAGATTTCGGGGACGAAATCCTTTAAGGAGGGGAGAATGTAACAACCCGTATTTTCAATAACCTGTTATAACGTAAATCGAGGCAGAATTTAATTTATAAATCTGAATCAAGGGAAACGGACTATTCCATTGCGTTCGTCTCAGAAAAATACGCGAAATAGAGTCCGAGTTTTCGAAAATCGGAGTCCGTATGAAGAAGATATGGACGAACGAAGTTAGGCAGAAAAACCGAAAATCAAGCCAGAATGCACTGGCGCACTTGTGAAGTGCGCCAGTACAAAAATACACTGGCGCACTTGTGAAGTGCGCCAGTACAAAAATACACTGGCGCACTTGGGAAGTGCGCCCGTGTCGAGCCAGAAGCCTGCACAGCTTTCTGGCTTGACCCTGGCTGGCTTGGTGCACCTGTTTTGGTTCTCTGGTCTGTTCTGCTGGCCTATGACGATTTTTGATGGTTTAGATCTAAACTAGGGTTAATCCTATGGCCTAAACTAACCTAAACTTCTATAAAAGGACCCCTAAACCTAGCCTAAATCATCATTAATCATTCATACAACTAAACTATGGAAAAATCAATCCTCTCATGGCCTCCACTCTCTTCATAAAATTCCTAAGTCATTTCTATGAGAGATTTTCCATGCATACAAGTGTTTTCAAGCTTGTATGAGCATCATTAGTTTGCATTCAAGTCAAGTTTCTATATTTGCATCATAAAGAAAGAGTTTTGATTATTTTTGCTTAAGGGTTTTTATGTTAGAGCTTGCATTTTGGGTCTATTTGATTGCATAAGGGCTTTGTCATATCTTTTGTGCCTTCATAAGTATTGTAAGCCCTATTCTACTTTCATACTTAAACTCTAAAGTTAAATGTATGATATGCAAGTTTGCCATGATATGCAAGTTTACTAAGTCATGCTATGCAAGTTTGATATGTTATGCTATGCAAGTTTGCCATGTTGTGATATGCAAGTTTATCAAGTTATGATATGCAAGTTTGAGATGTTATGATATGCAAGTTTATCATGTTATGTTATGCAAGTTTATATGCAAGTTTGAGATGTTATGATATGCAAGTTTATCATGTTATGTTATGCAAGTATGCCATGTTATGATATGCAAGTTTTGCTATGCAAGTATGCCATGTTATGATGTGCAAGTATGCCATGTTATGATATGCAAGTTTATCATGTTATGTTATGCAAGTTTGATATGCAAGTTTGTCATATGATATGCAAGTTATGTTATGCAAGTTTGGGATGATCATTTGGTTCATGTTATCATGTTATGCAAGCTTATCTTGGGTCTATGAGCATAAAGCTTCAAGCTTTATGCTAAAGGTTGCATTTTGGCAACATGTAAGTTATCATATCCCTTATGATAACTTGCATGTGAGGCCAAATGCGAACTTATGGCCATTTCCACATGTCATTTATCACCATGTATCACCAATATGCTAAGTTTGGTTTTATGCATGCTTTTGAGGCCTAAAATGTAATATGCAAGTATATGAACATATGTACATTTCATATGCCACCATGTTGAACTTGTGGCTTCAACACCTTTATGTCATGATTATGCCAAGTTCCCTCTTTCTATCCTTTATGCGCTATTGCGATATGTAAGCGATGGGATTGCGTTTGGGGTTGGGTAAACTTAAAAGACATAAAAACATAAGCTTGGGAATTTACCTATTAAGTTAGGTCTACCCATTGGGAATTTACCTATTAAGTTAGGTCTACCCAATTGCTTGAAAATTTGTAACATGTTTTGGAAACATGATGGACATGACACTTAGAAAAGATAAGTGTGACCAACTCGAGGTTGGGTTGAGTTTGTAGCGTAAACCTACCCGGAACCGACCGGCTTAACTAGTTGCTACAAACAATAGGACCCAATATGAGAAGTTGGCCATGTTGTACCTTGAACCCGAGGTTAGACCAAGTTGTGGTGTAAAGCTACCCGGACCCGCCCGGCTTAACTAGTAACCACAACAAAGTCTAATGTGAGAGGTTAAGGCGCATTAAATTAACTAATGCCTCGTGATTAGGGTTAAGTCATGGTCCACTTAATACTTAACCAATTTGGGCTTGGTAGATTAGTCAGGGTTGAGTCGTGAACTCATCGTTACACTTAACCAAGTTAATCCATGATTATCAAGAGGGTTAAACCGTACTTAACCCACTAGAAAAATCCTAGCAATGGGGGCCCACTCCGCAGTAATCCCCAAAAAAATTGGTATCATTAAGGCCCTAGGGACTAGGCTAGGGAGGGGGCACGATTACTGGGCTGGAGGTAAGCGACCAAATAAACGACGGCCGGGTGGTACGCCGATGTAGTTCCGGACGGACTAGGGTCGTGCACGTAGTCCGTATTTGGAGAAGTCACCCATGGGTACCAGTAGATCGAGACTGTGCACTCATGTTTATGGTGTCCAGGGGTTGGCACCCTAGGGCTTGATACACCCGAAGGGTGGACCCGGCACAGTTCGACTACAATTATGTTTGGGCCGTATTGACACCAACACGTGACGAGTTAGGCTTAGGGAGCCGATCGACTAGACCGTTTGGTTGGACCTTGTATTAGGGTCATTTCATGTTATTGGGCCAAAGCTTGGGCCAAGGGATCAATACTTGTTTATTCCAGTCATGTTAGTTTGCTAGTACACCTGTGGTGCAAACCCTTAAACCTGATTATGCGATGACACCTTTATCTACCTTGTTAGTTAATCATCATGCTAGTATATTGTTATCCTTATGTTCATCCCTGCTGCTCATGACAGTTAACTTTATCAGTTTACATTGATTGTAGTAGGGCTTACTCAGTCTTTTTGACTGACCTGTTTTCTTTCGCCTCTTTTCTTCCGTTCCCCCCCCCCCAGGTTCTCAGGGAGGGAATATTGGAGCTTAGCTGGATTTCTGATCGCTTGCTTGTGGGATTTTAGCTCATGTACGGTCTTGACATGAAGCCAGCTATGGTTATCACTTATTTTGGGGATAGTACTTATGTATTTCAGTTTTTCAGTAATGTTGTTTTTACCTAGACTTGTGTATTTGGAAAGTTAACACTATGTTGTACCAGACTTGTTTTGAAATGGTTTGAAAATCTTCCGCTGTTTTATCTATGTTATTTACTCTGTTTACATATATACATATGTTCTTGTTCTGCCTTGATATATCATTATGCATGTTTACCTGATTCAAACGCCCCTCCAAAGTCAAAGTGCTTGCAAGAGTCACCCTGGCGGAGGTGGGGTGTTACACCTTCATGGGTTCTAAAAGCTGTTTTCGAAGCATCAGGTTGGTGAGCACGAATTTGGAAATACCCACTTCGTAGATCTAGTTTGAAAAAAAAAATGCACCATAGAGTTCATCCAACAATTCGTCGACGGTTGGAATTGGGAAGCGATCTTTGATAGTGATTGAGTTGAGTGCTCTATAATCAACACAAAATTGTCATGACCCGTCTTTCTTTTTTACCAAAAGAACCGAGGAAGATAAGGGACTAGTTGATGGTTGAATTACTTTGCAGTTGAGCATATCTTGGATTAGACGTTCAACTTCATTTTTTTGTAGTAAGGATAACGGTACGGTCTAGTGTTGATTGGGTTTGAGTTTGGTATGAGGTCAATGCAATGTTGAAGTGTATGAGTTGGTGGTAGTGTTGTTAGAGTGGAGAAGATATGCTTGAAAGACGTTAATAATTGGTGGAGTTAAGGGTTGGTATTTTGTGTGTGTGGAAATTCGATTATAGGAATATTTGGTTGGTATTGAAGATAGAGGAAATTGGCTATAGCGGAGGTGCTCTCAAGATATTTAAGCTGTTGTAAGGAAATTTGAGATGGGCTAGAAGCTGCCCCAAGCCCAGTTAAGCAAATTTGTTGGCCCTCGAGTTTAAATGACATAGTCAATTGCTATGATCCTTCGTGATGGGCCCAAATTGCTCAAGCCATTTTATACCAATTATCACACCATTCAAGCCCACAATATCCAGTAAATTAAAATCAATCTCAAACATATGCCCTTCAGGTTCAACACGCGCTGTCGATTTGAAACCCTAAAAAATATTTCGGTCTTTGGATGGAGATAATTGTGGGTCGAGCCCGTGACGATGATGATGTAGATGGGGTTATTATTGATTAAAGCGGGAAGGCGGAGTGCTCTAGGATGAGATGATTTGATGAGGGCATGGAAAGAGATTTCTTATGGTGTATCGACCAGTGGAGAAGGATTTTCAGGCGAGGTAATTTCGGTTGTAGGGTCGATTGATGGTTCAGTGGTAGGTGGTCCGTCGTCGGGGTTAGTGTCGGGAAAAATCATGACTATATGTGTGGGTTTACGTCGATGGCCAAACTGGTATTTATCGTCACAATTCAAGCATAACCCTTATTGCTTTCGAGTGTTCATTTCTGCTTGTTATAATTATTTTATGGGAACTTGCGGTTTATGGTTTTGTAGATGTGGTGTTTGTGGAATTAATTGTGTGGGCGAGGAGTTGGTATATGGTTTTTGGTAGGGCTGGTTGGACTTAGTAAATGGAAATTTGATTAGGTCGTTTAGTTTACACTCGATGAGCTTAGCTCCATCTATGGCATCAGAGATATTGGTAGGGTTAAGGATGTGGAGTTCGTTTTGTATGTTAATTTTGAGGCCCGAGATAAAACATTAAAACATGGATTCATTGGGAAGTGTCGTAATGCGGTGTAGAGATTCTCATAAGTAGCTTGATAATTTTCAACTATGGTTACCTGCTTTAGTTTGAACAAGGTTGCTCGCGGGTTGAGGACCATAGGCGGCCCAAAGCGCTTCTCTATTGCGTTTGTCAATGTTGCCCAATTCGAGATCTGATTGTTGCGATGCATCCATTGGAACCACGATAATGCTTGGCATTGCATGTGGAAACTTGCGAGATCCACTTTTTGGTCTTCGGGTATAGAGTAATAAGCGAAGAACCTATGCGCTTGAAATATTCGATCATGTGGATTTGCGCCATCGAATGTCGTGAGTGAAGATTTTGGGGTTCGAGTGGGTGTTAGTGTGGCCAATAGTGGTGGTTGAATGTTGCCCAATTCGAGATCTGATTGTTGCGATGCATCCATTGGAACCACGATAATGCTTGGCATTGCATGTGGAAACTTGCGAGATCCACTTTTTGGTCTTCGGGTATAGAGTAATAAGCGAAGAACCTATGCGCTTGAAATATTCGATCATGTGGATTTGCGCCATCGAATGTCGTGAGTGAAGATTTTGGGGTTCGAGTGGGTGTTAGTGTGGCCAATAGTGGTGATTGTCGAATGATAGGGGGAGCTTGATATGAAGATGAGGACTGATTAGTTGGAGAAATGGGTGGTTGGTTATCTAGCTTGCGGTTGATGTCGGCCACTATTTTGGATAGTTCATGAAGGGTTGATTTGATATCCACGATATCAGTGTTTTGTGTCTCTAACATGGAACTATGTGAAGATTGATTAGTTTGTATGGTAGAGATAACTTCTTGGTATTGAGCAAGTTGGTGGAGAGCATCATCTATCTTAGTCATGTGAGTGATTGTGTAGAAGGATTTATAGGTGAGGAAGGGAAGAAAGGAGATCAGGAAATGAAAGCACCAAAACATTTGGGATTAGAGGGAAAATGGAGCAGAAAACCGAGGCAGAAGAAGAAGACATGGATAGGAAGGAAAAATCGAGAGAAACATTTGCAAAATACTTTCTGTATATCATTTCTTTCGTATTTCAGGTACATATATTGCATTTTCTATCACTTCTTTTGACGTGGCTATGTATAGCCTATACCACTTTTTGTAACAAACAACTTTTTCCATAACAGAATTATAGCTATAAAGAAAAGTAATTCCCTAATACAATAAAAAATATAATGATTACTAAGCACATTTGCATGTGCTCTTCTGCAGCAACCATATTTGAATATGAATTAGTCCAGCAACCTCTTAGGTATGTGAATTGTTCTTTTAGGCCTAGCATTTCTACCTTGGTTATCTGCACCTATAACCGCTGCGTTGCCATGCATATCACATGGATGTGGGTAGGAAATTGGGGACTACGGTGAACCTGTGTGCAAAAAGAAATTGAATTTAAATTTGTTTTCGATTATAAGATAGCAATATAGAACTGCTCTTTAAAAGTAACGTGAGATAATTTGCAAAAAGAAATTGACGTTAAACCTGCAGACTTGTGTGACACATGGATGGGGAGAAGGAAAATTAGGCAAGAATATTTTGGGGAGAGAAGGACATGAGGCTGAAACAAAAGGAAATTGGAACGATTTAGGGAGGGAAATCTGAACACGCGAAAACAACCTGTGACGTTTCAGTTTTAATTAGAGAAAAAAATGGAGGCTTGTAACTCGGTAATTATAATATAGTATAGATTAAAATAATGATTATCTTCATCATCAACGGAAGTAAAGCAGTTTACTTCAATATTAATTAAAATAAAATAAGTAATCACTTTTTAGATCTAGTTAAAATAATAATTAAGTTCATTAATAATAAACAACTCGATAATTACCTTAAACACAATTAATTATAAGATTAAATAACTTTAAGAAATCTTATTAAGATTAAATAATTATTTATCAAACTTTTTCTATTAGATTAATTGAAATAAATTAATCTAATAACAAATTTCAATTCAAACAGTTGACTTAGTCAACTAGGAACCATCAGTTAACTTAATTAAGTTCCACTAATCCTTCCTCTTTAGTTAATTGAAAAATATAATTGATTTAAATATCACTTAATTGTTACATAGGAACAATTATTAACATGTAGGCTAATTTCTGACTTATACGCTTATAAAAGTTATTAAAACATAAGAATTCGCTATATAAAGTATTTAATAATTAATTTATAAAAACAAATTAAAAGTATCGATTTTTTTATAAACCTCTAATTTCAATACCCTATAAAGATATAAGTCAAAACCTTGCTTCAGTTATAAAATTAAAATTTATAACTTCAAACTACGTCAATTCGCCTGACAGCAAATCAACATCTTAAAAAGATGGATTTAAGGTCATACGCTGCCAATCATTTAATCATTACCACCTATTGATGGATAAAATATCAATCTTGAATTCAATTCAACCATCACATCCAAATCAACAATCAACATCTGAACATGATTTAACATTACTTAGGGTTCAAAAACTCATATATGAACAATATAAAAACAAATAACGTACAAATTATTTGAGGAATCTAGTTGGACCCCTCCAACTTGTTTTTCCCTACATCACAACTCATAATATCATTTAGTAAATGCATATGAAATAGATAATCCAAATCATCAAAAAACAAACAACAATTCATTCATAGCAACCAAACATCCAAACTTTATACAAACAACGATAATTTTAATCATATGAATTTTACCATATCATAGAATTTCTGAAAGTGTGAGAGTTAACTCACTTTCATTTTGATTCGACTATTCAAGTCAATTTATATAATTTCAATTGAGCGTTTGAAATTATATAAAAATCTAGTTGGCTCTGAATCCTTCCAAACCAGTTCATATGCATAGCCTTCATCCATACGATCTCAACGCCTCCTGTTACGTGCAATTCTATTCATGAACAAATGAGTTATAATGATCATAAATCTTTAATCATATTAAAACAGCTTATAGTACTAACCCACCATTTAATTACCTTAATTAACTAAGCTTAAACCCACTTCTAATTCTTCTTCCCTCTCGTCATCACGCTGCTCCATCCAGTGAAGAAACCCGCACGCATAAAATAATGGCCAACTTTATCTCCCATCGTTCTCACACCATTCTTCACGAAAACCATTTCCGAGACCACTAGTGACTCCCACTTCACAAACTCTTCATCCCGAACACTGCCATTTACACTCGAACGCGCCGTTCGATTTCCGTTCTCCACTACATTCGATTCGCTATAGTACGTGCAAAAGAAAATTGCAGGAAATTCCTTCAAACTTTGTCAAACCCTGCTCTTGCCTACCATAAACTTTGCTCCGACATCAGAATGGCCTCTGACCTCCTTAATAGAGAATGATTTCCAACCCCAGGTGCAACTGTCATAAATTGGAGAACCCAAAAGAAAAATCGAGTCATACGATTCTGTTATCGTCGTGAAGCTTTTATTGCCAGGAACTCAAAGAATTTAACATTGTAAGTTATAGAATTTCCTTTGATTATATTTCAATTTTTCAACTCATGAAATTTTGAAAAATTAAGAAGAGGAGTGGAGGCTCCCGTGTTGACCAGCGAATGAAAATAGTGAAAAGCGTTAAGGTTTAACGATATTATACAGGGTAGATTTATTAGTTTTTTGTTCAATTATTTTATTGAATTATATCTATTGCTATTTTCGTCCGCCATTTCTTTATTCATACGATCATATACGAAGTCTGATCGTGACAAAAATGGATACCCAACTATAGTTTGACATTCCGGACCCAATGAAAATTGCTTCATCAAAATCTAAGTCTTTTTTGCAAAAACAACACTATTTTGAATATTAAATTATTATCAATTCACATTTTAATTTCACACATTCACGAAATAACTTTGATCAACTCGAAACTTGAAATCTTACAATAAATTAGTACCGTGGGATGATGGAACTAGTTTCATCGAATTCCGAGATCATTTGAAAAACTCCCTTTTTAATTTCACAACGTAAATCAATACGTGCTTATACTGTGTATGATCCCAAAATAACTTCAATTGGCTCAAAATTGGAAATCTTACAATAATTAACGTTTGTCGATTTTATAAAATTGGTTTCATTGCAATCCAGGGTCATTTGTAAATTTGTTATTCTTAAGTTCCATATTAAAAGACAAAATATAAATTGATTTCAAAACAAACATATCTATTGAAAATAAAATATTATTATCATATATATCGAGACAGAATTTTTATAGCTTTAAAATAATGTAACTTGAATTTTAAACTCTACATATTCATTTTCAAGTAAAATCGATATTCAATTTATTTAAAATCTTTTTGTTTTATTTTATAAATTATTATAAATTTTATAGCAACTTCTTGAAATTTTGATTTTGACATAACTCAAAATCTACAAAATAAATCTCAGTTTTTCTCTTCCGTTAGAAAATTATAATCCAATAGATCTGGAAGATTTCCATTTTAAAGAATTCCAACTTATATTGGATCCAGTACACTCAATTGAAATTCAAAATGTAAAACTATGAACTACCGCAATCTTATGGGATCATTTTAAATTTAATTATAAATTATACGTTCAAACATCGTTTAATAAATAAATTCCTTACAAAATAATTTTATATTTATAATAAAAAATTTAAAATAAATTTAAATGTTCAAAATTAAATGACAAAAAATTTGGGTCGTTACATTCCTCCCCCTTAAAAGAATATTGTCCCCGAAATTACTAAGGCGAGAAAAATACTTCAACCGCATTAACTTTCAAAAATCTATTTAGTTAAAATCCACTTACTGAACTTTTTAGCTCCAACTGATTTAATTAGTTTCAATCAAAATACCAATTCATTTCTGATTAACAAAAAAATCTTGAAATTTTTCTAACATCTTAAATTTTTGAGAAATTTTGGCAGAGTCTCCCCTGTAAGGAGGGACTTTCGCAATATAACAAGAGAAATAAATATGTGTACATCGACCCACACAGTCGGTAAACCCAATTCATATACCAAACTTTATATTTTTGCTTAGGCGTACCTTATATGAGCATTATTAAGCAGACTCGCTTAATTCGTATTCATCTTACGCTGCAAAAATCAAGCCATACAGTTCCATGTACCTGTACTTACTCTCAATTTAAATAAGTGAGTTTCAATAATTGATGTTTTAATAATCATTCATTCATTTATTCAATATAACTACTTTATTCCTTTGGTTTTGTATGGTTCTCAACTCATATTCTTTGCATTCAGTTCATATTCCACACACATACATTCATTCATCCAAATTGATTCTAAATCAATTTTCTCAATTTTAATTTATAAGTTATGCAACTTATTCTCTTAAAATTCTTCCATTTCATTTAACTAATCTTAAGTTAAATGTTAATCCATTTGATTCACTTTTATTATTTCAATCTATTTAACTTACACAAGTTAAATTCAAATTCTTGGATTTTATTTCGAATTAGTTTGAAATCATATAATTATACACATATATCTATAATCACTGCAAATTTAAAACATTTGAATTTTCAAAACAACTTTTTTTCCTCAAATAAATTTCCATTAGAAATTTTACTTTGGTAGCAATCCGTCACTTAGAAACTGGGATATGAATACTGATGATGACACAGTCATTATTCAAAACTATTTTTCAGCGACTATAGTGAGTTCAGTGCTTTATTATTTCCAAAATCCATTAAAAATGATTTCTTTTCAAAAATCCTTCAAATAAACGTTATATCGCTTTATAATACTTCAGAAAATATTTTCTAAACATCCTGGATTTAAATCCTCAATTATGGTCTGAATTCAATCTAAGTTTACACTACAAGAAAATGGAGTCTTTACCTACCAATTGTAAGTGTAGGTAAACCTATCATAATGGTGGGTAATATATTTTAGCTACTAATATTGAATTGGTAGAAATTGGTAGGTAAAGGTTAGTTGAGAAAGATTTTTACCTACACTTATTGATATTGGTAGGTAAGAGAATAAATGGACCGCACTACTTTATGACTCAAATGATGAGTCATCAGCTGATGTTTTTGATGATTTGTCACCCTACATGGCTAATGATGTGTCATCCTGCATGGTTACTGATATGGTTGTCGTAGAATTATAAACATGGGATATATTAGTGCCGATACTTGGCATTTAATTATTGGTTCATCTGTCAAACAATAATTTGTCCATGTGTCATTGTTTAATTAGTGCACATGACATCATTTTTTAGGCCACGACATTAATATATTAGTCCATGTGGAATTATCTAATTTTCCACATGGCATTATGTCATTGGTATACATTATATAGCGTTATTTTTTTAAAACCTTTGCTATTTTTGATTTAGCAATGGTTTATGGTCGTTGCGGATTTGCTTATTTTTTTTTAAAAAAATATTTTACTTTTTGACTCTTTTACAACACCAAATTCATTTAATTTTCATACTCAACATAAAAATTTGCAAATTTAACATAATATCACAATAGAAAGATCATTAAACCAAATATTTTTTTATAGATACAACACAAAGACCAAAGTTAACAAGTTTAGAAATTACAATGGTATGTTACACTTCAAAATTCAGCAGCAATAGCAAAAATAATATTACAAAATACATTACATAATTCACTAGCATATTAATCTATACATATTACAAAAAACATACTAAGTACGTAGTACAATACAAAAATCTATCCTTAATCGGTACATAGTTCAAGCCTTCCTGCATATTGGCTCTTACTTTCATCATTTCTTTTACATCTACAGCTTTCAAAAACTAGAGATTTTGATGTTAAATGAGGCAGAAGTACACAGCTAGGCAAACTGAAGGTGATTCAGTTCTCCAACTGCTGCAAAGAAAAAATAAGTAAATAAAACTTGAATATTCATGATAACATTATCACATATTAAGTCACCTACAACAATTTGTCAGTCCATGCTCAAATTGTTATTTGTCATATTATATGGTTAATTGCACAACAGGAAAAAAACCACTGTCATAGTATATGGTGAATTGCCTAACTCTAAGTTGAATTTGAGCGTGTAGTTTGTAAATGCTAGAAAGGCTTCTTCTACCTAGGTAACATAGCTGAGAGCAGTAACAAAAATCATTAAATAAAGTCCCTTCGGGGACATTCGATAAAAAATCATTAAATAATGGATGCATGGGAATTAATAATATAATGAATATTTAGAAAAAAGGGATGAATATACAATGTTATATATATCACTTTGATCATGTGCACAAATGGATCGTTTATTTGGAGGCTTGTAACTCAGTAATTATAATATAGTATAGATTAAAATAATATTTAACTTCATCATCAAATGAAATAAAGTAGTTTACTTCAATATTAATTAAAATAAAATAATTAACTATTTTTTAAATCTTGTTAAAATAATAATTAACTTCATTAATATTAAACAACTTGATAATTACCTTTAAACACAAGTAATTATAAGATTATTTAACTTCAAGAAATCTCATTAAGCTTAAGCAATTATTTGTCAAAACTCTTTCTATTTGATTAATCGAAACAAATTAATCTAATAACTAATTTCAATTTAACTGTAGACTTGGTCAACTAGGAACCATTAGTTAACTTGTTAACCGATTTCCACTAATCCTTCCTTTTAATTAATTTATAATATAATTAATTTAAAATATCACTTGATTTTTTCATAGAAGCAATTATTAACACATAGGCTAATTTTTGACTTATACACTTATAAAATTTATTAAAACATAAGAATTCGCTATATAAAATATTTTATAATTAATTTATAAACACAAGTTAAAAATATCGATTTATTTATAAAACTTGTAATTTCAATAATTTATAAAAATATAAGTCAAAACCTATCTTCGGTTATAAAAATAAATTTTATAACTTTAAATTACGTCAATTCGCCTGACGGTAAATCATCATCTTAAACAGATGGATTTAAGGCCATCCGCTGCCAATTACTTAACTAATATTGTTTATTGATTAATAACATATCAACATTAAATTCAATTCAACCATCACATCCAAATCAATAATCAACATCCAAACAGGATTTAACATTACTTAGGTCTAAACAACTCATATACGAGTAATATAAAATAAGTAACTTACGAATTATTTGAGAAATCCAGTTGGATCCCTCCAACTTGTTTTTCCCCTGAATCACAGCTCATAATATCATTTGATAAATGCATATGAAATAGATAATCTAGTTTAAATCATTTAAATGACGAAAATATAATTATCGTCAACCATGAACAAACAAACAACAATAATCATCTATAACAACCAAACATCTAATTTTTATACTAAGAATGAAAATTTTTAATCATATAAATTTTACCACATCATAATATTTCAGAAAGTGTGAGAGTTATCTCACTTTCGTTTTGATTTGATGATTCAGATGAATTTATATAATTTCAAACAAGCATTAGAAATTATAAAAAATTCTAGCTGGCTCTAAATCCTTTCAAACTAGTTTGTATGCATAGACTTCATCCATAAGAACTCAACGCCTCTTGTTTCATGCAATTATGTTCACGAACGAACGAGTTATAACGATTACAAGTCTTTAATTATATTATAACAACTTAAATTACTAATACATTATTTATTTACCTTAATTATTTAATTAACTATGCTTAACCAAACGTCTAATTCTTCTTCCCTCACGTTATTATGTTGCTCCTTCCAGTGGAGAAACCTACACGTGTAAAATAATGGCCAATTTCATCTCCCCTGGTTATCACACCATTATTCAAGAAAACCATCTTCGGCCCGAACACCGTTACCTCACACTCGAATGCACTGTTCGATTTCCGTTCTCTACCACGTTCAATCTGCTATAGTGCGTGTGAAAGAAGATTGCGCGAAATTCCTTCAAACTTCGTCAAACCCTATGCCTACCTACCATAAACTTCACGTCGACATCGGAATGACCTCCAGCTTCCTTAATAGCAAACGATTTCCAACCCCAGGTGCTACTGTCTGAAACTGGAGCGCCCAAAACAACAATCGAGTCATATGATTCTAGTATCATCGTGAAGCTCTTAGTGCCAGGAACTCAAAGAATTTAACAATGTAAGTTACAGAATTTCCTTTGATTATATTTCAATTTTTCAACTCATGAAATTTTGAAAAATAAAGAAGAGGAGTGGAGGATCCCGTGTTGACCAACGAATGAAAATAGTGAAGAGGGTTAAGGGTTAATGATATTATATATGATAGATTTATTAGTTTTTTATTTCAATATTTTATTGAATTATATTCTATCGCTATTTGCATTCATCATTTCTTTATTCATACGGTCAAATTCAAAGTCGGATCATGACGAAAATGGATATCCAACTATAATTTGACATTCCGGACCCAATGAAACTTGATTCATCAAAATCCGAGTCCGTTTGCAAAAATAGGGCTATTTTGAATGTTAAATTATTAATCGATTCACATTTTAATTTCGCACATTCACATATTAACTCTGATCAACTCGAAACTTGAAATCTTACAATAAATTAATATTGTGGACATGGTGGAACTAGTTTCATCGAATTCCGAGATCATTTGAAAAACTCCCTTTTTAATTTCACAACATAAATCGATATGTTTTTATATTGCGTACGATCCCAAAATAACTTCAATTGACTTGAAATTGGAAATCTTATAATAATTAACCATTGCAGATTTTATAAATTTGGTTTCGTTGCAATCAAGGGTCATTTGAAAATTGGTTATTCCTAAGTTTCATATTAAAAGACAAAATACAAATTGATTTCAAAACAAACAAATCTATTAAAAATAAAATACTATTATCGTATATATTCAAATAAAATTTATATAGCATTAAAATAATATAATTTTAATTTTAAACTCGATATTTTCATTTTCAAGTTAAATTGATATTCAATTTATGTAAAATCCTTTTATTTTATTTAATAAATCATTATACTTCATAAACAATTTTATAGTGACTTCTTGATATTTTAATTTTGACATAAGTCAAAATCTACAAAATGAAATCTCGATTTGTCTCTTCCATTAGAAAACTATAATCCAATAGATCCGGATGATTCCCACTTCAAAGATTCTGACTTATGTTGAATCCAGTACACTCAATTGAAGTTCAAAATGTAAAACTACGAATTATTGCGACGTTACGAGCTCTTTTTTAATTTAATTTTAAGTTGCACGTTTAAACACCATTAGATAAATAAATTACTTAAAAAAATACTTTTATAATTTTAATACAACATTTATAACAAATTTAAACGTTTAAAATTAAATAACTAAAATTCCGGGTGGTTACTGACAATAACTAGCAGCTACTCATAGACCCCCTTCAGCTTCCTTTTCCCATTCCCACACATGAACAATGCTTTGATGCAATGCTGCTGGAAGAAATTCCCTTTGATCCACCCTCACTCCCGATGGTTTTCCTCTCAGCTCTGCCTCTGATTTCCATTAAGATGGTCGGGCACCATGCTGGGCCCCTTGTGCATCTCAAGAACCTAGATGAGACCTCATAGCTGATTTACACATCTCCCGCGCCGACCTACATTCCCTCTCCCCAAGAACCCACATTCATCCTCGACCCTTTGGCCCCCAAACTTCATCCCCCTCCTGCTTCTAACCCTACCCCATCACCTCAGCCTGGTCATCGTCGGCTATTAGACAGAACGCCAGACTACATCCTAATCGGGCGGGTACCTAGTCTTCTCCATCTAATAGTTTCTTTCATCCTGTTGTTTTTTCTTCAGATAATTTTACTCTTAATTAAAAACTTGCACATTGCGTAGGTGTTCCCATTTTACTCGAGCACTATACCACCACGCAAACTTTGGAAAAGGAGCGTTTGTCCTTTTCCTCATGAAAATATTATCCTCGAATGTTAAGGGATTATGGACCTCCGTAAGCGTTTGAAAGTTAACTGCATTTTACCTCCCTTTACACATGGATATTCTTTCTTTTTAAGAAACTAAACTGTCTGACCCTACCCCTATCATCATTCGTCATCTTGTTGGTCCCACTCTCTCCAACTGGGCATTCATTGTGGTTAACGGCGGTGGTATCTCGTACAATCTGAAATGAATCTTTGTAAACCTTTCGACAAATACCCAAAACCCCCTCTGTACTCCTTGCTTTTCTTCTTTTCAAACCCTCTGAAGTCATCTACCTCTTTTCCAATGTTTGTGAACCCTTCAATAGTTCAATGAGAAATGTTATCTAGCTTTATTGTCAAGATTTTGATTTCAACCACTTTGTCCCCTTGGTTATTAGGGGTAACTTCAATATCATACATGTAATGACCATATTCTCATATCGAAGGATCGTAGAATATTTATATTATTTGCACATGAGGTCGTATGACTGTATAATTTGGAAGATGACTAATATGGTCATTTCCTATCTTCACTATTTTTGTAGAATTTTTAATGTGACCAATTTACACTTAGTGATTCTTTTTTTGCCCATAGTTTTTGTTGGCAAAGAATTTGGGATTGAAACCACTTCCATTTGATTCAAATGATGGGTTCCATTCCTTAAAGGGATTACATTAAGCAAACAGACTCATGTTTGAGTGTAATGGATGGAACAAAGTTAGGATGGGGTTTGATAACTAATTGAGATGGTTAGTTCATTATCAAGTGAGGCCCTTAACCCATTTGGTTTTGGTGACTTGTGGGGGCTGAAGGGACAGGAGAATCATCTCCCATTCATATTCACAACTCCCAAAGTAGATCTAAACCCTACTAATGGCCACCACCCTCCTAAACTATCATTAAATCTTATTTTAATTGGCCAACAACCATTTTAAGTCAAATCAACATCAAAACAAGACAAAATCCGTTGTGATACATTGGAATCTGAGCCAAATCCTCTTCAACTTGGATCTGGGATATTTTGGGTAATTAAGGTGAGTAAATAGTGTTCTTACTCATTAATTAGGGTGCATTAACATGTAAATACCTTACAACAATATGGAAAATTACTATAATTTGTTATTAATCATATAATGACACATATACAAGTTTGGGTCGATTTGGATATGATTTGTGAAATCCGGAATTTAAGGGGTTAACAAACATATATGCTCCTTTGGTTGTTTAATATTGTTTGATTGATCTAAATGTTATTTGAGTGTGTTTGGTATGTTGAGACATTTCTCAGGAATGCTCGGATGAATGCAAATGTCATTGCAAAATAGGATGTTATAAATGATTTAAAGTAAGTTGCAGACTCAGCCTTGACTATGGATGATACAACTATATTGACCCGGGCCAATGAAGTCGGATCAACACTATGCTTTGTAGGGACAACAAGGAAGATCCAATAAACCTTAGGCTAAGTTCCAAGTCATTTGGAGTTCCAAAGATCAAGATATGGCGCTTTCAATTTCGGTTCAACTAAGCGAGATAGCTTCGGTTCGGGTAGGAAGAAGTTGGAGATTTGGATGGGACACATGTCTCGATTCAACCAAGCGCTTTACTCCGAATTGATATAGTCGATTCAGACGACCAAGTGCTTCACTCCGGGTTGACATAGTTGAATCGAATAAATCCAGGTAGATTAAGTCGATTCGGTTATGATGACTATGTCCAGCTCGACTTTGTCGAACCAGAGTTGGGTCAATCCGAGAAAGGGCAACGGGATGGGAGCTTGTGGTGGAGTATGCACGACACTTCCTCGTAACGATGGTCGCGTTCTTCTGAAGACGAACTCCAATGTGACTAACCTAATTTTGAGATGCGAAGAAAGTCAAAGTGAGCAGTTACCACTAAGAATCCATATGGAAATCGTCGGGGTAACTTCTAAATTGGACTTCTCTGTGAAATGCATGCAAACGAATTATTGATACTCATGATTTTAGTTCATCTTTGAGAGAGGGGTCATGTAGACAAATCAGAGCCAAGGCAGTGTGGACTAGTTTGGCATGGACCCGAGAGCTAAGATAGTGTGGAATGGGTAGGGATATTGGCAATAAACCAGGGAAATTGGTCGTAGCAAGAGTTGGATGAAAACCAGGGTAGTTGACCCCGCCATGGCCTCAATAGACATGATGACTAAAGTAATGAGTACCATACACTCAATGCAATGTGTGAGAGAATGTGATAATGTTTTCTATGACTGAATGGTTGTTATCACTATGACACATACACTTCCATTTACAATCAGTATTATGATTACCATAGAATAGAACATGTGATCATATATGCAAAGTCATTGGGTGCACGAACATGTTAGGTATGACTCTTCATACATATAGTATTAACCTAATTAATGATTGAGATTACTATCGCTCACACTATGCTTTGTCTGATTTGGGATTTTATGAACTGCTTCTTATTACTCCGATTGCTCATATATGAGTAGATTAGAGACAAGTTGGTGTGCTCGGGGTGATGACTGGAGATGAAGATGAGGCTTCCACGTATTATATATATACTCTTATCCTTTTTTATTTCTATTGATCACTACTTTGGACATAGTAGTGTATTTTGTATAAAGACATTATTTTGGAGATTATCTGTATCTGACTATTTGATACATTGCTATGATATGGTTTTGTCACTTTGATATTATGATTCATTCAACTTATACTGTCTCGCCTATTTCATATCATGTCTTGTGTTATTATTATATTTTGTTCCATGCACTGTGAGATATATAATAGGTTATATGGTTTTTCTTATTTCAACCTTAACAATCGCATTGCATTATTCGGGTACCATCATAATGCACCTTGTTGGTTATCGGCTAGTATAGGGTGGTCTTCACATTTGGTATCAGAGCTTTGGTTGCATAGTTTAATCTAAGTGGGAAGCATCAGAGGAAAAGTGTATGTATACGAGAGTGTATATTTGTGGTACTTTATTTTTCAAAGCTATACCTATATATATATATGTGTGTGTGTGTGTGTGTGCCATTAGTATACTTAAGGATGAAGTCACAATGCACATGCACCGCTAAGTAGAATTCCTTGGAAAGACAATTAATTGACTTCTTTATAGATTGAAGATGAGTCGTCATGCGAGGAACACCATTACGAACTTCACTTCTGGGTTGAGGAAGGAGTAGGCTCAGGAGCCAATAATGCTAACACTCCCAATATGCAGGCAATGTTTAATACTTTCTTGAGGGAGATGTTTAGGAATTCCCAGGATTATACACTTAATGTTGTGGGGGGTGGTGGAGCACTAGGGCATGCACCTAGAGTCGAATTTTTTAAGCTCAATAAAAAATACTAGTCTGGGCGGTAAACTGTTCCAGGGAATGAAGTCAGCCATGAAAGTTCAAGATTGGATAGGTACATGTGAACGCATCCTTAAGGATCTTAGGCTCGATGATGCCATCAAGAGTAGGTTGGCCCCGCGTCAACATTAAAGCAGAACCATGAATAGTTGGAATTCCATCAAACTTCTACTCTTGAGGATATTATAGTACTTGGGATTAATTTAAGGCTCATTTCTGTGAGAAGTTCATTCTGGCTACCCAGAAGTCGGAATTGTTTCAGAGATTCGCTAAGCTAAACTAGGGTGGTAGGACTGTTTCTGAATATATCGTTGAATTCGATGCTTTTTCGAACTATGGGATGTCTTTTATAAGCGCTCCTGAGAAGAAGAACGAGAAGTTCTTCACTGGCCTGCATGATTACTTGAGGGAGAGGCTCATAAATCATATCGATGTGAATTTCGAGTCCATCATTGGGAAAGATCTAAGGTCGAAAAGCCTTTATCCCAAGTCAAAGACATAAGTTGTTGGTGTTTATAAAGAGTAACCAAAGCTGCGGGTGGGCAGTGGAGGCAAGAAGAAGTTTTCCAATAAAAGAAAACAATTCCAGTCCAAAAACGGACAAAAGAAGAAGCTCAAGTAAGAGGTAGAGTGTTAAGGATGTGGCAATAAAGGCTACTATACGAAGGATAATAGGTCTAATCTAGGGGCTAGGAAGTGCTTCAATTGTGATAAGGAGGGACACTTCAAGAAAGATTGGCCAGAACCCCATAAGGACAAGCCGTTGGTGACAGCATACGCTATTACTGTTGCCCCTTCTCCATCTAATGCCCCCAACAACGACTTAAAAAGGAAAGGGTACTGTTATCCAAGGTATGCTTTCAGTTCATGGTATTCTTGTTTGAGTCCTGTTTGATAATGGGGTTTCCCATTCATTCATATCTAATGACGTGGTAGATAGGTTGTAACTGTAACCCGAAATTGATGATCAACCTTTAGTTGTGACAAACCCATTTAGTGGCTCTACTACCTTTGCATCATTTGTCGTGGGTTAGTCTTATTGAGTCATGGATGCATTTTCGTATGTGACTGCTTTGTTTTGGGATTATCATCTGTGGAGTCAATTGGGTCTGGAAGTACGAGGTAATGGTGGACTGTGAGAGGTCAACGGATGATGGGCGGAGGGTGATGTTGGTCTGCCTACCTCGTAATGAGGTGATGGCTAGTTTCTTGTATTTCCACGACATCCGACAAGATGAGTTATTGGGTGTGCCTACTACTGGTGAGTGTCCGGACATCTTTGAGAAAGTGACTGGACTTCCATAGCAAAGGGAGATTGAGTTTCGTATTGATTTAGTGAAAGATTCTAGACTTATAGTAGTGCCTCTTTGACAAGTAGCACCAAGAGAACAGAGAGAGATCAAGGTGCAAGTGAGTGACCTCTAGAGGAAGGGTCATTTTCAGAGAAGTATTTCTGAGCGGGGGACACAAGTGGTATTTTCCACTAAGGCGGATGACTCTCTTCGCTTATGTGTAGACTGTTGTGAGCTGAACAAGGTAATGAGGAAGAACAAGTATCTTCTTCCGCGAACAGAAAATTTGTTTAATTAGTTGAATGGTGCGCGGATATTCTCCCAGTTAGATCATGCGAAAGAATTTCATCAACTATGGGTAGCAAAGGTGAGTGTGCCTAAAACAATGATTTAGATGCCTTCTGGTTTCTATGAGTGATCGGTTATGTTAGTCGGTCTGACTAACGCACCAACATTTTCGTGGATCTCGTGAATCTTGTTTTCAGAGATCAATTAAATAAGTTCGTGCTTGTGTTTGTTGATGATATTCTGGTTTATTCATGAACAGAAGAAGAACACAAGGAGCATTTGAGGATTGTGACGGAGGTGTTAAAGAAACACTGATTAAAGGCTAAATTTTCTAAATGCCACTTCTGGAGGAGAAAAGTAAGATTCTTGGGCTATATTGCTTTAGAGAATCTTATTGCCATGGACCCCACGAAGGTGGCGATAGTACAAGATTGGTCCACACCCGAGAGTGCAATCGATGTAAGAAGCTTCTTGAGGTTAGCAGGATATAATCATAAGTTTATCTAAGACTTCTCCAAAATAGCATTACTGTTGACCCAACTGACAAAGAAAAATCAGGCTTTTCAGGATGTGAGATGCAAGCGCGCATTTAAGAGTCTAAAATAAAATGTGACATGTGCCCTAGCGCTAGTTATTCCAAAAGGAAATGAAAAAAATTGGCGGTATACGCTAATGCTTGTTACACCAGATTAGGGGAAGTGTTAATGCAAGGGGGTAAGGTTGTCGCTTATGCTAGTCGGAAGCTAAAACTACTTGAGAATTGAGAAGAGGTAACCCATGCATGATTTGGAATTGGCGGCGATTGTGTTTGCATTGAAAATGTAGAGGCATTATCTTTTAGGAAAAAGATTGGAGTCGTTCACCGACTACAAGTCATCTATGTAATCTTTTCTCCCAGAAACATTTAATTCTCCATCAACAGTGATAGTTGGAATTCTTGGCTTCCTATGATTTTTATATCGCATACACGCGGAGAAAGGGTAATGCGGTCATTGATGCGTTAAGTAGAAGACATGCTTGTTTGAGGGCCATGTTTCTAGAGTAGAAGAAATTGGAGTATATTGTTGGTTAAGGCTTTAGGCCTAGATGTGAGTTGGAACTAGAAATTTTGGTAAGCTTAACGATCAGACCAACTTTGGCCGAACGGATCGGTTTCTAGTTAGAAGAGAGGCCGTAAATTGTTGGAGATCATTACCAAGGTGGGAGTTGGTATTAACGATGATGTTATGAGTATGTACGAACTCGACCTTGATGGTTAGCTCCGAAAAGGTAAGAGATTGGTTGTATCCGACATCAATGAATTAAGATATGAGGTACTTAGGGAGTGTCATCATTCGAAGTTGACCATACATCCTAGTGGTAACAAGATATATACTGACATGAGACAAAAGTTTATCTGGGAGGGCATGAAAATGGACGTTGGGAAATTCATCTCTAAGTACATGAATTTACAAATGGCTAAGGCAGAGCAGAACAATTCTAATGGCTTGTTGCAACCGTTAGAAGCTCCTGAGTGGAAATAGGAGCAAGTTTCGATGGATTTCATAGATGGTTTGCCAATGACTTGGATTGGACATGATAGTATTTGGGTCGTCGTGGATCGATTGACCAAGAGTGCTAGATTTATACCTGTCAAGTCAAATAGGACGACAGTCAAGGTAGTAGTGTTATATGTGAAATGGCTTATGCGATTCCATGGAGTACTGAAAGCCAAAGTGAGTGACTGAGATCCATTATTTACTAGTGGATTTTGGAAGAGCTTGCAAGAAGATCTTTACATCTCAGTACCACTTATCACCCTCAAACTGATGTCAGACCGAAAGGATGAATCACATATTAATATCTAGAGAGAATGGATCTTAGATTTTGGAGGTTCGTAGGGAGACCATTTGCAATTGGTTGAGTTTGCATATAATAATAGCTATCAGTCGAGCATTCACATGGCTCTCTATAAAGCTTTATATGGGAGGCCATGCAGCGCTCCATCGTGTTGGTTGGAAGTAGGTGAGAAACTAATACTTAGGAATGTTTAGAGTGACTTTAGAAAAGATTGAAATATTTAGGCAACGAATGAAGGCTTCTCAGGTTAGGTAGAAAAGCTACACCAATAAAATACAAAGAGACTTGGAATTCTCCATTGGTAGTTTGGTGTTTGTCAAGATTTCTCCTTGAGAAATGCGATTCGGTTTGGTAGTAAGTGAAAGTTGGGACTAAGGTTTGTTTATCCATTTCTAGTCATTGAGCAGGTTAAAAATATAGAATATAGGGTTGACCTACCTCAGAAGATGACTAGGGTATACAATGTGTTCCACATCTCCCATTTGAGAAACTTTTTTGCATGGTCCTAATACAACTATCGCACCAGATCTGTTGGATGACATCAAAGTGGAACCAAAGCTATTGTTTCCCATAAACTATATGTAACAATGGGTACAATACAAAATAGCTTAGAAGGGAAGAAGTGCAGTTTGTCAAAGTCCAATGCGGTGAAAGTGAGGGTGATTGTACCTGGGTGACCGAGAAGAGCGTGAGGACGTCACATCCAGAGCTATCTAGTTGGTAAGATTTTAGTACATCACTCTTAAATTTTCATTTATAATATCATTGGTCTAGGATAAGTTTAAATTATTTTGCCATCATGCTTGCTATTTGTGTTAAATTACCTATGGATGATTGGTAGGCATGTGAGACAATTTTTATTTATTGTTTAAGGAATTTAAAGGGCGAAATTTCTTAGGCGGGAAGAATGTTACTGTTAGGGTTGAGAATCAAGGATCTTACGGCAAAACAAACACTATAGGAGGTGAATAGTGTTTTAAAGAATTTATAAAAATCTTAACCAATTATTGATTACTTGAACTACTATATGAATCACAGAATGAATACTAAAACAGAAATAATCGCAGACGCAAATATAAACAAAAGTAAAGTGCATAAAAGGAAAGAACACACTGGATTTTATACTGGTTCGGATTGCTCCTACGTCCAGTCCCGCACAAGGCTGACTTGTGTGGAGTTTTATTAATATCACTACCCAATTACAACACCCTTGATTTCAGGGGCTACAAGGTTAACATTCCTCCTTTCGTTGATTCCACGAGCTACAAGGAACACACCCCCGCCTTTCCTTGATTTCAGGGATACAAGGAACACACCCACACCTTTTCACACTCTTTCCGATTACAATTGCCCTAGAACTCTTGAGTAGCACTTCCAAACATAGATTATTTGATAGAGAATGAAAATAGAAGAAGAATGATATAATTTTTCTTGAAATCGACGGAGTATAAATGCATAAACTTGGAATTTTGAGAATAATAATGGTGGTATGCTAAGGGAGGAATAAGATGATAATATATTATAAAAAATCGAATTTAATGCCTTTTATAGTGTTCCAAAGGGTATAACTGTTTCCGAAATGTTTCAAAAATGAAAAGACAAAACTTTTAAGATTAAAAAAATAGTACAATTATATGTCGACATACATAAAGGTGTATACACCCTTTATATTTTATTTTTATTATTTTAACGTATTTAAACTAATATATTTATCCTGGACATTTCTAAAATAAAACTACTTGTTAAAATATTATTTTTCAAGTATGAAAACATGATTTAAACATATGATTAAAAACTATATAATATAATTATAAACATATACATATATAGGAATTTATATATATATATAAACTATATAAACTTAAAAGGTTTTATGAAAACTTAAAGTTAAATAATAATATTTGAAATTACAATCAAATATAAACTTAGTATATAAAACATTTATATAAATGATTTAATATATAAAATTATAAAAATAAGAAACTTATAAATTAGGAAATATATATTTGAAATCAAAAGTTTGAAATCCTTAGATGATTAAAAATCATTTTGAGTGGAGTTTGAAATCAGTTTGAAATTTGTTTAGAATCAATTTGAAAAGAGATAATTTGTAAATAGAGTTTGAGTGCTATTCAGAGTTTTACATAATATCTAGACTATGTTACCCTGATAGTCTTGGACTCTTGATATCTTAACACTCATGAGTTTTGATTCTCCTTTGAAATCTTAGATCTCTTAACTCTACAGTCTTCAATATCTATTATCTGCATATAAATCATATATATATATATATATGTTCTAGATAAAAGTTTTAGCATGTATTTTATAATCAATAACGATAATGATTGAAACAAGGTTGTTGTCATCTAAACATCATCAACATTCCTTTTCTCCAATAATCTCCCCCTTTTTGATGATGACAACCTTGGTTTATAAAATATTCATGCCTGATATTACCTTTTAATCTGATTCTTCGATTGCTCCCCCTTTCACCATGAATTCCTTCTAGCTCCCCCTCAAACTATATCTATTTTATAATTTCTCCCCCTTTGTAATCAACAAAAATTATATCTATCTAAACTTGGAATAATCCTAGTGACTAATTCTATATATAACTTCCCGTAAATCTATAACTCTCCCTAAATCTATAATCTTCCCTAAATCTGTAATTTTCTATAACTCTCCCTAAATCTACGACTACACTATTGTAACAAGAATGTAATGTGATACAAACATTGTATAATTTAAACCCAACAATCAATTCAGACAATATTTACAAAACAATCTTAACATGTATTTACGTACAATTAATACACAATTATGCAAATAAACGAAATCCTAATCAATTAGTGTTACTTAACAATTGGGGATTTGTGAATTAGGCAATGGGGATAATGAAGACGGGATTCCTATGTAAATAACTTGATCATCTTCATCCATTTCTTTGTTTAGTGCCTCTTCTTCTTCCACTTCTACTTCCTCTTCTTCTTCTTCCATTTGACTTGCTTGATTATCATCCTCAATGATAATAGGATTAGTTTGATTATCCATCACATACCGTTGTAAATTCCTTATAATCTTTCCTTGTTTTACTTGTTCTCTATTCATCCTAATTGTAGAACGTGAATCTCAATCATCATTTGTAGCAAATCCTTCATTGATCCTTCTAATTTCATCACTCTAGCTAACGTAGTATGTTGGAATGACCATCGAAGGGTCCAAGGAATGAAATGGAGTTGTTTTGGTTTGTAATATGAGAGGAGGCCATTATTTAATTTATTTCAGAGTTTAGTCAGAGAGAAAATAAAGAGGAGAAGAAGAAATTACGAAATTAAGAGTTTAAATATAAGTAATAACTATTTTTTGGTGGGAATTAATCATTTTTAAAAAGCTAGCAGTTATATGTCGATATGCAACTTAGTGTATGTCGACATACATACAAAGTTTTTGATTTTTCAGAATTTTATTTTATATTATATATATATAAATATTTAATTACTCAATTTCGGTTAAAGAGGAAATGCCTAGTTCTCTTCCAAAATTAGCAAATGCTGCTTCGTTTAAAGGTTTGGTTAATATATCTGCTATTTATTTTGTTGTTTCGATGAATTTTAGTGAAAAATTTTCTTTGCTTACGTTATCTCTTAGGAAATGATGTCTTATATCATTATGTTTAGTTCTCGAATGATGTGTGTATTTTTAGACATATTTATATTTAATCTGATATACCATACATTTTGTTGCATACATATATTACTTGAGAACATGCCAAAGTAGCAGATATATAGTTTGCTTCAGTTGTTGATAAAGATATTGTATTTTGCTTTGTACTAAACCAGGAGACTAGGGAATGAACTAAGAAGTGACACGTTCCACTAGTGCTTTTACGATCTGATTTACCTCCCTCATAGTTAGCGTCACAATAGGAGATTAAATCAAATGATTCATTTTTAGGGTAAAATAATCCAAAATCTAATGTATGTTTTACATATCTTAGAATACATTTTAAGACTTTTAAGTGAGTTTTTTTTGTTATGATTGATATCTTGAACAAAGACATACACTATGCATTATATCTGGTCTACTAGAGGTTATATATAATAGTGATCCTATCATTCCTCTATATGATTTTTGATCAACGTCTTTTGATGTATCATCTTTACTTAATGATTAAATCTTTACTTAATGCTATATTAGTCGCTGTCGATATTGGCCTCCTATTAGTTGTTGTTAAATTATATTCATTAATTAGATCTCTTCCATATTTTTCTTGATTAATAAATATCCCATTCTTTAATTGACGAATAAGCCTAAAATGAATGTTAGTTCTCCCATATGACTCACCTCAAATTCTTGGGTCATAATATCTGATTTTTTTTATTCATATTATCGTTTGTTGATCATAAAATTATATTGTCAACATATATTTGTACTAATTGTATATCCTTATTATTCTTCTTAATAAACAAAGTATTATCTAATTTTCCTATTTCAAAGTTGGATTGTAACAGATAATTTCTTATTCTATCATACCAAGCCCTAGGAGCCTGTTTCAATCCATATAACGCTTTCTTCAACTTATATACGTGATTTGGTAATTTTTCGTCTCCAAATAGAGGTGGTTTCTCTATATACTGTTGTAAATTTCTTATAATGCTTTCTTGATTTTCTTGTTCTCTATTCTTCCTTAATTGTAGAACTTGAATCTCAGTCATCATTTGCAGTAAATCCTTCATTGATCCTTCTAATTTCATCACTCTCGCTATGTAGTACGTTGGAATGGACCATCGGAGGATCCGGGGGAATGAAATGGAGTTGTTTAGGTTAGTATTATGAGAGGAGGCCATTATTCAATTTATTTCAGAGTTTAGTCGTAGAGAAAATAAAGAGGAGAAGAAGAAATTACGAAATTAAGAATTTAAATATAAGTTATATCTACTTTTTGGTCGGAATTAATCATTTTTAAAAACTAGCAGTTATAAGTCGACATGCAACTTTGTGTATGTCGATATACATACAAATTTATTATTTTTCAGAATTTTATTATATTTTATATTATATTTATATTAATATATTTAATTACTCTTTTTCAGTTAAAAAGAAAATGCCTAATTCTCTTCTAAATTTAGTAAATCTTGCTTCGTTTAAAGGTTTGGTTAATATACCTGCTATTTTTTCTATTTCTACGAATTCTAGTGAATTTTTTTCTTACATACATTATCTCTTAGGAAATGATGTCTTGTATTAATATGTTTAGTTCTTGAATGATGTGTTGGATTTTTAGATATATTTATGGCACTTGTATTATCACAGTAGATTGGTGGTTTATTTATATTTAATCCGAAATCCCTTAGAGTTTGTTGCATATATATTACTTGAGAATAGACTAAAGCAGCAGATATATATTCTGCTTCAGTTGTTGATAAAGATACTGTATTTTACTTTTTCACTAAACCAGGAGACTAGGGAATGACCTAAGAAGTGACACGTTGCACTAGTGCCTTTATGATCCGATTTACATCCAGCATAGTCAGCGTCACAATAGAAGATTAAATCGAACAAATAATTTTTACGGTAAAATAACCCAAAATCTAATGTATGTTTTACATATCTTACAATACGTTTTACGACCTTTAAGTGAGTCTCTTTAGGTTGTGATGGATATCTTGCATAGGGACATACACTATACATTATACCTGGTCTACTAGCAATTATATACAATAACGATCCTATCATTCCTCTATATAATTTTTGATCGACATCTTTTGACGTATCGTCTTTACTTAGGGCTATACTAGTTGTCATAGGTGTGGGTCTTTCATTAGTTGTAGTTAAATTATATTTATTAATTAAATCTCTAGCATTTTTTTCTTGATTAATAAATATTCCATTCTTTAGTTGTCTTATTTGTAAGCCTAAGAAGAATGTAAGTTCACCCAATGACTCATCTCAAATTCTCATGTCATTATATCTGGGAATTCTTTATTCATTTTATTATTTGTTGATCTGAAATTTGTCAATGTAAATTTATGCTAATTGAATATCGTCTTTATTTCTTTTAATGAAAAGTGTATTATCTACTTTACCAGTTTTGAAGTTAGATTGTAATAAATAATTTCTTAACCTATCATACCAGGCTCTAGGAGCTTGTTTTAATCCATATAATGCTTTCTTTAATTTATATACGTGGTTTGGAAATTATTCATCTTCAAAAAGGAGGTTGTTCTACGTATACATCTTCTTTAACGTATCCGTTTGAAATAGTTTGAAATTATTATGATTAGCGAGGGTTGGAAATATTCTAGTTGCTTATAATCTTGCTACGAAAGCAAAGATTTCATCATAATATATTCTTTCTTCTTGACTATATCCTTATGCAACTAATCGAGCTTTATGTATTACGACCTTCCGGAGTTCATTCATTTATTTCCATAAACCCATTTACTTCCAATTATAGTCTTATCCTCTGGTCTAGGAACAAGTTCCCATACATCATTTCTGGTAAATTGATTCAATTCCTCTTGCATAGCAAGGATCCGTGAATCATCGGATGATGCTTCCTTTGCATTCTTAGGTTCAATAGTTAAAATAAAAGCTAAATTACTCATATTATCTTGTCCTAACGACAAATTCAATATCCCCTAAGATATTTTCTATAAGATGATCTCTTAGAAGTCTAACTCTTTTATTTGGTTGATTAATTTCATTTATTATTTCATCGATCTCATTTTCACATTGATCTTTGTTATGTTGTGTCATATTCTTATAATTTTCGTCAGAAGATACATTTAATTCCTCTTCTATGGTATTAGTTCTTAAATTAAAAACTCTATATGCTTTACTTTTTCCTGAATATCCAATGATTCCTTTATCAGATTTTGAGTCGAATTTGTCTAAATTTTCTTTAATGTTAAGAATAAAATATTTACTTCCAAATATTTTAAAAATATAATACTTTTGGTTTCTTACAAAAGTTCATATGTTGTTTTATGAGTTAAGGGTCTAATTAAAATTCTATTCAATTTATAACAAGCTGTTGCAACTGCCTCAGCCCAGAAATTTCTTAGTAAGTTACTATATGATAACATGGTTCTCGCACATTCTTGAACTGACCTATTTTTATGTTCAACTACTCTGTTTTGTTGAGGGGTTTTGGGGAAAGAAAATTATGAGTTATCCCATTTTTATTACAAAACTTTTGTTTTCAAACCCTCCACCGTGATCATTACATATCGGTTTAACTTTTAAAGATAATAAATTTTGAATTCTCTTAGCAAAGGTTTGAAATTGATCAAAAGCATCACTTTTATTTTTAAGAAATAGTGTCCAGTGAGTCTAGAGAAATCGTTAATTATTTCATAAACATATCTATTATGATTTATCGATTGTGTTTGGGATGGACCAAATAGATCCGTGTGAATTAAATTTAATGGTGTTGAGGTTGTAATTTCTTCTTTTGATTTAAATGAAACTCTTTTCAAATTTCCAAATTGGCAAGCGTCACATAAATTATTTACTTTAAAATTCATTTTAGGTAAACCTCTAATTGATTCTAATTTTGAAATTCTAGAAATATGTTTAAAATTTATATGACCGAATCTCTAATGACAAATCCAAGAGCCACTGGTATTGGCCATAAGACATAAATTATTGTTATAAATTTTCATACTTAGTTATGTTTTAAATTCCTAACCAATAAAACATCAGAAATAGTAGGAGTTTTAGAATTACCGACATTGTCGGTGCCAACCACATATCCATTAGAATTGTCATCGAAATTGACCATTCCTCCATCTTCATATACTAGATTGTTTAGTAGTTATAGATTTCCCGTCATATGTCTTGAACAACCACTATCCAATATCCATTTATCCGTTTTGATTTCCACCATTTGACTATCAAGATTTGAATTTTCAATAACAGAATAACAATTCAGTAGATAACTTGATTTTTCTGTAGAATAAAGTGAAGACTCATCTAATACTGATGCAATGCATGAATTTAAACTAGTGTTATAAATCATTTTAATTTTTTCAATTTAATGTTTCCGAAATTCAGATGATTAAATTTTGAAAACCTAGGCTCCAATACCAATTGTTAGGGTTGAGAATCAAGGATCTGACGGCAAAACAAACACTAGAGGGGGTGAATAGTGTTTTATAAAATTTATAGAAATATTAACCAATTATTGAATACTCGAACTACTATATGAATCACAGAATGAATATTATAACAAAAATGATCACAGATGCAAATTTAAACAAAAGTAAAGTGCACAAAAGGAAAGAGCACACCAGATTTTATACTGGTTCGGTTTGCTCCTATGCCCAGTCCAGCGCAATGCTGGATTATATAGGGTTTTATTAATATCACTATCCACTTACAATACCCTTGATTTCAAGGGCAATAAGTTTAACATCCCTGTTTTCCTTGATTTCACGGGCTATAAGGAACACACCCCCTCCTTTCCTTGACTTCAGGGTTACAAGGAACACAACCGTACCTTTCCAAACTCTTTCTGATTAAAATTGCCCTAGAACTTTTTAGTTGCACTTCCAAACAGAGATTATTTTGTAGAGAATGAAAATAGAAGAAGAATGATATAATTTTTCTTGAAATCGGCGGAGTATAAGTGTATATACTTAAAATTTTGAGAATAATAATTGTGGTATGTTAAGGGAGGAAGTAGATGATAATATGCAACAAAAAAATTCAAATTTAAGGCCTATTTATAGAATTCTAAAGAGTGTAACTGTTTCTGAAACGTTTCAAAAATGAAAAGACATTATTAACGATATTTATCATCAACACTGAAAATTGGTCAAGGGGAATGAACATAAGGGAAAAATAGGTTCTTTAGCCTTCGTAAGTTTGGATTATATCACCATACCTAGGAATCAAGGTCTTGGAGAGAAGGATCACTAAACACAACCCTCGATAAAGAATTTAACGGGTGGTAGAAAGGGATTCTGCACCATGCTCGCTGAGAGATCTAAGCTCGTAGGAAGGGTTTAAGCATATTGGAAGGGCGTTTTATCCGATCTGTGGAAAGGTTTAGACAAGGATCCATGCATATGTAGGAAATAAACAATAAATTGTAACGACAACTGAGAAATAACATGATAAACTCACAGGAAAATACTATAAGTTTAGATCTGCTCTTTATTAATCTTTCATTTAGAGTACGCGAACAGAATAGAAGAAATCCTCCAATTGATCTATATATTAGGGTTTATTCTAGAAAGAAAGAGTATATGAATCAGAATATGAGAGAGACCCCCTTAAATGTGATCTCTGAGGTCTTATTTATAAAGAAATCGAGGACCCTTATGTTGTAGGGCCATTGGGTCTGCAGATGCTTCTGTTGGACGCTTTCTCCTTGGTTTCAGTTGCTTTAGCTCCCAGCCGATTTTGCGGTGCGGAGTATAGCTTCCGGAGGGAAGGTCCTGGTCATCCAAGGCTTATTAGAGAATGATATGAGCCTGTTGATGTAGTTTCTTTTCGAAAGGTACTTGAGCTCCCAGTTGTATGTTCGTGGGTATATGCTTCCAGATGTAGGCTTTCGGTTTCTTTATGAATGCTTAGAGGAGCTCGTCCTCGGGATGCATGCAGATAGCTACCGGTTTGAAATCACTGTCAGTGTCTGTATTAAGAAGACTAGTACGGATAGCCTGTATCCTTCTCGGGGTTCCGATTTGGGTTCCGTTGTGGTCCCCGTGCATAGCCTAGTCTTTCAGAAGGTTGCTCCAGGTAATTTTCTTATTGTTTATCAAGATGACCTTCCGGAGTTTACGCGATAGATGTTTCGAAAGCTAGTTCTGGATAACCTTTACGTGCATTTGGCTTAATGCTTGTGGTGACTTTACCCCTTGGTGTATTGGCATTAAGTAGGTTAATACCGGCAACTTTTGCGTCCTTCCAAGTTTCTGTTAATGGAGTTCTTGCCTCTTTCGCTCTTAGCTTCTGACTCAGGTGGCCTTTCGCTATTGAACCCCCTACCGAGTATGCCCTACCGGGTAGACTGGGTCGGCATTTTGTAGACTTTGAGCTCCTTTCCCCTAAGAAGGTGTCGGTTTGTGTGGCTCTTGGATCATTCCTTCGCACTTGTGTTCACTAGATACCCCTTCACTATTAGCTGGTTTCAGGGTTAATTTTGGTAATAGCATTTGCCCCCTTAGTGAAGAGGTGTTTTCGATTTTTCAAGTCAAACTTTTTGTCTTTTCTGAAGTGTCCTCTCTAGGCCTTTTGATCTCCCTTGATTGGGAATGCTGATTGGTCTCCATTTGTATGGTGTGGATTTGGGGAAACTTTTGCATAATTACCATGGTTTCTTCTTCTTCAACTTTAACCTATAACATTAATTTCTGGAACCAGGTTATTTGTTCATTGAGGACTGAAAGCTTGTTTCAACAATTTCTCAATTAAATTTCTGGTAAATATTCCTGCTTTGAACTTTAAATAGGTGTTAAATCGCTCTGTCTGGTCTAATTAGGGTTTTGGGTTGTGAACATAAATCATTCGAATGTCAATGCTCGGGATTAGGATTCATAGTGGGCTACACATACGCTCTTTTCCCCAAATATCAATTTTTAGGGTTTAAGATTTGAAATCTGCACAAAAGAATCTATTTTTATAATTAAGCGATGGAAATGGTTTTGCTGGCACTATCGATTTTTCTGGTGTCGAGAACCAACCAGTCCTTCGGTGTTGACCTATGGTTGTCTGATTCTGGTCCATTCGTTACTTTTTCCTTTGAGCCCTCCTAGCATTACTCTTAAGAAAAACTGATCCTTTTAACATTAAGGGCTCAATTATTTTTCATCAAATGTAACATTTTCTGGGTGTTTAATCTAAACTAGTATCTGGAATCATCTTAATGTGCACTATCTTGGTCATTTATTAGCAGTAGGTGTATGTACTATCGTTCCATGGTATTCTAATGAGTGGGATATGAATTTTACGTATTCGTGGAATTATATCACCTGACAGCGCCATGTCTGATAAAAAGAGTCCCAGTTCATCGTCAACCAGTGTTTGTGGCATTTTTCTGAGGAGGAAATCTTTCATCTTGAAGAATTCTTTGATTACCTCTCATGATGAAGTAAACTCCATTCTCATGAGCTTTGGAATAGATAATGTAAAGGCCATCCCTGCTATTGATTATGATGACATCATGAATCCTACTGAAGGATATTTTTCTTATTCAGCTGCGCATATCTGGCATGGGGGCTTCTTCCCTTTTCCATCTTTCATATTTCGACTTCTATTAGACTTGGAGGTTGCACCCATCCAACTCTTACCAAGCACTTATACGATGCTTTTATGTCTTGAAGTACTCGCTCTTGAATCGGGCCAGGCTTCTCTTGCTTCTAACCTCATCCAGCACCTGATGCATTTTTCAAGAGGTAAGGCTTTTATGTCTTGAAGTACTTGCTCTTGAAGAGGTGTTGACTTCCCTATATTCCACGCAACACCCTTGCGGAAGATTGTTAGTGATGGTACAGGTAAGGCTATATCTTGGGAAGATTAGTTCTTCTTTATCAGATGCCCCATTGGTATTTCAGGCAAATTTGTTGATTATGGTGAATCCTCTAACTCCTTGTGAGCAACTATTTTTATGTAAAAACCCGTAACTTCCCCGTGAAGGAAAGAGCGGATAGTTCGAGAACAAGCCACAACAGAACGCATACAAAAAACATTTCATTGTATATTACAACAATGCATCAGATTACAAGAATAAACAGAGTATAAATGAATATTACACAGAAATGTCAGAGATTTAAATTACTTACATCGCAGCGGAAAATAATACAATACACAACTAGAAGAGATATACGGATACAAAGCTTTCCGGATATCGTTCCAGCTGTAAACCAGGATCCTGTGAATATAAATCTGCAAAACCAAAACTACTAGCTGCCCGTGTCAAAATAGGGGGCACCCAGAGTTTAGGTTAAAACAATAAACTCCAGGTCAGTCATGTGACTGGTGTGAGAACTAAAACAGTTATTAATCTTTATTTTCAAAGTTAGGTAAATCAAGGGACCACGCCGTATAACACGGAACGGGTTTCCTCCCAAGAATACCAGTGCATAAAACAATAGCGCAATGCTAAATAAAGAAAAATGAAGCTATTATAAGATCCAGGTCCTATCACACAATGCAACGCAAGCCGGGGGATAGGGTTTTTACCTTATAATAGCCAAGAATGCTTGATACGTTTAAAAGAAATCATTTGATACTATTATAAGTGTATAGTGTATAAAACAACTTCAAATCATAAGTATCAATCATAGGCGGCATGAATGCCCCATACCACTATGTCGCCATAAATAAGTTTACAATCAAAACCGCAAGACGTCGTATTGGAAGTTGGGTTATCATTTATGGTATGAACCGAGGCTAGGGGCAAGATCCTCACCGATTCGAGACAATCTAGCCCATGTCTCAGGATCAGAGCTCGAGTGACCCTTGGATCGTCAGGGCCGGTCCACCGATGTGGATTAAAATTCCTGAACACTGCGTTTCCCCGCCCTTTGGGGCGTAAGCCTGGCCCGTCAGCCGACCAGAAGCATCGGCCGAAACCGATATCACGAGACGCCTCGCTTTTCAACAAGTAATAATAAGCAACATCCACATGAGTCAAACTCGTCAGCCAGATCAAGCACTGACGCCACTCCTAACTAGAAAGAAACGCATGCCCTCCCCGAGGTCCGTCTCCCGTTTTTGGTTCATACCGGGTGTGAAACTCGCGAAGTAAACGTTACACAAAGCTACGCCACAAAGGCCGTGCTTCGATCATCAACCACAAGACTTTGCTTTTCAACAGAAGCCTTGATCATTTGCCACTTAGGCATGCCACACAGGCAATTCACTCCATGCGATTGATATCCATCAATATATAACCCCTGAGCTCGTACGTCTCAGAGAAGGGCGTTAAGCAAGAGAATAAATTCTCCGCCGCCAAACAGGTATATATTTAATAGAGATCAATCACACAGACTAAAATCCAATGTCAGACACACAGTCCATTTACAAGTCCGTTCTGGGGCTGAACGAAACCGGAGGCACCTAGTACCCCGCATATCCATCGATCTCCCAGTACGTCTGGACGATCACCAACTGTTTCCATCTTCTTGGGTGTACAGCCCAATCAAGATCGTCAGTAATCACCCAAACGACGTGAAGACTTCCGGTCTTCGACCACCGTCTTCATCTTCGACTTATCGTCGTATCAGTTATTCAGAGTGGGATAAACCCGGTCTTCCCGAATAACTCGCGTATATTTTAAATAAGTGTTACACAAACACAACATACGCCTCATTCCAATTCATCAGTCACTAACCGTAAATTAATCAAGAGAATAATTCCCCAAATATTAACCCCGAAGGCCGAAACCAACATCAGATCAATATCCAGAAAACCATTCTGCTTGGCTAACCGACAGTTAGTTTCTAAATTTCACATTCATAGGGAAAGGTTCCCATTAATTTTATCAAAGATAAATCATTAAAATTTATTCTCTAATCTTCTTTTGAATTTCGATTCAACTAGTCGGGATTAACGAACCTTACCGAAGTAATCATTTGTTTTAATTTCCCAATCCCAACCTATTCATCCCATGAAGTAAAACTGGTTATACTTCATATCTAACACCACGGTGTTATCGGTAAATTCAATTACCATTTCACGTTCAAATCTAATTAAAGATTTAACTATCGCCTGGAGCAAAACTGGTGCTACTCCATTCTCGATCATTTCAATCTAATTAAAGATTCATTAAAACTCCACTTAGTTTTAATCTTTAACTGGGTTAAAGAATCAGTGTCATTTAAAACACAGTTCACGATAAACCCAAAATCACATTCATTAATTATCGGGTTAAAGAACGAGTGTTATTTAAAACACTGTCCACGATAAACCCAAAAATCAATATCAATTCAATTCCAATTAAATATTATTTAATTGGTACACTTCATTAAATCTAAATAAAAGATTTAATCTTTTCTCAACTGGGTTCAAGAACAGTGTTAGTGAAGACACCATTCACGACAAACCCAAATCACATTTGATATTCAATACAAGGCTCTAAATAGAAAATATATCGGCTTATATTCAATATCAAATTCTACGATTAACAAATGTCGTATTGGAAATAACGATATAAATATATATCTTTCAAATTTCCATAACAACATCCGTATAATCACGAATTCCAACATCGAAATATTCCGAAGACAATTTCGATTCAAATCCACTCCAATGCAATCATTGGAAATTCTGGTTATTTTTAAAACCCTTTCGAATTCAATTTATTTATTTAAAAATAAATAGAATTATAATTCTAGTTCAAAACTAGTTTACTTCGATAAAAATCTATTTTTATCTTTTCAAATATGGAGTTTTTCATCCCAATTCTTCTCAAATCAATTCTTATGATTTTACACAAATTATTACTATTTTTAATAATTTTATCAAGGCCCGTACAGTCGATTTCCATCAACGGCCATCGAACTGCACTTACAGCGACCTTTTTCGAATTTGATTTGGACGTATCTCCAAATCCAACCGTTAGATTTCAAATTTCTAACATTCGTTAGAAAGCTTTTTTCGATACGAACCCAACGGTTCCGGTTTTAGGAGAATCCTACGGTCGGATCTCCCGTAATGTCCGTTTGAAATAAATGGTCGAAATTCACGAACTGCCGCGGCGCGGCGCGTTTTATTCAGGCCATTATATTATATATATAATATATATTTCGTCGATTTCTATTTAAAACGAATTTTATAAATAGTTTTTAAATTCGTTTCAAAAGCAATTTCAACTTCCATTTCAATTCAAATCAAAATTGAATTCTTCTTTATAAATTCGTTTTAAAATTCATTTCTATTCAATTCAAATTTCAATTCAATTTGAATTCATTTCAATTCGCTTTCAATTCAATTTGAATTCGTTTTCAATTTAATTCAATTCCAAAGTCGTTTTCTATTCGATTCAATTCAAATTGGTTTCCTATTCGATTCAATTCAAATTGGTTTTCTATTCGATTCAATTCAAATTGGTTTTCTATTCGATTCAATTCAAATTGGTTTTCTATTCGAATCAAATTCGTTATATATTCCATTGAAATCAAATTCGTTATATATTCCATTGAAATCAAATTCGTTTTCTATTCAATTCATTTCGAAATCGTTTTATATTCCATTCATTTCCGTTTTCTATTCAATTCGATTTCATTATATATTCAATTGAAATCCAATTCGTTTTATATTCAATTCGAATTCAATTCGAATTCGTTTTCTATTCAATTTGATTCAAATTTCATTTCAAGATATGCGATTTCGAAATCACTTTTCAATATTCATTTTAAAATGAATAAAATCGATATAAACATCGTTCACGTCAAAATGGCGCATTTCTAATCAACACGGCTTCATATCATTCTATTTTCAAATATTCTATTTCAAATATTTCTTTTTCAAATATTTCCTATTCAAATATTTCTATATTAAAATATTTCGTTCAACACATGACTTATCTCAACGGATGAGTACAGTCAACACATGAACCTTTATATTATATTATTCTTTTTTTTCTAAATTGGAATGAGGCCCAATCAATCACCATATAAAGTTAATTATATGGATTTTCATACATCACACGTATATAATAGCATTGAAAAATAATCAACCATCAACCAAAGTGCATTACATTGTATAAGCATCAAATATAGATATCTAACGCTTATAACAGCCTGTCAATCAATCGATCGACATATTTAATCAATCAGGATGAGTGAACTTCAAATTTCATCCCAACACCCGTGTGGGGTTTCAAATCAACAAACACAGATTTTAGTTGTGCAGTTGGGCGATGTGTAAAATTTATCGTCCCAATCAATGTCATTCAAATAGGTGTACATAAACAAACCGTCCGGTTTGTAAATGAATATTTATTTATTCACATTCACGTTAAAATTATATTTTAACGATAAAACATTTTATTTCAACACATGAATTTCTATTCAGTTCATTCTTTCAATAAAATGATATTTTATTTTTCTAGCATATTTTAGAAAATTTCGGCGGCATAACGGCACGATACTAGAAACGGGACGAGGCCTAGCCTTATCCCTGGTCTAGTGAAGGCCCACGCCATTCACACATCAATCAAATCAATTTCATTTCACCAAACAATTCAATTTAGACCAAATAATCTAACCAACTACACAACCAAACAATTTAACAAACAAGCCATCCATGGTTTGTGGATGACGGGTGTCGGGTGCTACTAAACACTGTCTGCATCCTAGTATATATTTATAACTAGAATAATTAAATTGAAAGGTGAGAAGTTCTCACCGAAAGCTATCCAACTTCACGACACTTCATTTATAGAAATCTTCATCGCTCTCGCCTTTTCGTCATCTTCGTTGCCGTAGCCACTACATATGTAAAAATCGAATTTTTACTTCGCTGTTCAATATATAAAAATCGAATTTTTATCTTGTTATTCAATATATAAAAAACGAATTTTTACTTCGATGTTCTATATATAAAAATCGAATTTTCACTATGAAATCAATATAAAGATCATATTGTTATTTCGTTAAAAATCATACCTTTAAAGTGTTAGAAATCGAACATTTACAATGTTAAAAATCTAATCTTGTCTATTCGAAAAAAACTTAACTATTCTATTCTAAAAACCATATTATTTCAGAATTTAAAACATGGCATCTCATATAAAAATTTCATTTTTAATACCACTCTATGTTATATTTATTTAAAAATCAGAAAATAAAATTCAATCGAATTTACATAATAGATCTAGTTAAATAAACAAAAATAAGCTCACTTCTCTTTTCACGTTGAACCAAGAACCCACTGTCGATTCCAGAAGTTCACCTGCGCCTCCACTTTGACAACGGTGACCGCACTCCCTCCCCGACGCCAGCAATGGCATTCGAACTTCGTGTACTGATGGTGGCTCCGATGCGCTCGATTTGGTTTGCCGAGATGTCGGGTTCGGATTCTAGAAGAGGAGGCGAGAGGGGGTCGAGGCTGGAGATCGCCTGAAGCGCTCGAAAAGGGGGGGCTACTGCTCATCGCGGTGGTGCGGGGGTTAGGGCAGGCGTCGGCTTCAGGAAAAAAGGGGCTCGCGCTTCGATTGGAAGGGATGGGGGGGAGAGCTGAGGGCGGAGGAGAAGATGGCCAGCGGAGGGGTTGGCCATGGCGATGGCGACAGAGGAGGGCTGGGCGGCGGATTCCATCGAGCGTTTCTTTTTTTTTTATGAAAATCGATTTTGAAATAAAGAGGGGGGGGGGGGGGCAGAAGGTAAAGGGAGAGATTTAATTTTTTAATTAATTTAATTATTTTATTTTGCAAAAAGTTGACTTTCACATACGACCTCTAAACGAGGCCCACCGCCTGTCGTCCATAGCGTTTTACCCCCATTCCGAACACAATGGGATATGTATTGTAGGCTGATTCGACTGTTTGAATCAGTTTCCGTTAAATTTACATTTAAATCACTATATTGAATTTTAAACGTACATTTCAAATTACCGGGGTCACATACTAACTTTAAAAATTCCAGAAAAATAAATCTAGCTATGTTTTGACGATACGGTCCCAACAAAACTAGTTTCGTCGAATTCTCAGACCGTTGGAAAAATGGTCATTTTCCAGTCGATTAAAATCAACTAAAACTGGTCAAATGCGTTTTCCTTTGCCACGCTCACATATTGATTCGAAAAATTATGAAATTTGGAATCTAGCAATAACTTGACATCCCGGACCCAACAAAACTGGTTTCGTCGAAATCCGAGGTCGTTTGCAAAATCTCCATTTTTAAGGGCCTGAATTTCATAGCGACTATTCAGAATTTTCAACTGGACATATCTTTTGATCCCCGCTATGAAATTTTGATTTTTCGGATTCGTTGGAAAGATATTATCAATTAGATACTAATGTTTTTGGTTTCACTAAAATCCGGATTGTTTTGCACCCGGTACATTCAATTGAAGTTTGAAATCGAATTATCGAACTACCACGCCGTTTTCAATTCCTTTTATAAATATAAATAATTATTTATATTCTAACGACGACGTATATAATATATACGTTCGAATTATATTCAAAACAAATTTCTCGTCGATATTATTTAAAATTATCTATTTTAAATATTCAAAATTCGCTAAAATTGCCAAAATAAAAATTTTAAACTGGCCCAGATTTTCGGGTTGTTACAATCTCCCCCACTTAAAACTTTTCGTCCCCGAAAAGGAACAAAGTCGAAAGTGGTTTGATTAATCAACTCTACGTTCGATCTGGCTTCCATTCTCCAACTTTTCAGTTTCTGAGAATTTTCAAATTTTCAAAAATTTGGCTAACACCCGGAATTTTTGAAAAATTTCGCCATAACCTCCCCTGCACCGGGAGCCACGGGAAAATCCCGAAATTGCCATATATGCCTTCTGATCTAAAAAAGAAAAAGAAAAAGCCAGGCGGCTAGCCAATAGGCTCATAAAATCATCATCACCCAAACAAAACAGTAAATTATGTAGTAAACATGTACCTATTTGTCGGGCAAACAAATTTTATTCTCTGCTCTAGCCTCCTTGCTATGACCTGTTCAATGTAAGTATATGTATATGCGACCAATTGCAATAATATTCAATATTTGGTTCAATTAGGCATAATGGTTCAAAATTAGCAAACAAATAAACAAACAACACAAGCATCAATCAATTAGTGGATTAACGTTTCAAATTCATAATTTTGATACATATACAAAAAATCATGTTTTTGATGACAATTCACAACAATGTGTTCTAGCTATATTGGTTTTGGTTCTCACACCAGTCTAATGGAAATATATAGGAATCATACCTTCGAAACACGAACACAAATTCTGATGATGATATATTAATCATCAGAACCATCTCCGGGTGTCTAGAATGTGATTCTATATCTATCCAGTATATTAAAACTTCGACTATACGTTCATGACGCGTATACGCGAAATCTTTATATATTGGATTGTCCATATTCAAAATAAATAAATAATCAAATACGTATAAAACGATTTAGATTTTCAAAACAAAATTTGTTTTCACGTTAAAAATATACTCGTCACACTCGTTCTAGGATGCTACTGATCCCATCTCTAACGAGTCATTCTCGTTGGATATTACTAATCCAATATCTGATGAATTCTTTCGTAGGGTTCTAATGTGTCTTGTTCTCTAAACTTTGTAAACCAAAGCTCTGATACCAAATGTAAAAACCCGTAACTTCCCCGTGAAGGAAAGAGCGGATAGTTCGAGAACAAGCCACAACAGAACGCATACAAAAGAACATTTCATTGTATATTACAACAATGCATCAGATTACAAGAATATACAGAGTATAAATGAATATTACACAGAAATGTCAGAGATTTAAATTACATTTAAATACATCGCAGCGGAAAATAATACAATACACAACTAGAAGAGATATACGGATACAAAGCTTTCCGGATATCGTTCCAGCTGTAAACCAGGATCCTGTGAATATAAATCTGCAAAACCAAAACTACTAGCTGCCCGTGTCAAAATAGGGGGCACCCAGAGTTTAGGTTAAAACAATAAACTCCAGGTCAGTCATGTGACTGGTGTGAGAACTAAAACAGTTATTAATCTTTATTTTCAAAGTTAGGTAAATCAAGGGACCACGCCGTATAACACGGAACGGGTTTCCTCCCAAGAATACCAGTGCATAAAACAACAGCGCAATGCTAAATAAAGAAAAATGAAGCTATTATAAGATCCAGGTCCTATCACACAATGCAACGCAAGCCGGGGGATAGGGTTTTTACCTTATAATAGCCAAGAATGCTTGATACGTTTAAAAGAAATCATTTGATACTATTATAAGTGTATAGTGTATAAAACAACTTCAAATCATAAGTATCAATCATAGGCGGCATGAATGCCTCATACCACTATGTCGCCATAAATAAGTTTACAATCAAAACCGCAAGACGTCGTATTGGAAGTTGGGTTATCATTTATGGTATGAACCGAGGCTAGGGGCAAGATCCTCACCGATTCGAGACAATCTAGCCCATGTCTCAGGATCAGAGCTCGAGTGACCCTTGGATCGTCAGGGCCGGTCCACCGATGTGGATTAAAATTCCTGAACACTACGTTTCCCCGCCCTTTGGGGCGTAAGCCTGGCCCGTCAGCCGACCAGAAGCATCGGCCGAAACCGATATCACGAGGCGCCTCGCTTTTCAGCAAGTAATAATAAGCAACATCCACATGAGTCAAACTCGTCAGCCAGTTCAAGCACTGACGCCACTCCTAACTAGAAAGAAACGCATGCCCTCCCTGAGGTCCGTCTCCCGTTTTTGGTTCATACCGGGTGTGAAACTCGCGAAGTAAACGTTACACAAAGCTACGCCACAAAGGCCGTGCTTCGATCATCAACCACAAGACTTTGCTTTTCAACAGAAGCCTTGATCATTTGCCACTTAGGCATGCCACACAGGCAATTCACTCCATACGATTGATATCCATCAATATATAACCCCTGAGCTCGTACGTCTCAGAGAAGGGCGTTAAGCAAGAGAATAAATTCTCCGCCGCCAAACAGGTATATATTTAATAGAGATCAATCACACGGACTAAAATCCAATGTCAGACACACAGTCCATTTACAAGTCCGTTCTGGGGCTGAACGAAACCGGAGGCACCTAGTACCCCGCATATCCATCGATCTCCCAGTACGTCTGGACGATCACCAACTGTTTCCATCTTCTTGGGTGTACAGCCCAATCAAGATCGTCAGTAATCACCCAAACGACGTGAAGACTTCCGGTCTTCGACCACCGTCTTCATCTTCGACTTATCGTCGTATCAGTTATTCAGAGTGGGATAAACCCGGTCTTCCCGAATAACTCGCGTATATTTTAAATAAGTGTTACACAAACACAACATACGCCTCATTCCAATTCATCAGTCACTAACCGTAAATTAATCAAGAGAATAATTCCCCAAATATTAACCCCGAAGGCCGAAACCAACATCAGATCAATATCCAGAAAACCATTCTGCTTGGCTAACCGACAGTTAGTTTCTAAATTTCACATTCATAAGGAAAGGTTCCCGTTAATTTTATCAAAGATAAATCATTAAAATTTATTCTCTAATCTTCTTTTGAATTTCGATTCAACTAGTCGGGATTAACGAACCTTACCGAAGTAATCATTTGTTTTAATTTCCCAATCCCAACCTATTCATCCCATGAAGTAAAACTGGTTATACTTCAAATCTAACACCACGGTGTTATCGGTAAATTCAATTACCATTTCACGTTCAAATCTAATTAAAGATTTAACTATCGCCTGGAGCAAAACTGGTGCTACTCCATTCTCGATCATTTCAATCTAATTAAAGATTCATTAAAACTCCACTTAGTTTTAATCTTTAACTGGGTTAAAGAATCAGTGTCATTTAAAACACAGTTCACGATAAGCCCAAAATCACATTCATTAATTATCGGGTTAAAGAACGAGTGTTATTTAAAACACTGTCCACGATAAACCCAAAAATCAATATCAATTCAATTCCAATTAAATATTATTTAATTGGTACACTTCATTAAATCTAAATAAAAGATTTAATCTTTTCTCAACTGGGTTCAAGAATAGTGTTAGTGAAGACACCATTCACGACAAACCCAAATCACATTTGATATTCAATACAAGGCTCTGAATAGAAAATATATCGGCTTATGTTCAATATCAAATTCTACGATTAACAAATGTCGTATTGGGAATAACGATATAAATATATATCTTTCAAATTTCCATAACAACATCCGTATAATCACGAATTCCAACATCGAAATATTCCGAAGACAATTTCGATTCAAATCCACTCCAATGCAATCATTGGAAATTCTGGTTATTTTTAAAACCCTTTCGAATTCAATTTATTTATTTAAAAATAAATAGAATTATAATTCTAGTTCAAAACTAGTTTACTTCGATAAAAATCTATTTTTATCTTTTCAAATATGGAGTTTTTCATCCCAATTCTTCTCAAATCAATTCTTATGATTTTACACAAATTATTACTATTTTTAATAATTTTATCAAGGCCCGTACAGTCGATTTCCATCAACGGCCATCGAACTGCACTTACAGCGACCTTTTTCGAATTTGATTTGGACGTATCTCCAAATCCAACCGTTAGATTTCAAATTTCTAACATTCGTTAGAAAGCTTTTTTCGATACGAACCCAACGGTTCCGGTTTTAGGAGAATCCGACGGTCGGATCTCCCGTAATGTCCGTTTGAAATAAATGGTCGAAATTCACGAACTGCCGCGGCGCGGCGCGTTTTATTCTGGCCATTATATTATATATATAATATATATTTCGTCGATTTCTATTTAAAACGAATTTTATAAATAGTTTTTAAATTCGTTTCAAAAGCAATTTCAACTTCCATTTCAATTCAAATCAAAATTGAATTCTTCTTTATAAATTCGTTTTAAAATTCATTTCTATTCAATTCAAATTTCAATTCAATTTGAATTCATTTCAATTCGCTTTCAATTCAATTTGAATTCGTTTTCAATTTAATTCAATTCCAAAGTCGTTTTCTATTCGATTCAATTCAAATTGGTTTCCTATTCGATTCAATTCAAATTGGTTTTCTATTCGATTCAATTCAAATTGGTTTTCTATTCGATTCAATTCAAATTGGTTTTCTATTCGAATCAAATTCGTTATATATTCCATTGAAATCAAATTCGTTATATATTCCATTGAAATCAAATTCGTTTTCTATTCAATTCATTTCGAAATCGTTTTATATTCCATTCATTTCCGTTTTCTATTCAATTCGATTTCATTATATATTCAATTGAAATCCAATTCGTTTTATATTCAATTCGAATTCAATTCGAATTCGTTTTCTATTCAATTTGATTCAAATTTCATTTCAAGATATGCGATTTCGAAATCACTTTTCAATATTCATTTTAAAATGAATAAAATCGATATAAACATCGTTCACGTCAAAATGGCGCATTTCTAATCAACACGGCTTCATATCATTCTATTTTCAAATATTCTATTTCAAATATTTCTTTTTCAAATATTTCCTATTCAAATATTTCTATATTAAAATATTTCGTTCAACACATGACTTATCTCAACGGATGAGTACAGTCAACACATGAACCTTTATATTATATTATTCTTTTTTTTCTAAATTGGAATGAGGCCCAATCAATCACCATATAAAGTTAATTATATGGATTTTCATACATCACACGTATATAATAGCATTGAAAAATAATCAACCATCAACCAAAGTGCATTACATTGTATAAGCATCAAATATAGATATCTAACGCTTATAACAGCCTGTCAATCAATCGATCGACATATTTAATCAATCAGGATGAGTGAACTTCAAATTTCATCCCAACACCCGTGTGGGGTTTCAAATCAACAAACACAGATTTTAGTTGTGCAGTTGGGCGATGTGTAAAATTTATCGTCCCAATCAATGTCATTCAAATAGGTGTACATAAACAAACCGTCCGGTTTGTAAATGAATATTTATTTATTCACATTCACGTTAAAATTATATTTTAACGATAAAACATTTTATTTCAACACATGAATTTCTATTCAGTTCATTCTTTCAATAAAATGATATTTTATTTTTCTAGCATATTTTAGAAAATTTCGGCGGCATAACGGCACGATACTAGAAACGGGACGAGGCCTGGCCTTATCCCTGGTCTAGTGAAGGCCCACGCCATTCACACATCAATCAAATCAATTTCATTTCACCAAACAATTCAATTCAGACCAAATAATCTAACCAACTACACAACCAAACAATTTAACAATCAAGCCATCCATGGTTTGTGGATGACGGGTGTCGGGTGCTACTAAACACCGTCTGCATCCTGGTATATATTTATAACTAGAATAATTAAATTGAAAGGTGAGAAGTTCTCACCGAAAGCTATCCAACTTCACGACACTTCATTTATAGAAATCTTCATCGCTCTCGCCTTTTCGTCATCTTCGTTGCCGTAGCCACTACATATGTAAAAATCGAATTTTTACTTCGCTGTTCAATATATAAAAATCGAATTTTTATCTTGTTATTCAATATATAAAAAACGAATTTTTACTTCGATGTTCTATATATAAAAATCGAATTTTTATCTTGTTATTCAATATATAAAAAACGAATTTTTACTTCGATGTTCTATATATAAAAATCGAATTTTCACTATGAAATCAATATAAAGATCATATTGTTATTTCGTTAAAAATCATACCTTTAAAGTGTTAGAAATCGAACATTTACAATGTTAAAAATCTAATCTTGTCTATTCGAAAAAAACTTAACTATTCTATTCTAAAAACCATATTATTTCAGAATTTAAAACATGGCATCTCATATAAAAATTTCATTTTTAATACCACTCTATGTTATATTTATTTAAAAATCAGAAAATAAAATTCAATCGAATTTACATAATAGATCTAGTTAAATAAACAAAAATAAGCTCACTTCTCTTTTCACGTTGAACCAAGAACCCACTGTCGATTCCAGAAGTTCACCTGCGCCTCCACTTTGACAACGGTGACCGCACTCCCTCCCCGACGCCAGCAATGGCATTTGAACTTCGTGTACTGATGGTGGCTCCGATGCGCTCGATTTGGTTTGCCGAGATGTCGGGTTCGGATTCTAGAAGAGGAGGCGAGAGAGAAGCGAGAGGGGGTCGAGGCTGGAGATCGCCTGAAGCGCTCGAAAAGGGGGGCTACTGCTCATCGCGGTGGTGCGGGGGTTAGGGCAGGCGTCGGCTTCAGGAAAAAGGGGGCTCGCGCTTCGATTGGAAGGGATGAGGGGGGGAGAGCTGAGGGCGGAGGAGAAGATGGCCAGCGGAGGGGTTGGCCATGGCGATGGCGACAGAGGAGGGCTGGGCGGCGGATTCCATCGAGCGTTTTTTTTTATGAAAATCGATTTTGAAATAAAGAGGGGGGGGGGACAGAAGGTAAAGGGAGAGATTTAATTTTTTAATTAATTTAATTATTTTATTTTGCAAAAAGTTGACTTTCACATACGACCTCTAAACGAGGCCCACCGCCTGTCGTCCATAGCGTTTTACCCCCATTCCGAACACAATGGGATATGCATCGTAGGCTGATTCGACTGTTTGAATCAGTTTCCGTTAAATTTACATTTAAATCACTATATTGAATTTTAAACGTACATTTTAAATTACCGGGGTCACATACTAACTTTAAAAATTCCAGAAAAATAAATCTAGCTATGTTTTGACGATACGGTCCCAACAAAACTAGTTTCGTCGAATTCTGAGACCGTTGGAAAAATGGCCATTTTCCAGTCGATTAAAATCAACTGAAACTGGTCAAATGCGTTTTCCTTTGCCACGCTCACATATTGATTCGAAAAATTATGAAATTTGGAATCTAGCAATAACTTGACATCCCGGACCCAACAAAACTGGTTTCGTCGAAATCCGAGGTCGTTTGCAAAATCTCCATTTTTAAGGGCCTGAATTCCATAGCGACTATTCAGAATTTTCAACTGGACATATCTTTTGATCCCCGCTATGAAATTTTGATTTTTCGGATTCGTTGGAAAGATATTATCAATTAGATACTAATGTTTTTGGTTTCACTAAAATCCGGATTGTTTTGCACCCGGTACATTCAATTGAAGTTTGAAATCGAATTATCGAACTACCGCGCCGTTTTCAATTCCTTTTATAAATATAAATAATTATTTATATTCTAACGACGACGTATATAATATATACGTTCGAATTATATTCAAAACAAATTTCTCGTCGATATTATTTAAAATTATCTATTTTAAATATTCAAAATTCGCTAAAATTGCCAAAATAAAAATTTTAAACTGGCCCAGATTTTCGGGTTGTTACATTTTCTCATTTGTGACTTAACTTTAGTCGTTTTCCTTCAGATTCAGCTTCTAAGAGAGTTCCCTTGATCGAAAGTTAATCTCGCGTGTTTGAGCTCCTTCTGAAACTACTCGGAGAGCCGCAGGGTCGATCTGTTCTATTAACCAAGGGCAAGTTGCTTCAATATGATCTTCTTCTTGACGGGCATAAAGTTTTAGGATGTCCACCTATTCGTTTTCCAAGCTCTAAATGCTTATTGTTGCGCTCAGAAGTGTTTTCTTCCTCTACCCCCTTGTCTCTCGATATGTTTTGCTTGATTTGATAATTTCTCTATCGGAGTCTTTTTAACATCCAATCCCCTATTCTTGAATTTTTCTTTGATTTTTCACTTGACTGGGAGTTTTGAATTCGGAAGTCTCGACCCTCACCGATGTTTTGAATCGGTCTACCACTGTTGCTACTAAGAGGTTGTTGGGGTTGCCTGTCGAGCCGCCAGCTAAGAGACTAAAGCCTGGTTTTCCTGCTTCTGTAATTCTCGAGGGTAGTTCCAGTAGGGAGAGTCGGGGTTGTATCCAGCCGTCATCTCTTCCAAGTTCATCGGGAGCAGGTGTGCATGTCATGTCGCGAATTCCATCTTCCCAGTCCACAGAGCCTTCGAGGACCCTCGATCCTTCGACTAGTTTTGCTGATTTTGTAAAGCTTGCTCTTTCTTGTCCGAAATCTTCTGATATCTCATTACCTTCTTCTTCTTCAGATGTGGAGGATTTCTATCAGCGCTTGATCATCCGACAGCTTCAGGCAAAACACTTTCTTTTTTATATTAACTTTTAATTTGTTGCAGTTGTGTATTGAATGCTTTTATCTTTCTAGATTTCCAAAAGGTGGATTTTTCCCAAATCAATCCCTTCTTCTCCCATCTCCAAAATTGTTAAGCTTCGAGAGGCGAATAAAGCCTTAAGTGATGAATGTGAGAGGTTGAAAGCTTCCCTGGAACATGCTGAGGCAGCTTTGGAGAAAGAAAGGCAGACTAAGGACGTGACTCCTGACAAAGTGTCGTCCTTGGAACATCAAATAGCAGAAGATGTGGTTGCTCATGCTGAGGAGCTCCAGAAAAAGGATAAGCTTTCCCGCGTTGTGCAGATAATTTATGCAGCTGAAGGCAGGATTTCTTACTTCTTGCAAGTTCAACTTCTGCAGATTAAGGATGAATGTTATGAATATGCTTTATATCACCTTCTTTCCGATAACCTTCAGAGTCTTCCGAAGATCCGAACCACCAAAGTTCCTCCCTTTGTCAGGGATCGAGTTATGGAAACGATTAAGTCAGGAAAACGAGGCATTGGGATGCCACAAAAGGGTGAATCTAAAGTCGAGGATCTTCTATATATTGATAGTCACTTTGATGATTTTGTTGAAAGAGAAGGGGCTTCTACCTTCATTAATATCGATAGGGGTGATGACGGCGATGGATCCGGAAGTGGAGTCCATCAGGGTGAGCATGACAGCAACACAAACTATATTTCTTCAGGAGTCGAGGCGCTCCATGACAACACTAGGCATAATCCTGAAGTAGGAGATTCCCTCGTTGCCTTTGATCCTGAGGCTCCTTTGTTTGGAGAAGCTGTCCCTTCCGGCCTTTCAGGAGGGGAGAAAGTTGTGGGCCCTGAACCTCCTTTTTCTCGGGTATAATTCCTGCTCCAGCGACGTTTTCTCTTTTTTTCCAAGTATTTTGACCACGGCTATTTTTCTGCTACTATACTTAATAGACAAAAAGAAAAGTTGTTTCTTGCCTCAAAATGGATTAGATGGCAAGTAGAAGGAACTAAACCGCTCCTACGTAGGACAAGGAGAATATTTGTAAACTTGATCTAATCAATTTATGAAAAATTTGCACTAAGTCCCAATTACTACATATTCCTGCTAATACGCTTATTTTCATTATGATAGAACTTCGTTCATTGTGAAGATGCACTACATGCAACTTGTAGATTGAGAAGGGAATTTTTAACAATATCAATTCATGATATCAGGAAAAAGTGTTTTTTCGAGAAACTTTGGAGCATTTATACTGAATTTCCTCATCTCTCTTTTAACTTTTTGAGCGAAGGTCGCGAAGTAGTTCTAAAGAGTTTAAGGGTTAAACATGCCGAGATGTTATGTAAACAATAGATGTATTTATCAAGTGAAAATGATCCTATGTAACTTTCTTTTAATCTATATGCCATGGCAGATTGGTTTCAGATTCAACTCGCACAAAGTTTTTAAATAAAAAAATTTGTAACTCGATGAGAAAATATAATCGTAACTCTTTTCCCGTGTTCCTGTGGGCAGGTTGATCGCCGTGAGATCTTCCCATCTCATAGTGAATCATCATTGGAAAATGAGATTTTTTTCTATGTCTCAAGAGAGGAAGATTTTGCACCAGAATTTATCCATTAAACATTTGAATAAGAGAATGAATGCTTTAAAAGTCCAGTTAGAAGAGAGAGATAGGACTATTCTTGGATTGAGGGCATACATAAGGACCACACCTTCTGTTGAGTTTGAAGACGAATTGAGGAGTTTACGCCAACGTATCATCGATTTGGAAATTGATTTAAATAATGTCAACACGAAGTGTGAGACGTTGGAATATTGTTATAAAAGTATCCCTAACATAACGGGGTCTCAACCTCTCGGCGTTACAACCGTACATAAGGCCTTAACCTCTCGAAAGTATTTTTACTTGAACAACCCTCCTTCTAGGTTAAAGGAATCAGTTGTTTCTGAGTTGTGTAAGATAGTGGTAGCAGAGATAAAGGGGACTTATGGTACTAAATTGATTAAGGATTCTCATGACCATGTTATCCGGTATATTGATCAAATAAGGCATTTACAAGAGGAAAGGCATGATTTGCATATGAATGTTTTCGAGTTAGAGTAAGAAAAAAAATCTCTTAGAGCTATGTGTAGGGCTTATAATAGGGCTTTGAAGCTTCTGGTCAAACCCTCTGATCATCTTGATGAAGCGAGTAGAAAAGTACGAAAGCTAAAAAAGCTACTAAGTATTGCACTTTGTCACGCCATTAATCCCCCTTTACCTGAGGATGGAGAGGACCTAGATATTTGACGACATTTTGTAATAGTGATATGCAATTATACCCCTATTTGGGCTACTGAGAATGTGACTTTTGTGAATGAAATTAGTATTGATGTTATCTATTATGTAAATGGCTATTGATAATAAATGCAGATAACAATTGTTTGTACATAAATGGTTTGAGAGTTTTCCCTGACAGGATGTAACCATTCTATCCGGAGCCATTTTGATGATGTGCTTTCCCCTAAGAGCATATTTCTGGCTGTGCTGATTTACCCCAGAATTCCTTTGTTAGCGAATTATAAGCTTTCAGATCCATCTCATACTAGGATCATTTGGTAGAGGACTGGGGATTAGCTTCTGATGCTTTAATATAGCCCTCGGTCTATTTTAAGCTCGCATACATGGTAGGAGTCCCGAATTAACCTAGATTCAGGTATTGGAATAAGACTGGGAGTTTAATTCTGGTGTTTGCAGAAGTCTTGAACTAACCCTTGTTGGGGTAATTAAAGATTGATGGACAGAAATCCCCTTTTGGTATTAATAGAAATTCTGCACTGCCCTTTATCTAGGTAAAGATTGAAGACTGGGAATCTCCTTCTGGTATTTGCTAAGAACTGAACCAACCCAGATTCAGATATTAATATAACAGGTCTGAAACCACCCTTGTTCAAGAAATTGGGGATTAAGTACTAGAAATTCCCTTCCGGTAATTGTGATGAATTAGAATAACCTAGATTTAGGTATTAGTATAGAAGACCTGAACCAACCCCTGTCCAGGTACTTAGATATTGAGTACTGGAAATTTCCTATCCTGACCATCATAGGTGATTATAGGGGTTTTCATTCCCTTTTGTGGGTAACGTGGAAGATAAGCAGAGGTAGGACATGCTTAGTTCTAGCAGAGGCAAGACGTACTCTTCTATGAGCAGAGGTAGGGTGTGCTAATTTTAGATGCACCGCCACGACCATTTCTGGTGTAAAACGGAGGCATACGCTTTTGATGCTTTAACCTTACCCTCTCTGATTTGGGCATGGAAAAAGACTAACATACCACCTCCCCTCCAGGGGGTGCCTCGCCCTGACCAATTTAGTGATGACAAGGGTTTTTCTTTTCTTTTATCCATTTGTGGCTTGACCTGTCCTTGGTCATTTCAAGTTTATGGAGATTTTCTTCTTTGCAATCGGGTAAATAACCTTTTTCCTTTCTAGAAGATTTTAATGGCGTAACTTCCTATGCCTTTTTTTACATATTTTTGCAGCTTTCCTTGGCTTAAGAAGTTGATGATCACTCCCTCTAAAACTCTTCTATGGTTTGTTTCATGTCCTTTTACCATATGGTAGTAGCAATATGGTCCTTCCACCTTAACTTCGTTTTGGGTTTCTTCTTTAATGATAGCCAAAAGTTTAACTCGTGTCTAGTTAGGAAGTAGATACCCTCAATTGACATTGGCAATCTTGACTCAAAAGCCCTTTTTTCTTGTTGCCTTTTGGTCCCTTTTACCACTCTATTTTGTTATTCCTTCTTCCTTTCTAAACTTCCTTTTAACTGCCTTTCGACATGGGGGTATATCTCTTTCAGACCTTTTATTGGTAAGAGAAGTGGAAGCCTTCTCCACCTTCGGTTCGAATATAGTTCCCCTAACCTGTATTTGAATGGCTTCTTTGATATGGAGAAAGGAGTTATATCTTTCTGTCAAGGACTGATTTAGGGGAAAAAATTAGAGTCGGTCCTAAGTGGAAGAGGTTAATGCTCCATCGACCAGGGTCATAAGGTTCTACATCCCTCTCTTTCTCTTGGATACACAGGGTTTCTAATTTGAATCTTTCGATCACCCACGACTCGCCAATGCTTGTCCCAACCACGGGAAACCCATTAGTAACTACTAGGGGTCTTTTATTCATAATGTTCGCCCCTTCAAGGTTTAGTCCAATCCGGGATGGAACAGCACTGGTGGATATATGGCTGTTAACCACAAGGTCGAAGGTTCAAGCCCTCCTTCTAGCGCCAAAATGCTAATGAATTTTTTCGTCCACACCGCGAGTTGGTCAAGGGGAATGGACCTAAAGGAAAAATAGGTTGTTAGCCTTCGTATGTTTGGATTAGATCACCCTACCTAGGAATCAAGGTCTTAGAGTGAAGGATCAATAAACACAACCCTCGATAAAGGACTTAACGGGTGGTAGAAAGGGATTATGCACCAAGCTCGCTGAGAGATCTAAGCTTGTAGGAAGGGTTTAAGCATATAAGAAGGGTGTTTTTTCTGATCTACGGAAAGGTTTGGACAAGGATCCAAGCATATATAGGAGATAAACAGTAAATTGTAACAACGACAACTGAGAAATAACATGATAAACTCACATGTTAAAACTATAAGTGTAGATCCGCTCTTTATTAATCTTCCATTTAGATTACATGAGCAGAATAGAAAGAAATCCTTCAATTTGTAACACTCCACCTCCGCTAGGGTCACTCACAAAGGGAATGCACTAGGTTTGGTGAAGTATTATCGAGGTAAACATGCACAAAAATATTACAAGACAGAACATATATAAAACAGCGGAAGTAAAACAAATTTCATTACCTTATAAAATAAGGTCTAAAGCCTTTTTCATCAGAATACATCAAAACCTGCCTTGCCATAGTAAAGAAGCATAAAACCTTTTCATAAATTATTCCCCAAAATAAAGCGGTGAAGCAGCCATAGCCAAGAGAAGACCAAGCTATACATGATGACCTTCAAGCATAAGAGGTCCGAACTAAACAACAGCATTTCCTCCTTGAAAACCTAAGGGGGGGGGGGAAACGGAAGACAAAGAGGCGAAAGAAAACGGGGTCAGTCATAAAGACTGGTAAGTCCTATCTACTTCCAACATAAAAACAGGTAAAGGTAACATGACATGCATAAACTGAAAGTAAACATAAGGATGATGACAAGATAGATAAGCTAGACCAAGATAACAGGATGAACCACTATATCAAGATAAACTAAGGTATCACATTGTCAGGTTTCTATCAAGTATAAAATCCTGAGGTATCTATCATGTATATTTGCTCTGCACCTCCCGTACTAGTATCCCAACCCGTGTTATGTGTTAACTATAAAATGTCCCTTGCCCAATGTCATGAAATGGTCCATGTCGACCTAATATATCGCATATATAGGTTTTCTCAACTCGTGTGTTTCTTTCCATGTATAAGTTCAGTCCTTTGCCGTACCTCATGCGGGCTTTCTCACTACTTCAACGTAGTACCATTTGATCCTTGAAATCATTTGGACTGTCATCTTTTATCTAACTATGTTTTCTTATCAAGAACTATTGCGTGTTCAACTAAGGTTTATGCCACCCAGGACCACTAGGGATTATGCTACCTAATGAACGTTTTCGTATCTCGGTTTGGGTTCAAACCACCTAGGGCCACTAGGGATTATGCTACACGTCAACCACGCCCTTTTTCCCACGTATGTATCGTGAATCGTTTTTCCATGTCTAGGTGCACATGTATCTCAATGTGCCATCCAAGTTCCGTGATAGAATACAGGACTCGGTCAGGAGCTTTAGGTTAATTGCCGATGCAGATATTAAGGTCTGTTTTTCTACCGGTGGTTATGGTCCCACGTGACCCCTCCCTCAACTACTGAAAGGCAAAACAAGAAAAATCATGTATGAGAACTACACTACGGCCATCAATGCCCCACTCCCAAATGGCCCACCTTACCCATAACTAGATAGCAAGTATGGTCCGTTGGGTGTTCTCTGCCTTTCCGCACGTACACGATTGACTAAAGATGGTAGGTGGCCGACGATGTGCTATCTAGGGCTACCGTAAAAATATCGCCGACCCCACGCTAATCCACCCCAGTCTTTAGGTTGCTCGCACAGCAACCAAGGCATACCCTTGGCTCTTCTACCACAGACCTTAACCTCTGTGAGCCCCGGAGGATCATCTGCCACCTCATAGAGGGATACCAAGAGTATCCTCACGTTCCCCGAAGCTACCGCTTCGTCACCCAGTTCGTTGGAGCCTTTATCTAAATCAGATATTGCTCCACTTCGTGTATTTGTTTAAACGACGACCTACCGAATCGGGTTACTCATCTATTTATGAACTGGTCTAATTCCCTTGACTAAGAATTATTACTTAGTTATCCTTAACTAAGGTTTATCACTTAGTTTCTTATCCCGTTATCCTTGTTAATTATGATTTCCCGCTTAGTCCCCTAAACTAGGGTCTCGTCTAATGGGTTAAGTGTTGTCATTCGAGTTCATGACTTAACCCGCCCACGAATCATGTAAAAATTTGCTAAGTATTCAAGTTCAAGACTTAGCCCTACAAACCATGTGCCAAGTTGGTTAAGTATATCAAGAAATCCATGTCTTAACCCCATCAAATTATCATGTCAGGTTGGTTAAGTATATTCAAGCAGTTCGTGATTTAACCCTATCAAATCATCGAGTCAAATTGGTTAAGTGTAGGTTAACTTAACCCCATTAAATCATCGTGTATAATTGGTTAAGTATAGGTTACTTAACCCCATTAAATCATCGTGTTTAAATTAGTTAAGTGTAATTTATCTTAACCTCATCAAGTTATCATGTTAGATTGGTTAAGTGTTGGTTAACTTAACCTCATCAAGTTATCATGTTAGATTGGTTAAGTGTAAGTTAACTTAACCCCCATCCACTAGTCATATTTATAATGGTCAAGTATTTTCCCCTCGTGTGTTTACTTAACCCTACCACGCCCCGCGTTATCCCGGTTGGGTGTTATCAACCCATTTAGGTTAAACTAACCCATTTACTAATCGTGTTACATGGTTAAGTGTCTTTAAGTAATCAAGTCCGGTCTTACTTAACCTACCCATTCATGTCATATCGGTTAAGTGTCACTAGCCAAATTTAATTAACCTTATCATGTGGTATTAAGTAAATTAATGCACTCTCAACCTCTCACATTAGACGTTGTTGTGGTTACTGGTTATGCCGGGCGGGTCTGGGCAGATTTACACCACAACCTAGTCTAACCTCGGGTCTCAAGCGCGATATGACCAACTACTCACATTGGGTCCTATTGTTTGTAGCTACTGGATTTGCCGGGCGGTTCCGGACAGATTTATGCTACAAACTCAACCCAACCTCGAGTTGGCCACTTTCATGTTTTACTACGTATCATGTTCATGCCAAATTTAGGCCTTGATTAAGTCCATGTTTTTCACTTATGCCTATTGTCCTATTTCTTGGTATAATTCATGTCAAGTTCACATGTTCCATATTTTTCTAAGTGTCATCCCCACGTTTATTACCATTACATGTTACATGTAATTTCATGTCGAGTTCATAGCAAATTTCAAGCTTTGCCTAGACTACCCAAAACGTATTCCCAACGCTCATGAAAGCGAATCAACATAGTAGGAAAAATATGACAAAAGAGGGTATAAGATGGCAAAGGTGAATCACAAGTTAAACATGGTGACGTTTGAGGTAAAAGGTGTTCACATAACTAGCATATTGCATATCGGCCTCAAAACATGTATGATAGCATAAAGGGATTGGCCTCTAACATGCATGATATCATAAGAGGATTGGTCTCAAGCATGCATGATATCATATCCTAGGTCCATCATCTTATGCATGTGAGTGTCATGAGGGGTTTTAGGTTCTTTTACATGCATAAACCCAAAATGTTTCACAAGTCAAAATGGTTCTAAGGGCTCATGCCATCATTCCACAAGTAAAGATCCAAACTTGCATGATAAATTAAGTCCAACACAACATAAGTAGCATGATTTAGTCACTAAAACATAGCCCAAAGTCATGGGTTCAAGAAAGGGGCAAAACTAGGTTCACATAGGCTAACATACTTGTGTTTCTTTTCATTTTATTCCATGTCAACACTAAATCTACCGTTTAGATCTAGAAGTGCTAGAACTTACAAAGTGAGGCTAGGGACTCATGAGCAAGCATTTGTCATAGAACGGTGTTGAGATGACACTCTACTTCCTTGATTTGATGTAGAAAACTTGCACCTTTTGATTTGAATCCGATTTGAATGCATAAGCCCTTGGAGTTGGAGATGGAGGCCATGATCAAGAGAGATTTGGGCAGCATTTCGTGGCAAGAGTGATTTGTGAGGGTTTAGGCTAGGTCTAGGGGTCTTTTTATAGAAGTTTAGGTTAGTTTAGGCCCTAGGATTAACCCTAGTATAGATCTGAACCATCAAATCCCGAAACAGGCCTTAAAACATGACCCAAAACAATCAGCAGGTGCACCAGGCCAAAGTGGTCGGATCACCCAGGTCGACACCCGTGTCGACTGGGCAGTCGACCTGCCCCTGGGCGTGTCGAATCCCCAGTCGACACCCCAGTCGACCTGGGGCTTGGGCGGGAATTTTTCCCGCCCAGTCTGTTTGGCTCCAGATTTGAATTTCGAACTGTTTTTGAACTTGAATTTTTCTAAAAACTTTGACGGGCCATAACTTGGTCATACAGACTCAAATTTTCGAAAACTTGGACTCTATTTCGCGTATTTTTCCGAGACAAACGCAATGGCACAGCCCGTTTCCCCTGATTCAGATTTTATAATTTAATTCCGCCTTGATTCTTGTCTTAACACGTTATAAAAATCCGGGTTGTTACACAATTGATCTAAGTATTAGGGTTTATTCTAGAGAGAAAGAGTATACGAATCGGAATATGAGAGAGAGCCCCTTAAATGTGACCTCTGGGGTCTTACTTATAGAGAAATCGGTGACCCTGGGTCGCTGGGCCTATAGATGCTTCTGTTGGCCGCTTTTCTCCTTGGATTCAGTTGCTTTAGCTCCCAGCCGCTTTTGCGATGCAAAATATAGCTTCTAGAGGGAAGGTCCCGGTCAACCGAGGCTTCTTGGAGAATGATATGAGCCTGTTGATGTAGTTTCTTTTCGAAAGGTACATGAGCTCTCGGTTATATGCTCGTGGTTATAAGCTTACGGATGTAGGCTTCCGGTTTCTTTATGAATGCTTAGAGGAGCTCTTCCTCGGGATGCGTGTAGATAGCTGCTGGTTTGGAACCACTATCGGTGTCTGTATTAAGTAGACAAGTACGGATAGCCTGTATCCTTTTTGGGGTTCCGATTTGGGTTCCGGTGTTGTAACGACCCGCATTCTACGTATCGAAGGATCGTAGGATATTTATTTCTTTTTCATACGAAGTCGTATGGCCGTGTAACTTTGGGGAACGACTGTTGAGGTCATTTCCCATGTTCATGATTTTTGCCGATTTTTAAATGTCCGTTTTGCCCCTAGATAATCTTGTTTCGGCCATAACTTTTGATTGGTAAGGAGTTTTGACCTGAACCACTTCCATTAGATTCAGATGATGGTTTAACTTTCCGTAGAGCAGTCACATTAGCCAAACGAACAAACCGTTTGGGAGATATGGCTGAAATAAGGTTTAGAAGGTGAAAAACAGCTTAAGTGGGCTGATTAGGGTAATTAGCAAATGGGCCCATAACCCATTTCAGGATTAGGGTTATGGGAAGGCTGAAATGAGTCAGGTTTTCATTCTATTTCAGTTTTCTAGCTGCCATTTACCTCTTAGAAACGCTAATAATGGCCTCCACCTTCTAATTTCATCCCCAAATCGCTCTCTAATCAAGGATTAAGCTAATTAACATCAAACCAAGGAAAATCATCATCAAATTAGAGGCAAAGGCTGCTGCGTGCATTGGAATTCGTGCTATTTAAAGAATCATTTTAGATCTAAGTTTTATTTGCGGATAAGGTGAGTGATTTACATTGATTTTCACTAATTATGGTTAATTTGGGGTGATTAGTGTTAATTAGCGAAATTATGACTCATAAAAATCTGGAAAAATCTGTAAAATTCTAAAATATTATTTTAGGGCTCGGATAAAAATTTAGGTTAATTTGAAGTAAGTTAGCTAGTACTATCATTAGTTATAATTAAACATGATTAAGGGGAAAACCATGGGTTTTGGGTATGTTTGATCCATTTTAACATAGTTATTTATCATTTTGGTGTTTATGGTTGATGTTATATGCTGTAATGACTGTTTGGTATGATTTATGATTGCTTAAAACAGTTATAATGGTCGAAAATGCCGTCGTATAGCGTAAAACAGTCGCTGGAAAAGTTGCATGAAAATGGTGGAGGAACCGGATCCGATCGCCCCCCCTCGAACTGACCCGATCGCGAGTCCAACCCATGAGTCCTAACCGTGTACGTGTATCACGAGCCGCTTGCTCGAGTAGAGGAGCTGACCCGAACCGTTCAAGATGAAGGCTCACGACCCCGAACCGGAGCACTACCCTTCTCTGAACCGAACTGCGTCACGATCTGATGCCATGAAGCCATGAACCAGAGCTTGGAGCCACGACCTGGAGTCACGACCCGAACCGGTGGGGGGAACTGACCCGAACCGGTGGGTGGAACTGACCAGACCCGATTCCACGAACCCAGTTAGGCACCACGACCCGAATTGATCTGGAGAGGGTGCTACGAACCGAACCGCTTGATGGCCACGAACCCGAGCTGCTCACGAACCGTTGGAGGACTCGAGTCTAGATGATGATCACGAATCGGATGAAGACCAAAACCCGAGATGTAAAGGTAGTCCAAATGGGAAGTAGAACTCAGGATCTAGATGGGAACCAATGAGTTAACTTCATGAATTGGACTTTTGCTACGAGACGTGTGCAAAGGGGTTATCAACGTCCATAACTTTGATTCACCACCAAGACGGATGTTAGGCTACGGATCAGTGTAGTGGGGTAGTTATTACTCCATGGGGCAGAGTGATCGTAGCATGGCTATGAGCCAGTGCAGTGGAGTCGTCATGACTTCATGGGGGCAGAGTGGACATAGCAAGGGATTAGTGGCTATGGATCAGTGCAGTGGAGCCATCATGACTCCATGGGGCAGAGTGATCATAGCAATGGATTTGGGTGGTCAAAGCAGTGGATATCGTATGCTTTACGCACTGAGTGAGAGATGTGAGGATGGTTGCTATGCTTGATTGTTTGACATCACTATGACATGTACACCCCTTCCCCTTATCTTTACACTATATGTTAGTGTCACCTTAGGGTACTATACATCTTGTTGTGCTAACTCTTTGGTTGCAGGTCCAGGTTCAGGTATGGTTTAGTATACCTGTTATTGTTCTGTTTTTGCTGCTTATCGCTCATACCAGACTTTTCTCTGACCCAGAGTTTTATGTCCCTTCTTATTACTCTGGGTGCTCTTAAACGGGCAGACTAGAGACAGGTTAGCTGGTTATGCACGAGTAGCTATCCGGAGACGAGCAGGAGGCTTACACATATTATCCTCTCTCTATATATATTATCCCTATGTCGCTGCTGGTCACTACTTTGGGCATTAGTAGTGAACCTTTCCTTTACTTTGCTTTAGAGACAGTCTGAAAAGTTGTAATAATGATGATGTGGAACATAAGCTGTATTTGGATTTTCGCTGCTACGATGGTTTAGTTTTCATCTTATGCACTGTCTCGCCTGTTTTATGTCAAAGTTACATTATTATTATATTTTATCCCATGAGATGTGAGGCATTCTACAGGTTCCTTGTTGGTTCAAATTCCCTTCTTTTCCTTTCTTTGGCGACCGTCCCATGCTAGTCGGGAATCGGCACAGCGCACTTTCATTTGAAATGTCGGCTGGTGCGGGGCGGGCCATTACACTTGGTATCAGAGCTCTAGGTTGCATAGTTAACCTAGGGGAAGACACCAGGGAGAGATAGTACGTATATGAGAGCGCGTATTTGTGGTAATTTAGTTTTCAAAAGATATGTATATATATATACTATTTGTATATCTAAGGATGGAGTCGCACTGCACTGGCACCACTGAAGAGATGGTTAATCGTTTTCTCCTTACAGATTGAACGATGATCCGACATATGAGGGGTACTGGTAGAGGAGCTAATAAAGGGAATGCTCCTGATATGAGGACGATGTTTACCGACTTCATGAGAGAGATGCTTAGGGATGTTCAGAGGGAAGCTCCTAATGCTGCAAATGGTGGTGGTGCACCGGTGCAGGCACCTAGGGCCGATTTCGCCAAGCTCTGTAAGGACTACCCTAGTCATGGTAGGAAGTTGTTCCACGGAACGAAATCGGATACAGAAGTTCAGGATTGGTTGTATAGCTGTGAGCGTATCTTCGAAGACTTGGGTATCGAGGATGCGATGAAGAGAAAGCTAGCATCTCGTCAGCTGCAAGGACAGGCTATGAATTGGTGGAATGCTATTAAGGCATCTACCCTTGAGGATCAAGTTACTTAGGATCAGTTTAAGGCCCGATTCAGTGATAAGTTCATCCCAGTTGCTCAGAAATCAGAATTATTCAGGAAGTTCTTGGATCTTAAGCATGATGGTAGGGCAGTCTCGGAATATATTGCTGAGTTCGATACTTTATCGAAGTATGGATTATCCCTTATTGACACTCCAGAGAAGAAGAATGAGAAGTTCATAATAGGCTTAGATCTGTACTTGGGGGAAAGGCTTATAAACCATATAGATGAGACTTTTGAATCGATGGTTGGGAAAGCACTAAGATCAGAGAGTCTTTATCCTAAGCCCAAGACTGAAGTCGCTGTTGTATCTGCAGAGGAGCCAAAGCTGCAAGCAAGTGGTGGAGGCAAGAATAATTCTCAGAATAAGAGGTAGCAGAACCAAGTTAAGGATGGTCAGAAGAAGAGTAAGAAAGATGTTGAGTGCTTTAGTTGTGGCAAGAAGGGCCATTATGCTAAAGAATGTCGAGAAAAGCCAGTGGACAGGAAGTGCTTCAACTGCGGCCAAGTGGGACATCACAAGGATAAATGACCGCAACCCTTAAAGAGAAGCATATTGTGAAAGCATATGTTATTAATGTTGTTCCTTCTTCGTCGAATGCCACATCCGCGGCGGAGAAAGGAAAGAATGTCATTATTCAAGGTATGCTTTCTGTTTATGATGTTCCTGTTCGAGTACTGTTGATACCAGGGCTTCCCATTCCTTCATATCTAGTGACCTGGTTGATAGGTTGAGATTCGAATCCAAGATAGTCGATAGACCTTTAGTGGTAACGAACCCGATTAGTGGTTCGACTAGCCTTAGTATGATTTGTCGTAATGTGGTCCTATCGAGTCATGGATATATGTTTGTTTGTGATTGCTTTGTTTTGGGCTTTACTGGGTTTGGCATTATTTTGGGAGTCGATTGGCACCGACGGTACGGGGTGGTTGTAGACTATGAGGGCTTTTTGGTGATAGTTAGAGCGGATGATGGGCGGAGGTTAGCGTTTGGTGGTCTACCTAGTGATGGGGTAATGGCTAATTTTCTAAATTCCCTCGACATCCTGCATGATGAGTTGTCAGATGTGCCCGTGGCTGGCCAGTATCAGGACGTCTTTGAGGAAGTGACTAGATATCCACCACACCGAGAGATTGAATTTCGTATTGATTTAGTGGAAGATGCCAGACCTATAGGTGATGCCACTTCGTCGTATGGCACCAAGGGAGCAGCGAGAGATCGGGGTGGAGGTGAGCGATATTTTGAAGAAGGGATTTATCAGAAGAAGTGTTTCTGAGTGGGGAGCACCATTTGTGTTTGCTTCCAAGGCAGATGGTTCCCTTCGATTGTGTGTGGACTATCGTGAGTTGGATAAGGTGACGAAGAAGAATAAGTATCCTCTATCGCAGATAGATGATTTGTTTGATCAGTTTAGTGGCGCGTGAGTGTTCTCCTAGTTGGATCTCACGACAGGTTTTCATCAGCTTAGGGTGGAAGTTGAGAGTATAGCTAAAACGTCATTTCAGATGCCATCTGGATTCTATGAGTGGTTGGTCATGCCATTCGGGTTGACCAATGCACCAGCATATTTTGTGGATCTTATGAATATGGTATTCAGAGATCAATTGGATAAGTTTGTTCTTATGTTCATGGACGATATCTTGGTTTATTCGAGGATAGAGGAAGAACACAAGGAACATTTGAGAGTAGTGATGGAGTTGTTGAGAAAACACCAATTGAAAGCGAAGTTTTCTAAGTGTCACTTCTGGAGGAGAGAAGTGAGATTCTTGGGCCATGTTGTTTCAGAAAATGGTATTTTCGTGGACCCTGCGAAGGTGGCTACGGTACAAGATTGGTCTACGCCCAAGAATGCAATAGACATAAGAAGTTTCTTGGGATTAGCTGGATATTATCATAAGTTTATCCAAGACTTCTCCACGATAGCGGCACCATTAACTCAGTTGACCAAGAAGAATCAAGCTTTCGTTTAAGATGAAAGGTGTGAAAATGCGTTCAAGAGCCTAAAGGAAAATTTGACGTGTGCACCATTGTTAGTCATTCCTAAAGGGAATGAAGAGATGACAGTACACGGATGCATGTGGTACCGGACTAGGTGTTGTATTGATGCAAGGAGGTAGGGTAGTGAGATATCCTACCCATGATAGCTTACGCTGGTCGACAGTTGAAACCGCTTGAGAAAAGATATCCTACCCATGATTTGGAATTGACAGCGATCGTGTTCGCGTTAAAGATGTGGAGACAATATCTCTTGGGAGAAAGATTCGAGTTGTTTACTAATCATAAATCGTTAAAGTATCTCTTCTCTCAGAAGGATCTAAATCTCCGACAGTAGAGATGGTTAGAATTCTTAGCTTCCTATGATTTCAATATCGCATATACACCAGGAAAGGGCAATGCGGTAGCTGATGCATTGAGTAGAAGACATGCCCGTTTAGGGGCTATTTTTCTAGAATGGAAGCAACTGGAGTATATCGCTGGGTATGATTTCGGACCAAAGTGCGAATTAGATCCAGAAATGCTAGCAAGTTTGACGATCAGACTCACTTTGATTGACCGAATTGGTTCTAGTCAAAGGGACGATCCTAACCTATTGGAAATCATCTCCAAGTTGGAGATGGGAATCGACGAAGAGATGAACAAGTATGGGCTTGATCGAGATGGCTGGCTTAGAAAGAATGGAAGATTAGTTATACCCAATGTCAATGGATTGAGAGATAAAGTGCTTAGAGAATGTCATCACTCAAAACTGACTATACATCTGGTGGTTATAAAATTTATTGAGACATAAAGCAGACCTACTACTGGGAAGGGATGAAAAGAGACGTTGGGAAGTTTATATCCAAATGCATGAACTGCCAGTTAGTTAAAGCTGAGCAAAAGAAGCCTAGTGGTTTGCTACAACCATTAGAAATTCTAGAACGGAAATGGGAACAAGTCTCAATGGATTTCATTGATGGGTTACCAAGGACTAGATCGGGCCATGATAGCATTTGGGTGATTGTGGACCGATTGACCAAGACTGCAAGGTTTATACCCGTCAAGTCGAATAGAATAACAACTAAGTTAGCAGAACTGTATATGAAGTGGGTAGTGAGATTTCATGGAGTACCCAAAGGCATTGTGAGTGACCGAGATCCGTTGTTTACTGGTTGATTTTGGAAGATCTTACAAGAGGCTTTAGGATCAGAATTACATCTCAGTACCGCATACCATCCTCAAACCGACGGTCAGACAGAGAGGGTGAATCGAGTATTAGAAGATCTGTTGAGAGGTTGCATATTAGATTTTGGTGGATCATGGGATGACCATTTGCATCTAGTGGAGTTTGCATATAATAATAGTTATCAGTCCAGTATTGGTATGGCTCCATATGAAGCATTGTATGGAAGACCATGCAACTCACCGTCATGTTGGTTAGAAACCGATGAGAAATTTGTGCTTAGGCCAGATGTGATAAGAGAAACCTCAGATAAGATCAAGGTTATCCGAAAACGAATGAAGGCTGCCCAAGATAAGCAGAAGAGTTATGCTGATAAGAGGAGAAGAGATTTAAAATTCTCCATTGGCGACTTGGTGTTTATCAAGATTTCTCCGTTAAAGAGCGTGATTCGATTTGGTAGGAAAGGCAAGTTAGCACCAAGATTTGTTGGTCCATTCCTAGTTCTCGAGCAAGTCGGGAATTTGGCATATAAAGTTGAGTTGCCGGACAAGATGGTGGGAGTTTATAACATATTTCATGTTTCCCAGTTAAGGAAATTCGTGCACGACCCCAGACGGTTGGGAACCGCAAGCCGATTCGTATTGTCAAGCACGATACGAAGCAACTTCGAAGGAAAGCGGTGAATCTAGTCAAATTTCAGTAGGGCGAGGATGAGAATGACTGTACTTGGGAGACAGAGGAGAGCATTAGGAAGACCTATCCAGAATTCTTTGCCTGGTAAGGTTTTCATTTCGATTTAGTCTTTCTGCATGCTAGGATAGGTTTGATTTGTTTGTTTAGTGTTTTAAATTGTTGTGAATGACTGATAGGCATGCGGAACACCTTTGTATGCTTTTGGTTAAGGAATTTCAAGGGCGAAATTTCTTAAAGGGAGGGGGGAGTGTAACGACCCGCATTTTACGTATCGAAGGATCGTAGGATATTTATTTCTTTTTCATACGAAGTCGTATGGTCGTGTAACTTTGGGGAACGACTGTTGGGGTCATTTCCCATGTTCATGATTTTTTTCGATTTTTAAATGACCATTTTGCCCCTAGATGATCATGTTTCGGCCATAACTTTTGATTGGTAAGGAGTTTTGACCTGAAACTAATTCCATTAGAACAGGATGATGGTTTACTTTTCCGTAGAGTGGTCACATTAGCCAAACAGACTAATCGTTTGGGAGATATGGCTGAAACAAGGTTTGGAAGGTGAAAAACTGCTTAAGTGGGCTGATTAGGGTAACTAGCAAATGGACCCATAACCCATTTCGGGACTAGGTTTATGGGGAGGCTGAAATGAGTTAGGTTTTTATTCTATTTCAGTTTTCTAACTGCCATTTACCTCTTAGAAACCCTAACAATGGCCTCCACCTTCTAATTTCATCCCCAAATTGCTCTCTAATCAAGGATTAAGCTAATTAGCATCAAATCAAGGCAAATCAACATCAAAGGCAAAGGCTACTATGTGCACTGGAATTCGTACTATTTAAAGAATCATTTCAGATCTAAGTTTTGTTTGTGGCTAAGGTAAGTGATTTGCATTGTTTTTCACTAATTTTGGCTAATTAAGGGTGATTAGTGTTAATTAGCGAAATTATGACTCTGAAAAATCTAGAAAAATTTGTAAAATTCTAAAATATTATTTTAGGGCTCGAATAAAAATTTGGGTTAATTTGAAGTAAGTTAGCTAGTACTATCATTAGTTATAATTAAACATGATTAAGGGGAAAACCGTGGGTTTTGGGTATGTTTGATCCATTTTAACATAGTTGTTTATCATTTTGGTGTTTATGGTTGATGTTATATGCTGTTATGACTGTTTGGTATGATTTATGATTGCTTAAAACAGTTATAATGGTTGAAAATGTCGTCGTATAGCGTAAAACAGTCGCTGGAAAAGTTGCAGGAAAATGGTGGAGGAACCGGATCGGATCGCCCCCTCCGAACTGACCCGATCGCGAGTCCAACCCATGAGTCCTAACCGTGTACGTGTATCATGAGCTGCTTGCTCGAGTAGAGGAGCTGACCTGAACCGTTCAAGATGAAGGCTCACGACCCCGAACCAGAGCACTACCTTTCTCTGAACCGAAGTGCGTCACGATCTGATGCCATGAAGCCATGAACCAGAGCTTGGAGCCACGACCTGGAGTCACGACCTGAACCGGTGGGGGAAGCTGACCCAACCCGATGCGATGACCACGAACCCAGTTAGGCACCACGACTCGAACTGATCTAGAGAGGGTGCCACGAACCGAACCGTTTGATGGTCACGAACCAGAGCTGCTCACGAACCGATGGAGGACCCGAGCCTAGATGATGATGACGAATTGGATGAAGACCAAACCCCGAGATGCAAAGGTAGTCCAAATGGGAGGTAGAACTCAGGATCCAGATGGGAACCAACGAGTTAACTTCATGAATTGGACTTTGCTGCGGGACATGTGTAAAGAGGTTATCGACGTCCATAACTTTGATTCACCACCAAGACAGATGTTAGGCTACGGATATGTGCAGTGGGGTAGTTATTACTCCATGGGGTAGAGTGATTGTAGCATGGCTATGAGCCAGTGCAGTGGAGTCGTCATGACTTCATGGGACAAAGTGGACATAGCAAGGGATTAGTGGCTATGGATCAGTGCAGTAGAGCCATCATGACTCCATGGGGCAGAGTGATCATAGCAAAGGATTTGGGTGGTCAAAGCAGTGGATATCGTATGCTTTACGCACTGAGTGAGAGATGTGAGGATTATTGCTATGTTTGATTGCAGGTCCAGGTTCAGGTATGGTTTAGTATACCTGTTATTGTTCTGTTTTTGCTACTTATCGTTCATACCAAACTTTTTTCTGACCCAGAGTTTTATGTCTCTTCTTATTACTATGGGTGCTCTAAAATGGGCAAACTAGAGACAAGTTAGCTGGTTGTGCACGGGTAGCTGTCCGGAGATGAGCAGGAGGCTTACACGTATTATCCTCCATATATATATTCTCCTTGTGTCACTGGTAGTCACTACTTTGGGCATTAGTAGTGAAACTTTCCTTCACTTTGCTTTAGAGACAATTTGAAAAGTTGTAATAACGATGATGTGGAACATAAGCTGTATTTGGATTTCCACTGCTATGATGGTCTCCTATTTTATGTCAAAGTTATGTTATTATTATATTTTATCCCATGCGCTGTGAGGCATTCTATAGGTTCCTTGTTAGTTCAAATTCCCTTCTTTTCCTTTCTTTGGCGACCGTCCCGTGCTAGTCAGGCATCGGCACAGCGCACTTTCATTTCAAATGTCGGCTAGTGCGGGGCGGTCCATCACAGGTGTGGTCTCCGTGCATAGTCTAATCTTCTCGAAGTTGCGCCAGGTAATTTGCCCGTTGTTTATCAAGATGACCTTCCGAAGTTTGCGCGATAGACGTTTCGGAAGCTGGTTTTGGATAACCTTTACGTGCATTTGGCTTAATGCTTGTGGTTTCTTTACCCCTAGTGTACTGGCTTTAAGTAGGTTAATACCGGAAACTTTTGTATCCTTCCGGGTTCCAGAGTTCTTGCCTCTTTCGCTCTTAGCTTCTGACTCAAGTGGCATTTCGTTATTGAACCCCATGCCAGGTATGCCCTACCGAGAAGACTGTGTCGGCAATTTGTAGACTTTGATCTCCTTTCCCCTAAGAAGGTGTCGGTTTGCGTGGCTCTCGGATCATTCCTTCGCGCTTGTGTTCACTGGATACCCCTTCACGTTAGCTGGTTTCGGGGTTAATTTTGGTAGTAACAGACACAACTTTTAAAATTAAAAAAAAATATTACAGTTATTTGTTGACATACATAAAGGTGTATGTCGACATACCCCCTTTATATTTTATTTTTAAACTATTTTTAAAGTACCTAAACAAATATATTTATCCTAGAAATTTCTAAAATAAAACTAGTTGTTGAAATACTATTTTTTAAGTATAAAAACATAATAAAATATGATTTAAACATATGATTAAAAACTATATATATGAGTGATATAAAATATATGTAATATAATTATAAACACACACACACACTCACACACACATATATATATATATATATATATGAATTTATAAAGAGATATATATAAAAAAACTATTTAAACATAAAAGGTTTTATTGAAACTTAAAGTTAAATAAGAATATTTTAAATTATAATCAAATATAAACTCGGTATATAAAGTTTTTATATAAATGATTTAATATATAAAACTATAAAAATAAGAAACTTATAAATTGGGAAATATATATTTGAAATCATATGTTTGAAATCCTTGGATGATTAAAAATCATTTTGAGTGGAGCTTGAAATCAATTTGAAAAAGTTTAAAATCAATTTGAAATGAGTAATTTGAATACAGAGTTTGAGTGTTATTCATTGTTTTACATAATATCTTGACTCTATTACCCTGATAGTGTTGGACTCTTGAACTCTTAATATTTTGATACTCACAAGTCATGATTCTCCTTTGAAATCTTGAATCCCTTAACAGAACATGTTCAATATCTATTACCTGCATATAAATCATGCATACACATATATGTAAGTGTGTGTGTGTGTATATATATATTTCTTGATAAAAGTGTTAGTATATATTTTATAATCAATAATGATAATGATTGAAACAAGGTTGTTGTAATCAAAATATCATTAACATTCCATTCTCTAACAGTTACGTCCCATATTCCATGTATCATAGGATCGTAGAATATTTGTACTATTTACAGATGGGGGTGTATAACTGTATAACTTTGGGAAATGACTTATGTCTTCACTATTTTTTTCGTATTTAAATGTGATCATTTTATCCTTGGTGAGTCTAGTTTGACCCATAACTTTATATTGGTAAAGAAATTGGGTCTAACCACTTCCATTGAATCAAGATGATGGTTTCCCATTCGGTAAAATGGTCACATTAAGAAAACGGACTCACCGATTGGGAGCAATGTCTGAAACAAGGTTTGGAGAGGGTTAGAAAGCTAAATTGGGTTGGTTAGGTCATTAACAGGTGGGGCCCATAAACCATTTCGGTTTTGGTGACCTGGGAGGCTGAAGTGATAAGAGAATCATCTCCTATTCATATCCACAACCACCAAAGTAGATCTAAGCCCTATTAATGGCATCCACCCTCCTGAACTATCACTAATTCTTATTTTAATTAGCCGACAACCATTTTAAGTCAAGATCAATCCAAATCAACATCAAAACAAGACAAAAGCTGCTGCGATACACTGGAATCCAAGCCAAATCCTCTTCAACTTGGATCTAAGACATTTGGGTTATTAAGATGAGTAAATAGTGTTCTTACTCACTAATTAGGGTAGATTAACATGTGAATACCTTATAAAAATATGGAAAATGCCTATAATTCATTATTATTCATATGATGACACATATATAAGTTTGGGTAGATTTGGATAAGATTTTTGGAACTTCAAATTCTATGGGCTAAGGGAAGTCATGCTTTTTTGGATGTTTAATCTTGTTTGATTGATCTATATGTTGTTTGAGCGTGTTTGGTATGTTGAGATATTGCTTAGGAATGCTAGGATAGATACAAACGCAGTCAAATGGAAAAATATAATGTTAGAAATGATTTAAAGGAAGTTGCAAATTCTGCTTAGCTCTGTCTTGTTCGACTATACCCAGGCCAAAGAAGTCGGATCGGCATGACGCTTTGTGGGGACAAGGAAGCTTCTAGGAGGCCTTAGGACAAGTTTCAAGTGGTTTGGAGCTCCAAAGACCAAGATATGGCGCTTGCAATTCTGGTTCGACTAAGGGAAATTTCCCTGGTTCGGCTAGGAAGAAGTTGGAGATAGGCAAGGGACACAAAAGGAAAGGAGTTTCTAGTTCAATTAAGTCAAATCGAATCTCGAATCAACCAAGTGCTTCACTCAGGATCGACATAGTTGATCAGACGGCTAAGCGCTTCACTCGAGATCGAATAAATCTGGGTTCGATTAAGTCGATCCAGATATATCGACCAAGTCCGGATCGACCGAGTTGATCCAAATATGGTGACTGTGTCTGGTTGGACTTTGTCGAACCAAAGAGGGGTCGATCCGGAAAAGGGACAATGGGATGCAAGCCTGGTGGTAGAGTATGCATGACACTTCTTCGAACAATGATCGCGTTCTACTGAAGACAAACTCCAATGCGACTTCCTATGTTTGAGATGCGAAGAAAGTCTATATGGCCGGTTACCACTAAGAATTCAGATGAGAGCCATCGAGGTAACTTCTAAGTTGGACTTCATTGCAAAAACACGTGCAAAGGAGTTATTGGCACTCGTGACTTTACTACGTCTCTAAGACAGGGAGCATGTAGAAAAATCAGAATCAGGGCAGTGTGGATAGGGTTGGGTTATTGGCTATAGACCAGAGCGGTTGGTCATAGCCAAAGTTGGGTGGAGACCACGGAAGTTGGTTCCGCACGGCCTCAGTGGATAGGATGACTAAAGTAATGAGTACCATATACTCGATGCAATGAGTGAGAGAATGTGAGGATGTTTGCTATGACTGGATGGTTGTTATCACTATGATGCACACACTTCCATTTACACTCACTATAGTTATTACCATAGAGTAGAGTGCATGATCATATGTGATAAGTCTTTGGATGCAGGGACAACTCTGGTATGACTCTTCGTACCTGTAGCATTACCCTACTTAGTGATTTAGATCATTATCGCTCCAACTAGACTTTGTCTAACTTTGGGTTTTATGCATTGCTTCTTATTACTCTGGGCGCTCTTAAATGACCAGACTAGAGACAAATTGGTGTGATCGGGTAGCTAACCGTAAATGAGCAGGAGGTTTCCACATATTATATTTACACACTTATTCTTTTTTATTTATTTTGATCACTACTTTGAGCATAGTAGTGTATTTTGTGTAGATATAGTATTTTGGAGATGTATTTGTATTTGTCTATTTGATACTTTGCTATGATATGGATCTGTCACTCTGATATTATCATTCATTCAGCTTGTATTGTCTCGCCTATTTTATATCTTGTCTTAAGTTATTATTATATTTCATTCCATGCACGGCGAGATATATGACATGTTATAAGAGTTTTATTTTCTCAACCTTGATGATCGCGTTGCATTAGTCAGGCATCGTCACAGCGCAACTTGTTGGGTATGGGCTAATGCAGGGCGGTGGACACAATACGTGTAGCCACTGAAAGGAACTCTGGATCCCACTATCTAGACACTGCATCCTTTAATAATTTCATCAACGCGCGTGTGCTTTTAGATCCTCTTATCTCCAACTGCCAATCTCCAACCACCAATTCACCTGGTCCAACTACCGCTCAAACCCCACTTTTGTTAAGTTGGACAGATTCCTTTCTATTACTTAATGGGATGATACACACGCTCTCTCCTTCACTCACGGTCTCCCCACCTTCATCTTCGTTCGATGATTGTCAGTCCTCGATTCTGGCTACTATCTACCTCCAAAGCAGTTTTCCATTTCGAGCGACTTTAGCTATAGGAACTAGGCTTTGCTGACTTTGTCCACTCTGTCTGGTTTGCCCGACCTAATACCAACTCTAGCTCCTCCAATGTTGTTGATAAGCTTCGCTCCCTGCGCAACCTTATCTGTCCCTCGGCTAAGTCTATCTGGGGATCCATCAGATCTTGGATTACTTCTCTCTAACAAGTTATCCTTAACGTTAACATTAACACTAAGGAGGAAGTGGCTCCTCTTGATGTTTCTAACGTAGCTCACCATCACAACCTGGAATATGAACTCTTACACCTTCTTAAGCAAGAAGAAATTGGAAGGAAAAAGAGAACTAACCCCCGCTGATTGGTTGAAGGAGACATGGCGTATTTCTATAGATTTGTTAATGGTAGATGTCAAGCCAACCTTATTTTCGAAATTTTACATGAGAACATCTCCTATAGGACCTCATGATCATCTCCAACCTCTTAACTAGCCCTTTCAGAAGAATCCTGAGCCAACCCTCCTTCCTTCCCTCAACTGATTGGAACTTACATTATCCTAATCAATCACCCTTACCTATTGACTCACTTTTTACCAATGCTGAGTCTTCACCGCTCTCAAGGACATGGACGTTGATAAGTCTCCGGGTCCTGATGGCTTTGGACCATTATTCTTCAAGCACTTCCACGACCTTCTCGAACTTGACATTCAAGCCATGTTCAACGAATTCTTCTCCAAACCGTCGCGTCTATAAATTTAAATATGCCATAATTATCCACCTCCCTAAACACGAAGGAGCTACCTCTGTGCCTGACTTTCGTCCCATCATCCTTCTCAACACAGCTTTAAACTCATCACCATAGTCGTAGCTGATTGCCCCTAGTCTCACATTGTCCAGCCCATTGGTGAAGTGCAATCTGCCTTCATCATTGGCCATAATATCTTTGTTTGTATTGTGGCCACTTAAGTGGTTGTTTCCTACTGCCACCATGCTTCCACTCCTAGTATCCTTCTCAAGCTTGACTTCTCCAAAGCCTTCGACATAGTTAAATAGAATTTCATCATGGTCCTATTGTCTCATAGAGGCTTCCTACCGCGTTGATGCAACTAGATCATCAAAGTTCTCCACTCCAGCCTCTCCTTCATCTGAATTAATGGTCGATATTGTGGACCCATCAAGTTCGCCTTTGGAATTCATCAAGATGACCCATTATCTTCACACTTGTTCGTCCTTTTCATTGATGTTTTAACTGTATAGTTAAGCTGGCCATGTCCCAAAATCTTCTCAGTGGCATCCGCCCCCTCCTCTCAATCCTCAACATTTCCGATACCCATTTTATTGACAGTACCATCATCTTTACCACCTCATCTCCCAAGAATATCCACTGTCTAAAATTCCTACTCTACACCTTTGAACTCATCTCTGACCTCTCAATAAAAATCAATTTCAGCAAAAGCTTTGCATCGTGCTTGGGTGTGCTAAAGGTTTCGACTCAATTACCTCTCATTCTCTCAAATGTCGCCTTGACACATTCCCAATCACCTGACTAGGCATGCCCATCTATCCCACCAGACTCCACCGCTTTGATTGGTCACCCCTCATCTTTAAGAATAATTCCTATCTCGCTACCTGGAAGGCATTAACTCTCTCAACAGCCGGTCACCTTACTCTCATCAAGTATGTCCTAACCTCTTTACCAATATAGTGGTTATCCTTACTCTGTACGCCATCATGGGTCATCTCCATAATTGATATCATATGTAGATCTTTTCTTTGGTATGGTGGCCCCATCAAATTGCTTGTAAGATGGCGTACCATTTATAAGGGTACCTCCTAGGCAGGATTGGGCAACCTTGATCTTCGCAGCCTTAATATTACCTTCCTTTCCAAAAAGCTCTAGCGCTGCCTGAACCCCAATACAAAAATCCAAAAAACCGGGATCCTCTCGCTCCACTACAATAACACCCCTTCCACCATCCTCCACTCTACCCTACTTGGTCATCCATCCCTTTTCTGGTTAGGTGTCCTCTGTGCCCTTCGTCGAATGTGTTGCTTATTTCATGTTACCATTGGCAATGGACAGTCCTGTCCTTTTCGAATGATGTCTGACTATTCAATGCCCACTTCACCGCCTCTATTCAGGCATTCATGCCGCCTCCCCAAACCATCTAGTGACCGTCCATAATGTGGTCCTCCTTGGCCTTAGTTTCCTCACCTCCTCCCTTTTCGTTGGAAATACTCTAACACAACTCCTCCAACTTGCTCACCTTCTCCCAAACGTCACCATCTCGTCCCATCCCGATAGATTCACTTGGCCCCTGAATTTCCACTCCGGTTTCTCAGTCTCTTCTCGCTACCACCAACTTATCTTCTCTAGGTCATCCTTTACCTTCCCTAGACTCTGGAACTGCTCCGCATCGCATCTACTTCCTTATATGGTGCCTTGTTCATAATAAGGTGAACATCAAAGATAGATTGCTTCGCAAGAATATCCCATAAACCTCACCTGCATCCTCTGCCACTCTAAAGAGGAAAACTCTACTCATATCTTCTTGGACTATGACTTCAGCTTTCATATCTTGGCTTCATTATCTACTCACATTCTTGGCTACATCCCCATTTATCACTCTTTTTTTAGCATGGCAATGCGCTCTGCATAATCCCACTCTAGAAGAGAATGCATTAACTTTCATGAAGCATTATAGGTAAATAGAATAGAAACATTACAAGACAGATATAAATAGCGGCAAAATTAAAACTTTTATTGATCATAAAGCATAGTTACACCATACGTCTGAAAATACATAAATTTAGTACATCATTAAAACTTATGTCTTGTACTTTAAAAATCAGAGTGCAATAACAAAGAAAGCATAATCCCCAAATCATAAGCCGTAGTAGCGAAGATAGAAGCTTGAGCAATACATCTTGAACTCCAAGCAAGACGATAGCAGAATCCTGACTAAGCCTGAGAATTCCCTCCCTTGAGAACCTGGGGGGAAACGGAAGAAAGAAGGAGAAACAAAAAGGGTCAGACATAAAGTCTGGCGAGTCTAGTTACTTTTAGCCAATAAATAAATAAAAGTAACATGATAGGCATACAAAGTGGATAAGAGAGATCAATACATAAATGACAGGTGTGATAAGGTAGACAGAATTAGGTGTATGTGCCTCACTAGTGATTATTCTGCATTGTTACTAGTACAACTGAAATGAGATGACCCCTTCCACTATGAGTTGGTAGGCTTAGGTCATACGTCCAAATATACCCTAACCACTACCCTAATCGATCGGCTCCATATTCCGTAGATATCCAATGTTGGCCCCACAGTAGGAGGTATCACTTCATAAAGTGGCAACCCATGGTGTGCACAACCATATCTACTGTTGTCACGGTTGTCTTAGCCCCCTCTGCCCAGCCCATGCACGCACATGTCCTCGGTCGATTTGCGCCGCCCACACCATCCGCCTCGTTTGGATTTATTACAATCAATCAGTAAGTGTGCCCCTTCTCTGCCTAGTACGGAATTCTTTACTTGATACCAACTCCGGGTTACTGACTGAAATGGGTACCATACAATATGATACAAGCTCTCCCCCTTGTCTTGTATCCCCACTAGGTTTTCCACTAACTATGTATACTCTTAGGTGTCTTTAATTACATAGCACTATACTAGTTATGCTTACCCTAAAAGGGTGTCTTTAATTACATAACTTTATTATATTTTTTCCCTGGTTACGTATACCACTACGTGTCTTTAATTACATAACCTTATTTATTTCTACCAGTTATGCTTACCCTAAAGGGTGTCTTTACTTACATAATTCCAATCTTTCTACCGGTTATGCTTACCTACCGGTGTCTTTAATACATAACCCCCAATCTTCCAACCGATTATGGTTACCTATAGGTGTCTTTAATACATAACCCTATCATTTCTACAAGTTATGTTTACTCTAAAAGGTATCTTTAATTACATAACTTTATTATTTCCACCAATTATGTATACCACTAGGTGTCTTTAATTACATAACTTTATCGGGTTAAGTTTGTGGGCCTATATATACTAATATTACCCACCTACCCAAGATTTACTTAACCTTCCCGCTGATTCAATCATGTTTATTTAACGGTTAAGTTTGTGGGCCTATATATCCTAATATTACCCACCTACCCAAGATTTACTTAACCTCCCACTGATCCAAGCATGTTTTTTTAATGGTTAAGTTGTGGACCTATATATACTAATATTACCCACCTACCCAAGATTTACTTAACCTCCCACTGATCCAATCAACTTTTACTTAACCATAACTTTAGTTCTATATCATACAATCCCTATTGATTAGATTTGGTTAAGTAGTCCAATTCATTACCATGTCCATTTATGGTTTATAATGGGCTAGACCTCCCACATTAGTCCTACAACTTGTGGATGTTGGATATGCCGGTCGGGTCCAGGCAGTCTTATTCCATAGTTTGGCCTAACCTCGTGTCTTAGCCCGATTCGTATTTGCGTACTTAAACCTCTCACATTAGGTTCAACATTAGTGGCTGCTGGATATGTCGGTCGGGTCCGGGCAGACATCCACCACTAATGCAACCTAACCTCGTGTTATAAGTACAATTACAATTCCTAATTGTAATTACTAAACATTCCATTTTTAATTAATTTACCAATTAATCAATCCTTTCCTTTTATAGGTTTCAATACCTATCTTACCCAATAATTTGAATTATATGTCCAAAAATGTTCATATTCAAATTATGCCAGTATTAACCCCTTCCCCCCCCCCCCCCGTTCCTTAACTAGCGCCCTTACAAAATTAGAAGTATGTCTAGGCTAGACAACAGCCTAGTCATAAACAATAATAGGGGAAAACAATAGGAATGTAACAAAAGTGATCATCTTGGCATAAACATAAACTTAGCATGATAATGTGAACATACATACTGGCATGGACATGTAATTATTATCATAACAAGATGAACATAAAACTAGTGAACATAGCATGATGTCTCAATAAGCACAGTAAGATCTAAATCAGCAGTTTAGATGTCCCATTTGTTTAGCTCTAACGTAATAACACATGGTGATAGATTGGATCACATGATCTAGATCTAGAGGTTAAAATAGATCTAACATGATAACACAAGGTGATAAATTAGATCACATAGAATAGATCCAACATGATAACATAAGGTGATAATCTAGATCTGACTAACAGTTTCAAAGTCCACATAAATTAGATCTACTAGTTCAGAAATAGATCTACACAAATCCACATAATAGCATACCATATAAGTTACAGTTTAGATAAAGATTTAGATCCTATCCTAACCAATTCAAGGTGGCATATGTTCATGATTTACATAAATGATTAGATCTACTCAATGACATAACTATTCAAATTAACAGATTTGTATTAACCACAATATAGTTACAAACCAAGATCCACAATAATATTATAGCAGAATAATAACAATTGAACTAGATCTAAAGAAATAGATCTATCATGCCATAGCAGAATAATCACAATTGCATTGGATCTAAAGAAATACATCTATCATGACATAGTATCTGATATGATAGTAGCATAGAATATGGTTTACACATATCCAAATCACAGTCTTTCGTAATTTACTTTTATTTATCTAAACCTAAAAGCAACTAGAACTCACAACGTTAGGTTTAGAGAATTGAGGAAGAATGGGTCTAGAATTTCTGATTTGGAATTGTAGAATACGTTGTTGTAGAAAACGGTTCAGTTCGCATTCCAACAGCATATGGCCTCTATGACTCCAATGAAGAAAATATGAGAAATAGGACATGTATATATAGCTGCTAGACCCCCTGAAATCGAGTGCCACGCCATCCGTAGGTGTGTCGACAACCATGTGGGTGGGTCGACACCCCTTTAGGGGGGTCGACCCCCTAGAGCGAGAATTTTGCCGCTCAGAGGAATTTTTCGAATTTGAATCCTCTGGATAGAAATATAACTCAACTCTGACTCGTCTCTGACTCGTACATATGTATATAATTTTTCTGTGCGTATACAAACTTAGAACCCTCAAAATTTCCTCGTACGGTGTCCGTTTTACGCAAACCAAATGTCTAACTTGACCAGAATTTCAAGACGGACACAATGGTGCAGTCCTTTTCCTCTAATTCTGAATATTAAATTAATTATTATTTAATTTATTCTCTTTTAGTGTCGTTAAAAATTCGGGGTGTTACAATACAATTGGGTGGTCTGGGTTGAAATAAACGCTCGATGCTTCAGCCACACTTCACATGCACTAATAATCCTATGTCATAAAATTGCATTCTGACATTCTTCTTGGAAAAATGTTCGATCATTGCCCCCTTTGCGCCCTATACTCAGGGTATCCTACTTCTCTAATGTTGAATCCATGGAAGCTCCGATTTTCCTTGCATGGTCTATTGTAGCACTCACCCGAGACCATGGTAGTAACATTGTGTGGCCGCTCCATTTCTCCACTAACTCTCAATTGTTTTTTCGTTTTGTTTTACTGGAACTTATTGCTTTTAGGGATCCTTTTGTTTGCTTGTTTAACCCATTCTGCTGTAGCTTATTTAATTTATTCCTAGTTAGATTCTAATCCATTTTTTAGCTATCAGCCAAGCTTATTGACTGTGCTACTAATTTTTCTATACTATTATTTTAACCGGCTGTGTATTCTCGCACTATACAACTTCTCACTCAAAAATTAGTTCTCATTGGAAATCAAAATTTATAGATGGTCCACCTTTTTTATTTGTTGAAAAATAAGGAGAATCATAAAGAAAGACAAAATCAACATTCCATACGAAAATTATATTTATGGTAAAATTATTAGAACATGCTTCCAAGAAGGTTTGTCCTTATGCAATGAGATAATGCTAAACCAACAAATTAAAAGCCAAAAATTAACAGAAAGAAATCGGTTAGGATAGTTTTGTAGCCAGTTTGGAATGAATATTCTAACAAATAGAAAGAGTCATAAAAAACAAAAAATAGTAAAATTATTGAACCTTTTCATGAAAGAAAAAGAAACATCATTATAAGAGAAAATTAGAACAAAAGGCCCTAAGTAAAGAAGAAAGGTTAAATAAAAAGAAAGTCAAAATTATTTATTGTTATAAAGGAAGGAAAGTTGGGCACTATGCCAATAGGTGTCAACTAAAAAAGAAAATAAATAGTTTAAAAGCTGGTAATGAATTGAAAAGTACATTATATAAACTTCTACTAAACTATGATTTTGAAATTAGTTTGGAAAATGAAGAATCTAGGATCAGTCCAGATGACTTCGAAAATATTAGGGTCTTAGATGATGTATCTTTATTTGAAGGATGTTGTGAACCACATATAAATGGGAAACCATGTTTAAACCCAACCACAAATAATGAGAGAAAAGTCCAAGAAATTTTTGAAGTTCTATTAAAGTTTCAAAATCTAGATATTAATGTTCTGATTAATAATAATAATCTATAGATTCTTAGAAAGGTTAAAGATCCATAATTAAGATATAAATTAACAGAATAGATGGAGGATATTCCTGAATAAAGTTAAAATAATAACGCTTATTCCAAACGTTAATGCAAAAGCATCTCAACCCCCATATCCTATGAATTAAATTTATAAACTTCTTAAAGAAAGACAATATATAGAATATCCTACAATTATACAAGATCTTAGCGAAGAAATTAAAAATCTTAAAATGGAAAGTCTAAAAAATTAAAAACAAAAATATGGATCTAGATGAAAGAGTATCCTTATTAGAGTCATCAAAACAAATTAATACCTTCGAAATTAACCAAGCATATCATTCGTAACATTAAATTTTTCCATCACACTAGAAATTGTAATTTTACTAAGATGTTTTATTAAAATAACACTCTTAATTGATAACTATTTTCAAAATCAATTAACTGTACTTGTTGACAATGGTGTAGATATGAATGCAATACAAGAAAAATTAATACCTACTAGGTATTTTCATAAAACTACAAATTCCTTAAGTCATCCAGGTGGAGAGAAACTTAACATAAGCTTTAAAATCCCTCAAGCTTATATTTGTAAAAGTATAACTTGTATTCCAACAAGTTCTTTATTAGTTAAAAAAACATCACAAACCAAGTAATATTAGGAACACCCTTTACGGATAAAATATATCTGATAACCCATATTAATAAAATGGGATAACATGATCTTATAAAAATAAATTTATAGTATTTTAGTTTATAACAAAACCCTTTACACAGGTCTTGCTTGAGAATAAAGATCTTGTAATACAAAAAACATTGCATTTAAATTTTCTTAAACAAGAAGTGCATGTGTTAACTTTAAAAGGAAAAATCCTAAATTATAGGAAAAAATCAAAATGATTTTTAATATGTTTTCTACAGAAATTTGTAATAAACACCCAAATGCATTTTGGAATAGGAAAAACATATTGTTAGTCTTCATTATGAAGATGATTTTGATGAAGAGAAAATCCCAACTATGGCAAGGCTTTGCCAAGTGAATTCTAAGTACTTAAAATTATGTAAAAAAAAATTGAATCCATTTTACAAAAAGGATTAATAAGAACTTCGCAATCCCAATGGCCATGTACATTATTTTCTATCAATAAACATAGTAAACAAGAAAGATGTGGTCCTAGAGTAGTCATAAAATACAAATCTTTTAATAAAGTCTCAAAAAGGATAAGACACACAATCTTGTTTGATTTCACTTTTCTAAGTTTGACATGAAATCCGGCTATAGGGAAAATACAAAATTCTAAATCTGATAAGTACAAAACCGCTTTTAATGTTCCAATAGGACACTATGAGTGGAGAGTTATGCCATTTAGCCTGAAGAATGCTTCTTTAGAATTTCAAAAACCTATGATGATATTTTTTTTCCCTCACAATGAATTCGTAATAGTTTATACTGATGAAATCCCAGTCTTCTCAAAAGATATTGAAACCCACCTTAAAATTTTAATTTTTTTCAAAAACTAGTTATACATAATGGCCTGATAATATCTAAATCAGAAATGTCTATATTTCAAACAAATATAAGGTTTTTGGGTCATAACGTAGAAATGGAAAATTTTATTCCTAGAAATAGAAGCATAAAATCTGCTTCCAAATTTCCTAATGAAATAACGAATAAAACTCAGTTACAAAGATTTCTAGTAAGTCTAAATTATGTGTCATCTTATTATATAAACATAACTAAGGATGCAACTATTTTTTATGATAGGCTTAAAAGGAATCTTGACCGTTGGACTGAACAACATACACAAGAAGTCAAGAAAATCAAAGAAATGGTAAAAGATTATTCCTTGTTTGATGCATGCTAATCTAAATTGGCAGAAAATTATTGAAACATGTTCCTTGGATATAGAATTTGGAGAACTTTAAAACAGCGAGATCAAAAAACAAAACAAGAATTTCTTGTGTGATTTCGCTCAGGAAAATAGAATAACACCCAAAAGAACTATGCAACGGTTGCAAAAGAATTTCTCATTATAGTAAAATATGTATTAAATTTCAAGATGATTTATGTTAAAAGTTTATAATAAAAACAAATTGTAAATCTACAAAGTAAATGTTCAATAAAGATTTAAAGCATGAAGTATCTAAACAAATATTTGCTAGATGACAAGCTCGTTTGCCACTTTTGACTTTGAAATTATTTATAAAAAAAAGGAGAAGATGAAAATCTTCCCAATGTTTTAACCAACGAATATTTATAGGATAACGATCCCTAGGAAAAAAGGAAGTTTCTCTACAAGATACCTCTCTAATAGAGGAATGGGCTGAGATAATATATTGGCTCAACATGGTAACAAACAACTAATATTAGAAAAATTACATAAGCTCATCAGAAACAATATTACTTTAGATAAAAATAATCCGTTATACAAAAAATTCATGGAATTCATTGTCAAGGAAAACTACCCTATGGCTTATGCTGGTGTAACAGGTAATGAAGATAACAAAGAGAATATAACTTTATATAAAGTAAGTACCTACAAAGAGTTAATACTTCTACTAGAATTTTCGGATTTGAAAAGAGAAGATAACCCCTGGACCCTAATGCAAATTTATGTTGATACATCATTATATGTTGTTACAACGTAAACAAATATCATATTACGAAACAAATTTAAAGGGTGCTGAAACAGTGAAATAACACAATTTAACATGAATGATCCAAGTATTTACAATTTTGTTAAATAATAATTAAAATATTAATACTACTCAAAGAATGGGGATTATCATCCCTTAGGAAATGTAACAACCGCAATTTTAAGTGTATTTTATTTAATAATTTAATTTATTTTTTTTGGATTTCTTTTCCTTTTATACTGTTTACTACTTATTTGATTTTTGTATCATTTGTTAAACATACATTGCCTAATCTAGTAATTAATTAACGTTAAAATTTGTGAAAATATATTTAATTTTCTTGTCGTTTCCCTTTTTGACTTGTATTTAATTTTCCAAGACATAGTTTGAATTCATACCATAGCCATGCACTTCTGTTCATTTACACGTCACGTTCCATTTTCGAAATTAAAGAATGAAACGTTTGTTTGCCTGAAATTAATTCATACCATATCTGTTTGTTCACATTTAATTATAATTCTTCAATTCATCTGTTGCCAAAACCGTTTGTTCTATTGAATTTAATATTTATATTTTCTTTTAATTGTAATCAATGTTTACCTTTTAAAAATCTCAATGTCCATTTATTAGTATTATTCATTTCGTTGTACATTCATTATTTTGAAAATTTAAACCATTCGTCTCCCTTCATTCATTTCCCTTTTGTTCCCTAGATTTGTGAAAAATATATTTTTATTTCGTTTCCTTAATAAAATCATTTTATTTCCACTAGTAAACGCATCAGTTTGTTATTTTTGAAATCAAATGTTTGTTTGCTTAAGAGTCATAAGGAAGTTTCAAATTTTATATTTTTGATGCACCTTTTATTTCACCAATAACTGCTCTTTCATTGAAAATTTATTTGTCTTCAAACAATGCCTTTCTAACCATTCATTGTTGATTGCCTCTTACCTTTTAGTTACACAAACCATTCTATTCTTTCCAATACCACGTGTATTCTCTCTCCAGTTTTGTTCCTTATCTCTACACTATAAATTGTGTGTCTCTTGCTTCTGTTCACAAAGTCTCTTCTCATCTCCTTTGACTACTGTAAACTTTTTCTCTTCAAATACTAATATCTCAACCCCTTTCTCTTATTCAAACAACCTTCCCTTCAATTCCTTTGATAGATGAAATGTTTCTTCCCACTGTAAACCTCTTGCTCACCTACTTCTCAACCTTCCTCCGCCCATTTCAAATAAAAGAAAAGAACACAAACATAAGCTAGTGTGAGGTGGATATACATGAGTTTCTGGGTAAAAGCAGCGTGCATTGTCCATGAAGTCGCACAAGTTAATTTTTCAATCATCAGCAGTTGATAAGGAAGCAATTTAACGGTGAACAATTTGGAAATCAATATTTGGTGAGAACTTTTACACCGATTTTAAGGGTTAGTTAATTATTGATTAATTTTTGTGCACTCAGTTGATTAAATATTGACTTATTATTGATTATTTGGGTTAATGATTTAGTTTAGTGATGATTAAAATGGAAAAGGTTCGGTCTTTAAGTAGAATTAGTGTAGTCACTTAAGTGTGTGAGAACATTTATTTTAGTAAGTAGAAATGTTAAAATTGTTAGTAGTTTTCTAGTTAATAATTTTGGAGCTAATATTGATGATTGCCATTGTTGTGATGATTTGAATGGACATTTGTGTAAGTTAAAAACAACAAAACACTAAGCGTTATTCAACGTGACGCTTGCGCACAAACTTGATTGTTGTTTAAAATTTTCAAATGTTGATGGACTGACTAGTGTTCAATATGTATTGATTTTGTTGTATCACACATCATGGTTGTGGAGATATATGGGTTCTCGATTTAAATCTCCTTCTCATATGAATGATGATTATTTAATATAATAAAATAAAATTTTAAAGCAAATTTTGAATGTAAATATTTAAATAAATTTGAAACTAAATGGTTTACATAAAGACGAAATGACTTTTTTTTAAATGTCTAAGATTTGGTTTTGAACCTTCTAGATTGAAACAAGTTTTCAAATATAGTTAAAGGAAAATTTGATTTTTGAGTTACATTAGTTACGTAAACACTTGGCTTCATTATAGTTACCCATAAGCCTTGAAAATTTAATTATAGAAAATGGATTTGGGTATGTAACCAAATGTTGGTTTTAAATGCACTTGGTTCATTTTAAAGACCATTTTTAAGTTCTTGAAACGATTAAACAAAGTTTGGTAATATTAAATTAAGCTTCCAAGAAAATTCAAATAACGGTTTAATGGAAGTTATGTAAACTTTTATTATGACTTTAAAGAGGATTGGGCAATTTATGTTTTGAACCGTTATCGATTATATATATATATATATATATATTGATGACATTTCTTCTAATAACACATACATATTTATATACCAGAACATTCTAGGGTGACAGAGAGGATAGTGTCTAAGGCTTGGGTTTGGAAAATACAAGTTTCCTGCTCTCCCTGGCTACCCCTAACTGATTAGACGGATGGGATGCTTATTTTCAAAATCTAATTTGGAAGTTAATTAAAACCCCTTGAATTTAGAACAAATTTTGGAATCTTACAAGCGTCATTTATTATTTAAAATAATTTGAGTAAAAGGTTTGAACCCTTAAATGATGTTGAACCTATTTGGTAAATAGCCAATCTATAGTACTTATGAAACGTTTTACCATTCCATGAAAATGATTAAATTTGAGAAATATTATTGAAAAAATGTGTATAAGGCTTTCAATCCAAATTTGAAATGACGAATGGAAATAATAACAACGAATAAAGGAATTTTGAATATGGGATTATAAAGAAGAAGTAAGATGGTAATAAGATTTAAGGAATTTGAAATGAATCTAACCTTGTTCGAAATTGACTAATGTTTGGAAGGGGATTTGGATTGAAACTGGTATGGTCCATAACTTTTGTTTTAAATACGCTTATTACTTGGAAAGACCAAGATTGGATTTAAGTCTGAAAACCATTTCAAGTTATAATATGACGCTATTTGAAGACTTGGAAAGGACAAATGAAGATCGGGAATCTTTGGATTATTTGGATTGATTGCTAATGTCTTGAATCGGGCCATACACCTGATGCGAGGTTATAAGTGGTGTGAGGTATGAATGTAGTTGAGGATTCTCAGATTTTGTTCCGTTCAGACCCAGAATGGACTTGTATGGATTGTGTCTGACATTGTAATCGACTACATAGCACTGATTTCTGTTGGTGTGTATATATATATCGGACTGTGGCAATTAGTTATTTCCGTCTCTAAGTTTTATGTGCTTAGAGAATATGTATTGATAGAAAGCAGTGATATGCCATAAATTGACAATGTGGCATACTCAAGTTATGGAATGAACTAATGTTGATCAAAGCATCGCTTACTGAAGCGCAGCTTTGTGTATATCGTGACATCGATGAGTCTCACACCCTGGATTAATGGTAAACTGGCGGTTAGGTTGTATACATATCTCTACTGAAACTCGAAAGCTTCGGCGGTAGATCTACTCTGAAACATGGGAATTAGGTATGTTCGGTGTCCGTGTCTGGATGTTAACCGGTGATCTACTTGGTGTTTGGTGTCCGTGTCTGGATAAAAACCGTGAGACGCACCCAACAACCAATATGAACCTTTCATTTTGTTTGTAAACTGCATATGTAGGCATAGCCACTATGCTTGCTAAGATTAATACATTTATTTGCGAAACGGTTTTCAACACTATGCACTGATGATAGTATTGAAAGAGGATTTCACGTATGAAAGCATTTTTGGTTATCATAAGGCAAAATTCGCCCATTTGGTGTTCGCTTGCATTGTGTGATGTGGGGCGAGCTTATGTTAGCTTCATTTTCCAAAAGACATTGTGAATTTATATGCACAGGCATTCACATGGAGTAATTCCGTTCCGCATGAGCGGCGTGGTCCAATGAATCTTCCAAATATTAAAAATAAATCCTAAAAATAATTGTTTTATGTTTTCATACCAGTCTCATGACTGACCTGGAGTTTATTGTTCCTTCCTAAACTCTGGGTGCCCACCAATTTCCACATGGGCAGCTAGAGATTTAGTTTTACAGTTATAGACCCTTGGATCAAGAGTTGGAGTGCTTTCTAAGTTGGAGCTTCAAGCTAAAGTTAGAGTTTCCGCTATATCACAACGCTTCTTCCATTGAGTGAAACACCCCACCTCCGTTAGGGTCACTCTCAAAGGGAATGCCCTAATTTTGGTGGAGGTTTATAAGTACAAGTCACAGATATACAAGACAGATATAAGAACACATATTTGTAAACAGCGGAAGAACAACAAACTTTATTTCATAAAGTCAAATACGTGTTACAACAACATCCTTTCCAAAAACATAACATAACACTTTCATAATCTGTCTTGAGTACATTATTTTTAAAGAAGCATAAATAAAACATAGATAAACTGCAAAAGCCCCATAGTGGATTGTCCAAAGCCATAGTTCAAAACAGGAAAGTCCAAGCAATACATTTCTCTTCTTCAAGCTGGATGTTGAGGTTGGTCAAGCTGCTGTGTTCCCTCCCTGAGGACCTGGGGGGGGGAAACGGAAGAAAGAAGATGAAAGAAAAGTAGAGTCAGACATAAAGCCTGAGTAAGTCTAGTACTATTTTGTCTATGAATAAAGAACTGGGTATGATAAGTATAAACAAGAAGTGGGCATGCACTATAAACTTGGTTAAATTGTCTAGGGTCGAATATACTATCGTACCCCATGTTAATCTCTGAACCCATATAAACTAGTTTCCAACTGGCACCTCAAAATCAGGGTGATGTGATCCATTCAATGATGATCGGCTCCTACTCGCATAGTTACATGTGTCTTACGGCCCCCGATGTTGTAGTTACCTATTTCTCGTTCCTCTTTCACTTATTCTCCTCCTAGTATACTTGGCTCAAGCCTAACTGCGTACTCATGGTTCCATGCAAGCTCTCCAAAATTCATTAGTGAATCTTGGATCTTGTTCACTTACTAGAAGGTATTCCACATAGATGAATTATCTCTTGAAAATAAACAAATGTCAACTATGTTGCCAAATGTACTTACTAAGGTGATTCTTTACAACTCATGCATCAGCGAAATGAACCTTCAGCCTTAGTGGCGAACACTACTGGAGCGCCCTATTCTGAAATGCTCCTCCTAATGAACCCCTTTTCTAGAAGCTCTTTAATCTGTTTACTGAGCTCTTTCCTTTCTCGTGGAGCCATATGTCTAACGGGCAACGCAACGGGCTTTGCATTATCTACAAGATATATGCGGAAGTCTATTTCCCGCTTCGGAGGCAAGCCCTTCACCTCTTCGAAGACATCCGGATATTCCCGGACCACTCTAACTGATTTCAAATTTTCAACAGAGGCATCTAGCGATTCAAGATAACTAAGCGTAACCGCATACGAGGGATTACAAGAAAGTATTACCGAGCTGGGTTAGGAGCCTAACAACCCTTTTCTCACAATCAAGGATGGCCCCATTACTGGATAGCCAATCCATACCCAAAATCAAACCATACCCCGAAAAGCCCAAAACAAAGGCACTACATTGAAATTCTACACTTAGAATAGAAATTTTCAATCCCACACAGATCATAGACAGATGAGCTGGACCCCCAATTGGGTTTGAAACAATTAAGGGGTCCTCTACCATACTAGTTTTTAGGTGCAGAGATTCTACTAAAGCAGACGAGATAAAGGAGTGTGATGCGCCAGAATCAAATAAAGTGCGAACGGGGTGATCATAAAGATAAACTACACTTTCTACAGAAGTATTTATACCTCGCTGTTGCAGAGGTGGCGCTTCTAGCACATGGACCTGTGCCCCTGGGGTGGATCCAGCCCTCTGCCCCTGTCCTCGTTTCTTTGGGCAGTCCTTAGCCCTATGGCCTGTCTCACCGCAAGAAAAGCACCCACCATTCTCCTTGGCCTTCTTTTTCCGGCAGTCCTTTACTAAGTTCCCCACTTTGCCACAGAAATTACACGTCCTCTTCTCTTTGTTGCCTTCCCCGCCTTTTTTAAAGTCTGTCTTCTTAGGCTGCAAACCCTCTTTCTTCTTGCCCTTATCCTCTTCATTCAGCAATGCCATTTGCACCAATCTTTCATACGTGGCTCCCATGGGTATATGGGTCATGGCTAAACTGTGTAATGGCTCATTCAACCCTTTGACGAAACGGAGAGCCTTCTTGTGCGGGGTGTTGACTAGGTCAAGCCCAAACCTAGCCAGCTCATCGAACTGATTCACATACTCTCTGACTGTCTTGTCCCCTTGTTTAAGAAATAAGAATTTTTCCAACTGCAAACTTCTTTCCGCATCTGAGAGAAACTTAGTCTCAAACCTTGCCCTAAAGTCCTCCCATGTCTCCACTGGTCTTTCAGCATTAGTGACTTCCCACCAGTAGGAAGCCTCGCCCTTCAATAGCCACACTGCCAACTGTACTTTTTGTCTATCTTCTACCTCAAAGATGATGAATAGGTCCTCAGTTTCTTTCAGCCAATTTCTAGCTGCTACGAAGGACTCAGTTCCATGGAAATCCCTTCCTCCCATAGCTTTAAAATCTTTACATATCTTAGCAAACGTGTTTCCCCGAGGAGGAGGTGGAGGAAAAGGTGCTGCTGCGGCTGGATGATTTCCTTCAGCTGGGGGAGGAGGAATGGTAGGACCTGGCTGAGTGGCCCTTGCTTCTAAGAACCGTCTAAACCAACCAGGTATTGGTACCCCTTCCGGCAAGTTAAGTTCTTGGGACATGCTGAAACAAAAAGGATAGATTCAAAACGAAGGATAAGAGATAGTTCCTATGGCTTTGGGGGTGGACTTTGCCTTTTTAAAATAAAATAATATTTTTCTTTTAAAAATGCTTCTTTAAATTTCCTTTTTGAAAATAATTTTTCAAAACTTTTTATCTTATCTGGTAAACCTATGCTCTGATACCAAGTGAAACACCCCACCTCCGTTAGGGTCACTCTCAAAGGGAATGCCCTGATTTTGGTGGAGGTTTATAAGTACAAGTCACAGATATACAAGACAGATATAAGAACACATATTTGTAAACAGCGGAAGAACAACAAACTTTATTTCATAAAGTCAAATACGTGTTACAACAACATCCTTTCCAAAAACATAACATAACACTTTCATAATCTGTCTTGAGTACATTATTTTTAAAGAAGCATAAATAAAACATAGATAAACTGCAAAAGCCCCATAGTGGATTGTCCAAAGCCATAGTTCAAAACAGGAAAGTCCAAGCAATACATTTCTCTTCTTCAAGCTGGATGTTGAGGTTGGTCAAGCTGCTGTGTTCCCTCCCTGAGGACCTGGGGGGGGGGGGGAAACGGAAGAAAGAAGACGAAAGAAAAGTAGAGTCAGACATAAAGCCTGAGTAAGTCTAGTACTATTTTGTCTATGAATAAAGAACTGGGTATGATAAGTATAAACAAGAAGTGGGCATGCACTATAAACTTGGTTAAATTGTCTAGGGTCGAATATACTATCGTACCCCATGTTAATCTCTGAACCCATATAAACTAGTTTCCAACTGGCACCCCAAAATCAGGGTGATGTGATCCATTCAATGATGATCGGCTCCTACTCGCATAGTTACATGTGTCTTACGGCCCCCGATGTTGTAGTTACCTATGCTGGTCCCACCATGGGGTGTATCAAGTCCCATAGTGGCAACCCGACACAACCTTAGAGTGCACAGGTATGCTACTGGTGTCCAGTGCCTTATTTTTCTGCGCCGGAGTGTGTGCACGCCCGCACCCCGTTAGAACCTACACTGCTACACCACCGCCGTCGATTTGACCTCTTACAATCAGCCCAGTAATCGTGCCCCACCCTGCCTAGTTTCAGGGTATCCTGATACACCTTTTTAGGGTTACTGCTGAAAAGGGTCCCCCGTTACTAGGTTTTCTATCTCTAGCCAACATGCTAAGTTGGTTAAGTGTTTTCTAACCTAACCCCCCACCAGTCCGTTTAGTTTAGCATGTTCCATTTTGATTAAGTCTTTAGTTTACTTAATCCTAACAATCCTGTCTCAGCCTTAATTGTCTTATTAAGGCCCTGACCTCTCACATTAGACAGGTATTGTTGTGGCTGCCTGTTGCCGGTTGGTTCCGGGCAGTCTTACGCCACAACTCAGTCTAACCTCGGGTCCTTATTGGGCTCCATGTTTAACCTCCCACATTGGATAGGTATTGTTGTGACTACTGGACAGCCGGGCGGTTCCGGGCAGGTTTACATCACAACTCAATCCAACCTCGGGTTAAACACATCGTATTTTCTACATTTACATATTTTGTCATTCTTCTTTATTTCTTATATGTAAATATTTGCGGCCCATTATTAAGTTAATGGTGTAAAGGTTACACCAACCATGGGCCCAACCCATACTTGAATTTGGGCCCTTCTATTTTATATTTCCATTCATTAATAAATTTTAACCCAACGTTATTTTCCCCCGTTTTACACGTCCGTTTATATATATTGGGCTTAGCCTTTTAAAGCCCAATTTAGCCATGCGAAAAGGGGAGGCTTATGGCGTGATTACATACACAAAAAGGGGAAGGTGAGCGCATGAACTTGCAATATGACGTTGGAAATACAACATAGAAACTGGTGTACTTGCATAGTAGTGACATATACTTTGGTCATAAAACATAGGTGACATGAATCAAAGCATGTGAACTTGTAATTGAGATATCATTATTGACACATGAACCTATATTTTTATTTAGGCATAATGTCGAACATAAGCATGGCATAAATATTTCTAGCATAAGCATAGCATAATGTCAAACATAAGCATGGCATAAATACTTCTAGCATGAACATAGCATAATGTCAAACATAAGCATGGCATAAATACTTCTAGCATGAACATAGCATAATGTCAAACATAAGCATGGCATAAATACTTCTAGCATGACCCTAACCTAGCCATGTACCACATATGTCATCATATAATTCTTGTAAACAAGATAGACTTAATTATGGATTTCAATTATTCCAAATATCATTCATAGCCTAGCCATATTCATAAGTTTGCAAATAGGTTTTCTAGTACAAAAGCATGGCTTAATACATGATGCCAAATTCTCAACATAATTTCCTATGGATTATAATAACCAAACTTGTTCCAATTTCTTACAAAATGATTTATGCACAAAAATATACATCATGGCGGCATAGAAGCAAAACCCCAAACTTGCATAAATTTAAATCAGCTACATACATGTAGCTTCAACATGGTTTACATAATTTGCGAAATATTCCAAACGTATACTTGCATAGAACTACCGCATGTAGTTCTTTATAACATGAATAACATAATCCATAAATATCCAAACGTATATAATACTTCAAATTGATAAGAACGCACAATTATGAATAACTTTCTTGCCACAATTCAAGCATACAAACTAACACAATTGTTTATTCATACCAAAGTAATACTCTACTTACAATGGTTGCGGCGAATTCTCTAATTAAGAGATATGATTCCTATGTTGAATTGATTGGCTTTAGGTTGCTTGAATTGCTTTAGGCTTTAGAACTTTCTTCCTAATTCCCTCTCTAGTTGGCGGCTACCCTTAGTCGTTCCTCAGCAACATGGCGGCTATGTTCTTAATTTTGAATGAATAGATTAGGGTTTAGTCTAGGGTTGTTTATATAGAGGTTAGGAACTGATTAGGACCCTTGATGTTGCTTGAATTGATCATAGCCATTCATTAGGAAGAGAGACCAATTAGAACCCGCCACCTAGCCCTAATGACAAAGCAGACCACAGAGAATCGACCAAACACAGACCTGGCCAGCCAGGTTGACTGGGCTCGACCAGGTCGACACCCCTGTCGACAGGGCTGTCGACAACCCTGTCGACATGGGTAGCCCAGGTCGACAGCCCAGTCGACCTGGGTGGCCTAGGCGGGTGTTTATCCGCCCTGGCCCATTGGGCCCGATTTTTAATTATTTTATTCTGTTTGAATTTTAAACTTGATTCTCAAATTTCCGAAGGCCATATCTTCTTCATACGGACTCCGTTTTTCGAAAACTCGGACTCTATTTCGCGTATTTTTCCGAGACGAACGCAATGGCGTATCCCGTTTCCCTTAGTTCTTTGATTTCAAATTAATTATACTTTAATTTGTTAATTTCACAGTTATAGAATTTTCGGGGTGTTACATTCTCCCCCACTTAAAAGGATTTCGTCCCCGAAATCTTCAAGTTAGGAGGAATGTATATCCTAACGTCCAATCACCCATCTACTCATCCATCAAACACGAGCATCCATTGTCCTTAAAAGACTTCTAATGCTTCATGATCATATGCGAAGTGTGTGTATATGAACTTATCTATGCAAAATCAGGCGGTCTACTGATTCAGTTGACCTCCTTAATGCGAATTATGTAAGTGCCATGAATCCATTTTGTATGCAAATTTTCCTATTCATGATTCTACATGAGTGCACAATCATTCAATACAAATGCAACATCCACATGACAACACATTTAAATTTCAACCATATACGAATGCAAACATATATGCATATGCAATATGAAGTGACTGAGCCGATCTAAAACCTAGATTGTGTGTGTATATGCAACCACGAGCAACCACTAGCAATCACTTGCAACCACTTGCAACCATCATCCATAACATGTTTCAATTACATGTTTCCATCCAAAGGGTTTCTACCTAAAAGATAAGGTCGAGGAAGTATACCTAAAAAGATAGATAAAAGCGCAACTTAAGGAAAAGGAAAGATCAAGGATGTACCCTCGAACAGAAAAGGGTAGGCTGTACGGATTCTAGCTTCAGTTTCCCAAGTCGCGTCTCCCTCGGCGTCGCTCCACTGGACTTTGACGAGCTTGACTTCGCGGTTGCGTAGCTTCTTCACTTCCGTTCCTAAGATGCGGGTTGGAACTTTTCTTATGGTTGCTTCGCGTTCCACTTCGGCCTCTTCGAGTATATTTGGCTCTACCACTTCAGCAGACTCATGTAGACATTTTCGGAGATGTGAAACGTGAAAAACGTTGTGGACTCCAGCCAACTTCTCGGGTAGCTCTAATCTATAGGCCATTTTCCAAATTTTCTCAATGATAGGAAATGGTCCTACCTAAAGGTATAGTCGAATGATAGAAGCAAGTAAAAACTTTGTGCCCATTAGGCAATGTCAAAACTGGAAATCTATGCCACATATATATTGATTAGGAGAAAAACTCTCTAAGCATCAGCCCCGAAGACCGAAATCAACATCAGACTGACACCCAAAGAATTACTCAACCCAACCACCATATATGATTCTAGGAGATTAAGCATGATGGACTCCTTTTAGGTCACAAGGGAGTCCCTTCCTAAGACCAACCCGTATCCTATAAAGCCCAAAAATTTTAGTAAAACCAATGAACACCCTCGAGCCCCAACATGTGTTACTAACAGATGAGTCATACTCCCTATGGGGTTTGCAACAGAAATTGGATTGAGAATGGGACCGAGAGGATATACTCTTAAGAAGAGATATTATGCACGAATCTAGTCTTCAATCTTCTAAGTCGCATTTCTTGAGCTTAACTCCATTATGCTTTGTCCGTCTTTAACTTCACAATTTCGTAGCTTCTTAATTCTTGTTTCCAAAATATGAGTTGGAACCTATTTCTCGTTCCTCTTTCACTTATTCTCCTCCTAGTATACTTGGCTCAAGCCTAACTGCGTACTCATGGTTCCATGCAAGCTCTCCAAAATTCATTAGTGAATCTTGGATCTTGTTCACTTACTAGAAGGTATTCCACATAGATGAATTATCTCTTGAAAATAAACAAATGTCAACTATGTTGCCAAATGTACTTACTAAGGTGATTCTTTACAACTCATGCATCAGCGAAATGAACCTTCAGCCTTAGTGGCGAACACTACTGGAGCGCCCTATTCTGAAATGCTCCTCCTAATGAACCCCTTTTCTAGAAGCTCTTTAATCTGTTTACTGAGCTCTTTCCTTTCTCGTGGAGCCATATGTCTAACGAGCAACGCAACGGGCTTTGCATTATCTACAAGATATATGCGGAAGTCTATTTCCCGCTTCGGAGGCAAGCCCTTCACCTCTTCGAAGACATCCGGATATTCCCGGACCACTCTAACTGATTTCAAATTTTCAACAGAGGCATCTAGCGATTCAAGATAACTAAGCGTAACCGCATACGAGGGATTACAAGAAAGTATTACCGAGCTGGGTTAGGAGCCTAACAACCCTTTTCTCACAATCAAGGATGGCCCCATTACTGGATAGCCAATCCATACCCAAAATCAAACCATACCCCGAAAAGCCCAAAACAAAGGCACTACATTGAAATTCTACACTTAGAATAGAAATTTTCAATCCCACACAGATCATAGACAGATGAGCTGGGCCCCCAATTGGGTTTGAAACAATTAAGGGGTCCTCTACCATACTAGTTTTTAGGTGCAGAGATTCTACTAAAGCAGACGAGATAAAGGAGTGTGATGCGCCAGAATCAAATAAAATGCGAACGGGGTGATCATAAAGATAAACTACACTTTCTACAGAAGTATTTATACCTCGCTGTTGCAGAGGTGGCGCTTCTAGCACATGGACCTGTGCCCCTGGGGTGGATCCAGCCCTCTGCCCATGTCCTCGTTTCTTTGGGCAGTCCTTAGCCCTATGGCCTGTCTCACCGCAAGAAAAGCACCCACCATTCTCCTTGGCCTTCTTTTTCCGGCAGTCCTTTACTAAGTGCCCCACTTTGCCACAGAAATTACACGTCCTCTTCTCTTTGTTGCCTTCCCCGCCTTTTTTAAAGTCTGTCTTCTTAGGCTGCAAACCCTCTTTCTTCTTGCCCTTATCCACTTCATTCAGCAATGCCATTTGCACCAATCTTTCATACGTGGCTCCCATGGGTATATGGGTCATGGCCAAACTGTGTAATGGCTCATTCAACCCTTTGACGAAACGGAGAGCCTTCTTATGCGGGGTGTTGACTAGGTCAAGCCCAAACCTAGCCAGCTCATCGAACTGATTCACATACTCTCTGACTGTCTTGTCCCCTTGTTTAAGAAATAAGAATTTTTCCAACTGCAAACTTCTTTCCGCATCTGAGAGAAACTTAGTCTCAAACCTTGCCCTAAAGTCCTCCCATGTCTCCACTGGTCTTTCAGCATTAGTGACTTCCCACCAGTAGGAAGCCTCGCCCTTCAATAGCCACACTGCCAACTGTACTTTTTGTCTATCTTCTACCTCAAAGATGATGAATAGGTCCTCAGTTTCTTTCAGCCAATTTCTAGCTGCTACGAAGGACTCAGTTCCATGGAAATCCCTTCCTCCCATAGCTTTAAAATCTTTACATATCTTAGCAAACGTGTTTCCCCGAGGAGGAGGTGGAGGAAAAGGTGCTGCTGCGGCTGGATGATTTCCTTCAGCTGGGGGAGGAGGAATGGTAGGACCTGGCTGAGTGGCCCTTGCTTCTAAGAACCGTCTAAACCAACCAGGTATTGGTACCCCTTCCGGCAAGTTAAGTTCTTGGGACATGCTGAAACAAAAAGGATAGATTCAAAACGAAGGATAAGAGATAGTTCCTATGGCTTTGGGGGGTGGACTTTGCCTTTTTAAAATAAAATAATATTTTTCTTTTAAAAATGCTTCTTTAAATTTCCTTTTTGAAAATAATTTTTCAAAACTTTTTATCTTATCTGGTAAACCTATGCTCTGATACCAAGTGAAACACCCCACCTCCGTTAGGGTCACTCTCAAAGGGAATGCCCTGATTTTGGTGGAGGTTTATAAGTACAAGTCACAGATATACAAGACAGATATAAGAACACATATTTGTAAACAGCGGAAGAACAACAAACTTTATTTCATAAAGTCAAATACGTGTTACAACAACATCCTTTCCAAAAACATAACATAACACTTTCATAATCTGTCTTGAGTACATTATTTTTAAAGAAGCATAAATAAAACATAGATAAACTGCAAAAGCCCCATAGTGGATTGTCCAAAGCCATAGTTCAAAACAGGAAAGTCCAAGCAATACATTTCTCTTCTTCAAGCTGGATGTTGAGGTTGGTCAAGCTGCTGTGTTCCCTCCCTGAGGACCTGGGGGGGGGGGGAAACGGAAGAAAGAAGACGAAAGAAAAGTAGAGTCAGACATAAAGCCTGAGTAAGTCTAGTACTATTTTGTCTATGAATAAAGAACTGGGTATGATAAGTATAAACAAGAAGTGGGCATGCACTATAAACTTGGTTAAATTGTCTAGGGTCGAATATACTATCGTACCCCATGTTAATCTCTGAACCCATATAAACTAGTTTCCAACTGGCACCCCAAAATCAGGGTGATGTGATCCATTCAATGATGATCGGCTCCTACTCGCATAGTTACATGTGTCTTACGGCCCCCGATGTTGTAGTTACCTATGCTGGTCCCACCATGGGGTGTATCAAGTCCCATAGTGGCAACCCGACACAACCTTAGAGTGCACAGGTATGCTACTGGTGTCCAGTGCCTTATTTTTCTGCGCCGGAGTGTGTGCACGCCCGCACCCCGTTAGAACCTACACTGCTACACCACCGCCGTCGATTTGACCTCTTACAATCAGCCCAGTAATCGTGCCCCACCCTGCCTAGTTTCAGGGTATCCTGATACACCTTTTTAGGGTTACTGCTGAAAAGGGTCCCCCGTTACTAGGTTTTCTATCTCTAGCCAACATGCTAAGTTGGTTAAGTGTTTTCTAACCTAACCCCCCACCAGTCCGTTTAGTTTAGCATGTTCCATTTTGATTAAGTCTTTAGTTTACTTAATCCTAACAATCCTGTCTCAGCCTTAATTGTCTTATTAAGGCCCTGACCTCTCACATTAGACAGGTATTGTTGTGGCTGCCTGTTGCCGGTTGGTTCCGGGCAGTCTTACGCCACAACTCAGTCTAACCTCGGGTCCTTATTGGGCTCCATGTTTAACCTCCCACATTGGATAGGTATTGTTGTGACTACTGGACAGCCGGGCGGTTCCGGGCAGGTTTACATCACAACTCAATCCAACCTCGGGTTAAACACATCGTATTTTCTACATTTACATATTTTGTCATTCTTCTTTATTTCTTATATGTAAATATTTGCGGCCCATTATTAAGTTAATGGTGTAAAGGTTACACCAACCATGGGCCCAACCCATACTTGAATTTGGGCCCTTCTATTTTATATTTCCATTCATTAATAAATTTTAACCCAACGTTATTTTCCCCCGTTTTACACGTCCGTTTATATATATTGGGCTTAGCCTTTTAAAGCCCAATTTAGCCATGCGAAAAGGGGAGGCTTATGGCGTGATTACATACACAAAAAGGGGAAGGTGAGCGCATGAACTTGCAATATGACGTTGGAAATACAACATAGAAACTGGTGTACTTGCATAGTAGTGACATATACTTTGGTCATAAAACATAGGTGACATGAATCAAAGCATGTGAACTTGTAATTGAGATATCATTATTGACACATGAACCTATATTTTTATTTAGGCATAATGTCGAACATAAGCATGGCATAAATATTTCTAGCATAAGCATAGCATAATGTCAAACATAAGCATGGCATAAATACTTCTAGCATGAACATAGCATAATGTCAAACATAAGCATGGCATAAATACTTCTAGCATGAACATAGCATAATGTCAAACATAAGCATGGCATAAATACTTCTAGCATGACCCTAACCTAGCCATGTACCACATATGTCATCATATAATTCTTGTAAACAAGATAGACTTAATTATGGATTTCAATTATTCCAAATATCATTCATAGCCTAGCCATATTCATAAGTTTGCAAATAGGTTTTCTAGTACAAAAGCATGGCTTAATACATGATGCCAAATTCTCAACATAATTTCCTATGGATTATAATAACCAAACTTGTTCCAATTTCTTACAAAATGATTTATGCACAAAAATATACATCATGGCGGCATAGAAGCAAAACCCCAAACTTGCATAAATTTAAATCAGCTACATACATGTAGCTTCAACATGGTTTACATAATTTGCGAAATATTCCAAACGTATACTTGCATAGAACTACCGCATGTAGTTCTTTATAACATGAATAACATAATCCATAAATATCCAAACGTATATAATACTTCAAATTGATAAGAACGCACAATTATGAATAACTTTCTTGCCACAATTCAAGCATACAAACTAACACAATTGTTTATTCATACCAAAGTAATACTCTACTTACAATGGTTGCGGCGAATTCTCTAATTAAGAGATATGATTCCTATGTTGAATTGATTGGCTTTAGGTTGCTTGAATTGCTTTAGGCTTTAGAACTTTCTTCCTAATTCCCTCTCTAGTTGGCGGCTACCCTTAGTCGTTCCTCAGCAACATGGCGGCTATGTTCTTAATTTTGAATGAATAGATTAGGGTTTAGTCTAGGGTTGTTTATATAGAGGTTAGGAACTGATTAGGACCCTTGATGTTGCTTGGATTGATCATAGCCATTCATTAGGAAGAGAGACCAATTAGAACCCGCCACCTAGCCCTAATGACAAAGCAGACCACAGAGAATCGGCCAAACACAGACCTGGCCAGCCAGGTTGACTGGGCTCGACCAGGTCGACACCCCTGTCGACAGGGCTGTCGACAGCCCTGTCGACATGGGTAGCCCAGGTCGACAGCCCAGTCGACCTGGGTGGCCTAGGCGGGTGTTTATCCGCCCTGGCCCATTGGGCCCGATTTTTAATTATTTTATTCTGTTTGAATTTTAAACTTGATTCTCAAATTTCCGAAGGCCATATCTTCTTCATACGGACTCCGTTTTTCGAAAACTCGGACTCTATTTCGCGTATTTTTCCGAGACGAACGCAATGGCATATCCCGTTTTCCTTAGTTCTTTGATTTCAAATTAATTATACTTTAATTTGTTAATTTCACAGTTATAGAATTTTCGGGGTGTTACATTGAGAATATATTTATGTTTCCACTGCTATATGTTATAACTCTGATATTCTATGTAACTCTGATGTAATATTATATTATGATATAAAAGTTCTGTTATTTTGTTCAATATATGTTAATACCCATAACAATCCGCCTTTGTGAATGGTTTAAGTTGGTTTAATTACCGGCGAAAACCAGGTAGAAAGACGGGATGTTACATTTTGGTATCAGATCTTTGGTTATACAAAGCTATGGGGTGCGACATATTTGAACAAAGGATAGAACTCATCAAAGTTATAATATCTCATTAGAGATAGGGTTAGGAATGCCCTAGAATGAGATTCTGAAATATTTCTATGGAGAGAGCGTATTTTGGTACCCTAAATTACTTTGAAAACTAAGTAAATTATATGAATTACAACTTGAAATAAGAATTTTCGAGTATTTTATTCGATGTTGCGATTGGACTATCGGTATATGAAGATTTTGAATGTATGCTTGGCCAGTGTATGTGCGAAGTCCTATGTGCATTAGATAGATATAGAGTCACACTCTAGTCACTTGAAAATGATTCTGATGATGACCGTGGCATCATCGATATCTATTTTCAAGTTTCGAAAGTGGGATAAATATATTTAGCCAGTCGAGACGTCGAGTGAATACTTATTTTGAAATGTTTGAAAAAAAATAACTTTTGATTTTTTTATATATATATATATATTTCTGAATATATATAGGGATGAAGATATGAACCATTTGGTTTAAATATATTAATTACTTAATAGCTATTTCTCTACCTCGTTCCTTTCCGGAGATGAAAAAGTTTGAGTGGGGGAGATTGTAACAACCATAATGTTTAGTGTATTTTAGTTAATAAATTAATCTAAATTTTGTTTAATTTTTTTTGGATTTGTTTTCCTTTTATACCATCTATTACTTATTTGATTTGCGTATCATTTGTTAAACATACATTGCCTAATCTAGTAATTAACTAATGTTAAAATTTGTGAAAATATATTTAATTTTCTTGTCGTTGCCCTTTTGGACTAGTATTTAATTTTCCAATACATTGTTTGAATTCATACTATATCCATGCACTTCTGCTCATTTACATGTCATTTTCATTTTTGAAATTAAAGAATGAAACGTTTGTTTGCCTGAAATTAATTCATACCATATCTGTTTGTTCACATTTAATTCCCATTATTTATTTCTTTTGTTCCCAAAACCGTTCGTTCCTTTGAATTTAATATTTATATTTTCTTTTAATTGTAATCAGTGTTTACCTTTTTATAATCTCAACGTCCATTTATTAGTACTATTCATTTCCTTGTATATTCGTTATTTTGAAAATTTAAACCATTCAATTCCCTTCATTCATTTCCCTTTTGTTCCCTAGATTTGTGAAAAATATATTCTTATTTCGTTTCCTAAAAAAATCATTTTGTTTTCACAAGTAAACGCATCCGTTTGTTATTTTTGAAATCAAACGTTTGTTTGCTTAAGAGTCACAAGGAAGTTTCAAAATTTATATTCCTGATGCACCTTTTACTTTGCCAATAACTGCTCTTTCATTGAAAATTTATTTGTCTCCAAACAACGCCTTTCTAACAACTCATTATTGTCGGCCTCTAGCCTTTTAATTATACAAACCGTTCTATTCTTTCCAATACAACGTGTATTCTCTCTCCAGTTTTGTTCCACTTCTCTACACTATAAATTGTGTGTCTCTTGCTTCTGTTCACAAGGTCTCTCCTCATCTCCTTTGACTACGGTAAGCATTTTCTCCCCAAATACTAATATCTCAACCCCTTTCTCTTGTTCAAACAACCATCTCTTCATTTCCTTTGATAGCTGAAACGTTTCTTCCCACTGTAAACCTCCTAGTCACCTACTTCTCGACCTTCCGCCGCCCATTTCAAATAAAAGAAAATAACACAAACATAAGCTAGTGTGAGGTGGATATACATGAGTTTCTGGGTAGAAGTAGCGTGCATTGTCCGTGAAGTCGCACAAGTTAATTTTTCAATTGTCGAAAGTTGATAAGGAAGCAATTTAATGGTGAACAATTTGGAAAGCAATATTTGGTTAGAACTTTTACACCGATTTTAAGGGCTAGTTAATTATTGGTTAATTTTTGTGCACTCAATTGATTATATATTGATTTATTATTGATTATTTGGGTTAATGATTTAGTTTAATGATGATTAAAATGGAAAAGGTTCGGTCTTTAAGTAGAATTGGTGTAGTCACTTAAGTATGTGAGAACATTTATTTTAATTTATTTAAATAAGTAGAAATGTTAAAATTATTAGTAGTTGACTAGTTAATAATTTTGGAGTTCGTATTGATGGTTGCCATTGTTGTGACGATTTGAATGGGCATTTGTGTAAGTTAAAAACACTAGGCGCTATTTAACGTGACGCTTGCACACAAACTTGATTGTTGTTTAAAATTTTAAAATGTTAATGGATTGACTATTGTTCAATATGTATTAATTTTGTTGTATCACACACCATGGTTGTGGAGATATATGGGTAGTTGATTTAAATCTCTTCTCATATGAATGATGATGATTTTTTTTTTTGAAAAACAAAAATGTGTGATCTTCTGATGAGAAGAGAGCACACATATATACCATAAAAACAAAGATACAGAGTCCAACTACATTACAAAAGGAGACAAGGTAAAACAAAACATGACTCTAGGAAAGTAAAGGATAGTAGATAGATGAGCTCCGGATAAACCACCGCCTATTCTACTCCAATATCGAATTCCGGCAAAGCCACCACCCGATAGTGAAGTATATCTACTCTAATACAATAAACCATACTCCCCAAGCAATAAAAAATAAGGAAGTACAACCCCGAAAAACTCTCTTAAAACAAGCACAAAAAGAACTCCAAAAGAAATGCCAGTCTCCAAACCAGTCAGTAATCCACATAGCTTCACAGCAATAGCAGTAACCTGAAAACCTGAAAAGAACTAAACTAAAACCATAAGTACCCATCACATATATGTATGAATATATTTGATTATATACATATATATATATATATATGCACACCAATATATATATATATATATATATATATATCCATACATATATGTGATAAGAGATGAAAAAAGGAAATGAAAAAGAGACAAACGATCAACACAAAAAAACGGAATTTAACCACAAATGCAAGACCGATCACCTCTAAAGTAACTATTGATTCTCATAAATAAACTCAAATTTAACCTAAACGTATGCAAAAAATAACCAAATCGTGAATCCCCAAAAAACTTGTTGCGCGAAGTGGTCATCCAATCTAGACAGAAACAAACTATCTTAATGATTAAATTATCAGCGGACACTGAAATAGAATGAAAAAATCTCTGGTTCCTTTCCAACCAAATGAACCAACTGACGATAATAACTAAAGAATCCAACACATATCACTACAAGAAAAAGGCCTTTTTATAGCAAGCGTGGATTGCAAGAAAGCTTGGCTTGCTATCATTAAATGATCGCTCTTTCTTTAATTTAAAAGACAACAATGTTAATTGCCATAATATTAACCCGTTTGCAATTATATTTGTGTAGTACATCGAAATCGCGCGTTCCACTTTACTTTCCCTCCAACATTTTTTATTGGCCGCCCAAATTTCACTTTCTTTTTACTTCTCGTTGAGAATTATTGTCTTCTACCTTTTCCCAAATTTTTAATCTCACGCTCAATTCTGAAGCCATCCTTTTAATCTCCCGCTCAATTCTCGTCTTCGCTCTCTTCTGGAGCTTTCGTTTTGGCTTCTCCTTCACTCTTCATCTTCACGCTCAATTCTTCCCGAAGTTCAACGATTCGATTTGATCCGAAGTGAAGCGCCAATTGGTTCGAACGCTACTCTTCAAGCTCCGTTTGGTCCGAAGTTCGACCACCTGAAGGCTGCCAGAAGCCCGATTTGGTCTGAAGTTCAATTTTTCAAGCAGGACAATTAGGTATATATTTCTGAACATATTGAACCTGCGCAATTTTAGTCTTTTTTTAACCGACATGATGTATCCTCTCTCTTGGTTTCCACATGATGTGTGTTACTTACATCTGTGCTTACTTTGATATTCTAATATCTTTTACTTTTGATAGTCAAATCTGCATGCATATATTCCAACAACAACGTGATCATATTTATAACAGGAGATTATTTAGCATCTTTAGAGGGTTATAGCAAGATGTCTATTTACCATGATATGATTAAATGGTAAACAAAAAGTAAGAGGAAAAAAAAGATATTTTGTAAGTCAACTTTTTTTTATAAGAATTTTAAGTCAACCTTGTACAAGTAAATATTTCTATAATTTGTCGTAGGTAGTTTCCAGACGTCAATGTAATTTCCTACGAGTCTAATGGCGCTTTCTATCTTCTGTTATAAATACTGCTGCTTATGTCATCGCATCGCTAATTGGACCAAAAAATAAATCAGAACATATAATGTTCTTTGAAAAATATGTTTTCAATATAAGTTAATCGGTTAATGTTAGTTCTTCCGTTTTTAAGTTGGAAGGTGAGTTTTTAGTTGATGTTTATATAATAGCAGCAATTCTATATTTAAGTTCATTTTGTAATAGTGATCTCTTGGATGTTTAGTTATTCGGAAGAATTGAAAAAAAAAAGTGGGGGACAAACAAAATTCCTTTATGGGTTCAAATGTGCAATATTATTGAAATTATTAGCAGAATTGACTATAATTGGATTTATTTAAAAATGCCTGAACTTGTTTGCAAGAAAAAAATATTTTCTACATTGAATAACAGTATATTTTTTTTTTTAATTTGTATTCCTTGGTATAAAATTTGTTCTCTTCAGTCGGTTTGACAAGTTTTCATGTTGTATTTGGTTTGGCAGGTATTCATGTTGTATTCTGGTGTTGCTGCCTTTCAAGCAATTCATTAATTATTATTTTTCACAAAGAAAACAATAACACCACCCATGGTTAGTATTGTGTGCGCACAACCATTTCTAAAAGCAAGTTTACAGAAAAACTATCTAAGAATTTTGTACAACCCATATATGAACATGCTAGTGACAGGGTCGCTCTTGTTAGGTGACATGGTCACTCTTGTGATCAATATGATATTTGTTTGAAATAGATAAAATTTAGTGATAAGTGAAATTGTTGAGATGTCACCTAATAACGATAAATGAGAATGTTGAGATGTTCAATTAATTTTCAGTTCTGTTTTATTCATACGAAATATCGCTTCGATACTCAAAAATAGTTTTTAGCGTGTAAATATGTATATGTATGTGTAAATATATGTAAATTTAACACCTATTGAATTATAAACTTTTTTTTTGTTTAGAAATTTGCTTGTTACAGTATTATATATGACGATGGAAAAAGATTGGGTGCATTTACACAGGTATTAATACGATATTTAGCTTAAAATTTATCCTGGAAATTAAAATAAAAACTTGATTGGTTATGTTGGTTATTTTGTTTTTAATTTTATCATAGAACTAGTAGCGAATACGAGCAAGGAGCATGGAATTTTGTGCATGCCGCAAAGAGAAACTCAGGAAACATGGAAAAAAATTTATGTCCTTGCTTAGATTGTCGAAATCTCACCCATCAATATGGTGATATTGTTGTCGAGCATTTGATTATAAGAGGAATGGATCCTTTATATAAGTGCAATAAGTGGTACAGTCATGGTGAGCAAATGAATATAACTAAAAAGGTGGAGGTGAATGACACATACGAACTACTTCAAGCCGTTCACTTTGAAGACGAAGCATTTGTCAATCATACTTTCTCCGATGATAAAAATAATAATGATGCACAGAAGCGAGTGGATGATTTTCTTAAGAATTTAGAAGATGCAGAAACTCCACTATACCCTGATTGCGTAGATCAAACAAAATTATCTGCTATCACGGCATTGTATAAATTTAAATGTGAAACTGGATTATCCGATACTGGTTTTGATAAGCTTCTAAATGTGCAACAACTGTTATTACCAAAAAATAATGTTCTTCCAAAAACTTTATATGAACTAAAGAAGTTTCTTAAAGTATTCGATATGGGATTCGAGAAGATTCATGCATGCAAGAATGATTGTTGTCTTTTTAGGAAAGAGTACAATGATTTGAATAAATGTCCGAAATGCGGCTCTTCGAGATGGAAGATAAATGATCGGACGAAAGAGATAATGCCAGGTATTCCGGTCAAAGTGTTGAGATATTTTCCAATTATTCCAAGATTCAGAAGAATGTTTAGATCCCCACAGATGGCAGAAGATTTAAGATGGCATTTTAGTAATAAAAGTAATGATGATAAAATGCGTCATCCTGTGGATTCTTTGACATGGACCATGGTGGACGATAAATGGAAGCCATTTTCAAATGATCCATGTAACCTTCGACTTGGAAGCCTGAATCACATGATATTTAAATACATATTGCTTGGAAAGGGGATTGGTTCATTTCACTCTGTAACCTGGAAAACATGTTGATAGATATTTCATTGGTTTGCCAACCTGATAGCATGCTACTTCTGATCTTATCTATCAACCTGTAATAGTGATCTCTTGGATGTTTACTTCAATCCCATCTTTATCCAACAACAGTTTTAAGTGTCAGAATGTATTGTGTTTATTGTTTGTATGTTGTTCTATGTGCATGTTGAAAAAAATTTAGCTGTATTGGTGTTTTGATATTTTGTATTTATGACTAATATATGTATGTTTTTTTTTGACAGGCGGTGTTGTATGATGCTCTAGGTTTACGCTATGGTGAAAGGGATGAATAAATATGTTGGCCCATTCATGTATCGTTTTGGTTAGCTACGGTTGTATGGATTGTTCTTTTTAGTATATGTATTGTTTTTGGTTAGCAACGATTGTAATAATTGTTATTTTGATTACAAATATTTATATGCTTCGAACTTTGTATGACACGTTTTGATGATAAATATTTATATGCTAAATATTGTGTCTGAAATACTTTTAACAATGGCTATACATATTATAGCATTATGCTAGTGCAATAAAAATATTCTGTAATAGCTTTCATGGCAAGTAAATAATGCTGTAAAATACTAAATTAAACTTTCTACGGTGTTTCTATGGCAATTATGGTTGCTATAATAATAAGGCTACTGAATTTCTATAGCTATTGTAGTTGCTGTAATATCAGGCTACGAAATTTCTATAGCATCTGCACTTGCTATAATAATCAACTACTATTTATCTATGGCGTTTATAGTTGCTATAAATAGGAAATAAATGATGTCATAAATATAAGCAGCATAAACCACAACTCTACGAAAAAGTTTTATAGCAAGCAAAACACGCTATAGATACGATTTTGTACATTACAAATCATCCATTTAATAGCAATTTTGAAACGCCATGAGTAACATCATTTATAGCATGTTTTTTATAGCGATTTTTAGGTTGCCATTATAGACCCCTGACATATTACAGCATGTTAATATACAACATCTAAAAAAACGCCATTGTATCCTTTAATAGCGTTTTTTAAACGCTATAAAAAGGCCTTTTTCTTGTAGTGTATCTCTATCTAGAATTATAAACAAGTCTATAATGATTCCAATACTCAACGCAGCTACTAAATGAGTTAAAACTAACAAAAACAAAAATCCTTAAAACCATAGTTAAAATATAATTAGTAAAATTTCAAGAGAAAAATAAATGATCAACATCTTCATCCAAAAAACTACAAAAACAACACTTAACATCAAACAAAATATTCTTCTTCTTTAAGAGCTCTACCATATTAAGCTTCTTATGGACAATCAGCCACATAAGAAACTTAGCTCTAGGAGGGGAATTAGAAATCCAAATAAACTTAAAAGGGAGCAAAGAAACACCAGAAAAATTAATAAGTTTGTAAATTGACAGAGTAAACTAAACTCTTATCCAAACCCCAACTAAAGGAATCACCATTCTCATCCAAATGATACAAAGCTAACTTAGCTTTTAGTAAGGCCAATTGTCTTAACAATCCCCCTTCTAAAATATTAGCAAAGGAAAACTCCCACAGGGGATCTAAATCCCTTCTATAAACATCAGCAATTAATGCATTCTTAAAACCGCAAATATTGAAAAGCTCACTAAATTCAGTTTTAAGCGGCACACTAGAAATCCAAGCATCATGCCAAAAGAAAGTAGAATTACCAGAATGAACAGTCACCTTACAACCTAACTTGAAAAAGTCAAAACAATATAAAACAGACTTTCAAAAAAAAGATAATCTATTAGACCAACTGAACCCTGACCCAACAATAAACTCGGCCCCAGAATAATAAAATTTGGAAATAATAATCTTCCAAGTAGCCGATACACCGGGACACCTAAATCTCCATAACCATTTGAATAACAAGGAAGAATTAAAATTATAAAGATTAGTAATCCCTAAACCCCCATCTCTCTTGGGCTTACAACACACCTCCCAATTAACTAAGCATTTATAACCTCTACAAACAGGAACACCACTCCAAAGGAAAATTCGTCTGATTCTATCAATTTTCTCAATAACCCATTGAGGAAAACAATGAACAACCATCTAATAAGTGGGAATAGCAGATAAAACTGAATTAACTAGAACTAATCTGCCTACTCTAGAAAGAAATCTGTTATTCCAACTCGATAATCTATTATTGATCTTATCAATAATAACTAACCAGTCATCCTTCTTAAGCTTCGAAGGTCTAATCTTAAAACCCAAATAATCAAAAGGAAATTTCATGATAGAACAGTTCAAGGTGCTAGCAACTAAAGACTCAACATTATCACTATCATTGAGGACCATGACAACACTCTTATCAAAATTGATTCGAAGACCAGACAACATCTCAAAACAATAAAGAATAAACTTAAGGGAAATAACATGCTTAGGTAAATGAGAGGAAAATAATAATGTATCATCTGCAAATTGAAGAATAGATAGTTCATTATTAAACTCCTCATTACCAACACTACCTAAGACACCTAAACTCCCATCTCTCTTAATAATTCTAGAGAAAACATCAACCACTAAATTAAACAAAAAGGGCGAAAGAGGATCACCTTGTCTAAGACCTCTCTTAGACTGGATCTTCTTATCAACTACTCCATTAACAACAATACTAGAGCAACCAGACCTAAGCAAAAGCATGATCCAGTTGGTCCATCTAACACTAAAACCCCTAGCAAGACATAACTCACAGATAAAATCCCAATCAACAGAGTCAAATGCCTTCTCAAAATCTAACTTCAAAATAACACAGGAAAAATTATTTTTACAACAGACATTAATGTATTCCTATACAGTAGCTACTCCGTCCACTATATTTCTACCCTTGATAAAGGCTGTTTGTGAAACATCTATTAGATCATTCATCTTAATACTAAGGCTGTTAGCAAGGACTTTTGAAATGACCTTAACCAAAACATTAATTAAGGAGATAAGCCTGAAATCCTTAAGAGAATTAGCACCCACTCTCTTATGAATAAGAATGACATTAGCAAAGTTAAAGCTACCTAAACGCAGTTTACCACTACAAAAATCATTAAAAAGATTAATAATATCAACCTTCAGAACCTCCCAAACCTTCTTATAAAAAAGAACAGAAAAACCATCAGGCCCATGAGCTTTGTCACTAGGCATATCACAGATAGCCTTCCAAATCTCCCTCTCAGTGAAAGGACTGTCTAAATCAGCTAAGTCAACCTTAGTGACCAATGGAAAAATGTCATTCCATCTAACATTAATCCTTCTATTGGTCCTAGTTCCTAAGATCTGTTTATAATACCTAGTAAAAGCCTCATTTTAATCCTTCTGGTCAGACACATCCACATCATTAATAAAAATAGAATGAATCAAATTATCAGGCCTCCTCTTATTAGCCACACTATGAAAGAATTTCGTGTTATTATCCCCTTCCTTAATCCATTGAACTCAGGATCTTTGCTTCCACATGATCTCTTCTTTCTCTAAAATCAACTTAAGAACAGTTTTAAGGTTGCAAAGTCTGTCCCTCTCATTCATATTAAGAATTCTGGTTTCACTAACTTTGTCTAAATCTAACATACCGCATAAAATCTTATCTTTTCTAATTCTAACACTACCAAAGTGTACTTATTCCAATGTTTAAGAAAAAATCTTAAATTACCAAGCTTAGCAACAAAGATCTTTGCAGAATTGCCCTTGTACAAATTATTAAAATAAAATAAAGAATTCCATTTAACAGAGACCAAATTACTGAAACTGGAATCCAATAACCACATCTTCTCAAATTTAAAGTTGTTACTAATAGATAAATTTGAGTCACATGAAAGAATGATAGGACAATGATCAGACAATAAGAAAGGTAAACCCTTAACTCTACAAATGGATAATCTATCCTTTACCTCAATACTGATAAAAAATCTATCTAAAAGAGCGAAAGAAGGACTGTCTCTAACATTAGACCAAGTGAACATTCTATTATTGAGAGGAATCTCAATCAAATTATTTTCTAAAATGAAATCATTAAATTCCTCCATATCAGAGAAATCACCTTCCCTTGGTGATCTCTCCCCTAAAAATCTAGTAACATTGAAATCTCCCCCAACTATCCATTGATTGGGGATGAGATTTCTGAAATCAGCACATTCGGTCCACAAGAGTCTCCTCTTAATTTTTGTATGAGGACCGTACACATTTGAAATTACCAGTAGAGAACTATCTACAAGGGAGACTAAAATAATATGTAGAGAATGCACCATAGGAAACTCCTGAATGAGTCTAAATTGATTATCTTTCCACCTGATCATAAGTCCACCAGCACTACCTATGGCCGGAAGACAAGACTAGTTCCGAAAGAGAGACCCACCTAACTTTCCAAAAAAACTAGAATCAGGGTTATCTATTTTGGTTTCCTAAAGCAAAACAATATCAAGATGAAAATATTTTAAAAAAGACCTAACCTTAGTACATTTTTTAGGGTTATTTAAACCTCTAATATTCCAACTAACAATCCTCATCTACTCAAAGAGGAAACTCTCTCTATTTCCCTACTCCTAATGTAATAAGCATTTAAATCCATATCAGAAAAAACAAAAGCCGTGTCACTAGCAAGCTGGAATAACTGATTAGTCGAAAAACTACCTAATGCAAATGGAGAGTAATCACTACCATACACAAGAACCATACCTGACCCCAAGCTCGCATTACTACTGCTAGCAAACGAGCTCGGGGACCTACCATGAGATGAAGCGGATCTGTATCTTATCCTCGCACTACGTCTAACCAATCCAAAACTGTGGTCTACTCTCCTCCGACTCCCCCTCCTGGAGGAAGGAAAAAATCTCCAATTAGAGGAGGCCCACCATAATCTTCAGTCACACCTACCGAAATCGAGTCACTGGACTGATCTATAGCAACAATCCCTGAACAAGGCATGGCGGATGCCATTTGGAACTCGCAAAAATCCGGACTCCAGTCAAAAGAAAAAACTCTCTCAAATGACTCTTTCAACCATATCATGCAACCTGACTTACCCAAACCCACCATCAACCCATTCAATCCACAACAGTCCAGCGACGTTGATCACATCAAGCCTTCCCTAAGCACATGATTACGCCTGTTATACACAACACAACATTCCACATCACTATCCAAACAACCTATGGTCACCACCAAGCCACTCTTAACCAAAACAGAATAACTGTAACCACCTGACTGATACCCCACCACATCCAACCTCTCACTATCGGTAACAAAACATTATTCTGAGATATCCTTCCATGGTCTAGCAAAACTTACCCCATTCCTTGTTAGCTGCTTCAACCTCCTTGCAATTTTAACTTTTCCCACTCTAAAACCCTTTCTAAACTTCGAAGAGGAGGTCAATATCCCCAATGTCTGATCCGCAATGCCACCCTTTTCTTCCACAAAATCCATCAACACATCAAAACAGTTAGACAAACCCACTTCCTCAGCCACACACCAAACTTTCTCCACCTCCAACCCATGAGTCTGAACACAACTAGCAGGAGAGACCACATCATAGTCTTTCATGTCCACCAAGTCATCTCCCGTCATCACCTCCTTACCCTTACCAAATCTCGCATTCTTACCAACATTAAACCAAACATCACGACCAAGAACATAACAAAACAGAAGGATCATAACTCATGGGATCAATCTTTAGAAAAGTCGAGCACCTCCCAACAACACCCACCATCTCTTCCACAATAAACTCCTTACCATGAAAAACCAGATCCGTTAAATCTGACAAACCCCTCTTCCCAAAAGAATCAGACTCCAATTGCAACGAAACTACCTCATTCCTCAAGGAGGCAGTATCAACACAATTACTCAACA